>CAKJTW010000014.1:31283500-32567000 GCA_917880005.1 Nanger dama
AAGGCCTCTTGACTTCCGGGTTCAGTGTACTTTTCATTACACGTTTTTTGTTTGTTTCTTTTAGTCCCATTAGCTATATGAAGTTTTGAGTATTCTGCCTTAGTCATAATTGACGTAAGTAATGTTTTATGTTGTTGAGCAAAGATAGCGATCTTACTCGGTTCCAAGAGTAAAACTGTGATTCCTAATTTAAAAGCTTATAATAATTTGCAGTATTGCATTGCGTCCCAGAATTGGCAATTTATTGAAGTTGTAAAATGTTGGAAGGCAATTAACCACAAGTTTTAGTGTCATAATCTTTACTAACAGGCAGGGAATATAAATTATGTAAGTTAAACTGTTTTATCTTTTTGCTTTTATTTGGAAGTTTGAGTATTTATTCTCTTTATTGAAACGCCCCTGTCTTCAAGGCCATGCCATTTCAGAGCCACAGAGTTAGTAGTTATTTATGCCTTTGACTTTTAGAACTTTTAGAGCATTCTTGATCACATCAAACTGGCCAGCTTTTTACAGTCTTCATTGAGGTTGCAGTGTGGCTCTTCTTTCTTTATGTGGTCAATAATGAAAGAGTTTTTTTGTTGTTATTTGTTTTTAATGTATGTGTGCCTAATCTGTTTTAGGATGGAGCTGTAGTTACATCCTCCAAGCCGTTAGGTGATGGGCTAGCAGTCGGTGAAGGAGAAACAGATGCTGGTGATGGGCCAGGCAGGCTTGACTATGGCAGCGGAGACGCTTCTCGGCCCAGGAGTGACAGTGCCGATGTAAGTGTTCTGCACTTTTATTTTGTTGTATTTTCTCTACAGCCCCACTTCCAGATTTGATCGTAAGTTATAGGAGCTACAGGTGTTCTTTTTACTTTCTTTTTTATCGCCATCATCTTTTTAATTAATTTAATTGGAGGCTAGTTACTTTACAATATTGTAGTGGATTTTGCCATACACTGACATGAGTCAGCCATGGGTGTACATGTGCCCCCATCCTGAACCCCCCTCTCCCGTCTCCCTCCCCATCCCATCCCTCAGGGTCACCATCATCTTTAATGTAGCAATTTGATGAGTAGAAATTCTGGACCCTGTTGTATATGAGCTTTTAATTCCAGAGTTCACTTTTTCCCTTGGACACCATTGCCAAATGTTTCTTTTAAGGAGATGGAATTTCCCAGCAGGCGTCTTGTTTGTGGGTAGAGAAGTTAATAATGCCGGTGCTTTCTTACTGAACCGAGAGGCCAACTGTTGATATCTTTAAGAGCATGTTAATATTCCATTTGTGGTCAGAGTGACTCAGTCTTGAATCATGGGGCACTTTGCCATTTCAAAGAGGAAAAGCCTTAGTCCTCTTAGACTTCATTTAATAGCCCATGTTTAGTAATGCTTTCTTGATTAACCCCAAAATTGCCAGATGAACATGGATAGTTGTTAAGATGATAAGAAAGTATTTTAAGCTGAATATGATGTAGTGTCACAGTTATATGAATACTTAAAAGCTAAGTTCAGTGTTATATACTCAGCAATACTTTGTAAGTAGTATGCAGTAATAGGAATAATTACTTTAAAATAGACCACCCTTCTTAAAAGTGATGAAGAAAATAATCTGTAAGTCAGTGTTTTTTTTCAATGTGGGTCATAAAATCAGTTTAGTGGGTTGGGGCCAGTATTTTTTTTTTTTTTTAAAGAATAGAATAGGAAATAAGAGTGCTTTGCATGTAGAAGAGGCAAGTGTTACTTTTTGTGACTCTTGTATACACATGTGCACACAGTGTGTGCATTTGTACACATGAATAGCTGTGTGTGTGTGTGCATATGTTGGTTAATAATGTAAAATTTCTCTTAGTGGAGGTTGTAAAAAAAAAGAAAATTGAAAGCCACTGGTCTAAGCCACCGTCATTTAGGGAATCTTGATGCTTAGGCCCAGTGACTCCGTTCTCGTGCAAGGAACATTTGAAGATATTTTTATTTTGAAAGATATTAATAGGAGTTTTATGATTAGATAGGCTAATTGTCTTGATGAAAGATTTCAATTTTGCCTCAAGAAAAGAATTATAGTAGCTTACATTTATTGAGCGTATGTATTAATACCATCAGCTATAATAGGTGTTATACATTTTTTTTTATCTTAGTTAAATCTCAGAACAGCCTGATGAAGTAGTACTATTGTTATTACTTAAACAAAAGAAAAACTGAGGCCAAAGTGAGCTAGCTAACTTGCCAAACTTACTCAGCTAGTAAGTGACTGCCTCTACCTAATTTCAACCAGCACTCGAAGGCTCCAAGGTCTGAAAATGCATTACATTTTGGGAGAGCAGTGAAAATTTTACAGGTTTACTAGGATTATATTAATAGATAAAGTGGCTGGAGCTGGTCTTAGAGGCAGAGTCTTGAGTTCAAGTTATAACCTGCTCTAGCAGTGCTGCTTCTGGGAACCCTCACATCGCTTCTGTTGGATTCAGTGCCACATCTCCTCTCCTTTCATGGCTTCTCTCTCCCATTACATGTTTGTAGTGGTAGATGTTTCTAAGTTTAGATGTCTCTAAACTTGCTCTCAAAGCAACCCACCCATCACATTTGACTTTATATCGACGAAGACAGTGAGATTGTAGGAATTCAGAAAAAAAGATGAAATGAAAAACTTGAATTTTATCTTATTTACAGAAATGTTAGCCATAAAATCTGTGGCTTAGAAATACCACTTTATGAAATACAGAGTGAACTGGCAAGTGTAGAAACAGGCATTCCAGTGAATTCAGACTGTTCGACGTGTGTCTGGTGTTTAATTGGTCTTTGAACAAGGTGAATGAGTAGAGTTTGGACTGTATCTTGCATGCAGAAGAGAGGCACAGCCAGAAACATGTCCGTGTTGAAAATGAACTAAAGTAAATAGACAGGGAGATCAGTAAGAAAAGAAGACTTCTTGGCCTAAGAGGAACTTGACAACTGTGTGTTAAATAGCTGATAAATCATCACCATTTATTGAATACCTACTTTGTGACAGTAGTTGTACCTAATGCTTTACAGTTACTCTTTTTAACTCTCATAGTAGTCTTAAAAAAACAAATGTTACTATTTTATAGATGAGGCAATTGAGGCCAAATACGTGGATGTTGCGGAAATCCACATGAGAGACAATACAGTGAATACTATTCACTGAGCACATAACAAACTCATGTCATTCCTACAGGTGTCTTTTTGAAGCTAGAGATTTGCTGCTTTTAGCTTACGGATTTCAATGTTTGTTTCAGTAGTACTGTATTAAGATTGTAGGAACCAATCAATGCCTTACATTTCTTCCATTTTCTGCTCCTTCTTATAAAATAATCTCCTTATTGTGTTTGTGATATCATTAACATTGTGAAATTCCCAGCTCTTGCTCACCTCAGAGAAGGCTTTAAAGAATACTCACATGCCCATGGATGTACTTCTCATAAGAGAAGCTCAGTTCAGTTCAGTCGTGTCCGACTCTGCGACCCCATGGACTGCAGCATGTCAGGCTCCCCTGGCCATCACCAACTCCCAGAGTTTGCTCAAACTCCTATCCATTAAGTTGGTCATGCCATTCAGCCATCTCATCCCTCTGTCCTCTTATCTTCCTGCCTTCAATCTTTCCCAGCATCAGGTCCTTTTCTAATGAGTTAGTTCTTCATACCAGGTGGCCACAGTATTGGAGCTTGAGCTGGAGCATCAGTCCTTCCAGCGAATATTCAGGACTGATTTCCTTTGATCGCAAATTATCATCTAAAACTTAGAGCATTTTCCTCTTTGATTTTCATTTTGCAGCTGACGTTTAATTTAAAAGTTACTTTGAGGAATTTCTCTGGTGATCCAGTGGTTAAGAATCCACCTGCCAATGCAAGGGACACAGTTTCATCCCTGGTCCAGGAACTAGGATCCTACATGCTGCAAGGCAGTTAAACCCATGTGCCACAACTACTGAGCCCATACTCTGGAGCCCGCATGCCACGGCTACTGAGCCCACACACCACAGCTGCTGACGCCTGTGTGCCTGGAGCCCCAGCTTCACAACAGGAGAAGCCACCGCAGTGAGAAGCCTGCTCACCTCAATTAGAGAGCAGCCCCCACACACAACTAAAGAAAGCCCACAGGCAGCAACAAAGACCTAGTACAGCCAAAAATAAATAATCTTTAAAATAAGTTATTTTGAAAAATTCCAAACTTACTCAAAAACAGACTAAGATAATAAACTCCCGCATGTACCTAATCACCCACCTCAGAGTCATCAACAGGTACTTAAACTTACTTTTGTCTGTATTCCTTCATTCCTCATACTCTGCATATACTGGATATTTTAAAGTAAATCCAAGATATTGTTTCATTAACATGCATCTTTGGGAGGAAAAAAAGACTTAAAAAGTTAGAGCCATAGTAGCGTTATCAAATCTTCATTAATATTTTCTCCTTGGAAGAAAAGTTATGATCAACCTAGATAGCACATTCAAAAGCAGAGACATTACTTTGCCGACTAAGGTCCATCTAGTCAAGGCTATGGTTTTTGCATTAATCATGTATGGATGTGACAGTTGGACTGTGAAGAAGGCTAAGCGCCGAAGAATTGATGCTTTTGAACTGTGGTGTTGGAGAAGACTCTTTGAGAGTCCCTTGGACTGCAAGGAGATCCAACTAGTCCATTCTGAAGGAGATCAACCCTGGGATTTCTTTGGAAGGAATGATGCTAAAGCTGAAATTCCAGTACTTTGGCCACCTCATGTGAAGAGCTGACTCATTGGAAAAGACTCTGATGCTGGGAGGGATTGGGGGCAGGAGGAGAAGGGGATGACCGAGGATGAGATGGCTGGATAGCATCACTGACTCGATGGACGTGAATCTGAGCGAACTCCGGGAGTTGGTGACGGACAGGGAGACCTGGCGTGCTGCGATTCATGGGATCGCAAAGAGTCGGACACGACTGAGCGACTGAACTGAACTGAATATACTATGTGATTAGCCTAATAGTCTTATAGTTAATCTTTTACAGTAGGTTTATTTGAGTCAGGATCCAGTCAACAGCTTCAGTCTTTGGTTGATAAATCTCTTAATTTATGATAGTTCCCTCCTCTTTTTTTTTTCCTTACTTTTTTTTTTTTTTTTTTTTGTTAAACTGGGTCATATGTCCAATAGGACATTCACATTCTAATTGTATTTCATGGAGGTGTTAAGCAGGTTCCTCTGGTATATATTTCCTGAAAATTGATAGTAAGATCTAGAGTATTGAAAAGATTAAGGATTGAGAGTTGTTGTTTGGCAAGAACAATTCATGGGTGGTACTGTGTATATCCTGTTACATCACATTAGGAGGAGAATGTCTGGTTGTCTTTTTATAATTGTTAAGTTTGTATAAGGTATGCAGATTAAATCAGCATAATTCCTTCCTTATAAATTTCTCCACTAAGTTTTTATCTGATGTTTTTACTTCCATTGATAGCAAAAATACCTGCATCCATTATTTAATAAGGGATTTCAAAATGATATAATTTTGTCATTCTTCCTGTATTCATTAAATGGAATTATTTTATAAAGAATTTTCCCTTCTGGCTTTTAAGTTGCTATAAAATACAGCTTATATGGGAAACTCAGGATAAATATTTGATTATTTTCCCTTATGTATCTGTTTTCAGAAGAATTGGTGCCCTGACATACTCTGAAGGTCACTAAATGTCGGGATCTTTGCACACATGTGTGTAGATGTGTAATATTTTGAATTCATAGATTTTTAACCTGTTTCTTACTGCATTTCAGTCCATTACAGACATTTTTCTTTTTGATACTTATTAAATTGTCCCTTTTGAGGGGAGTAGTGCACTCCTTCTCAAGTTGTCTTCTGTGTTCTTTTGACATGACTCCCCAGTAACATAGGTTTCTTTCTTCTTGGAGTGATAAGATTATTCTAGTTTGATCTGTCCTACCTCTGAACCTAGAGTCATCCATTTCTCCCAGGTGTGGCTTATATTTGAAATAACTGTTCTCTCTCATACATAGTATATATACAGATAGCATATATCTTCTATATAGGCATTCACACAAAAATCTCTTGCATCTCAGTTTCACCTGCTCTGAAGAATGGCTCCCATTGTTTGGAGTGTTCCTCATCTGCCAGAACTGAAGCTTTGTGTATCATATAGTGTGTATTTTACATTAGGTCATCCCAAGCATACCATGTAAATTTTATAAGAATCCATAAATCAGTTTACATAAGGTAGTAACAGAAAAATAGAAGCTCATTTTCCTTCATATAAATAGGCTAAAATGCTTTTAACTTGGATAGAAAGAATAGTTTGGGACAGAGGGATTTAGAGGAAGTAGAGTTTAATTTTGACTTAATGAGCTTGAAATATGTAATATATCTGATTAGAATTATTTGATAGAAATTAACCCTCAAGCCTGAAGATAAAATTATTTTATCAACATAAGACTTAAAAGGCTAGTGAATAACTCACTTGCCAAAGTCAGGTAAGAAGTATTATATGAGAGATATTTATTATTATATGAAAGATATTTAATAGTTTCAAACACAAATGTGACATTCAGAACATTATTCTTTTATGTTGCTTTTCTTATCTCCTTTGGTGGGCCTGTTGAAATGAACATGTCATTTTTTTTTTTTTTTTTAATTTTTATTAGAGTCCTAAGAGTGGCTTGAAAGAGAGGATTTATCTAGAGGAAAACCCAGAGAAAAGTGAAACAATTCAGGACACTGTGAGTATGAATTCAATGAAATGATAGTGACTTTCCTTATACTTAAATGATAGACATAACTGATGTGTGTGTGTGTGTGTGTGTGTGTGTGTGTGTGTGTGTGTGTGTATTTTTTTTTAATTTGGAGAAAAAGCTTAAACTTATTAAAGGAATTTAATAAAGATTGGAAAATAGCTGCTCGTTAGTATTATTATGTGGTTAAATTTTTTTATAGTAAAATACAAATAACATAAAGTATAAAATTTAACCATTTTTAAGTTCATTTTGTCATTAAGTTAGATTCACATCATTATGCAACTATCAGCACATCTATCTCTAAAACTTTTCCACCTTCTCCAACTGAAACTTGGTGTCCAGTAAACACTAAGTTCCATTATTTTTCAAACACCATTCTACTTTCTGTCCCTTCGAATCTGACCAGGAACCGCATAATAAGTAGAATATATAATATTTGTCCTTTCATGGCCAGCTTATTTCACTGAGCATAATGTCTTCAAGTATGACCAGTGAGTTAGCATGTAGCAGAATTTCCTTCCTTTTTAAGGCTGAATAATAATCCATTGTGTGTGTATACCACATTTGGTTTATCCATTCATTCATCAGTGAACACTTGGGTTGTTTCCACCTTCTGGCTGTTATGGATAATGCTACTCTGAACATGGCTGTATAAATAAATACCCATTTAAGTTCTTCCTTCAGTTCTTTTGAGTACATATCAGAAATGGAGTTGCTAGATCTTGTAAATCCCTAATTGAGTATTTTTAGCATTCTAATTTTATTTTTTAAGATTAGGACTTGTATCAAGTTTTATAGTAAAAGATTTAATAGCATATTATGATTCATCTGTTATTAGCAACATAAGGACTGTTGAAAAATCAGAAACCTCAAGTCTGCTGTAAAAATGAAAAGTTGTCTCACTGATACTCTAAACAAATAAAATTTCTGCTTCACTTGATTTTTAAAAAAAAATATTAAAGCCTTGTGGTTTTAAAAGCAAGAGTACAGAAAGGCAGAATCAAGTTTAGGCAATGCAGATACTTAAGAGTTGCAACACACTTAATGAAGAAAAACTGCAGCTATGTGTTTATTAGTCACTTAATTTATAGCTGTGGGTCCATGTACATAGTTTCAGCTGTAACTGCTGTGTAGATATCTCCCATGTCACCATAGCCTCACTCCCTTTGCTCAACTCCAGATCTTACAGCATTCAACCACTGTCAGGTTTGGGCCAAACTCATTTTTTTCATATTTGCTCCAAATTTACTATTTCTCCTAGTACTATATGGTCTTTCATTTCTGTATCTGTGGTATTCAAATATCCCATACTTTTTGCATTATACACTAATGTTCCAACACTCCCCTTTTCATGCTGAATCCAAATGTGTAAGTGAATTGACGCATGGATGATCTATTGCATGGGAGTGAGGGCTGCCAGCCTACAATTTATTTTTGCAATCTTGTTACCATCGTTTCTATAGCAGTGTTTGTGTGATTACTTGAACATTTTATTGCATTATGCCAATGATTTTCAACCAGAAATGATTCTGTCCCTCGGGGCACATTTGGCAAGTCCTGGAAACGTTTTTGATTGTCATGACTGGGAGGCTGCTCCTGGCATCTGGTGGGTGGGCAGGGGCCAAGGGTGCTGCTCCATCCCCTACAGTGCATAGGACACCCCCACAGAGAAGAATCGTCTGGCCCAAAACGTCAGCAGTGCCATTTTTCCCTTGTCCTGTTGCCTTCATTCACTGTTAAAAATTGTAACTGTTTGTGTAAGCCAGCTTAATTTCTTTCTGTACCAAGGTCTAGATATATGAAACAATAAATGAAGCCTACAGAGAGGGATTAGAACCAGATAAACAAGGGTGTATAAACAGAGGATGTTTATTATTTCTGGGGGAAATGTTTTCTCCCCCTCCCCTGACCAAGAAACAATCAATACTGGAAAATTTGAGAACCACTTTGAAAATAAAGTACCTAAGGAAAAGGAAAAGAAATCCAGTCAGTTTAGTGAACCATGTCTTTTTGATAGTTTGTCTTTATTCTGTCTCTGAAATTGACCACCAGGCAATTTTTCTGTTCCTTCACTATGAATGTTTCCAGGACACTCAGTCACTTGTTGGGAGTCCCTCTACCCGTGTGGCACCTCATATTATTGGAGCAGAGGATGATGACTTTGGTAGTGAACATGAACAGGTGATGACTTTTTCTTAATAAAAAATAAATTATTGACTTTCTAAGATGTTTGATTTGTTGTAAAAATGAATAGTTTCTGGAGATTGAAATTATATTTATAAGGATTTGAAGCTCAAGTCTTAGAACTAAGATTAATTGTTTAATTGCTTGGGTTAATTGTTTATTTTAGCTTTGACCAATAGAAATGGCCTTGCTCTTGAAGCTGGTAAGAAGTCATTGATTTTTACCTAAGTATTTTATCTTTGGAGAAGGGGGATGTTCTTATAAATTAAAAAAATTTTTTTCAAATTCTTGTTGTTTATTGATGGTATATAGGAATGTAATTGGCTTTATTCTTGTCCTTGTTAGTAAGCTCACATGAGAAGTTTTTAAAATAACTTCTTAAGATTTTTCTATGTAAATAACTGTGACAGTTTTTATTTCCTTCTTTCCCAGTGTTTATCTTTTATTTCTTGTTATTACCTTTATTGCGCTAGTTAGGATTTCCAGTATAAGGCTGAATCACTGTAGTGAGACAGGGCATCCTGGCCTTCCTGGCCTTGTTCTCAATCTCAGGAAGAATGCATTCAGTCATTTATTATTAATATGATGTTAGCCATAGATTTTTGTAGATACTTTTTTTTAAAATTGAGGAAGTTTCCTTCTATTTTTAGTTTAATAGGAGTTTTGTCATGAATAGATGTTGAATTTTGTTGAATGACTGAGATCATCATATGTTGTTATTAAGTTTACATGACATTAATGTAATTTACGTGTAACTAAATATAATGGTAAATTACATTAATTGATGTCATTAGCATTTTGAAACAGCTATTCCTGCTTCATTCCTGAGAGAAACCCCAGTTGGTCATAATTTATTTTCCTTTTTCCAGTGTTGTTGGATTCAATCCTATTATTTTGCTGAGGATTTTTTTGTGTGTTTATTGGGGATACTAGTCTGTAGTTTTCTTTTTTTTTATAGTATCTTTGGTTTTGATAGTTTGTTGATGCTGAGCTCTTAGATCTGAGTTGAGAAGTCTTAGTCCTCTTATATTTTCTGAAAGAGATTGTGCAGAATGGGTGTTACTTGTTTAGATTAATTTACATGATTCTAGGTTAAGGTCAACTCTTGCTGCTTTCTGTGTTCATTGCAGTTTGGAAACATACAAGTATTCTAGGGGTGGTCTTATTTAAAATCACACAACTCCATTTCCTACCACCATCTCTATGATTAGCCTAAAAGGAAGACACCTGTTTTGTTAATAGGCAAAAAGCCTCCCTTTACATTTTTAGAAGTGTTATTAACCTGTTTTTTTCATGTACTGATTTGTGTGAGCTCTTTGATAATTATATTCTGGACTTGCAATCTCTCAGGATGGTCTTTCTTTCAATCTGTTCCCAAGAGATTATTTTCAGAGGAGGAGATTCCATAGCCTATGTTGCTTATAATAAATTCTAATGAAGTTTTTTTAAACCTTGAATTTTTTAGGAAAGGTCAAAGTGCAGTTGGGATAGTCATATTTAACTGAGCTGACATGACATTTTGCATTTATGTGTTGGTGTTACTGCTGTCTATTTATTTATTTTTCTAGATCAATGGGCAGTGCAGCTGTTTTCAGAGCATTGAACTGCTAAAATCTCGCCCTGCTCACTTGGCTGTCTTCTTACACCATGTAGTTTCCCAGTTTGACCCTGCAACATTGGTAACGTTTTTCATGATTTAGCCACTTTAGAGTTCTTAATTGATTCAAATACCATGAAACTTTTCAATTTCAGCAAGATGGGTAGATAGACTTCTGTCAGTTTTCTAAATTAGATATGAAAGATGAGTAAAATGTTACTAATTTATTTTTTTAAAGGCTTGGTCATATGGTAATAACTACATTGTTCATGGTGACCTACTTGTTTCAGACATTTCTGCTCAACGAGGATCTAGCAGATTACATTTTTCATGATTTCTTCCCCATTTCTTTCTTTACCACAGCTCTGTTATCTCTATTCAGACCTATATAAACAGACCAATTCCAAGGAGACCCGTCGTGTCTTCCTTGAGTTCCATCAGTTCTTCCTGGATCGATCTGCCGTAAGTTACCAAGTTAATATTACAGTCTTTGCTTCAGTACACTGAATTATTGGCCTCTTACTTCCGGTCTTCCCTCCCATGTTTTTGGACTTTATTGTGTTTTCTGATGTCTGTATTATATCTCAGTTATTGATTACTCATGACCATTATTTTTTATCATTTCTAAGTTAGTTATAGGCATATAAATTCTCAAAATAGGTTTTAAGGGATATATATATAGGTTTATATATATGCATATTTAGGATAAGGGAATGAAAAAGAGAATACAGTATATATGTGTATACATAAATGCACATATATATTAAGATCCAAAGGTTAATACTTGTATAATTGGACTCTGGTTGGCCTCTTTGAAGTTTGGAGGCCCAGTTTAACTAAAAGGGATGAAAAATATCTTACTCATATACATGATGGTAGATAATAGCAGTGTTTTATTTTACCAATAGAAATCTTAATGAGGTTTTTAAACTAAAGCGTTTTATTATTAGCCTTTGCTCTAGGATAAGTAACAGCGCTTAATACGTCTCTGATAATCATGCTGCATGTCTCTAGTCCTTTCATATTTGCACTTCTCTTAGTTGACTTTCACATTTTCTCTCTTTTAAACTCTCCATCAATTCCTCTCCTGTTCTTTTCTCAACTGATGACCTTGCTTTTTTTTTGAGAAATTTAAAGCATACAGAAGATAACTTCTACCAAAGGTATCACCCTACCTCTGTCATACCTTATGCTTGACCCTCTGTCCTGATGATATGTAGGAATTTTTTTACTTTTAGTTCAAGACCACCACTTCCCTGTTTATCCAGATCGTGTTTTCTTATATCTACTCAAAGGCGCTACTGTAGCAAACGTACCCCTTCTCTCCTGCAACATCAGTTCTTTTGTTTTCTACTGAATCAGTCCTGTTAGTGTGCAGACATGGTTATTTCTCCCATCTTAAACAAACTCAGAAACATTTCGGCTCCCCTCTTCCTCCAGCACTTGCCCTATATTCTTTGTGTTTTATTACAAAGCTGGCTCTACATCTCAGTTCAGTTCCGTTCAGTCGCTCAGTTGTGTCCAACTCTTTGCGACCCCATGAATCACAGCACGCCAGGCCTCCCTAACGATCACCAACTCCTAGAGTTCACTCAATATCATGTCTATCAAGTCGGTGATGCCATCCAGCCATCTCATCCTCTGTTGTCCCCTTCTCCTCCTGCCCCCAATCCCTCCCAGCATCAGGGTCTTTTCTAGTGAGTCAGCTCTTCATATGAGGTGGCCAAAGAGTTGGAGTTTCAACATTAGCATTAGTCCTTCCAATGAACACCCAGGACTGGTCTCCTTTAGGATGGACTGGTTGGATCTCCTTGCAGTCCAAGGGACTCTAAAGAGTCTTCTCCAACACCACAGTTCAAGACTATCAATTCTTCGGCACTCAGCTTTCTTCACGGTCCAACTCTCACATCCATACATGACCACTGGAAAAACCATAGCCTTGACTAGATGGACCTTTGTTGGCAAAGTAATATCTCTGCTTTTCAATATGCTGTCTAGGCTGGTCATAACTTTCCTTCCAAGGAATAAGCACCTTTTAATTTCATGGCCGCAGTCACCATCTGCAGTGATTTTGGAGCCCAAAAGATAGTCTGACACTGTTTCCACTGTTTCCCCATCTATTTCCCATGAAATGATGGGACCAGATCCTATAATTGTCGTTTTTCTGAATGTTGAGCTTTAGGCCAACTGTTTCACTCTCCTTTTGACTTTCATCAAGAGGCTTTTTAGTTCCTCTTCACTTTCTGCCATAAGGTTTGTGTTATCTGCATATCTGAGGTTATTGATATTTCTCCCGGCAATCTTGATTCCAGCGTGTGCTTCTTCCAGCCCAGCGTTTCTCATGATGTAATCTGCATATGTTAAATAAGCAGGGTGACTTTATACAGCCTTGATGTACTCCTTTTCCTATTTGGAACCAGTCTGTTGGTCCATGTCCAGTTCTAACTGTTGCTTCCTGACCTGCATACAGGTTTCTCAAGAGGCAGGTCAGATGGTCTGGTATTCCCATCTCTTTCAGAATTTTCCACAGTTATTGTGATCCACACAGTCAAAGGCTTTGGCATAGTCAATAAGGCAGAAATAGATGTTTTTCTGGAGCTCTCTTCCTTTTTCCATGATCCAGCGGATGTTGGCAATTTGATCTCTGGTTCCTCTGCCTTTTCTAAAACCAGCTTGAACATCTGGAAGTTCACGGTTCACATTTTGCTGAAGCCTGGCTTGGAGAATTTTGAGCATTACTTTACTAGCATGTGAGATGAGTGCAATTGTGCAGTAGTTTGAGCATTCTTTGGCATTGCCTTTCTTTGGGATTGGAATGAAAACTGACCTTTTCCAGTCCTGTGGGCACTTCTGAATTTTCCAAATTTGCTGGCATATTGAGTGCAGCACTTTCACAACATCATCTTTCAGGATTTGAAATAGCTCAACTGGAATTCCATCCCCTCCACTAGCTTTGTTTGTAGTGATGCTTCCTAAGGCCCACTTGACTTCACATTCCAAGATGTCTGGCGCTAGGTGAGTGATCACACCATCGTCATTATCTGGGTCGTGAAGATCTTTTTGTACAGTTCTTCTGTGTATTCTTGCCACCTCTTAATATCTTCTGCTTCTGCGAGGTCCATACCATTTCTGTCCTTTATTGAGCCCATCTTTGCTTGAAATGTTCCCTTGGTATCTTATTTTCTTGAAGAGATCTCTGGTCTTTCCCATTCTGTTGTTTTCCTCTATTTCTTTGCATTGATCGCTGAGGAAGGCTTTCTTACCTTTCCTTGCTATTCTTTGGAACTCTGCATTCAGATGCCTATATCTTTCCTTTTCTCCTTTGCTTTTCGCTTCTCTTCTTTTCACAGTTATTTGTAAGGCCTCCCCAGACAGCCATTTTGCTTTTTTGTGTTTCTTTTCCATGAGGATGGTCTTGATGCTTGTCTCCTGTACAGTGTCACGAACCTCCGTTCATAGTTCATCAGGCACTCTGTCTATCAGATCTAGGCCCTTAAATCTATTTCTCACTTCCACTGTTAGTCATAAGGGATTTGATTTAGGTCATACCTGAATGGTCTAGTGGTTTCCCCACTTTCTTCAATTTAAGTCTGAATTTGGCAGTAAGGAGTTCATGATCTGAGCCACAGTCAGATCCCAGTCTTGTTTTTGCTGACTGTACAGAGCTTCTCCATCTTTGGCTGCAAAGAATACAATCAGTCTGATTTCGGTGTTGACCATCTGGTGATGTCCATGTGTAGAGTCTTCCCTTGTGTTGTTGAAAGAGAGTGTTTGTTATGACCAGTGCATTCTCTTGGCAAAACTCTGTTAGCCTTTGCCCTGCTTAATTCCTTACTCCAAGGCTAAATTTGCCTGTTACTCCAGGTGTTCCTTGACTTCCTACTTTTGCATTCCAGTCCCCTATAATGAAAAGGACATCTTTTTTGGGTGTTAGTTCTAAAAGGTCTTGTAGATCTTCATAGAACTGTTCGACTTCAGCTTCTTCAGCATTACTGGTTGGGGCATAGACTTGGATTACCGTGATACTGAATGGTTTGTCTTGGAAACAAACAGATCATTCTGTTGTTTTTGAGATTGCATCCAAGTACTGCATTTTGGACTCTTTTGTTGACTATGATGGCTACTCCATTTCTTCAAAGGGATTTCTGCCCACAGTAGTAGATATAATGGTCATCTGAATTAAATTCACCCATTCCAGTCCATTTTAGTTTGTCTGATTCCTAGAATGTCGACATTCACTCTTGCCATCTCTTGTTTGACCACTTCCAATTTGCCTTGATTCATGGACTTGACATTCCAGGTTCCTATGCAATATTGCTCTTTATAGCATCAGACCTTGCTTCTATCACCAGTCACATCCACAGCTGGCTATTATTTTTTCTTTGGCTCCATCCCTTCATTCTTTCTGTAGTTATTTCTTCACTGATATCCAGTAGCATATTGGGCACCTACTGACCCGGGGAGTTCCCTTTTCAGTACCTTCTCAGTGAGGCCTTCCGTGACAATTTTACTTAAAATTTCATCCCCCTTGCTTTCTGTCACCTTTCCTGTGTGATTTTCGTCCATAGAATTTTTTTTTTTCTTTATTTTATCTGTCTATATTCCTGCTCTTCTGCCCTGAATGTAAGCTCCATTAGGGCAGATGTCTTTTGTTCTGTTTTTTCACTGCTATTTCCCCAAAACTGAATAGATCCTGACAGAGTGGTCACTGAGATAGTTGCTGAGTGGATTAGTTAGGGTTCTGATTATAATTCCATTGTTTAAAATATTACACATTATATTTATTAAGATGATTTTCTTCAGTGAAGAAATGACAATATACTGAAGTTTATATGAACTTGACATTTCGTAAGAGCATTCCATGCTAAGGCACAGAATGTGCCTTTAGATCAGGTGATTTCTTATATTTTGTTGCTCGTGGTCTATATAAGCTTATTAACATCAAAGTGTAAGAACCCTGCTAGATTAATTTCCTAATTATTCTTTTATGCCACAGGTGATATTATTTCATATAAATACCCACATACAGAAATGAACATATATATACTTTCTTGCATTTGTGCTAGAAGTACTTCTGGAAAGTTGGCTTGAGCTACTTTATGGCAACTTCAGATAAAGAGAAAGCTTTGAAATCCATTTCAACTGCTCTTCAAATAAATATTATAGCTCTCTCAATTTTTAGCAGTGGCTTACTTTCAGATGTAAAACTTCAGATCTTACATTAATTTTTTTTTAAATTCTGGAAGGATATGACTTAAGTGGTTGTATAATACAGAGTAAATTTGAAGAAGATAATATATACTTTCTCCAAATGCAAAATAATTTTTTCTGAGACATTTCCCAAATTAACTGGAGAAAATTATCTGGTAATGGGATCACAAACTTCAGTTGTCATGTGAAAAAATCATAGCTAAGAAGAAGTTAATTATGACACAGTCATCTTATTTAGACCTAGAGATTTAAGACTCCAGAGCTTCAGCATTGTTATCCAGCCCTTTCTCGTTGGGAGCATGACTTCTTATGAGGGTTCTTTAGCTTTATATACCAATATGATTGGGAATATCATGGTCTTCAGTGTCAGTGTCTCAAATACAGTGGATAAAATTGTTATACATGAGTAAGTTTTTCATATGGTAATCTACATATAGTTTAGGTTTTTACCTATATTGATTCAAGCAGTGTTTGACTGATTATCTTAACCAGTGATTCTCAAAAGCCCAAACCAATATTCATTCATTCTAGAAAGCCAAAGCCAACAGAAATAAATAAGGTACAGAAGGATTCAGTTATCTAATAAAACGGATTGTAGGTATTTCCTTTATAACATGATCCTTGGGGAATGGGCTTATTTTCAAGTTCAAACCATAGAATACTCCAAAGCTGGGAAATTTATATGGGTGGTACCCCAAAAATGAGCTTATACATGAATATACTTATAGGTATTTAAGTTTTTTCTCTTCATTTTATGTAAGTACTGATATGGATCCTGGAAAGACCCTTAGTGCTATTTCACTTTTTGTTTGCATTTTTGTTTTAGCACCTGAAGGTTTCTGTTCCTGATGAAATATCAATAGATCTAGGTAAGTCTGGAGCACCAATGTGCTAGAGGAATTACATCTCTGTAGATAGGTAGCTCAGCTCCTCTCTAGAGGTTTTATCTGTTACATAGTGACTAGTAGGTCATATGAATCACAACAGTAAAAGAGCCTATAATACATTTAAGAGTAAATGAAATGTGAGTTCTAAGATTAAAATATTTAAAATATATTATCTCTTTATCTTACATCATGTTAAGTTCACACCAAGTAGTGCCAGTTACAATGTACAGAATGTACCTTTAGATCAGGTGATTTCTTGTATTTATGCAGAAAAAAGACGACCAGAGCTTATTCCTGAGGATCTACATCGCCATTATATCCAAACTATGCAAGAAAGAGTCCACCCAGAAGTTCAAAGGCACTTGGAAGATTTTCGGTAAGCCTTGTGGTCGACAGAAGCTGATATGGTTGTCCTGAATTAATTTTATTTTTAGGTAGGAAAAGGTTATACATTCCTTGGCATAACATATGGTCTTTATCATTGTTACTAAAACCTAATGAACTTACGGCATCGAAAGGTTGGCATGGCACTGAGAGTGCATGCTCCCCTTTCCTTATGGCTGGCAGGAATTGAGCTTAGTACCTGTCTGTGCCAAGTGTGTCCTTCAAGATATGTGTTCTGTTGAGTGACCTCCTCTAGAATTTTCTTTCTCCAGTGTCCTAGGTGACATAACCCCCACATAGAAAACCGTGACATTTTACCTGTTGCTAGAAGTTCATAACTATGGAAACTCCGATGAAGCATCTCCAGAGGGAGCTAGTATCCTCCAGGTAACTCAGGAAATTACCCTCTAGGCTACCTCAGGAAATTTCTCCTATTCCCTTTAGGCAGAAGCGCAGCATGGGGCTGACCTTGGCTGAAAGTGAACTGACTAAACTTGATGTAGAGCGAGACAAGGACCGGTTAACTTTGGAGAAAGAACGGGCATGTGCAGAACAGATTGTTGCCAAAATTGAAGAAGTGTTGTAAGTAATAGAAATACATGTAGAAACGCTCTCTCTACTGAGATGATAATTATGTGTAAAGTACATTTGATCAAATTTAGAAGGCGTGTCAGGTTGTTTATGTAGAGCCGTTTGCCTTGTGATAATACTGAAGTTTATGCTGATATCGTAGATGACGTTCTTGTATTTCTTTTTCTGGGTATAGCTAAAATGAGTAACTGTAGAATTTCTAACTGATCAAAAAACAGGTCGAATACTTATATTGGCTTTAATTCACAGGCTTTGGAAACATTTCTTGCTATAAAACATTTATAGCAAGTTGATGATGAAAAAGTGACCCTTCAGGGGTCACAGTTTTTCGGACATATAATCCCAGGTGACAGAGGCTTAGAGTGGGCCCCAGACATTTACTGCGCCACAGGGGCTTCCTGGCGCCTCAAATGGCAGAGACTCTGCCTGCAATGTGGGAGACCTGGGTTTGATCCCTGAGTCAGGAAGACCCCCTGGAGAAGGGAATGGCTATCCACTGCAGTATTCTTGCCTGGAGAATTCCATGGATTTGACTCTGTTTTGTTGATCAGTTATCTGAGTTTAGTAACAACTCTTTTATTAAACTGTAATATTTCATTTTAAATGCTTTTACTTTTAGGATGACTGCTCAGGCTGTAGAAGAAGAAAAGAGGTAATGAAACTATTTTTTCCTAGAATTTTAAGGACAAAAAAAAAAAAAAAAGGAAAGAAACTGTCTTTTCTCCTGTCCTAAATGAAGATTTATTTCTTTTAACTTAAAAATACAGACGGTTTCTGGTGGCTTGTATTTTATGTGACAAATATTCTAGTATCTGAGTAGAATCCTTACTGGTCATAGTAAATGGATAGCTCTTTATTTTTCACTTGATAAATTCTAAGACTTTCAGCATGGGGGTTTGGGAAGTCATTTGATATCTTTATTTACCCACTGTCCCTTCCCAGAAGTCTTATTTTACTTAATCCTTTCTCCCCCAGTTCGACAATGCAATATGTTATTCTCATGTACATGAAACATTTGGGAGTAAAAGTGAAAGAACCTCGAAATTTGGAACACAAGCGAGGTCGCATTGGATTCCTTCCAAAAATCAAGGTAAAACTGGAATAATAATAATAGTGTGTTCAGGTCACCATGCTTATTTCTGACTGCAAGGCTTTCCTTCTTCTTAGTGTTTATTTTTTTCAGCAAGCTAGTGCTAAGCATGCCAACAGGAATAAGATACGGTCCCTGTTCTCAAGAAACTCAAAATCCAGTGAGAAATCCAGACATACAAACTGTTAGATGATATGAAAAGTGAAAACAGGAGTTTACACAGAGAGCTATCCTCCACTTTGTTTCAACCCCGTGCTTTTCTTTTACGGTTCCTCTCAATGTTTATCATTGTTTATGTTGGTAGATTGTAGAGCTGGATGAAGATAAGGACCTCCTTCGTTGTACCCCATCTTTTAGCATAGTGCCTTCAGACATTATTAGTTTAGCAGATATTATTCAGGAGATGAATGAGTTACTTAAAACAAGCTCCCAATAAATGTTTTATAAAAATACCTTTTACTTTCTCAAATCGTCAGCTCTGGAGGGTTTGAAAAGGCGTCTTGAGTTTGATGTGTACATAGTGCTGTGTGCCAGCTTCCAGCGAGTGCCCTTTGTGTGTCTTTCATTTACATGTGGCCAGTTCCTTTCAACTTGACCATTAGAATTATGTGTCTCTTATCTCTTTGATTGCACCTTGATTCTAGCAAAGTATGAAGAAAGATAGAGAAGGCGAAGAAAAGGGGAAGCGAAGAGGATTCACCAGCATCCTGGGACCCCCTAGGAGACCAAGCCGCCATGACAACAGTGCAAGTATGCTGAAGTCTGAGATGCCGCGTCCCCACCATCCCGTGCCGTCTTCCCATCAGAGGCCCATTCAGCTAGGCTGGGTTGCTGGAGAAAGATGCTCTAGAAGTGTTTCCACTGAACCTCCACTGTTTCCATTCAGTGTCATTTCTAACGGAACCCCCGGTGTTCAGTTAGACGTCACAGTTGTCATAAGTGTTTAAAGGCAGTAGAACATCCCATCAGCTGTTTATAACATAATTTACTTACCTCTTCTGATTTTGTTTCATTCACTTTCTGGTTGTCAAATTTATAAAACAAAGTGTACATGAACTTCACCTTCATGCTTTGTCTTTGTATACATACATGACTCATTTTCTCCATACTTAAACTGTTCTCCACCTCTTCATTGCGCTTTATTTCCTGAAGTCCCTCCGCCCTCGGGCCTAATGGAGAGTTCCTTGCCTAGAGAGGGCTACAGGAGAAGTAGAGGTGGTGCTGTGGGAGAGAAACTAGGTCCTGCAGTGGCCTTCACATGGGGCAGCACTGCCTTTGAAGATACTGGCACAGTTGGAGTTGGGGGCGGGTATTGTGATCCAGCAAACCTGAGTGTCCCACCCTGTGAAGAATCCTCATTCAAATGTCAGTGGTGCCCCTTGTTGAGAAGCACTGAGAAGAAGGAAATCTTTAGAGAAGAGGTTGAGGAGAATGGAAAATTTAACCATCTGTTAAAGGGATTCAGAAGAATTATAGGAGTTAGGGAAGGAAGAATTTTAGGAGTAGAGATGTATACAGCTATGTGAAGATGTGCACGGCCGTGGGGTGCTTCTCATGGTGACTGATGTAACCACTGGTAACAGGCAGGATGGGGATTATTCTGCATGGTCTCTGAGGCATATCATGATGAAGAAATTGTGAGTGTTAGGGAGGAGTAGGGTAGGGGCTTGCTAAGAGTTCACAGAGCCAGCGGGCTTCATCTTCATTCTGACGGAGGAATACAGCTTTGTGGTGTGTCCATCTCTGTCTCTCGGTATCCCCACCCCCCTGGTGCTGGTCTTCTTAGCTCCTTTTCTCATGACCCTTCTTGCTCTGCCTTTTCTCTCTCCCTCTCATCTCCTTCCATCTCCCACCCTTTACTCCTCTT
The DNA here is from genome assembly GCA_917880005.1 of Nanger dama. Classification (NCBI taxonomy): domain Eukaryota; kingdom Metazoa; phylum Chordata; class Mammalia; order Artiodactyla; family Bovidae; genus Nanger; species Nanger dama. The sequence continues at coordinate 31,304,031 of CAKJTW010000014.1, forward strand.
CCTCTTTCACTCTCCCCTGCCTTTCTCTCTCTCTCTCTACCTCCTACCTCCTTCCTTCTCTTTCTTTCTTCCTTACTTTTTCTCCCTTCCTTCCTATCTTTCTTCTCTCTCTCTCTCTCTCTCTCTCTCTCTCTCTCTCTCTTCCTCACTCTATGTAATTCATGTTACATGTTTCTAGGGCCCACCATGTTCTTTCTAATCATCTTTTTTAAAGGTGTTTTGCCACATGATTTATTAGCCATTGCTTTCTGCTCAGTTGGCAGAGCTATGGAACTGCAGAAGCAGCGCCACCCTAAGCACCTGTCCACACCCTCATCTGTGAGTCCTGAGCCTCAGGATTCTGCCAAGTTGCGCCAGAGTGGATCAGCAAGCGAAGGAGCAGACCTTGGCTACCTGCCAGCTAATTCCACGTCCTCCATGGTTTCAGGGGCCACTCTTTCCCAGGAAGGAGGGAAAGAGAATGATATGGGTGAGCTAATGCCGTCATTCAACTTAGCATCAGGATTTCAAAACAACTATACTAAGAAATCAGAGAAGGCAGTGGCACCCTACTCCAGCACTCTTGCCTGGAAAATCCCATGGATGGAGGAGACTGGTGGGCTGCAGTCCACGGGGTCGCTAAGAGTCAAACATGACTGAGCGGCTTCACTTTCACTCTTCACTTTCATGCACTGGAGATGGAAATGGCAACCCACTCCAGTGCATACTAAGAAATAGAGGGGCAGATTATTTGAATCAGGACTGAGTCACAGTTTAAAGATTTTAGTATTCTATAAACAGTGACAAATCTACTCTGAATGGTAATTTTGAGTTATTATCCATTCAGAAAATATTTATGGAGTTTTCTGTCAGGCAATATCTCTGTAGCAAATGTTAGCATGCGATAATTATACATAGATTTTTGCCCCATGCAGCTTAGCCTTCTGGGGAAGTAGTCATAAATATCATAAATAAAATCCTCAAGTTGTGGGGAGTGTTGAGAGAACTGGTCAGAAGTTAGAAGCATAGGGCCTACAAGAACAGTAGGTCCTTGTTGTTGTTTATCTATTTTATATATGGTAGTATGTATATCAGTAAAAATTCTGTATTTAAGAATGTTATCAATATAAAATTGATAGAATAAAAACAAAAAATAAGAAAAGTAAAAGTAAGTTAGAGGCAGATATGTTTATGTAGGGTGCATCTAAAGAAGACTTTAAAAAAATCTGAGATACTGGGTGATTTTTTTAATACTAAGGGGAAGCCAGTTGAGAGAAACAGGTTAAAAATGTGGGAAATGGACTATGTGACCAATAGAAAAAAGTTTTGAGAGAAGCCATGCTATGCAGAGTATATGTGAAGGGCAAGGTTATTAGCTAAGAGTGAGGATTTAGTGAGAAGGGCAAGAGGATTTAAAGAGTAAAGAAAGATAGGAAGTAATTGTAGGTAATTGAGAAAAGAGCTTGTTACCGTATTCTTCATACTTGTTATAATTGGTTTCTTAAGCAAGTGAGCTAGGAGAATTAGGTCCTTGTATTTGGAGAAGGAAATACCCATTTGTATTGGTGATCTTGGAAGCAGTTCAGTTTCTGGTATGACAAAACCAAGGGTAGATCTGTGGGAGTGGCCACGGGGGTGGGAGAGAGGGGTTACTAGTGATGAAGCAGGTGAGGCACCAAGGAGCCAAAGGTTTAGATATGTTTATAGACATAGATTTTGTGGTGGCCGCATTTGATAATAGCATGGAGAGGAAAATTGTGAGCCAGCAGCCAAAGGTTCAGTGTTGCTAGATGGCTCTTGGTAATGACAACATGACATTTTCAGAGAGTGAGCGCCTCAGTGGAGCAAGGGATTTTTGTAAGAAAGTAGGATAGTAGTCTAAAAGGAGTCCTTAGGAAAAAGAAGAGTTGCTGTCTCATCACCCTGCAGTACATAGTGTATGACAGAAACATCAGTCTCTATTTGAGGGACCTGGAGCAGAAGACAAAGAAGTAGCGGTGATATTTGTAGAAAAGCCTGGAGGTGCAGTCTTACATGGAATTCTGAAGATGTTGGACTGAGTAATGCCTTAATACATGGCTGTCGTGTCTCACTGAAATAAAAGAATGGTAGATAATGAATAAACAAAAAGCAAAAAGAGGAAAGAAGCCGAGGAAGAGAAGATATTCATAAGAGATTTCCACTAATTTGGGGGAGATTAATGGGCACGAGTGGTTTGATGGATGAAAGGATATAAAGGAAGTAGGAGCCCATAGTTCATGTAAGGAGTCCATGGTGGGAGCCAATCTATCCATTGGAACCCAAAAGAGAGTTGTCATGAGTCACAGAGTGCATGAGGAAGAAGTAAAACTGAAAATGATGAATTCACAGAAGATCAATATCAAAACAGTTCTGTCAGCAACTTCTGATGCTTATATTACAGATTATAAGTAGTCATTCTTGTATCAGAAGAAAATGAATGTTCTTTGTTACAAAAGTTGAAATCAGACTGATTATATTCTTTACAGCCGGAGATGGAGAAGGTTATACAGTCTGCAAAAACAAGACCTGAAGTGGGCTGAGACTCAGATCATGAGCTTCTCATTGCAAAATTCAGGCTTAAAGAAAGTAGGGAAAATCACTAGGTCCTTCATGTATGATCTAAGTCAAATCCCTTATGGTTTTACAGTGGAGGTGATGAACAGTTCAAGGGATGAGATCTGGTAGACAGAGTGCCTGAAGAAATATGGACAGGGGTTCGTAACATTGTACAGGAGGTGAGGACCAAAACCATCCCAAAGAAAAAGAAATACAAGAAGGCAAAGTGATTGTCTGAGGAGGCCTTACAAATAGCTGAGCAAAGAAGAGAAGTGAAAGGCAACGTAGAAAGGAAAAGATATACCCAACTGAATACGGAGTTCCAGAGAATAGCAAGGACTTCTTAAATGAACAGTGCAGAGAAATAGAAGGAAAACAACAGAATGAGAAGGTCTAGAGAGCTCTTCAAGAAAATTGATGATACCAGGGGAACATTTCATGTAAAGATGGGTACAATAAAGGACAGAAACAGCAGAGACCTAACAGAAGCAAAAGCTATTAAGAGGTGGCAAGAATACACCGAAGAACTATATAAAAAGGTATTAATGACCCAGATAACTGATGGTGTGATCACTCACCCAGAGCCAGACATCCTGGAATGTGAAGCCAAGTGGGCCTTAGGAAACATTACTGTGAACAAAGCTAGTGGAGGTGATGGAATTCCAGTTGAGCTCTTTCAAATCCTAAAAGATGATGCTGTGAAAGTGCTGCCCTCAATATGCCAGCAAATTTGGAAAACTCAACAGTGGCCACGGGTCTGGAAAACATCAGTCTTCATTCCAATCCCAAAGAAGGGCAATGCCAAAGAAAAGTTCAAACTACCATACAGTTGTGCTCATTTCATCTGATAGTAAGGTAATGCTCAAAATCCTTCAAGCGAGGCTTCAACAGTATTTGAATCAAGAACTTCCAGATATACAAGCTGAATTTAGAAAAGACAGAGGAACCAGAGATCAAATTGCCAACATCCATTGGATCATAGAAAAAGCAAGGGAATTCCAGAAAAACATCTGTTTTATTGACTGTGCTAAAGCCTTTTGACTGTGTAGATCACAACAAACTGTGGAGAATTCTTACAGAGATGGGAATACAAGACCACCTTACCTGAAAAAGCTGTATGCAGGTCAAGAAGCAACAGTTAGAACCAGACATGGAACAACAGACTGGCTCAAAATTGGGAAAGGAGTACATCAATGCTGTGTATTGTCACGCTGCTTATTTAACTTATATGCAGAGTACCTTATGCAAAATGCTGGACTGGATGACTCATAAGCTAGAATCAAGATTGCAGGGAGAAATATCAACAGCCTGAGATATACAGATGATAACTACCCTGATGGCAGAAAGTGAAGAGGAACTAAAGGGCCTCTTCATGAGGATGAAAGGAGCGTGAAAAAGCTGGCTTAAAACTCAGCATTCAAAAAACTAAGATTATGGCATCTGGTCCCATCACTTCATGGCAAATAGATTGGGAAATATTCTTCAGCTCCAAAATCACTGTGGATGGTGACTGCAGCCATGAAATGAAAAGATGCTTGCTCCTTGAAAGCAAAATTGTGCCATACCTAGGCATTGTATTAAAAGCAGAGACATCACTTTGTGACAAAGATCCATAGAGTTAAAGGTATGGTTTTTCCAGTAGTCATCTACGAATGTGAGAATTGGATGGACCATAAAGAAGACTGAGTGCTGAAGAAAGACTGATGCTTTCAAATTGTGGTGTTGGAGAAGACTCTTGAGAGTCCCTTGGACAGCAAGGACATCAAACCAGTCAATCCTAAAGGAAATCAACCCTGATTACTGGAAGAACTGATGCTGAAGCTGAAGTTCCAATACTTGGTCACCTGATGCGAAGAGCTGACTGACTGGAAAAGACACCGATGATGTGAAAGATTGAGGGCAGGGGGAGAAGGGAGAGACAGAGGATGAGATGGCTGGATGGCATCACCGACTCAGTGGACAAGAGTTTGAGCGAATGCGAGAAGACAGTGAAGGATGGAGAGGCCTGGCATGCTGCAGTCCAGGGGGTCACAAAGAGTTGGACATGAGTTGGCACAAGCTAAGTGAATTGTGTAGGGCCATGGTACACAGTTTTTAAGCCCTCCATGGTATTAGTGCCCTGAAGCTCACCGTAAGGGACCTAGAGCAGCCTGGCAGTAAGCATGCCAGGGGCTTATGCCACTGAGAGGAGCGTCTAGCTAAAAGGACCCTACTTCTACATAGCAGAACAGGAAACTCAAGTCAGCTGCTAAGTCTTGCATTCTTACAAATGTGCAGCATTACTCACTTTTGGCAGAAGTTATTAGAGTCAAGACCTAAGATAATACATACCACCAAACCTGTTTGGGGCATAAAGAAGAAAATACAAAAGAAACAGAAAAACTGCCACTAGCAGAAAACAATTTAGGTAATAGTTAAGAACTTGTAAAAATACCTACAAATTAGATAGTATTCTTGAAGAAATTAAAGAGGTTATTATATCTAAAGCAAAAATAGCATGTTATGAAAAAGGAGCAGAGACCAAGAAGTCTTAATATAACTGTTATATGTAATAACTGTTTTATTAGTTACAATTGCTTTGTGATAAATTATCCCAAAACTTAATGGCGTAACACAAAAAAATACTTACTACTTCACACTTTCGGTGTGTGAGGAACTCAGGAGCAGCTTAGCTAGGCAGTTTTGGGTTGGACTCTCTCATAAAGTTGTAGTCGGGATGTCAGCTAGCCATCTAAAAGCTTAGCAGGCCAAGAGACCTGCTTCTGTGCTTCCACAGGTGGCTGGTGACAGGAAGACTTCATGATTGAAACATGAAGCAAACAGTGGCATAATCTGAAAGTGACTGATGAACTGTATGACTTTAATGTAATAAACATTCGATTTCAAGTGACCTAGGAGTTGTATCATTGGACTAGTAGAAAAGAAAACATAATCGTAACCTAACATGCCTCTTAACCTGTCAAGAATAATATGTATAGGGTATGTTGTATTACAATATGCATATGGTCACAATAATGTAAGTGCACTATTTTTTTTTCAGCCTCTTAGAATCAAAGTATTAGGTGAAGCATCGAGTATTTTTAGTTGTGGCTGCAGATCAGAATGGAAATGTAAAAATTCTCTTAAGGATACAAGTAAAAATGTAACTGAAAGACATGAAAGGTAAAAGGAAAGAAAGGATACGGACACAAACACATAATGTGACATAGAGGAAGGTTAAGACACTTGACGCCTTGTTGGAACAAGTATATATATTATATATATGCAGTATATTTAAACTTAGGGAATAACAGACAACTAGGCCCACTCCAGTGTTCTTGCCTGGAGAATCCCAGGGACGAGGGAGCCTGGTGGGCTGCCATCTGTGGGGTTGCACAGAGTCGGGCACGACTGAAGCAACTTAGCAGCAGCAGCAGCAGGCCTGGAGAATTAAAGAGAAGGATACGGACACAAATACATAATGTGACATAGAGGAAAGTTAAGACACTTGATGCCTTGTTGGAACAAGTATATATATTATATATATGCAATTCCATCATTTAAACTTAGGGAATAACAGATAAGTAGGCCTGGAGAATCCCAAGGACTGGAGAGCCTGGTGGGCTGCCGTCTGTGGGGTTGCACAGAGTCGGACACAACTGAAGTGACTTAGCAGCAGCAGGAATAATAATATAGATGTTAAAGAGTGGGAAGAAAAAAAGCAGGGGAAGTGAAAATGGGACGAATAAGTGAGCAAACTACAGAGATGAGAAATATGAAGTTATTTGGAGGTAGACCATCATGATAACTAAAATTTGAATGAAGAAGATTGGTACTTGGAGTAAAAAGGATATAGAGAATATTTCTCCATATCATGTGCTCTTCCTAGTGGTTGCCATGTCTTATGTTGATTTTTTTAAAGCTGCTTAAAATGATGGACAAGGAAGCCTGGCATGCTGCAGTCTTTGGGGTCACAAAGAGTCAGACACGACCGAGCAACTGAATCGAACTGAACTAAAAATGATATTCCAGTTTATTTTTTAGTGCATGTTAAAATTTTATGTTAGAATTGTATTTCTAGCTAACCTGCAGTTGTTTAAGTAAGACTATGACCATGGGTGAGGCTGAAGCTTTCTGGGGGACTGACTTTTTTTTTTTAATCATTGTTCTTGTTAACAGCATCTGAATGTCTGACTTTTGTCTTTTCAGGATCAAAACAAGTTGGAGAAATGCCAGCATCTGGAGACGCCTTGGATGGCACTCCTCGTACTCCCAACACCATCTTTGATTTCCCACCTCCTCCATTAGACCAGGTGCAGGAGGAGGAATGGGAAGTGGAAAGGTAATTCATTGGTGTCTTAGGGGTGTTTAGGACATTGCTTAAAAGTTTCTCACTGTATAGTATGCCTATACTTAGTACTGTTTTTTTCTACATGCTTTTGGGGGAAAGAAATAGAATTTATTGGTAGTAAATATTAGATAGGTAGTAAAATGTTTTTTAATTTATTTGATGTTAAGTCATTGCCATATCCAGAAGAATTATTTATCAGTCACTGTGGTTTAACACAATTTTGAATATCTTTATCATCAATTTTTTCATCACAATTTTATTTGTATGTTGACTGTCTATTCTCCATTGTTTTAGAGTGACTGAACATGGGACACCAAAACCTTTTCGAAAGTAAGTAATCCTAAAGTGGCTTTCAGTGGGGCATATTTTAAGAAATATATCTTTTTCCCTAAACTCCTAGTTTTAAAGGAAAAAAGCCCCATGCACAAATCTGTTAGATAGTATAAAAGAAATTTCTTAATAAACACAACTGTTTAAAAATTTATGGAGATGTTTATAATACATGTAAGCTATTTTGTAAGGGAGGATGATGTTTCAGGCTCTGCTAAGTAATACTTGAGAAATCCGACTGATTCACTGTAACATAAAGACTTGTGCTCTCTCCCATGGTGGTGTCCTGAAATAGAAATCATTATTTGTTCTTCATTAGGTTTGACAGCATAGCTTTTGGAGAAAGTCAGAGTGAGGATGAACAGTTTGAAAATGACTTAGAGACAGACCCACCCAACTGGCAACAGCTCGTCAGTCGAGAAGTGTTATTGGGACTAAAGCCTTGTGAGATCAAAAGACAGGAAGTAATTAATGGTGAGTTTAATTCATTTTTGTTATTAACATATATTGAGTTTTATTAGAGTTAAAAACCTTGGAGTTTGCTCCAGAGTTTATGCTCACTGTTTTGAACAGAGAGAAGATTAATAGATGATCCCTGTACTTTCCAACTTAAAAATGCAAGTGATTGTATGATTCTTATTGATAATTTAAAAGGAAAATGTGTTTAGCATTCAAGTTATTTAAAATTCATATCATCATAGATCTTAAACGTGAAGAATCATTGAGACAACACTTGTGCCCTGACTTTACTTTCAGGCTCTGTTATTTTTCGTGCATAGATTATAAATGAGAAAGCCAGGGCTCAGACTAACTAATTGTAGTCAAGATTATGCAGCTGGTAAGTGATGGGAAGAAAACTAAAATCTAGGTTTTTCTTTATCCTTGTGTAATGTGCTTTATTTTACCCTAGCGTATATGACACAGAAGCTGTGCCTATTACTGTCTTTAAGTTGTGATTTGAATAAATATACATACTATCTCTAGCAACATTGAGACATGGTGAAATTAAAAGGTTGGCCTCAAAAATGAGAGTCTGTAGGCAGGACTTCCTGGTAGTCCAGTGGTTAAGAAGCCACCTGCTAATGCAAGGGACATGCGTTCAGTCCCTGGTCCCAGAAGACCCCACACGCTGTGGGGCAGCTAAGCCTATGTGCCACAACTACTGAAGCCTGCACTCTAGAGTCTGTGCTCTGCAACAGAAGCTACCACAATGCACCGCAACCAGAGAGTAGCCCCTGCTGGCTGCAGCTAGAGAAAGCCCACGGGCAGCAGCAGACACCCAGTGCAGCCTGCTTAATTAATTAAAAGAGAGTTAATAGGCAAGTGAGATAACATAGGATGTTGTTACTTCTGAAGAGGGTTCAGTTCAAAGACTATGTGATATTTGGACTTACAGTTTTCTGTTGTTGTTCTGATTGGTTGGTGCTGGCAACCAGTGGATTTCGGAGTACATTGTTATCTTGTAAATACAAAACAGTTTTAAATGATACTTTTCATTTAGCAGTATTCAACTCTTAGACCTAGTATATAGTAGAGTTTCATGGAATTAAGTGACTTCAGAGATACCGTATCCTATCGAAACTATAAATAATGATTATATTACTCATTTGGTTCTTAATTTCAGCCAAAGCCTACGTCTGATCTCATTCTAACTAAGGTAACATTTTATGTTTCCTATTTTTCTACTTAGAATTGTTCTGCACTGAAAGAGCTCATGTTCGAACATTGAAGGTTCTAGATCAAGTGTTTTACCAGCGAGTGTCCAGAGAAGGAATTTTGTCACCTTCAGAACTACGGAAAATTTTTTTCAAACTTAGAAGATATTCTTCAGCTTCACAGTAAGATAAATTGACTCTGATCTTTGTTCCTGACATTTCCAATAGATAAAAGATTATTGGTATAAAAAGGCACCATAACAGTAAAATCTTATAAATAAATGTATCCATGTTGGCATTCCTGAAAATTCTGTAATTATATATGAGCATAAGATAAAGAAATAATTGGATCTTTGAATTTCTCCCCAATTCCTTACTTCCACCACATCAACTTTTTTATTCAGAGTATTAACACAGAACTTAGGCCCTAAAGTCAATGCCTAAGACAAAAACATAAATAGTTAAAATTACCCTTGGAAATTCCTGATTACTTACATTATATATGTGTTTTAAAATATATACTCTGTATAATATATGTATAAATATATTTTGTAAGGAGTGATATATAACGTAGAATCCAAAACATTCAAGAATTAAATTATTTTATGGTTTTGTTGCTTGGAATGCTTGAATGAATACATAAAAATCTGTCCCTGGTTGTAGTCATCTTGGGCTTTGGAGACAATAGTATCAGTTCCTCTGTTTTTAAGTCACTGTTTCTCCAGGACCCTTACTTTTAGTCTTTCTTTCATTACGGATGCCATCACCACCTAGCAACACCCACCCACTGAATAGTTGCCTTTTGCTCCTGTGTGAGTGATCCTGAGTCTCACTTGTGTGCGCGACACATTTGAGCATGATGATGTCCATTGCCTGGGAACACATGTTTTGAGAGGAAGAGTGGGCAGAGTCACTCGTACTGTTGAAGTTTGTTTTCTTACAAGCATGGCTGGTTACAGATGGAATCTTGAGGTTAAATGCGTATTTGATGCCCCCGTACCATATATAATGTGCTAGTTTCCACATTATTTTATGCTTTGGCAACTGGTTTTCATATAGAACTAAAAATATGTAGATGTGTAGATGTATAGGAATTATGTCCAGATTTATATTTAATGCAATTAGAAGCTATGTGGCTTAGTCACTAAATTGTGTCCGACTCTTGCAACCCCATGGACTGTAGCCCTCCAGGTTCATCTGTCCATGGGATTTTCTAGGCAAGAATACTGGAGTGGGTTGCCATTTTCTTCTTCAGGGGGTCTTCTGGACCCAGCAATTGAACCTGGATCTCTCCTGCATTGCAGGTAGATTCATGCATTGCAGGCAGATTCTTTACTGACTGAACTATGACGGAAGAAGCTATACTACTCTGAAAATCCTTTTTTTTTTTTTAATTTAGATTCATGATACTATCAGTATCTCAGCCTGAAATGAATGTATGCTTAATTTTTTTCATTGTTTTTTCCCCCACCTTAGTTGGATTGAATGAGCAAATGAAGGCTATTAGGAAGAGGAATGAGACCTCTGTTATTGATCAGATTGGGGAAGATTTGCTGATCTGGGTAAGGACATTGGCAATTGCATTTAAAGATTTTCATAGGCATTTGATCAGATTTAAGGTTAAGCTGCTAACCTTCCCAGGTTATGCAAACTCATTCTTTAATGTAAAGATAAAAAGGGTCCAAGTGCGTATTCTTAATTAGTCTTCTAATAAGTGCCCATTCAACTGCATGCTCTTTTCTCATCAAATTAAAGATAGTAGTTCTTTCTGCTTTAAAGAATGTAGAGTAAAATGGACCTTGATAAAAATAATTTAACTGATGTGGAATTTTAACTGTCTTTTGTTGTCAAAATCTCAGAAATGTACTGTAAAACACTGGACAATTACAGATGGGGAGCTACCATCACAAAAGCCAAAAAGTAAAAATTACTTTATTTACTGTATAAGGAAAGAGAGTTCAGAGACAATAGTAGCTGCTTGGCAGATTGCATTTATCTTTCTGGCTGTCTCTTTGTCTGCATATACTCACTGCTCTAGGTGCTGGGGATACAGTAGCAGTCAGAACAGATAAGGCTCCTGCCCTTGTGGGACTTATAATCAGTAAGGGGAAAAGAATAGTCATTATTTCAAGTGTGATTAGTGTTACAAAAGGGGAGAATACAGGTTATTTTGGAAATAGATAGCAGGGACACTTAAACTGGAGCATACAGAAAATCTTCCTACAGGAAAGTGGGTTTGATCTAGATGCTTAAAGAAAGTCCTATAGTTAAGCCTATGAGTGCTTTACATGAGTAAAACATGTGACGTGGTTCCCAAAATTTTAACACTGGTTGAACGGGAACTGTTTAGATATGCCCACAGATACTTACTTCAGTATGTAGACTGCTTGAGGAAATGCCGAAAGATTTTGATAATTTTACAGTGTTATCTTTTAATAAGATTAAATACTGGGAAGTTGACCAAAACAATCTTCATCTTACTCTCTTCACTGACAGTGAGAACATGACCCAGAATCTGCTAGTCTATTAATAGATCTCTTCTTAATGGTTAGCCACTTGACATGTAAAACAGGATCAGGGAATCCTAATCCAGTCTCACCTTGCATTTACTGAACTTTCCAAAGCATTTTCTCCTTAGACCCATGCTGGCATTATTGTTGTTAAGGAGACTTAACTTCCTTGAAAACTCAGCTTATTCTGTGGCTACGCTGTGGTCGTGTGACTCATTTTGTTTCTTGATCTCTGAGTTCTGTGGGCTTGGCAGCACACTACCAAACTTGAAATAGAAAATTTGTAGTATAACATAGCGTAGCATCAATTTTCTTCTCCATTTGGATTAAAAAGTTGTGAGTCATATGGACTTAAGATATCAGTCTTGATTCTGAAGCAGTTTAATTTACATCTCATATAAATAATGTTTAAAACCAAGTGTCAAGTGAGATCCATCATTAATAAAGTACAAAAGTACAGTTGGTCCTCTTGTAATAGCCCTTTGGACTAAAAATATTACATGTGAAATAAAGATACCTCTTAAAAGTGGGACAGAAAATTTATTTTAGAGCATGTAAAAGAACTGTATTCTTGACCAGTGTGTTTTGCCTATAAGAGACTGAGGAAAGCAAAATGGACTAACCAGTTTGGTTAGTTGCTGCTAGGTACAAATGGTTAATTTAGGGCAAAGCATTGGCCAGAAATATTAAAAGCAGAAATCATAAATAAGTGTCTAGATTTGTTTTATCTTTTAAAAATAGTTTTGGAGAGTATTTTTCCAGTATTGGCCCCATGAGATCACCTTATATGTACTTTTGCTGCTAGTAAAACCACTGTAAAACTGCTTGAGGCAGGGGCATTATTTTCTTTTGTAAACCCAGCTGCTGTTAGTAATTGCCTGGTACCTAGATTGACTAATATACCAAAAATTCTACCAGTCTCATCTCTAAATATGTTGAGTGTCATATTTAAAATAAAAATACAGCATTGGAGCAACCTATTAAAACATCACTTTGTATGCTTCATAGTTGAAGAGGAAAGTACTAGCGTTTACCTACAAATGCCCTGTGCTGTGCTGTGCTTAGTCACTCAGTCGTGTCCGACTCTGCAACCCCATGGACTGTAGCCCACTAGGCTCCTCTGTCCATGGGGATTCTCCAGGCCAGAACACTGGAGTGGGTTGCTATCCTCTTCTCCAGGGAGACTCTTCCTAACTTAGGGGTCGAACCTGCATCTCTTAACATCTCCTGCATTGGCAGGTGGGTTCTTTACCAGTAGCACCACCCGGAAAGCCAGTAAAAAGTATAATTTTTAGTAAAAGGTTCATAGGCTCATGAATCTTCCCTAAGAGAAATTTAAGGGATGGAGCTCCACCTTCTGCGTAGGTGAAGCAGAGGTGATTTAATTTTATTGTGACCCAGAGAAGTTATGACCTGCCCTGGATTTCATAAGTAAGAAAGTAAGCTTGAATCCCAAGGATTTTCTTCCTACAGCAGTAAGACAGTAATTTTTGTGAAGGTGTCAGATTCTAAGAAAATCAAATTTTAATCTCAGTCTTTAAGCATTTTGTGTCTCATATTCCCCAGGTGTCAACCTTTCTGTCAGTTTAGAAGTGGGATAGACTGAAAAGGCAGTAAGTTGTGGTAAGCTATGAACAAGAAAATACTAGACAATGATCAAAAAAGGTCTGGATACATCAGAGTCAGAAATTTTTAGTGGAGAATCCTTGATAATCCACATTAAATATGTAGATTTCTGCTCCTTATCACTTGGGGATACTTACTGGGATATTGGAAGGATTGTGGCTGTCTCTCATTTTGCCTGGCCTTGTATAAGCTCAGTATCCCATTCTCTATTGTGTTCTTTGTGTTCTTGGCACAGTTCAGTGGACCTGGGGAGGAAAAGTTGAAACATGCTGCTGCTACCTTTTGCAGTAACCAGCCCTTTGCCCTGGAAATGATCAAATCTCGCCAGAAAAAGGATTCTCGATTCCAGACTTTTGTGCAAGTGAGTTGAGTGAGTCATGTAACAACAAAAAAAAATACGCAGTTTTTTTGGGGGTCAATTATGGAATGAACTAGAGGGATTCTAAGACTAAAATTTTGCATAAGGGTTATATCTATGTTTACATTTTAAAAGCCATATATTATCTCTTAAATTACTGGAGGATATAGAGGTGATACTGTAATGGTGAATACATGATAGGATTAAAATATTTGACATAGAAGTTCACTTTGCTTTGGAGATATTGGCAGGAAATGGCCATGCACACTATTGAAATAATACTGTCAAAACATGAGAAGGGCCTTATAGCCAGCCCAGAGAAGAGTCAAACAGCAGTCATGCTTACTGGGCTATATATTGGTATAGATAACCATCAGTAAACTAGAGCCCACGGGCCATATCCAGCCTTTTCCCTGTTTTTATAAATAAAGTTTTATTGGAAAACAGTTTATTTTGTATTGCTTAGGCAAATCACCACAAATGTTGCAATTTGGTGCAGATGTATCATGTCACAGTTTTGTAGTTTAAGAGTACAAATGCTGTTTATCAATGTCCTTTCTTCATGCTTTCATCAGGCTGAAATCAAGGTATCACTTGCAGCTGCAGTTCTCATCTGGGACTCTCTTAAGCTCACTAGTTATCAGCAGAATTCATTTCCTTGCAAATGTATAATTGAGAACCCTGTCTTCTTGCTGTTGTTGGCTAGCAACTGCTCTGGGCTCCTAGCAAGTGCCCAAATCTCTTTGCTACATAGCCCCTGTAGGCAGTTTATAAGATGTGTTCTTCTCTTCCAGGCCAGTAGGAACGTGTCTCTCTGACAGAGCTTGCTTTTAAAGACTCCTCTGATTAAGTCAGCCTCATCTAGAACAATCTCCTTTTTGACTGACTCAGAGTTAACTGACAGTCACCTAATCACAGGAGCCATCATATTGATAGGTTCTGTCCAGACTCAAGGGCAGGGTGTGGGTTATTTAGGTTGTACACCAGAAAATTGGAATCTTGGAGGTCTTCTTAGAACTCTGCTTCACAGAGCCAAGTTCATTCCTTTAGGTATTATCTCTGGCTGCTTTTGTGTTAAAACAGCGGAATGGAATAGTTGTGACAGAGACTGATGACTTTCAAAGCCACAGTTGGCATGTTATTGAGAAGTTTGCAGACCTCTGTTATAGCTGAGCTGATAGATCTATATTTATGATCTACTGTGCCTACTTGGAGTGGCAGATAGCAGGTTAACTGATTGATTAGCTTTTGGTAGGAAAGCCACTCATTGGAAAACATAACTAGATTTTCTTAGTATGTAAAGATTAAACTTCTTTCACAAGAAAGCAATTCTTAGAGATGATTATGGATGTTCTCAATCCTTGCTTAAACAGATAGCACAGAGCCATGTGCTGAGTGATAAAGGGTACATTATATGATTACAGGAGAAAGCAGAAGTGGAGTGTGCCAGTGGCATGTCCTGGCAGGTTTTAAGTCTTGATTGAATAACCAGAACTGTGATGCTGAAGATATTTGTATGGTAAATATATGGTTCGTGTTAGGTAATTATAGTCCTAATAAGAATTACAAATTCACTTATTTGCCTTCAATTTTAGGATGCTGAGAGTAATCCACTGTGTCGTCGTCTGCAGCTAAAGGATATCATTCCCACACAAATGCAGAGACTTACTAAGTACCCTCTTCTCTTGGACAATATTGCCAAATATACAGGTACAGTATTCTCACTGAAATTAAAGAGCTTAAGAACAACAACAACAACAACACATTTTGCTGAATAATCTCTCATAGCATCCTGGTGTCTGGCACTTTGAATTTCCAAGTAGTATGGCAAAATATTCTAGCAAGATTTCAGTTGTCTTCAGGCTATTTGATTTAATGTGCTCCATTAGTAGCTCAAGTACAGGGTTTAAGCAATCTATGGATCTTGGTTAAATCTGGCTCACATATATTTTTGTAAGTAAAGTTTTATTGGAACATAAATAAGCAAATCATGCTCACTTGTTGAAATATTATCTCATGACTACTTTTGCTGTACAACAACAGGGTTAAATAGTTGTGGCAAAGACCATTTGGCCTGTAAAAATATACAGAAAAAGTTCACCAGTACTTCCTCTAGCATGTATCATCATATTTCCTTTGGTGAAGGCCTATACCAGGTTGAAGAGATGTTTTATATCTATGGATATGTACTTTCATTAAGTTCAATCAGTGTATTATCACTCCAACTCTCTTGTTTTAAAATATGAAGTGAATCTGAGTTTCTCAATTGAGCTTTAGGTTCTTATACTTACTTAGTTCTCAATACTTCTGTGCAATTAAATGCCTATTTCTTATGCCTGGGAATTTGAAAATATTCATACACATTAATGTTTGTACTTTAATATATTTATTCAGTATAAATGAACTATTGTTTAGAGGATTAGAATTTCAGATATTCTGATTTGGTATTCTTTACCAAAACATAACTTCAACACAATCTCAATACATTTTGGTGAATTTCATCTTCTTTTAATGATAAGTATTGTAAGTTATTTTCTTTCTTTAATCCCATATTTAAAGAAACTTATTTTGGAGCTATTTTTAATTATTTTATCACTCAAAAATATTGCCTAACTAGTCAACTGTACATAATCTTGTAGGCTGTGCACTTTGAAATTGCAAGGAGAAAGGAGTGTTGTTTATATAAGCTACAATGTGAATGAAACCCGCTTCTTGGGGTGGGCTTGATACTTGATATAAAGCATCACTCCTCACATTTGATTTCTTTTTAAAAATTAGTATTTATGCTTAAAGACTGTGATAAGAAGTCTTACCTGTCCAAAAGACTACCTGAATTGAGATTCTGCTGTAGGTTTTTATCCTGCTATAAAAATATTCAGGGTCTTAATATGCTTTCATACTATTGAAATAAAGTGTTATCTCCTTTATTTATATATATTTATATATATATATATACACACACACACACACACATACATACATACACGCTTATATTCTTTTCTGATTTCCTCCATTTTACATTTTGGATTTTCTCACCATATTTAGAGTGGCCACCAGAAAGGGAGAAGGTGAAGAAAGCTGCAGATCACTGTCGTCAGATCTTAAATTATGTGAACCAGGCTGTTAAGGAGGCAGAGAACAAGCAGGTAAGAAGGAAAAAGCAAGAAGACACAGGCTGACAGTGAGAATAAGAGTGTTAAATTAGTGTTACCCAGAGCCTGTTCAGTAATCCTTGTAGCTGCTATTACATAATTGAAGGGCGGAACACGGGTTACCTATTCATGTAGCAGGTGGGTCCAGATCAGTTTGTGGTAGGATGTCAGAGTTGTATTTGGCTCTCTTGAGCATCTCTAACTGCTTGTTTGCTCATTCATTCAGTCTGTTGGTAAAACTTTGGAAAAATAGGAACTTTGTTGTTTGTAATGTAAAATGTTATAACCCTAGAGGGAAAATTAGAAATTTATATCTAAATTTACAAAACACATATTCATCTTTTGATCCAGCGTTCTCTCCTTAGTGATCTACCCAAGAGAAATGAAGATATATGCCCATAGAGTTCTACTGGAATGTTTGCATAAACCAAATGTAGTATAGTCGTAAGCTAAAGTAATACCAGCAATAATGGGTGAATCTCACAAACACATTATTCTGAGTGAAAGAAACTGGACACAAAAGAGTACACATATATATATTCTGTTTAGTGAACTTACAAGACCTAGCTAAATTAATTTACATCGGAAAAAAATGAGGAAAGTGGTTTGTCACTGAAGATGTGGGGACAGATATTAGCTAGGAGGAAGTATGAGAGAGCCTTCTGAAGTGATGGCCATACTTCATATCTTGATAGGAGTTTGATGCGTAAGTATATGCATTGGTAAAAGCTCACGGAAAGGTAAACTTAAAATGTGTACATTTCGCTGTATGTAAATTTTACTTTGAAAAAAACACCTGTAAACAATATTGAACTCCTGTTAATGATATTGAGCTCTTGTTAGCTCTGTTAATGATAACATGTTTAAAGTGTGCTTATATCTTTAACTTATTTTGAAATATATCCAAAATATCAAATGGCTTGATGAACAGGTAGAGGGATGAGTAGATGGACAGATAACGTGATAAAACAGAGCAGATGTTAATTGTGGTATGTAGATGAGTATATGGGCATTTACTATATACATGCCGACCTTTCTATTCAGAAATATTTTATAATCTTGGGAAAAATGCATGTACCCGTTAATCCAACCATTCTTCGTCTGAAATTGGATCCTAATATACATGTCCATTAGTAAGATGTAATTCAACTATAGTTTTTTTCACAAAGTTAAATACCACACAGCCACTGAAAAAATGAGCCCACTCTCAATTTGCTAATGGAACCATCACCAAGATACATTAATATGAGGCACACACAGAAATGTGTATATGACTATATTGTTATTTTTGAATAAGTGATACACATATGAAAATATTATGTTACCATATATTTCTTCTAAAAATGGTATATCTACACACAGCATGCAGAGAGGCAAGCTAACTTATATATGTGTTATATATGTGTTATTTTTTGCTTAGAATTTTCCTCGTAGGCTACCCAAGAAATGGGTATTAGTGATTAATTCTTTAGAGAAAACTTGGGGTGGGAAAAGTGTGGACAAGCATAGAGGGAGACATACTGTGCCTTATATTACTTTCTGAATTTTGTACCATGTATGTGATTTGCTATTTAGAAAGTAAATACAAGCTAGTTAAGAGGCCAGAGAGTTTGAAAAAAAGATTGGAAGAGCTGAAGAGGTGGAAGGAAAACCAGGAGAGGGTAGTGTCACCAAGGCTGAAAGAAGGGAGTGTTTTAAGAAAGAGTGAGTTGTTGCAGAGAGATGTTGCAGAGCGCTCAGTAAATGCAGGGGAGTGTCTGCATTCAGTTAAGAAACAGGGAAGTCGTTGATCTCCAAAGGAGTAACCTTAGCTCCATCTTCTCTGATTTTCAGCGCTTGGAAGATTATCAGCGTCGCCTTGATACCTCTAATCTGAAGTTGTCAGAATACCCAAATGTTGAAGAGCTCAGGGTAAGAGATGGTCTAATCATTACTTAAAAATAAAATTTACTGAAGACCTGGCAGATGATTAACATCTCAGTGGGAACATCCATCACCTGAAGGAGTTTTTATACCATAGATTGTCTATACTAAGGATTATTTTCTTCCTTTTAAATGTCTTGGTCTGTGTGTAAAGACTGCTTTAGTCTTTCATCAGAGAAATATTTTGTGTGAAACTAACTTTTTGTGACAAGAATTGTAGGAGACTAAGGAACATTCCTTATTGTTAAATTTAATTTTATTGTACTCTATAGTTTGAGTAAGAGTAGGGCTGTTTACTGTTGTAACTTGCCAGATTTTTTAGTTAAGGAATATAATTATTTTTCTGTGAAGCTCTTCCAAAGCATTAAAGTTGAAACTGTTACTGGAATGATAGTAAAATATTTATGAATTGCTATTTCTAGTACATGGAGTTTTTGTGTTAATTAACTTCTGAGGATTTTAAGTCTTTCTTGTACTGTTTCACTGGTTCTTTTGTCAGATTTATTTGGTGACTATTAAAATAGACTTTTATGTCCTACATAACAGCTTATCAAAACACATGCTGATATGCTGAGCTTCCTTCCAGAAGACTTCCAGAGACTTAAGATGTTTCTAGAGCTGCTTATACTAAAAGATAATTCTCTCAAGTTATTGATATTTAGAGCAAGCCTGAGTACTTCCTGGGCTTCTATGAATGCTGTCCTTAGAGCTTTTTTTCGAACGAGAGCCTAGAACTCAGAGACTTCATATGCATAAGCCATGATCTAGTTAGTTATGCACAGAAAAAAATAAGGAAGGGGGTTGAGACTCTAGGGTCTGAATGTTTGCTTCATTTTTACTAGCTGTTGTCATCTGTTTAGAGTGAGATTGGGAAGATTTTACTCTTGGGTATTTTTCTACAAGATGCATTTTCCTTTTTAGAATATTTTATGTAGCTTACTTTAACTGGATTTTTATTCTATTTTCAGTAGCTTACAGATGTTAATAATAGTGAATGTAAATGATGCCTTTTATATTAGGAATTTCATGAAAGGAGACACTATGGAATATCATCTAAGTGCTTGGAAATAATTTGTATATAATTCTCCTTATTTTGGCAGAATTTGGATTTAACAAAAAGGAAGATGATTCACGAAGGCCCATTGGTTTGGAAGGTGAATAGAGATAAAACTATTGGTACGTGTACTGTCTGCCAATTTGGGGAGAGCAGAGAAAGAAAAAGAATAGGAAAGTTTTCTTATGCCGAAGAGAAAAGACATCCACTCACATTTTTCAGTTATAGCAGTTAGCAGTGGTACTTTGTGTTATTTATACATTTACAGAAAATCTGCTTATGTTATTTTTTTACATGTGAAATGTGTTACATATTTACTTAGGAATGAAGCAGAAAATTTTGTCATTATCCAGTCCTGTCTCCATCTTTGTATGCTGATCAGGCTAAGCTTCTTTTAAACTTCTCTATCTCAAGCTATCTGTGGTGAAGAACCATTGTTTTTTTATTTGTTGTGATACTTTAAAAATGAATTATTAAAAATGAAATTAAAAACACAATAGCAAGTCAATTTTTAAAATTTTACTAGTTTTACCAGAAATAAGTTTTCTATGTCAAATTGTTATAAAGTTTATAAAACACGTCTCAGTTTCTATACTGATCACCTTTTCCTACATTTTTATTTTTAGATCTATATACATTGCTGCTGGAAGATATTCTTGTATTGTTACAGAAGCAGGATGATAGACTGGTGTTAAGGTGTCACAGTAAGATTCTGGCATCTACAGCTGACAGCAAACACACATTTAGCCCTGTCATCAAGTTGAATACAGTGTTGGTTCGACAAGTGGCAACAGGCAAGTATGTCCGCTGAATGACACTAATCTCCAGGTGCATCATGACATTGCGTAAGACACTCAGTGTTGTCTAAGTTGGACAGCTGACGTGGAGTTCTGCTCCTTTTATATTCTTATACAGATCAAGTGAAATGCATTTACTGCCTAGAATGTGAATTATGAGTTTATATCCCAAAATTATTTAGGATGCTTCGATTCTCTGAGTAATTTTTCACATTTAAAATTTTTCTGCATATTACTCTGATCTTTATTTCATGTTCAGATCAGTGAAGATGGTGAATTGGAGCTAATGGCATTGAAGAGGCTTTCATTGTTTTGTTAGTTTCTTTAAAAAACTTCAGGAGTTCATTTGGGCAAAAATTTATTTGGATTGGGCAGCATCTAACATAGCAGACAGACTCATTTTTTTAGATTATTTTTATTTTTTTGAGAAGATAAAATATTTATTTATTTATTTATTTTAAATTATGAAAGTATGATAACACCTTTACCAGAGACTTGGAAAATACAAAACAAAGTTACATATGGTTCCACTATATATTATAATTATTTTTTTAAGTTAAGAGTTTTAGTTGGAGTTTTAATATCAAACTGAAAAATTAATAGAATGAACAGACAGAAAAGTAGAAGGATATAGTAGACTGGAAAAGCACTATGACCCAATTCAACATAATCAAGATTTATATAATTGGCACACAGCAACAGGATAGAAATTCTGTTCAAGTTCCCACAGACTATAAACCAGGAGATACTGGAACATATCCAAGGACATATAACTGGGTGTAAAATTTTATGGTCTAAAGGTATTGAATCATATAGAGTCTGTTCTCTTATCACTGTGGCATTATGTTAGAAATCAGTATCAGAAGATATTTGAAAATAATGCTCATATTCTCAAGTACAATGTGACATTTACCAAAAGAAATATTGAATTTAGCCATTGACAGGGCTTTCCTTTTTTGATATGGTGGGGAAAAGAGCAAAAACAGGAGAAGTGGGTATGGTTTAGATATTTTGAAAAATCAGTTTAAGTTAGAAAGTTACACATTAACAGTACTAATAATGAAGCTCCCTTTTTAAAATTCTTAATTCCATGGTGGTAAGATACATTTATGACCTCGTTTCAACAACACCTACTGAATATTGCCAACTAGCCATTTAGCAAAAGGGCAATGTGGAATAAATACAAAAATAATGTTTAGTTCAATAATTTAGATAGTAGACACCTTTTTGTTTTTAATAAATTACTGTGAAATTAGTGTTAGCTTTTATAATCTTTGTCTTATTAAAGTATAATACATATATAGTATAAGATAAAATAATTTGCAGAATCTTTAAGTTGTATTTGATGAGTTTTTACTAAGTGAATGAGTGTCTACAGAGTGATCATGTGTAAGATTAAGATGCACAATAGTACCACCACACTAGAAACACCTTTCGCAGCCTCTGTGGGTCATATCATTGGAGTAAATTTGTCTTTTTTTTTTTTTTTCCAGATAACAAAGCTTTATTTGTCATTTCCATGTCTGATAATGGAGCCCAAATTTATGAACTGGTGGCACAGACAGTTTCTGAAAAGACTGTGTATGTACTGGACATAGCTACCTTTGCTCTATTGTGTCTTATTATTCTGAATATGATATTCCACAATCTTAACCTTGCTTTTGTAATAGGACTTTGAAAACCAAAAACTGTATGGAAACATACTTCCTTCCTCTGTACTCTCTGAGAGGTGTTCTTTTAAGAACTTGTTCTTTTAGATAGCTGTCTCTTACTTGGGCTTCCCAGGTGGCTCGAGTGGTGAAGAACCCGCCTGCCAGTGCAGGAGTTTTAAGAGATAAAGGTTTGATCCCTGTGTGAGGAAGATCCCCTGGAGAAGGGCATGGCAGCCCACTCCAGTATTCTTGTCTCTTACTTGGAAAAGTATCTTTCTAAAGAAAAATTCTACAAGTGTCAGGTGAAGTTTTTTTAATGGGTAGTGTATCCATAATGTTGTTAGGTTTTTCTTTAAAGTACAGAGTTTTTATCATCTCTACTTAATAGTATGTCTCCAAAATAAAGATAACCTCTGAACTCTGGCAGAAATAGGGTTTATTTGTTGGTTGGTTTGGTTTGGTTTCTGGTATAGTTCATTGTTTTTATTTCTGCTGTCTGAGTATATTTAAAATGTGTTTCGTTTTCCTTTCCCTTCTGTGTGTATTTTGTGCTGTTTTCAAACGTGCAGCTGGCAGGACCTAATATGTCGGATGGCCGCATCCGTGAAGGAGCAGTCCACAAAGCCGATCCCACTGCCCCAGCCACCACCATGCGAGTGAGTGTGCCTCTGCTCCTGAGTGGCATCCGAAAAACGATGGTTGAGTCTTAACATTTGGTTGCAGTGATCTTTAGGCACCTTGTGAGGCTAAAAGGTCATTTATTTATTTTTCCTTCTGTAGAGGAGACAACGATGAAGAAGAACCTCCAAAATTAAAAGTGGAGCATCATGACATTTCAGTCACTGGTCTGCAGAGTCCAGGTAAACTGTTTTGCAAAGTTAACCTGGAAGAAAGTAGTCTACATGTTGGTTAATAAAATGTGAAGAGACTCTTAACTGCTTTGGTTTATGCAGGTTCTGGTATCTGCTGTTCACTTTAAGAGACTTTGCTCATGTGCTTTCTGTGTGCCATCATAATGCCACACTAAGTGCATGCATTTTACTCGTGGACAATCTCTGTAGCTCATGTGGTTATTTTTTTCCAGATATTTTTCTGGGTGCTTCACATTAAAAATTTTGTTAAGATGTATTCTACTTTCTCTATTCCATTGAACAGACAGAGACTTGGGATTAGAGTCTCCTTTAATGTCATCAAAACCTCAGTCTCATTCGCTGGATACCTCTGGGAAGTCGGAAGTAGATGACCTCTTTGTGGCTGAAAGACAGTTTGCAAAGGAGCAGCATGCAGATGGGACACTAAAGAAAGTCGGAGTGAATTATCAGATCACGATCCCAGATCCACACTTGCCTGTCTCGGAAGAACGGTGGGCACTGGATGCACTAAGGAACTGTAAGTTCTGTTCATACGTTAACACAGATAGACTTAGTGAGCACCAGAGTTCTGTCATGTACTGTGCAGCCATTTAGGGAGAGTCAAGAAAGTATAAACTATGAATTTTCCCTTCAAGAATTTTACAGTCTAGTTCGGAAGATGACAGAAAACTTTCCCCTACCTTCTTAAGTAGATAAGCTTTATAGGTATGTCAAAAGTGATCTGGTTTGAGTGACCAGAGAAGGGAGGCATTAGAAAACAAGAGCGCTGTGATTACTACCTTGAAAAATGGGTAAGACTCAAAATAGGTATTTATTCATAGGAGAATAAATAGAAGTCATTCAGATAAGAAGAATGGAAGGACCAAAAGCAAAAAGGCTAGACCTGTGAGGGTGTTGAGAGTGCAGTGAGTAGGGCAGCTGGCCTACATGGGAGACCGCACAAGCCAACGGAGCTGTGGGGCAAGGTCAGAAGGCCGGAGGACACTTGGCGGAGCCCAGCTGTGGTGGACCCTGAAGCCCAGATTGAAGGGTGTTCTGAGGACTGTTTCAAGCTACAGATATTCTTCTGTTTTTCTTGTGGATACTGTGGTCTTCTTCACCACAGCCCATTCTTCACACACACACGCACACGCACACACACGTGCACGACTGGGTGGTCCTTGCCACTCTCACACATGCACACACACACACACACACAGGTGCACGACTGGGTGGTCCTTGCCACTCTCTTAGCTGTCCCCCCACCTTTCCAGCCTGGTTGAGAACCACTGGTACAGACAGGAGTGCATCACATTACTCCAGTGTACTGGACACACACACACACACACACGCACGACTGGGTGGTCCTTGCCACTCTCTTAGCCATCCTCCCACCTTTCCAGCCTGGTTGAGAACCACTGGTACAGACAGGAGTGCATCACATTACTCCAGTGTACTGGACACACACACACACACACGCACACACGCACACACACACACACACACACGCACGACTGGGTGGTCCTTGCCACTCTCTTAGCCATCCTCCCACCTTTCCAGCCTGGTTGAGAACCACTGATACAGACAGGAGTGCATCACATGTCTCTGGTGTACCGGAGGAAGGGGAAAAGGCTGGCTGCAGAGAAAGAACCATTTGAAGTTTTTAAGCTGGAGTATATGTATTAGTAATGAAAAAGAATACTCTGGCCAAGAGCTGCAGAAGGATTTGAATGGAAAGAGGATTGGTGTGGTCTGGGCTTGAGGCTAAATGGGTTTGGACTAGAATGGTGGAATGGTGTTAGAGAAATAAAAATGAAGTGAGGAACCAACAAATACTTAAAACAATTGACTTCTTTGGATGTGAGGACAAAGGAAAGGGGATATTTAGAGATAATTTCAGTTGTCTTGTCAGAAATAAAAATTAGAAAGGACTGCCACTGCCCGCTGCTACACTTTCTGTTCTCCTTCTTTCCTTTGCCATAGATTGTGGGCTCAATTTTAAAACGTGTTGAGATGTAAATAATGAATGGCAAGCCGTTTAAGAGGAAGGATGAGCAGGAGGTTGGAATTTTAAGACTGGAACTTTGGAGAAGGTTAGGGAGAAAAGTGGCTCTGAGTGTCAAAGCCATATGAACTCATAGCATCTCTCAGGGAGTGACTGCAAAACAGAGAGACAGAGGGTCAAAGACCCAAACCCATGTGGAAACTTTAAGTAAAAGGAAGACAGAAATCAAGGTAGTTGAAAGTAGGGAATTGGTCAAGGCATTAAAGACTTACTTTATTCTAGACTCATTGAGTTAACATTGGTAATGATTTCTGATGGTTTCATTAACATTGTTCCACTGACCCTCTCATTGAGTGGCCTCACAGCATACACCGGCCCATTTAAAATTAAATTGGTTCTGTTTTCAGCAACCTAAGGAAGCTGTGTTACTTAGTGAGGTCATTTTTTAAAACTAATAAATATTTCCTTATCCTTTGAAATTATGCATGGTACCAAACACTGGAATTAAATTTACAGGCCAGCTTTGTTTTCTTTGTCACCATTTAAGGAGATTCTTTGGGTTATTATAGATGATAAAATAAATGTTCTGTGTCTATAATAAAATTAGAAGAAATAATGCCTATGTAAATAGTGTCTGCTTCTGGAAAAAGCAGAACTTTCAGATTCTTTTGTTTAGGTTAATACAGCTTTTCTGCATCCCTTTAAGAAGTGCCTTGGGGGTATTATTCCAGTTATATGGAAGAAAAAGTGGAGGCAGGCATGGTATTGGTTATTTAACAGTTTTAAATAGGAGAATAATAGGAAAATCTCCATTAAGAATTCCTCAGGGTTTTTTTTTTTTTTTTTTTTTTTGGTCTAGTTTAATGTTAAATTTTCTCTAGATGGTGTTTTATTTCATTTTTCAAACCAAACAAAAATGATTGTGTAAAATTAATGTTTCCTATTGTATGTTAGTAAAAAGGTACTGGCTTTAAGAGAGAAATTATAATTCCGAGAGAAATTATAATTCCTCTAATTTAATTCTGTCTGTCTGAGGTTATGTGAATGCATGTGTTCTCCTCACTTCCTAAATCTTCTAGTGGGTTTGTTGAAGCAGCTGCTGGTACACCAGCTGGGCTTGACTGAGAAGAGCACTCAGGAAGACTGGCCACATTTTCCAAGATGCAGGACAGCCTCTCTGGGGGTGCAGGCAGACAGTGGAACCCAGAACCCTGAAAATATTAAGGCCTGTCATCCTGTTGAAGCACAGATGCCCTTTAGAACTGGAACTGGTGACATTTCAACTTGTTACAGTCCACGGACTTCAACTGAATCTTCTGCTCCACGGGATTCAGTAGTACTGGCATTCCAAGAGAGCCAGGCAAGTGACATTTTAGTAATGGACCACATGATTATGACCCCAGAGATGCCTCCCTCAGAGCCAGAAGGGGGTCTTGATGAGAGTGGAGAGCACTTTTTGATGCCCGTGAAGCACATAGTGATGATAATCCATCAGAAGGTGATGGAGCAGTTAAAAAGGAAGAGAAGGATGTTAATTTGCGCATCTCAGGCAAGTTCCTTTCACATTTAAACTTTGATTTTGATTGTCGTTATTTGTCCTATGTGCTGAAATCGATGTTGCTTGGATATCCAAGCATTATCTCATGTATGTGTCTGTGTGTCTGTGTATAGTGTCTGTTCTTTCATGCAGTAAATACTGTCTCTACTCTATGCTGGACCCCATCCTAGGTCCTGGGAGATGTAACAGTGAATAAAACACAGAAAAATCCACTCTTCTTCATGAAGCCTCACCACTACTTGGGGAAAGAGTAACAGTAAATAAGTTACCAAATAAATAGATGTCAGATAGTAAGGATGATACAGAAAAATAAGTCATACTGAGGGGTGCAGACAGGAAGATGGACAGGGTGGTCAGGGAAGAAGGCCTCTCATGAGGTAGCACTTGAGCAGAGGCCCAGGGGAAGGGAAGGAAGACACTGTGTGGGTGTCCAGAAGTAGAGTGGTCCAACAGAGGAGGTGAGCACACAGTCTGCAAGGCCAGAGCAGGCATTCTGTGGTTAAAGAGCACAGGCTGTGGGAGAAAATGGTGAGAGATGAGGCCAGGTAGGTATTTGACAGGGAAAGTGGTCATAAGATCATACAGGGACTTGGTAGTTTTCAGCTTTTAACTTGTAAAATGCTAGCAAACATGAAGTTATTCCAGAATTACCAGGAATGTTGCTAAGTATAGCTTTAATCTGAAGTAAGAAAATTTTGATGTCCTGAATATGTAACTTGGAAATTTGGGACTTAATGGCCTTTCCCCCTCTTTAATAGTTTTTAAACTATTTTGGATGTTAAAGAATCCACTGGCAATGCAGGAGACCCCAGTTTGATTCCTGAGTGGGAAAGATCTGCTAGAGAAGGGATAGGCTACCCACTCCAGTATTTTTGGGCTTCTCTAGTGGCTCACCTGGTAAAGAATTTGCCTGCAATTCGGGCCACCTAGGTTTGATCCTTGGGTTTGGAAGACTCCCTGGAGAAGGAAAAGGCTACCCACTCCAGTATTCTGACCTGGAGAACTCTATGGACTGTATAGTTCACGGGGTTGCAATGAGTCAGACACGATTGAGCGACTTTAACTTTGACTTTTCAATAGCTTTTAAAGGTGTCAGCACATCACCCCATATTATTTTCTGATGTGTTGGAGGCGGTACTAACCTCTGTAACCTGTCCTGTCTCTGTCCGTAGGAACCTATCTGATCCTTGATGGCTATGACCCGGTGCAGGAGAGCTCCACAGACGACGAGGTTGCTTCCTCGTTCCCCCTTCAGCCCGGGGCAGGCATCCCCTCTCTGGACTCTGGACACCAGCAGCAGTCTTCTCCCCAGAATGCTCATTCTGACGGAGCTGTTTCACCATTCACCCCAGAATTCCTGGTCCAACAGCGCTGGGGAGCTATGGAGGATTCCTGTTTTGAGATCCAGAGTCCCTCTGCTTGTGCTGATTCACAAAGCCAAATCATGGAGTACATTCGTAAAATAGAGGCTGACCTTGAACACTTAAAGGTACCTCGGACTTCATCCTTAGGAGTCGGATATAAGAAACACATTTAACAGAGCAAGTGTAGAATGATCGACATGCTGATGTCAGTAACCTCGCTGAGGGTCTAGATATGTGTGTTTTCTCTGACCATTGTCTGTGAGTAGACCTGGATGAAAAACTAAAGGTCAGCATTGTTTTATCTGGTTACATATCACAAGAACAGAAAAAGTTGTACTCTATACACGGTGTGTGTATGGCTTTCAAAGTTTAAGGACCTGAATACATTTGGGATGATTGGCTGACCTCCATGAGAAAATGTGAGCAATAAGCTGAGATAGGTGGAGTTTGTGTAGTTAGGAATCTAGGCTGGGAAATGCCTTAACGTGCCATCACCTATGAATTATCTGTGAATTGTAGGGTGATGTTGACAGTTTCCCAGATGCTGTGACAGAGAGAAATTGTCTCCAGTGGTAATCTAAAGACCTGCCTGTGAGTAGGGGCTCTGTACATGGGCAGTTGAGGATGTCACTGAGTGAGCCATCACTGCAGAACTGGCCTGTGTGGTCATTTCTGACAACAGGACCCTGTAAGCTTGCCATCCGCAGGCACGGGCGCCAGAGCCCAGATGTTTTGTCATGACATTACTTGGTAGAGGTTTGGGGGCAGAGTTCAAAGTGTTCTTAGTCTCTTGACTAAAGATTTCTCTCCCCTTAGTTTTTCTTTCACCTTCATGTGATAGGTTTTCTTTTCTTTGTAGGGTTATATAGGGATGTCCTCTGGCTGTTAAGATTCTAAGAGGCCATCGAGGGCACACTGGCTCGAACTTAGTTCATGCCACATATGGGATAATTTTCAGGGTGACTCCAGGGCAGGAGGGAATAATCACTTCGAATAGTTGCCCTCTTCTCTACTTTCTTCCCCATGGGAACATTTTAAGTTATTCACTCAAGGGAGAAGCAAGTAAAAGGAAATGAAATTTACTTCTTTTTTTTCTATTAATAAAAATTTTAATGATGTTAATGTTAAATTTGACAGCTTAGACCTGTAATATACAAAAGCCTTCGTTCCTATTTTCAAAATAAAGTTTTTTTAATGATGTTTGAATGAAAAACCTGTGGGTTTTATTTTACAGAAGGTGGAGGAAAGTTACACCATTCTTTGCCAAAGGCTGGCTGGATCAGCCCTCACAGACAAGCACTCAGGTGTGTGAATGCTGTGGGTTTCTGACTCAAGAATCATCCTGCCTGAACAGTCCATTGAATGAAATGATTTATTAAAGTGAAAACCTTGTGAGATTCTGTTTCATCTCTTGTCAAAAAAAAAAAGATATCTGTTTCCGAACATCATGCATCAAGCAGAGGCCACCGTCTGCTGACTCGGCTCTTCCTCTCGAAGAGGAGCTGCAGTTGTCAGTCCCCCACGGCACCCGCATTCTGTCTTTCTTCTCATTTGCAAAAGCAAAAGGCAGAGCTGCAGTGAGGGGGGTAAACCGAGGCTGTGTAGCGGTGGAGGCAGGCCCTCCCTCGGGTCCTGCTGTGCTTTCATGTCTCCCGGGGACCACAGATGGTTCCCGTGTTCAGTGCAGCAGTCTGTACTCATTTGCCTTCATTCTTTTGAATGAGGCTATTCCGATCCAGAAACAAAGATGTTAACAAGGTCCACAGGTTTCAAATGTACTCTCTGTGTTAATTTTATTTATTTTTTAAAATTTGTGTGTATATTTTTGGCTGCGCTGGGTCTTCTTTGCTGCGAGGGCTTTTCTGTAGTTGCTGCGAGCGGAGGCTACTCTCTAGCTGCAGTGCATGGGCTTCTCACTGTGGTGCATTCTGTCGCTGCAGAGCATGGCTGCTAGGGTGTGTGGGCTCAGCAGATACCACTCACAGGTCTAGAGCACAGGCTCCATAGCTGTGCTGCATGGGCTTAGTTGCTCCTCGTCATGTGGGATCTTCCCAGATCAGGGATTGAACCCGAGTCTCCTGCATTGGCAGGCGATTTCTTTACCACTGAGCCACCAGGGAAGCCCTCTCTGTGTTAATTTGAACTCATTCTTTCTCCTTAATTTGACCTCTACACCTCTTTGTTCTTCCCAGATAAAAGTTAGAGCCACGTGTCCTGGAGGTGACTGCAGGTTGTTGGATTTGAGCACCAGCCTTGTCTCACCATGTCCTGGCTCCAGTGTGGACGCTGAGAGAGTGTGTGACGTGTGACAGAGGATCTGCCTGCAAACACCCTGGGGGAGCCATGCCCCCTGGGGCCCAGAGCAGAACTGGGTCTTCACAGCCTGGCAGCTGCACAAGTCTGTTCGCGAGGGGACATTTGTGCTCTCGCCCTGCTCTTCTCACTCTCAGAAATCCATTTTGATTCAGAACAAAAACCAAATGTATAGAGCTTTGGGTGTAGAATATGAAATTTTACTTAGACTTAAGAAAAAGAGAAAATCAGATGTATTTATTTGACTTCATTCCGTATTTGAAAGCACATTTTAATTTTTATTTTGCCATGTTTTGTTTTAATTGAGTAGTGAGAGTTTTAGCCCTTTGTATTTAGTACACCCAAGGATTGACTGCTCCTGAAGCAAAGAGTTCAGTATGGGGTATCAGGAGGTGGCTGGAGAGGTGAAGAGGGGGAGGGAGTGGGCAGAGGAGGGAGGAGCATGAGGTCTCTACCGAATGATGTCCCGTGCCCTCTGCTGTCCCGTAGGCTGCTCGTCTGAGGGTCCCCTCAAAAGCATGCTCAAAAGTCCTCTGCCGCGACTCCCTACGAGCAGAGGATTGAGCTTTGTGCTCCCAGGTAGGGGGCTTCCTCCCACCCGAGGCCAGCACCTCTTCTCTGTAGCTGGGATCTGCTCCCGATGAACAGGAATCCTCAATGTACTAAATAGCAGGCACTTGAAAATGGGTGTGTTTTCTTCTATCGTCTCCTTTTCTGTTGAGGGTTGGGATTTGGGAGGGAGAGGAAAGCAAATTTTATTTTCTTGACTATAAATTTGTTATCTTTGGTATTGTTTCATTTTTATAATTATACGTTAGACCTTGGCACTTGTGTAAAATAATCCCTGCCAGCTGAGCAGGAAGCAAAAACAAACAGATGCTTCAGGTGGTGGCAGGGGTGGGGGGCTGCCGAGGAAGGGTGGGATGGGAGCGGGTGAGAGTATGGGAAGGTTATGTAACTGAATCACTACTGAGTTGAACAATGGCTTTCATGAGCCACGGGTACTGCTGATTATAAGGCCAGTAAAATTTTAGTACCTGGAGGTTTGACTCTGATTTTTGCACTGATGGTGCCAAAGGGCTCTTAGAGTTTGAAAAGAGAGCCAAGGGTGGAGTGGAGAAGGATGCAGTGGAGAAGGCAGAGCTGCTCCAGCCAGCTCCAGAAGCACATCCTCAGACTTCACTGCTGGAGCTTTTTCCACACTGGTGCATGACTGACCTTAAAAATTGCAGACCAGAACATACACTGGATACTGCAGGCAAGGCGTTGGGAACTGCCTGCTCTAGAATGCATAGTAGCCCCGGCAGCACCCTCCAGAGGATAAATGTGTCGGAACTGTAACTTGAGAACTCCCTTCAGTTCTGTTGGCTTTCTGTGGATTTCTTTGTGCATCAGGTATATATTAATGTGTTTTGAAGTATTTTTGCCAATCAAAAACGAAATCATTTGTCAAATATTACAATTCTGTTAATACACAAGGAGTTGATCCACTGCTCATGTCTTTCAGTAGTACCCTCTGAACTCTGTGGGTAGTTAGGATGTAATTTTACTCTCCCCTGCCATCCCCTCACCATCTGCCCAAATATATATATATATATATATATATATATATATATATATATATATATATATATATATATATAATATATATTAATTCCCCCATCATAAGTGGTAAGGATTCCCAACTGCATTTATAAACACCACTACAACTTAGCAAAGCTCATCTGTGTCCAGATTCTTGTTTCTGTCTTTCCAAAAGTGATCTGTGTTTTTAAATAGACCAGCTTGGATCGTTGGACCTCATCTATAAATTAGAATTTTATTTTGATTTATAGCCCAAGTATAAATTAAATCAAAATGGGATTAAAAATTTTAGAAGCAGAAGCTAATATATAAGTAAAGCTTGGGACTTGAACTTTCTGTATCTCTTAAGAGAAACAAGTAGAAACCAAATGGTTACATTATGCTGCTGGAAATAATGTAGTCACTCCCAAATAAAAGGGGTACCTGTAGTTACTTGACACTAATACCATCAGTGGGCAGTTAATCAGAAGAAAGGTAAATACAAACAGAACTTACATCTTAACTTCAGATAGTACAAGGTCATTAAATAATTCCCTAGCACTCATTTATTTAAGAAGATTTATGCGTTAGCAGAGTTTTAGTTTCTCTTCTGTTTCAGCCAGCCCCTTGTCCTTAGCAACTATTTGCTTTTCTTTTTCCTGAAGTTTAACCTCTCCTGGGAACAAAAAGAGGGCTAACTGGAAAAATATTTTGACCATTGCTCTAGTACCTCCAAATAAATTTGTATCTAGATCTTCAAATGAAGCCCCCAAATGAAATAATTCTGAAAAGATTCCACGATTTTGAGTTTTCTTTTTTATCTCACCAGCCTCATATCTTCCTCCTCCTCATCTTGGCCTCTCATGCTGTCCTTTTTTTTTTCCCTTTTGTCCATTATAATCACATCCATCCTACTTTGATATTATACCTACCTTTTAGGACAATAGAATTAGGTAATCTCTGTTTTGGGGGTGAGACTGATGACTGTCAAAGCTGTTTTCTCGAAGCTGGTGACTGGAAGTTGGAATCAACTTCCATGTGGAAAGATCCAAGGGCTATGGACAGAGCCACCTTCCCAGAGCAGGAGAGCTGGTTTTAGCTATCGTGACCTGCCGTGACCCTGTGCTCTTTCCGGTGGCCCTAAGGGCTCCCTTGCTATTAAGAGGCAGATTACATTTGAGGTGTCTTTTTCCTTTTCAGAGAACAGAGTTCAGCAAGGCAAATCAATAAACCCCAAAGTGCTGGAATTTAAAATCATGATCCCTGCCCTAGAAGTCACATATTTTGTGTACTTTAAAACCAGCTATGAATAACTCGGACTGCTTGGGTTATCTTTGGCTATTAGGACCTAAACTGTAACTATTTATTATAATATGCTACAAAAAGAAGGTGCTTTTTTGTTTTCTTTTCCCTGAAACAACTTTGATCGACTGTTAGGATGAGTCCCTCTCAAAAATTTTTTTGTTAATTTGTCCTTGGAGGAGGGTGGGGAGGGGGAGCTAGTGTGACAGTAGAGGAGAAAAGCCCACTGTTCCCTTATTTTTGAAGCTAAAGAAAATAATTGTGCCTACTGTGAGTTGTCTTTTGCTCGCATACTTTTTCTTTCTGATATGGTTAATTCAGTGTTTTATGTAGAGCTTCTGTGTTTCAAACTGGAAGCTGTCTTCTTTGAAAGTGGTATATGATGTAATTTTGAGCTACAAGAGCTTTGGTCAGTCTTTCCTTCCCTATATATCACAGAGGGCAAGGTTCAAAACTATGTACAGAGGACCTCAAGATAGAAAATTAAGCAGGAACTTCCAGTCATCTTTCTGCTGGCTAATGTTTTATTCCCTAGAATTACAATTCCTGTTTTGTAAATCATTTTTTTTTCCTCTGACTCCTCCACCACTTTTCAAAGTGATCTGCATAATTATTCTTCCTTTGCCTTGTTCTCCACTGGTACTGATGGTTTTGAAAATAAACTGGTAGGGAAAAAGTGTACCTCCTAGAAGGAAGCCCTGCCCACCATTTCTAGGTGCCAATGGCTAAGCAGGTGTGCCGCAAACATAACTGCAACTCGTGCACACTGTGGGTCACTCTTAATCAGCCTCCTCCTACTAGAGCATTTTATTTTCCTTGTTCACCGTACAATCATGTACTACTCTTTAACAGAAATTACTTTTAAAGAAATCTGGAACTATCTTAAAAAAAAACTTTATTAATAATCATGTATTTTTACTGATCACATTTTGAAATGCCTAAAAGACTTTATTGTTCTAATTATCCAGATGTACCTTTGTA
Organism: Nanger dama; assembly: GCA_917880005.1. Lineage (NCBI taxonomy): Eukaryota > Metazoa > Chordata > Mammalia > Artiodactyla > Bovidae > Nanger > Nanger dama. The sequence goes on from CAKJTW010000014.1 coordinate 31,337,911, forward strand.
AAATAGCTCTTTTATGAATTAGCTGATAAGGCTGTATGTTTCTGGAACAAAATATTGGTCATCTAAAAACTGTTTTCTGGGGTCTGGGAAAATAGAAGAATGAGAATTCAAATATTAAATATGCTTAAAGGAACCAAGTATGTGACTTTTTATTTACATTCCTGTTGATTTGTCTTATTCAAGTTATCTTAGAGAAGTTTTGACACCAAGGAGGCTATAATTAATCTCACTGGCGGTGACTGTCAAACATCTTCCTGCTGGTCAGAGCATCTTTACTAGTGAGACCAGCCAGTTGATCTCTGTCACATGTAAACTTCCATGGGGACACTCACAGCTGGAATTGCCCCAGCATCTGGGGCAGCGTTGTTTTTTTTTGTTTTTTGTGTTTTTTTTTAACAATTTTATTGGGATATAATTCACTTACTGTACAATTTATTCATTTAAAATGTACAATGATTTGGGGCCTATTACATTATTATTTTTTAATGGTAGTAAAATATATATAACATAAAAACTTTAAATGTACATTAGTGGGGTAAATGGAACAGCTTTTATGGCTTACTTAAAGGTAACTTTGGTTTAACGCTACCCTAAATGAAGTAAGACGTCTTTATTACCATTCTTATCCCCGGCGTTGGACTTCCTAAACTACCAACCATTTCTATGCTTTTATGGATCCCATTTCAGCTCTTCCATTTCAAAACCTTAAGTTTTAGTCTTTGGTTTTGGTTTTGACATAGAGGTGTAATTTGTCTTATTCTTGAGATATTTTAGTTTCCAGTCATTTAGCATGTGTTTGATAGATCTAATAAGCATAATAATAATAAAAAAACACTTCAGTGGAGTTCTTGGCGGCATAGTGGCTAGGGTTCTGGCTTTCGCTGCAGTGCCCTGGGCTCTGGTTCAGTACCTGGTTGGGAAGCTGTGATTGTGCAAGTCGTGTGATGCCGCCAAAATTAAAAAATGCTTAGTGTTTTGAAGATCCTTTACTTAAACCTTAAAAAAAATTAAGTCAGATGTACTTTGCAGAAATTAACCTGTCTGTACTCTTGGTTCTGTTTATAAACATAACTGATAGAAGAAATAGATACCCACACCTTCTTACAGGAATGGAGAAGGTCAAGCTCTTGTCTTTGCCTGTGAGCATTTACTTCCACTTTTGACCAGTTCACCAAAGTTTTAATGCCAGCTTGAAAGATAGAGGATCTGTCCTCTTAAAAAATTTACTTTTCAATTAAAACTTTATATCTTCCCACTATGATGAAAGTCATGAAACATTACAGATAATTAGCTAGATGTAGGTGTTTTCCTTTTTTTTTTTTTTTTCTGTAATGTCAAGTATAATTCTAGAGGCTAAATAAAAACACTTCCTTGATTTTAGCTGTCAGGGAATATGATTGTTTTGCCACCTGTTATTACTAGTGAGACATCATCATTCGCTGGGCAGCAGCTAAGGTCTTGGTTTGAAATTATTTAAGATAAGTAGAGTTCTTTCTATTCCAGTCTTTCCCCCTCATTTGATTAGGGTGCTATTGGAACTATAAGGCTTCCTTTACAGAATTTTATTTTAGAGGATCCCTTTTTTGTATATGTGACCACAGGCATGGGGCTTCCTGAATACATTCTGATCAGTAACAGTAATTAGGGTACATATTGGTGGCCTTTTCTTCTCTCTGTATATTTTAAAATTTATTTTAATTGAAGGATGATTACAGTATTACGAAGATTTTTACCACACATCAGCATGAATCCGCCATAGGCATACATGTGTCCCTTCCATTCTGAGCCCCCCTTCTCACCTCCCTACCCACCCCATTCCTCCAGGTTGTAAGAGCACCAGCTTTGGGTGCCCTGCATCGTACATCAAACTCCCACTTGGTGATCTTTTTAAATATTTTGGAGAAATGTCAATACAGAGAAATTTTTCTGCTATCTTATTATTTTAAATGTTGAAGGCAGCAGGATATAATGTGGCAGTTTGCAATCTTTTTGATCTCAGAACCACTTCATACGCTTAAAAATTATTGAGGACCTTATGGAGAAAATTAGGTTCATGTAGGTTATTATAGCTATCAATATTTATTAGAAATTAAAATGAGAAAATGTATGAGAAGTGAGAAAAGCAGTAACTGCATTTTAAAATAATGATAAACCCATCACATGTTTTATATAAAGAATTCCTGTATTTTCCACAATAAATTGTAAGAGCATTTAATCTCTAAGATTTGCCATAATAGAACGTAACTGAATCCTAGTATCTAGATCTCTGTGCAGTCTAGTATAATACATTGTTTTCGTTGAAGTAGATGAGGAAAATCTAGCCTCACCCAGACATATACTTATAAAAGGGAAAAAGAATAGCTTTTTCAGATAATTTTAGATACTCGTTTTTGATAATACACTAAAATTTGGTAAGTAGTGATTTTTTTTTAAACAGCTGCAATGTGGAGTCTGAAGTCCTATCAATACTTTGTTACACTTTGTTAGGCTCAAATCCATCAATCCATATAATACTTTAAATGTGTAAAGAATGGAATGTTTTCCCATGCATGATTTTGTAATAGCCTGTATTGATCATTTGGAAAATACTGGTTTACCACATTATTCAGGTCTTCAAATGTTAACACATTTTTTTCTATATGTCAATCACATTTGTTAATAACAACAGCCAGTCTCATCAGAAAAGTCTGTTTCCAAAGTTTTTAATTTTTGCTTGAAAGCTCACATTTATCATTGGCAACAAATACAGTTGTTTTCCTCGCAATAACAGGCTCACATTTTCATTTTTGAGAAAATATCTGCCAAATACACAAATCTGAATAGCCACCTGTCATTCTTTCAAGTTCAAATAATCTTCCATTTGGGGGGAAAAAGTGGCTTGTCTAGCGTCCAACTCAAACAGTTGCACAAATCCTAATACTTCTCCTCCAGGCACAGTCGTGCTTTTGTGTGTGACAGAGGTGCTTTATGCGTTTTCTCTTGTCACAGTTTTCACAAGGTACATACTCAAGGATTGTGATTTCATAAAGTTTTAACATTATTACTGCTTCATCAAGGGCATTCCAAAGAGAAACTGGCAGTGTTAGTACTGTACATGAGTGGCAGGAATGCAGTGATGCTTAGTAAAATTTGGTGTCACTCCCTGGATTTAGGCTAAGACCACAGGCAGATTCACGCTCCATTGCTTTTGCACCATGAGTGCAAAGTTAACATAGTGAAAAGGCAAGTGGTGTCTTAGTAGTTTCATGAAAACAATTTTGATTCCCTGGACCCTGTGAAAGGGTCTTGGAAACCCCCTGAGAGCTTGCAGACCATATGTGCAGAATTGTTGATGCAGTAAAAAGGGCCTGGACGTAGATGATCTGGGTTCAATTCTAACTTTTCTCCTTACTTGCTGTACAATCTTGAGTCGATGACTCTCAGTTTTTACTTTGTAATCTGTAAATTGGGGTGGATAAAACTTATCCTGGGCTTCTTTCATGGCTCAGACTCTTGCCTGCTATGCAGGAGACCCAGATAGGATCCCTGGATCAGGAAGATCCACTGGAGAAGGGAATGGCTGCCCACTCCAGTATTCTTGCCTGGAGAATTCCATGGACAGAACAGCCTGGGGGCTACAGTCCATGGGGTCGCAAAGAATCGGACACAACTGAGCAACTAACACATAACACGTATCCTAAGAGAGTTTTTAGAGGAATTGGTAAATGAGAAATTATCAAATATGTGATTGGTCTCCAATTTTTTTTTCATTGTAGAATTTAGTACTTAAAGCAGGAAAGGTAAAAATGATAAATTTAGAAAATGTAAATATATTTTACCAATATAACCATAGTTCGTGTTTTATAATTGTTTTATGTATCTAAACCCTAGGTTCTTAAGGTGTGTGGTATGTGTGTTTATTTTTAAAGAATTGGTTGCTGACCTCTATAATAATATACTTGTTTAATTGTTCTAAATGTAAAAAAGAAAAACTGCAGTTTTAGAGAAACCTATTTATTGGAAGCCTGTATATTATGCTGTTTTGATGCTCCTATTTTAGGGGGTGGATTGTGGTGGTAGATATTCCACAAACTTCAGTTATCATATGGGATTAGTGGTTTTCATCTTATCTCCTATATGCAATGTGCAAGGATTGGGGTTAGGGTTACTACTTGGGTTTATCTTCCAGTTAAAGCTAGATCTTGGTGGTTTTGAAACATGTTTATTCTCTTAAAAATATATGAGCTGCTCTCCTTTTTATTTAATGAGAGACTGAGTTGTGTTGTGGTTATTGAATGAGAGTCTTACGTTTGTCAAAAACGCACTGTTGGCCATGTCTAAAAACCATGGATGATTTTCACATGAAAATCGTGATAGTACTTTGAGACGAACTTTCTGGAAAACCCAGATCCTATACCCAGACACCATGGCCTCAAGTCCATGGTGTGGCAAGGTTTCTGAGATGTCTCTCTACCTTTGGGCCATACATACAGCCAGAAAGCAGGACTACCTTACGTTATCTGGGCCTCACTTTTCTCAGCTTATGCTGAGCAAGTCTGTGAAATGGACTATACCAAAACATAGAGACAGCTTACCTCTTGCTTACTAGCTATTCTCAGGGAAGCTCTATCCTTTCTCCACTGCATATGTTGTTCCAAATAAGAGTATAATTTTAGTATCATTCACTGAATGTTACTTTTTCTTCTGTTCTTTGGAGTATTTATCTTGTTATTTTGATAGATTCCTCTAGTTTAGTATTACCTATAGTCTGATGAAGTGTTATCATTTTTATTTTGTCCGGATCTCGCTGCCAGTTTATGATAAATTAGGGGCTTTTCTCTGAAAGAAGATCTGACATTCCTGGTTCAGAGGAGACTTTCTGAGCAGGCTGAGGGAGACTGATAGATCTTATCTCCATCTCAGCTCATGTCCTGAACCATGACTTATTCTGGGAGGCTCATGAAACTTACAGAATTTTTAAAAGTTGAGTGCTCATAACATGAGCTAGCTGGATTGATAATTCAGCAAGCAAATGTACTATCAGAAAAACTGGTCCAGCCAGCAAGGATGAGTCCCAGAGAACTTGGAAGCTTTCATGCAATCTAATATTTATAAACTAACAAGGACAAAACTGTTCCTATGCCATGCCACCTACTGAAAGTAAAAGACTCAAATATTCTTGACTTCTTTTTCCCTTTTAGAAATTGTGTTCTTTGGGATACATTCTAATCTGCTTGGCAGTCAGTGACATTTAGCTGTAATACATATAGAGCCTGATGTTTGCTTGTGGGAGCAGAGGGAGAGGGACAAGAATCTGCATTCTAGGAGTATGTGTGGAAGGCTCTGAATCTTCAAACATGAGTTGTGATTGATTGACTGATAGTTCCAACTTTCTTCTTCCTCATTCGGGAAGATCTGAGCAGGAATCTTGCTACCCTGAGCCAGAATAGCTAAAGAGTTGATTGATTAATTGGTGAACTTAGTCCCAGGTTTGTTTCAGAAAATAAAGACTTGGAGGAGCAGAGTGTTTGAAATGGCTTCAGGGAAAAAAAGCTAGGCCTCAGGGGAGGGAGACTAGGGATCAAGCTCATTTAGGGTATTTGTTATGAGGGCCTATGATTTTTTTCCTTTCAAAATATCTCTTTTTTTTTTTTTTTTAAGGTTTATTTGGCTGCATTGGGTCTTAGTTGTGGCACACAGGATATTCGTGACGTCATGTGGGCTCCTCCACTGGGAACATGCTCTTTAGTTGGGGCATACGGGCTCCAGAGCCCATGGGTTCTGTTGCCCCACAGCATGTGGGATACGAGTTCCCCCACCAGGGATGGAGCCCTTGTTCCCTGCATTGCAAGATGGATTCTTAATCACTGGACCACCAAGGAAGTCCCTCGGAAGGTCTTTTTGATTTCGCCCTTGCTCTTCTCCCACTCCAGCCAGCTCACTTTGTCATGTGTGTGTCTACCTCATGCTGTCCCGTCTGCCACACACAGCTACCCATCTGGTTTCCCAACACCACTGCCCTCATCACAGCACTTAACCTGCCCACGAGACGATGATGGCTTTACCGTACGGCTGTACCAAGACTAAACTCTGCTTAGTGTCTGAGATGTTCATGGTTTATCCAGCTAACCTTATTCCCCTCTACTGCCCGCAATAAACCTGCTTCTCCAGGAAAGTTGGCCTCCTCCCTGTCTTCCTCATCTGGCATCCAGGTCTTGCCTTCGCTTCATCGCTTGAAATGCACCTGGTCTTCCTCTCTGTCTGTCTTTATCTTCAGCTCCCCCTTTTCAGTTCCTGAAACTGCTAGTTACTGTCCCCTTCCCCTAACTCTTCTGAGGTTGTGGTTTTTCCCTTGTATCCACCTGCCCTCCGCCCCCATTTCCAGTTAGAGGAGGTGTATTTTCAGGAGCCAGATGTAGAAACATAAGGGCTCCACCATGAGTGTGAAAGGAGTAGCTACAGTTTATTAGTACAAACTGTGGGATCAGATGGGCTTCCCAGGTAGCACTAGTGATAAAGAATCCACCTGCCCATGCAGGAGATGCAAGAGATACCGGTTCAATCCCTGGTTCGGGAAAATCCTCTGGACAGAGGAGCCTGCTGGGCTACAGTTCACAGAGCTGCAGAGAGTGGAACACAGCTGAGCAATTAAATACATGCATGTGCTCCCAGGATCAGGTGCTGCACGCTTTATGTATGTCACCCCTAATCTTAACAGGCACCCCAAGAGCTAGATGTTTCTCTGCTGTTTTAATAGGTGAGACAACTGAAGCTAGTGGTGATTGTGATGTTCCCAGAGGAACAGCCAGAATTCAAGGCAAGATCTGTCTCCCACCAAACCTTGTCTTTATCACCCCACTGTGGAAATAACTTCTGTCCTTGAAAGTATTTACAATAAAACACTGAAAAGACAAATACATGAACATCACTTTTCTATCTTTCTCCCTTACTAAATTGTGGTTACTTAAATTGGACTAAGAGGTAGCATTTTGCATGTCATTTAAGGTGTTTGATCTTGGCAGTGGTTTGGACATAGCTGAACATAAAGATAATTCGGCAGCTGAATTACACTGAGTAATACAGAGTAGAAAAGGGAGAGTTAGGAGTCAGACTAGAGGAAGGCTACTGCAATATTCAACAGAGACTTGAAATTGGTTAACTGAAAGAATGGGGAGAAAATGGTATAGTTAAGGTAGAATTTACAGATGTTGGCATGTAAATTAATAAGAAACATACAGGAGAGGGAGAAGCTTTTTTTTTTTTTTAAAGACAGTTTTGAAAACTTATGGTTACCAAAGGGGGAAGGGAGAAGGATAAGTTAGAAGGTTTGATTAACATATATGCACTACTATATATAAAATAGGTAACCATCAAGGCACAATAGTAAAGAATCGGCGTGCCAATGCAGAAGACACAGCAGACATGGGTTCGATCCCTGGGTCAGGAAGATCCCCTGGAGCAGGAAATGGCAACCCACTCCAGTATTCTTGCCTGGAAAATTCCATGGACAGAGGAGCCTGGTGGGCTATAGTCCTTGGAGTCACAAAGAGTCAGACACTTCTGAGCAACTAAGTATGCAACCTTCAAGGACCTACTGTACAATGAAGGAAAGTCTACTCAGTATTTTGTAATAACCTAAAAGGGCAAAGAATCTAACAATCATTGTGCTACACACCTGAAACTAACACACTATTGTAAATCAACTATGCCTCAATTTTGAAAAAAGAAGGGACTTCTCTGGTGATCCGCTGGATTAAGACCACGATTCCACTGCAGGGGGCGCGGTTTCAATCCCTGGTCACAGAAAAGATCCAGCGTGCCGTGTAGTATAGCCGAAATTAAATTTAAAAACACATTTAAAAAGATTGTTTTGGGACTTCCCTGGTGGTCCAGTGGCTGATTTCTCTGCTTCCAATGCAGGGGGCCCAAGTTTGATCCCTGGTCTGGGAACATGCCACAACTAAGACCTGGTGTAGCCAAATAAAGAAGTAAAAGTAAATAGTTTTTTCCAAAGACTTTCATGGACCTACAAGCTTGGTACTGCCATTAGCAGAAATCAGGACTCATGGAGGAGAGGTTGGCTTTGTGGGGAAAACTTGTTTAACTTGGCTGCATTGAGTTTTAGGCAGGAATATGTCAACTGGGGGATGTCCACCAAGAAGCTGCAAATACAGTTCCAGAGCAGAACTGAGTTATCCTGTGAGCTGTCCCAGCTGAATTAAGGGCAGGAGCCTCGTGTTCATAAATTCTCAGAGTTGAAAGTACTGAGTCCGTCAGCTGATGAATGGATAAACAAATTGCCGTATCCATACGATGGAATGTTCTTTAGCCACAAAAAGAAACGAAGTATTGATACATGCTACAACATGACAGACTTGAAAACACTATGCTAAGTGAAGAGATCAGTTACAAAGGACCATATACTGTAGGATTCATTTATAGGAAATATCTAGAATAAGTAAATCCCTAGAGATCAAAAGTAGATTACTGGTTGCCAGAGGCTGAGGGGTAGGTATAATGCTAAGTGTATGAAGTGATTAAAATATTCTAGAATTCTTCGTGGTGATGAAAATGTTCTGGGAATAAATAGTGGTGATAGTTACACACCATGCAAATATATGAAAAACCATTGAATTATATACTTTTTAAAAAATTTTTATTGGAGTAGAGTTGTTTTACAATGTTATATTAGTTTCTACTGTATAGCAAAGTGAATCAGCTCTATGTATGCATGTATGTTATATATATATATATATATATATATATATATATATATATATATCCGCTCCTTTTGGATTTGCTTCCCATTCAGGTCACCACAGAGCCCTGAGTAGAGTTCCCTTTGCTATACAGAGGTTCTCATTAGTTACCTATTTGATGCATAACAGTGTATATATGTCAATCCCAGTCTCTCAGTTCATCCCACCCTTCTTTGTCCTCCTTGGTGTCCATACGTTTGTTCTCTACATCCGTGTCTCTATTTCTGCTTTCCAAATGGGATCGCCTGTACCATTTTTCTAGATTCCACACACATGTGTTAGTATATGATATTTGTTTTTCCTCTTTCTGACTCATTTCACTCTGTATAACAGTCTATAGGTCCATCCATGTATCTGCCAATGGCACAGTTTTGTTCCTTTTTCACAGCTGAGTGATATTCCATTGTACACATGTACCACATCTTTACCCATTCCTCTGTTGATAGACATGTAGGTTGCTTCCATGTCCTGGCTATGAATTGTACACTTTTAAAGGGGTGAATTTTATGGCATGTGAATTACTTCTTTTAGAAAATGGAAGGAAGAAAGTATCTTGGGGGTCATGTACCCTGTCTCCACACTGAGTGAGTCAGTGCCTTCATCCACCCTCTACTTACACTGGAGATGCTTAACCATCTCCTGTCGTAGGAAATTTTCTCACAAAGTAACTCAGTCTGTGTTTTTGGACTCCTAACTGGTGTATATGACACAGTGACTAAGGAACACCCAGATCTGGACATTGGACAGTCCTGGTTCTGCCACTTACTAACTTGCATGGCACTGGCAAATTAGCTAACTTCACTGAGGCTCAATGTCATCATCTGCAAGATAAGGAAAATGATAGTGCCTGCCTCGCAGGGTTACACAGAAGCAGTGACCCAGTGCAGGGACAGTGTAGGACACCGGTGCCGAGTCAGCCCTCGCCGACTGGTAACACTTAGCTTTCAGTTATTTCTCACCTGCCCTTCATTACAGCACTGAACACCCAGCAAGAGCTCAATGACTACACTTACAGACTCGGTGGTCCCGTAGCCCCAGAAGTCTAGGGCACTAGAGTCTGTGACACTGTGGGAATAAGCTGTGAAAATGGTTTATTGGTAGTTTTGTTTTTTAAGACTTGATAGGCTCTTCTAATGCCTTTACTGTCAGTGAGTCAGTTTGCCAGGAGTTTTGTTTTTCCCTCATGAAGCACGTGCACAACATGGCCAGAGATCTCAGGAGTTTGGGGTCTAAACAACCACTTGGTGATCCAACAAGGTGCGGGGGGAGCTTACATTTAATTCTCCCCCAAAGATCCAGTAACACTAAGGAGCTAACAGCAGTGCTGTTTAACATAAAGGAGCCGACCCAAACCTTCCCAATATCCCTACGCTCTTTGGCAATTAAAAGACATACACAGCAAGACAGTTGGTTAAGCACGTGAAAGCAACAAGGAATTGTCTCCTGGATGCTGGTCCTAACCTCAGCCTTCTTATCCTTGTTTTGGCGAAGGTTAGACAAGTGCTCTGAAATGATGGGACGCCAAAAATTGAGAAAGGAGACAATTTATGCTGGTTCCATCCTCTAGAAGATTTGGTAACCTTTTTTTATCGGTGGTTTGTTATATTCCATGTCTAGTGCAGTCCTGGTGTTAGCTGAAGCTGTCTGGGTAATCTCCTGTATTGCTTCATAAAATACTGTAATAAACCCAATAGTAGCTGCTGCAATAGCTTTGCAGCAAGGGAGCATGACTTCCCACCTCTCATTCTCTCTGCTTCCTACTCCCCAACCCCTTTATCACTCCCTCCACCAGGCAGCTGGAATAGCCAATTGCTAGTGTTAACTTTCAGACAAATAAAAGAACTCAAATCTTCCCCACATGATTTTTTTTTAAGATTTCTAAAAATATTTATTATAGTTGATTTAAATTGTGCTTTCACTGTATAGCACAGTGGATCAGTTATATATATAAATATATCCACTCATTTTAAGATTCTTTTCTCATATAGGTCATTACAGGGTATTAAGAGTTCTCTGTACCGTATGGTAGGTCCTTAGTCATCCATTGTACATTAAGGAGTGTCCCTGCCTGGTGTGTTTTTAACTGGTTTGTTTGTTTCCAGATGTCAGGAGTGTGAAGCACTGTCCCAATCAATGTTTTAACCTTCTTGTTGATATTTATTCAGCTCTGTTGAATATCCTCTATTAAACTGAACTCCATGGATGGGAAAGTAAATTTGAATCTTTCTCTGTTCTCTGGAGACATCATAATATTTCCTATTATCTGAGGTTATTGTTTTGCTGGGATATTAATGAGCAGTTCCCCTGCTGGAGTTATCACTGCTTCTTCCTGCCTTCAGCCCTCAAACAAACAGTTTTGAATTAACATGGAAACCAAGCTTAATTTCTTGACGCATCTCCACTATTTTGAATCTCTTTCTCTGTTTCATGCCGTTGTGGATAATTTGACGCTCCCATCTGTCCATTTCCTCTGACCCTGGTACTGATAATGTGATTAAACCCTCTACTCTGTTGCTTTTCATTTACTTCTCAATTATTTCTGATCATGTGTGCTGTATTTCTTTATTTGGATCCAAGGTATAATTAGGAAAGAGAGCTGAACGGAAGATGCCTGTTTTTTTCTTTCTGTCACTGTGGCAATGGGTAAAAATGCTGTCCAGCACGTCCGGTGGAATACCAACTGCTGTGTGTCTTTGGTAGCACTCCGGGGATGTGTGCAAGTCCAGATGTGTGACGGCAGCTTATTTACCTTACTTGGTGCTTAACGAGATGTTCAGATACTGTTACTTTGAAGCACTGCATCTATTTTTATTATCTAACATTTATTAAATGTCAACCATATGGTTTGTTAAACACAAAGAAGAGCATAGTTCTTTTGCCTGGATGAGGAATCTAGAGTGCATGTGAGTTTAGTTTTAGCCGTAATGGCCAAAAAAATTTTTTTAATGTGTAGTGGGCAATCTATGTCATCCTAGGCAAGGTTTTCCAAGTATTTCCTATTAAATTAATAAGCATTAACCCCTGCCCCCTGGGGATGACATATAGAAATCAAGGTATGAAATAAGATAGAGAAATAAAATACACGGGGAACTTGCTTTAAAAGTAAAATCAATTTAAAAGAAAGATTTGACTTTTGCTCTTATTTCAAGTGATGGGTTGCATTTTCCAGCTATTTTGGTTTCACCTGCGTTTTTCATTCCACAAAGAATGTTTTGATCTTTTCATCTGGCCCAAGGCAAAATTGGTGGCTTGGTGCTGTTAACAAGGGAAAAACCTGGAACTTGAAGGAGCAGGAGTTTGGATTGTAGCTCACTTAACCAAGAAGTGGCTCAGCTTTGTCATTTACACTCCGTATACCTCAGGTTCAGGTGTATTACAGGATGAGGGCAGAATGGAGTTCAAACTACAGTAAGAAGGAAATTTTTCTGGTTAAAATCAGAAAATACAACTTGGGGGCTCATGATTTACTACCAAGCGGATTCCTTTTCTATCTTTGAAATGAAGATAGCATCATCACAGGGCTGAGATGAGGAACCCATGTCACAGTGGCCATGAAAACAACTTGTAAACAGGAAAGTGCCATACAAACGTTAGTTGTCGTGAAGGGTGATGGTGAGAGGGACTAGGTACCTACATGATGACAGAACTGCAAAGGATTCAACCTCAGAACTCTTACTGTCTATTTGTCTATGCTTATGTGCAAGAAATGTATCCAAACACATTTACTCTTGCCTTCAGATTTGTTTTGCGTTTAATGAGGAAGGTGCCAGGGCAGCAGTGTTGAGCAGAGGACCGAAATGAGTTTGTCGACCCTCTGGACTCAGGGCTGAGGGAGCTCCTAGAAGGTGGGACTTGTGTGCCCCCAGCCTCCGGGATGGGCCTGGCACCTCGTAACCACTGAGCAATAGCCCACCAAACCCAGCTGAAGACTGAAAACACATCCTCAGCAGTAATCTGTTACTTAATAAATTTTCTTCTGCCTGCCTCATCCACTGCTTTATCCAACAATTCCATAAACCAGATCCTTATAGCACTGTGGAAAAGTAAAGATCTTATCCTTGGGAAGTGGGAGAGGGAAGACTTACTCTCTGCTTTGGGAAGACTTGCTCTCTTGCTTTGGTTATTGAATGTCCAAGTATTTCTGTGTAAGCATTTTTGCTTGGGCCTACTTTTTTTTTTTTTTTTTTTTTGGTCAATTTACTTTCTCTATTCCTCTTTCTCTATCAAAAATTTTACTTAATTAATTAATTTGGCTGCATCGGGTCTTAGTTGCATCATGCAGGTTCTTTCACTGGGGCGCATAGACTCTCTTGTGGCACACCAGCTAAGTTATTCCGTGGCATATGGGGTCTTAGTTCCCCAACCAGAGATCAAACCTGAGTCCCCTGCATTGCAGGGAGGATCCTTAACCAACGGACCACCAGGGAAGTCTCATTCTCATTCAGATTTTAAGTCAACACTATCACCTCTACAGTGGGCCTAATTAATTAGCATTTGAAAAGCAGTGCAGCCTTCAGACTGGGGGAAGGGTGACTCTGAGTCAATTTGTATTCGGTAGAACAAGTTGGACATGACTGAAGTGACTTAGCAGCAGCAGAACAAGGTAGAACAAGGTATTACTGTGTATGCTGAGCTTCACCCAAGTGCTTCATGCTTGAAAATGCATGAAGAAAACCATCCTTCCTCTAGCAGGAGCTAGTCTGGCTCGGAGGCTGAAAAGCAGTTGATGTATTGAGATACTTTTTCACTTTCACTCTACACACAGTTTGCATTCCTGAACATGTATGCCTGTGTGTGTATGTTATAAGAAGTCATTTAAAAACCAAGCACGATGTTCATCTATTCAGATTGGTCTTATTTTGGAACCATCTTCTTTTCATGTAAATAGATTCCCTTTTCTGAACAAGGCCATTAGTGCTATTTACCTAGTAACACTTGAGTGTGTCAATAATATGACTTTTGTCAAGAGAGCATTTAAGTAATTACTGCATTTTCTAGTATTAAGTGTCTTCACTGCATTGAAAGAAAGTGCCCATGCATCTAAAGAGAAAGGCCCAAACACATGCGGCATGTTTTTACTTCCAACAATAAGTGTTACATGTCTTCAAAGATTGAAATTTCCTTTTAGCCTTGGGCCAAGGAGACAGACTGAGAACCGAGAATTTAGAGATGGAAGGTAGCTCATTCAACCTTCTAATCCAACGCTGGAATACCTTCTATGCAACCCTGGCAGATGGCCATCCATCTGCTTGTATACTTCCAATGCTGGGGAGCTCATTATCGCCTGAGGCGACTCATAAATTCTTTCTTATTTGAGCTAACATCAGCCCGTAACTTCTATCCATTGGTCCTGGTTATGGAGCAACATAGGAAAGCTCTTAAGTATTTGAAGACAGCTGCCACAGCTTCCTTTAGTCTTTTCAAATTAAGATAACTAGAGTCTTCTAAATTAAGACTTTTTCTGAAATGTGGAAGAACAAGAATGAAATGATTGTTATATCATGCAATACCCATCACAATACTTTGGTTGTAATTGCAGCTAGCAGGTAGGCATCTCTTCTGGCGTTTCAAACTTGAGCTGAGCATACTCTGCAGGAGTTTCTGAATGTAACCCATGCCTTGTATAGCTAGGAACAGTAAGAAATCTGTCCCTGGTGAATAGAAAACCTGCTATCTTCTTCCTGTTGCTATTTGAATTCCTTGAGGGAGCACAAGCTCCGAAAAATTGCTCTGAGATAAAATTTAAAGGTTTTCCCTTAGAAAGGAAAATTAAATGCACCCAAATATAAACTTTTGAAAGTAGAAACTCTGTTCAATTTTTCTTTCTGTCCCCTATAATACGTAATATCCTACTTGGCAGAAAGAAGCTGCTCGATGAATTGCTATTCTGTTCAGCTGAAAAAGAAAACTGCTCAATCTTATGTTGAAATATGTATGTATCAGGGAACTGTATATATACACACACACATATATATATACTATATGTGAAATACATTCATATATGTACAGAGAAACATATACACATACATATGTGCACACACACATCCTTTTTTTTTAACCTTCAAATACCTTTATAATATCCTGAAGTCATTTTATAATAATTCATAGGAAGACTTAATGCCACTGTTCAGACAAAACTGTTCTCTGGATACACTATAAATCCCAAACACCTGGGGGAATATGAAAAGTGTCATCTTATTTTTACATCCCGAGGCTGCTGCATGGAGAAGGCAGAGCTCTTTTTCCCCTACTTTCCATCGCTAAAGTGATTCTGCTTTGCTCCAGGGTAGAATATGCCACCCTCCTCCTCATCTTCCTGCCTCTTCCTCCTGTTGAATCGTTTTGCTTCTTCAGCTGCCCTAGGTACTGGAGACTGAGAAAGAGAACAATGAGACGCTGAAAAACATGCCACTGCTTTAGCCCTTGCTGAACAGTTTACCCAATTTGGCTTAAATGTTGAACATCTTCTCACAGTGACCTTTGACCAGCATCCTTCATGCAGCATGCTTCTTTCCTGATGCCTGAAGTCCCAAGTTTTTAAGATTTTTTTAAAAATTACTGATTTATGTAAATGGCTGCGCTGGGTGTTAGTTGCGGTATGTGGACCTTCAGTCTCTGTTGAGGCATGAGGGGTCTTTAGTTGCTGCACGTGAGATCTTTAGTTGGCGGATGTGAACTGTTAGTTGCTGCATGGGGATCTAGTTCCCTGACTGGGGATAGAACCTGGGCCCCCTCCATTGAGAGCACGGAGTCTTAGCTGCTGGACCACCAGGGGAGTCCCCAGAAGTACCGAGTTTTAACCTACCTTTGCTACTTTCTCGCTGAGTGATTTCTATCTGTCGCATGGCATGATGGAAGCTGGGAGTCATGAGGAGAGGTGGACATGGAAAATCCATCCCAAGCAAAATGCTGCTTTTAGACGCGAGTATAGCAGCCAGACGCGACTGAAGCAACTTGCAGCAGCAGCAGCAGCAGCAGCCTTCCTGCCTTGGGACTGGCTACGAGCTTTACCTGGGGTAGAGATTGCCGGCCCCCCTTCCCACCGTGCCACCGCCTCCAGCCACAGCACAGATCGGTAGGAGGCCCAGGCTGAGAATTCCGCGTGTGGACACAGCCAGTGTGTGCTGGGGGCCCTCAGTCCCATCTCTGGAGTTGCCATAAGTCACACGCCCCTGCAGTCTGCTCCCTGCCCCCATCCAGTCAGCCAGCCCAGTCCATAGCCATGTAACCGAGTCAACTGTGTGTGAAAAATCATTCAGAAAATGCCTGACGATAGAGCGGACCGCAACTGTTAGGAGGAGAGCCTTCTCCCTCTACCAGATCTTTTACTTGACTGTGAACTGCCAGAGGTCAAGCCCTGGATTGCTCTTTTGTCTTATTTCCTATTTTGTCTCCAGTCCCTATGCATAATATGCACCGATGATTTTTTGAAGAACTAATTGCCACACTGTTTATCTCCTCTGCTGGGTGGTAAATGGAAGCTAAGACACGTGGTGGGATGTATTAAGGTCTCCCATTAGGAAGAGAGCATGGCTCAGGATGAGAGGCACGTTCTCTTCTGATCAGGGATGACCCAAGCTTTCATTTTAATTTCAGTGTGAGTGGTATTCTTTAGGTCTAGACTTAAAAAATGGAGATAAGAGGCACTGGGGGAAGGGAGATGCATGAGCATGCAGTTGTCAAGAGAAGGGGGAAAAATTTTATTTGTTTTCCTCCATATTCCAACACGTTTAGGTTTATTTATTTATGTATGTATTTGGCTGAGCTGGGTCTTAGTTTCGGCATGCGGGATCTTTAATTGTGGCATGAAGGATCTAGCTCCCTGACTACTAATTGAACCTGGGCCCCCTGCACTGGAAGCACAGAGTCTTAGCCACTGGACCACCAGGGAAATCCTGAGGAAGGGAGGTGGATCTTTAACATTAGATGTAGCCTTTGCAGCCAGGTAGGCTGAACAGCATGCTGCAAGGAGGCCAGGAGGCTATGTCTATCTAAACACACCTGTGTGTGTATTTGTTCTCTGCCAGCGCTTGGCCATAATGCTATCAGGTGGAAGCACTACTTGCTGCGTCCGTCAAGGCATGAGTGAAAATGTCTCACGTCAAGTCCAAGAACAGTCCTCTTTCTAATTTCAATTTTGCTCTTAAACTGGTCCTGTTAGGTCATCCTTGATCCCCAAATAAGTGGCAAGAAGACACACAGGGTCACTTTCATTTAATCCCGAGTTCAAGCGCAGTACTCTGATGGGATGGCTGCATTTTACTACTGTGTAGCAAGAAGGCTATTCAGTCAGGCTGTTGCTTCCTTCAACTTCATTCCCCCAAATATGAACCCCTAATTTAGCTTAGGTTTATAAAAGCTTCAAGTTACCAGGGACCAAGGCTTCATAATGCCAGTTATCTGACTCATTGGTCTGACCACAGAAGGCAATTTGATTTGCTTGAACTGCAGACCCATTAACTCTTACTCCATGTCTGTGCATTCATTGAACACATTTACTTGCATCTACCGTCCCAGGCATTGTGCTGTTAAGACAGCAAGATTTTACCACGAACTGATGATGAGCTTTCAAAGGATCTTAGAAAAGAGATGGCAGGTAAACTTAAGATCAAATATTCTATGTGGATATACCTGAAGCAAATACAAAGAAGGAAGAAGCTAAAAAATAAATCCAGGGGGTGAAATTCGTAGTCTCTTAGTGAAGGCAGACATGAAACAAGTGAGTAGCCATAAGCTCCAATAAGCACAAGCGAAGTCCAAAAGGGAGTAATTAATTCTTTGAGAAGGGACCAGACTGCAGGTCAGGGAAAACCTCTAGCAGAAAGAGACTCCTGAACTGAATTTGGAAGGTAAATATGAACTTGTCTAGCTGTGTGTGGGGTTGAGGGGAGAGGAATGCGGGAATGGGCTTTGGGCTAGAGGCAATGCGTTAAAGGCAAAGAAGCGTAACATGGGAGGACTGAGGACGTCCCTGGTGGTCAAGGGGCTAGGACTCTGTGCTCCCAATGCAAGGGGCCCAGGTTCGATCCCTGGCTGAGGAACTGGACTGTGCCACAATTAAGACCCGGCGAAGCCAAATAAACATACAATTTTTTTTGGAAAAAAAAAAATGAGAGGACCAGAGAACTAACTACAAACATTTGGTACTGATGAAGTCTGAGAAGGGTGGTGGTGGAAACTGGGCGGTGGGGCAGAAGTGCGCTGAGAGCTTTTATGTTGTGCTAAGAAGCTTGGGACTCTTACCTCAGAGGCCATCTCGAGTCACGAAAGGATTTTAAGCTAGGGATGAAGTAGCTGAAATGACAGCCATTTGTGGATGTGTTGGAGGGAGCCAGGGAGGTCAGTTAGAAGACTGTTGCAATAGTTTCTAAGAGACAGTGATAGAAGATGGCATGTACCCGTATGCAAGTGACAAGTCACACAGTCACTTTGTGCCCGAGTTGGCCCCACTTATACAATGGGTTCATTATGAACCTGGGATGAACCTTCAAAGGGACCTTTAGAAAAGACAGGTTAGTAAATTTAAGATCAGGAATTCTTTTGGGATATACCTGAAGCAAATACAAAGAAAGAAGGTGCTGACATAAATCCAGGAGAGCAAATTCCTTTACAGGCTCCAGTCACCAAAGCGCTTGAATCCATTGGGTTTAACCATGAGGCCCTAGCACACGGAACGCTGTCTGTCTAGCACAGCCCAGCAGCTGGCTGTGTGGGATGCTTCAGATGAGAGGTTCCAGGGGAGGGACCACCACTTCCAACCCTTCTCCTATCTCATTCAAGGCTGCAGCCTTGGAGATAGTTCAGCTGAGCCAGCCTCATTCCCTCCGACATAGACCTGCTGTGGGATCCAAGATTATCTGGACCAGCCTCTCCACCCCATTCCCACCCATAATCAGACATGGGAAGTTAGCTTGCCTGGAATTAAACTTTGATTGACAAGTGACATTGATTTTCAGGAGAAAAGAAAGTAGACACGATCTTCCCTGGTGGTCTAGTGGTTAGGACTCCACGCTTCCACTTCAGGGGACTTGGGTTCAATCCCTGGTGAAAGAACTAGGATTCTGCATACTGCTGCAAAAGAAAGAGGACAGCAAGCAGCGATCACTCAGAACTCTGAGGTTAGTAGCAGAAGGAAGAGACAGCAGGTGGGTGGGGGACAGCCAGGGTGGGGTTGTAGACAGGCTTCTCGGGCATCGCTGCTCACCTTCTGACTGCTAGCAGGCCTTGTGCTTTAGGAGACAGAGACCTTAAGGAAGGCAAAGCTCAGGATCATCTTTTCAAGAAGGGGAGAAACTGGGGTCTTCATTAGACCACAGTCAAGACCCATCAGCAATTCTGTTGCTCTCGCCAACAACTTCTCCCCCTGCCCGCCTCCAGTTATCAGGAGACAAAGGAATAAGATGAGATATTTCACATAGATGGTACTTTTCTTCCCAAACACTTAAGCCTCTATGGTCTTGCTCATCTTACATCTCTCCAAGAAAAAGCCCAGATCCAGGCTCGGCCTTTCAGAGTTTGAAGTAACTTTAGAGATTATTCAGTCTGCTTCTCTCATGTCTAGGGACGTGAACACTGAAGGGGAGGGATGTGAAGTCACCTGCCTGGGGTGGATCCCAGGAATGCCCCTTCCGCCTCCAGGGTGCTGTCTGCTTCGTCCATGCAGCCATGTGTCCACTTGGCAAATGAGGCCCTGAGTGAGAAGACGGAGCTTGAATTAGATGGTTCTGTGTGGCCGATTCATCCCGGGGTGTGGCTGATTCTCCCCGGGTGTGGCTGGTTTACTAGGTTTATCTTAGGCATTAGCAGCTTGCTTATGTGAAATGGGATTAGGGTAATCTTCACACATACCTTGCAGAGTTGATGCAAAGGTTCCTGAAAACCACACCTGTTGAGCTGGCACCCAGTAGCAGCACTGGTGTTTTCCCTAGTGAGCATTCGCCATGCCCAGCTAGTGGAGGTGGGCACGGGAGGCCAGCACTCTTGTGACCCCTGTTCCTCTCTGCAGCCCTGGGTGGCCAAGAAGTGGTAAGAGTGGGGTGGTGAGCCTGGGGAATGCAGCATCATCATCCAGGTTTCAGCTTTTTATGCCCAAGACCCAACCCAGGACATCTGGGAACAAACCCTTCTCTGAGAATTGACTACCTTGTGGGTGGGCAGAGCATTGAGTGCGGGCGGCTCAAGCCGTTGACGATGGGAAGAGTCTGGAATGAGTGCCTTGTTTTTCCCAGATAGAGATCATGTGGGTGGGAAAGGAGGAAGGCCCCCTCTGAGGAGGTCACATGTCTTCGGATCTCCCTCCTCAGGATCCCCGATTCCCCAGCTCCTTCGGAAGGCAGTGGTGATGTAGTACAATGAACTATGGCGGCATGTCAGAAAGCTTGATTGCCCCCCTGGTCCTGATGCCTCACTACCTCGTTTACCTGGAGCCCAGGGCTCCTGGGCTGGGATTCTCATCCGTGGCATGAGGATGACGGCTCCTCCAAAGATGTTTGTATTCATAAAATAGTGCCCTGGAACTACTAAGTGCAAGCCATCTCTCTCCAGCCTCCTGGAACAAATTGTTCTTTTCTCTTCTCCGACTTCACACTCCTCTCCAGCCTAGCCACCACCGAGGCCAAAGTCTCCAGAAACCAGCACGCTCTTCCCTCGCGCTGTTCCCCGAGAGCCCCACCAGGAGGCGCCCTTTGCCCGCCGAAGAGGGTCGGGCTCGAACTCCTCCGGGCCGGGGTGGGCACCCCTTTGCGCAGGGCGGTGCTAGGTCCGGGTTGCACCCGGGGTCCCCCGGAGGTCGATCCAGCGCAGCGGCCGCACCGCGTCCTGCCGCCGCTTGGTCGCCCGCGTCCCCCGCGACCCTGCCCGCAGCTGCGGCCCCGGCCCCGCGCTTCTCGTTCGGCCTCGGTCCCCTTGGCGGCGGCAAGTTTGCTCACGGTCGCTCGGGCCCCTCGCCGCCGCTCTCCTCCGGCGCCTGGGCCTCGAGCACGCCGGGCGAGAGGGCTACTAGGGCGGGCGGGAGGCTCGGCGCTCGGGCCCCGAAGGGGCGCCCCCCCGGCCGGCGTGCGCGGGCCGCCGTAGTTCCCGCGCTGCCCGCCGGGCGGCGCCGCGCACCTCGGCCGCGCTCCTCCCGCGCTGCCGGCTCCACGCTCGCTCGCAGCCGGACATAGACTCTGCCTTCAGCTGCCGGCGGATCGCGCTGGAGCGCCGCGGCGGCTGCGGAAGAAGGGGGAAAAAAGGAAAACAACAGCCCGGCGGCCGGCGGAGCAGCGCCCGGCTGGAGCTCAGCCCCCCGGAGTGCGGAGCCGCCCAGGTAAGGGCAGGGCCCGCCGCGGCGCCCCCGGCCCGCACCTGCGCTGCCCCCGCGCCCCCCGCGTCCTATCCGCGCGGAGCCCCGCGCGCGCCCCCCTCCCGCGCCCGGATTCCCTACTTCTGACGTCTCTGCCTCTCCTGCCCTCCGGGGCCGCGGCCCCGCACCCCGCCCCCGCCCCCCACCCCCCACCCCCTTCCCTGCGCCCTTCCCTCCGTCTCCCGCCTTCAGCCAGCCTGTCCCCTGCACTCCGGTCTCTGCGTCTCCCGATCGGGCTCCGAACCCCCATCGCTCTGCGCCCGTAGTTCTCCGGTCTCCATCCCCATTTCCCTCCCTCCGCATCCCTTCCCCGGGCTCGCCGTCTTCCCGGTCTGGTCCCCCTCTGCCCCTGTGCAACTCCCAGCCCTGCCTCTACCCCCTGCAGGGATGACGGCCCCTTCCCCACCCTGGCGCTTCTCCCCCGCACCTCGTCACCCTCCGCTTCTCTGGTCGTCTCGGTCCCTGGCTACAGTGCCCCATCCCAGCCCGGAGCCCACGAAGCCCCCCTCCTCCAGTCCTCGCTGCCATCTGCCTCGACTGCCCCCGGCCCCTGCCCAGGACTCTGGCCACCCACCCCCCCTCCGCCAATTCTTCGCGCCGTCTCGCTTTAGGGAGAATAGCGTCGTATCAGAAATGACCCTCTTTTCCCTGGACTACTGAGGTTCCCACCCCCTCCCACCCTAGTTCACCCGAGTGGGAAGTGAGGGAGAAACTCTAGAGACCTGCATTTGGGCGTGTGATGGGGAGGGGGGCTGGGGCGGAGCGGGGGGAGGGGAGCTGAAAGCGAGCTCCTCTCTAGTGAGGACTGGCTAGCGGTGAGCGGCTCAGACCTGGCCAGAGGAGAGGGCCAGCTTGCGACAGCTGGGACAGGGGTTTCTAGGCTCCTGGAGCACCTGTGTCTCTTTCGCTGGCTCCCTTGAGCTGAGGAAAGTGATGGGGGAGGAGTTGGAGCCCAGGGAGAGTTGGCGAGGGCCTTTGGGCTGGGGAGGCCCGCAGCCAGGAGGACCTGGGCCCTCTGGGCCGCCGGGCTGGCAGTGGCCGGGCAATGCGGCCAGCGTCTCCCCCACCGGACCTCGGGCTGCACAGCTTTTGGCACCTCTACTTCATGCTGCCATCTTCCTCCTGGTGCTGTTATCTGGTGATGCCATGAGGTGCCACCTCCTGCCTCCCTCCAGTGGCTCTCCTGGGCATGTTCTCCCAAGGGCCTGGGTTGTCTGGAAAGCAGAGGGACCCCTGGGCTTGGCTGGGCCCCGGAGCTAGGCAGTGGACACCAGTAGGGACCAGACCGAGACATCTCGGGACTGGCCAAGCGCCTGGAGCCTTGCCAGGGACAAGGAGAACTGCCTTCATCTAAGCTCCCTGTGGGCCACCTGGGTGATAGGGTGCTCCCAGCTGCCAGTTATCCCCTGGGAGAGAGGCTGTCTGGGTTGACAATGGGCCGCCAGAGAGAGGACTCTGGTCCTGTTTGTTCCTCGAGTGTCTGTGCTTGTGTGATAGGCGAGAGCTGGGGAGAGGTCCTCTGTGCTCTGGTCCCACTCAGGGAGGAACCCCGGGAACTCCGCTGGGCATCGTCAGGCTCTATTTGCTGAAGCTGCAGCTCGTGCCTCTTCATTAATCAGGTTTATTATTTTCCTCACTGGCTGGATGTGTTCCTCAAGGTCACGACCCTTTGGAGAGTTAATCTAATATGCACACATTACAGTGTCTGGGTTTGTTTAATTTTCCGTATTTTGTTCATTTCTTGTGGAGCGAGCCGTCCATAGAGCTGCGGCCCGGGCTTGCCCGTCAGCCTCCAGCCTGCCTCTCCAGCTCCATCCCCATCCTCCTCTGGACCTGGCAGCTGAGACCAAAGATGAATCTGGCTCCTGGAGTTCTTGGGAGAGCCTGGTGGAGGCGGGCAGGGGTTAGGGGAGGGGGTTGAGAGGAGGTTCTGATTTTCTATGTTTCCCCAACCCTGCCCCCCTCCCAGGCATCTTGATCATTGACTAGCATTTTCCTCAGCACCTCAAGTTCTTCCTAGAGACTGGCTCTGTTGCTTGGTCTGGCTTCCCAATGTGGTTTTTCCTGCGGATGGAGAGGGAACTTTGCCTGGTGGCAGAGAAGCGGAGACTCTGAGGAGAAGGTCCCAGCTGCTGGAGCACAGGACCTCCTGGACAGTGGGCCTTAGCTGTGTCCGGTGTGAGTCTCAGCCCGACTGAGATGCAAGAAAGGAAGGAAGAGGGCAGGATGACCTGTCCTGCGAGACGAGGAAAAACTGCTCAGAAAACAAGAGGAACATCAAATATGAAGCCGGTTGCCGTGCGGCTGGTGCGGGTGGGCAGCAGGCAGAGAGTGGGGGAAGCAAACATCTCTTGCTGCTTCTGCATAGTATGAGTCCCTTACGTGGTGACTGAGTTCCGCAGTTTTCCAAATGCTTTTAGAAAAATTACTCGATCTGAACCAGACAAGCGTTTTGTCTATACCACTGCCCTTCGGGGGAGGTGTTATTGATCCCCTGAAAACTGAGGCTCGAAGAGGTTAAATGACTTGTCCGAGGCTCTGCAGCCACACCTGAAGCCTCCGGACTCCCAGCCCAGCTCTTGTGCTATTATTGCACGGGTGCCCAGTCGTGGCAGCCTTGACTGACTCTGCGCGACCCTATGGGCTGTAGCCTTTCTCTCTCCTCTGTCCATGGGATCTCTCAGGCAAGAATACTGGAGTGGGTTGCCGTGACACCTTCCCGACGCAGGGATCGAACCTGAGTCCGTTTTGTCTTCTAGTATTGGTAGGTGGGGTCTTTACCACTGGTGCCACCTGGGAAACTACTTGTTGCTTTCTAAGGTCTTGTTGCTTGTTCAGCCCTCCTTCTCCACATCCCAGGCTTCAGCCCTCACATTCGCCAGTATCAGTTGAGCACCCCTCCTTGCTGGGGGCGCTGGCTCCCCCACCCCCTGCCCCGGTCTGCAGCCTGGCTGGTCCGTGGTTCTGCGTTCTCCCTGCCCCTAGACTGGCTGCACTGGTGTCCTTGCCCCCCACCCCCCCACCCCAGCCCATGGCTTCCTGTGGACCCCCGCCTGCAGAGTTCCCGGTTCTCCCAGGCACAAGTCCTGGGGTCCTTGCACTCCTCGGCCCCCCCATCCCACCCTCCTGCACCTTGTCGCTTGAGCCTGCGTTCTCTGGGACACTGCTGGTGCCCAGCCTGACCTTTTCCCCCAGCTACTATCCCATGTGGGGCTTCTTCAGTGGCCCAGCCTTGGGTTATGGTAACACAGCCTCCTCCCTGGGCAGGCTGCAGGCACCTGGCCTCCAGGCCTGCCTTCTGGCAAAGGATGGTGTTAGGAACATATGATCAGGTCTTCAGAGCATCAGTGGTCCCCTCGGGTTCCTGGATGGAGTTCCCAGACTGTGGCCTGGAGTTTATGGCAGCGACATGCTGGTCCCAACTCTGCGCTTCTGGACCTGACCCTCTGCCCTCTATCTGCCCACCCCTCCCCCGAGGCACTCTATGCTTTGCCTTGTCCTTTCCTCCTCCTTTCTGCCCATCCACACCCTCCTCAGCCTTCAGGGTGCCTCTGGAGCCAAACAAGGTATAGCCTGGGAAGGAATTCCCTGCTCCCACCCTGGCCTTCCATCCCCAAAGTGTGACAGCTTCAGCAGCTCATGTTGGGCAGACCTGGGGTTCATATTCTGGTGTCACTCCCTGGGTGTGAACAAGTTGCTTAACCTCTCTGAGCCTCACTTGCCTCACCTGTAAAATGGGAACAGTCTCTTCTGCCTGAAAGGCTTGTTGTTGGCATGAATGTGAGCCGAAGGGACTGTGGTTTGTCAGCCTAGGAGGTGCCTGGGGAGTGTCCCACACAGCCTCTGTGGTTTAGCTCCCAGCACCTGCCTGCTGTATATAATTATCTGTCCCTGCTTGTCTCCCACCTGGATGGCCAGTCCCCTAAGGAACAAGGCCTTTGGTGCCTTGGCACATCCTCTACTCCAAAGGAGTAAGCCCTGTCCTTCAACATCCCAGAAATTGGTCCCTGCCCCTAGAAGGAATGTGAGAAATAGTTGTTACTTGATTATAATATATGGTTACATAAAATAGGGTATGCCTTACCTGTAGCAAATCCAATAGGAAAAAACCATTTTAAGCCACAGTACCAGCTGAGAGAAATGGTGGGGAGGAAGTAGAGGCTCAATTTAATGTTGTATTGCCTGCAAAGTTGGCTCATTTCTCTCGGTCACCCTGGAGACCCCGTGAATTAGATCTGATCATCTCTTACAGATGAGGAAGGGGCCCCACAGGGGGCCCTGCAGTGTAGCCCACAGCTCAGACCAGGGAGCGCTCCAGAACCCCACTTCCTTCCCCTCGACTGAGGCCAGAAAAGGGCAAGAAGAGGCTCTTTATGAAAAGATACATCGCAGATTTTCTTTAAGCAACTGAACGTCTCTGTCACCTCTGTGCAGCCCAGCAGGGACTGGGGGGTTATCAGCACCTCGGGGAGGCAGGACCCCTTCCAGCAGGGTTATGAGCAGGTGGAGAGCACAGGTGGGCACATGGTGTGGTTGGTGCGGTTGGCATGTGCGCTGTGGGCATGAACCTGCAGTGGCCGCCGGCTGAGCCAGGTGTTCACACAGGGCTGGAGCGCAGGGATGCACAGGCCAAGGGGGGACGGGGGGTGCCCTGGGGCCTAGGTGATGGGCAGAAGGGATGGGACAGGTGAGGCTGGCTCCTCTCGGCGGGGGAGGAAGGGGGCAGGGGTGGGGCAGGACTAACTGGAGTCTGCAGAACCCTGAGAGCCAAAGAGAAAGGGTTCAGCATCCTTGGGCAGAGGCGACTGGGTGCCCAGAGTGGGTGAGGGACCGGGATGAGGGTGACGGCAGAAACGGGGTGCACTTGAGTGACATTTCCAAGGAGCGGCAGACGTGCTGACAGCTTGGGCACACAGATGAGGGAGCAGGAAGTGTTGGAGGGAACTTCGAGATTTCTAGCCTCGGTTTTCTTTCGGGAACAAGGGAGCCAGGAAGGGAGGCAGGTCTGAAGGAGGCTGGGAGTGTGTGCCCAGACATGCTGGGAGGAGAGCGATGGGGCGTTTAGGGGTCCCCCCGGGTAGCTCTGGGGTCCTAGCTTGCAGCTGAGCAGTCTTTTGCAAAGATGCATGCCTCGGGGCACCTGCTGTCCTGGGGGGCTGCTTCTAGGCATTTCTGATGCCTGAATTTCACCCCCTAGCCTGCTGGGCACTCTCTCGGTCCTCCCCTCCTGAAAGTGGGACCCTTGTGCCCAGCACCCCCTCTGCCTGTCACCTCCAGGGGACCATGCCTCCCACAGAGCAGCTCTGAAATAAATATTAATATTTGTCTTATTTAAGTGGCTTCAACTCGTGTTTAACAAATGTCTGTCATGGAGATATGTTTGTGGAATATAGTGGATGAGGAGGGCAAAGGAAGGCTGGGCGGGCCTTCAGCCTCGGGAGCTGGGGCTCCTCTGCCACTCGGGGCCTCGACTCCTGTGACTCTTCCCACCCCTCCTTGGCCCCTACTTGGTCCTGGACCTGCCTTTTCCCAGGATATGGGCCTGGGTTGTCGGGGGATGGAACAGGGGTCTGGAGGATAGTAGGCCACCCTTTGTTGCTCAGTCCTGGGGTTGACACTGGCCTGCCCCTCCCTGGAGGGGCCCTGCTTACCCCCTCCTGCCTTCTCCTGCATTTCTCAGGGGGCAGTTTGCTCAGAGGAAGCAGGGAAAGCCAGGTGGTGGTGGAGTTTCTGCTAGGGTGCACCGGGGGTATTTTGGCCAAGGAAAGGCTGGCTGTGCACAGTCTGGCAGGGACATTTTTGTTGTGGACCCACGGGACAGAGCCAGCTTGGAAACGGGAAAACCAGGCTACTGACTGCCTCAGTTTCCTCTCTGTAATTTGGGCCATATGGTAAGGTCAACCTCACGGCTCCCAGTTCAGTGAGATAATCACGTGGAGGCTTCTTGGGGGAGGGAGTCAAGAAGGGTGTGACTCCCTCAGGACAGAAGAATGATTGTGAAGTAAACACATATTTAGAATTGGAGTTTAAGGGCCAGAGTTAAAACAGAAGATTTAATAAAATGAGAAATCAATAGCCCAGAGGATGTTAAGTGTAAGTGAGAGGCTAGTTACAAGGCACACTTAATAAAAAAGAAAAGTTTGAGACGTCGAGGAGGACGGACCCGTCCCGGGGCTCCAGGGACGCTGGAGTGGCTTCTGCCCTCAGCCTTGTGGGGCTCCCTGAGTGGGCAGGCTGCGTTGAGGGATGAAGGGCTGCTGCCACCTTTGGGGCCTGCTGTCTGCTCCTCTCTGCATGGGCAGGGCACCCCGTCTCCCCTCCAGAGGCTGTGGGGGTAGGGGGCGGGGTGGCTGCTCCTGGATCAGATTGCATGGGATTCCAACCCCAGCTCTTCCAGTCCCATGCGGAACATGATACCCACCTGTGACAGTCTCAGCAGGTGCACCAAGTGCTTTCTAAATGGTCACAGTTTTCTTGTTAGAAGTATGATTACATTTTCCTCTTTACAGAGTCTCTCCAGCCCTGTTGAGTTCCGAAGATGTTATGGAATACCATCCCTAGTCAGGTCGGTGAGAAATGGGGAAGCCTTATTGGGAGGCAGCAGGGGTGTTTTTTAAGTCATCAGAGAAGTCTAGAGGGAGTTTAGTCCCAGCCCCAGGCAGAGGAGGGCCCTGAGGTCCAGGGAGCTTGGGTTAGTTGTCCAGGTTATAAGGCAGAAGTCCACCGAGCTGGGACATCCTTTTCACTGGGCTTTGTGGCATCCACGAGGGAGGGAGAAGGGTGGGAGAGAGAGACTCATAGTCATTTGGTCCCATCTGGGCATCCCAACAAAATCAGATTAGAACTAAAAAGGAGAAAGGTCTTGATGAAAAAAAAAAATTTTTTTTTCCCTTGGCTGCACCATGAGGCATATAAGATCTTAGTTCCCTGACCAGGGATCAAACCCACGTCCCCCACTTTGGAAGCATGGAGTCTCAACCACTGAACCTCCAGGGAAGCGCCTGATCTTGATTCATTAAGGCAACAGTCTGTGAACTCCTTGAAGGCGGGGATACGGCCTTAGATTTTTGACTCTAGCACTCAGCTGACACATAGTAAGTACTCAATAAATACTTGTTAAATGGACAGATGACTTCACAACAATGCCAATGCCAATAATAACAGCTAATGTTCATTGAGTACTTATTATGTGCCAGGCATGATGCAAAGTGTTTTCCGTATAAGATCTTAGTTCATCCTCTTAATAACTTTAAGGTACTATTATACCCATTTTACAGATGAGAAGGCTGAGATTCAGATCAGGTGATGAATTAGCCCAAAGTTTCATAGTAAGAGGTAGAGTTGGAATTTATACACAAGCAGTCTGATTTCACACCCTGGGGGTAAAGTTTCTGTGTGTGTGCCTGTGTGGGTACATACACATGTGAGCACACAGACACACGTATGTGAAATATGCGCTGACTCTCCCCTGATTTCCTAGTCTCCCCTCCGGCTCCCTCACTCCCCTGTGGGCAAGGCCAGGCTTGGAGGAGGTGGCAAACTCTTGATGTACTCCAGTGCTTGTCTTTCCTTAGCCTGATTTCTCTGACCCCTGAGTGAAAGGCCACTGGCAGCACTGGGGAAACAAAGACCACCCCCAACAGAGCTCCTGCAGTGGTGGCTGGTTGTGTGCCAGTCGTACCCAGCACAGAGGCTGTCCAAGGGAGGACCTGGCCTGGGTGTTGGAGGGGGAGCCACATGGAGCCTTAGCCAGACTGTCTCGTGAGCCTACAATTTTGAGCTCAGGTGAGACGGGGCCCCACAAGGTCCTGGATCCCACTTGGCCCAGACCAGCAAGGGTCTGTGTGTTCACCGTCCCCCCAGGGCCCGGGGTCAAGCTGCCATGCGCGGCTGCCCAGGGTATGGGGAGTGGGTCTAACTGGGGTATAGTGTACTCTCAGAGGCATGACAGGACATCTCTGGAGGAAATCTGAGGTGCATGCTGTTATAGCGTGGTTGTTAGGAGTCTTTACAGCACCTCCCTGATCTAGTCTTGTTCGTAAGGTCACAGAAAAATGTTCCCAGCAAGGCTGGTGACAGGATCTCTCTCTCTGGAGGTAACACAGACTTTTTCAAAGGTAGAGAGGACTAAAGTGGATTTAGGGGAGGGCCAGAAGACCCTCATGGAGTCATTTCCTAGGGGGGTTATGGGTGAAGCTTGTCATCGAGCCCAGCCCACCCCCAAGCTTCCATCAGTCAGCACAGCCAGCCCTTCGCTGAGGCTGCCGATGCCAGTTCCTGGTGTGTATCACATATTCAGAGGCTAGTGATGTCTTGGAGATTTCTTCTCTCCCAGGTATCTCACATGGCCTCACACCTGAAAGGTAGATGCGACAGGTAGGAATTATCATCCCGCACCTTCAGAATTTCAGTAACTAGTCAAAAACAAGAGTTTATGGGTTGAGAGGTTGGATCAGGATCCAGGCCTGCTGCCCCTGGCCTGGGGCTCTGTCCTACGCCTGAGACCTATTGAAGGCCGGCCGCAGCCTTTGCAGATGGTGGAAGCAGTGCTCTTCCCCAGGCTAAGAATATTGCACTGAATAAAGCAGCATTTGTCCAAGAATGATAATGCCTATTTTATTGCTGGGAAAACTGAAACACAGGGAGGTTAAATGAATCACAGAATCTTATTCCTGGAAGGAACTTGAGATCATTCAGTCAGCATCCTGCCTGTGGACATCCCATCTTGTGGACAGAATCTCTGCTGGCTATTTCCCAGCCTCAGCTCACCCCTCCTGCTTCCCTCTTCTCCGCCTCTTCCTCCTCCCCACCTTCTGAAATCTAGCTTTACTAAGCACGTTCTGTTATAGATGCTTTTATGTGTGTTTATTACTGTTCATTATAAGGTAGTGACTGTCATTCCCTGTGCTCTATAGTGGCTTCCTGGGGGCTCTGCTGGTAAAGAATCTACCTGCAGTGCAGGAGACCTCGGTTTGAACCCTGGGTGGGGAAGGTCCCCTGGAGAAGGAAATGGCAACTCACTCCAGTATTCTTGCCTGGAGAATCCCATGGACAGAGGATAGACAATAATCCTTAGGCAATAGTCCTTAGTCCAATAGATAAACAACAGTCCTTGTTGCTTATCTATTTAATATCTAGTAGTGTGTATCTATTCATCTCCTGTTCTCAACTTAACCCTCTTCCCCTTTCTCAACCATACATTTGTTTTCTATGTCTATGACTCTGTTATGTAAATAGGTTCATTTGTACAATTTTTTAGGTTCGGTATATAAGTGGTATCAGATGCTATTTGTCTTTGTCTGACTTACTTCACTTAGTATGATAATTTCTAAGTCCATCAATATTGCTGCAGATGGCATTATTTCATTCTTTTTTATGGTGACGTGATATTCCATCGTATTCCGTTGTGTCCTCTTTATCCATTCGTCTATCGATGGACATTTCGGTTGCTTCCATATCTTGGCTATTGTAAATAATGCTGCCGTGAACACCGAAGCGCATGTATCTTTTCAAATCAGCGCTTCCCTCTTTCCATATGTATGCCCAGGAGTAGGGTTGCCGGCTCATATGGTACTTCTGTTTTTAGTGCTTTAAGGAACCTCCATAGTGTTTCCCTTAGTGACTTTTCCAATTCCCATTCACACCAGCAGTGTGGGAGAGTTCCGTAGATGCTCTCGAAGTATGACTTTGATCTTCCAACAGCCCTCGGAAGTAGGGACTATTGTCTCATTTTACCAGTGAGTAACCTGAGGCTCAAAGAAGTCGCATAGCTTATCCAAGGTATAAGCTTGGCAGTCTCACCCGTGCTCTTGACCTCTCATGAGGCTGGCTGCTCCTCGCCAGGTAGCTGTAAACAAGGGAGCATGTGGGAGCACCCAGCATACTGCCTGGCATGCAGAAGGTGCTCAGGAAACGCTAGTGATTCTCTCCTAAAAAAATAGCAGAACGCTTTGCCTTATACTGAGCCGAATCTCCTCCTCACAAATCCTTGTTCTGCACCCCTCCTTGGAGCCCTATAAGGTACTTCTGCCCTTCTTCTCCTTACAGTCCTGGGGGTATGAAGAGCCCTTATGAGCAAAAGGCAAAGCCTCCTCCTATCTGGGTTTCTGCTCAAGACTCTTTCCCATGGAGACTTCCCTGGCAGCCCAGTGGTTAAGACTCTGAGCTTCTACTGCAGGAGGGCACGGCTTTGATCACTGGTCGGGGGAGCTAAGATCTTACACGCTGTGTGGCGTGGCCAAAAAAAAAAAAAGGCTCTTCCTCAAACTAGAATAGCCTAGCAGGAAGATGATGGCCTGGAGCTGAGGGGGTGGGGGTGCTCTGAGTAACCTACAAGGCTGGCACTGGCCTGGAGGGCAGGTAGGTGCCTGATCCTTGGTCACGTCCATTCCTAGCACACATTTCTCAAGTGCCTTGGATGCCAGGTCTGGCCACAGAGCAGCACAGGGCGGGCTTCCCTACCCCCAGGGCTGGGAGCACATATACCTTCTGAATCTGTCAGATTCTTGGGTCCTGGGGACCGGGGCCTGAGGACTGAGGTGACAGCCTGCTCCTGTGAACTTCTGTGAGGCCACGTGAGGCTGCAGACACCCCGGGAAGGCCAGAAAGTTCAGGTGACCCAAGTCTCAGGGTAAGCAGCTGGGTGGAGAAAGCTCACCCGGGTGATCTGAATGAAAACAGCAGCATACCATTCTCCTTTGAAAAGTAGGTGTCTTGCCAGAGTCCAGAGTAAATAGTCTGGAACGTGAGATGTGCCAGGTAGGGTGCAGATCAGAAGCAAAGAAGGCGATTGCACCAGGTGAGCTGTGGAAAGTCAGCTGAGGATGTGTGTTTCCATCAGTGCGAGGCTGGCTCTCCCCCTCAGCCCCGCCCCAGGGGAGGTGGTGAGCGGAGGGGGGATGCTCGGGGCTTGACCTTGGGCCTCAGAAGCTGGAGTGGACCTTTGTCCCGTGTTCCTGGGCCAGGAATGCTGCCCCTCTTGTCACGTCTCCAGTGTCCATACTCAAATGTTCTGGCAAATCCTCTCTGCAACTTACACCAGAGGGGTCACTGGTTCCGTTTGACCCAGGAGATTACGGACACTCCTGGGTAACCTGCAGCCGCACAGCTGGACCATGGCATCGCCCGTTTTCTCTGTATCTGGATCTTCTCCTGGTGGCCAGTGCCTCTCCAAGGACCCAGTAGGTGTCTCTGCTTGAGCCTCCAGCCCCGGCAGGGGAGGAACTTAAACAGCCCACCAGTTGCAGAGGGTCCAGGGCAGGAGGCTATGTGGCCAGATGCTTCAGGAAAGTCAGCAGAGGTCATCATCTGTCTCCCCAAGAGATGAGCT
Organism: Nanger dama; assembly: GCA_917880005.1. Classification (NCBI taxonomy): domain Eukaryota; kingdom Metazoa; phylum Chordata; class Mammalia; order Artiodactyla; family Bovidae; genus Nanger; species Nanger dama. The sequence continues at coordinate 31,370,318 of CAKJTW010000014.1, forward strand.
CCGGTGGCACAGGGGCTGGGTCTGTGTCTCAGCATTGCCTCCCCAACAGCTTGGATGGTACCAGCTTCTAATAGGTACTTAAGACATATTTTTGAAAGAATGGCTTCTTCTGGGAGCCCCTTATGTGCAGAGGCCCTGGATGGTGGAGTCTGGGGCTAGCAATGAGCCTCGGCTCTGGAAAGATGGGATTGGCAGCTTCAGCTCATAGTGTGTGGATCCAAGGTCCACCTGGACCGTATCCCTAGGCGCCTCACTCCCTCCTGGCGTCAAGGGCCAAGGGGGACTGGACGGGGGTGTCTAGTGAGAGTGGGGGTGGCACGTGCAGTGAGAGCTCTGACTTCACTCCCGTGAGTCAGGAGGGGACTGGGGAGCAGAGGCCCGAGCCCCAGGGGTGCTACCCTACACACATGTGGTATGAGCCGGGGATGGTGTGCCCCCAGAATTTCATTTCTTCCTGGTAGAATTTTTGTGGGAGGGTGCCAGGCAGGTGGGCGTAAGGACTGTGGGGGCAGAAAACCTGGGAGAAGATTGCCTTTTGTGGGGATGGAAGCCCCAGGATTCGTGGCGTAAGCCGTGGCCTTGTCTGCCCTTTCAGCCCCTGGATCTCAGGGCACAGTCTGGCACTGAACGTGGATGCAGAGTCCCAGTGACGCCTGTTACTTGGTGCCAGTGTGTTCAGCAGAGTCTGCTGGGTCTCCTCCTGGGCCCACTTCTGCTGATGGGCGGTGGTGCCTGCAGGGTAGGGTTGAGAGGGGTCTGGGGCCAAGGGTGGGCTCCCTGGGACAGAACTGTGTTGACTTGGGATGTCTGCCAGGGGCCCAGGGTACAGTAAATTTGTCCAGTTGGATTTAGTCCAATCAGCTCATTGTTTTTTCCTAGATTTTACCTTATCTTAAAAAATTAATTATTTGTTTATTTTTGGCTGTGCGGGTCTTCGTTGCTGTGTGGGCTCTCTCTAGTTGTGGTGAGTGGGGGCTGCTCTCCAGTTGCGATGCTCGGGCTTCTCACTGCAGTGGCTTCTCTTGTTATGGAGGTCAGGCTCTAGGCCCATGAACTCAGTTGCTCCATGGCGTGTGGGATCCTCCCAGACCAGGGTTCAAACCCATGTCCCCTGCATTGGCAGGTGGATTCTTAACCACTAGACCACTGAGGAAGTCCCCAGTCAGCTCATTTTATAAGCGAGGAAAGCAAGACCCAGAGAGAGGAAGAAGCTGGCCTGAGGTCACATGACTTGCAGCATCAGGATTTGAACTGGGGGCCCCTGGTTCTTCCTTGTCTCCCAGCTCTCACTAAGCTGGCTCTCCAGGAGCCTCCTCTCACAACAGGGGAGCAAGTGCCCTGCTCCAGTACCCCCTCCTGAGGGGCCTGATTCACGGCTACTCCCACCCTTCCAGCTGCTAGCCCACCCTGTGAGTCCTGGGCAGGACAGGGAATGAGCCCTGGAGCAGACCTTGCCCTCTGGGACTTGTGACCCCAAGAGGTGTATGGAGAAGAGAAGGTGAAGATTTTGTGCAAACCCACAGGAGTGAGTAAACAACACCCCCCCACCCGCCCCAGGGACAGGGATACGTTCAGTCAGCAGTATGGTAAGACCCCCAGTGTCCAGGTTACAGTGGGCAGTGGGCAGCATGGGGCAGGCTGACCGTTCTCTGAGCAATCCCAGGAGACTTCCTGGAGGAGGGGGTTCATCCACCCACATGCACACATTGTTAGGGGTGTGTGTTCTAGTATGATGTGTGGGATATAGCCTGGTATGGTGGGATAGTGACAGGAGAGGGCCTTGGCCAGCCAGGAGTTGGTGACCCCACCTCTTCACTTCCTGTATGTGCATGCGTGCTAAGTTGCTTCAGTCGGGTCTGACTCTGTGTGACCCCATAGACTATAGCTGGCCAGGGTCCTTTGTCCATAGGATTTTCCAGGCAAGAATACTAGAGTGAGTCACCAAGCTCTCCTCCAGGGGATCTATAGCCTTGGACAAGCTTGTTACCATGTCTGACGCCTCTGTTTGTTCAGCAATAAAATGGGAGTAATAAAAGAGCTAATCTCCTCAGCCTTGGGGAAGAGCAAATTGGATAACATCTATGGAAGGGCTTCTTAAGTAAGGTGCTTTCAGTATGTACTATACTACTTTATATATAAGATTTGAGAACAGGAAAATAAATCTGGTAACAAGTCAGGATAACAGTACCCTCTCAGGAGGCATGGGGGTGCAGGGGGCTCTATGATACTGATAATGCTGTCTCTTGATCTGAGAGCTGATACCTTGGAAAATTCATGGAGCTCTACACTTAATGTGCACTTTTCTGTATAAACATTACACTTAGATTTTAAAACTTTTTTTCTAAAAAAAAAAAAATTGGAGGGGGCGCTCCAAAGCTTATAGGGCACTTCCCCAGCAGGACAGTGGTTAAGATTCTGCCTTTCAATGCAGAGGGCATGAGTTTAATCCCTGGTTGGGGAACTAAGACTCATATACTGTGTGGTGCAACCAAAAATTTAAAAAAGAAGAGGAAAAAAAAAGTGGTTAGAATGGCCAGCCACTTGACAGAGTGTCCTTGAGGAGGCCTGGAATGCTGTTGGTAGAAATAGCTGGTCTCTGTGGAATGTTCCAGGCAGTGTGCTCCTGGTTTCACATGCACTTACTCCCCTAATCCTTCCAACAGCCACATTTTACAAGGAGGGAAATGGAGCCTCAGAGAGGTTCTGTAAGTTGCCCAAAGTCACACAGCCAACTTGGGGCAGAGCGGGGCACAGGTCAGATGTGACTCCAGAGCTGCCCTCTGGGTGAAGCATGAGGGACCTAAGTGTTGCCCTGACCCTTCCTCAGCTAGCTGGAGGGTGGCCCCTGGGTCTGTGTTGTCTTTTTGACTCTGATGATGCCAGGGTTCTGCTGGCCTGCAGCTTGTGGTGGAAGATGCAGAAGGGCACTGCTCCCAAGCTGGTCCCACTCTGGTGATGCTCTCAGAATGGGAGTAAGGGGGCCGCTGGAACCACATGGAAGCTTGTCTGGAGAGCTGCAAGATCACTCAGGCAGGGTGGGGTGGGCGGCCTCTGAGGGTCCTGGTTGGGAGGGCGCTGTATAGAGGCTCCAGGGCAAATGATGCCTAGCTCAGTTTGAAACCTCCAGGGCAGATCCCTGCCAGGTAAGAGGGGAATGGCTGGAGAATTTCTCCTCCCAGCAGCCAGGAGAAGAGGGGAGCTTTTCTGCATAATGCGAATCCCCTTAGCACCTCCCAGCCCCAGATGGGGGACTTGCATCTTCACTGCTCCCCTGAGGAGCCTGGGGCTTGAGTGCAGGCACTTCCTTTGTTGCCTTTATTCTTAGCCCAACTCAGACTAAAGGGCCCTGCCCTGCGGCCCTGTCTAGAGGGAGACAGATTCCATTGTGTTTGCCTTTGTATGCAACTGGCAAAGTAGATAAAGCCTTATTGTTGTCCAAAATTTCCAATCGGATGGGAAAACGGGGGCTCCTGGCATCTTTCAGTTGTGCCGGAGGAGGGCAGACAGCAGAACCCCCTCACCTCCTCTGGGAGGCCTGCCCTGATTAACCCCTTCAGCTCTTGATGGTTACAGCCCAGCCCTTAGCAAGAAGGCACATACTCTGATTAGAGTAAGCACAGTAGCAAGTTCTGGTTCTTTGTGATGGTTTATGTCTAAAGTCCGTCTTCAGTTCATTGATCCTGTTACTACCATTTGACTGGAGGTTGGCCGAGGGCAGGACTGTGAGGACCCTTCCCCTGGGCCTCCCTTAGAGATTCCATCTACTTAACCAGTGCCAGTCTGCAGTGCTGGCTGCAGTTTCCCAGTGCAGAGTTGACTCTCTGCCTCAGGACCTTTGCACGTGCTGTTTAGCTGCCTGGAACCCCTTCCACCACCTCTTCTCCTTTTGCTTCTCCATCCTTTTCCAGGAAGCCCTTTCCTGTAACCTGAATGAGGCTCCTCTTGCTGCTCTGGCTCCTCCCGTGCTCCTTCCCACTGGGGCACTCCCCAGCTGGCACTGTAACTGCCTGTTCACGGTTCAGTTTCCCCTTACTGGGCACTGAGCTCTGGGAAGCCAGGGATGGGATTGGGCTGTCACATCCTCTTCTGTGCCACAGCCTGTAACTCAGAGGATCTTGCTGAGTGTTTATTGAAAGAAGTGAGTCCGTTGAACACTGGAAGAGAAGTGAGAGTCCAGAGCTTCTCTCTGGGCGTCCAGCTGCTTTGTCCACCTGCCCTGGAAGGAAAGCCCGTGGCTGTGACTCCCTCTAGCGAAGTCTGAGACCTCAGACAGCTATAGAGGCAGGAGTCTGGAGCCCAGTGTGGGTACTAGTGGCTGCATCTGTCTTGCTCAGTGCTGAGCATCTGACATCTGCCTACAGGTGCTGCATCAGAGTGTCCCATGGATTTGCCTGGAAATTCAAATATGTCAGCCCCCTGTGGGGATTGGGGGTGACCAGGAAAGAGGTGCCTATCCTTCATCCTTCTAGGGAACTGGGTGGAGGTGGTTTCAGATGACCTGGCCTCAGCCACTATGCCCATTGTGTGCAAATGGCTTATAGGAGTTTCGCATCCAGTTTCTCGTTTATTCCCTCCAGCAACCCTGGGAGGAGCATGTTATTGGCCCATTTTACAGATAAGGAAAAGAAAGTTCAAAGTGGTTAAGTGGGCACAGCCCAGGTGACGTAGCTGGTAAGCAGGGGAGCTGAGATTCAGTTTGTCTCTTTCAGCATACAGCGCCTCTCCCCACCCCACCCCCTGCCTCTTAGGTCTCATTCCTCTTAGGTGGCTCGGTGCCTGCTCAGGAGCCAGGGAGCCCCAAAGTGTGAGTCCTCAGAGCACCCCCATCCTTGCTTGGCACCTGAGAGTCCATGACCTTGGAAGGTCCGTGTCCTGATCACAGTGGGGAGGAAGTCTGGCTTTGACAAATAGCCCTGTGGTCCCAGGACAGGCAGGGCTAATTCAAGTGCAAACAGTGTATTAGTATTTATTCCTCATGCTCCACTGCTAATAAAATTTGAGTTTTAAAAATAATGGTGAGCAAATGAATTGGTTGATGGCCTGTGGGGAGAAGATGCAGAAAGGATATTTCATGGAGGGAGACATGTGACAGGTGGACTAAGCCATGGCGGGTTCCTTACTGGGGTGGGGGTGGGAGGGCTTATTTTGGGGAACAGCTCTCCACTCCTGGTCCAGTTTGAGAAGTCGTTTATCTGCATGTTAAAATTTGTTGAAAGTACATTTGCCAACTGCGACAGCGTCTCCAGGCTGAGGAGGTGGCTGTTGGCTGGGGAAATAGCTCTCCAATGTCTATTTCAGTTATCTGTGCTTAAAATCTGTAATTAGGAAAGCTGCTTCCTACAAGGTCCCATGACTGCCATCCAGCGCGTGCCTCTGTTTCTGACACCTGAGTTATAGAGCTGGTCAGGTTCTGCCAGGCAGGGCAGAGACCTAAGAAGTTTCTAAGAAAAATGTAGGGAGATATCATAGATTCCATGATGCCTGGGAATTAGGAAGAGAGAGAGGGGCCCCTGGGATGGAAGGGGGGTCTCAGAACCACCCCTCTCCCGTACAACAGATAACACCTCTGTCCCTGTGATTCATCGGTTCTGCTGTGCCTCAGGAGCATCACAAGCTGTAAAAAGCATAATTTAAGAAAGATAGGACCTGCTACTGTGTGACTTTGAGCAAGTCATTTATCCTCTTGGTAACTTAGTTTCCTCATCCTTACAAAGCGGGTGATGAGAACTGCGGGGCTGGCTTCATAGGATCTAGAGGGAAAACAGGACTGTGTAAGCAGAGGGATATGACAGCTCTTCAGATATTAGCAGACAGGCTTGTGCTTCCCTCAAGAAATTGCTTTGCTTAAAGCTGGGCTTTTGGAGGGCTTAGAGAATGTGAGGGGATTTGGGATTTGTGTGTCTAGGTAGTACCTGCAACACCTTTCAGATTTCATCCATCAGCCATGATGGACGAGGAGAGGCATGGCCCTCCCCGCCCCGCTCCCTTCCCCCTCCCTGTCCCCACATGGGCGTCAGCTCTGCGGCACTGCCCTAAGGATCGCTGAGACATCAAGAGTGCCCGCGCTGTAGACTCAGCACTCGGCACACTGGTCCCCAGTTCTCAGCCGACCTTGAGGAGGGCACCAGTATTAACCCACTTTATTGGAGCAGAAGGAAACTGAGGCCAGAGCCATAAGGGGGCCACCCAAGGTCATGGTTAGATCTGAGCTCTGCCTGCTCCTTCAGCATCCTGCCGCCTCAAGGTTCTGGCCCACGCTGCCTCGCCAGGGTGGGGTCAGTGACCTCGGGGTGTCCCCACGGAGTGGCTGCCATCCCCCTTCCTCTCTTTTACCCCCAAGTGGAGACTCTCCTCCTGCCCCAGCATCCAGCATCTCAGGATGCTCTCAGCATGAAGAAAGACTTCAGTGTCCCTGGCAGGTATTTTACCTTCCGAGCACCATAAACTCCAGGGAGCAGGACTTCCAAAGGCCAGGCTGGGGTCATGGCCGCTTGGACCCTGGGCTGCAGATGCAAAGATGGTTGCCTGATTCTGATTCTGACCTCTTGGAGTCCTTTGTGGCTCCTCCCAGTTCCAGAAGTGGCCTGGCCCTTCTGAACTCAGCATCCTTTCCCCAGCCCTGAGGCCAGACACTGAGTGTCCACGCAGGCCCACCCTTCACCCCCCCGCATCTTTTGATCTGGCTGATCCAGTACCATGGAGTCTGCCCCAGGCATGGACACTGTGGCCTGGTGGCCCTGTGCTGTTAGCAGGGGAAGTCCAAACAGCTGGGAGGCCTTGAATCCGAGACCTTGGCAGTGGGGGGAGTGGGTATTGTTTAGACATTTTGTGTAAATTAGTATTATTGTAGCTGTTAATTGCATGTCCATTGACTGCCTGTCAGAGGTTTGATTTAATCTGTCCTTCCCCCTGAGTCTCGGTCCACTGCTTAAACAGTTTGCTTGATTTGTGCTCGTTTTTCTCTCTCTAATGTGGTCTCCTTCCCTGCATCACAACCTGAGTTTCATCTCACTGGCTTCATAATGAGCATCTTCTGTTTTCTGGCACTGACTTTGGCCTCTGTGTGGCCCCTAGTCCCTCCCAAGTGGATTCCCAAGACTCATTCCTTAATTGGAGACTCAAGACAGACGTAGAGTCAGCCTGGTGTGTTTCTTTGGGGGGCTTTAAGTGCTTTGAGATGTTTTCTGGAAGGGAGTAGAAAGGGCAGTGGCCTGGAGACAGGGGACGAGCCCTGGTTTTGCCTCATTCATTCATTCAGTGAGACACCAGCTCTCTGCCAGGCTCTGTGGTCAGCACTCAGGGGACGAGTTCCCGTGTTTTGCCCTCTGTAGGAGAGATGTGAACGGTGACTCAGTGCAGCATGACGGTCAAGGCAGGGGGCCATGGGGACACTGAGAGGACATTGAAATCAGATGTGGGCGACAGGAAAGGCTTCGTGGAAGAGGAACAGTGCCTGCAAAGCAGCTTGAGCTCTTCATTCAGAAGACGAGGAGTTAGCCTGGCAAAGGGCACCCCAGGCCGAGGAAGCGGTAGGTAACTGCGGGGCTCCTAAAGAGGTAGCTGAGAGGGACTGATAATCATTACAGTGATGATAATATATTGAGACTCACTGAGCATCAGGCAGTGTCCAAGGGCTTTCCTTGGATTATCTAGTTTAGTCCTTATAACAACCCCACACGCAGATGTCACTGGCATCTTCTTTAATGACTGAGGTGTGGAGCCCGGATCTCACCTGTCCTAGTGAAGGAGCTGTGGACTCAGGTATCTGATTCAGGGTTGCTGGCTCCTTCAGCATTTTGCTGCCTCTGTGTCTGTCCCAGGGATGTCATATCAAGGGTTGGGTCAGTAACCTTGGGGTGTCCTTGCTGAACCAGATTGTGGAGGGTCTTATGTGAGTACATGGAAATTTTTACCTTTTTCCTGAAAGCTACAGAGAGCCACTGAGAAATTTTAAGCTGAGGAATAGCTTGGTTGGGTTTGTTTTTAAATTTATCACTCTGGCTGCTGTGTGGAGGATGGATGGGGCTTGATCCAGAGTGGAGGCATGGAGAGCAGTTGCTGAGTGGGGCCGTGACCCTGCGGGGAGGGCTGGGGGCTGGCTCAGGCAGAGAATCGGGGTGCACAGATGAGCATGTGCTCCAGAAGCACAAGGAGGCCGAATCTGCAGGACACCTAGGGGTTGCTTGCATGAGGGCGAGGGATGGTGGGTGAAGGCAGGGTTTAGATGATTCTGAGATTCCTTCTTTGTGGTTTTTTTTTTTTTTTTTTTTTTACCAAAGGTTGCAAAATTTTATTTTTGTAAAGTCTCACCAAAAGTTAAATTATTGGGACTCCCCTGGTGATCCAGTGGTTAAAACTCTGCGCTTCCAATGCAGAGTGTATGAGTTCAATCCCTGGCCGGTGAACTAGATTCCACATGCTGCGTGGCATGGCCAAAAAATAGAAAAGTCAAGTTATCACCTATTACAGTTCCTCTTTTGGTGTTCTGAGGCCAATTTCCAATGTGTGCAGGAGGGGTTTTCCCTCATACCCCCAGGCAATTCTCAGACATCAAAAGGGTATTCAAGAATTCAGCTCAATCCTGACACCATCTACCGTGGTCTAGAATCAGATTCCCCAGGTGAAGGGCTCAATCCCCCAAGCGCATCCTCTACTTCAGATACCGGCATCACACCCAGGTAATGACCTGTGCTTCTGACCCACTGGCTAAAGGATGGAGGGTCCCATCACTGCCTCTAACTGAGGATGGCTGATGGGCTATAAATCAGAGGTTCCTACCACCTCCTCCTTGGGGTCAATGATTTTGCTAGAGTGGCTCACAGAACTCAGGAAACATTTTTCTTACCAGATTACCCAGTAAAGAATATAACTCAGGAACAGCCAGATGGAAGAGATGGGGAGGACGAGGTATCGGAGAAGGGTGGGGGGTTTCCATGCCCTCTATGAGGGTGCTGCTCCCCACAAGTCTCCTCGTGTTCACCAACCTGGCAGCTCTCTGAATCCCATCCTTTCAGGTTTTTATGGAGATTATATTGCATAGTCATGATTGATTGATTAAATCCTTGGCTATTGGCAATTGATTCAGCCGCCAGTCCCTCTCCTCTCCCAGAACCATCTAATCATGTGGTTGGATCTCCTGGCAACCAGCCCCCATCCCCAGGGGAGGTCCAGAAGTCACGTCATTAACGAAACAATAGACACTTTATCACTCTCATCACTTAGGAGATTCCAGGGGTTTTAGGAGCTCTGTGCCAGAAATGGAGACAAAAACCAAATACATATTTCTTATTATAAGTCGAAATATCACAGTTCCAAAAAAAAAAATCTTTATCATAGAATGACTCATATTCCCTGAAACAAGAAAGGAATCCCTTCTAGCTGCAGCATGTTGATTCTGCTGATGAGAAGACTCAAATGTGGCAGGAATCTTGAAGACTGTCAGTTGATAGACCATTGGCTCACTAGCATTAATTTCTTGATAGCAAAATTTCCAAAACACAGAAGAAGATGTGTGTTGAAACTCACTAAACTCACTAAAACTAAACTCACTAAAAGGTACTTCATACCTTCTAAATGTAACTAAGTTTTATTGGGTGCAGAATTCTTAATAGGAGTTATTTCAATAAGACAAGAGGTTTTTTTCCTCAGTTTTATTGAGATATAATTGATATATATCACTGTATTCACTTAAGGAGTACAGCATAACAGTTTAATTTGCATATATTCAGTTCAGTTCAGTTCAGTTGCTCAGTCGTGTCCGACTCTTTGCAACCCCATGGACTGTAGCACGCCAGGCTTCCCTGTCCATCACCAACTCCTGGAGTTTACTCAGACTCATGTCCATTGAGTCAGTGATGCCATCCACCATCTCATCCTCTGTCGTCCCCTTCTGCCTTCAGTCTTTCTCAGCATTAGGGTCTTTTCCAGTGAGTCAGTTCTTTGCATCAGGTGGCCAAGGTAATGGAATTTTAGCTTCAGCATCAGTCCTTCCAATAAATATTCAGGACTGATTTCCTTTAGGATTGACTGGTTGAATCTCCTTGCTGTCCAAGGGACTCTCAAGAGTCTTCTCCAACACCACAGTTCAAAAGGATCAATTCTTCAGCGCTCAGCTTTCTTTATAGTCCAACTTTCACATCCATACATGACTACTGGAAAAACCATAGCTTTAACTAGATGGACTTTTGTTGGCGAAGTAGTGTCTTTGCTTTTTAATACGGTATCTAGGTTGGTCATAACTTTTCTTCCAAGGATATATTATGCATATATTATGAGATGATTACTGCAGCAAGTTTAGTTAGCATCCATAGTCTCGTACAGATGCAATAAAAAGGAAAAATGGAAAAAATTTTTCCTTAAATCCAGAACTTTTTAACTTAAATCCAGAGGGTGTACTCTTACCAGCTTGCCTGTATCTCATTCAGTGCTGTTAGCTCATCATCATGGTGTACATCACATCCCCACTATTGGTTTATCTTCTAACTGGAAGTTTGTACCTGTGATCATTTTTTTCCAACACCTCTCCCCACTCCTCGACCTCTGGTAACCACAAGTCTGACTTCTTTTTCTCTAAATTTGGTTTGTTTGTTGTTTAGATTCCTCGTATCAGGGAGATCATACAGCTTTTGTTTTTTTCTGTCTGACTCAATTCACTTGGTAAAATGCTCTCAGAGTCCATCCGTGTGGTCACAAGTGGCAGGATTCCTCTGTTGTTTCTGTTATGGCTGAATAATATTCCACTGTCTGTATATGCTACATCTTTTTTGCTGAAATATAGCTGATTTACAACGTTGCGTTAGTTTCAGGTGTACAGCAGAGTGATTCAGTCATACATTATATATGCCGCATCCATATGCTTCATCTGTTTATCCATTGATGGACGCTTAAGATTGTTTCCATGTCTTGGCTCTTGTGAATAATGCCACTGGTGGACGTGGGGGTGCAGATATCGCTTTGACATAGTGTTTTCATTTCCTTTGGATGTATTCCCAGAAGTGAATTTGCTGGATCAGATGGTCATTCTATATTTAACTTTTTGAGGAACCTCCATACTGTGTTCCACAGTGGCTGCACCAATTTATAATTCCACCAACAGTGTACAAGGGTTCCCTTTTCTCCGCATCCTCGTCAGCATTTGTCATCTCAGAGTCTTCGTGTAGGGTGGCTGGGAGTCATTCACAAGACGGGGTGAGCAGGGGAGGACTAGATTGCAGTTCAAGGGATGGAATCAGGTCTGTTTTAGACTCACTGATTTGAAGTGACTGAGGGATATCCACATAATGTCCAGTGAGTGGGTGAATGTAACCTAGAGCCCAGGAGAGAGGCAAGGGCTGGAGATGCAGATTTTGGAACTGGAGCACATAGACGGTGCATGGATTTGGATGAGCTCTCCTTGAACATTTAATGTCAGAAGAGGGGAAGGCTGGTGACAGGGTTCTGAAGCCTGCCCACACTGAGGGCCTGAGTCCATGATAAGGACCAGAAGAAGGAGCCAGAGTTAGAAGGACAGCCTGGAGAGAGAGAGAAAGGGGTCGCAGAAACCTCGGTAGAAGTGGAGGAATGATCCAGGGTGGAGTGCGGCAGAAAAGTACAGTAAGCAAGGCAAGGGCAGGCTGTGCTTAGCGATTTGGCAACTTGGGGGTCCCTGGGGACCTTGCAGGGAGAAGACTTGGCAGGGCACAGGGTGGAGGTGATCAGCCATGGAGGAATGCTGGGCAGGATGAGAGAGGACCTGTAATAGGTGGTTTTAGTAGCTTTGTTAGGGAGGGGAGGAGAGACCAGGAGAGCCCAGGGCAGGGGCAGAGATCCCTGGGAAGCCTCTCCAACCTTCGGGAGACCTGAGCACGGTTTATAGTAAAGAGGGGAGGGGAGGGTGACCAACCGTCCTGTATGCCTAGAACTCAGGATCTCCCCAGGCTCAGGACTAAACCCAGGATGCTCCCAGGCAAACTGTGATGATAGGTAGCTCTGGGAGAGCTAAAGTCGCATGGTGAGCTGGCTGGTACTGGACAAGGTCGTGTGGCGGAAGCCTGCTGTGCGGTTTGCCAGTTCCCATGGTGTGAATACTCTTGCTGTGGTCCATGGAAGCATGGAAGCCACCAACATGATGTCACTGAACAGAATTGGGAAGAGGGGTCACAGCCTAGTCTGTGAGCCATCTGGGCTAGTTCCAGCTCCCAGGGTGGGGTGTGCAGCGGGGAGAGAGCCCAGGGAGGGTTCCTGGAGGTAGGAGCGGCTTCCCGTCCATGGGGACCAGTGGGAAGAGGCAAGGATGGACTAGATGCATGGAGGGGGCATCGGGGCCTTGCCACTTTGTGGCCTTGATGTGTCCGGGAAGGACAGGCAGACTCACTTTTGGGTGTGAAGGGGTAGGTACTGGGAGCAGAGGCTTGGGGAGTTTGGAAAAGCCTGTGAAAAGAAGAGGGAGGGAGCAGACTGGGGCTCCAAGGATCACAAAGCAGCACAGGTTGGGGTCCAAACTAGTGTGGAGGCAGGAGGGAAGAACCTGGTCAGCTGGGGTTTTGTAGGACAGGGGTGATCCAAGGCCGGGGGAATAGGAGGGCTGAGAGTCACGGTTAGTGCAGTAATTAGCATGGGTTTCAGGCCAGTCAGGGCAGAGAGTAGAGGGAGCCACTGCTTTCAGAGGTTCAGAAATTGAGGGCGTGATGGGCATTAGTAGGCAGGTGAGGAGGGCGGAGGTGCATGTCCTGGAGCTGGTGCTGGTTTGGGAAAAGCTGAAACAATGATCAGGAGCCATGTGGCCCTGTGGAGCCAGGTGTGACTTGAGGGAGGGGCCACAGGTGGGCAGCAGACCTACACTTGGGTAAATACACCTGTGCCGTAACCTGGCTGTACCACGAGGGACGTGGAGAAACCCTCTTCCCCAGCAGGGATGGCTGAGGCATCCCTCCTGACCCAGGAGGGAGGGAAGCATCCAGTCAGGTCCGGTTCGGGAGCCCCTGCCCTCCATCACGCCCCTCATTCTAGCCACAGAACTGAATATCTGGTCCAGGAGCCCAGCTGTCATGCAGGACCAGCCAGGCCCATCTTTGGAGCAGGGCTGGGCTTTGAGAATCTTCCTCTGCTTTGTCTCTGTTCTCAGACATATTTTGGGGAACCAGAGAACCGAACTCTTGGCTGCTGCAGCTCAAGACTAATGACTTGTGGGGTTTAGTGGCCCCAAAGTCAGAGATACGTGTGTTTGAGTCCCAGTCCTGGCACGTGGACTCCACGGGTTGTTGATTAGGATGCTTACCCTCTCCAGCCTCAGTGGTCTCATCTGCACAAGGGGAATGATAATAGCCCTCACCTTACAAACCTGGGAGGATTCGGTGCACTGCGCCACATGAAGTGTCGAGTGGCACACCTGTGTGTGTAGTCAACGTTAGCGGTGGCCACTGCGGCTGTGTGTCCTTTCCAGTGGTTCCGTTGGCTGGTCCTTCTCATCTGTGTCAGCCTTCTCTGATCAACAGGATAGTCTTGGCTCCTATTGGCTCCTTGGCTCCTTATCACCACTGCTGGAGTAAGAGTGAGGCAGCTGAGGGGCCTGCTTTTCCTCTGAAGCTCTAGCCAGGTTCCGTGGGTAAAGGAACACTGTCTGTGCTGTTCTTGTTGGTACTGTCTAGTTGCAACCAAGCGTTAAGTCTCAGAAATGAGGATTTCACATTCCTGTCCTTCTCCTGTACTCTCTGCCCCTGCCCCTCTTTTTTTCCTTACTACCTCTTTATTACTACCTTCTAATATGTTTGCAGAGTTCCCTGGTGGCTCAGATGGTAAAGAATCTGCCTGCAATGCACAAGACACAGATTCAGTCCCTGGGTGGGGAAGATCCCCTGGAGAAGGGAACGGCAACCCACTCCAGTATTCCTGGAGAATCCCATGGCCACAGGAGCTTGGTGAGCTACAGCCCATGGGATCGCAAACAGTCGGACATGACTGACTGAGTAACACAGTGCTTCTAATATGTTTACTTATTTGTGTTATTTTCTGGCTCCCCTAGAATGTGAGCTCCATGAGGACAGAGTTTCTGTGTTTTGTTCACTGCTCAATCCCCAATATCTGAAGTAGTGTCTGGTATACAGTTAGCATTAAATAAGTATCTATTGAATGAATGACTAAGCCTCAGTTAACCTGCAAGCTTTTTTCTTGCTGTTTTTTGTCAGCTGCCTGGCCCCTACCTCCCTGTTTCAGAATCTTACACTATTTATAAAGCCTGATCTAGCCAGTTAAGATATTATGTAGTACAAACAACTTGCTATAGGATCGGAAGGGAGGGGATAAATCATTTTATCCAGGATGGGAATAGGACATGCTTCACTGAACAGATGACATTGAACTGGGCTTTGAAGGATGAATAGGAGTTTCTCGGTGGGGAAGAGGAGAAAGGAGATTCCAGGCGGAGCCAATAGCATGAACAGAGTCACAAGTGCTATGAAAGTACATGGAGCATTCAGGGAATGATGAGGAGTACCCAGAAGTAAGGACTGTGAGGTGTGCTGGTAGATTGAAGGAAATGAAGTGGAAATCTTGGGATGGCATCTTACTGATGTAAGCAAACATGCCTAAGAAGAGAGAACAGTAGTTGAGAGCCCAAACTCGGGGGGCAGGCTGCTTGGATTCCGATCCCAGCTGTACCACTTCCAGCTGTGTGCTTCTGTTTGCTGTAAAGAGGAGATAATGAGAGTATTCACCTCACAGGGCTGAAGCGAGGATTAAATGAGTAAAATATACGAAGCACTTAGTACCTGAGCATAGTAAGTGACATGAACATTAACTATTATTATTATAGCAGGAACCCAATGAATGCTGAAAGCTTTGGGTACACATATCCATGCACATTTGCACTGCCACACATAATGAGCAGCCCTCAAGTTATGAAACTGATGCTATAAGCTACCTCCAATCAGCGGGCATCATTTTTATTTCTTGGCGGCAGGCATGAATGCACTTGAATGCAGTATTAGCAAGCTTGACTGGCTGCTCCCGACCCAGGGCTGCATTTATACCTTCTTGGGCCAAAGCTAGGGATCAATCTGAGATGATGACAAACAAAGGTAACCACAAAGTCACTCTTAGGGGAGCTGTGGACGATTATCAACGCGATTCTAGAAGCATTATGCCGAGAAATTGCCTGGAGAGTCAGAGAGGTGCCAGAAGTCTGAAGACAGGCAGATGTTTTCACAAAGAAGAAAAAGGTAGATTAAAGAATATTATGAAGCAATAAGTGTTAGGCCATTTTCCTCCAATATTTTGGAAGAGCTTGTGGAGCAGATGGTTTTTGAGCTCTGGGAAAACAGAGGTGTTCACTGGGGCTGGCAGCGCTCATGAAGAGCAAGCCAAGTCAACCTCACCTTTTCTTTTCTTTTTGTTCCAAAAACTTAACTGTGTCTAAGTATCTTAGACATGGTGTCTTAACTTCAGGGAGCTTTGAGCCAAGTCTTGACTGTGTTTTAGGAATACGATTCTTGTTGTTCAGTCACTAAGTCATGTCTGACTCTTTGTGACCCTCACGGACTGCAGCATGCCAGGCTCCTCTGTCCTTCGATATCTCCCAGAGTTTGCTCAGATTCATGTCCATTGAGTTAGTGATGCTGTCTAGCCATCTCATCCTCTGTCACCCCTTATCCTCCTTCCGTCAGTCTTTCCCTATATCAGTGTCTTTTCCAGTGAGTCAACTCTTTGCATTAGGTGGCCAAAGTATTGGAGCTTCAGCTTCAGCACAGTCCTTCCAATGAATATTCAGGGTTGATTTCCTTTAGGATCGACTGGTTTGATCTCCTTACTGTTCAAGGGACTCTCAAGAGTCTTCTCCAGCACTATAGTTTGAAAGCATCATTTCTTCGGCAAATAAGATGAAATGCTGTTATAGTCCGGATGTACAGACAGGTAGATTCATAGCGGGTTAAATAATTGAATCCAGAGCATTGATTAAGAATTAAGGTGGAGCCAGAGAAAGCTCACCTTTGTCTGGGCTTTCATTCAGTTCCCCACGTTTTCATGACGAAGAGTAACTGAGCCCTTCCTGTAGGTCTCTAGTGCCAAGGGTGTCATCCTTGGGCCTGTCCTGGGTGACATGTCTCTGGATGTTCTGGATGGAGAGAGAAGGCAGATTATCAGATGCACACCTGTTACCAGGCTGGGAGGAAGAAGAGCTGCTCCACTAGGTAACATAATTGCTATGTGGGATGACTGATGGACAGAACAATGGGCCAAAGCCAAGCCCATGGAATTAACTACTCACATCCAGATTTTTAAAAAATCAATTAACGTGAACACAGAATGAGACCTGAGTTGGCCTTGTGAGGGGCAAAGGACTTGGAGATGGGGCTGACGTGAGCTCCTTGTAGCCCCAGTGCAATTTGAGGAAAAGGACCATGTGTTCAGGCAAAGGGAATGTGCCCAAACCCTGCGCCCTAAGTAGATCATGCTCGAGCCGGGAAGGGGGGGCACCCTGTGCTCATTACTGAGTGCCTCACTCCAAGATAGGTTGATTAAAACCGCAGTACCTTTGGGAGCCAGCTGGTGAGATGGCCAGGGGGCTGCAGGAAGGAGGGCGAGAAGATTCAGGGTGAATGCTTCAGACCCTGGAACATCTGCAGCGTGGTTCGAGGAGAAAGAATCTCACTTAACTGCGTCACTATCCTGTATTCTTTGCCCCATCCCCAGACAGAGGGGACCCTTCCTTTTCCTTTCTGCGGTTTCAGCATCCCCTCCTTACGTAGCCAGCAGTTTCTTTAGAAATAAGAGACTGAGGCAGGAGGACGTTTGGGTTGTGATCAGGCAGGGGACTCCTAGGTGGAGATGTCCAGACGCTTCACGAGTCCCGGCCACACAGCAAGCCTCTAAATAAACTGTCACCGTCCTAACACACAGCAAGCCTCTAAATAAACTGTCACCGTCCTAACTAGCGCTGCTGCCTTGCTCTTTATTGGACACGGAGAGAAGGCAGCTGAGTGTGTACAAATGTGATGACTGAGATCTCAGCAGAGAAGCTTCTGTACTGCCTGGGGGAGTCCTACCTGGAAACTCACAGTGAAGGAAGCAAACGCAAATGCCCTTCTGCCAAAGCCCAAGGCAGAATTAATCACTGCTTCTTTTCTGGTCTCCAAGTCCGTGGTACCTGCTTCCATCCTGCGCTGCTGCTCCGACTGCACCCTGGATGGGCGTTCGTCCCCCGTCCCCCAGCACACCATGGCTCTGCCTGCACTCCTTTATAGCCTCAGTCCCGGCCCCGTGCCACACACAAAGTAGCTGCTCAATAATGAATGAGTGAATCTGCTGTAGAATAAATATGTGCTCTTCTATGTGGGGGCTGGAACGCATACTCACTTGTTCTTTACCAAAAACAAACCTTTGAGTGAGTTTTCCTTGTTAAGGGAAGGACCCAGGGTGGAGGGCAGGGATCTGTATCTATGCATCATCCAGTGAGGAGAACCACAGAGGGAGCTCGTGATTTATGGCCGAGGCCAACATTTAGATAGAAACGTGGTCTTAATTATTTAGCCTTAATAAACAAAAGTGTGTTTTGAGGTCATAGCCACAGACTTTCATATATCACATAGCTCTAAGGAGAGCAGAAGGATTTCTTTTTAAATTAAAAAAATTATTTTTCAGTGCGCTGGATCTTTGTTGCTGCTGGTGGACTTTCTCTAGTTGTGTCGAGGGGGCTTCTCCTGTTGTGGATCACGGATTCTAGGGCATGCAGGCTCAGTAGCTGTGGCATGCCGCCTTAGTTGCCTGGCAGGCATGTGGGATCTTCCCAGACCAGAGATCAAACCTGTGTCCCCTGCTCTGGCAGGACTCTCAACCCCTGGACCACCAGGGAAGTCCCAAGGATTTCTTTAGAGCTAAGAAGAAGCCTAGATATCAGTCCCACTCATGGTCTCAGAAGCTTCAACACATCCCTCCAGACACGTGCCTGTCTCTAAGCCACCGTTGCTTCTCCAGACAGGTTTGGTACCAGGCCAGTGGGAGGGGGTGTGTTTCTGGAGATTTGTTTCCTCTTGATAAGAAGGGGTAGGGCACAGGAGTTACTTAAGGTGGGTGCTTATTCTGAGAAGTAGAAAATGTTCAGGTGACACCCCCTACCTCCAACACCACCCGACTGGCCCACCAAATAACTGTCTGATTCCCTTCCCATGAAGTCTGTGTTATAAAGGCCCACTCTCTCAGGACAGGCCCATCCAACCACTCCAGATCCTTGGGACTTAACATTCCAAGCAGATTTCCCTTTTCTTTCTCCCTGAGTTGGCCTCAATTTTCACATTAGTAATGAGATTGCGTGTATTGCAATAGCCACACTGTTGGCTTCCTTGCCACTTAGAGCTGTCTGAGCTGACTGCCTCGGGTCTTTTCTCTTCAAGTGAAGAGGTGGGCCAGGTGCTGCTTATCTGAGACTTTTAAACTGGCAAGCCCTCCTGCTCAACCACCTAGATCACCCCAGAGGAGAAGGAAGTCAGAAGGAAAAAGAGATTGCGTTTCTCCAATTGTGAGTCAAGGCAATCCCAGGAAGTCTGTAGGACAATTCTGATGATACCAGCCAGAGCTTGGGGCTCTGAGTACATCCCAGGATGGGCTGGGGTCCTCCCAACGGAGGCATCGGAGAGAAGGCCAGTGTCCTCAGCGGTCCATGAGTCAGATGAGGTTTCTTCTGTTCTTACTCCCCAGACTGGGAAATTCTGTTTAAGGGCAGGTAAGCAGCACTGGGATCATCCAGACCAGAGCCAAGTCCAGAGCAGGTGAGAAGTGCTCAGCCAGGCTTCTCTGTGGAGGTGGACTCCCTAAGGTCAGAGGTAGTGCCTGGGACACTCTGCTTAGGGGATAGTGCCCTGAGGAAGCTGTCCCTGTGGAAGGAGAGTCCAGCTCCTTTACCAGTGCTAAGGTGGCTTCCAGGGGCCCACGGGACAGTCCTGGGCCTGTGTTCTGGCTATTTTTCTTTTTTGGTTTGTTTCCCTCCCCCCTCTTTTTTCCTTTTCCTTTTAATTAATTATTTATTTATTTTTAGGCTGTGATGCTAATTTTGGCTAAGATCCTAACATCAGGATCTCAGTTTCCCAACTAGGGGTGGAACCTGTACCTCCTGCATCAGGAGCACGGAGTCTTAACCAGACAGCCAGGGAAGTCCCTGTTCCCACTGTCTTAAAGACGTACCAGGTGAGAGGCGTGGCATATCACAGAGTGGAACCTTCGGATGAGTAGGGAGCATCTTAAATTCTCAGTGATAGTCATCCCTTGTGTTTATCTCCATTGAATAATAGGTCACCAAAAGAAGCGTTTTTGCACTGATCTCATGCTTTTCACAACAGCACAGTGGGAAGGAGTGCTATCTGCCCCTCTTTGCAGGTGGACTCCAAGTCCAGTGCTCTGTCTGAGATACACAGCTGTCCCTTGTGGCTCTCAACTGTGAGGGAAGCTGGCCAGGGATTGAATTGGAAGTACTTTGGCTTCAACAGATCTTATTTGATCTGGAGCTTAAGTCAAGCTGCCATCGGTGAAGTTATTATCATTACCACATATTTAAAGTGGTTAAATATTTAAAGCCATGTCAGCTTTTCTCCGCTGAACAGGGTCACCAGACACATCAACCAGATGCCTCCACTGGGAGCCCGACATTGGGTCTCTGAACCAGGAGGGTGAGTCGGTTCCCTGACGGGAAAGGAGGCAGCCAAGTAAAGAGGAACCTGCAGCTCCAACCTGCTTGGCTTCTGAACTCCTTCTCAAGTTGCCTGCCAAAGCAGTTTTTAAATAATCAAATTACTGTGGGGCTGTGACTCTGACTCTCACTGGTAGGGAAGCTGGCAGCAGAGAGGGGTGGGATGGACGGGCAAGGAATGGAGTGTTTCCTGGGCAGGGAGTACCTTTGGGAATGATGGTAACCCTGGGCTTGTTGGAGGCTCTTCCTGACCTCTGGGCACAGATCACTGAAGGTCTTGCCCACCTATTCAGGTGGCCGGGAAAGAGCAGGGTGCCTCTAAGTCAAGTTAAGTGTGTCAGGATGCTTCTAGGGCAGAATAACCCACACCTTGGAGTGCAGGGTCTGAGCGCCTATTACCAGGTTTCTTCTTGAGGGTGCTTGCCCAGGGTTCAATACCTGGATGTCATAAACATGCAGGCGTCATGGGCAGAATCCAGAGCTGGGAAGACTGGAGTTGGATGCAAGTTTGTGAAACTATGCCTTTATTTATTTATTTATTTTGGCCACATCTTACAGCACTCAGTGGGATGTAGCGCTTCCCAGGTGGTGCTAGTGGTAAAGAACCCACCTGTCAATGGAGGAGACTTAAGACATGGGTTCAGTCCCTGGGTCAGGAAGATCCCCTGGAGGAAGGCATGGCAGCCCACTCTGGTATTCTTGCCTGGAGAATCCCATGGACAGAGGAGCCCGATGGGTTACGGTTCACAGGGCTGCAGAGAGTAGGACACGACTGAAGTGATTTAGCACGCACACACGTGGCATCAGGATTTTAATTCCCTGACCAGGGACTGAACCCATGCCTGCTGCAGTGGAAGCGCAGAGTCTTAACCACTGGACCACTGGGCAAGTCCCAAGTGAATCTGTCCCTTTGAGGTATAAGGTTGCTGGTGTCCATAAGATTCTCAAAGAGGGCTGCGGTCTCAAATACAAAGCACCACTTGTTCGTGTGCTGCGAGACCCTTGCCAGCGTGTTTCATCACCTCCCCAAACCTGGGGACCAGGCACCAGATTTAGGTGCAGCTTCTCTGAATGCTGTGGTAGTTCACGGTTCAGGGCCTTTGCTGGGGCTGTTCTGTCTGTCTTTGCCTCCTTGCCCATCTGCCAAACTCCTATTCATCCTTCAACAGCCAGTTCAAGCTTTTGCTGATCCCCTCTCCATGGACAGAGCCAATTGTCCCCTCTTTTGTGTACATGCATGCTCAGTCTGTCTTTCATGTCCAACCCTTGTGACCTCATGGACTGCAGCCCACCAGGCTTCTCTGTCCATGGGATTTTCCATGCAAGAATACTAGAATGGGTTGCTGTTTCCTTCTCCAGGGAATCTTGCCAACCCAGGGATCGAATGTGCATCTCGTGCGTCTCCTGCATTGGCAGGCGGATGGATTCTTTGTCACTGTGCCCCCTGTTTTGAGCCAGCATCAAACTTTAAACAGGTTTACTGGAGCTCCTACCACTCAGTATTTTCAAACCATTTATTCCTGTGTTTATTTCACCAGGATATGGTATTTCTCTTAAAAAGAAAGAAAAAAACCCCCCACAAACTTATCATATTTATTGTTTGTTTATTTGTCAGCTCCAGGTCTTAGTTGTGGCATGCTGGATCTTTAGTTGAGGCATGTGGGATCTAGCTCCCTGACCAGGGATGGAACCTGGGCCCCTGGAATTGGGAGCATGGAGTCTTAGCCTCTGGTCCACGGAAGTCCCAAGACTAAGCATTTCTTGAGGGCAGGTGAGCTCCTCTTCATTTCTGAATGGACCTTTTGAGTAAACCTTTAATGAGATGTGTTAAACTGATTTGGTGAGGCCCTTTCAACCCAAATGGCCACAACCAGGTAAGTATGGAGAAAAATGCCCTTTAAGTGTGAAGATTGGAACAGGCAGCACAGCTGTTATGAGGAAGCTGTGTCTCTCCTTGCTGATATTTCCTTGGGTTTGGAATAGGCTGAGTTTGATGTACGAGGGCAAACAAAGAAGGAGGTCATCCTGTGAGTCATCAGAGCTCTGGCCCTAAAGGAGGAGAGGGGTCAGGGCTGGACATTGAGACTTAGGATGTCATGGAGGAACAACGTGTGTCCCATTTCACAGATGGACTAAGGAGAGGACACCAGGCGGCACTCGGGAGAGGGGACCTGCGATGGTGAGCACTGCCGGGCTCCCTTCCGGTGTCAGGCGGGGTGCCCGTGTGCTGCACTGGAGCTGCACAGCAGCTTTCTGCTGGAGAGTCCTGTTTTCTCCAGTGTATAGATGGGGAATCTGGGCCAGAGAGGTTGCACTGTGGGCCCAAGGCCACATGGCATGTCTGCGGCGGGGTCAGAACTTGCAGCTGCAGGAGTCCAGCTGTGAGTCTGGGCACCGCTGGAGGATGCACCTCCGAGCCAGAGAGGCGTGAACAAACCGGAGAGGGTCTGAGCCTGGCCGGAGGCCAGGGGTGGGGCCCAGCGGCCCCTGCTTTACCTCCGGGGAGAATTCTTCAGCCTCTTCAGCCGGGGTCTTGAGGAGCTTGGGAGTCATTTTGAAAAGGGGGCCGAGAGCGTGTCTGTGCATTATGTAGTCACACCAGAAATGGAGCTTTGCTCACTCCAAATCACCTTATCTCTAGTCTTTAGAATATTCTTTTGGCTGAAACTATATTGAATTAATTTAATTGAAGTTTTTTTCTGAGATAATTTTTTCCTTATTATAAAATAATATATGTTCATTGAAGAGAGTTTAAAATATAGTGAGGCAAATGTAAGAGAGTGGGAATCACCCATAATTCTACGATGTATAATAATGTTAGTAATCATAACTGATGTGTTGAATGCTGTGTATTAAGGACTAAGGGCTTTGAGGTACTGTTATCATTAACCCTTTTTTAGTGTGTGAGGAAAACAGACTCAGAGAGTTTAAGTAACTTGACAAAGGTCACACAGCCAGAAATTGATGGGATTTTAATACACACAGAGTGACTCCAGGGCTCTTAAATTCCTCTTTCTTGTGTGAAATAGCAACAGCAATGAATTGGAAAGGGAGGCGTTGAAGCTGTTTGCTGGATTTTGCCTACTCAGGACTGGAGAATTTGTGATTATAGTGGTCAGGTGGGGTCAGGAATCTTTCGATAACAATACCGCGTGGTTCTTTAACTCAGGCTTTATGAAGACAGAGAAGGAGTTACTGAAAGCCAGAGGCATGCTCCATCCTGAGCTTTCCACTCGGTTGAGGCTCTGCGCACACGGGGGCACCAGGGACAGTCTCCCTCCACCAAGGGTGGTGGCTCTGTGGTCTGGTGCCCACTTCACGGCTTGGATGCCCTCCTTTCTCTCCTCAGTGCCCCTGTAGCCAGTGACTAAGAGTCTTCAGTCCTCAAGGGTTGGTCCAGGTGTTGACGCCGAGGCATGGCGGACCTGTCCAGTTCTTCTAACAGGGTCCCTTGGGGTGTCATCCTCCCAGGGGAGCCAGTGTGTGGAGGAGAAGGGAGGTGTCTGCGGGTAGTACTCCTCTCTGAAAACCATACCTTATGGCATCCACATGACCGTTCCTGTTCAGCTGCTTCATCCCCTGTGGATGTGGGTTTGCTCATGCATTTCTCAGGACTGCAGCTGGTCCGGAGAAATGATTAGGGCTATTTTCAAGGAGGGTGAAGGAGTAGGGAGAGGGTGAGCCATGTGAGAACAGACCGAATGGTCCGGAGTGGTTCCTTCTGGGATGGCAGAGGACTTCCTGGGGGCTGTGTCTGCTTCCCACCAGGCTGTGGGTGCGTAGCTTCCACACCTGCTGGTCCAATAACCATTAACCCGGGAGTGCCTGACCCAGTGTGTCGCTTCCCTTTCTGAGTCACAGGTGCCAACTCTCCCAGAGTCCCCTCCCCACTCTGTGGTTATTATGAATAAGGATGGGATTGGGGCAGTGCTTCAGGCTTCCATGAACTGGGTATGAAACAGAAATACCAGAAGATGATTCAGAATCTTGCTAGAGGAACCAAATATGACCTCAACCCCTAATACCACCAGGTTCTGGGCCTGAACACAGCTTTGGAACGATGAGGGAGACCTAGCATTGCCTGACCAACCATCCAGCTTAAGCCTCCTCTTGCATGCAGAGCCCTGCGTCCCTCCCCTGGCAGCCTGCCCCCTGGGCTCTGCGCCATTCCCTCAGAGCTCCTGTGTGGCTCGTCCCATCCCTTTGCATGGCCATCCCATCTACTTGAAGTACCTGTCCCTTTCGCTCCCCTCCCGCCCCCCATCCTCAGGAGCCAGCTCAGTGTCCATCTCCCCCATGAAGCCTCGCCTGGAAGCCTTTACTAGAAAGGGTCCCCTCTTCTTGCCCCCAGGACACCGCAGGCTTGCGTCCACTGTGGCCTTCAGCATCTGTGCTCGTTTGTCTTGACATCTCTCTTTGCACTTAGATTGTGAGCTCCGAAGTTCAGTGACCTTGCCTCAGGCGTGTCTGACTCCTAGCAGCAGTGACCTCAGCAGGTGGCTGAATGGCTGGAGGGACAGAGAGGGATGAATACTGTGGGAGTGGGGCACAGGCAGTATCATTGGAGGTGGTCAGACGCCTAAACAGGCACGCAGTCTCACACACACTTTGAAGGCAGTGATCACATAGGTGGAGAAGACGGTTGCAGTTGGTGAGACCAAGCGGGGAAGCATTAGCCCCATTTCCAGCCACTCAGGCATGGGTTTTGTCCCAGCGTAAACACATGGTTTTTCCATCAAAGTATCTTGCATGGGAAATCAGAAAATCTTTCTTAGGGAGAGACCAAAAATTACAAGAGCTCATCACTATTATTTTTTAATTAAAGACAGCAACTGCCTGATATTCGGTAAATTCAGGCCCCTCCCATGGGTCCCCTAATGTGCTGAAATCTGGGTTTAATGTGCTGAATTTATTTTTATAAGAATCTGTTGCTGAATCTGCTCGATGAAGAGAGCCTGGTTAGAGCTTTAAGAAACTTCTCATTAGTGGGATAAATGTGCTGGGTGCTTGGGGAATCTGCAGCCTACCTC
Organism: Nanger dama; assembly: GCA_917880005.1. NCBI lineage: Eukaryota > Metazoa > Chordata > Mammalia > Artiodactyla > Bovidae > Nanger > Nanger dama. Next base: position 31,394,999 of record CAKJTW010000014.1, read on the forward strand.
TGCTGGGCGCCTGCCAGGGCGAGTGGGGCTGCTTGGCCGTATGCTGGGGTAAATCCAGAGGGTCCCCGTGGGAGGGCACTTGTGGGGGCCAGACCTTGGGAAAGTGCATGCACAGGTGTCCTGATCAAAGCCGTTGCGTGAGTCATCGCCTGTTACCTGGTGCTGGAAGCATGATGCTGGCTCAGGCTGCCAGACTCCCAGGCCCTGCCTGGCACCCAGGAGTTCTCCCTGTTGTGTGAGAATACACCTCGTGTCATGAGTGCTGGTCTGTAGAAGGCAGGTGTGTAGAAGGGGACCCAGTATATGGATGCCCAGGTGACCCTAGTTCTTATGGGGGTGGGGATGAGCAGAGATATGTGGAGGACATCGGAGGTGAGAATTGCACAAGGTGGAGACATGTGGTGTAAAAACAAGGGGACTCCAGGCAGAGACAGTGAAGGTGGGCGGCATGGAAAAGGGAAGGTGGTCGGAGACAGCATGTCTCGCTTGGGTGGGTGGCAGGCTTACAGGAGAGGAGATGGGAGCAAGCTGGTTCCTTGATCGCGATTCAGACTTTCTCTTCTCAGCTGCTGGGCTCTAGGAGAAAGAACAGTGTGATCCCATTGGCGTTCTGGGATGAGCTGATGGCAGTGTGGAGGGTGCACAGCCGTGGGTTAGAGGGAGTCTTGCCACCTGGGTGCGGCCCTGGAGCAGAGGCGTGGCCCTGGGCATCTGCCCCCCAGCCCCAGGGCCCTCTGAGTTGCAGCACCAAGCTTTTTCCTTTGAGCCCAGGCCTTCTGAGTGGAAGCACAACTCCAAACCAGTATTCTAGGCCACAGAACCTGGGGCCACACGATGCTGGTTGGAAAAGCAAGGGTGAGTGCTCGGCCTAGACAGCTGTTGGACCCTGCCGGGGGAGGGGGAAGTTCTGAAGGATGCTCTCTTTCTTGGCTGCTTCTTATCAGAAGACACATGTCCCCCCTACCTCCACCCATGAGATATCGTTAGATGGTAGCACTCCAGTGTTCTTGCCTGGAGAATCCCAGGGACGGGGGAGCCTGGTGGGCTGCTGTCTATGAGGTCTCACAGAGTCGGACACGACTGAAGTGACTTAGCAGCAGCAGCAGCAGTGGACAAACACAAGGTTGAACCAAGAAAGAGGGAGCTTCACGGGAGCTGCAGCAGCCCATGTTTTAAAGCTCTCTTTCTGGGGCTTCCATGGTGGTCCAGTGGTTAAGACTCTGTGTTTCCAATGCAGGGCTCACAGGTTCGATCCCTGTTCCGAGGACTAGGATCCCACACGCTGTGTGGTGCAGCCAAAAATTAAAAATTAAAAAATAAAATAATATTTAAAAAATGAAAAAGATCTTTTTCCTTTAAAAAGGACCTGCGGTTAGAGGATGGGAGAGGCACAGTGACCACCACCCTAAGGCTGGAAAGGTTTCACATGCTGTCAATTCAGTCGTGTGGGACTCTTTTGTGACCCCATGGACTGTAGCCCTCCAGGGCCCTCTGTTCATGGGATTCTCCAGGCAAGAATACTGGAGTAGGTTGCCATGCCCTCTTCCAAGGGATCTTCACGACCCAGGGATGGAACCACATCTCTTATGTCTCCAGAATTGCCAGGCAGGTTCTTTACAACTAGCGCCACCTGGGAAAGGATATTTGCCATAAGATGCTGCTGGGCTCAGGGCAGAAGCCTGGGACTGGAAGGTGCAGAGGCTGAGGAGGGTGGCTGTGGGCAGCCGGTGGAGCTGGGGGTGCAGAGGAGGACCTGGGACAAGCAGCTGCCATGAAATGAGGGAAGACCAGGGAAACCTGTACGGGAAGAGATGCCCAGGGTCTGAGAACTCCAGTCGGATGTCAGGGCCGTTTCTGGCCTCCAGGGCCCTTCGTGGCCTTTAGAAAAGGCTCCTTTGGATATTGAGGTGCGAAGATATGAGGTCTACAACAGCTTCAGACATTTTGCTATCAATAATTTAGTCTTTATCATTTAAGCCAGTTTGAGTTGGGTTTTCTGTCACTTGCAATGGATTTGGTTCCAAGTGCAATGAAAAGCTATTAAAGGATTTTGAGCTGAGGAGCACATGATCTCATTTACATGTTGAAAAGATGCCTCTGGCTGCCAGTGGAGAATGGGCTCTAGAGTGGCATGAGTGGAAGCAGGGGGCTCCTCGAGAGGCTGTTGTAGCCGTTCAGGTGGGGAAGGAGTGGCTTAAACTCGGGCGGTCATGGTGGAGTGGGCAGATAATGCCAGCAGAGTCCTGGGGTAGCTGGTGCAGGGTTAGCGAGACTGCTGTGGGTGGACTGGAAGGACCAGAGAGACTGGAGGAAGACGGGGCTGTCAGTGGTGCTGGTGAGGAGCGGGGCTGCAGGAGTGCTGGGTTGGTGGGCGGGACAGGTTGGACCTTCTCTTTTGAGCAGATTCTGTTGAAGCTGCTAATCAGACAACTAAGCAGCCATAACAAGTCAACAGTTGGATATCAGGCTCTTGCCCAAGCCAAGGGTCAGGGTTAATTTGGGTGTCATCAGTGGTTAAGAAAAAAGTCATGTAGGGAGAAAATACAGAGATCGAGGAGAAGAGGGCTGAGTGCAGAGCCCTGGAGTTTGCCTATCTTAGAGCCTAGTAGAGATGGAGAAGCCAGTGATGGAGAGAGAGTGATGGAAATGGAGAGAGAGTGGCCAGATGGAGAGGAGTCCAGGCAGTGTGGAGCCACGGAGCCCACGCAGTGTGGAGCCACGGAGCCCAGGAGGGAGAGGTCAGCTGTATCCAGGGGTGCTGGGGGTGTTACACCAAAGAAGAACACAAGCATCTGCAAGATTTGGCAACACGGCAGTCATTGGTGACCTCGATAAGCCAGACTGGGGTGACTGAGGAGTGAGCAGGAAGAGAGGGGTTGGGGTGTGATCACTGAAGTTTTTTTTGAGGTGAGCTGTGACCGGGAGCAGGTGATGGAGCTGTGGTTGGAGGGGGATGTGGGTTCAAGGAGGGCATTTTATATTTAAAGACAGGAGATGGCGGAGTGTGTGAATAGTGATGGAAGTGATCTAGTGTTTGGGGGATACATTGATCATACAAGAGAGAGGGGGAATCCCATCCTGAATGAAAGGGAGGGCTTCAAATCAACTGATTTGGCCTCTCCTGGAGCATAAGTGGAGGGATGACAGAGAATTTGAGAACAGGAGGTAAGGCTGTCAACTTGGTGGTGAGAAATTAAGGGGTTTCCTCTTTCCTTGTTTTCTCAGTGGGTTACAGGGTAAGGCAAGGGGCTGAGAGTCCCAGGGGCTGTTGAGTAAGGAGGAAGGGCAGAAGACAGCAATCTGAGAGCAGGGGGTAGGGTAACCTTACCTAAGATCTGTAGGAGGAGTACAGGGTGATGCTGAGTGCCTATCTGAAGCTTGTGGTTATAAAATTAAAGTGTGAGCAGTCAGCCTGGCTCTGTGGTCGCCTCCTGAAACGTTCGGGTGCCTGAGGTGCAGACGTGGAGGCGGTGGAGAGTTGGATTCAGGTGGACCGGGGACTCAGCCGAGGGACAGGAAGGAGGGTGGAAGGGGAAGAGTCTGAGGTCATTTGCAAGGGAGAGATTATACAGAGCCATAATTATGCGTGTCCAAGAACGTCCGAGATAGAAAAGATGTTGGAGATAAACATTTAGGATCATCAGCTAATGGGCAGCAGGTGAAGGGTTTAGATGAGATTGCCCAGAAGAGGGTGTGACGTGAGAGAGAAGAGCGCCAGTGATCAGACCAGGGAGTCAGCATTCCAGGGGGGAGTGAGGGAGCCTTGGGGGTGACTAAAAGGGAGGAATCCAGGAGAGGTGGTGCCGTGGAAACCAGAGGAGGGAAGAGCAGGAGTGACCGACCGTCCAGGGAGGCTGGAATTGTTACTTTAGATGTCACTGGTTACGTGCGGTGAAGATGGAAGGGGAGGGAGTGGAGGTAGTGAGTGGGGTCAGAGGGATGAACAGCATTAGAAGCGAGGCAGCTTGACCCAGATCTGCAGAAATGAGAAGTGGGTTAATTTTCCAAGAGGTGACAGAGAAAGGAAGTGAGGACCTGAACTCGGGGGTTCTGTTCGGAATCAGAAAACAGCACTTGAGTCCCTAAGGGCCTGGAGCTGTGAGAGAGAGGACCCTTTGTGCCCGGAGAAGGAAGGAGGTGTGAAAAGGGGTCAGGGACCAGATGTAGCGGGCATGTCATGAGGACTGTGTCCTGTGGAATCTGAACAAGCAAGTGAGTGTAGATTGCTTGCCCACGTGTCTCTTGTGCCCGGATATTTCTCTTTTCATACTGGAGCAGACCATGTTTTCCCAAAGCTGGCAGAGTTGGGGGTGGAGTGGGAGGGACAGGGCTGAGGAAGGTCCAGGCCACAGTGTCCAGGCCAGGCTTTCACACAGAGAAACCAGCTTGGAGGGGTCACAGACGTGACAGGGCTGGGTGCATGCGGACACTAACACTGGGGAGAATGTTAGGGGTCAAACACACACACACACACACTCACACACAGAATCCCTGGAATAGCCTTGAACTAAGGCAATGGCACCCCTCTCCATTACTCTTGCCTGGAAAATCCCATGGATGGAGGAGCCTGGAAGGCTGCAGTCCCTGGGGTCGCTGAGGGTCAGACACGACTGAGCGACTTCACTTTCACTTTTCACTTTCATGCATTGTAGAAGGAAATGGCAACCCACTCCAGTGTTCTTGCCTAGAGAATCCCAGGGACGGGGGGAGCCTGTTGGGCTGCTGTCTATGGGGTCACACAGAGTTGGACACGACTGAAGTGACTTTGCAGCATAGGCATCTGTAGGCGCCATAAACAAAAGGAAAATAAATGAATATCTAACATTAAAATCCTAGGGTCAGGCTCCAGTGGGACTAGCAGAAGGCTCTGTAGACTTGTGAGGTTTGGAGCCCAGGATATCTTGGCAGAAACAATTTATGCTCTAAAAGAGTCCTGGCTCATCAGAGGGGCAGTTCCTTCATTATTCTTGCCATGGAGGCCTTTGCAGTCTCACAGCATGTCCTGCTGTCTCTTTCAGTGTTGGGGTTGTGCTCGGGTGTCAGAGCTGGACCTCAGCATCTCCCCCTGCGGCCCCTGCAAGAAATCCTGTCTCCACTTTGGTTTTCTTTTCCTCCCAGGTTCACTTCTCCACTCCCCAAAGTGCTGAGTGGCATGAAGTCACGGGGAGGCCTGGCTTCCTCCTCCTTTCCGATCTCCTGCAAGTGAGCTCAGATGGCCCCGTGCCCCTTTTGCTCTCCTTTCAGATGAGGAATATCTGCTGGGTTTGAGGGTGCGGCAGGGAGACTGCAGCCCATTGCTACCCAGTGTCCTGGAAGGAAGAGGGTTGTCCACGGAGGTCCGCTGGACAGGGTGCTTGCTTCAGTTGCTTGGGGGCCCGAGAAGGTTCTCTGCAGCCCACGTGTCCTCCAGTCCACGCACACTTGGGTCAAAGTGTAGGTGGCCCATGACCGTGCGCTATCTCCCAGTCTTTCCCATGACTCCATGCTTAACTCCTGCAAATGGAGACATTTCCAGCCTCAGAAAGCCTGAGTTTCTGGCGATTTTCACTGGCGGGGATTCTGAATGCAGAGCCCGTCATGCGGCTTCCTGCTTATTCATTAGGTCTGGGCGCTCTCATTACCGGGTGGTGAACCAGAAGCCACAGCGAGGTGCCGGGCCAGATGAGGGTTGGAAAGGCTTTCTCTCCGGAGCTGACACAGCAGTCATGGGTCTGGCTTGTGTTTCTCCAATTCTGATTTGCATTGAGGTTGCTAAGAAAGCTTTCCACCCAGGTCTGCTCACGTCCTCCGTACGCCCAGCCAAGGCTCCCAGACCTTCTTCTCTGCCATCAGTGGAATTCAGGCTGGGGCTGAGGTTGCTCCGAGAGGCACACAGCAGTCATCCTTCTCACTCACAGTTCACCTGCCTTTACCTTCTGGGTAGCTTTTTATTTGACAAATAGAATTGAGCGGCACCCAGCGTCTAGGGTGGTGGGGTGGGCAGGGCACAGGGGATGCAGAGAGAAGATCTGTCCTTTATCCCTGGCTCTTTGTACCTCTCAGGAAAGCTGTGAGTGGCATAAAGTCTGCAAGTCCTTTTACCTCTGTCCCCAGAGGCTCATCCTGAGAGGTCTTGGGGCCTTCTCACATTTGTCACTATCAAACCAATCCTAAAAGAAATCAACCCTGAATGTTCATTAGAAGGATTGATGCTGAAGCTGAAGCTCCAATACTCTGGCCACCTGATGCAAAGAGCTGACTCATTGGAAAAGACCCTGATGCTGGGAAAGATTGAAGGCAGGAGGAGAAGAGGACGACAGAGGATGAGATGGTTGGATGGTATTACTGACTCAATAGACACAATTTGAGCAAACTCTGGGAGATAGTGAAGTACAGAGGAGCCTGGTGTGCTGCAGTCCATGGAGTCGCAGAGAGTGGAACATGACTTAGTGACTGAACAGCAACACCTGGCCCCACCCACCGAGAATCACAGCCTCACAGCCTGGCTGGGCTCGTTAATCTCAGAGGCAACTGAAATTGCTTTGCCTTGAATTTGACGGTTTAGGCAATGACAACATTTATACAGGCACTTCCCACTTACGTACAGGTCATATTTCTGGCAGTTTATTTATAAATTGGCTGTTGGCTACTTGAAAACAGTTTTTCTCATAGAAATACATTTTCAGGTAATGGTTAAGTTTCTCTTTCAGCACACAAAGGGCTATTTAACTTGGATTAAAATAAATTATCAGCTAGTTGAAAGGGGTGGGTCTAGGTCAAGATTTAAATTGAAGGGGAGATTGCTGGGGAGTCAGGGTCAGCCCAGGAGAATGAAAGGTCATTCCATTTGGTGTACATAACAGTACAGCCAGTCTGAGCCATACATACATTCATGGATGGTTCTTTATCTCGCAGTCCATATGGATCAACAGTCCTGTTTGTTCTACCGAAAAACAGACCCCAAATCGAATCACCTTTCACCTTCTGCTAGCTACCATCATCCTAGATGGAACTACCACCCTCTCTTCAACTCCCTGTTCCTGTTTACCCTGCCTCCTCCCCACAGCCTCCCCACAGCCCGTCCTTCATTTTGCTGGCAGAGTCAACTTTTAAAATAGGAGTCAGATCAGGTCGGTTCACAAGGTTAAGACAGAGTGCAGCATCTCCCTCTCCTCCGCCCCCTACCCCCATCGAGTCCACTTACCTCCTGCCAGCTCCACAAAGAGGTGGGAATCCGGTGCCTGCTCTTTTGGGGGAGCTTCCTGGTTTCCTTTCAGTTCACTCACACTTTAAAAGTCTCTAGGTTTCTGCGTATATCCTCGGTATCTGGGACTTAAACCCCTATCCTTTGCTTTAGGAGGAAAACCCACCCCCATCACCTAGTGTGTACATACATAAGGGGACACTTAAAACAAAAAAACTGTGCTCTATAGGTTCATAATTACAGTAATTCATCTCCTCTGCGCGCCTCCATTAATGGTGACCGGCAGTCACGTTCCCAGCCCTGTGTGAATTTCTCTCCACTCTGCACTGGGCCGCTGATTCCTGCTCATTCATCACTCTCCATCCCCTCTGGTGGCACAGGGACCCTGTCCTGGGGACCTTGCTTCCCAGTGGACCTCCTCTTCCTGGTGTGAGCTGACTCCATCATTGGAGCCGACCCGATGCAGACAGCAGCCTGCTCTCAGGAGGCCCCGACCTCCAACTACTCCTGTGCCAGGGGTGGCCTGTCTGAGGCGTAAATCAACCCCGACTGCAAGGCCATCGGCCGTGTTCTTGGAGCTGCCTGCTGACAGCATTCAGGAGTCCGGGCTGACTCTTTCCTGGCTGTAGCAGTATGGGCCATATGTTATGACCACAGAGGATTCAGGGACTGGAAGGAGCCCTCTGAGGTCATTTGCCTCCCTGGCCTCTGTCCTCGGCCAACACCTTCTGACCATCCCCATGGGAGAGATAAACCTCTTCCCATGGAGACTCTTTGTTCAGCACGGCGCCCCCCTCCCAGCTGCCTGCCCTCTGCTTGCGTGGACTCAGTTGCGTTGGTGGAAGGAAAACGGTACCTCCTGCTGATGAAGTCACCTGTCCCTGGCGCCGCACTCCTGCCATCACCAGCTTCTTCTCTTGGCCACTTGTTTACAGTTTCCCAGCCTTTCTGCTGTCTGGGCGACAGGAGCACCCAGCCAAGACAATCTGAATTAATTTTGCAAGTAAAATTTAATCAGACGACCCATCAAGCGCCCCAGTAAATCAAGACATATTACATTTCGTGTGAGCCCTGAGCCCATTCATCATGTAAGGCAGCCCCTGAAATGCCAGCCAGGGTTAGGGCAAAAGGGAAGAGCGTTCTTGTCTGAAGTCAGAAGCAGTCTTCCGTGTCCCCGTATTAGCTCTTTTGCGGGTGATAGCATCAAGAAGGTGGTATTGGTATTGGTGACATCAGAGTCAGGGTCAAATGCTCCTGAAACAGATCTCTGCTTCAATACTTGCTAGCTGTGCAATTCTGTGCAGCTTACTTGACTTTTCTGAGCCTCAGTTTTCTTATATGTAAAATGGGAATGATAGCCCTCTTAGAGGGCTGTTACGAGGTGAAATGAGGGAGACCTATGTGAAGTGTCTGTATTATACTAAATGTTCTATAAATGGTAGTTCCTCCCTGCCTCTGCCCCCACCCCCCGTAAGAAGTAAGTTAAAAACCTCATGGATGTTTTTGGTTCACCTATGCCAATGTAGTGGCATTTACACACAGACAAGTACATTATATACACGGAACCGTTGAATGAATTCAGCTGACTGAGGGAGATGGATTCAGGGGACATTTTAGGTTCACATAGAAAGAAAATGTGCAGAAGTTTTCTCCATCAGATGTGGAGCGGGTTTCATAGGTTGGTCTCTCTCTGTGTTGTACTTTCTGTCTTATTCTGACTCACAAACTGTGAGTGTCTGGTTTTACAGAGATTTCTGAGATCCTTAGTAAAGCCTAACCATGGTGGTGGTGATGGAGCCTCATCTTTTTGCTTTTACTTTTTCTGTTACCTTTCTAAGCTAGAGCCTCAGACTAGAGGCATTGAGGACCAGGCCTAGGGAGATAGGGGGGCTTTTCAGGGGGTACAGTGGTAAAGAATCCACATAACAATGCAGAAGATGGGTGTGATCCCTGGGTCGGGAAGACCTCCTGGAGGAGGAAATGGCAACCCACTCCAGTATTCTTGTCTGGAGAACTGCATGGACAGAAGAGTCTGGCAGGCTAAGTTCATGGATTGCAAAGGGATCAGACCCGACTGAGCACACTTGCTTAAGAAGATAGAGAAACCTCGCACATGATCTGCTGACAGCTTTGATTAGGATTCCTTCTAGAGAAGTCTGGGAGTGGTGGTCCTCAGGGGACAGCAAAGGTCCCCTTGGGTTAGGTGGTGGTAGTTCTGCTCAGCGTGGCCTCCAGGGAGCTGGGGAATGAGGTCTCGAGCTCCTCAGGACTGGCTCTGGGGGAGAGGGCTCCCTGGCTTCCCCTACTTTCTCAGCCATGTGTGAATGAAGTCCCAGCAGCCATAGGACTCTCATCTCTGACTGAGTGCTTACCTGAGCCCTGAGCAGAGGGGTCCAGACAGACTCATCTTTGTTTTTTAATTAAACTTTGTATTTTGTATTGGCGTATAGCTGATTAACAATGTTGTGATAGTTTCAGGGGGACAGCAAAGGGACTCAGCCATACATATACATGTATGCATTCTCCCCCAAACTCCCCTCCCCTCCAGGCAGAGTCTTGTTGTCCAACAGGAGCTCCCAGTCCTGACTGACTGTGGTACTTACAGAACCAGTGACAGAATGTAACTTACTTCTTTTAGGACCAAAACTTAAAAAGATATTTTGGCTGCTTTAATGAAATCTTTCCATCCAAATGGACATAAGAAAAGTAGGACCAATAGGCATGCTTTTTTTTTTTTTTTTAAGGTTTCATTCTGAGCTTTTTAAAAAAAAATTATTTATTTTTAATTGAAGGATAATTGCTTTACAGTATTGTGTTGGCTTCTATCAAACATCAATCTGAATCAGCCATAGGCATGCTCTCTTAACCAGTGTACTCAGTACGGTTGGATTACTTTTTCATTTCTCAGGGTTGTGATCATAAATGTTAGCTACTACCCGGGTGCTATAGGCTTCCCAGGTGGCTCAGTGGTAACGAATCCTCCTGCCAATGCAGAAGATATGCATTCTATCCCTGGGTGGGGAGGATCCCCTGAAGGAGGAAATAGCAACCCACTCCAGTGTTCTTGCCTCGGAAATCCCATGGACAAAGCAGCCCAGCAGGCTGCAGTCCAGGGGGTTGCAAAGAGTCAGACACAACTTAGTGACTAAACAGCAAAGCCTGGTGGGGCAGTTTTTTTCCCCCACAGTGGACCTTCTCGGGTTCCTTGACTTTTCTCTTTCCTCCTGCTTCATCGGCTGCCTCTTCTTACTCTTGCCCACTTGTCTGCCTCCTTTTTCCTCTTTCCTTGTCTGCACTTACTGTGAATAAACTCTCTCAGCATTAGCTTAGAGTGGGGCCAGGAGGGTCTCTCTTGTTTGCTCTGAGTCCTTTTTGTTTCCTCCTTTATCTCAGTAGAGTTGAGGCCCCTAGCTGGGTGGTATTATGGTACTGCCTGTGTGGAAGTTGCATTGTTTGCACATGTGCCCAGCTTTCCAGATAGATTTTTAGATCGTGGTCCACAAGGGACCTGACTGCATTTGTTTTCCCTGCAGCAGTGCTCCGTGGATCGCAGGGTCCCTTCACAAATGTACACGTTGACTTTATCAATGAATCTATTGGGTTGGCCAAAAAGTTCATTAAGATTTTCCATAAGATGTTATTAAAACACCCAAACAAATATTTTGGCCAAACCAGTACTTAGTGAGATAGGGAATTAAGTGGAACAGTTAGTTCCTTTGGAAATAAAAATAGTTACACCACTAGAAAGAAAGAGAGCATTTCCACCATGTATACAGAAGCAGCAGTCTGATAGCGGCTAGGAATTAGTGAAATGGGTTCTAGTTGGGTGATCTTGATTACTCCATGCCTCACTTTCCTCACCTGAAAAATAGGATAATTATGCTGGCTGCGTCATGGGGTTGTAAAGATAAGTGGGGTCCTGGCTGTTAAAATTGCTTAGTACCGGACTTCCCTGGTGGTCAACTGGCTGAGACTGCCAATGCAGGCTGGCCCCGGGTTTGATCCCAGGTTAGGGAACTGGATACCACATGCTGCAGCTAAGACCTGGCACAGCCAAATAAATATATAAATAAAAATAAATATTAAAAAAAAATAAAATTAGTTAGCTCAATACCTGGCATGTAATAAAGCATTTGCTGATGTTAGTAATGATAATAAAAAGCTTTGATGTGTGATTTGGTGCATCTGGTACGGACAGTGTGTGCTTTCTGGGGGTCTGTCTAGGGGCCCTTCCTTTCTGCCCTGGATTGAACCCTCCTCGTTTCCCTGCTTCCATGCCTCTGGGAAGATCTTTATTTGGCCTCGGTGTGAGATGGATGTTAATGCAGAAGTGTTAGGTCTGGAGATTTCCACAGCCTTTGAATAATAGACATTTGGAAAATTAAATATTTCTGTCAAGTGTGCCATAAATCTTGGCTGTTTAGGAAGGTGAGAAATTAAAATTGCAAACCAGCCAGGGAGGGGAGCAAGCTGGTCCAGTTCCCTGGTGTGTGGTCTCAGAGTGAGGGTGGGTGGAGCAGGGGCTCCCAGAGGCAGCAGCTTTGGACCAGGACAGGGAGCAGACCCCGGGCTGAGGGCAGTCGGGAGAGGGCTGGTTACTGCAGGTCGTCAGCTCGGCGCACTTTGAAGTTCAGAAGGTTTTGATGGAGGCTTCCCCCTCTGTGTTCTAGATCTGCCCCTACCGGGCTTCAAGCATTTCTCTCTCTTCTTTCCCTCTGTTTTGGCTTTCCTGCCTATCCACCCACACACCTGCTGGGCACCCTCCCTCCCTCCTCCTGCTTCAGAGGAAGCATCAGTCCCAGTAATTCCTGGCACTGCTGGAGAGCCATGTGGGGAGCCGGGAGCCTCTTGTGGGCTTCCTCGGCCCCAGCAATGGCAAACCGGGAGGGTCTCACGAATAGAAATGGTGTATCCCAGACTACACAGAGCAGGCAAGTAGATAAGCTGCTAGGCTCCCTGTCCATGGATTTCTTTAGGTAAGAATATTGGAGTGGGTTGCCATTCCTTTCTCTGGGGGATCTTTCTGACCCAGGGAGTGAACCCAGCCCCTCCCGCACTGCAGGCATCTGAGCCACCAGGGAAGCCCATATGTGTCTCTAGGGCTCAGAAAACATCAGAGGAGGAGGTCTGGGTGAAGTGTGTATAGATTATGAGCAACTCCCTGTCTCCTCCCTCAAGCCCCAAGATGACCCAAAGATAGGCACCCCCTTCAGCCCTCTCCTGCCTTCTTACCCACTCATGTATCCAGACTGGACTCTTGGATGACTACACTATATATTATGTTGGCAGAAAGACTCACTTGGATTTTTCCATCACATTGTACGGGAAGACGTGAACAAATTTCTGGGCCAACCCATTAAATCTGATGAGGGCATGTCGAGTGGTCACCAGTTCTTTGTGACCCACTTGAAAAGGGCTACAAAGAAACCAAAGCCTATCTAAGGAGGTTTGGCCAGGTGGTGAGGAGACTCAGAACCATGTCATGTCCTTCCTTTCAGGCATTTGTTTCATTCAGCCATTGTGAGTAGGTGGCTAGAATGTTCCAGAAGCACTGGTTGCTGAGGAGAAACAAGTAATAAAGAGATGAGTCCATCTTCTTTGTGTCAGACATTGTGCTAATTTCCGTAAACACAATAATTCATTTAACACTAAGAACCTTAAGATGTTACTATTATTCATTTAAGTAAGAGAACTATGATTCAGAGAAATTAAGCAGCCTTCACAGATGGAAGAGCTGAGAATCAAACCCTCAACTGATTTTCAGTCACATTGAATCACTTGCTAATAAGGCCTTGCTGAAAAGTTGAGGGAGCCAAGCCTTGCCCCTGAGGAGCTTGGGGTGTAGTTGGAGAGCAGGGGAATACATTTGAGTGGGGAGCTCAGCCTTGGATGGATGACAAAGAACCAGGGAGGGCTTCCTGAAGGAGGTGATGCAAAAGCTGAATCTAGCAGGATGTAGAGGAGCCAGCTGGGGAAAAATGGGAGGTAGGCTATCATGAGATTGGGGAAGAGTTTCAACACATGCACAGAAGTGAGGACTTGTGTTTAGGTCATAGCAAGCAGTGGGAGTCAAGGTACAAGGGGAGAAGCCAGGGAGTTGACAGGGATCAGATTGTGAAGAGCCTTGTATGTCAGACTAAAGGTAGCAGGAGGCCGCTGCGGGATTTCTACAAAAGGAGACAGGTTGAGATCCACTCAGCAGCTGGACAAGAGGCAGAAAAACCACGAGGCCACTGTGGACATTAGTGTGAAATGTGTGTGTCTTAAACTAAGGTCTGGAAGTACACAAATCTGAAGGACCTAGAAAGGAGAATTGATAGACTCTGTGCTGGTTAGTCATTTGTGGAGAAGGGAGGAGCCAGGTCTGGGGGAACAGAATGGGTAGCCAAGTCCCCAAATTTGTGTGGCCTGCCTGCTTGGTGGCAGTGGGGATCCTCACTGTGGACCCAGGCCTGTTCATGTGGATGAAGTAGATGTATTATGATCACTGGGCTAGGGGATCCTTGTGACTATTGAGATGTCAGTCATGCAGGCAGGGACCCAGCTGGCCCTGCTCCCAGGAACTGAGCTAGGGAAGTGTGCCTCCCCACCCCATCCTCCCCCTAGGCACAACCTCTTCTTTGTCAGTTACAAAGGAAGTTGACTCTGTGTGTATTGGACATATGGACAGTGTCTATTATTGTCTTCTTTTCCCGTGTGGCCTAAGGATTGCTTGGCCAGTAAGCTTGCTTTTGGCCCTACTTTCTCCTAGGATACTAGCACATGGCTATTTGGAAGGCTGCTGCCCTGAACCCTTATCCTAGCTTTGGGAAGGCAGCTGTGAGATCATGGGGTGGAGGGGAGGTCGTGTTTCCAGGTGCCAGCTTCTCTGGGCTCTAGGGAACAACTTCTGGGTCCTGGGTGAACTCTGTGCCCAAGGTTGTTTAGTTGCTAAGTCGTGTCTGACTCTTTTGTGACCCTGTGGACTGTAGCCTGCTAGGCTCCTCTGTCCATGGGATTTCCCAGGCAAGAATACTAGAGTGGGCTGCTATTCCCTTCTCCAGGGGATCTTCCTGACTCAGGGATTAAACCTGGATCTCCTGCATTGCAGGCAGATTCTGAGCCACCAGGAAAGGACTCTGTGCCCAAGGAGAAGCTTATAAAAGGAAGTAAGACAATCCTTATATTTTTAGGACCCTAGAAGGGAAGTAGGATGGATGGCAACCTTGACTTTCTGGAGTAAAATGTGAACTTCTGAAAATTGAGGACCAAAAGCTAGGTCCAGTCTTGCCCATGCATAGGCCAAGGGCTGGGGGTGGAGCAGCAGCAGCCCTTTTGTAGTTATGAGGGGGATGGGCAGAGTTGGTCGCCATCCAACTGGCCTCCTCCCTCAGCTCAGAAGACCCCAGCACTTCTGGAACTCTATCCTTTGATCCAAGTGCGCCATCATGGGCGTCTGCGTTCTCCAGGGCCAAATTCCTCTCCACCCTTCAGAAAAGCCTACCTGTTGTTCATACAGAGTTGAATCCCCATCTGTTTTCTCTCTGGCTGTTTGAGCCAGTTCTGGCTCCTACTGCACCTGAGGTCCTGTTCTGTCGCCGGGCCCACCATGAGCATAGCTACAGTCCAGTTTGACTCTAGACTGACACCCTGGGCCTGGCATATTATCCATCTCGCACTAGATGCTCCAGATGTGTTTCCTGAATGAAATACAAGCTCTCAGAGAAAGGCTGGGGGTGTGGGGAGGGGGCAGGATCCTGGGAGCGCCTACAGAGTGGAAAGATGGGGACGCGGAGGCAGTGCTCCCAGGAAGGGCTGCCGGTCCTGGAAGGCGGCGGCGAGCCCCGGAGCCCCCGCCCGCTCCCTCTCCCCACGTGTGCGCTAGGCTTTCGTTACTCTGGCAACTGGCCCCGCTCAGACGGCAGCAGGCAGCTGAATCCAGCCCCCTTGTTGCGGGGGAAAATGCTCTCATTGAAGCGACCGAGCGGAGCTTCTGCCTTTTATTGCAACCGGCGCCACCGGCTTCCATTTGTAAACTTATTAGTGTGCGCGCGCGGGGAGAGGGCGGGGAATCCGGGCCGCCGCGCCGGGGACGGCAGCCGCATGCTAATCAGCCGGGCTAGCTGAGCCGAGGGGCGGGCGGGCCGCCTGGCCCCAAGCGCCCCCGCCCCAGCGTTGACCTTGGCCTGGCCTGCTTTGATTCCCCGACTTGGCGGTAGAAGGGGGTCGTTGCGGACGGATGGAAAGGGCCTTAGGATTCAGAGAGGAGACAGGTGTCTCCTGGGGGAAGGACCCTTGTCCCGCATAGGGACCGGGCCGGTCCCCGCCCTGCCCTGAGGTTGCCCTAGCACGGGCCCCGAGGCTTCCTGCAGCCACAGTCAGCCGGCGCCTGCCCAGCCAGCCGGGGAGACCGCCTGCGCCCGGAATGATAATGCGCCAGCTCACCCGCGCCTCATTTGTAAAGGGCAGCGTCCTGGCTGCCGTAGCAGGTAATTAGCTGGACAGATGGGGACCGGTGCGGAGGTAGATGTTCGCAGTGAAGCCCGGCGCCCTCTCCCTGTCTCGCTCCCCGAAGGCTCAGGAGTGGGATGACGAACAAAGCGTGGGCCTTCCGGAAGCGGGCGGCTTTGGACCCATCTGAGGACTTCGCACAAGGGCAGCTCTTTGTTTACAGCTCCTCTTTCCCTTCCCATTTCCTTTTCTTCCACCTCCTCCCCTTTTCCGGTTGTCTGCTCCACCCCGGGGGCGAGGATGGGGCGAAAAGCCGGGGGTGGGGGGGGGGGGCATGGTTCCTGTCAAACCGACCCCCTTCCCAATCGCGGTTACTCTGGTGGGTTCTCTTTGCCAGGGAGACTGTCACACACACATCAGAGGCAGTGACGCTGGGGCGGCGTGGGAGGACAGACTGCGGAACCCACGTCATCCAGCCCCGGAGGAGTGCTGGGCTCCTCTCCTGCCTGCGGGCACCCGGGCAGCCACCAAGCAGGGCTTTGCCTGCCGCGTTGGCCAGCAGCTGCTGACCTCATTAGGGCTCCGATCATGGAGGCGCAGGCCATTAAAGGTCCATAAGAACCAGAGCTGAGTGGCTGCAAAGATATTGACAGCCTCCCTGGAAACTCACTTTCCAATAAGCTGCTGCATCCCCTCCTCCTTTAATTAGCAGGAGGGAGCTGGACAAGTTGTTACAACTGCAGGGAAAAACGATAAAAGATGGCTTTGTATTAGTGTGGCAAATTTTATTAAACCGAGAGAAAGGGTAACTGGAACATGACAGCCGTGTGTGTAGTGCCTCCTGAATTTGTAATAACCCAATCTTGCTTTGAATCATCCCTGCGTTGGCAAACCGAATATAAAGCATTGAACAGATCCAGTATTGTAAGAGGAACAACAGAGAACAGCCAAATGCCCAGGGACAGGCAGGGGAAGAGGGTCTCCAGCCCAGGCCAGCAGTCATTGGTTAATGAGCAGAAATATAGGGTCTGGCCTAAGGCTTTGTCTCCTGAATGACTCCCCCCACCCCTTTTTTCCTATGTCCCTGTCTTTTAACTTTTATTTCAGAGGTAATATCTGGCCACAAGAGAAAACTTATCTAATAGCACATTAGTTGGCAGGGAATGGACAAAGCCATGTTTTCCTAAAGAGAGGAAAGGGTGAGACAGGAAATCTAAGAGGAAGAACTGAGCCACATGGCGGATCTGGGCTTGGTGAGCTCTTTGGTGCCCAAGCAGGAAGGGGGTGATCTTATGTTTACTCGGCATTGGCTGTGATGCAGGTAGCTGTCATTGTTTTGATGATAGAGATCTGAGCCAGGCTTGGAGAGGTTAAGTCCTGGATCTCCTGAATGATAGCCTGGATCTGTACTTTGATCTCTCCACCTCCAAAGCCCGTACTTTGCCTTTTACCCTAGGCCTTAGATTTTAGTTGACAAATGAGAAGGGAAAAATATTCTTCATTTATAGAGGCCGTTTTGTGAGGCATTGTAGCCCTTGAGCTCTAAGGGGTTTTGAGATATTTTTTGATGAAGGTGAGATATTGTCTCCTTTGTTTTTCAGAGGAAGTCACTGGGGCCCAGAGATGTTAAGCAGGGTGATCCAGCCAAGAAGTGACTGAGAGAGGAGACCAGACCTCACATCCTTTCCAACTAACGATCGGATGTCCGATAAATCTATACTGTCTTAAAACAGAGTCTACTTGGGATAATCACAAGCTAATTTGTGGACTGGTCAGGCCAACATATGATGTGGTTTTATACCTTCTAGAGTTGGAATAAAGAAGATACTTGGAATGGACGTGGGTTTCCCAGGTGGCTCAGTGGTAAAGAATCCACCTGCCAATGCAGGAGACATGGGTTTGATCCCTGGGTTGGGAATATCTCTTGAAGCAGGAAATGGCAGTCCATTCCAGTATTCTTGCCTGAGAAATCCCATGGACAGAGGACCATGGCAGGCCTTTGTCCAGGGCATTGCAGAGAGTCAGACATGACTGAGCTCACGTGCATGCCCTTGGAGTGTATATCACAAACTATTCCAACAACATGCAAACTATTTTTTGACTTTAGGTTCAGGATTTTTTTTTTTAAGACTTTTAAGATTTATTTTTTACAATAAACTAGAAAGGAGGTACAGAGATTTCCCACAAAGCCCCTGTTCCCACACATGTATAGTGTCCCCCATTATCAGCATCACTACCATCAGCATCACTGGAATGGTGCACTTATTACCAAGGATGCACCTACACTGACACTATAATTACCCACAGGTGCGTGGTTTCCCTAAGGGCTCCCTCTTGGTGCTGTGCATTAATGGGTTTGGACAAATGTATAATGACATATATCCATCCCTACAGTATCAAGCAGAGTACTTTAACTGCCCTGAACATCCTCTGTGCTCTGCCTACTTATCTCTCCCCTCATCACCACCCCTAGAAACGGATCTTTTCATCATCTCCATACTTCTGCGTTTTTAGGTTCAATTTTCTGAATGGGAGATGGTAGAGTTGAGCAGTTACTGGGTTGGTGTCAACTAGGAATTCCTGGGAGCATGTATCAGGACTTTGTCCTTCTTTCCCACTTCAGTGTTTGTGATGTGTTGATGTTGGAATTAAGACTCACAAAGCCCTCAGCACGATGGGAGAGGGGCTCAAGAGGGCATTTCTGTGGAAGTCTGCAGAACTATGGGTGTGGAATGGACTCATGGACACATGTTTGAAAGCCTTGCCTGCCAGGCCTGCATGAGAGGCTGTGGAGTGGCTGGCCAGCCCTTCTTTAGCAGAGAAAGAGACTGATGAAGTGAGGGTCTCCAGGACAGAGGGAGAAGCCCGCATTCTCTTCCAAGACCCTCGTGCCTGGTACCAGGTAGTCACCTGATGTCGCAGGAGGAGTTTCCCAGTATGCCACACAACTGGGCTTTTCATGGGTCATCTCTCCCTCCATCTGCCACAAGGTAGATATGAACCCAAAACACGCCATACAAATGGTTGTCTAGTCCCATAAACTCTCTAGGAGATGTGATCAAATGTTGCTCACTTCCGGGCCGTGAGACTGGTCCTCCTGGGGTTCAGCCTGACTTCTCGCTGCTGCTTCTCCCTTCTCTTCTGTCTGCTTCTCCCTTCTCTTCTGTCTGCTTCTCCTCTCCCTTCTCTTCTGTCTTCCATCTTCCATGTACACCTCCATCTTCCCCATCACTCTTCCTAGATGTGAAGGCTGGCGTTGCAGTCTCACCTCTCCTCTCACTCAAGTTCTTCCCACCGAAGACAAACTGGACCCTCGGAAGGGTTCACACCCCACTCAGGAGTGATTGACGTGTCTGCCTCCTCAGCATGGAGTGGAAATGAGCAGAGCACTTCTGTTCAAAAACAGGAGACAAAAATATGTAATACAACCCCAGGCTCCAGTTTGGGTTTGCAAAGTGGAAAACAAAACAGAACCATTTTCCAGGTACTTTTATGTTATTGCCTCTATAATGTGCCCAAAAATATTTTCTGAGTGATTCATCTACAATCCAATAAGAACAACGGCTGTTGCCATTTGTATGAGAGGAACAGAAGCGCATTCGTGAGCGGTTTTATTTTACGGAGGGGAAATGGCACAGGTGTTTGGAACCATTTGCCTGAGGCATGGAGATCTGTGCCCAGGGCATCGGCAGCTCCAGGCGGGACAGCCCACACCACTGCAAGGAGGAGGAGAGACCTACCAGGCAACTCCCCATGGTTACCATGGGAAAGGGCTATCCGAAGTTGAGGCTTTTAACTTTATGCACTCATCTCCTGCCACTATCTTTAAAGATCTCTGTATTGTCTGCTAATTTTGAAAAAAATCATTTGGGGGGTTGTGAAGGAAGTTCAGGAGCAAGAGGATATATGATACATATAGCTGATTCCCCTGAGAGGGCATGGTAACCCACTTGAGTATGCTTGGCTGGAGAATCCCCATGAACAGAGGAGTGGCGGGCTACAGTCCGTGGGGTCGCAAAGAGTCAGACATGACTGAGCGACTAAGTACAGGAGCTGATTCATTTCACTGTATAGCAGAAAGTAACACAACATTGTAAAGCAATTATACACCAATAAAAATAGAAAAATAAGACATTAAAAAAATTAGTATTTATAGTAATCATTCACATTTCTAAGTTTTTGCAACGCTGCCTTCTATTCATCTCTGTCTTGATCCTGATAAGCACCCTGGGATTGGAACAGACACTGCAGTCCCCATTTTACAGATGAGGGAACTGAGGCTTTGGGATGTTTACTGCTTTGTTCAAGATTAAGAGACTCTCCGTCTCTTGTTCTCCTATTCTTCAAGTAGGGTGCCCCCTTGTAAATGTCAGGGGTTTCATGTTGCGTTCTGATTTGGGGGAGGGGTGTGAGCTGCCCCAAAGGGTTGTGCTACAGAGTGTCAGTCACTGAGAGAAGAGGAGGGTCAGGAGACAGGAGACAGGAGCGGCTGGGAGGACCCCAGGGTACCAGGGAAGAAGCTCTAGGCCCTACTCTTGTGAGTATACACTCGGGGGAGGAGTCTGGGCACAGGGAAAGGTGCTGTTTCCCCATGGGCAGGCAGGGTCTAGGTAGGAAGAGTGAACTGGGAACCCCGGAGAGAGTCGACCATACCCATAAAACCCAGATTCCTTGCTCCTTTGCCCTTTGTGTTTCCAGCCTATTAGAAAAGTCTTATTTAATCATTCCAGTCTCATTAGTTGTGTTTCTTGAGAGGAAGGCAGAGGACCTGTGTCTACAGCAAAGCATCATTTGATCACCTTGTTGGTGTCAGCATCATGAGTGAGACAGTCCTTCCCCTCAGGACAAGATGGTGCTTGGGTGACAAGGGTCAGGGTAGAAGGTGCCTGCTGCCTTGCCTCACTGGAGAGCATCCCTGCACGGCCAGCACTGGAGGGTCAGGGTTTGAGGATTTTAAAAACTAATTGTACACGACAGTATGAGTATACTTAACACAACTGGACTGTGTGCTTATAAACACTTAAGATGGTAAAGTAGATGTTTTGTGTATTTTACCATAATTAAAAAATGAAAAATAACTGATTGTAATCACTGTTCATAGTTCATAAGTCAAATAATACTAAAAGGCTTATGATAATAGATATTACTTCTTTGCCCTTAATTTCCCTTGTCCCATAGCTTCCCTTCTGAGAAGTAATGGCTCTCAACTTTTCACTTGTTTCTTCTCACGTTTATGTATCTTCATGGTTCTAAATAATATATGTGTATTGTTAAAGTTTAATGTATTGATTGTATTATCGATTGACCATTTGTGGTAATGAGGATTTAGTTCTCTCACACTGCCTTCCCCTCTGATTCTTAACCCTTATATAGTGTATTCGAATTTTAGTTAAATCAGTATTGGGGATTTATTGATACATTGTTCAGTTCAGTTCAGTTCAGTTGCTCAGTCGTGTCCGACTCTTTGTAACCCCATGAATCGCAGCACGGACGGGCCTCCCTGTCCATCACCAACTCCCGGAGTTCACTCAAACTCATGTCCATCGAGTCGGTGATGCCATCCAGCCATCTCATCCTCTGTCGTCCCCTCCTCCTGCCCTCAATCCCTCCCAGCATCAGAGTCTTTTCCAGTGAGTCAACTCTTTGCATGAGGTGGCCAAAGTACTGGAGTTTCAGCTTTAGCATCAGTCCTTGCAAAGAACACCCAGGACTGATCTCCTTTAGAATGGACTGGTTGGACCTCCTTGCAGTCCAAGGGACTCTCAAGAGTCTTCTCCAGCACCACAGTTCAAAAGCATATTTCTTCACAGTCCAACTCTCACATCCATACATGACCACTGGAAAAACCACAGCCTTGACTAGATGGACCTTTGTTGGCAAAGTAATGTCTGCTTTTCAATATGCTATCTAGGTTGGTCATAACTTTCCTTCCAAGGAGTAACTGTCTTTTAATTTCATGGCTGCAATCACCATCTGTAGTGATTTTGGAGCCCCCCAAATAAAGTCAGACACTGTTTCCACTGTTTCCCCATCTATTTCCCATGAAGTGATGGGACCGGGCGCCATAATCTTAGTTTTATGAACGTTGAGCTTTAAGCCAACTTTTTCACTCTTCTCTTTCACTTTCATCAAGAAGCTTTTTAGCTCCTCTTCACTTTCTGCCATAAGGGTGGTGTCATCTGCATATCTGAGGTTATTGATATTTCTCCTGGCAATCTTGATTCCAGCTTGTGCTTCTTCCAGCCCAGCATTTCTCATGATGTACTCTGCAAATAAGTTAAATAAGCAGGATGACAATATACAGCCTTGACGTACTCCTTTTCCTACTTGGAACCAGTCTGTTGGTCCATGTCCAGTTCTAACTGTTGCTTCCTGACCTGCATACAGATTTCTCAAGAGGCAGGTCAGGTGGTCTGGTATTCCCATCTCTTTCAGAATTTTCCACAGTTTATTGTGATCCACACAGTGAAAGGCTTTGGCATAGTCAATAAAGCAGAAATAGATGTTTTTCTGGAACTCTCTTGCTTTTTCCATGATCCAGCGGATATTGGCAATTTGATCTCTGGTTCCTCTGCCTTTTCTAAAACCAGCTTGAACATCTGGAAGTTCATGGTTGACGTATTGCTGAAGCCTGGCTTGGAGAATTTTGAGCATTACTTTACTAGCGTTTGAGATGAGTGCAATTGTGTGGTAGTTTGAGCATTCTTTGGCATTGCCTTTCTTTGGAATTGGAATGAAAACTGACCTTTTCCAGTCCTGTGGCCACTGCTGAATTTTCCAAATTTGCTGGCATATTGAGTGCAGCACTTTCAGAACATCATCTTTCAGGATTTGAAATAGCTCCACTGGAATTCTATCACCTCCACTAGCTTTGTTTGTAGTGATGCTTTCTAAAGCCCACTTGACTTCACATTCCAGGATGTCTGGCTCTAGGTGAGTGATCACACCTTCGTGATTATCTTGGTCGTGAAGATCCTTTTTGTATAGTTCTGTGTATTCTTGCCACCTCTTCTTAATATCTTCTGCTTCTGTTAGGTGCATACCATTTATGTCCTTTATCGAGCCCAAATTTGCATGAAATGTTCCCTTGGTATTTCTGATTTTCTTGAGATCTCTAGTCTTTCCCATTCTTTTGTTTGCCTCTATTTCTTTGCATTGATCGCTGAGGAAGGCTTTCTTATCTCTCCTTGCTATTCTTTGGAACTCTGCATTCGGATGCTTTTATCTTTCCTTTACTCCTTTGCTTTTTGCTTCTCTTCTTTTCACAGCTATTTGTAAGTCCTCCCCAGACAGCCATTTTGCTTTTTTGCATTTCTTTTCCATGGGGATGGTCTTGATTCCTGTCTCCTGTACAATGTCAGGAACCTCCGTCCATAGTTCATCAGACACTCTGTCTATGAGGTCTAGTCCCTTAAATCTATTTCTCATTCTACTGTACAGCTATTTGAATAATATTTACAACTGACTGCTTTATTATGGTTATGCTTCATTTTTTTCCCCTGAAGTTAGTAACTGCCTTGTTTTGCTTAACTTTGTGGCTCTAATTTTCTTTGTATCTACTAATAGCCTCTCAGAATAATTTTCCTTAAAATTACTCTCATCAGACAATGCATCAGTTTCAGCAGGTTTCTCAGAAACTTTGCTCCTGGACACCTCTGTTCTGTCTGGACAGCTTATTCCTAGGCCTGCAGCCGTGTTATCCTGGGACCTCTCTCTGCTCTAGTCCTGAGAATTCCCTTTGCCCTTCTGTGATTTGCATTCTCTCTTTCAAGGATCCTGTATCTTCTTCCTTTTGGTCTGCTCCATTGTTTGTTTTTGTTTTTGTTTTTGCTCCATTGTTTTGATGGAGCACATTCTCCAGGAGTTTTCTCAGGTTTGAAACGTGCAGTGTCCAAGGGTGTGGTGATGATGGTCCGCTGGGTGGCACTGTGCCCCCTGGACCGGGGCCTTCTGCACCTGGTGCGTGGCAGTCCCCTCTTCCTCCTGTTTTCTGTAATCCTCCTTCATCTTGCTGGAGGATTTTGAGTTTAGGAAGGCCAGTTGGTGGTGGGGCCATTGTATATGTCACACTAGTAGGTGGCAGAACTGTGACTTGGACCCAGATCTGCTGGTTCAAATCCGGTGCCCTTTCTCTGAGCGCGGATCCTCACTCCCACCGTGGCCAGAACCAGTGCTCCCTAGCCTTGGCTGGCCTCACTCACAGCCTCGCCTCTCCTTCTCATCCTCCCTAGCCAGCCCCGTTGTTGGTGTCTGTCTCTAAACACCTTTGCTTAGACGCTGTCAAGGATCTGGTCTCCTAGAGGACCCCAGGGTCTGTGTGGTGACCTGGACATTTTATACCTTTCTGGGTAACAAGGCTACTTGGAGGCAGGGAACATGGTTTGTAAGGATCACTGCCCCCTTGCTTTGCCTGTTGCACACTCACTTTGCTCATACCCCATCCCCCTTTAAAAAAAAATCAGCTATAGTTGATCCAAAATGTATTACTGTCAAGGTATACAGCTTCAGATTATTTTTCATTATAGGCTATTACAAGATACTGAATATAGTTCCTTGTGCTATACAGCAAATCCTTATTTACCTATTTTATATATAGTGATGTATATCTGTTAATCCCAGACTCCTAATTTATCCCTCCCCCTTGCTTGTGCCCCTTTAAATTGGCAGGAAGTCAGCGAAGTCGCTACAACATGTCTACTAGCCTTTACCTGGAAGAATTCAGACCTGAATCCTGCAGGTGAAGGAGTAGAGATCATGGGAGACAGTCAGGCTCTTCTGAAGTGCATTGTAACTCTGTAGGTAAGAGCATGTTGCGATGGCGAACAGGGCAGGAGGGCTGTCTGCTCTGCAGGCTGTCTCTGGGAGGACTTGCTGGGCTTGCTAAGATAGTGGCTTCCTCCTTCCCCAGTCCCTTCTGTCCCTCTTTCATTCCCCACCTGTTGCAGTGCCTCTCTTGGGATATTTCCCAGGCTAAGTGGAAGCAAGATGGCAGTTCATGGCAGGAGTCTTGCATAAATAAAAATCCACAGAAGCCTGGCTGTAGCCATCAGTTTCCATCTTTCTTACCTACCAAACCTTTCCCAGAGCTGCTGCATGGAGCAAGACTGAATGATCCGTGTCTTTCCTCTTTTCATCCCCTCTGCTCCCTCCTTCTGCTCCTGAATGAGGTACAAATTAGCAATAAAATGACCCAAGTAAGGCCATTAAATATTGTGTGAGAAGATGGAAAAGCAAGAGGCTTCAGTCATCCATAATTAAATAATCAGACTCATAGCCCATGGAAGGTGACTATTTACTCATTCATTAATTTACTCAGTCGTCTTTTATTCGTATAATAAAGTTCTAGACTCTGGCATTATAAAAGCCCAGTGTCTTTCAGTTTGAGGTATTTAAAGTGTATTTAAAGCAAACTGGACTTTGGTGAGTTGTAATTATCCTGAGGTCGTGAATCTTTGATTGGTTTTGCTGATTCCATATGGGGTCCCCTGGGTTCACGGTTTGGGCCAAAGGACAGGCAGCTGCTGGGAGCCATAGCCCCATAAATGTTTGCTGTTGACAACATTGGTGCTTGATCAATAAAGCTAATACTGCCATTGTCATCAGGGAATAAATCTGTACTCATGTGTTTGAGAATTTCCCCTTGAATGTGCTTCTGAGGATGCTCAATCAGATTTTTTATGGTTTCCAAGAGCTGGGCCTGATGAAAAAGGCCTTGGCACTTTATTGCTGGGGAGAAGTTGAGCAGAAAACAAGAAGTCACTGAGCTAGTCCAGTGTCCTACCCCCAACATCCCGAAGTTGCTGGGAACCCTGGACCCCAGCTCAGTGCTCCTCAGCTGTGCCTCATGGGTCGTTGGTGCCCAGCTGAAATCTTATCTCTCTGAGTGGAGGAGGAAGTGCACGTGGGGATGGAAAGTTGGAATCAGAGCCTGTGGGACTCAAAGAATGGTCATGAGCAAGTATATAAGAGGACAAAGCAGGAAAGGAAAGAGAGTGGGGTGAGGCTGCATGGGGAGTCAATAGGCCCTGGTCCTGCCACCAAACACAGTGTGTGGATGGCCCTGAACTGTGAGCCAGGCAGCCACCGAGGCCTGGGGCCTGGGGCTCAGGACCCTCTCCCAGTGCCCTGTATCTGGAGATAGCTAAGCCTGTACTCCCACTCTCGCTCCTCTGTGGGGCCCAGACAGAAGGTGGCTGAGGGCCAGGCCTTGGGACTCCTGCTGACTCATCTCTGTTGGCTCATGGACTGGGAGCTGCTGCCCTGGGAGGGCCTTACAGCCCTGAGAACATCTCTTGACAAATCCTGTCACCTCCAGGGCCAGCACCGGTGCCTCTGGGACCAACTGGGGAATGTGAGGTGTCTTCTCTCCAGCTTATCACAAGCTTTTCACGAACATGAACATGTCCCAAGTCCACAGCATGCCTCAGCATGTACCCAGTGTGCAGCAGGGGCTCTATAAATGCTGTATGAATTGAGCAGTAGCCACACTGTGCGACTGTCCCTGAATGGGCAGGGGACAGTGCTGGGAACCACGTCCAAGACTAAGCTCCTCAGAAGGATGGACCTCTGTGGCAGAGGCCTTCTCCCAAAGAAGGAATGATGCAGGGATGATAATAATAGTAGGAGTAGGGACTGCCCTGGTGGTCCAGTGGTTGAGAATTCTTCTGCCAAGGCAGAGGACACTGGTTCGAACCCTGGTCTGGGAAGATTCCACTTGTGTAAGCCCATGCAGTGGGCTTCAGAGCAGTGCCCTAGAGCCCACGCTCCACAGCAGGAGAAGCCACTGCAGTGGGAAGCCCACATACAGCAAGGAAGATACAAAAGAAATAAACATTTTTAAAAAACAACAAAAATAGTAGTAGTATTAGTTGTTGTTGTTGTTCAGTTGCTCAGTCACGTCTAGCTCTTTGCCATCCCATAGACTCAGCACACCAGGCTTCCCTGTCCTTCACAGAAGCAGCAGTTAGAACCAGACATGGAGCAATGGACTGGTTCAAAAGTGGGAGTGGAGTATTTTCAAGGCTGTATGTTGTCACCCTGTATATACAGGGTACATCATGCAAAATGCTGGCTGGGCTGGATGACTCACAAGCTGGAATCAAGACTGCTAGAAGAAATATCAATAACCACAGATACGCAGATGATACCACTTTAATGGCAGAAAGCGAAGAAGAACTAAAGTAGCAATGGTAATAAGAGCAAACACTTATAACCGGGCTCCAGATCAGGTAGAATATCTTTGTATGTTATCTACTTAATTCTCACAACAACCCTATGAGGCAGGCATTCTTTTTTTCACTTAAACTTAAACAAACAAAAAAAAAACACTAATAGTTTTGACTGCACTGGGTCTTCCATGCTGTGTGAAGACTTTCTGCAGTTGTGGTGAGTGAGCTTCTCGTTGCGGTAGCATCTCTTGTTGTGGAGCAGGGGCTCTTGATACACGGCTTCAGTAGCTGTGGCCTGTGGGCTCTAGAGCGTGGGTTTTAGTAGCTGTGGCACATGGGCTTACGTGCATGTGGAATCTTCCTGGAACAGGGATCGAACCTGTGTCCCCTGCATTGCCAGGTGATTCTTAACCACTGGACCACCAGGGAAGACTGAAGCAGGCATTCTTATTATCCCCATTTTACTGATGAGGACGTGGAGGCACCTGGCTTCCTGCTGTGCTTTCCTCAGGTCCCAGTTTGATTCTCTTCCTCTCGGGGAGGCTGTCTCGCTTTACCTCCCTCTCAACAGCATTTCTTGCTCCTCTTGGCTGTTTGCTTCCCTAAGACAGTGAGCTCCGTCAGGTCAGGGCTATGCCTGCCTTCCTCGTAGGGAACCCCTGGTACTTGGCATAAAGTTGGTATGGAGTAGACACTCAGGAATGCTTTTGAATGAATGAACGGACATGTTCTGAGAGCATCACTTGCTGTCCGTGAAGAAGTCCATCAGTCAGTCTGCAGGGAGGGGGGCTCTATCCTCTGGGTCTCCCTGCAATGCCCACTGAGCAGAGGGGTGTCCCAGAAACCAGCCCCTCTATTTAACACGTGTTTATTGTTGTGCTAAGTCATGTCTGACTCTTTGTGACCCCATGAACTGCAGCATGCCAGACTTTTCTGTCCTTCACTATCTCCCTGAGTTTGCTCAAATTCATGTCCATTGAGTCAGTGATGCCATCCAACCATCTCGTCCTCTGTTACCCCCTTCTCCTTTTGCCCTCAATCTTTCCCAGCATCAGGGTCTTTTCCAATGAGTTGGCTCTTTGCATCAAGTGGCCAAAGTATTGGAGCTTCAGCTTCAGCATCAGTCCTTCCAATGAATATTCAGGGTTGATTTATTTTAAGATTGACTGGTTTGATCTTCTTGCTGGCCAAAGGACCCTCAAGAGTCTTCTCCAGCACCACAATTCGAAAGTATACATTCTTTGGTGCTCAGCCTTCTTTATGGTCCAAATCTCATATCCATACATGACTACTGGAGAAACCATAGCTTTGACTATATGGACCTTTGTTGGTAAAGTGATATCTCTGCTCTTTAATACACTATCTAGATTTACCATAGCTTTCCCTCCAAGGAGCAAGCATCTTTTAATTTCATCACTGTAGTCACCATCTGCAGTGATTTTGTAGCCCAAGAAAATAAAATCTGCCACTGTTTGTTTCCACTTTCCCCCATCTATTGTGTTTATTGAGCACCTACTATGTGTCCTGTACTAAGTGGCAGAGAAGAGGCCCAAGACCTCAAGGAGATTCCAGTTTCTCTTGCCAGGAAATCCCTTCGTTTGAATTTCTAAAGCTGTCCTGTGTTTTTGCTCAGTGGCTCCTGCTTTGCCCTCTAGGAGTTCTGGGAAGGGGGAGATAGGTACCTTGCTCAGCAGCCTTTTCCATTTCAGAGAGCCCTGCCACACCCAGCATCCCTCAGACAAACTTATGGAGATAATTCAATTATGCATGTTAATGCTGGGATCTATAATTCCCTCCATTTGTGGACGTGTGCATTTTTGCTAATTCTGAAGAGTACAAGTTTTCTGCTCAGCCTATGGTGGGCTGAGGGTGCCGCCATGGTGCTGGTATCTTTTCCATGTATTGTCTCAGTTCTCCTGCCTCTTCCTGCCTTTTACCTGATTTAATTTTCACTCCTTATTCAGTGGCCCCTTGAGAAACTCTTCTACACCTCTTCCCTCTGACCTATGGGTCTTTCCACCATCTTCCAAGCTCTTCTCCCCTCTGGGGCATTTTTGCAGGAAATACAAAGGATTTTCTGAAGGGCTTGTGCTCTTGAGAGCCTGAGCATGTGTTTGGGGCCTGTGTATCACTCACCCACTCAGGTTCAACAGTGTATATGACTCCTATTCTTGCCTCCACGATTCTTCCTTCAGATACCTCCAGCCACTCTGACCTCCCGCTGACACCCTAGGATGCTGGCAGATCCAGGCGTGGGCATCCAGCTCCCTCAACCCTTCTCCTGGCGCTTCTGAACCGAGCAGCAGAAAGCTGTCGAGTGGGACCCTGAGAAGCAGCTCAGAGGCGGTCTAGACAGCATCCTGCTGCAGCTGGAAGATGCAACCCCTTTTTCATTTTCTGGGTGACGACCATAGGAAAACAGAGTATGAATGGCCATAATTTACTGGGCTCCTGGGTAAATTTGTATTTCATTCTGATTATTGAATGTGTCTCCTAATTGCAGCTATAAAAAGGAATAGTCCATCTTCCCCCTTGAAAGCCTGGTGCTGGCTGATTGTTGTTTAATTAGTTGATGCCAGTGGTTGAGGGGTGAGTTTGGAATTACAATTACAACTCCTATTATTTCAGGGAGATTGCTGAATTAATTAGTGGGACAATAGGATTCCTCATTGTTGACATCTTAAGAATCCACAATAATAACTTTAAAATGGGCTGCAATAATGGGAGTTTGTAATGGATTTGTCTTCTCTGCTGGGAGAAGCTGGACTTCAGGAAGACAGAGGACTCCGTTCTCTGTCCCCTTCCCAGGGAGAGGTGGGAGTGTGGAGAAGCAGGTGCTGCTGACCTGGGGGAGAGTTTTGAGTGGCTGGATTGGTGAAGCGTGGGGGGGCTCACATGCTCGTCCTTAGCTTTCTCATGACCTGGCCAGGTGGAGACCAAAGGTTATATTGTTGTTTCATTGCCAAGTCGTATCCCACTCTTTTGCAAACCCCATGGACTGTAGCCTGCCAAGCTCCTCTGTCCAGGGCTTTTCCCAGGCAAGAACACTGGAGTGGGTTGCCATTTCCTTCTTCAGGGGATCGTCCCGACCGGGGATCAAACCAGTGTCTCCTGCATTCCAGGCAGATTCTTTACCACTGAGCCACCAGGGAAGTTGAAAGGTTCCATTAGACAAGAGAATAACGAGAGACAAGAAAGGGTCCAGCCAAGAGCATGAAGTGTTTAGTTCAAGAAGGTACCTTGCTTATAGCTCTGAGGGTCATCGACAGCCCCTCTGCCCAGGGCCCAGGGGTGGTACCTCCTGAGGCAGGCCCAAGTGGTGACAAGGTCAAGTTCATGCAGGGAGCTTGGAGGTGGGTGTTTGGAGTCTGGTGAGCCTGTGTTCCCAAGACCCCTCTGGGACCACCAGTCTCTGCTGGGTTAGGGACCAGGCTGGCTGTTGTTTGGAGTAGGTGACCTTCAGCCTTCCGCTCAAGGTCTCCCCTGAGTTCTTGCTGGGCGTCCAGACGGCCTGTGTTGTGGGTGAGGGGAGCTGGAGCGATCCTGCTCCTTCTCCCCATGCTTGCCTGCTCCTTCTCTTTCTTGTCATCCTTCCTGTCTCCCCAGGAGCCACCAGAAACATCTTTGCTCTGGATATAAAAGAGAAATATTGCACTTTAGCTTCAGCAAGAGAGGTGATAATGAGAATATAGGAGAAACTGTTTATCCAGGTAGTTAATATTTGAATAATCCTGAAGGTCATGTGGCATCTTTCTTTCAAAGAGAGATTTCTACCCTGGCCTGGGCTGTGTGCATGGAAAGTGGGATAGGGCACACCTCTGTTCCACATTTATGCCTAGTTGGTTTCTGTAGCCTAGAGACAGAAGTGGGCACCGGGGCTGGAGGGGGCCAAGTGGGCTTCAGAGTGAGTGTGTAGGCTGCAGTCTGAGCAGAGAGGAGGGTCGGGTCCTGAGAAGCAAAGAATGGGAAGATGGAGAGCTCTTGGTTTAGAAAGACCTGCTTGGTTCCGGTTCTGAAGACGGATGCCCAATGAAAGATGTTGGGTGGGAACCCTTACCAGACACTGTCTCTTGGGTGTTCATCTCCCCCTTTCTCCAGCTAGCACCCCACCCTGTTTTTCCAGGGCTCGGTGTCCTCCAGGGGACAGAAGGCCTGGGGAGCTTCTTGGAAGGCAGATCATTAAGATTTAATGGGATGTTTCCCGCCAGACAGGGGGATCATAAAATACAACTAATTTAGAGAGCTAAGGGATCACAGAGTCATTTTGCCTGTCGGTTAGGAAAGGCCAGACATGAAATTATGCCAGTCCCTGCCCTCATCTCTCTAGCCTTCCCCAACCGCACTGCTGGGCTGCAGATGAGCTGGCCTAGAGCACCTCTTGGACAGAGCCCCTCCCCGCTGGTGATGAGGTGTGCAGCCACAGCCGACTGGTGGACTGGTGTGCACTTAGCAAGGCTGAGAGCTTCGTGAGGAGGGGTGATGCTGGAGCAGGGTCCAGGAAGCCACGAGCCCCTGTGCTCTACACAGACATCTCAGCTGCAGCCCAGGGAACCATAACTATGGCCTGGACATCCTTTTGATCCTTTGGATCCCTTGCAGCAGGTTATTCACTGCCTTAATCTGTCGTGGTCCTGTCCTCCAGGCAGAGTGAATTCAATAGCTGAAGGAAGTGAGTTGGAAAAGGGGTGTTGACAGTATGCAAGTGTGTTTGTGTGTATATGTGTGTGCACGCATGCATGAGTTTGCATGGATGGGGCAAAGATATAGAGACAGAGAGACAAAGGGAAAAAGATGGGGTAGATGGAGATGAGGGCGGGAGAAGGGGAACCATAGGCTGGGGGCAGGGAGATTGAAGGGCAACAGTTGCCTTCCCAAGGGCAGGGACATTTGGTCCCTTAGCTGTGAGTCTACACCCACCAGAGATGGGCAATGAGATCATGAAGGGACAGAGGTGGGCACAGCCCAGGGGCAGCAAGGAAGAGGCCTGATGTTACAACAGAAGCAGGATCCTCTGGGCTCTCTGTCTGCTCCCTGACTCTTAGACTGAGAATGTGCTGTGTTGATGCTCCCCAGGAAGCTGGAGAGAGGATAGATGTAGAGTTGACCCTAGGCATGTGATGGAACCAGCTCTAGATAAGGACTCTATTTATCTAAAATTATTAGAACAGGGGATTCCTTGGCAGTCCAGTGGTATTAAGACTCTGAGCTTACACTGCAGGGGGCATGAGTCTGATTCCTGGCCAGGAAACTAAGACCCTGCATGCCATGTGGCAAAAAAAAAAAAAAAAAGGCAAGTTATTTTATTACTACCAGCAAAATGGGTTTATTTGGCAACAGCAAAGAATTGCGGTTCAGAATTGCAACCTTTGGGGAACCACAGGCATGTCCAGATAATAAAGGAGGGCATCTTACTTTTATAGGGAAAGTGGGGGCATGGGAAGGACTCTTCTAAATGAAAGTTCATTGGTTGGAAGTGGGAGACACACAGACAGATATCATATGATACCACTTACATGTGGAATCTAAAAACAATGGTTCAAATGAACTTATTTACAAAGCAGAAATAGTCTCAGAAAACAGACAAAGAGAACAAAGTTAGGGGAAAGAGAGGAGGGCGGGGCAGAAGCGGACGAAAGCTTGGGCAGAGTGGTCCTGGCGATAGCGGGTGCCTGCTAGGCAGATTCCAGATATGCGTGCTGCTGTTTTTCTGAAGGTACACTTTACATGCAATGAAACTCACCCTGTTTAGTGTGAAGTTCTATGCGTTTTGATGGCCGAATGTCTTTGTGTGAGCACCACAGTCAAGGTATGGTGACTATGGTACCCCTCTGTGCCCCTTGGGTCATCCTCTCCCCTGGTTTCCATCCCTGGCTGCCTCTGATCTGCTTTTCTTTTTTTTTTTTTGTCCCGTAGGTTTGCCATTTCTACAGTCACATAAAAATGAAATCGTATGGTATATAGCAGAGGGAGTCAGTATAATGCACTCTCACTTAGCATCATGTGTTCAAGAATCTTCCGTGTTGCTTCATATATTAGGAGTTCACTCCTTTTTCCTGCTGGGTTTTCCATGCTGTGGAAATACCAGTTTAAATATTCATTCACCACTTGAAGGACATTTGGGTTGTTTTCAATTTGGGGCAGTTTCAAATAAAGCTCAATTTCAGTAAAGCTCATTGGCATGCACATGTTTATGTGAATGTTTGACTTTATAGGAAACAGCCAACCTGTGTTCCAGAATGGCTGTACCATCTTGCATTCTCATTGGCAGTGTATGGGAGTTCCAGTTCCTCTGAATGCTCACCAGCATTTAATATTGTCCTTTACATTTTTCTTCCTCTACTCTGATAGGTATATAGTGGTATCTCATTGTGGTTTTAATTTTCATTTGTCTAATGATTAATGCAGAGAAGGCAGTGGCACCCCACTCCAGTACTCTTGCCTGGCAAATCCCATGGACGGAGGAGCCTGGTGGGCTGCAGTCCATGGGGTCACTAGGAGTCGGACACGACTGAGCGACTTCACTTTCACTTTTCCCTTTCATGCATTGGAGAAGGAAATGGCAACCCACTCCAGTATTCTTGCCTGGAGAATCCCAGGGGGGGGGGAGCCTGGTGGGCTGCTGTCTCTGGGGGTAGCACAGGGTCGGACACGACTGAAGCTACTTAGCAGCAATGATTAATGACATAAGTATCTTTTCATCTACTTGTTTGTAATCCCCTTATCTTTTTGGCTCACATATCTTTTTAAAGTATTTTGTACATTTCTGTATTCTTGTTGGGGTATTTTTTGTTTTTTGAGAGTTCTTGTATATTCTGGATACATCCTTTTTCAGGTATGCAATTTGCAAGGATTTTCTCCCGGTCTGTGAATCTCCCCATTTTTCCTCATTCTCTCTCTCACACTCACTTTCTCTTTTAAGTCACAAGACGTAAGTATATTTATGAAAACAGAACCAAGACTAAATATATAATTAAAAAAATCAGAGACCACCAATCTGTTGTCATTCAAAGAATGGTTCCAGAAGACTGCTTCTTCTTAAGATTTGTTTGGAATCTTGTCTTGATGGCCTAAGTTTCACAGTTTCTTGTTTTTTAGGTTGTAGGAAAATACATGACTTTTACCATCTTAGTCTTTGTAAAGTGTGCGGCGCAGTAGCACTGAGTGCATTCACATTGTTGTGCAACCAGTCTCTAGAACCCTTTCCATCTTTCAAAACTGAAAGTCTGTGTCCATTAAAGGAAGCTCCCCAGTGCCTGTCAACCACCATTCTACTTTCTCTCCTTATGAATTTGACTGCTCAGTAAGTGGAATTGTACAGTATTTATCCTTTGGTAACTGGCTTATTTCACTTAGCATAAGGCTCCCAAGTTTCATCCATCTTGTAGAATATAGGAGCCTTTCCTTCTTTTCAAGGCTGAATAATATTCCATGTACGTGCAAAGACCACGTTTTATTTATCCATTCTTCTGTGCATGGACCTCTGCATTGCTTCCACCTTCTGTCTATTGTAAATAATGCTACTGTAAAATTGGGTTTAAAACTATTTCTTTGGGACCCTGCTTTCAGTTCTTTTGGGTGCTTTTCATTCTGTTGACAGTGGTTTTTGAGGGACAGAAGTTCTTAATTTTGATTTAAAAATTTATCAGTTTTTATTTTTGGTATCTTGTTGCTTGGTTTTTTGATGTTGAGTTGTAGGAGCTGTTTGTATATTTTGAATATCAGCTCCTTACCAGTCATATCATTTGCAAATATTTTCTCCCATCTAGTATGTTGTTTTCATTTTGTTGATACATTCCTTTGCTGTGCAAAAGCTTTTAAGTTTAATTAGGTCCCATTTGTTTATTTTTATTTTTGTTTCGTTTGCCTTAGGAGACAGATCCAAAACAAGATTGCTATGATTCAGAGTGTTCTGACTGTGCTTTCTTCTAGGAATTTTATGGTTTCTAGTCTTACATTTAGGTCTTTAATCCATTTTGAGTTAATTTTTTATATAGTGTGAGAAAATGTTCTAATTGCATTATTTTATATGTCCCTGTCCAGTTTTCTCAGCGTCATTTATTGGAGAGACTATCTTTTCTCTGTTGTATATTCTCGCCTCCTTTGCTGTAGATTAATGACCATAAGTATGTGGGTTTATTTCAGAGCTCTCTATTTTATTCCATTGACCTATCTGTTTTTGTGCCAGTACCAAATACTGTTTTGATTACTTAACTTTGTAGTATAGTCTGAAGTCAGGAAGCTGATACTTTCAGCTCTGTTTTTCTTTCTCAAGATTGTTTTGACTATTTGGATTTGTGTTTATGTACAAATGGACAGGGAGGCCTGGCGTGCTGTGATTCATGGGGTTGCAAAGAGCCGGACACTACTGAGTGACTGAAATGAACTGAACAAATTTAAAAATTATTTCTTCTAGTTCTGTGACGAATGCCATTGGTATTTTGATAGGGATTGCACTGAATCTGTAGATTGCCTTGGATAGCAGGGTCATTTTAACAATATTAATTTTTCCAATCCATGAACACTCTATATTTTTCCATCATTTGTGTCTTCATCAGGTTTTCTGAGTACAGGTCTTATACCTCTTTAGGTAGGTTTATTTCTAGGTATTTTATTCTTTTTAATTCAATTGTTCTCTTCATTTCTCTTTCTCATAGTTCATTGCATTAGAAATGTTTTGAGATAGGATTGACAGGACATGTCTTTGGATGTGGAACTTAGAGGAGAAGGAGGAATTAGGGGTGACTGTGAATTTTGGCTCAGGTGACTGGTTGGATCAAGGTGCTGCCTTCTTAGATGGGGTACCCTTAGAGAGAACAACTTGGGGACCTGGAATTTTTGAGTTATGTTTTGGAAGTCCTCTAAGATCATTTGGCAAGGGGAGAGCTAGACATATGTGTCTAAAGTTCAGGGCAGAGGTGAGGGCTAGAGATACACATTTTACAAGTCACTGGTACTAGAAACAGACAGGTAAGCTGGTGCTTGGAGTGCTGTGTGCTGAATGCGGAGGTAGGCGTGCGTGTACAGTGTGTCAGAGCCCTGTGGCAGGAGTACAGGGTGGAGCAGAGAAAGGCCCCAGAGGACGTCAAGTCAGGAGGTCTTAACAGATGAGTCGGAGTTTGCCGAGAGAGAATCTTGGGAGTGGAATTTCAGGGAAAGGATCAGATTGTGCACAGGCTTTGGAACATGAAGTGGAGGGTGTTCAGGAAAATTCAGAGTTTGAAGCAGTCAGAGAGAAGGTGCCTGAATAGGAATGTGGGTGGGGAATCTGGAAGAAGGGAAGGCCAGTGCCAGAAAGAACTTTACATAAGAGAGAGCAATTTGGCCTTTCTTGTGTAGGAAACGAACCACAAACCTTCTGTGTGTGGTGGGGGGAGGGGATCATCCCATCCTCCTTCAGATGTTTGTTCGATGTAAAGGACCAGGGCCACGGTGTGAATTAGAGGCCATGAGACAGGAAGCAGGAAGGTCAGTGAGGGGGCGCATGTTCTCTGTGAGATGCGGAGTGTCTGAACTTGGCAATGGCTGGAGGGATGGAGAGTCAGGGGTCATGGTGTGACCTTCAGGATGAGCCCCCTCTACCCCTGGTCTCCCTCCCTTGGTCCCACCAGCGAGGCTGCCCTTCCTGTGACCTGTCGAGTGTGCTTGTCCCCAGGGATCACTTGATTAGATCCAGCCCCACAATAGAGGTGAGTCTCTTTGTGCTTCAGCCTCCCCCAGACCTGACATGCAGTTGGTATCAAGACACCTGCCCAGGTTTGGAGGTGAGTGGGGTCCAGACACTTCAGGGGACTGGCATCAGGTCTGAGCCTTCATCCGTCTGCCTAATCAGACCCTGTCTGTCCTGACAGGAATATAGATTCGATGCTCCTTTTTCACTCTGTCTGAAATAGCTCCGTAATAACGGCAGGAGTTAGAGAGGCATTTTTATTGATTAAACAATCGAAGCGATTTGTCTTTACAAAACTGAAAATATAGAGGTGTCTCTTTCTCCCTCTGTATACATTACACATGCTTATTTATTGGAGGCAACAGTCTCTGCTTGTAATCAAGCTGATGTTTATGATGGCGCTGCTTTATAATGCCAGGCTGAGATGATATAATGGGAATTGGACTGAAAAGAAGCCTAATGTAATGACACTGGCAATCAGGGGTGAGAGGCCTCGGGGGACGGCGGCGGGCCGGGAGGGGTAGCTGGAGGGAGCCAGCTGTGCAGCCATTTTGATATGGAAAAAGGATTCTTAGAATGTCACTTATAATTCTGATCATGTAGGGAGACGAGCCGGGGCTTTGCATGGCTCAAGGTTTGAATCCTCGCTTTCTTCCATTTATTGCCCGTGTCACCAGGGAGAAGTTACTTCAAGTCTCTGACACCCAAAAAGGGATAATGATGTCTACTGAGAAGGCAAATGTGAATTGCCTAGGGCAGGATCAGACATACATAGTTACTATTATCTTGATCATTCCAGCACGAGGTTCTAGGGACTCCCCTAGAGGTCTAACGGCTTAAGACTGTATGCTTGCAATGAATGGAGGCTGGGTTCGATCTGTGTTCAGGGAACTAGATCCCACATGCCACAACTTAAAAGTTCACATGGTGCAGCTTAAGAGTTTGCTTGCCAAAACTAAAGACGCTGCATGCTGTAACTAGACCTGGCATAGCCAAAGAAATAAATAAAAAAAAAAAAAAAAAGTGTTCTAGGTAGGAATGGGTGTACTGAGGAGCTTGGACTGGGAACTAGTAAAGGGAACAAGTCAAGAGCTCTTCAGGACTGACTCTCAGGCTGTACCCATTCATCCCAGACACTGTTTGCAAGTGTCAGGGAGCAGATTTGGCAACCCTGATTGTCTCTTTGGCATGCGGACTCGTTTAGGCCGACTGTTTCTAAGGCTCCAAAGACTGAGGCGAAACCTCTGATCTTTCCCCAACTGCCTAAAAGAATGTAGATGTAAGACTTGTTCCAGGACAGGAGCCTTCAGCATAGCTCACTGTAGTCAGAGCTGGAGTGTAGACAGACGGGAACCCAGCACAGTCTGTTGGTTAAAATTCCTCTCTGTGTCCTATGGTCTCTGCCAGACATTTCCCCAACACTGACTCTTCCTCCCCTTTGCAGTCCCAAACCACTACCCCCAACATTCTCTGTTATCTTTATCTATTTATTACTTATTTATTTAACAGAGTAGATTTTTAAAAGGTATTTATTTATTTGATTTATTTACTTGACTGCACATGTGGGATCTAGTTCTCCACCCAGGGATCGAACATGGGTCCCCCTGTATCGGGAGTGTGAAGAGTTAGCTGCGTGACCACCAGAGAAGGCCTCTCTTTTGCTTTTAGCTGGAGACAGCATTTAAAGTGAGGATTTCAGCCATTTTTAATGAGTTTTTCAGGGTCCCTCCTACGTTTATATGATATTAACTTTTGTTAGATTTTCTCCTATTAATCTGTCACAAGTCAGTTTAATTCTTAGACCAACCAGATAAAAGCTAGGAGGGAAGAAGAAAATGTCTTCTCCCGAGGCTGACTGGGCTGTGGCTCAGATGGGCAGGTATCCTAGAGTTGTAGTGTCTCAGGCCTGCTGGATTACCTGGCCAGCTACCTGGAAGTCTTCATCGGGAGGGAGCAGGCACAGTAGTCATGTATGGATGTGAGAACTGGACCATAAAGAAGGCTGAGTCCCGACGAATTGATGCTTTCAAACTGTGGTGCTGGAGAAGACTCTTGAGAGTCCCTTGAATAGAAAGGAGATCAAACCAGTCCATCCTAAAGGAAATCAACCCTGAATATTCATTGGAAGGACTGATGCTGAAGCTGAAGCTCCAATACTTTGCCTACCTGATGTGAAAAACTGACTCGTTGGAAAAGACCCTGATGCTGGGAAAGACTGAGGGCAGGAGGAGAAGGGGACGACAGAGGATGAGATGGTTGGATGGCAACATTGACTCAATGGGCGTGACTTTGAACAAACTCCAGGAGGTACTGAAGGACAGGAAAGCCTGGTGTGTTGCATCCATGGAGTCACAAAGAGTCAGACACGACTGGGCGGCTGAACAACAGCAGGGCACCAGAAGACTGCTGAGCTGCCTTTTGAATCAAGAGGAGGAGCTCA
Organism: Nanger dama; assembly: GCA_917880005.1. Classification (NCBI taxonomy): domain Eukaryota; kingdom Metazoa; phylum Chordata; class Mammalia; order Artiodactyla; family Bovidae; genus Nanger; species Nanger dama. Next base: position 31,433,887 of record CAKJTW010000014.1, read on the forward strand.
GCCTTGTGGGACAAGGTTGCCTCTCAGAGCTACTTACTGCATTATTGAGATCTTTCTAATTCCAAACTGATAACGGTGTAATTGTTCCAGCCCTGAAGGGCTCAACGTGAAAACCTACGTCAGTCTCTGAAGGGATTTGCCAGACTGTAACCGTGTTTTTAATATTATGGGCCTGGATTGTGAGCTGTGGCGGACTCAGGAGGGTGAGCAGTCTGCGGTGAGCCAAACGCAGAAGTCCAGAGCTCCTGTCTCTGCTGATGTGTGACTGGACTTGGCCTGCTCTAGAGGATGCCAGAGACTGGAGGGAGGTGAAATAGCTTAAGGTGGGGGCGCTGGGCATGCCTCTGGTCCTCAGCTTTCTCAGCGCCTGGATTTGGGGTCAGTTGGGGCAGAAGCTCCTTGGAGTATGGTGTTCTTGGTGTTGGAGTATCAGGGTGAAGTGATCACCCTGCCAGTCAACTCCCCTTCTTACTGCCTGGCAACTGATGAACACACACACAACTGGTCCTTACTGTGTGCAAGCCTAGGGTTTCTAGGAGGTGGAGGTGGCAGATATAACGTAAAGTCTTTACTGGCTAACCTAGGTTTTCAGAGGGCAGGAGATCTACTATGAACGAGACTGGTTGAGAAACCCATACAGCAGAAGTGGGTTTTGCAGGAGGATTCAGTTGGGCATGGGGGCCCGGGAGGCATTCTGGGAGGTGAAGTGATGTAAGCTAAGGGCAAAGCGTTTGGAATAACGAGTGGAAGAATTTGATGTCAGGAAATAGTGTAGGACTGTTGTTATTGATCAGTTGCTCAGTCATCTCTGAGTCTTTGTGACCTCATGGACTGCAGCACCTCAGGCTTCCCTGTCCTTCACTGTCTCCCTGAGTTTGCTCAGACTCACGTCCATTGACTCAGTGATGCCTTCCAACTATCTCATCTTCTGTCATCCCCTTCTTCTCCTGCCTTCAGTTTTTCTCAACATCAGAGTCTTTTCCAATGAGTCAGTTCTTCGCATCAGGTGGCCAAAGTACTGGAGCTTCAGCATCAGTCCTTCCAATGAATATTCAGAGTTGATTTCCTTTAGGATTGACTGGATTGATCTCCTTTCTGTTCAAGGGACTCTCAAGAGTCTTCTGCAGAACCACAGTTCGAATGTATCAGTTCTTCAGCACTCAGTCTTCTTTATGGGCCAGTTCTCACATTCGTACATGACTACGGGAAAGACCATAGCTTTGGCTGTACGGACCTTTGTTTGGAAAGTGTAGGATAGGGTTCTTAATATTTCAAGTCAGATACTTCTTTGCTGTGGTGGCTGTCTGGGCATTGTAGGATCTTTAGCAGTATCCCTGGTCTCTACCCACTGGACACCAGCAGCATCCCTCCAGTCCCTGAGTTATGACAACCAAACATGTCTCCAGACTCACCAGACATCTGGAAGCAAAGTCACTCCCACTGAGAACCACTGGCTGGCGTAGGGGGTGGTCAGAGATTATGGTGCAAAGGTTGGCCGGGCCAAGTCTGGAAGGGCTGTGGGTTTTATGTTAAGAAAATTGGGACTAAAACTCAACAACAAAAAATCAAATTACCCGACTAAGAAATGGGCAATAGACATTCCTCCAAATATGTACAAAGTGCCAATAAGCATATGAAAAGATGCTTGATGTCATTAATCATAGAGAAATGCAAATCAAAGCCACCATGAGATACCACCTCACACCCATTAGGATGGCTGCTGTCAAAAAATAGAAACAACAAATGTTGGCAGGGTACGAAGTTGGAATCCTTGTGCACTGGTGATGGGGATGTAAAATGGTACAGCCGCCATGGAAAACTGTATGGCAGTTCTTCAAAAAATTAAAAATAGAACTACCATATGATCCAGAAATCCCACTTCTGGGTATATATCCAGAAAGAATTGCAAGCAGGGTCTGAAGAGATGTTCACAATAGCCACAAGGCGGAGGCAATCCAAATGTCTCTTGATGGATGACTGGATAAACAAAATATGGTATATAGTATATATGATGGAGTACCATTCAGCCTTAGAAAAGAAGGAAATGTTGTCATATGCTACAACATAAACGAACCTTGAGGACATTAAGCTAAGTGAAATATTGAAGAGTAAGTTTTACTTGTAAACTTCCAAGTAAACACTGTAAGTTTATTGAAAAGTAAACATTGTATGATTCCACTTATATAAAGTATACAGTCAAGTTCATAGATACAGCAAGTAGAATGATGTTGTCAGGGCCTGGGGAGAGGTGGGGCGAAAGAGAATTCTTTAAGGAGTATAGAGTTTCAGCTTTGCAAGATGAAAGTTAGGACTTCATTCTGGAAATAAGGAGGCGCCTTCTATAAACAGATGATTCAGAGAAGCTATGGTATCAGCAGACTCTCATAAGGAGCTTTGCAGTAAACTATACATAACTTAAAATTTAGTATTTTCCAGTTTAACCATTTTTAAATATGCTGTTTAGTAGCATTAAGAAAATTCACTTTGCTGTGCAGCCATCACCAGCAAATATCTCTGGATGGGGGCTGGGGAGGGGGGATAGGGAATCAGTATTTCATGAATACAGACTTTCCATTTGGGAAGCTGCTTCTACTTTCTGTAAAGCTATTTCTGCTTTTTGTCTCTGTGGATTTGATTACTCTAGCTACCTCATGTAAGTGTAATCATACAGTATTTGTCTGTTTGTGTCTTACTTACTTCACTTAGCATAATGTCTTAAGCTCCTTCTGTCTTCATTTTAAACTTAATTTTATTTTAAAATGTTATTTATTTTTTAGCTACCCCATATTGTTTATTTTTTATTTAAGTATAGTTAATTTACATTGTTATGTTAGTTTCTGGTGTACAGCAAAGTGATTCACTACTTTTGTCTCATCTTCCTCTCGATTTGGAGAAGGCAATGACACCCCACTCCAATACTCTTGCCTTGCAAATCCCATGGGCGGAGGGAGCCTGGTAGGCTGCAGTCCATGGGGTCGCTGAGGGTCGGACACGACTGAGCGACTTCACTTTCACTTTTCACTTTCATGCATTGGAGAAGGAGATGGCAACCCACTCCAGTGGTCTTGCCTGGAGAGTCTCAGGGACAGGGGAGCCTGGTGGGCTGCCGTCTCTGGGGTTGCACAGAGTTGGACATGACTGCCATCTCTGGGGTCGCACAGAGTCGGACACGACTGAAGCGACTTAGCAGTAGCAGTATACATAAATTTACTCTTTTCAGATTATTTTCTATTATAGTTTGTTATAGGAGATTGAATATATTAATAGTTCAGTGTGCTATACAGTAGGTCCTTCTTGTTTATTTTATATATAGTAGTTTGTATCTGCTAAATTTGCTAAAACCAAACTCCTAATCTATCTTTCTCCTCTTTCCCCTTTGGTAACAAATAAGTTTGTTTCCTATGTCTGAGAGTGTTTCTGTTTTGTAAATAAGTTCATTTGTATCATTTTTTAGATTCTACATACAAGTGATATATCTTTGACTTTACTTGTGTGATATTCTCTAGGTCCATCTATAATGCTGCAAATGGCATAATTTCATTCTTTTTATGGTTTTATTCCTCTGTGTGTGTGTTTGTGTGTGTGTGTATGGCACATATTCTTTATCCATTCATCTGTTGATGGACGTTCACGTTGCTTTCATGTCTTGGCTATTGTAAATAGTGCTGCTATGAACATTGGGGTGTATGTATTTTTCCAAATTATTGTTTTCTCTGGATGTATTCCCAGGAATAGGATTGCTGAATCATATGGTAACTCCATTTTTAGTTTTTTGAGGAACCTTCATACTGTTCTCCATAGTAGCTGTACCAATTTATTTCCCCATCAACAGTGTAGGAGGGTTCCCTTTTCTCCACACCCTCTCCAGCATTTATTATTTGTAGACTTTCTGATGGCCATTCTGACTGTGTGAAGTGATGCCTCATTGTAACTTTGATTTGCATTTATCTAATAATTAAAAGTCATGACCAACCTAGATAGCATATTGAAAAGCAGAGACATTACTTTGCCAACAAAAGTCCGTCTAGTCAAGACTATGGTTTTTCCTGTGGTCATGTATGGATGTGAGAGTTGCACTGTGAAGAAGGCTGAGCGCCGAAGAATTGATGCTTTTGAACTGTGGTGTTGGAGAAGACTCTTGAGAGTCCCTTGGACTGCAAGGAGATCCAACCAGTCCATTCTGAAGGAGATCAACCCTGGGATTTCTTTGGAGGGAATGATGCTGAAGCTGAAACTCCAGTACTTTGGCCACCTCATGGGAAGAGTTGACTCATTGGAAAAGACTCTGATGCTGGGAGGGATTGGCGGCAGGAGGGGAAGGGGACGACCGAGGATGAGATGGCTGGATGGCATCACGGACTCGATGGACGTGAGTCTGAGTGAACTCCCGGAGTTGGTGATGGACAGGGAGGCCTGGCATGCTGCGATTCATGGGGTCGCAAAGAGTCGGACATGACTGAGCAACTGGACTGAACTGAACTGACTGAATAATTAAAAATGTTGAGCATCGTTTCATGTGCTTATTGGCCAGCTAGATGTCTTCTTTGGAAAATTTTCTGTTTAGGTCTTCTGCTTTTTTTTGATAGAGTCTTTTTTTTTAATTGTTGTTGTTATTAAGCTGTATGAACTGTTTGTATATTTTGGAAATTAATCCCTTGTTGGTTGCATTATTTGCAAATATTTTCCCCACACTGTAGGTTGTCTTTTCATTTTGTTTATGTTTCTTTTGCTGTGCAAAAGCTTGTAAGGTTAATTATGTCCCGTTTGTTCATTTTTGCTTTTATTTCTGTTGCCTTGGGAGAATGACCTAAGAAAATATTGATATGATTTATGTCAGAGAATGCTTTGTCTATGTTCTCTTCCAGGAATTTTATGCAGTCATATCTTACATTTTAATCTTTAAGTCATTTTGAGTTTGTTTTTGTATGGTACGGGATGTGTGTCCTAAATTCACTGATTTACATGTGGCTGTCCAGCTCTCCCAGCACTACTTGCTGACTGCTACTGCTAAGTCAGTTCAGTCGTGTCCGACTCTGTGCGACCCCATAGACGGCAGCCCACCGGGGTCCCCCATCTCTGGGATTCTCCAGGCAAGAACACTGGAGTGGGTTGCCATTTCCTTCTTCAGTGCATGAAAGTGAAAAGTCAAAGTGAAGTCGCTCAGTCGTATCTGACTCTTCGCGACCCCATGGACTGCAGCCTACCAGGCTCCTCCGTCCATGGGATTTTCCAGGCAAGAGTACTGGAGTGGGGTGCCATTTTCTTCTCCAGGGGATCCTCCTGACCCAGAAATTAAACCTGTGTCTCCTGCATTTTCAGGCAGATTCTTTACTACTCAGCCACTGGGAAGCCCACATATATATATAGATCATATTTTATTTATCCCTTCATCTGTCAGTGACCTTTGGTGATCAGGAACTTTTGCTTGGAATGGAACTGTCTTCTCTGCCAAGGATCATAAAGTCGGATGCAGTGTGGAGCCCAGCTGGCTGATGACATAAAGGCGCCAGGCTGAAGACAGTAGTTATTAAAACAGCTTGTGTTGGGCCCAGGGATGACCCTACCTGTTATATTATCTTAGTGGTTCTCAAACTTTACCAGGCACCCATATCACCTGGAGAAGTTTTGTGAAAACAGATTGCTGAGTGCCACTCCCCAGAGTTTCTGATTCAGTAGAGGCTTAAGAATTTGCATTTCTTGATTGAGAAACACTGCCCTAATTGTAACTCATTGCCCAGACAGGATGTGGGTGTGTAGTGCCTGGCTTCTTCCTAGAAGAGGTCAAAATCCTACCTAGGCCACCATCTAAATAGTAAAGATGGTGTAAAGTCCACGTTTCTAGGGTGGACTCAGTACCCTGGCTTTTGGCCCCAGGTAAGGTCTCAGGAACTCCGCTTGGCTCAGCCCCGGAAACTTGCCTGGTGCTGGCTGTCTATTCTCATGCTGCCTGTCAAGATTTAGAATTAGATGCAGCCGCTGCAGAAGGACAGGGCTCAGGAGGTGTGAAAAATGCACAAAGACATTGAGCCTAATACCCTTTGCTTTGGGAGCACTCCCTGTTTGCACTCCCTGGCTCACAGGGGGACCTCGGAAAACAAAACATGACCTTCCCTACAGAGGCTCCCCCAGGACCTCTCACTAGCCTCCCCCACATCCAGCCCTGCCCCTCATCCACAATAACAACCATCTCAGCAGGGCAGAGTGTTTGTTTCTTTTAATATATATTTAAAAGGTATTGATGGCCAAAAGGCCGGAGGGAGGCGCACACAACCTGCTTGGTGGTTGGCATTTCCACATGTAAAGGCTTCTCTCTCCATCACTCCAAGAGACTAGAGCAGGAAGGGGCCTCAAAGGACATTCTGCCCAAACCCCTGAGGCCTGAGAGGGAGGTAAGGGTTATAGGGTTGTGGCAAAGAAGGGGCAGAGTCTAATAACTCTAAAGGAGGGGCATTAGTCTAACTGATGTCTCCTGCCCATTCAAGGACATAACCTATCTTGAAGGTCAAGGTCTGGGTCTGGGAGGTCTCAGTGCTTTTTTTTTAATCCATGAAGCATTAATTCCCATTGGTTTTTTCTTCTTTCTCCGCAGTGTTTCAGCCCTTCCCCAGCACTGCCGTTTACCCCTTCTTCTGCTTCCTTTCAGCTTGGCCCTCCCTGTACCCCGATTTCTCAGTTCATCGTGCCTGGGCAGCCCATTTCCTCATAGCCTCAGGCTTTGTCTTCCCCAGAGAAATAGAATGAAAAAAGCAGACTTCTGCTGTGCTACCCAGAACAAGCCCTTGGCCACGCATATCAGCCTGGTGGCCTGATGTGAGCGGCTCCAGATGAATCTTTAGTGGTGAGTCCTTCCTCCCTGACGTCCAGGTGTCCCTTTCTCCTGGCCTGCCGCCTCCCTCAATGCTGTATTTCTAGGCTGCATACAGTGCCTGGCATGTAATTGGCATTAGTCCAATTGTACACTGAGTCAGGGGAATGCACGAGTACAGTTTACTCACTTTCTGATCTGGACTCGGGCCACTTTTTAGGAACCCCAAGGCTGGCGCAAGGGAGGCTCAGTGACTCATGTCAGTGGGATCTGATGGCCTTTTGGTGGCAGCCTCTGCAACAGGGTCCCCTCCCCCAGACCCCACATAGCCTTTGTGGAGTACTTACTGAAGCCAGCGGCATGCTGAGTGATTTACCCACGGTGTTGGTTCTCCCAGCAATCCCTGGGTTTGGTCCCACTATCTCTCTTTTAAAGGTAGGTTAAATGAAGATGTCGTGAAGTTAAAGATGATGTAATGTAATTAATCCTCAGCTCCCTCCTTTCCCTGGATTTCTATAGGCTGACCCTAACTTAAGGCCAAGAGACACAGTTGTGATGGATGTTGTTCCATGGTTAACTCACAGGAGATCTGCCTTCTTAACCTGCTTCCTTCTTGACTGGAGGGTGAAACTGAGGCCAGTCACCATACTGGAAGATTGGCCTCATCTGTCTCTCTTCCTCCCAAGCCTGCAACTGAACTTTGACTCTGGCAGATGGTCCTGAGTCTGGCAGTGCCACTAGTCAGTAGGGGAGCTACTGCTTTGGGAGGCACCATCCACCCACAGTCACTTTCTCTGCATATAACTTGATCACCTTCTCTCGCCCTACCTCTTGTTATCTGCTCATTGTAGCTATAGTGCTAATCATGTCAGGAGTTTAACTCAGAAGTGTGTTGGTGGGGTTCCCTATGGATGCGCTCAGTGTATGCCCCGGCCCCTCAGCCTCCTCCCCGCTCCTGCCTCTTTTCTCCTCCTTCTTCTTGGAAGGTCTGCTGCTCAGGACCGTCACAAAAGCTTTCTTCTCTCCGTGTCTTTGTCCCAGGTGGCCCTGGTATTCATCTGCCTCTGGATGGATGCTCATAACCATTTTGAGTGTAAGTCAATCGCTGTTGCTTCCATTGTGATAAGTTGCAGACTGTCTGTTGCAGGCCTCTCTGTCAGCATCCCCACCTCCCCTCTGTATTCGCATCGGCCTGGGAGCTCTTGTTTCCATCAAATGAGTCAGGGAGAGATCTTGGAAGAGTAATTAATTTGAGCAGATGTGTGTCAAGGTCCTAGGAAATAAAAGATGTCAGTACAAACCACCTGTGCTTGCTGTGGCCACAAAGCTGCAGAACGCAGGTGGGCCTCTCCTTAGGAAAACCTCCAGGTCCAGGCTATTTGCATTTCAAAAGTCACTTGACAGAAGGATTTGCTGCTAGATCCCTTAAAACTGGAGCTCCTTTGGTTTATTTAAGTCATTTATAGGCCATTAAGTACTTGACAGAGGGACTTTAGGGACAGGAAAACTTTATGTTCAAATTTAAGAACCAGTGCCAATTACAGATGGCTCAGAAATGAAGATTAAGCATCCCAGAAATTGTATGTAAAGCCAGTGGGGAAGTGTAGGCTGACTCATCAAAAACAGGACCCCACACACCCCTTCAGAGATGCTTGCCAGGGACCCATATAGAAATGTACCTGTTTTTCTATAGTGATGAACCCTGACATAGGAACTACGATTTCTGCGCTGTTTTCCTGATTGATCCCTGTTCTGCTCAGCCCCGTGTTCCCTTAGGCTGGGTGGAGATTGCCTAACTGAAAATCAGAGTCCCAGTCAATGTCCTTTTAAGGTTTTTTATTGTCTGATGTTTCTCTAGTAGACTTCCTTTTCACTCCCCAGGGCTCCTGTTTCTTCCCTTCTCTGACTTCAGTTCTCCACCTCACCTCCCACACCGTACTCTGAGCTCTGCATCTCACTTCCAGACTTCACGGAAGTGACAGAGGAGATGGAGATGGAGGCATCTGTGTGGGCCCGCCTCATCTCCGTCCAGCCCCCAGGCCTGTGAGCCCATCGCAGCCGGGCTTGGCTTCGTCCCTCCTGAAACTCCGAGGCACAGTCCTTCCACCCGTGCTCCGGCTCTCAGCCTCTCTCTTCTCAAGGACCTCACCTGGGGTCTTTCCCAGCAGTGTCTGACCTGCTGTCTTACCTGTCATCTTTGACAAAGCCACCAGCTGCCTGCAGTTGTACCTTCTCTTTGAGCTCCTGCTCCACCCCTGCTCTCTTTCACTGCCAAACAGCTCAGGATTGTCGGCGCACACCGCCTCCACTTCTCCAACTCCCCGTCACCCTTCCGCCCACTTCAACCTGCCATCCGTCCCCACCAGGCCACTTCACAACTCGGGGAGGTTACCGGTAGCTTCCGTATAGCCTCCTCCTGCCCTGCTGATGCTTTACTGTCCTCATCTTGGCTTCTCAACAGGATTCCACACCCTCTCCTTCTCAAGACACTTTTTCTGGGCTCCCGACGCTGGGCTCCTCTGGCCCTACTCCCTCCCTTTCTGTTTGTTCCTCCTTTTTCTTGTCTAAATAGCGAATGTCCTGACTCTTGGTCCTCAGCTTGCATCTCCATCTACACACCCTTGCTAGGTGTTACCAAGCTTAAAGGCCATCTCTGTAGTGATAACTTCCAGATTCCTCTCTTGAGGTCTGGTCTTGGGATTCTGTCTCCTTGAATTTTTCGTTTGAATGTGCTACAGATACCCCAAACATGTGAAAGGAAACTAGACTCTTTATTTCACTTCTCTGTGGCTCTCTTCGTGGTTGTGTGTGGGCTTCTCCTTGCGGCAGCTTCTCTTGTTGCAGAGCATGGGCTTGGCACACAGGCTCAGTTACTTACAGCTCACGGGCTCTAGAGTGCAGGCTCTATGACTGTGACCCACGGGCTTAGATGTCCCGTGGCATGTGGAACCTTCCTGGACCAGGAATCAAATCCGTGTTCCTTGCATTCTTTACCACTGGACCACCAGAGAAGTCCCCAGAAACCAACCTCTTGATGTCTCTTCTTATGTCTTTTTCTCCCTAAATCTTCTCCCATTTCAGTAAATGACACCCACGTCCACCAGTTTGCAAGGCCAGAGACATGGGAGTCCTCCCTGTTTCTTTCTCTTACCCTCTCTACCTCACTTCCCACCAGATCCTTCCAGTTTACCTCCAACGTGTATCTCCAGTGTACACTCTTCTCTCCGTCTGCCCTGCCCACCCTCCCATCCACGCCACTACCATGTCCTTCCTAACCTAGGACCATAGCCTCCTAATTGGTCTCTTTACTGCTATTCTTGATCCCTATTCTTCACACAGCTCAGCATTTCAAAACATAAATTGTTTCGTGTTATTCCTCTGCTTAGACCCTGCAGTGGTTATTCATTATCCTTAAATCAGGACCCTCCTTGCCGTGTCTTATAAGGCTCTGTGTGATCCAGCCCAGCCATCTAATTCCCCAGCTTCATCTTGCTTCCTCTCCTTGATGGGTCGCCCTCCTAACATCTGTTTCCTCCCGTCTTCCATTGTGATAGAACCCCACTTTTGTTCAGAAAAGGGATTTTTCATGAAAAAGGTGGTGACGTTTTCGGAAAGATGAGTCCTTCTCTCTTCCACAGGAGATGACCATGATTTGTTAATCCAAGCTAATTGTGGTAATGCCATGACTCTATGTCCAGTGATTGGTTTAAGGGCAGGTATGTGATTGGTTCTGCAACATGGGACTTAAGAATGTCTCCTGGCGACTTCTAGGAAAGATGCACTGCCCTCCTGGCAGAATTAGACATGAGGGGGCGATGCCGCCAACACTCCCTTCCCACTTTTCTGATGGTGGTGGATGAGGATGTGGTGCCTGGGTGCCATGATGGTAGACACAGCCACACACTGAGGATGGTAGATGGTGGGGGGAGCAGGTCCTGATAGACTTGGCTGAGAGGCTGAATTTACCCTGTAATTGACAGCATCTCCTTCAGGGGATAATACATATCTTTATGGTTCCAGTTCCGCTGAAAAACGTTTTCTGTTGCTTGCAACCGAACGCATCCTAACTGAAATCCTTTCTCTCACTCCACCCTCACTGGCCTTTCAACCTGTGGACATGCCGAGCTCTTTCCTGCCCCAGGAGGTTTGCATGTTCTGTTCCCTCTGTTTGGAGCATCTCTACCTGCTGTTCACACGGCCGATGTTGTGCATCCTTAAGGCTCAGACGGCTCTCACATAAAACTTTTCTTGCATCATTTCCTTGTGTCTACTTCTTGTTCGTTTCCTTCATAGCCCTTAGCACCTTTTGAGATAATTTCTGACATTCACTTTTTCCTTCCTTTCTGTTAACTCCGTAAGGGCAGAGACTGTATATCTTGTTCACTACTGTGGCCTGTGTGTCTGTGCATCACAGAGTCCGATGCATTGCAGATAGAAGGGGCTCACTTCCTGTTTGCGGACTGATTGCATGAAAGGAGGACCAGTCTGATCATGCTCTTCCTTCCCTTATTCTCTTCCACTTGGTGACACTTACACCTTGTACTCCAGCCATTCTGACCTATGAATGGTATTATATAAACTATGTATCTGTAATATAGTTTATAATGGTATTATTATAAACTATAATACCTATTATGGTATTATAGTTTCTTGAACATTGCTTCATCTCCCTGACCTCTGGACCTTTGCATGTGCGGCTTCGTCCGCCTGGAAGAGCTCTCTCTTTTCACCTAGGCACCTCCCACGCTTCCTTAGGTCTTGGTTGGGATGCTGCGTGTCTTCCTGGCCCCCCTCCCTGGATCGCGTCCCCTTAGGTCCCCCTTCACCCACCACAGCACTGACCAGTCTGTACTGTAGGTCCCACTTGTCTGACTCCCTTAGACTCTGAGCTCCTTGAGAGAATGGCTTCTTTATCACAGTTTAAAATCCTTGCATCCCAAATACTCACAGTAAGTGATTAGAAAATTCCCGCTCTGACGATGGCTTCCCTTGCCGGGCTCTCAGGAGGACTCAGGGGCGGGGGGGAGCATGCAGGCACAGCACCTCTCCCAGGTCTTGACTCCCCAGGAGCTCGAGACCTTCCTGTTCCCCTTCCTTACTCTTCCGCTTTTTGGCTGCTCTTCCCAACAGGTGTTGACCTGCCCCTGCTCCCTGCCTGAGTCCAGGCTCTTCAGCTGAGCCCAGCAGTGGGCTGCGAAGTCTCACTGTACCATAAAGGCGGTTTCTGTAGCTGCTTCTTTTTAAACAACAAAAATAAAATTGCCTCTGCGTCTTACTTGGCTGCCTGAGCTGAGCGCCTTGCCAGCGTGTTTACATTAAGGCATCTGCGGGGGTCCTCCAGGTTGTGGGCTGTGTGTGTTTTGCCTGTTTAGTACGGCTCCCACTCTGTCTAATTTCCTAATACAGCTCAGCCTTCTAATTTTTTCTCCGAGGCTGTGGACGGGAAAGGGAAATTGAGACTCCAGATGAGCCCTTCTTCAGACTCTGAGATCCCCCAAAGTCAGCCTCCAGCCCAATTAGAAACCTGCCTGGCTTTTTAGGAGCCAGAGTGCCTGCCGACAGAAGATTCCTGTTCCGAGTCCTAATTGCTGCTTGATGGAATGAATAAAGACATTGTGTTTTCTACATTTTACTTACAGAGCTGCTGATGCGGTGAATGTTGGATGAAGCGTCTCTTTCTCAGAGAGATTAAAAACCAAGTGCCTCAGCGACAGATCGGAGCCGCTGTCTTAGTGGCAGGCCTTCCCCTTGGCCCTCGGGAGCCCCTGCTTGAGCAAGTCTGGGGAGTCAGGGAGAGCGGCTCCCTGTGCTGTCCGCTCCTCTGAACTCAAGGTGGAAGCCGCCGGGACCATCTATTCTGGCTGAGTAAAAGCGAGAGAAGTCCTTTTGAGTGGTGGTTTTCCAGACAGTCTCTCACTTCCTTCCCCACAATGACCTCATGCCTACGGTTTCCTTTGTGCTGATGTGGAAACTGGGGCTAAAAGACTTAGGTGGCATCTTGCCGAGGTCTCACACAGGCAGCAGGGAGCAGAGCAGTGGTTTGGCTTCAGGGTCCTGGTGCTGAAGCGGTCTTTCCCCCTTGGCCTGGGATGCTTTCCTGCTGGGTCCAGTTAACCCAACCCCCGAGGAGCTGCCACTTCTTTTCCTTGAGAGTGAATGGCAGGGAGAGTGTAGCAGGTAACTGCTGCTGCATAACAAACTTCCCCCAACTTAGTGGCTTAACAAACTTTTCTGTTTTTCTTGGCTCCATGTTAGCTAAATGGTTCCTAGGGTCTGGGACTAGAAGGTCTGGAATGGCCTATTTCAGTATCAGCTGGGGTGAGACCCAGATGGTCTGATTTTCCAGGAGGCTAGCCCCAGCCTGGCCTCTTCTTTCACATATTTCGTATGTAGCTGTAACCATGCATATAGATGTAGGTTCATCTTTGGAATAATGCTGGTCTGAACCTCATTTATCTTTACTTGCTCCTGTGGTAGGGCAAAGTTGCTGGCCACAGAAGAGGGAAGCCCTAAGCTACAAGCACTTTTGGAGCCTCTGTTAGTTCATGTCTTCTAGCGTCCAGTTGGACAAGGAAGCCGCGTGTCCAAGTCCAGACTCAAGGAGTGAAGAGTAGACTCTGCCTTTTGATGGGAGGGGCTGGGAAGCCCCATTAGCGCGGGCCTCATCCTGAGATGGGAAGCTTTTGCCGTCATTTTGCTCTCCCACAAAGGGTCATGTTCTTCAAAAGGCCATTTCATGGTCCAGTCATTTAGGGGCTGGAGAGGGGACTTATTGATCCTCTACATCTGGACAGGATGTCACCATGGCTGTTTCCAGACAGATGTTTAATTTTTTGTTGCTATATTGTTTTTAACATGCAGAGGATGAGAAAACAAAACCTCCCTTTGGTAATTTATCCACGTTCTCATGACTGGCCATTATCTTTTGTTATCTTTATGTCTTTGGACCAGATGCTTCAGCTTGCCTGGGAGCGCATATCTGGACGTGTTGGTAGGGACCATCCTGCCTTTTTGGCTCATAGCTGCAGGATGGAGGAGGCGGCAGCTCTGTGCCCTGCCTCATCCCTTCTCTAGGGCTCTCAGCATGCTCTGCTTTCTCTATCTGAACTTTCCATGGTTTTCCCCCAAGATCTGGGAAATGCAGACCAGAGGATTTTAGGCTCTTTGAAGGAGGGAGAGGTTCAGAGGAATCCAATCCATTTTGTGATTGAGTCTCTTATATACCCTGACAGCTTTATCTCAGATTCTGTTTTCCCAGCCCCCAGCCTCTTTCCTATGCTTCCAAGGCCATGATGACCTGTTTTCTGGGTAGAAACTGCTTTAATCAGAGGTTTGTGGGAACCAGTTTCAAGGTAGCCAGGCCCTCAGGTCTCAATTCAAGGTTTCCCTATAACCTTCCAACAGGGAAAGAACAGGGCTGCAGGAGGTGTAAACACCATGGGCTTTTCCCCAGCTCAGCCTCTCGGATGAATCCCTCTGGGAATTTTGTACATAGCTGGGCCCCAAGGCCTGGGACCCAAACGTGAAAGGCCTCTGGTGCCCCTTGCAGCCAGGACTGGTTACAATTATTGGCTGATTTTAGTCTCATTCTTTTCTGCAATGGCTTCAATACCCAGCACAGGGCCTGGCACAGGAGGAAAGCTCCTGAAAGGAGCTCACCTCTAGACCATGATGCTAGCGACTGCAGCCTCGTGGCAGAAGTTCCAGAGGGGTGGTGCTGGGGGCACTGGTTGAGGTGGAAATGAGCTGGTTGCTCCAGTGGTCATGGTGGGAAGGGAAGAGGGGGAGGTGAGACCCCAGCGTGGGGTCTGAAGGCTACAGTACTGAAGACAGCCTCGTCCGCCTCTGGAGGAAGGGGGGTGCCCAGCGCCCTCCCCACATGGCCAGTGGGCTTCTCAGCGCAGCTGGCTCCTTGGGCATTGTCAGCCTTTGTGTGTCCCATTAGAGCCAGAGAGCTAAAGGTTCCATGAGGTTGGCTTTTCCTTTTAAAACACACACACACACACACACACACACACACACACAACAACACGTTTCCTGCAAATTAAACAAGTGTCATATCAGCTTTGGTTGCCTGAATGGCAGCCTTCCAGAAGCAGTGCCTCAGGCTAAGCCCCAGGAGCTGGGTTTCTAGTCTCAGGGGCTCCCAGGGAGGCCCTGTCTGTTCCTTGACGAGAGGGCTGGGGTGGGATGTCAGTCTTCATTCTGCTTCTCCTGTCGGGGGATGCAGGAGACCCCTTTTGGGAGCCCAAGGACCCCCTCCCACGAAGGTAATCAGTGGCTCCGGCAGCGCGCCCACCCCCTCACTATTACAGGCCACATTTAGTGCACGTATAGAAAGTGAATGGGAGGCGAAAGACAGCGGCGTTCCTCACTTTCTCAGAGAAGCCGGGAACCCTAAAAAGACCGAGGACTCAGCAGATCTAGTGTAGCTCCTAGAAGAACTTTGGGCCCAGACAGGGCAAGGGACTTGATTGAAGTCACACAGCGTATCAGCGGCTTTTGGTTCATTTTATTTATTTTTTTAAGTGTCTGTTTATTTTTGTCTGTGGTTGGTTTTGTTTGGTTTCGGCATGCGGGCTCTTTGCTGCAATGTGTGGACTTAGTTCTCGCAGGACACGTGGGATCTTAGTTCCTAGACCAGGGATGGAACCTGCATCCTGTGCATTAGAAGGCAGATTCTTAACCACTGGACCACGGGGAAGTCCCTGGCTTTTGGTGCAAAGGTCAAATCCTCATGTTTAAGGGGAGGGAGCCAATACTGAGGAGGGGAAGCCTTTTTCATTTCCTGGTGATCTGCAAGCAGCTTGTCTCTTAATTGATTGTATGTGGTGGGGTTTTTATTTCTTGGTTTTTTTTGGTTTGTTTTTTTGTATTTTTTTCGGTTTGTTTTTTTGTATTTTTTCATAGCTGCTGGAATCCCTCCCAGAAGTAAAGGGGCTGAGATGAGCAAAATAAATAAGGAATAAACAGGCTCAACATGTGGGGGAAGTGAAAGTAAAAAAGCAACTGTGAGTTTGGGGTGAAACTGACTCGGAACTGAATGGGAGCAACTCTGAAACCAAAGTTAATGAGATGGAAAAAGAGCAGCAAACATGATAAACAGCCGGAGCGTGTTTCTGTGTTTTGTTTTTCCTGGAACAATGGAGCTCAGGGCTTGCCAGTATCTTTAAATGAGGAGCCTGGGCTGGGCTTGGCATGTCCCTCAACTCTGGCAGGCGTGAAGGACTGAAAGGGAACTCTCGCCTTCTGGGCCCTTGATCCTGGCCTTTGATTTTGCCGGGGTCTGCTCACCAGCTCAGTCACCAGCCAGGTACCCTGGGGCCGTCCTCTGTCTGCTCTCATCCTTCCCTTTCATCCTAAGGCTCCTTAAATTTCCAGCTTGCTCCACTTATGGTATTGATCGGGAGCCCCTGGGGACCAGCTGCACTCGGATGGACCCCTCCTGTTCCTTTGTTACCTTTGACAAGCCCTGGACCTCCCGTGTCTCTTTTCTCTGAAATGATGAGAATGCTGACAACATTCTTTTGCTATTCTCAACCGATGAGAATTTTTTGCTTCCTAGGACCAGTCTCCGTTTAGTGGACAAAATAGAACCCAATAGGAATTGATTACCACCCCACAGGCTCCTCACAGGCCCGGCATCCCTGTCCAAGAATGGCTCTTTCATTTCAGGGAATGGATAGATGGTCCTGCTGGTAGCTGCCTAAAGAGGGAGCAGGGAGCTAGCTTGGCATCTTCTAGACTTTCTCTCAGGCTGGTGTCTTCACAGCCCTTGGTGAGGCAGGTGTTGGTAGCCCATTTTGTGGATGAGAAAATAAAGGCCCAGAGATGTGAAGGAGCATGCTTGCATCTTGGCAGAAGTAGGCTTGAACATAGAACTGTCTGAACCCAAGGCCTATTGTCCCTGTTGAGAACCAGGTTAGGTGTGAAGAGCTCTATCTTGGTTTTCACAAGTATCTTGTTAATGCTAAAAAATACTAGTAGCTGGGGGCTTCCCTGGTGGTCCAGTGGTTAAGACTTAAGCTTCCAGTGCAGGGCATGCAGGTTTGATCCCTGGGAGCTGAGATTAAAAACCAAAACATGAAACAGAAGCAATATTGTAACGAACTTAATAAAGACTTTAAAAAGGGTCCACATCAAAAAAAAATCTTTAAAAACAATAAAATAAAATATTAGTATCCTGTTCGGTGTTCACTGTGTTAAGTGGCAGCTCTTTTGGCAGAGGTCGGAAGGCAGGGAGAAGGGGGACAAGGGCTGAGGAGTGCCTTTCGATGGGGGAATCACCAGAGCTAAGGTCACAGAGGGGCGGACTGTGTCTTGCTGGCAGACGGGCTCTGTTTATCCAGAGATGCTCTTGCTCTGGGGCTACCCAGGTGGCTCAGCTGTAAAGAACCCACCTGCCAATGCAGGAGACGAAAAAGACGTGGGTTCGATTCCTGGATCGGGAAGATCTGAAGTAGGAGATGGCAACCCACTCTAGTATTCTTGCCTGGAGAATCCCCATGGACAGGGGAGTCTGGTGGGGCTACAGTCCTTGGGCCTGCAAAGAGTTGGACAAAACTGAGCAACTGAACATGAGTCAGACAGTGAGGGCACTGTTCAGGAAGAGCTGACTGTCCTCCTGAGGTGGGTTTCAGAGTGGGGCAGGGTTAAGCCCAGGCTGGTTTACACCCAGATCCGGCAGGAGAGGCTCATTGTTGTCACTAGGCAGAAAGACCTGTAACCTGCAGACGAGTGAGGATGCGGGAGGATTTCAGAGGGAAGCAACTAACGCATGGGGAGGGCGGTAATAAGCAAAAAGAACTCCCACCCAAGGAAGGGGCGCCAGGCCCTGTGAGCCCTGACATCCGAGCTGAAGAGAGCACGGCCAGGATGCAGAGGAGCGGTTCTGAGGGCCGCATTAGAGGCCCCCAATTCTGTCTCATTGTCAGAATCAGCCAGGGAGCTTTAATTAGAAAAAATAATAGTTAGGTCAACCCCTGGCAGTGGTTTAGTTGTGAAGTCGTGTCCAACTCTTTGCAGTCCCATGGACTAGCCCACCAGGCTCCTCTGTCCATGGGATTCTCCAGGCAGGAATACTGGAGTGGGTTGCCATTTCCTTCTCCAGGGGATCTTCCTGACCCAGGGATCGAACCCGTGTCTCCTGTGTTGCAGGCCGTCTCCTGCATTACAGGTGGATTCTTTACTGACCGAGATACCAGGGCAGCCAGTCCCTACCGCTAGACTTTATTGGGATGGCTAGTGATACTGATGAACAACCAAGGGCGGGGGTACCTGGGTTAGATGAGTGTGTTATTCAACATCGAAATAAATATTTGAGGGAGACAAGAATCAACACTCAGGCAACAAACTTTTGAGAACTTAACGCCTGCCAGGCACTTCTGTGGCTTGCATCGAGGCAGGTGGGGTCCCCTATCCTCTAGGAGTGCACAGAATAGGTGATAAAATCTCTCCAAGCCTCACTTTCCTCATAAGTTCAATGAAACAAATACTGCTTTGAGCACAGGGTCTCCACGACGTTTATGTGAAAGAGCAACGTGGAATCCAAGTTCCTAGCTTAGCATCTGGGCCATGGCAGTTTCCCCAGAGTTGTCTGCTGACCACGGTTCCTGATGCAGGACTTCTCTTCCAGTTCAAGTGCCATGTGAATTGAGGGTCTACACTGTGTCACGGATGGTCCAGGCTTTGGAGGATGTTGTTGTTATTGCTGTTGTTTTGGCCATACTGTGGCACATGGGATCTTAAGTTCACCCAGCAGCGATCTAACCCACACCCTGTACAATGGAAGCTTGGAGTCTTAACCACTAGGCTGCCAGGGAAGTCCCCAGGCTTTGGAGGATGTTGGAGTGAGGGGGACCTCATTTCAGTCCTCAGATAGCTTATAGTGCGATTGGGAGACAGCTGCGTTAAACCTCCAGCACTTCAGCATCTAGAATGCAAGCCCAGGCTGAGCATAGATACTTCGTGCCCTGCTTTCTGGGGTCTAGGGCCAGAGGGTAAAAGGTCCAGGGAAGCTGCTTAGAGAGAATTCCAAAGGAAGTACTGGATTTTGCAGGATGAGTAAAGTTCTCTAGGTGGGCAAGGTGCTTGCAGGCAGCTGGGACTGGATGTGCAAACATATGGAGGCTTGACAGAGGTGTGTTGGTGGCAGGGGCTTGGCGGGTGGGGTCTCTGGACCTTGCCCTCCAAGGTCTCTTTTTGTTGTTGGTATTTGCTAAGTTGTGTCTGGACTCTTGCAACCTCAATGGATGGTAGCCGGCCAGGCTCTTCTGTCCACGGGATTCCCCAGGCAAGAATACTGGAGGGGGTTACCATTGCTTCCTCCAGGTGATTGACCCCGCCCAGGGATCAAACCCTCGTCTCCTGAATTACAGGCAGATTCTTTGCTGCTGAGCCACTGGGAAAGCCCTCCAAGGTCTCTAGGCCCTTCATTCTTGTCCTCTGTTTCTCTCTCTCCTCCCTCTTTTCCTCCCTGGAATGGCACGTACCAGGTGCAGACACTTGAAAAAGTTCATCTGCTTGATGTTTGATTTATCATTCAAACCTTCGGTAACTGGTTTCTAGTCTCATAAAATATTAAATACATCCATATATCGGATATCACATTTTGATATGTTTTCACGCCTCATTTGCCACCAAAGTCAAGGACAAACTCACATTTTTCATGGCATGGGGCCCAGATTTGTCCGAGTACAGTGTTTTATTATATCCCCTCACCCTAGCCCTCCATGCGGACCCAAATTTCTCAGGGTCTTGCTTGAGTGTCCCCACCGACAGCCCACTTGGCACTGACTGTGGCACACCTGGGGCAGAAAGGCAGCATATATCATCCCCGAGGAGGATTATTTGCATAGCATTGTAAACATTTGTGGAAGGGCAAGGTCTCTGCCAGACATCTCCAGATCCCTGGTAGAACAGCAGCCAAGCCAGTGGCAGAGCCTGAGGGGAGAGGCTGTGAGTGGTTCCTTCTTCTGTCTGTTCTGGTTCCCATGCACTCATCTGACATTTCATGAGCATCTATTCAATAACAGGCACTGAATCAGGCTCTGGGTATGTTAAGACGGCCAGTCAGACAGAGAAGGAGAAATACCATATGACATCCCTTATAGGTGGAATCCAAAAAGAAATGATGCAAATGAACTTACACAATAGGAAGAGACTCACAGACTTAGAAAATGAACTTGTGAGTGCCAGGGGGAAGGGATAGTTAAGGATTTGGGGAAGGTCAGGTACATACTGCTATATTTAAAATGGATGACCAAAACCTATTGTATAGCACATGGAACGCTGTTCAATGTTATGTGGCAGCCTGGATGGGAGGGGAGTTTGGGAGAGAATGGATACATGTGTAATGTATGGCTGAGTCTCTTCACTGTTCACTTGAAACTATCACAACATTGTTAATTGGCTGTACCCCAATACAGAATGTTTTTGGTGTTAAAAATTAAAAGGTAGTAAACTATTGCCCCACTGTCGAAAGTATAGATGGCAATCAGGGCAGTGGGTGCTACAGGTATCCAGGGAGAAGCATGTCAGAGGAGCTGTGAGTGTGGAGAGGAAGGCATGCAGCTCTCCCCTATGGGGTGGGGAGAGGATGGGACAGCAAGAAAGACTTCATAGAAGGAGGGATCCTTGCATTTAGTTTTTGGCTAAGAATAAGTGTGCAGAAGGCAGAGGGCAGGCAAGGACATCCTGGGATGTGCCTTGGAGAAGCTGGGAGCGCCTCAGTGTGGCTGGGACCATAGGGTTTGGGGAGGAGCTAGATAGGCTTGAATGCACACAGGAGGTGAGGGTGGGCCATGAGGATAAAGGGATTTGGTTGTATCTCAGAGACTGTGCAGGTCCACTGAAGCGTTTTAATGGAGGGAATGCCGTGACCAGATGTGTGACTGGGGATGGTTTGGGGCAGGACAAGAGGAGAGTCAGGGAAGCCCATGAGTCGGCTGCTTCTGTAACCCAGGGGAGAATGAGGAGGGCTGGATCCAAGGGGAGAGGAGGAGGACACGGCTCAGGAGACATTTAGGACTTGAACTTGATGGTGTAACTGATACAGGGTTAGTGGCGCTAAGGCTGGGTCCCCTAAATGTAGGCTTTGAGAACAGTATATATATTGTAAGAGGTTTGTTTGGAAAACACCAGTGGCAAAGAGAGACAAGGAAGGAAAGGAAGCCAGGGTAAAGAGCTTAAAGGACAGGTGAGTGCTGTGGACACATGGGGCTCCAGTCCTGCCGGGGGGCTTGCAGAGACAGTAGGGTGTCCCTCCTGATGTGCCAGGGAGTTGAGGTATGATCATCCAGATGCCATGTGTCTTTGGCTAAGGGTTGCCCCCCGTGCCTAATGACCCAGCACTGGTCTGCAGGAGAAAGCCATCAGCCCAAAGTCATAGGTGCCTGCCATACAAGGATGATGCTTGCCAAGGGGATTCAGGCAGGGCACAGTCAGCATCTATACTGTTGGTACAAGGGAGGTGAAGGTCAAGGATAACAACTGATTAGGTGGTGAAGCCATTCAGAAAGAGAATGTGGGAGGAGTGGTCATTAGGGGAGAAAGGGAGATGACTAATTCTACTTTGCACATATTGAGTTGGGGTTGCCACAGAGAAACATCCAACAAGCAACTGAATGATGGGATCTAAAATTCAAGAGAGAGGAGTGGGCTCAAGACACAGAATCTGGCTCCATTTGGGTAGAGATGGAGTCTAAGTCATGTATTAAGATTAAGTCACTTGAAGTCAGTTAATCTGAGTGCATGGAGCCTAAGCCATGTGCTCAGATTAAGTCAGGCAGCCTGGGGCTAACAGGGACTTCCCTGGTGGCTCAAATATTAAAGAATCTGCCTGCAATGCAGGAGACCAGGGTTCTATCCCTGGGTTGGGAAGATCCTCTGGAGAAGGGAATGACAACCCATTCCAGTATTCTTGCCTGGAAAATCCCATGGCAAGAGGAGCCTGGCAGGCTACAGTCCATGGGGTCGCAAAGAGTAAGACATAACTGAGTGACTAACACAGAGACATACACATAAGGGTTGGGAAGAACAGATGAATTTATGGAGCCAACTAAGGAAGAAAGCTCAGAAGTGAAGTGAGGAGTAACTAGAGGTAGAAGAACAGACAAAAGCAATTGAGACCACAGAATCCCAGGGAGGAAGACACTGGAGATGACAGATGTGCCAAGAGGTTCAGGAAGGTGAGGATGGGACAGTGTTGGGTGGGTAATGAGGAGGTTGTGGGTATTTGAGAAGCATTTTCAGTTGAGAGGTGGGAACAGAAGATACAGAGCAGAGGCAGCTGTATTAGGTTTATGTTCAAGGAAGAGTCAGAGTCAACGTGACATTTAGGAGTGAATTCTGGACTGGTATGCGAGAGTGGAGAGAGGAGAGACTGTAAAGGAGCTGCTGGGAGGGTCCTGGTCTGGGACATAGCAGTGGGCATAGAAAGGAAGAGACAGATGGGCCGCGGCAGCCTGCAAAGAAGGCTTGATAAAGCTCAAAGTCGCTAGGCTTGGGGACACATCTGCAGTGGCTCTCCAGGCCACCCCTCTGGTCACACTCTGCCAGGAGTCCGCAGAGTCGGCTGTATCAAGAGTGTGTCTGTGTTCCAGGGTGGGGTGCTGTTGTCATTGATGTACGTGGTCTCTGCCATCCCTCTTCTGAGAGGGTGACCTTGGCCACACTCCTGATCCTTCTGAGACTTCTTTCTGTGTATAGAGGCAGAGGTGATGGCCACCATGCCCGCGTCCTGAGTTGTGAGGCTCCAACAGCTGGTGGTTTCGGACCCTTGTGTAGCGTGTACCGACCTGTCTGGGTTTTTCACTATACTCAGAACCACCATCAGGGCCTGTGTCTTTGGTGGGCTCGGGACGGTGCCCCCTGGAGCTGGCCTCACTTCTCTGCTCGCTGGACTCACTTCTCTGCTCGCTGGACTTTGAGGCCCCAGCTCACTCTTCTGGAAGCACCAGTGTGCGCTGACCTTGACTGCTCCCCCTCAAAGTGGACAGGCCTGGCTGGATTGCAGCCTGTGGGCAAAACAGTGACCAGTCAGCAGGAGCCTTTTTCCCCCTTTCTCTTCTTCGATTCAGGACTGGTCTGTAGCCCACTGGCTTCAGGGAGGTGACTGAATCTGCTTCGCTGAATCATAATAGCAAATTGATTTTATAGCCGCCAGAGTCTGTAACACATTCCCAGTCAACTTGGGATAGCACCGTTGTGGGGTAATGGCATTTTAATTGTGTGTGTATCTAGTCTGGCTAAACGTTGGAGGCCTGGGGCAGAGACTCAACCCCAGTGCTCCCCGGTCCCTCGCTCCCCCTTACGTCTGGTCTGCTGGACCGCTATCAGAGATGTTACACCCGGAGCCCAGCCCTCTCCTGCCTCAGGGATCGGGGAAACTGAGCAGTTGGGGGTGAAGCTGAAGATGACTCTGGGCTTCCATCTGTTTCAGATTTTCCTCCGCTTTTAACATGTCCTCTGTCCCCCTCTCTCTGCTCTTCCTTCTCACCCTCTTTGTACCTTTACTGCTCAGTGTTTTGTTGGCTTTGCCTGCTATCATTCTTTCTGCCTCTTTGCTCAGTTTTTCTCTCACCCTTCCTCTGTTCTCTCTACTCATGTGCTGTGTGGTCTTCGGCAAGTCGCTTACCCTCTCTGAGCCACAGTTCTCTCATTTATAAGATGAGGTGGTTAGACTAATTGGTCTCAGCGATCCTTTGGTGCTAATGTGATTCCTCCCCGTGTCCTGCCCTCTCCCCTCCCACTTGCCTTCTCTTTTGTTTTTCTCTTTCATTTCTCGGCTTCAATTACTTTTTTATGGCCAGCCTGCATGTGGGCCAGACAGTGGTGATGAAGGCAGGGAGCAGGAATCTCCCCTCTCCACCATAAGTGTGGAGGCCTGAGTTGCCTTTTGTGATCCCTGAGCCGTCCAGAGGAGATGAATTTAGTGAGCAGCTGACTTGCTCCCCTCCCTAGAACAGCCAAGTAATTGAAGAAAACATGAATGTTAATGATGCATATAGCATTTGGAAGTTAGAGGGGTGATTAATATGTTGTAAGTTGTATATTAACACCTTTGCGGTGGCATAATGAAGACAAAATTAACACTTGTAGATGAGATTGTTTATTCTTGTGTGCAGACTCCTGGTTCCTGGCCCCCAAAGCCTCAGAAAACACGGGGCTGCTGTGTGTGTGTCCAGTTGGCATGGCAGAGGGACCTCTTTCTGGCATTGAGGTTCTGGTCCACGATCTTTGTCACCTGAGCAGAGGACAGGAGCATGGCAGGCAGGGGACTTGGGATCAGCAGGGGGACAAGATGGAGGGCACCATCATTCGGGAGCAGCCCCCCAGAAGGCATGTTCTTCATGGCTTGGTGAGCTGACTCTTAAGTTTTTGAAAGAACTTCAGGACAGGGTGGCTATCTCTAGATGGCACCCACTTCGAGGGGGTGAAGTGCAAGAAGGATGAGGGATAAGGGAGCCCCCTGCAGCATCTCAGGCTTCAGGAGGTCAGCAATTAGCCCTCTTGCTCTGGGGAGGTCTGCGCTGCTAGACTGGGCATCCTTGTTAAGTCACAGGCCAGGTCCAAGGAAGCATGTGGATGGGAAACTCTTCCTTGCTTCTTATTCCCCACTGATGCTCCGTCAGCCCTTTTGGATCCAGAATCCAAGGGTGTGGGGAGTCTTGAACGAACCTAAATTTAGGCCACACGTTATAATTTCCAATTGGAAGTAAGAAGGAGAGGCTTTGTTTTGGGCTCACAGCTTAAGGCAGAACCAGAGGGACTGGCTCTCCGTGGTTGCTTCTCAGGGATTCGGGGCTAAGTGCTAGAAATGAGAGCCACAGTTCACTCCTTTGACCATGTGGACCTGTAGGTAGTTCAGTGGTCCAAGAGGCTAAGGAGAAATTCTGTTACACACTCAACCCTGTAGTTCTGAAGTCTGGAATAGCAAGTAGAAGGCAGACAGATTCATATCCCATCCCTGGATCTGCTGGCTGTGTGGCCATGACCAAGTTGCCTCATCTCCCTGGGCTTATCAACCTGCTTATCACACAGGAGTGCTAATGCTGAATATCCTAAACATACATTCTGAAAAATTATTTGAGTCATTGTGTGTGTATGTGCATGCACACGTGTGTATGTATGAGAGAGAAATAGCAAGTACAGCTTCTGGCACAAAACAAGACAGGCACTCAGAAGATGGTGATGTATGATAATTTTCGTTTCTGTTACCGTCATCATCGGCTTTCCTGGCTGCATCCTGTGTGTGCAGCCACCTCCTGCTTTCCTTCGGGATTCAGCTTGGTCACCTCCTCTGGGCATATTGCCTCACTGCCCACCACCCCAGTCTGGATGCCACACCCTCCAGTGTGTGGTAAGAGCTCTCCTCCATCTACATTGTCCCTAGAATTTGTACGTCTTTCTCCTCTATCTGATGCTAAGCTCAGTGAGCAGGGATTGTGTCTCATTCTCCCTGGATCTTCAGCACCAGCCTTTGGTAACTATTCACTGAATGAATGAATGACCTAACTCCAGGCCTGGAGGGCACAGCGTGAAAGGAAGCCAGTGGATGTGAACATAGCTGCTCATTTTCCAAGATTAACCATACATGCTTCTGTGCTGTGCAGAGAACACTGTGCTTTGGGGTTTTAGAGCATTCCCCCGACCCCTACAAGCGATAGAGAGCCTGTAACACAGGTTATCTCCTTATATGACCAATTGCAACTCAAGTCCTGCTAAGTCTTTCTTTTCTGGATACTTGGTTCATTCTTTTTGCAACATGGTTGTCGTTTACCTTGTCTTGTGATCACTTGGTTCCATAACCTACTTCCACCAGGCTCTTTGGGGATTCATTGTTGTTGTTCAGTCACTCAGTCATGTCCAGCTCTTTGCCACTCCATGGACTGCAGCACACCAGGCTTCCCTGTGCTTTCCCGGGGCTTGCTCAGACTCATGTCAGTTAAGTCAGTGATGCCTTCCAACCATCTTGTCCTCTGTCATCCCCTTCTCCTCCTGCCTTCAATATTTCACAGCATCAAGGTCTTTTCTAGTGAGTCAGCTATTCTAATCAGGTGGCCAAAGTATTGGAGGTTCAGCTTTAGCATCAGTCCTTCTAGTGAATATTCAGGGTTGATTTCCTTTAGAATTGACTGGTTTGATTTTCTTGCAGTTCAAGGGACTCTCAAGAGTCTTCTCCAACAGCATAGTTCAAAAGCATCAGTTCTTCAGCACTCAGCCTTCTTTATGTTCCAAATCTCACATCCATATATGACTACTGGAAAAACTATAGTTTTGACTATATGGACCTTATAGGCAAAGTAATGTCTCTGCTTTTTAATATGCTGTCTAGATTTGTCATAGCTTTTCTTCCAAGGAGCAAATGTCTTTTCATTTCATGTCTGAAGTCACCATCTACAGTGGTTTTGGAGCCCAAGAAAAGAAAGTCTCTCACTGTTTCTATTGTTTCCCATCTATTTTCCATGAAGTGACAGGACCAGATGCCATAATCTTAGTTTTCTGAATGTTGAGTTTTAAGCCAGTTTTTTTTTTTTTTTTTACTCTCTTTTTCATGTTCATCAAGAGGCTCTTTAGTTCCTCTTCACTTTCTGCCATAAGGGTGGTGTCATCTGCATATCTGAGATTATTGATATTTCTCCTGGCAATCTTGATTCCAGCTTGTGCTTCTTCCAGCCTGGCATTTCTCATAATGTATTCTGCATATGAGATAAGTAAGCAAGGTGACAAATATACAGCCTTGATGTGCTCCTTTCCCAATTTTGAGCCAGTCTGTTGTTCCATGTCCAGTTTTAACTGTTGCTTCTTGACCTGCATACAGGTTTCATAGGAGGCAGGTAAGGTGGTCTGGTATTCCGATCTCTTTAAGAATTTCCCACAGTTTGCTGTGATCCACATAGTCAAAGGCTTTAGCATAGTCAATGAAGCAGAAGTAGATGTTTTTCTGGAATTCTCTTGCTTCTCTATGATCCAGCAGATGTTGGCAACTTGATCTCTGGTTCCTCTGCCTTTTCTAAATCTAGCTTGTATATCTGGAAGTTCTTGGTTCATGTACTGTTGAAGCCTCATTTGGAGAATTTTGAGCATTACTTTGCTAGCATGTGAAATGAGAGCAATTGTGCAGTAGTTTGAACATTCTTTGGTATTGCCTTTCTTTGGGGTTGGAATGAAAACTGACCTTTTCCAGTCCTGTAGCCACTCTTGACCTCCTACTTTTGCATTCCAGCCCCCTATGATGAAAAGGATAACTTTTTTGGTGTTAGTTCTGGAAGGTCTTGTAGGTCTTCATAGAACTGTTCAACTTCAGCTTCTTCTGCATTAGTGGTTGGGGCATAGACTTGGATTACTGTGATACTGAATGGTTTGCCTTGGAAACAACCAGAGATCATTCTGTCATCTTTGAGACTGCATCCAAGTTCTACATTTCAGAGTCTTTTGTTGAGTTTGAGGGCTATTCCATTCCTTCTAAGGGATTCTTGCCCACAGTAGTAGATATAATGGTCATCAGAATTAAATTTGCCCATTCTGGTCCATGTTAGTTCACTGATTCCTAAAATGTCAGTGTTCACCCTATGCTTTCCCCATGCCTGTCTGTACTGGACGCCTGTTGCCACTGTGAGCTGCCAGGGTGTCCACTTGTATAGCCTCTCCTGCTAGTAGGGTGTGCATGATATATCAGTGAATGAATGCGTGAATGATTTCTTACTCTAGTTCTAGTGTAGGAGCCTATTCAGCTGTTGTCTTATTATGTGGTATGCCAGTTTTTCTACTTATCCAGAGTTCTTAGTTCCTGGAAACCAAGGATCTTTTTTTTTTTTTTGGCTGTGCCGCATGGCATGTAGGAGCTTAGTTTCCCTACCAGGGATTGAAGCTGTGCCCCCTGCTTTGAAGACTTGGAGTCTTAACCACTGGACTGCCAGGGAAGTTCCACAAGGATCTTATTAAATACGTCTGTGTTCTCATAGTACTGGATGAATCAGTTTGAATGGCTAATTAATTACTGGTTGATTTCCTCAAATTTTCTATCCTGTTAAGACTTTTGAAGCAAAAAAAAAAAAAGAAAAAAAAGAGTCTTATTAGCCTTGTTAAGGAGTGACAATATCTGAAAGAATTGATCAAGCTTGCATCCCAGTGATGAAACATATGGCATGTGGGATTCCACATGACGGGTGGAAATCCTGAGAGTTTTTCTAATCATTTCCTCACAGGCACTAATTACTTTAATGAAGGCAGAAGATCTCAGTTAAAGAGAATTATTAGACTTGGACAATAAAAGTTGTCAATGTAGCCCTCATTAAAACCTCAGTTAATTGAGTTGCCTTGTGCTGGGTGGTCACTGGCTTTGGGCTTTCCCCGCGATATCTGTGAAAAGAAAGCAGGACGTCCCTGATGGCCCAGTGGCTGAGAATCTATGTACCAGTGCAAGGGACACAGATTCTATCCCGGATCTGGAAGATCCCACATGCTGCGGGGCAACTAAGTCCACAAGCCACAGCTGTTAAGGCCACATACCATAACTAATGAAGCCTGTGCTCCCCGATAAGAGAAGCCACCACAATGAGAAACTTCTACACTGTTACAAAGAGTAGCCCCTGCTGACCACAACTAGAGAAACCCTGTGCAGAGAGAGAAATGGAGTCTCAACACAGTAAAAATAAAATAAACTTAAAATTAAATAAATTTAAAAATATCGAACCATTGGGGAAAAAAAGGATGGCAGAGGGTCTCTGCTCATTCTGGGCCAGGCTGAGGCCATGGCGGCTCTGAGCTTTCCCCACCTTGCATGTGGAGGTTTGAGCTAGGGGCGCTGGAGGAGGGTGGTAGGGGAAACTGAGGGGAAAATGAATTGACTGCCCACACCTTGGAGTCTGAGGAGGGGAGAGGAGTTATGAGCTCATGATGTGAACTTGAGTGCTTGTGGGAGGAAAAAAAAAAGAAACATTTCAAACCAGCTACCAACTTAATCAGTAGAGCTCTGTGTATGAGTGATAGGGGTGCGAGGATAAATAGTCACTTGAGGCCTGAAGGGTTGGTCTCTGCGTGTCATCTTGGAGTATGACAATGATGAGAATAACTAACACCTGCATATAGGAGTGACTAAGGGAGCTTGGGTTCTAAGGGAGTTGCAGAGACCCAAGTTTATAGCCGAGCTTAGCCGCTTACTAGCTGACTGACCTCTGGCAAGTTACTTACACCCTCTGCTTCTCCATCTCTCTTGTGAGGTATCATAATAGATGACTCTTTTGTCTTTTGTGCAAGGTGACATATTCTCCACCTGGGACTAGAACCTAGGTCTTATCAATTCATGGCCTATGCTTTGTACACACTACTGTGGGGGAAAGGGGACTGTGTATGTTTAATTAGCTGGTGTTGGGAAGAGCTTTGGAGATACAAAGCTCTTGATAAGTGGTAATCCTCTTAAATCTGTGTGGGGCTGATGTGTGAATGGAATATACAAGGCAAACAGCATTGGGGGAACTGACGAGGAGGGCAGGGCGGCCCAGACAGAGAGACTGAGAGAGAAAAATGAGTGAATGAGTGTGGAGCGTGTGCACACAAATTTGTCTGTGTGTCTGTGGATGCACATTCATCGTTTTTGCTCACCTTACTGCTGCTGCTGGCTGCTAAGTTGCTTCAGTCGTGTCCGACTCTGTGTGACCCCATAGACGGCTCCCTCGTCCCTGGGATTCTCCAGGCAAGAACACTGGAGTGGGTTGCCATTTCCTTCTCCAATGCATGAAACTGCAAAGTGAAAGTGAAGTCGTTCAGTCGTGTCCGACTCTTTGCGACCCCATGGACTGCCCACCAGGCTCCTCCGCCTATGGGATTTTCCAGGCAAGAACACTGGAGTGGGGTGCCATTGCCTTCTCCATTGCTCACCTTCAGGGTGCTTCAAAGTGATGGGTAGGGATTAAAGTATCAGATGGGACCAACAGGAGACCTCCATGTCTTTGCATCCCAGGAGTTCTGGGATTCTCTCCTTGGTTGGAAGGTGACCCTGGGTTCTGGGGCAGAGACGCATGGAAGTTCTGAAGGCACATCTGTGTGGCCCAGGGGACATGTTGAAGGAGAACCTGGTGCAGAGTGAGCTCTCTGCATGCTGCCCTGCTCATTCAATGTCTCAGGATGCTTATAACATTTGAAAATTGGCCTGATGATTCCTTCTGGCAAAGTTGCCAGTCCTGCTGCAGCCTGGAATTGGGGGATCTGTGAACTCAGAGACACTCTGTTCTGCTTTGACTCAGTGGCGGACAATCTGTTTTCCCCTAGGAGCTGGGTTTTGGTCTTCAGTTATCAGTCAGTGCGCTCTCTACTCTGTTCCCTCCTCCTCCCCATAAGGAGGCTCCGCCCACATCCTCTTTTGCCTTCCTCCTTTCCTCTGCTGGTGGTGAGAGAGCACGCTGCTTTTGGCCAGCCAGAAGCCGACCTGGGTTGAAGATGTAAGTGCCTGTAGTTCCTTGCGGGGGGTGGGGGGTGGGGTGGGATGGGGGGAATCCCAGGAAATAATCATTTCCTTGAGAAGCGAGACCACAAAGGGGAAGAAGATAATAAAGCAGGTTGTAGGTTACACTATGGGCGACCACCACCTAGCCCCACTAGAGATGGTGGGAGAGTGTACAGGACATCCGAGAGCAAGGTATCCTGTTGGCCGCAGACTGGAGATTGCGACACTTGGGCCCTGAGTGTGTACCTGGGCTGCACAGGTTCCGGGGACCAGAAAGTTCTCAGGTGAGCTGCAGGTGCCTGAGGCTGGAAGCCCTTGAATTGGGGATCATGAGCAGAGGTGAGCAGGGCGCCGCATCTCCTCCTGGCTACCCCGAACCACCCTGGAGACCAGACCCGTACTCAGCTGCTGGGTACGGGCAGCTCCTGGGCCATAACCCGCTCACATGGAGATGCCAGCTGCCCTCTGGGGTTAGGAGCATGTCTGCAGTTTTTATTTCCTGAAGAGCCTGAGGGTGACCTGATTTATGAGAACCACAAACAAATGGAAAGTTTCCAGCATGCTAGGCACTCTGTCCTTTTCCTGCACACCTCACTTTGCTTCTCTCTCTGTGGCCCATGAAACAGGAAAATTTCCTTTTTAACTTTTGGCTGTGCAGGCTCTTTGTTGTGGCTCGGGGGCTTTCTGTACTTGCAGTGTGCCAGCTTAGTTGCTCTGTAGCGTGTGAGGTCTTAGCTCCCCAACCCAGGATCAAACTCATGTCCCCTGCATTGGAAGGTGGATTCTTAACCACTTGGGCCACCAGGGAAGTCCCTTTGAAAAAAATAAGGTAGAAATGGAAATTATTTTCTAGTTGGGGCAACTGAGGCAAAGAGTGAAGTGATTCACTCTAGTTCACACAGTTGGTGGTGGAAGAAATGGCAACTCATTCTGGTTTTCTTGCCTGGAAAATTCCATGGACAGAGGAACCTGGTGGGCTACAGTTCAGGAGTCAGTGTCAGGCACGATTGAGCAACTGAGTGTGCACACGCACGTGCGCATACCACACACACACACACACACACACACACACACAGTTGGTAGGAGGCAGGTTCATAACTCTGGGGCCTTCACCTGCCCTGTAGCAGCTCTTCTGCCTCATCTCAGGATCCACAACGCCTGCTGATGCCAACTGGCATGTCCCAAAGTGCTGACAGGCTGGGTGGGCTTTCCTGTGGGCCTCCTGTGTATAAGGATACCCGAATGAGATAATCTCTAAGTGTGTGTTAATAACTCCCCTGAATTGTGGATTGATGAGGTCCTGGGCCTGGGGGATAGGAATTGCCTTTAAATCAGGTTCTGAAGAACATCCCAGCCTCTAACCCCTGGATAAATTTGTCTGCCTGGCAGGGCCTGGCAACTGCCAGTGGCCCAGCTCCCGCCTCATTACCAGGAAGCCCAGCCCTGCCAGTGCCTGCTTGTCATTTTCTTTGTCCCAGGGAGCCCCTGGAGACCTTTAGGAACATGTTCCACCTGTTGGGCCTGGCCGGCGTTCTCCCTGCCCGCAGGGCATGAAACAATGATGTTGCTGTTGGGCTTCATGATCATCACCTGTGGGCAGGGAACCCCAGGGACCTGTTCAGCTGGGCACTCACTTCCATTTTAATCAGGGCCAAAGAGCCCTGGAGTAGGAATAGGGGATCTTGATTTAAGTTCTACTAATTACCATGCATCCTTGTACTTCTGTTTTCTGGGCCTTAGTTTCCTCATGTGCTGAGGATGGAACCTAATGTCCCTTCCTTTCCCAAAGTGCCAGGAGCCAGAGAGAGGCAGGAGGTCGCTGGGTTACAGAGAGGGCAAAGGGTTAACGGCTGATTTCAGACACTGGTCTCCCTAGGGTCCCAGCTGTCTGCTAGCTGACAGTTCAAGCATGCAGGACCCTGAGAACAGTCCCAGAGACCTTGGACCCTGCCTGTCCCAGGAGCTTGAAAGCATGGCTGGCCTTGGGTCTCCGTGGGAATAAGGGGCAGAGGGAAGAACAGGGAGATGGTGCATGATGGGTGGGGGAGGGAGCTGTGGACTCAGCCAGAGTTGAGCAGCTGGAGTCTGGCCCAGCCCCAGGCACAGAGGGGCTGCTGGAATGGGCCAGGTCATGATGGATTGTTCCTGCTTAGCATCTGGGCCGATAACCCCAGCACTAAGGGATCCCTGGGAGTGGCGAAGCTGGAACTCAGTTGTAAAGACAGCGATGGAGAACAGAGCTTCCGTAAGGGGGTCTTGAGGAAGAGCCTGCTGGATTGTTCTTTCAAATTGGCTGTGACAGAGATGTCCCCCAAGGAGCCATGCTTAGCTCCATCTCTCACCAGATGGAAGCTAGCTGCTTTGGTCCAGAGGATTTGGCCCTGTTACTGCCAACAGGGTGGATGAATTAGGAGGGCGGCCCCACATTGCCTCAGTCTGTAGTCTGTGTTTTTGCAAAGAAGAAAGCAACATCAATGAGCACCTACTATGTGCCAGGCTCTGCGCTCCACTCCAGGGTATTCACAGATGGATCAGGCAGAGACCCTTCCCTCCAGGGGCTTAGATCCTAGGGGCAGAGGCAGGCCACTGTCAGACGTTCCCAGCATTTGTGGAAGATGAATGCAGAAGAGGAGGGTGTGCCACAGATGGGGAGATGGTTGGAAATTCCCCAGAGGATTTACTGGGGAAGACTGAGGGTGAGGGGGCGGGTGTGGGTGGATTGCTTTCAGGGAAACTTCACAAGCAGAGGCATCATGGCAGGATTGTGTCCCTGTCCTGCATGGATGGGCTGGGGGATTCAGGCTGGATCTGTAACAAACTTCCGGGAACAGTGGGCATCTCTGGTCCCTATGCAGGAAGGGAGGCCAAGCCTCAAGTGGGAAGCAGAGGGATTGGAGATGGGCATGTACGAGGCACTAAGCCCCGCAAGGACATTCAGGTAATCAAAGACCAGCATGGGAACCCAAGATGGACCTTGAGAAGGCAATTTGCAGAGATGTGAATGGGTTGCTCAGATTTTACCAAGTTCCCCTCTGCATCAGGCCATGAACTACTGTGTTTTCCTTGCATTGAACAAGCCTATGACTCATTATACTTGCCTGTGCAAGTGAAACCAGGACCCCCTCTGCATCAGGCAGTTTCACTGGGCTTTTGCTCTGGGTTCCTTGGCCTCTGTGTGATCCGTCTGAGTGGGTCCAGGAGCGGTAATGGGTAAGTGTGGCTGGAGCAGTAAGGTCCCTTAGGACTCAGATCTTCACTGAGAACCTTCTCTGAGCCCTTTGGATGTTGGCAAAATGTTATATATATGTAGCCATGTGTGTTTCTCTGGGAAAGAGTCTGAAATAGTCTTTTTAGGAAAAATTTTTTCCTTTTTTAAAAAATAATTTTTGTTGGAGTATAGCTGTTTTGAAATGTTGCATTAGTTTCTACTGTACAGCATAATGAATCAACTGTACATATATATATGTATATTCCCTCCCTTTTGGATTTCCTTCTCATTTGCTGCTGCTGCTCCTAAGTTGCTCCAGTCGTGTCCGACCCTGTGCGACCCCATAGACGGCAGCCCACGAGGCTCCCCCCGTCCCTGGGATTCTCCAGGCAAGAACACTGGAGTGGGTTGCCATTTCCTTCTCCAGTGCATGAAAGTGAAAAGTGAAAGTGAAGTCGGCTCAGTCGTGTCTGAGTCTTTATGACCCCATGGACCGCAGCCTACCAGCCTCCTCTGGCCATGGGATTTTCCAGGCAAGAGTACTAGCATGGGGTGTTCCTTCCCATTTAGGTCACCGCAGAGTTCTGAGTTGAGTTCCCTGTGCTATATGCATGTTCCCATTAGTTGTCTATTTTATACATAGCGTCAATAGTGTGTATGTGTCAATCTCAGTCTCTCCATTCATCCCACCCTGCTTTCCCCCTTGGTATCCATATATTCATTCTCTACATCTGTATCTCTATTTCTGCTTTGCAAATAAGGTTATCTGCACCATTTTTCTAGATTTCGCATATACACATTAATATATGATATTTGTTTTTCTCTGTCTGACTTATTTCACTGTTTGACACTCTCTAGATCCACCCATGTCTCTGCAAACAATCAGCTTCTCAAAATAATCTTTTACCTCCCAAACAGTTACGGTTAGAACTGTTGAGACAGGCTCTGTCTGCCTTGCCCTCCATTGTATTACCGGTGCTAAGGGCTTGTCTTAGCCTGTTTGGGCTTCTCTAACAAATTACCATAGCTTGGCTGGCTTACAAACAACAGAAATTCATTTCTGTCAGTTCTGGAGGCTGGGATGTCTAAGATCAGGGTACTGGCAGATTTGGTATAACCATCTTTTTTTTGCTGTAGCCTCACATGGTAGAAGGGGCAAGGCAGCTCTTTGGGGCCTGTTTTCTTTCTGAACTTTTTTTCTTTGTATTGGAGTATAGCCGATTAACAATGTTGTGATAGTTTCAGGTGGACAGCAAAGATACTCAGCCATGAATATGCATGTACCCCTTCTCCCCCAAACACCCCACCCCTCCAGGCTGCACATAACACTGAGCAGAGTTCCCTGTGCAGTACAATAGGGCCTTGTTGGTTATCCATTTTAAATATATCAGTGTGTATATGACATTCCCAAACTCCCTAACTCTCCTTTCTTTGGGGGCCTCTTTTGTTAATGGAACTAATCCCAGCGCAAAAAGGTTCTACCTTCATGATCCGATCATCTCCCAAAGGCCCCACTTCTAATGTTTAATACCATCACATTGGGGTTCTGGATTCCAACCTATGAATTCTGGGGGAACACAAACCTTCAGCTTATAGCAGTGCTTGATAAATAATTACTAGATGACTAGGGTTCCATGGGGTCGCAAAGAGTTGGGCACGGCTGAGCGACTAACACTTTCACTAACAGTTTTCCTAGGCGATTAAAAGGAATAAGGTTCATAGATGGGGAAAGCTTTTAAGGCAGATGTTCACAGCACTGTGGAAAAGCTCTTGTTTAGCTTGTTTAATACACACTTAGCTCCAGTGGTATGCCAGGTGGTAAGTACAGTACTATTACTGCTCCTGTTGCCATCGCCACTGCTGTGTCTTCAGCGCCACCCAGCCCCCTGTTTATGATGTGGCAAGCATCACGCTAAGCCCTTTACAAACACAATCTCATTTAATCCTTACAACTGTCCAATGAGGTCGACATCGTTACCCCATTTTAAAGACAAGGCTCAGAGAACGGCTAAGTCACTTGCCAAAGATCACACAATCACTGGCAAAGCTCTCATTCCAATCCGAGTCTGCCTGGTTCCAAAACCTGTATCCTCAGGACTATTTCAGGGCTGGGTGGTTCAGTGCTGAGAACTAGGAGTCTTTCCTGTTTCTCCAGACTGGCTGAATTTTCTTTGGCTGAGAGATGTGGAGTAGCCACATCTCTGCCATCACAGGCTGCCCAGCCCAAAGTCCCTGTCCACTGGGAAAGGAACTCTGAGTCCTGGGTGAGGAGAGGAAAGCAGCAGGGCACAGGGAGCCTGGAAGGTTGGCCCGGGGTTCCTGGAAGCCCTCTCCCCAGGGAACCTTTCTCACTGTCTGCTTTCTAGTCTCTGATCAGCTGACTGCTGGGAGGCCGTCCTGCTAGGACAAGATCAGGGCATTGGGCACTTGGAGCTGTCAGGGAGAAATATGGGAATCGTTTCAACAGGTAATCACAGGATATTGTGAGCTTGTTCAGTGCAAAGAAAGCTCAAATGGCATAGAAATCCTCTCTCAGATAATCAATGGATGTTGCACCTAAGGGATTTCCTGTGGATGGCCACAAAGGAGTCTTCCCTGGGGCCCTGGTGGTGGCATGAAATGCTGGGCTGGAGGAGCTGGCAGGAGTGGTGGCTGTGATGTCCAAGGAGCCGATGAGAGGTTAAGGGGAGTGGAGGAGAGCTTGCCTTTGCCTCTGATCAGGAGTTTATAGACTGCATTTTAGCCCCATCTCGGTCACTTACACAAAAACTTGGCAAAGTTGTTTTTCTGGAGCCTCAATTTCCTCCTCTCTGAAGTAGAGGGGCTTGATTGCATGGATTTGGTCAGTTCAGACACTCGGATTCTGCCATCTCTAGAGGCTCCTCAGCTGGAATGTCAAGGCAAAAAACCTTTGTAGTAACCAACATGGGCACGGGGTAGAGGTGTGCTTGTCTTCATGTGTATCTTTTATTAGTAGTAGCAACAAACATGCAACAGCTAACGTTCCTTGAGGATGCAGGACACATTAGGCGCTGTGGCAAGTACACTGTTTCTTTTATCCCTCATGTGCTAAGTGCTAAGTTGCTTCAGTTGTGTCCGACTCTCTGCGACCCTGTGGACTGTAGCCCACCAGGCTCCTCTGTCCATGGGATTCTCCAGGAAAGAATACGTAACCCCATGGAGTGGGTTGCCATGCCCTCCTCCAGGAAGTCTTCCCAATCCAGCCCTCATAACAACCCCATTGTACCAATGAGGACCCGAAGCTCCGAAAGGCTGAGTGACTTACCCCAGACCACATAGTCTGCAGGGAGCAGAAATGAGTTGCCTATCTGAGCTGTTAGATTTCAAAGCTGGTGCCCTCAAGCACTGGGCTAGAGTTTTTCAATCTCTTGACCACAGTCCACAGCAGGAATACATTTCAGAGTCCAACCCAGATTACCCAGAGATACA
The DNA here is from genome assembly GCA_917880005.1 of Nanger dama. NCBI lineage: Eukaryota > Metazoa > Chordata > Mammalia > Artiodactyla > Bovidae > Nanger > Nanger dama. The sequence goes on from CAKJTW010000014.1 coordinate 31,470,796, forward strand.
GTTATACAAACTGAAATGCTGTGTGCTCTGCGCACTGACAATTTCCATTTTCATTGCTTTTCATCTTTTTCTTGATCATCTTTATTGTATTAGTTTCCTGTGGCTGCCCTAACAAAGGACCACAAACTGGGTCGCTTAAAACAGCAGAAGCTTGGTCTGTCTCAGTTCTGGAGGCTAGAAGTTGTTTTTTTAATTTGTTTTATTGAAGTATAGTTGATTTATAACGTTGTGTTAATTTCTGATGTATAGCAAAGTGATTCAGTTATATATTAATACATTATTTTTCACATTCATTTCCATTATAATTTATCACAGGATATCGAATATAGTTCCCTGAGCTATACAGTAGGACCTTCATGTTTATTCATTCCATACATAATAGTTTGTATCTGTTAATCCCAGACTTATATACATCATGAGCTTCCGTGATAGCTCAGTTGGTAAAGAATCTGCCTGCAATGCAGGAGACCACGGTTCGATTCCTGGGTTGGTTCCTGGTCTGATGTTCGATTCCTGGATCTCTACATCATAGTTTGTATCTGCTAATCCCAAACTCCCACTCCATCCCCCCACCCGGCAATCACAGGTCTCTTCTCTATGTCTGTAAGTCTGTTTCTGTTTTGTAGACACATTCATTTGTGTCAGGTTTTAGATTCTGCATATAAGTGATATCATATGCTGTTTGTCTTTCTCTTTCTGACTTACTTCACTTAGTGTGATAGTCTCTAGGTCCACTTATGTTGCTGCTTTATTGCCTCCTTTCTATGGCTGAGTAGTACTCCAGGGTGTGTGTGTGTGTGTGTGTGTGTGTGTGTGTGTGTGTGTGTGTGTGCGCGCACGCACCACATCTTCTTTATCCATTCATCTGTTGATGGGCATTTAGGTTTCCGTGTCTTGGAATAGTGCTGCTATGAACACAGATGTGCGTGTATCTTTTTGGATTATAGTTTTGTCCAGGTATATGCCCAGGAATGGAATTACTGGATCATATGATTACTCCATTTTTAGTTTTTTTGAGGGGCCTCCATCTGGTTTCCGTGGTGGCTGTAATAATTTCCATCCTTACTAACAGTGCAGGAGGGTCTCCTCTTCTCTATACCCTCCGCAGCCTTTCCCATTTGTTGATTTTTTTTTAATGATGACTTTCTGACTGGTGTGAGATGATACCTCATTGTAGTTTTGATTTTCATTTCTTTATAATTAGCAGTGTTGAACATCTTTTCATGTGCTTGTTGGCCATCTATATGTCTTCTTTGGAAAATTGTCTATTTGGGTCTCCTGCCCACTTTTCGATTGGGTTATTTTCTCGCTATTGATTACCTGAGCTGTTTGTATAAGCCTTTGTTGGGTGCATCATTTACAACTATTTTCTCCCAGTTTGTCAGCTGTCTTTTCCTTTTGTTCTGGTTTCTTTGCTGTACAAAAGCTTGGAAGTTTGATTTGGTCCCATTTGTTTATTTTTGCTTTCTCTATCGCTTTGGGAGACTGCCATAAGAAAAACATTGCATCAATTTATGTCAGAGAATGTTTTGCCTATATTTTCTTGAAGAGTTGTATGGAGTCATATTTTATATTTAAGTCTTTAAGCCATTTTGAGTTTATTTTTGTGTATGGTGTGAGGATGTGTTCTAACTTTATTTGCATGCAACTGTTCAGCTTTCCGAACACCACTTGTTAAAGAGACTATCTTTCCTCCATTGTATATTCTACTATCCTTTGTCAGAAATTAATTGAATATTAGGGGTGTGGGTTTATTTCTGGGCTCTTTCTTCAGTTCCATTGATCCATATATCTGTCTTTGTGCCACCATGCTGTTTTGATTACTGAAGCTTTGTAGTATTGTCTGAATGGAGGCCAGAAGGTTGAAACTGAGGTGTTGACAGAATCGAGTTCCCTTGAAGGCTCGAGGGGAGAATCTGTTCCATGCTTCTTCTGATGACTTCAGGCCGTCCTTGGCTTTTGGCTCTATTAGTCTCGTCTCTGCCTCTGGTTCAATTCCTGTGTTGGGAAGATCCACTGGAGAAGGAATAGGCTACCCACTCTAGTATTCTTGGGCTTCCCTTGTGGCTCATCTGGTAAAGAATCTGCCTGGGTTCAGTCCCTGGGTTGGGAAGATCCACTGGAGAAGGGAATGACTACCCACTCCAGTATTCTGGCCTGGAGAATTCCATGGACTGTATAGCCCATCGGGTTGCAAAGAGTTGGACACAACTGAGCGACTTTCACTTCATATCACGGCCCCCTTGGTCACATTACCCCCTGTGTCTCTTCTACTCTCTGTGTCTATCTTATAGGGATACCTGTGGTTACATCCAGAGCCCACCTCATAGTCCAGGACAGGCCTTCCTCTCAAGATCTTTTAACTTAATCCTATCATTTGCCATATAAGGTAATATTTATAGATTCCAAAGATTGGGACAGGAACCTCTGTTTTGGGGGCCCACCATGCCTACAATTATGGACTGGTGAATTTTTGCATTCTTTGTAAATTTCGAACAGTTACCATCACTATTCACTTTGAAGGTCCAATTGTCCCATCACTGGCCAAGTGGGAGAAACTTCAAGGCAGCCTCTTGATCGTTAGACCCACTAGTCTGGGGCAATTTCTTGCTCTCTAATGCAAGACGCCTCAGGTTCACCTTGTGTATTCCTTGCCCCTGAACTGGAATTTCTTCTGGGCACTCTGGCTTCTTTCAGTAGGGAACGGAATAGTATTTCTCTTTGATATTGTCTATTCTACTCTATTTCATTGAAAAATTTTACTGATTGCAATCTCCCTAATTGATATCAAGCTGCCACCTGCAGTTTGTGCTGGGCTCTTCTGCACTTGCTTGCCTTTCCCACAAATTTAACTTTCTTCCCACATTAAGTGTGAAGGACCCACAGAACAGGGCCAGATCTCCATCCGCTGGTTCTCCCATGGCCCCAGCGCTGAGTCTGCTTCCAGAGGGTGGCCCTTCACACTTCCGGCCGCCGCCCTGTCCTCAGGCCCTGCTTCCTGCTAGACTTCATCGCTCTCCTCCCCCGCTGTGCTCTTCTCTCCTCCCCACTCCCAGCTCAGCCCCTCTACATCACTGTCACTCTTCTGCATTGCCATTCTAAGAGGCTAATGTGAAAATTGTTCACAGATGGCACAAACAATATGGAAAAGAGCCTCTCTCTTCATCAGAGCAACACGAGATACTGTTTTTAAATGATTAAATTGTTATCACAATAATTATGCTGAAATCCCAAACATCTCCTCAATGTGCTGCTTCAGCCTTTCATCAAGGGCTCCTGAGGCCCCCTTGGTGGTTCTCAGGAGGCAACAGCTACAGGGGTTCCAAGAACTGATGGTCCAGTCCCTTTCTGTGGCCTTCAAACCGGGACTCTATGGACAGAAATCTCTGGGCAGTGTGGCTGTGTCCTCCGCAGCTCCTCACCTGTAAACCAGGTGCCAAGCGGGGCCCTTGGCCAGGTTCTAGCAGACTTTGCTTGGTGGCTGCCACAGCCCTATCCTCACACACAGGCTCTGTGCCCTAAATAGCCCACAGGTGCTCCCGGAGGCCTTGTCCTGCCCGCTCCACAGTGCCGGCCCAAGCTTCTTTGCACCCTCTCAAGGCCAGCTGGCACAGAGGGAGAAAGCAAACTGGATGAAATCTTTCACATCACTTAAGACTGACGGACACTTGGTCTCTTACCTTCCCCAGAATATTTGCATTTTGGGAGTATCTTGGAAATCTGTCACAGCTCTCTCCTTCCTCCCTGTCTATCGGGCAGACCCTTGTTTCTTTCTTCCAGGACTGTGACCAGCTCCCGCCTCTCTCACTACCATCCAGCCCCTCTCCCCACCTGCTGCCCCAGAGAGAAAGCTCAGGAAACCACACCTAAAGGAAGGCCACTTCATCCCTGGTTATCCAGGGGGAAGGGTAGTGGTGCAGATGGAAGAGAGACCTGGGAAAGAGGAGACACACTTTGTGTTAAAATTAAGGACTAGCAGTCAGGAAGCTGCTCTTAAAACAAATATTTAAAAATAGATTTTAATTTCATAGTGTGGTCAGCCAAGGCAGCGAGAGAAGAGCCAGGGGAGGCTGAGCAAGAAAGGGCCCTGACCTGCAGAAGCAGGGGGAAATTATGAACAGATTCTGTGCCTCATTTTAGGTTAGAGATTCGGCGTCATTGCCTCTTATCACTCACATGGATAATGTTTATTGATCAGTTCTTCAGCTGCTCTTTCTCTCTAGGTCTATCTGTCTCCCCTGTTAACAGACCACAGTTCAGTCTATTCAGAAGAGGCCACATTTTGGCTTGGGTTTTGATGGACAGAAGTACACTCTGGCTTGTGTTTCTTCATTTTCTCATCCCAAAGGCAGAGCCAGGGATATGAAAGAAAACAGTGTGTTTGGTGAGAGGGTGGGTGGGTGGATGGGTGAATCAGCACTTCCAGGTGGAAGTGATTCGTCAGCGATGGTGTCAGCGGCCTGCGGGGGAGTGGGGCGGTGTGGACAGTGGCCTGCCCACCCCACCTCGGGCTCTGGCAATCAGGGACTGCCCAGTCTCTCTGCTGTTCAGATCCTTCCTCTGATTAAGAGCCCTGACACAGTGTCTGAAGAAATATAAAGGCCAAATTCATCAGCTGGCATGGAATTACATTAAGGAGAATGAAATTAAAGGCTTTTCACAGAAAGGGATCTCTAGGATCATATGATGGAAGACTTTAATTATTTCAAAGTGCCCCCAAAAAGATGCTTTCAAAATGAATTCACTTTGGGGAATCACATAAAAACATTATGTATGTGTATCTCTTGGTGGTGTTAAGCTGTTACTGATTTAGAGGGCTACTGGCAGCCCACGAAAGGGGGACTTTAGTTGCCTCCCCTGTGAGCTGATGACAGATGAGGCAACGCTGCAACTGGGGAAACAGAGACCAGGGAAGGGAGAAAGGATTTAAGGTCCTCTGATGAGACACAGGCAAGAATTTCAGGTCATCTAATAACCTTCTTTCGTTGACCTGGTGTAGACGCTTTCTTAGATGGAAGCTAGTGGGTTTCCCTTGCCATTGAAAGAGAGAAGGTATGGTATCTCTTTGTGAGTTGGGGTGTGCTGTTTCAAGGCCACACAGGGTGGTGCTCTTAGGACCCTGTATCTGATGGCCTTACCATCTTCCCTTGGCCAGACTAGCACTGCTTCTATGTGCAAGCACTTCTCAAGCTCACCTTGATCCAGGCTTTTCCCAGGGGATCCTGGGCCAGAGACCCACCCCCAGAGTTCACTCAGTCCTCCCCTCTATCTGAACATCCATTTGGATTAAATCTCACGGACTCCAAAGCTGCTGCTCATGCATTGCTCTGGACCCCCACGGTCTGAAAACCCTCTGGCTGCACTGCCCATCCATTCTTACTTGTCCAAGGCTCATCAGAAGGATGGTAGAGTCACATAGCTAGAACTTTGTAGGTCAGAAGAAACTAGAACGTTTGCCTTGTGGTCTGCTCCTAAGACACATTTTTGACATAACTGAGAGAGAGCCAGCCTTGGCAGTGGTGACCCTGAGGTTCCCGATGTGCCAGTTGACACCTGGAGTCTCAGGGGTCTTACCCATGGTCCAGGGCACACTGGTCAGTGGCCCTTGGGAGAAGTGGGCCAGGTGGAGGTTACGCCTGGTCCTGTTCATGCCGATCTTGCCTTGGGAGCCCCTGTGTCTGTGCTGACAGTGCATCTAGGCTTGTGTGGTTCAGTGTTCACTTAATTTACTGTGGAATCTGCAGGGATAGCTCATAGTAGGTGTCTCACTAATATTCATTAATGTTGGTTGGTGAATGAACACTAGGGAGCCCAGTTGGTCTAGTCCTTTGGTCATAAGAAACTACACTTGCCATGACTCCCTAAACTGGATTTTGATGGGAGCCTTCACTCACCTTCCTTGGTGGCTCAGACCTTAAAGAATCTGCCTGCAGTGCAGGAGATCCAGGTTCAGTCCCTGGGTCAGTAAGATTCCCTGGAGAAGGGAATGGCACCCCACTCCAGTATTCTTGCCTGGAGAATTCCATGGACTGAGGGGCCTGGTGGGCTACAGACCATGGAGTCCCAAAGAGTTGGACATGACTGAGCGACTGACACTTTCGCTTTTTCACCCTTCACTCTCCTGGTCTTCCCTGAAGGAGGAGGCACACTATATACTGGAAGGAGAGCCCAGGGTAGGAGCCGTGAACCTGGGTACTCATCCCAGCTCCTCCTGACTCTGGCTCCGTGTACACAGGTGCTGTCTCCCGGCCTCCGTGGGCCTCTCTGCAACAGGATGGGTGTGCTCTGCTAGTCTCTTCCAGTTCTGGGCTTTCTTGATCTCCACCTTTCCTTCCCTGCTCCACCCTGTGCCTCCCGGAGCCTCTAGAGCCAGCCTGGGAGATGGAATGGGGCCCGCAGGACTGGCCACCGGAGCCTCCCCTCTCCCGTCTCCCCCTCTGCTTCCCGTGTGACCGAGGCCTTGTTCATCCTTTAATGATGAAGCGTGGCAGCTTCCCAGGGCTGAGTCACCTCCCGCAGAGAAAGGCCGCCTGTCCCTGGGGGCGGGCACTGCCGAGCCCCGGGCAGCATGAGCTCGTAGCGTGGGGGCACTGCTGGATCTGTGCACCAGGGCCTGGCCAGACAGAGAGAGTCCCTCGAGTGCCGGTCCCCTCTAGTCACACTCCCCCCTTCCTCACCACAGTTCCCATGTGGAACCATTCTTCAGGTTAACACATGTTCCCTGAGGAAGGCATGTGGAGGCACACTCCAAAGAAAACTCCAGAGCTCATGCGCTGCCAACAGTTTGCTTTGCCCCTCAATCCTCCTTTGGCCTCAGTCTTCTTATCTGTTAAATGGGCCTGAGAATGTTCTGATGGAGGTAGTCAGAAGCAAAGTTTGTGACAGTGCTTTGAAAAGTGCAAAGGGTTATTCTCAGTGTGCAGCCTTGGGGCTGGTGATGGGGCTGCTAAGGGAGCACAAGGGGTGAGGGCAAGCTTCATGGAAGGGTGCTGTGGAGATGACTAAGATGAGGACTTCCCTGGTGGTTTGGTGGATAAGACTCTGTGCTTCCACTGTCAGAGGTGCAGGTTTGAGCCCTGATTGGGGAACTAAGATCCCACATGCCATGCATTGCAACAAAAAAAAGAGAGAGAGAGAGAGAGAAGGACAATTCTATCACTGTGATTTGAAAGTGTTTTTTTTTTTTTAAGAGAGCTTAAAAGTGGGGAGAGACTCAGGTGTGGCAGGCTGGTGGGTAGAGGGAGATTGAGTGGGCTCTGTCCCCATCACTCAGCCCTTCATCTGACATCTCTGGGTGTCAACCTTTTCTCTGCTTGGAGAAGTCACTAATTTTTAGCCCAGACGTATATCTTCAGCCCATGGTACTAGGATACCCAGTCACCCCCAGACCACTCACTGCTTCTTACCTGCCCTTGCCCTGGTGGATGTAAGGAGGCTGACTCTTGAAAATCTACTTCTTTGGTGCTCACTGGGGCCTCTCTGACCACCACCTGCCTCTTTGGGTAAGAGCACCTTTTGGAGAATGTAGGGGATCTGAAGCCAGGAGCTGTGTTCCCGAGGTCCTCCTGACAGCATATGGTCTGTGCAGAGAAGGGAAGTGAAGGTGGAAGTCATCAGCTATTTCTCTGGGGCTCTGGTCCATTTCACTGATGGATGGATGGAGGAGGAGAGGGGTGATCAGCTTCACGGAGGCCCGAGGAAGACCACCACAGAGGACCCGGGTAGGTCCTGAGGCCTCAGCAGTCTCATCAGCTCTTGGGGTGAGACTTCTCCGGAGAGGGTGAGAAACCCCAGGATCGGTTCTCTCTATTTTTTTCTAGACAATGAAAAATAAATGTGAAGTAAAGAGGGTTTCAGGGAAAGAGCTATCCTTCCCTCCGTCTCTTCATTCTTTCTTAAATATTTATTAAGTAAGCTGTGTAAGCCCCTACGCTGTGCTAGAATACCGAGCGTGAAGCACCTGTGTCTTGCCCTCTTTGTTGTTGTTCAGTCGCTCATTCGTATCCAACTCTTTGTGACCCCATGAATGCAGCACGCCAGGCTTCCCTGTCCTTCCCTGTCTCCTGGAGTTTGCTCAGACTCGTGTCCATTGAGTTGATGATGCCATCCATCCATCTTATTCTCTGTTGCTCCCTTCTCCTTCTGCCCTCAATCTTTCCCAGGATCAGAGTCTTTTCTAGTGAGTCAGCTGTTTGCATCAGGTGGCCAAAGTGTTGGAGCTTCAGCTTCAGCATCAGTCCATCCAGTGAATATTCAAGGTTGATTTCCTTCAAGATTGACTGGTTTGGTCATCTTGCAGTCCAAGGGACACTCAAAAGTCTGCTGCAACACAGTTCGAAAGCATCAATTCTTTGGTACTCAGCCTTCTTTATGGTCCAACTCTCACATCTGGCTCTTAGAGCTCACAAACTAGTCAGGAAGATGAAACAGCTATCAAACACAGCAGTCAAAGCAAGCATGCAGGCACCGAGGGGAGTAGCATAGCCATTCAGACTTGAGTGAGCTTGGGGAAAGCCTGGTGCAGTCAAGGAGGGCAGCGTGGAGGAGGTGGCTCAGAGGTGAGCCTTGGAGGATCAGAAAGCTTGGAGAGGTAGGGAAGATGAAAGGATACATGTGATGAGAGAAAAACTGGTGCAGCATAGTAGTTGATGATCTGAGTTTGAATCCTGTCTGTACCACTGGATATCCATGTGCCTGGACAAGTCACCTTCCTATGTGAGCTTTGTTTCTTCATTTGGAAAATGGGGACAGTAGCAGTATTTACCTCTGAAGGATGGTTTGAGAATTAAGTGAAATAAAAGAAAAGCTATGTGGGGCCAGTTGCTCCAGAGTACGTATACTTTCCAACTTGGTACCCTTGTTATCCCTACTGTTGCTGCTGCTACACTCTGCCCTCGGCCTCGTAGCTGCCTCTCTGCTGCCCTTCTCACACCCTCTCAGCATCCCTGCATTTCCCCTCTGGGCCACCTGGGCACCTGGTTATGTACTCAGGCCTCTGGCCAATTCTCTGTCCCCAAGCAGAGAAGGCTGGAGCGCCTCAAGCAGGTGTGAATTAAACCCAGCTTCCCTCCTGCTCCACTCCAATTGTCCTCCAAGGCAGAAAGGTTCCCTGCCAGGCCTCTGCTGTTTGTGTTGACAGCTCCAGCCACCTTTTTCTCCCAGCATCCCCCATGCTGGGCGGCTGGAGAGCTGGCCTTTTGCTTCGAGAGAGGGGATTCTGTGCCCTTAGAGGCTGCATCTGCCCGTCCCACTCTGGAGCCTGACATTTTGTCTGCACCAAGATAGAGTCCTCTGTGCTAATTGGGCCTGTTCTGGCTGTCCTAGTGCTAATCCAATATCATTGAACTTGCACTTGGAGTGGCAAAGCTTCAGAGCAGAGTGCCCAGCCCAGAGATGAAAGGTGCCCAGCAGTTGTGCTGGTGGCGGGGCCCCCATGGGCCCAGAGCAGGGCGCATCCTTCCCAGCTGAGGTCTAGAAACCCCACTGAGCTCATCATGCGAGTGAACAGTCGGGGAGGGTTGCCTCTCTCCCCACGTGGCTGCAGGTTGCAGCCATTCCTCGTCACTGACTTTTAAAGCCCTCAGGCCCTCGGCATCTCTCACCTGTCAGTCTCTGGGGTCAACAGAAGGCCCTGCAGCCCCGGCACCGGAGCTCGGGAGTAGGCAAGCTAGGCCTCCAGTGACCTATTCTTTAGCTCAGACAAAAGGCCGCCTGATCACTTTGTGGTGTTATTTTGCGTGTTTCTGAAACAAATCAAAACATGCTTGAAGAAGAACAGTGAACCAGCATCTCTTAAGGGTGCACGTGCTCCTGGCAACCCGCTGGGAAGAAGAGGCAGTCAGCTTTGAAGCCACATTCCTGCCCGTGGTTCTGAGCCAGCAGCCATTGCCAGCCTTCCCCATACTGCCAGGGAAAAAAAGGGACCCCTAAAGAGAAGTGGGCTCCTTCCTCCTCTCCCAAGAGTGTTGGGCTGGGCTCTGGGTGGGTGAGACTCTGTTTCAGGAATGTCAGGTGAGGAAGAAACCCACTGGGGAGAGCAGTTCTCTTAGGGCCATGAGTCCATATTGTTTTGAGCAAAACTGAGCTGATGCTGACGATCTTTGCCAACTTTAAAATTACTCCAGCTCCTTCTGTGCCAGGGCCCTGGGGGGCTGAGGGAGGGCAGAGCTGTGGGGATCTTGGTAACCCCTCTTTTCTCGCTGGACACCTTTTTGCTTCATCTGATTGGAAAATGAGAAGGTATTCCAGGAGACCTCTGGGTTCTTGGAGAAGAACTCTCACCACGTGGGTAAGATGTGCATGCGCTGAAGCACTGGACGGTCCTGGGCCTGGGTCTCAGCTCTGTCCGCTGTTCCCGGCTAGGTGACCGCTCAGCCTCAGCTGTCTCATGTGCAGGACGGGGATAGTTACAGCATCGGCCTCTCAGGGCTTTTGTGAGAATTAGCAGAGATGCATGCAGAGCACTCACGCAGTGTCCAGCTCACTGACAGCTCCCAAGACATGCCAGCCGTCATGCTTGCTTCCCCCGCTGTGGTCACTGTCAGTATTTTTATCGTCCCCTCTGGTGCTGATCACGTTGGCCATGGGGCTGGCTGGGGGCCCCAGGGTGCCTCTCAGACTTTCAACTGCACGCGAATCATGTAGAGGCCTTGTCATAAGGGGGATTCTAACTCAGGAGGTGTCTGAAGGTGGGGCCTGAGGTTCTGCGTTTCTCGCCGGCTCCCCGGTCACACTGCTGCTGCTGTCTGTGGGCTATGCTCTGGGTGACCGGGCTGCGGCCGTGACCCCCAGCCTCAGTGCACAGAGTGGGTGGATGTGGCATCTGGGGCCAGGCCTCCAGGTCGGCTCTGGTGGGAGCCTCTCAGGGTCAAGAAGGATGTGAGGAGCCTGGTGAGTTCAGCAGCCCCATCATTAGAGAGAGAGAGAGAGAAAGAGAGAGGGCAGAGGCTTCGGCGGGCTGTGAGGTCAGCAGAGGTCTTCCTGGCTGATGTCATGAAAGAGAGTTTGAAGATGATCCTTTCCTCGAACTCCTCATTTTCTCATAATTTAGGGCTGATTGTTATGATTGCTGCCCGAGTCTTGGGCCTGTCTCTCCAATTATGCTGAAAGCTCTTGGAAGACAAGGGTCTGGTCTCTTGTCCTTTTTACCCCTGAACTCCTACGATCCAACTGGGCTTGTAGGGCGCACTGGGACCCGTATGCCTGGAGCCCTGACTGTGGAGCTTGGTGGGGTGCAGGGTGAGGATAGGCTGTGGAATCAGGCGATTCTGCCCCAGTCCAGCACAGTCATGTACTTTCCTGCAGTGCGTGGGCAGCTGCTGAACAGCCCCCATCCTCCCCACAAGCCTCGTCTGGAAAAATAGGAACGGCGACCCGCCTCAGAGAGTTATCAGGATTCACTGAGATAAAGTACGTCAAAGGACCAAAACTTCCCCAGTGGCTCAGTGGTAAAGAATCCGTCTGCCAGTGCAGGAGACATAGGAGCCTCGGGTTCACTCCCTGGGTCAGGAGGAGCCCTTGGAGAAGGAAATGGCAGTCCACTCCAGTGTTCTTGCCTGGGGAATACTGTGGACAGGGGGACCTGGCAGGCTGCAGTCTATTGGGGTAACAAAGAATGGGGCAGGGCTTAACGACTGAACCATAACAACAAATGGCAAGGGCCCAGCTCAGAGTGGGCCTTCAATACTCAGTTGCTCCTTTCTCTCCTCGTCATCTTTCATATTCTCAAGCTATAGCACGCCCCTGCAATCCTGGGTCCTCTTAGAACTACAGTCTTATCCCCAAGGCTTTTCTACACTGACCGGTTCTATCTCCAGGCTAGCACAGGGCTGTGAAATAAAGGTCTAAAACCCATCCCCTGGGACTCCCCTGGTGGTCCAGTGGCTGGGGCTCTGAACTTCCAATGCAGGGGGTGCAGGTTCGATCCCTGCTTGGGGAGCTAAGATCCACCTGCTGCACTGAGTAGACGAAAATTAAAAAAAAAAGTCACTCTTCTTTTTCTAGTCCTCTCCTCCCTCTACTGTCTGCCGCCTGTTTATCTTGCTGAAAACTTTGCTCTTTGGGGAACAGCATTAAGTCACGCTGCCCAGTGAGTCCTGGGGGTGGGTGGGGGAGAGAACTACGGACTGAACTGATGGATTCCCAGCATCGCCTGCAGCCCCCTGCAGCCCCCTGCACTACTGCCAGCTGCCCCTAGAGGCCAAGTCTTTGCCCGCGGGACCGGGGCACCTTCATTCTGTGTGAAGAATGAGGGCCTTTGCTGTGTGGCTCTCTGCTGGGTTTGCCAGGGAGTTGATGCTGAGGCCGTGTCAACTGCTTCTGTCTGTCACCCACTTGGAGGTCACGCAAGCTTTCCTTCACTCTCACCTACAACCTGGGAGGAAGGCTGGCTGTACCATCTTCACTTTACAGGTGAGGAGACTTACAGGCCACCTGTTCACCCAAGGACACAATCACCCGTCATCTCGCTCTAAGTTCAGGGCCTTTTTCCTCGGGTGACGGCTGCCCACACCACGCCATCAGAACAATGGCAGGTTTAGAGAGGGCCAAGAACATTGTGTGCTGGGTGTCAGTGATTTCAGAGTCCTCTCGGCCTGGAGCTTCATTTAAGATGAAATGCCATCAGCAGCGTAATTATCATTATCGGCGTATTTAAAGTGCTCAAATATTTGAGTCCAAGTCAAGCTTTTACAGCTCTCTAAATCAGAGAGGCAGTTACGCCGGGGCCAGGCCTCCTAGGAACCGTAGCCCTTCTGTATTAGGAGCAGAAAGAACTGTTTCCTGGCACAAAGGGGCCCCTCTCTCCAGAACAGGCTCTGCACACTGGAGTACATGTGTGTGCTTTCATGTCTGTGTTATCACCCTTTGACGCAGATAGTCTCAGCACATCCTGCTTGGATCTGGGATAGGCTGCTGCACCTGTCACTGATGGTCTTCAATTAGGGACCTGAGATGCTTTTAACTTTTATTGTTTATTAATAAAGTTAAATCCTAAGCATTAAAACCGTACTGATTTAGCTTTTATTCAAGAGGGAAATGAAAATGATCCATTCCCTAGGTGAGAGAGGACAGGTTGTGTGAGCATGAGAAGGCCCCTGGGAGTGGGGGCTGGGGAGGCTGTGTGAGCCTCTGACTTCCCTCTGCTGGCACCGTTGTTTCCTGGGGGTCCCCTCCCAGCCAGAGGCTAATAGAGAACATGGCTGGGCTTGGGGATTGTTTTTTTAAGTGAAGAGCCTTACTTGCAGAACATCAGCTTGTGGGAGGTGCAGAAAGACCACCGCACACCTCTTTGCTTTGCAGCTGAGTGTGTCTGAGCACGTGGAGGTCGGGGCAGGATGGTGCAGTGGTTCTCAGAGAAGCCCTTGGAGGCAGCCAAACATAGGTTCAAATCCTGCTGCTTCCACTTGCAGGCTGTGTCCTATCAGAGCAGCAGTGGCTCCTTTCTGAACCTCATCTCCAAAGTGGGGCTCTTTGAAAAAGTGAAAGTGTTAGTCTCTCAGTCGTGTCTGACTCTTTGCGACCCCACAGACTTTGTGGCCTACCAGGTTCCTCTGTCCATGGAATTCTCCAGGCATTAATACTGGAGTGGGTTGCCAGGCCCTCCTTCAGGGAATCTTCCCGACCCAGCAATCGAACCCAGATATCCTGCATTGCAGGTGGGTTCTTTGCTGTGTGAGCTACTGGGGAAGCCTGGGGCCCTTTAGACCTGCCTTTCAGTTTATGTGAAGATTAAGAGTGATGGTGTGTGCAAGTTCAGTTCAGTTCAGTCACTCAGTTGTGTCTGACTCTTTTTGACCCCATGGACTGCAGCACGCTAGGCTTTCCTGTCCATCACCAATTCTGTGAGCTTATTCAAACTCATGTCCATCGAGTTGGTGATGCTATACAACCATCTCATCATCTGTTGTCCCCTTCTCCTCCCGCCTTCAATCTTTCCCAGCATCAGGGTCTTTTCCAATGATTCAGTTCTTCACATCAGGTGGCCAAAGTATTGGAGTTTCAGCATCAGTCCTTCCAGTGAATATTCAGGACTGATTTCCTTTAGGATGGACTCATTCGATCTCCTTGTAGTCCAAGGGACTCTCAAGAGTCTTCTCCAACACCACAGTTCAAAAGCATCAATTCTTTGGCACTCAGCTTTCTTTATAGTCCGACTCTCACATCCATAGGTGATTACTGGAAAAACCATAGCCTTGACTAGACGGACCTTCGTTAGCAAAGTAATGTCTCTGCTTTTGAATATGCTGTCTAGGTTGGTCATATTCCAAGGAGCAAGCGTCTCTTAATTTCATGGCTGCAGTCACCATCTGCAGTGATTTTGGAGCCCAAGAAAAGAAAGTCTCTCACTGTTTCCATTGTTTCCCCATCTATTTGCCATGAAGTGAAGGGACTGGATGCCATGATCTTAGTTTTCTGAATGTTGAGCTTTAAGCCAACTTTTTCACTCTCCTCTTTCACTTTCATCAAGAGGCTCTTTAGTTCTTCACTTTCTGCCATAAGGGTTGTGTCATCTGCATATCTGAGGTTATTAATATTTCTCCAGGCAATTTTGATTCTAGCTTGTGCTTCATCCAGCCTGGCGTTTCACATGATGTACTCTGCATATAAGTTAAATAAGCAGGGTGACAGTATACAGCCTTGACATATTCCTTTCCCGATTTGGATCCAGTCTGTTTTTCCATGTCCAGTTCTAGCTGTTGCTTCTTGACCTGCATACAGATTTCTTAGGAGGCAGGTAAGGTGGTCTGGTATTCCCATCTTTAGACCTGCCTTTCAGTATGTGAAGATTAAAAGTGATGGCATATAGAAGTGCCTGAGATATTGTGAACCACCTGAAAAATGACAGGAGGTAGACCCTGGTGCCTTGCCTTTGGTGGCACTCTCTCCTTTTGTTGCTTAAGGTGGTTAGAGGATTAATCACCAAACTTGACAAATAACATTTCCTGAGACCCTACTATGTGCCGGGGGTCCATGAGACACCCCCCTCCCCCCAGATTGTAGAGGGTGGAGGTGTGATTGAAACCAGAGGCCCCTCCCTCTGGCTATTTGCAGCAGCGGCAGCCTGGAAAGGACACGCCTCTAACACAGAGTCTCCTCCTCCCAAGGGTCCCACCCTGGTTAGCCTTCTGCACAGCCAGTCTGCAGGGCTGTGCCCTGGCTTTTCTGGGAAGAACCTTCCCAGACATAAGACTCTCCGGGGCTGCCAGCCTACATTTCCCCAGGGGCACCTTGTTCCCCTGGGGACTGTTCAGGATTGCGCTGTCAGACGGGGGACTTGTTGCTATGTCTGGAAAACCCACTGATCTGGAGACAGCAGGCTGGGAATCGAAAAGAGAGAAGGGAGGGCAATGTGGGGACAGTGAGAGGTTCATGTCTGGAACGCTTATGAGACTGCCTGCCAGGGGCTTATTTCTCCCTCCTTTCTAATCTCCTTGCCCAGCTCAGGGAGCCACCAAGCAGGTAGAGCAGGTGGCCAGGCTGCGTGGCCCCTCATCTCTGGCTGCCTGTGGAGGGAGTTGGGGGCTCCCCTCTGTGCTCAGCTGAGCTCAGTCTTGGCAGCTGGGGACAAAGCTCAGCTGAAAATGGGTCCGTGAGATCAGGGGACCTTGAGGAGCTAGGGGACTAGTTTCCTAACCCCCTCCCCACTCTGGGCCTGAGAGGATGGGAGGGCAGTAGGGGGCTGCCAGTGTGGCCAAGATCCCTGCAGAAGTCTCAGGTCCTTCCAGTGTGTCTGGTGCCTGCTGTGAATTTTTCTTGGAGATAATTGGCCTGTGAGGTTACAAACCTGGCATTTCCCCACCTGCTCAGAATGGGAGAACTCTTTCGCTGATTCTTGGAAACACAACAGAGCTGCCCGAAGTGCAGTAAATCAGCTTGTAAATTGGGAGGCTAGGTCAAAGTCTGGTTGGTTCTTTGGCAGTTTGTAAAGCTGCAGATGGCCCTGGCCAGTCCCGCAGGGCCACACCCAGGTCTTCTGCCAGTTCTAGTCTGCCTGGAGCACTTTTACATTCCTAGTGCTCCATCTGTGCTGACCTCGGGGCTGACCCAGCTGCACCAAGACCTGCTCTGAGGGTTCTAGTTCATGATCTAGAGGCCCAAATGGTGCTTCCCTGCTGCAACCCAGGAGGCCAGCTGCCATGGCCCCCTGTTCGCTTTCCAGGAGGAAGCAAGAGGCCCAGCATGTCACAGGCTTTGGGTTTAGCAGTGGCACAGGGTGCACTGAGTGGTGTTAGGGTTGTGCCCACCGCGCCCGTCACTTACCTCGTGCTCCCACTGCCTAGTTGTACTTGCTATTTTAAGTTAAGACGGTTCTACTTTATTAAAAGGAAATCCCCCAGGGAGGGGTAATACTGCTGAACTGCTATTAGCCATGGACAATTTAGCATGAATTAATTAATCAGATGGTGTCCCATGTGACCGCAGGGTGGAAGGGGCATAAAGTCGGGTGATTATGGGGAGAGAGCAGAGAAGGGGAGCCAGGGGCCCTGAGGACAAGCAGAACCCCTACTGTGCCAGGTTATCTCTTGTTTGCTTTAATTTTTTTAATGTTAACTTTTTCACAGAAGTCTATCAAGTATACCAAAAAAAAAGAAGAAATCAGAAGTGCACAGCTTTGAATTTTCGCACAGTGGACACACCCTTCTATCCCACACCTGGACTGACAAACAGCAGCCAGTTGTCCCGCTCAGGCCCCCAGCTTGTCACTGTGACCCCTGCTGTGACTGGTCCTGACTCTCAGTGCCTGTTTCGGAAATGGGTGAACATGGAGCCATACTGCAGGCATCTTCTGTGTCTGGCTTTCTTTTGTTCAGCATTCTCTTTGTGGGTTTCATCCACGTTGGTACAGTTCGTTGATTTTTCATTGCTGTGTTCCATTGTCTGAATATGCCATCGCTTATTGATTCTATGGATGGTGGACATTTGGGTGTTTAGTTTTTGACTCTCATCGACAGCGATGCCTTGAGTATTCTTGGACATGTCTTTCTTATTTCTCTTTTATGTCTCTGGGTAGATGGTTTTCTCCTGGGAACCCTCCTCCAACCTCCATCCCCGGGGAGGTTAGATGCCCCTCTGTTTGCCACCCTATGGCATTCTGTAGCATTTCATGAGGGCAGGAAAAGTAGAACTATGATATTTTCAGCTTTTAGTCAGTGTCTGGCCTTGAGTTGGTGCTCAAAAGTGTTGGTTGAATGAATGAATGAATCTTGCCTACATCACAGTTTTGCCTGGGGCTGGTCTTGACCTCTAAGCAAAGCAGCTTAGGAAAGCTGTGTTGGGGGACTTTGGGGACCATCTGGGATTCCTTCCTAGAGAGAGTGGTGCTTTCTGGACTCTGGGCTCCACTTGAGCCCTGGTGTTGCTGAGAATGGGACTGGAGTCCAGGGCCATAGTCAGAGGTGTCTGGCTGGGTAGGATCCCAACTCTTCCAGGCATTTCAGAGACTAGACACCAAGCTGTGGCAAAATGAGCCTGTGCCTCCTTTGTATCTCTGAGGACCCTCAGGCCACACAGGCCTCTGGACATAGGTGTTTGGTGGCCAGCTTGGGGGAAGCATCATGAAGAATGGAAGAGATAGAGAAGATACAGGAAGGCAGGGTAGAGAAAGAGAGGAGGCGAGAAGGAGAGCAGACACATACACAAATCTTTTCTTTCTCCTTGCCAGAAGCAAGGCACAGGGGGAGAACCAGACAGGCATGGAGCCTGAGCTCTCGGGGAAGCAAGTGACCTCATGTTTGGGCTGTGTTGATTTCACCAGCAAGTGACAAAGTGGAAGCAGGAACATGAGCCTGTCCAAATGCAATGTCAGGGTGCCCTGGTGGGACAGGCCTTTTTTTCCCCGTTGGTGCTTGGCAAATCCCTTTCACAGGCAGACTGAGTCGCTTCCTGTGCTCCCTGGCTGAGCAGCGTTGATTGAGCACGTTATTCTTTATTCATACACCTTTTGCTGAGCTGCATAACAAATGCGCTGTAAATTTCGGTGCTTTAGAGAGAGCCTGATGCATAAAACAGGACTACCTCCCTAATATAATGGAGGCTGGTCAACTTCTGCATACATCAAAGCCATTTGGGGTGCAATTGCTGTGTTTTTGAAGTAAACATTACTTCTTAAAGAAGATCCACACCCAGAGTAAATTATTTTTTGGCATGATCTGAGGCTACAGCTGGTTGAATCTTTTCGACTCAGCCCAGGTTTTCTCCTAGTGAAGTATGCCAGAGTGCTTAAATCCCAAACTGCAGAATGCTCCTTCCTTCTCCTGGGCTGCCTCTGCCTGTAGAAGTGCACCTCTCCCAGCCCTGTCTATCTTGTTCCTCATGGTGGCATCTCAGTCTTCATTTTATGCATTCATTTTTACTAATTTGCCAATTATGTAGCGCTTACTATGTTCTGGGCTTCCCTGGTGGCTCAGACAGTCAAGAATCTGCCTACAATTTGGGAGACCTGGGTTCAAGCCCTGGATTGGGAAGATCCCCTGGAAGAGGGAACGGCTATCCACTCTGGTATTCTTGCCTGGAGAATCCCATGCACAGAGGAGCCTGGCGGGGTACGGTTCATGGGGTCTCAAAGAGTCAGACACGACTGAGCAACTAACACTTTAACTTTTCACCTTATTACATGCCAGGCTCATTTCAAAGCTCTTTAATAAATATTAACTCAGTTAACCTTCACAACTCTATGAAGAGGCACTTATTTTTTAGTATTTATTCTTATTTATTTGGCTATGCTGGTGTTAGTTGCAGCACATGAGATCTTCAATCTCCTTTGCAGTTTGTGTGGGATTTTTAGTTGTAGCATGCAAATTCTTAGTTGCAACATATGGGCTCTAGTTCCCTGGCCAGGGATCAAACCTGGCCCTCCTGCACTGGGAGTGCAAAGTCTTAGCCACTGGACCACCAGGGAAGTCTGAAGCACTTACTTTTAATGCCATTTTCCAGATAAAGGAACCAAGGCGCAGAGAAGTTAAGTAACACACTCTGCTGCCTCTCAATTAAGTCTTCTCAAGTGGCGTGAGAAGCAGGGGCCTGCCTTTTTCAGGAATTAGAAACAACATTTGGTGCCTTTCTTCACATCCTTCTAATTGGAGGTTGCCCCTTGACCTTGAAGAGCAGAGGGTCAGCCCTTGGGGAAGAAGTCAGAGTCTGTGAAGTACACCTGTCCAAAGGCCAGGCTGAATCAGCAGCACCATGGACAGAGGCACAAAGGGGCGCTTGGAGCTCAGGCCAGCAAGGTCAGTTCTGGACAGAAGAATTCCAAGAGCTTGCTGTTAATTCTCTTCATCTTGTTAGACATCTTCACCATAGATGTTCCTGGCATCTCTGGACTTACGTCTTTTTCTTCTAGTTTTTCCTTCCTCTGTTCTCCACCCGTCTCCACTCTGGTGGCACCGGTATCCTCACAGTTGTCCCGTCTGGAAGCCTGGAAAAGTGAAAGTGAAAGCGTCAGTCTCTCAGTCGGGTCCAGCTCTTTGTGACCCTATGGAGTGTAGCTTGCCAGACTCCTCTGTCCGTGGAAGTATCCTGGCAAGAGTACTGGAGTGGGTTGCCATTCCCTTGTCCAGGGGATCTTCCTGACACAGAGACTGAACCCAGGTGTCTTGCACTGCAGGCAGATTCTTTACCATCTGAGACACCAGGGAAGTCATCCTGTTTTCCTATTTTTCTCACGCTCCACATCAGATCACCAGGTCCTGTCAACTCCACCTCCTATAAAGTCTCACCTGCAGACACACCTCTCTGCCTCTGCCTTTGTTCAAGTCACTTTATCTCATCAGGACCTCTGTGTTGCCCAGCCCACCAACCTTTCACACTTTAGAGGCAGCCCCTCCAAAACTTCTTTGGAGGTACAGTGCGAGGGATTTTTCACTTTTCTTTCTGTGATTCCGGTTACATCACCCCTTTACTTGGAACTGTTCAACTGCTCTTAGAATGCACTTCACACTTCTTAGGAGTGGCTTCCAAGGCCGTGGGTGACCAGGTCTCGCCTCCCTCAGGGCATCAGCTCTCATTGCTTTCAGATCCCTAAACATCTCTGTTTCCTCTTCCTTCAGGCCCCCTCTCTGCCTCCCTCTGGCTAATCCCAAGGTATTGTTCACATCCCCACTTAGATGTCCTTTCTTCTGAGGAGTGCTCTCTGACCCCCAAGCCCGGCCTTGGGGACCCCGTCCCAATGTTCCCATGACAACCAGGCAACACTTCCTCCACAGTAACACCATGTACTTGAATTTGATGGCTACCTGTGTGTTTATCTGTTTTACACAGTGTCTCCCCATAGTGTCTTATGTCCTAGTAGAGAGCTGATTTGTGGAAAGCAGTTAAAAAAAAACACACACACTTTAATGAGTAAGTGCTACCAGAAAAAAGGTATTGATCCAGCAGTTAGGAGACTCAAGTTTTATTTATTTATTTTGAATTTTAATTTATTTTTATATATAAATTTATTTATTTTAATTGGAGGTTAATTACTT
The DNA here is from genome assembly GCA_917880005.1 of Nanger dama. Classification (NCBI taxonomy): domain Eukaryota; kingdom Metazoa; phylum Chordata; class Mammalia; order Artiodactyla; family Bovidae; genus Nanger; species Nanger dama. The sequence goes on from CAKJTW010000014.1 coordinate 31,491,258, forward strand.
TACAATATTGTAATTTATTTTTAAGTGGAGGATACTTGCTTTACAATATTGTGTTGGTTTCTGCCATGTATCAACATGAATCAGCTATAGGTATATACATGTCTCCTCCCTCTTAAATCTCCCTCTCACCTCCTCTACCCCATCCTTCCCGCTCTAGGTTGTCACAGAGCACCATATTTGAGACTCAGGTCTTAGAACCTGCTCTTTCACAGATTCTGGGTGCTGAAGAAGTCATTTTCTAACTCTGAGCCTCATATTTGTATCTGTGAGGTGAGGAGCCTGCACTAGGTTCTGGATCCATCTTCTGCATCCAAGATTTGCTTTCCTAGGCTGTCTCTGTTTCCAGGTTGTGGGAAACCCCCTCCACTCCTCCTCCATCTTGGCTCCCTGCCTTAGCTGGACACAAATTCCTGATGCTGAAGAAGCCATTCTCTGACTCTGAGCCTCACGTTCGTGTCTGTGAGGTAAGGAGCCTGCACTAGCCAGTGGCGGCCTTGGTTTCTCCTTGAATCCAGAACAAGAATGCCTTAAAATTCTCCCATGTCCTTCTTCTCACCTCATCTTGTTTGCTGTCAGAACATTGTAAGTAGGATGCTTCTCAAGCTGCCTCTGTCCCTGTGATCAATAGAAAGACGTGAGTCTACATGCTTGCAAGGCCGCCTTCCCCCAGCAGACCTGGGAGACTCCGGGTGGCCGCAGCCTGAGTCAGCACTGTGTTTAATTTTAGGACTCGTTTACTGTTCACATGTTTCTCCTATTCATCCAGCACATCCCTCGAGCATTTACTACACGACAGGCGTTGCTCTTGGTGCTCAGGCACATAAAGAGCAAAGTAGACAAAACCCTGATCTCGGGAGCTAATGTTTTCACAAGTGTGTGTAGGAGTGACCCATACAAATACGCAGCACAGTGGGGAAGTAAATTAGATAATAAGTTAGAAGGCGGCGAGTGCTGTGGAAGGAAAGGGGAAGAGGAGCAGAGAAGATGAAGACTCTGAGACTTGAGTCAGGACCTGAAGAAGTTGAGAGTGAGTGTCGATTTCTGTGGGGGAAGAACATTCCAGGTCCTAAAGTGGGAACACTCAAGGGGTGGTGCACGAGCATGGACCCGGCATGAGCACCCAGTGCTCGGCAGGCTGGTCACTAGCGTTTGCTGGTGGTCAGAGCATAGGCTGTGGGCTTGAAGCAGACAGACTGTTTGCCACCTGGCCTACTGCATGCTGGCTTTGTGATCCTTGGCAAATTACTTTGTTGAGTTCCTGTTTCTTCGCCTTTGTAGGAGGGTCACGACCCAGGCTTTGTGGGGTTGCTATGGAACTTGATGAATTAGGTACATGGAGCAGCCAGCTCATTGGCACATGCGTGGTGTGTGCAGCCCAGTGATATCAGTCCCTGGCATGCCCTTCTCCTGGTCTTTGGGCAAGAGTTTTGTCTTCTCTGAGTCTCAGCTTCTGCTTCCGAAACATAGAAGACAGTCAATCCTGTGCTGTCTTCTGTCTAGACTTTAATAACTGTCACGTCCAGCAGTGGGAGTAATAGTATTTTAAATGTAATGAGTTGGCCAAAAGTCCCTGGGTTGGGAAGATGCCCTGGAGAAGGAAATGGCACCCCACTCCAGTATTCTTGCCTGGAAAATCCCATGGATGGTGGAGCCTGGTAGGCTACTGTCCATGGGGTTGCAAAGAGTCAGACACGACTGAGCCACTTCACTTTGTTCAAGTTTGTCCTTAATCTGAACAAACTTTTGGCCAACCCAATAGATGACAGATTCCCAGGGGCAGGGGCTCTATGTACATCTGTGTGTACATATGTGTGTGAGTATATATGTGTATGATTGCATGTATGTACAGTTCAACAGGACACAAGTAGGTTTTTTTTTAATCCTTCGCAGATGCTTCAGGGACAAGGACATTGTATTTTTAGATGAGACCTCAAACCTCCCACTCGGTGTTCAGTCGATCCTCATTGAATAAATGAAATAGTGCTGATGAAGTGATCTTTGCTGGATAAAATGTATAGGTTGAATTCAGCAGAGCTGTTTGCTTCCAGGTAGCAATGGAGTGCCATCATGAAAATATTTAGAACATATTTATCAAGGACTTTACATGCATTTCTCATTTAAAACAGTCAACAACCCTGCAAGGTATGTACAGTTATTATCAGGATTTTATAGTTGAGGCAACTGAGGCTCAGGTGTCAACATCTTGATCACAGCTCATAAATGGAGGAGCTGGAATTAGAACCCAGCCTTCCGGAGCTAATGCACTTTCCTGCTACTCTTATGTCTTCCTGAAATGTCACTGCACCTTTCCATGGTCTGATCTCCCATGATGCGGGGAGGAGGTAGGAGTGGGGTAGGCAGAAAGGCTATTCTTTCAACCAGGCCATGTGGAAAGTCCCAACTATAAAGTCAATCCCCAGGTTACTAGCAAACCTTCCCAGTAGGCCGGGGGAAGATGAAGGAGTTAGCTTTTCTTGCCTTCAGTAGACAGTGAAGATGTTTAAAGACAAGAATTGCTTTCTTCTATGTACCTAAAGTTATCCTTTTCCATTTGGTCTCAGAGCATGTTAGGAACTTGGTGGAGGGGACTTCCCTGGTGGTCTAGTGGTTAAGACTTTGCATTTCCAATAAAGGGGAAGCAGGTTCAATCCCTGGTCAGCGAACTAAGATCCCATATGCTGTGAGGTATGGCCAAAAATAATTTACAGATAAACCTACTGAAAAACCAAAATTGCTTGAAAAAAAGAACTTGGTGGTGCTATGTGAGCCCTGGACCACACATTTCCCTTTTAGCTGCCTAAAACCTGAGGACACATGTGTATGTATAGTAATATACACTTGGTGCATACATGCTAAGTCACTTCAGTCAAGTCAGATTCTTTGAGACCCCAGGGACTGTAGCCCAACAGGCTCCTCTGTCCATGGGATTCTCCAGGCAAGAATACTGGAGTGGGTTACCACGCCCTCCTTCAGGGGATCTTCCCCACCCAGGGGTGGAACCTATGTCTCTTAGGTCTCCTGTATTGGCAGGCAGGTTCTTTACCACTCGTGCCACCTGGGAAGCCCATATGCACGTACGATGGCAATACATAACATATGTATGTATGGGGTGTGTGTGTGTGTGTGTGTGTGTGTGTGTGTGTGTGTGTGTGTGTGTCTCCGTCCTTCAAGACCAGTGTAAGGGCCTCCTTCTGACCACGCCTGGGCAGCAGTGGGCACCCTCTGCATCCTGCCACACTTTCTTACACCTTAGCTGTGTGACTGCACTTCCCAGCCTGTGCCTGGTGACCGATGTCTGCGCCTATGTCCCTTTGAAAGAACATCTTGTGTCTAGTAGCTTTCTGTCCACTTGCAGCTCATGACTAGTGAGTGCATACTCAGCATGTAAGCTCCTGCTTAGTTGCACAGTTGTGTACAACTCTTTGTGACCCCAAGGAGTGCAGCCCTCAAGGCTCCTCTCTCCTCCATGGGCTCCTCACCTCCATGGGCTTCTCTAGGCAAGAAAACTGGAGTGATTGTCATTTCCTTCTCCAGAGGATCTTCCCACCCAGGGATCAAACCTGCATCTCTTAAGTCTTTTGCATTGGCAGGTGGGTTCTTTACCACTAGTCCCACCAGCATGGAGATGAACAAACGAATGAACAAGAGACTGGTCTTCGTACCACCAGCCTAGGTGAGGCTATTATCTACCCCAGTCACTCCCGGGTAGGGGGTTAACAACAGAGGCTACCTTCCCGTGGGGTGGGGTGCCCAGAGCCAAGCTGGAGATGTTCGATGTCCTTGGCCACCAAGCTCCCATGGGCATGCCAAGCTGCGTAGAGCTGGCCTGGGTGCTCCCCGGCCCATCAGCTGGACTGGGTGGCCAGCTGTGGTGGCTTGGAAGAGCCTTTCTTCTGGAGCCTTTCTCATCTGGCGCCTGTGTTCCCATCCCCTGGCCTGCCAGCTTCTCCTTGGGTCTGCATGGAGAAGGAACGTGTTAGGAAGTTGCTCTTGTGCGTGTTTAATGTGTTCCATGCCTGCTGTGTCCCCTTGTGCTCAAGTTCCGGGCAATTACCCTCCTGCAGGGTTTCGTTGCTGAGCACAGCAGGTGGGCCTTGTTTGTAATTCACTTGCACCATTAACGCTGGGTTAGCACCATAAGGGCGACTGATGCGCTTAGTGCCCCCAGCCCCAGATGCCACTTGATAGCAGGATGTTAGATTGGCTTTGGGAGCTGAGGCATTTCTAAACTCTTCCTGATCTGCTTTCTCCAGTTGAAAGCGATGAGAGAGGTTTCATGTATTGAAAATCACAGTCATCTGCACTATTGGGAGATCTGGTCGCCCCAAATCATGGTGATTTGGCTCCAAACAATAAGACCAATAATCCTAATAACAGCTCTCAGTAATCTAAGCAATAGTGCCATCATTGAACACTTTCTATTTGCAGGCGTACTGCTAAGATCACAGCTAATTTTTGAGAGCAATCTTAGGAATATCCAATATTTTCTCCATATTGAGGATGGGAAAACTGAGGTTTGGAGAGGTTAGTCACTTGGCCAAGGGCGTGGCTAATAAGGAGCAGAGCCCAGAGTGGTGGATCTCAGTCTGATGCAGGCACAAAACTTGTGCTGCTAACGGCTACCTTACACTGCCCTCCTCTGAGATGAATGATGTGGAGTTTTTGAATGGAGGTGGGGTCAGGTCAAGATCTCCAACTTGCCATGCTAATTTTTTTTTTTTTGCTAGCATTGATATTAAGATGAGTTACTGAGTATGAGAATGAGGTGTATGATTAAAACATCCTCCATAGGTTTACTTTTATTAATTAATCAACCGTACATTTATTGAGCTCCAGCTAGGTGGAAAACATTGTCCTGGGTGTTTTACAGAAAACAAAGATAAATCATTCATCCGTTCAATAAATCTGAGAGATGGGGAGTCAGACATATATTCCAGAATGAAAGACAGGGAATGAAATGTTGGGGGTGGGGGCGGAGGAGGTAAGAATTAAACAACCGCAGGGATCTTACTTTCTGATTGTTGAAACATGATTGGCAGTTGGCAAAATCTACTGCAATAAGCATCACATACAGTGTCTCCTTTGATCTTTGAACAACCCCGTGGAGAAGACAGTGCAAGTGGCATGTTTCCAGTTTTATGGGAAATTAAGGCACAGAGGGGCTTCCCTTGTGGTTTAGTGGTAAAGAGTGTACCTGCCAAGCAGGAGACGTGGGTTCAATCACTGGGTCCGGAAGACCCCGTGGAGAAGGAAATGGCACCCCGCTGCAGTTTTCTAGTCTAGAGAACTCCACGGACAGAGGAGTCTGGCAGGCTATGTATAGTCTATGGGGTTGGAGAGAGAGGCGGACATGGCTTGGGAACTAAACAACAGCAAAAGGCATAGAGGTTTTAGGGTCTGCTGGTGGATGCACCGAGAATGGTGGTAAAACCACGCTGGAGCAGAGGCCTTATGACTCCTGCCCCAGACTCTTCAAGAATCTCTCCCATTAGAGCCCAGCATATATGCTCAGCCTAATCCAAGCTTGGTGTGGTATATGTGATGCCCTTGGCCCTACTGAGGCTGATTCTGGAGCTGCCTGGGGCTCTACTTTTTTTGCAGACCCAACGCCTGGCTGCTTAGAAACTTTCTTTTCCCTAAATTTGTGGGAAAATTCGGAACCCTAATGTTCAGGCTGTACGGGGTCCGCTCCCTTCAGGGTCGGCTTCCCCATGTTCACATCCATGCACACGTGGCTAAGTGCCCATTAACTGGCCTCGCTGCTCTCCAGGCCACCTGGCACACCCTGGTCTCATCAATTTCCTTAAGCACAGCTCCGGTCCTGGCCCTCCCTTGCCCAGAAACTTTCAGTGGCTCTTTATTTCCTGGAGGATAAAGTCCCTGCTCCTTAACCTTGGCATCAAAAGCCTTCTAGAATCTGACCCCAAGGCTTATCTCTCTCTGGACCCCACAGACACCGTGTGGGGTGCTAAGGTGGGCTACTCCCTGTCCCTGGGACAGCTCCCTTGCCTTCTGCAATGAGTGCCTGGAAGGTTTCCCTTCCTGCACAGCACATACCTCGGGGCTCAGTACACGTCCTGCATCTTCCAAGAATCTGGTTCCAACCCTCTGGGCCTCAGGAGGCCTTTCTGCCTCTGTTTTCACAGCACTTCCTCCTGTTTGCTGACGAAGGCTGCCCTATCTTGTGACAGCTGCTCCGTTGCTCTCTTGCACCGTGAGTTTATGAGGGGAGCTGCTTAATTTACTTTTCCCGTAAGGACATCCAACTTTTCCAGTAAGTTCCTTGAGGGCAGTCAGCCCACCTGAGAGTTCTGAGAGCCTGTTGGTGCTCAGCACAGCGCTGGGTGGGCCCCAAGTGCCCAGGGACACTGGCGCAATGTACAGGGTTGCCAGGATCTGGGAGGTTCCTCCCCCGACCCCACCCCTGCACCAGGTGGTACTTACAGCCTTTCTCTCTCCTTTTGGCAGCTGGAGCTGGGCTTTCATGGTTACGTGCCCACTTCATCTGGGCCTTTGTGGTGGGGGAAAGTGTTAAGTCCAGAGACAGCCCCCTTGCTTAACTAAGAAGGTCAAGGATTTCCCCAGGGGAATGTCAAAAGCCTTCAGCCTCTGGTCTTCAACCCCTAGCCTCTCTTGGCTCTGCCTGAGTTTCTGAGACATCCAGGCCATGGCGAGGAGAAGCGATGAGGCTTTGACAGGCTGGGTGAGAACTACTGTGTGTACATGCTGAGTCTCCTCAGTCGTTTCCAACTCTTTGAGACCCAATGGACTGGGTAGCCCACCAGGCTCCTCTGTCCATGGGATTCCGCAGGCAAGAATACTGGAGCGGGTTGCCCTTTCCTTCTCCAGGGGATCTTCCCAGTGCATTGGCAGGTGAATTATTTACCACTAGCACCACCTGGGAAGCCCAAGAGCTACTGTTGCCTGTGACTAATGCGGAATCCTGGGGCAGCTCCTGGAGTGTTCTCTGCATCCCTGACCTCTTCAGAGATCAGGGAAAGGTAGTGGGGGCCCCATTCCTCTCCCCATCTCTCCTTCCAAGGGAAGACCCTCCTCTCACCTAGGGCCTGGGATCCTGCTAAGAACCAGAGCTGTGAATGCATTGGTGTGTCTTGGAGGTGCTGGACGTGGGCCGGGTAAGCATGGAAACTGCAGGTAGGCTTGGGGGCTGTGGAAGCAGTAGGAGAGGAGGTGTTGGGGTTAGCCTGTGTCCGGCTAGGGACTATGGTCTGGGAACACACTATGGGGTCACCTCTGAACAGCATCTCTACTCCTGCTCTCCTGGTAGCCAGAGCACCTGGACCGGTGACAGTTGGTCCAGTGAGGCTGAGCAGTCACTGGGCACTTGACCCCGAGGTGGTGCATGCGTGCATGCTCAGTTGCTCAGTCATGTCTGACTTTTGCAATCCCATGGACCATAGCCTGCCAGGCTCCTCTGTCCTTGGGATTCTCCAGGCAGGAACACTGGAGTGGGTTGCCATGCCCTCCTTCAGGGAATCTTCCTGACCAGTGTTGTTAGCCTTACTCTACAGAGGAGGGGGGCGCAGGCTCAGGGGTGAAGTTAGCCTAGGTCTTAGAGCCAGTCATTGAGAAAGCTGGAATTCTTTATTGTTTTTTAAATTATTAACTAGATTTCTTAATTGAAAAAGCCATCCAATCTTTAGCTTAAAATGCAAACAGTAGAGAACACTTCAGAATGACAAGTGAGTCTGCCACCTGCACTACCTGCAGTTCTAGGACCTTCTTTGCAGGGAGGCAGTTGTCCAGCGGCAGCTTCTGTCCTCTGCCCCACACAGAGCCTGGTGCCAGGCCTTCCACAGGTAGATGGCCATCGGTGCTGATGGCACTGGGTGGGGGCAGGGGCTGGAGGGGACTTCCAAGCCATTTCCAGACCTCACAGTGAACTTGGGTGATGCCAGCAGAATAAGTCAATCACTTTGCAATTTGAAGGGGACACCCACCCTCACTGTGGAGAAACTTTTCATCTTTAACCTAGATGTTTTATCAACGGTGCTGTATAGATGGAGAAGTCTTGAGGCTACTGTGAAAATAAGACTGAAAACCAGAAGTAGGAGGCTTAAGTCCAAATCCTGAGAACACCAGAGAACCCTTGACTCCAGGGAACATTAATCGACAGCAGCTCATCAAATACCTCCATACCCACACTGAAACCAAGAACTACCCAAGGGCCAACAAGTTCCAGAGCAAGACATACCACGCAAATTCTCCAGCAACACAGGAACGCAGCCCTGAGCTTCAATATACAGGCTGCCCAAAGTCACTCCAAACCCATTGACATCTCATAACTCATTACTGGACACTTCATTGCATTCCAGAGAGAAGAAATCCAGCTCCATCCACCAGAACACCAACACAAGTTTTCCTAACCAGGAAACCTTGACAAGCCACCCGTACAACCCCACCCACAGCGAGGAAACTCCACGATAAAAGAACTCCACAAACTGCCAGAATACAGAAAGGCCACCCCAAAAACAGCAATATAAACAGGATGAAGAGACAGAGGAATACCCAGCAGGTAAAGGAACAGGATAAATGCCCACCAAACCAAACAAAAGAGGAAGAGATAGGGAATCTACCTGATAAAGAATTCTGAATAATGATAGTGAAAATGATCCAAAATCTTGAAATAAAAATGGAATCACAGATAAATAGCCTGGAGACAAGGATTGAGAAGATGCAAGAAAAGTTTAACAAGGACCTAGAAGAAATAAAAAGAGTCAATATATAATGAATAATGCAATAAATGAGATCAAAAACACTCTGGAGGGAACAAATAGTAGAATAATGGAGGCAGAAGATAGGATTAGTGAAATAGAAGATAGAATGGTAGAAATAAATGAATCAGCGAGGAAAAAGAAAAATAAATTAAAAGAAATGAGGACAATCTCAGGGACCTCCAGGATAATGTTAAACACCCCAACATTTGAATCATAGGAGTCCCAGAAGAAGAAGACAAAAAGAAAGACCATGAGAAAATACTTGAGGAGATAATAGTTGAAAAATTCCCAAAATGGGGAAGGAAATAATCACCCAAGTCCAAGAAACCCAGAGAGACTCAAACAGGATAAACTCAAGGCGAAATGCCCCAAGACACATATTAATCAAACTAACAAAGAGCAAACACAAAGAACAAATATTAAAAGCAGCAAGGGAAAAACAACAAATAACCCACAAGGGGATTCCCATAAGGATAACAGTTGATCTTTCAATAGAAACTCTTCAGGCCAGGAGGGAATGGCAGGACATACTTAAAGTGATGAAAGAAAATAACCTACAGCCCAGATTACTGTACCCAGCAAGGATCTCATTCAAATATGAAGGAGACAAGCAAAAGCTGAGAGAATTCAGCACCACCAAACCAGCTCTCCAACAAATGCTAAAGAGTCTTCTCTAGACAGGAAACACATATAAACTTGAACCCCAAACAATAAAGTAAATGGCAACAGGATCATACTTATCAATAATTACCTTAAATGTAAATGGGTTGAATGCCCCAACCGAAAGACAAAGACTGGCTGAATGGACACAAAAACAAGACCCCTATATAGGTTGTCTGCAAGAGACCCACCTCAAAACAAGGGACACATACAGACTGAAAGTGAAGGGCTGGAAAAAGATATTCCATGCAAATAGAGACCAAAAGAAAGCAGGAGTAGCAATAGTCATATCAGATAAAATAGACTTTAAAACAAAGGCTGTGAAAAGAGACAAAGAAAGACACTACATAATGATCAAAGGATCAATCCAAGAAGAAGATATAACAATTATAAATATATATGCACCCAACATAGGAGCACCGCAATATGTAAGACAAATGCTACAAATGCTAACAAGTATGAAAGGGGAAATTAACAATAACACAATAATAGTGGGAGACTTTAATACCCCACTCACACCTATGGACAGATCAACTAAATAGAAAAGTAACAAAGAAACACAAACTTTAAATGATACAATAGACCAGTTAGACCTAATTGATATCTATAAGACATTTCACCCCCAAAACAATGAATTTCACCTTTTTCTCAAGCGCACATGGAACCTTCTCCAGGATAGATCACATCCTGGGCCATAAATCTAGCCTTGACAAATTGAAAAAAATTGAAATCATTCCAAGCATCTTTTCTGACCACAATGCTGTAAGATTAGATCTCAATTACAGGAGAAAAACTATTAAAAATTCCAACATATGGAGGCTGAACAACATGCTGCTGAATAACCACCAAATCACAGAAGAAATCAAAAAAGAAAAATATGCATAGAAATGAATGAAAATGAAAACACTACAACCCAAAACCTGTGGGACACTGTAAAAGCAATGCCAAGGGGAATGTTCATAGCAATACAGGCATATCTCAAGAAACAAGAAAAAAGTCAAATAAATAACCTAACTCCACACCTAAAGCAACTAGAAAAGGAAGAAATGAAGAACCCCAGGGTTAGTAGAAGGAAAGAAATCTTAAAAATTAGGGCAGAAATAAATGTAAAAGAAACAAAAGAGACCATAGCAAAAATCAATAAAGCCAAAAGGTGGTTCTTTGAAAGGATAAATAAAATTGACAAACCATTAGCCAGACTCATCAAGAAACAAAGGGAGAAAAATCAAATCAATAAAATTAGAAATGAAAACGGAGAGATCACAACAGACAACAGAAATACAGAAATACAACAGAAATACAGAAACAGAAATATAAAGGATCATAAGAAACTACTATCAGCAATTATATGCCAATAAAATGGACAACTTGGAAGAAATGGACAAAATCTTAGAAAAGTACAAGTTTCCAAAACGGAACCAAGAAGAAATAGAAAATCTTAACAGACCCATCACAAGCACGGAAATTGAAACTGTAATCAGAAATCTTCCAGCAAACAAAAGCCCAGGTCCAGACAGCTTCACAGCTGAATTCTACCAAAAATTTAGAGAAGAGGTAACACCTGTCCTACTCAAGCCTTCCAGAAAATTGCAGAGGAAGATAAACTTCCAAACTCATTCTATGAGGTCACTATCACCCTAATACCAAAACCTGACAAAGATGCCACAGAAAAAGAAAACTACAGGTCAATATCACTGATGAACATACATGCAAAAATCCTTAACAAAATTCTAGCAATTAGAATCCAGCAACACATTAAAAATATCATACACCATGACCAAGTGGGCTTTATCCCAGGGATGCAAGGATTCTTCAATATCTGCAAATCAATCAATGTAATACACCACATTAACAAATTGAAAAATAAAAGCCATATGATTATCTCAATAGATGTAAAGAAAGCCTTTGATAAAATTCAACATCCATTTATGATTAAAAAAAAAACCCTCTAGAAAGCAGTAATAGAAGGAACATACCTCAACATAATAAAAGCTATATATGACAAACCCACAGCAAACATTATCCTCAATGGTGAAAAATTGAAAGCATTTTCCCTAAAGTCAGGAACAAGACAAGGGTGCCTGCTCTCACTACTGTTCAACATAGTTCTGGAAGTTTTGGCCAGAGCAGTCAGAACAGAAAAAGAAATGAAAGGAATCCAAATTGGAAAAGAAGAAGTAAAACTCTCACTGTTTGCAGATGACATGGTCCTTTACATAGAAAACCCTAAAGACTCCACCAGAAAATTACCAGAACTAATCAATGAATATAGTAAAGTTGCAGGATATAAAATCAACACATAGAAATCCCTTGCATTCCTATACACTAATAATGAGAAATAAAAAGAAAAATTAAGGAAACAATTTCATTCACCATTGCAATGAAAAGAATAAAATACTACCTAAAGAAACTGAAGACCTATATATAGAAAACTATAAAACACTGGTGAAAGAAATCAAAGAAGACACTAATATTTGGAGAAATATACCATGTTCATGGATTGGAAGAATCAATATAGTGAAAATGAGTATACTGCCCAAAGCAATCTATAGTTCAATGCATTCCCTATCAAGCTACCAATGGTATTTTTCTCAGAGCTAATAATTTCACAGTTTGTATGGAAATACTAAAAGTCTCAAATAGCCAAAGCAGTCTTGAAAAGAAGAATGAAACTGGAGGAATCAACCTGCCTGACTTCAGTCTCTACTACAAAGCCATAGTCATCAAGACAGTATGGTACTGGCACAAAGACAGAAATATAGATCAATGGAACAAAACAGAAAGCCCAGAGATAAATCCACACACCTATGGACACCTTATCTTTGACAAAGGAGGCAAGAATATACAATGGAGAAAAGACAATCTCTTTAACAAGTGGTGCTGGCAAAACTGGTCAACCACTTGTAAAAGAATGAAACTAGAACACTTTCTAACACCATACACCAAAAAAACTCAAAATGAATTAAAGATCTAAACGTAAGACCAGAAACAATAAAACTCCTAGAGGAGAACATAGGCAAAACACTCTCCAACATAAATCACAGCAGGATCCTCTATGACCCACCTCCCAGAATACTGGAAATAAAAGCAAAAATAAACAAATGGGGCCTAATTAAAATTAAAAGCTTCTGCACAACAAAGGAAACTATAAGCAAGGTGAAAAGACAGCCTTCAGAATAGGAGAAAATAATAGCAAATGAAGCAACTGACAAAGAACTAATCTCAAAATATACAAGCAACTCCTGCAGCTCAATTCCAGAAAAATAAATGACCCAATCAAAAAATGGGCAAAGAACTAAACAGACATTTCTCCAAAGAAGACATAACAGATGGCTAACAAACACATGAAAAGATGCTCAACATCACTCATTATCAGAGAAATGCAAATCAAAACCACAATGAGGTACCATTTCATGCCAGTCAGAATGGCTGCGATCCAAAAGTCTACAAGCAATAAATGCTGGAGAGGGTGTGGAGAAAAGAGAACCCTCTTACAGTGTTGGTGGGAATGCAAACTAGTACAGCCACTATGGAAAACAGTGTGGAGATTCCTTAAAAAACTGGAAATAGAACTGCCTTATGACCCAGCAATCCCACTGCTGGGCATACACACCGAGGAAACCAGAATTGAAAGAGACGTGTACCCCAATGTTCATCGCAGCAGTGTTTATAATAGCCAGGACATGAAAACAACCTAGATGTCCATCAGCAGATGAACGGATAAGAAAGCTGTGGTACATATACACAATGGAGTATTACTCAGCCATTAAAAAGAATACATTTGAATCAGTTCCAATGAGGTAGATAAAACTGGAGCCTATTATATACAGAGTGAAGTAAGCCAGAAAGAAAAACACAAATACAGTATACTAACGCATATATATGGAAGTTAGAAAGATGGTAACGATAACCCTGTATGCGAGGTAGCAAAAGAGACACAGATGTATAGAACAGTCTTTTGGACTCTGTGGGAGAGGGAGAGGGTGGGATGATTTGGGAAAATGGCATTGAAACAAGTAAAATATCATATGTGAAATGAATCGCCAGTTCAGGTTTGATGCATGATACAGGATGCTTGGGGCTGGTGCACTAGAATGACCCAGAGGGATGGTATGGGGAGGGAGGTGGGAGGAGGGTTCAGGATGGGGAGGGAACACGTGTACACCCGTGGCAGATTCATGTTGATGTATGGCAAAACCAATACATTATTATAAAGTAATTAGCCTCTAATTAAAATAACTTTATATTAAGATAAATAAATCATATAAATCAAATGAAGGGGACACCCAGGTGGTGCAGTGGTAAAGAATCTGCCTGCCAATGCAGGAGGCACAAGAGATGTGTGTTTGATTTCTGGGGGCAGGAAGATCCCTGGAGTAGGAAATGGCAACCCACTCCAGTATTCTTGCCTGGAAAATTCCATGGACAGGGGAGCTGAGTGGGCTGCAGCCCATGGGCTTATGAAGAGTCGGTCAGAACTGAACACTCAGGCATGCCACTTATTTTGCTGTGGACCTTTATTGTGCAATATCTAGCTTTTGTATCTTCTTTACTTCTGCCTACCCCCCCACCCCCCAACACCCGCCAGCCTTAGGGGTGCTGGGAGCAAGAGGCCAGTCCTGGGCCTCCTGAAGCAATGCATGCACCTTGGAATGGCTGCCCTTCTCTCCTGCTCTGGCAGGGACTTTAAGAAGACAGGGCCTTACTTCCTTCCAATAGTGTCTGAGACACTGAAAAGGCCAGTGTGTACATGAGCTGACCACAAGGGTGAGATGAAACCCGGCCAAGGGAAGGGAGCTTGCATCTGTGGCCCAGCCACTCTCAGGTCAGGAAGTGCTTCCTTATCGATGACAGTTAGAGTGCTGTCCTCTGGCTTTGACCTCAGTGGAGCTGGAGATTGTCTTCCATCATACGTGAGTCTATAATAACCCAGCTCTGGCTGCAGATGGTTAAATTCAGATGCATCTCCCACCCCTATCCTTGTCTTCTCCAGGCTACAGAGCCCAACTCTTCCTACATCTCTTTATGGAAGTTTGCAGTGCACACAGCCTCGCTCCTAGGCTTCTGCAGGGCAGCCCCTCTCCTCACAAACACCCAGACAGAACCTGAGCAAGAAAGGGAGGGTTGTGTTTACATGGAGGTAATTAGGATGCTGTCCTTTACAGCAGTTTCTCTCCCCATCTTTCTCCCCACTTAATTCCTCTGTGGAGGCTCTTGCAAGGTCTCTCTGCTTTAAATGTGTTCGAGACGGATCCACCACTGGGCTATTTTCTTTCAAAGCCTCAACTCACATGGTCTCTGCTAGGAGCTTGACTCCCCAGGGCCCATCCTGGTGTCTTCAGATAAATGCCAGGGACTTTTTTCACCATCCAGAGCCAGTCTTGACCTCCGCATCCGACGCAGGGATCCCCTTCCCATCTCTCACGGCTCCCCTTGACTGGTGGGCGATTAATTCTCCATCTTCTCACCTCTAACCACCTCCTTTGCCACAGAGAGGAGATTCAAATGCTGTGGCCTTCTCCCTTTTCTGTGAAGGATGCTTGGTCCAGTATGAGTTTCAGGAGGGCAGTTGGCTGTGGATGCAGAGCCTTATCCTGGACTTTGGAGCAGAGAGAGACTGGGGGTGCCTAATGGGAGGGACTCACAGAAACACAGCAGATTCAAAGAGAAGGTGCTCCCAGCTTTCTAGCTGCGTGGGCCCCCTGCCATCTGCGACGCCCGTGGCGCAGCGCTCCACCAGCGAATCGCACGGGCTCCCTGCCATCTGCGACGCCCGTGGCGAGCGCTCCACCAGCGCCTCTGGGTCTCCTCTGCTGTGTTGTTCCCTCTGTCTGGCTCCTCTCCTTCCTACTCACCCCTGTCCCCTTCAAAGAACCTGGCCACCTCAAGTCAAACATTTTATACTTAGCAAGACCTTCCCCTCTGGCCACATGAGGACCCCACCAAACACTCTGTAGTAGCCTCTACTTTCCCCTCACCATCTGTCATTATGGCATCTAGTTACCTAGATATGGATTGATATCTCCTCCCTAGACTGTAAGGCTCCATCACGGCAGGAATTAATTGGACACTGCCTACTGGAGAAGACTCTTGAGAGTCCCTTGGACTGCAAGGAGATCCAACCAGTCCCTTCTGAAGGAGATCAGCCCTGGGATTTCTTTGGAAGGAATGACGCTAAAGCTGAAACTCCAGTACTTTGGCCACCTCATGCGAAGAGTTGACTCATTGGAAAAGACTCTGATGCTGGGAGGGATTGGGGGCAGGAGGAGAAGGGGACGACAGAGGATGAGATGGCTGGATGGCATCACTGACTCGATGGATGTGAGTCTGAGTGAACTCCGCGAGTTGGTGATGGACAGGGAGGCCTGCCGTGCTGAGATTCATGGGGTCGCAAAGAGTTGGAAACGCCTGAGCCACTGAACTGAACTGATAATCCACCCAGTAGGCAGTCAATAGAAATATTTGTTGAATAAGTCTAGTTTATGCTTGGGCTTCCTAGGTGGCGCTAGTGGTAAAGAACCTGCCTGCTGATGCAGGAGACGCAGGAGACACTGGTTCAATCCCTGGATCAGGAAGATCCCCTGGAGGAGGGCACAGTAACACACTCCAGTATTCTTGCCTGAGAAATCCCATGGATAGAGGAGCCAGAGTCAGACACAACTGAAACGACTCAGCACACATGCTTTGGCCAGTCTAGTGTAAAGGAAAAACAAACACCAATTCTTTTTAGAAACCACTTCACTCACCTACAACGTATTTCTCCAGCTGTTATCTCCTTTGAGTCTCTTAGCAACCCCGAAGGGCAGGTGGTGGGAGTGTAGTTTCCCCATTTCACCGAAGAAGAAATGGAGGCTCTGAGAGGTTAAGAGATGGGCCTGAGGTCACACAGCTTCCCACCTCCAGCGTCTGCGTTTTCTCCTGTGCCAGGCTGAGTCTGAGTGAGGAAGGAGGGCTGACTCTTCAGGGAAAGATTCTAGGCGGGGCTGTCTTGGAGCAGCATTTTGGAGGTGAGAGGGCTGTGGATTAATCTTAGCACGAGGCGTGGGAGGTCGTCTCATTGGGAGAAGACGTGGCTGTGGTCCAGGGTGCCTTGGGTGGGATGAGGGAGGGACAGGAAGTTCACATTCACCAATTGCATTACACCTAAGATCTCTCGCAACAGCTTTTCAAAGGAGGCCTTGCGTCACCCATGGTTTATAGCTGTGGAAATGAAGCTCTTAGAGGTTAAGTAACCAGCTTAAGGAAGCAAAGTGACAGCTGAGACTGGAAACCAGGGTTGTCAGCTCTTTGTTTAGAGGTTGATTGAATGCTTTGGTCTGAAATAGACATGGGAAGTGGTTTGGAGGGGAAGGTAAACTGGGGGTCCCCCAGCTCACTCATTAGTGCCCAAGAATTGGGAACCGCTTCCAGAGCCATGTGTCCTGAGTGCTGGCAGACACCTCCAGGGGCCCTGCTCCCTGGGTCGCCTCCCCTAAAGTCAGGCCCAGGCAGAACGGTCCTTCCGCTTTAGTTTATCCTGGTGTGCCACACCTGGTCCAGCTGATGCCAAGCCTCCCTGGCTGGTGTGCCATATTGTAACTCATCACAAACTCCTGAGAGCGTCTCCTGATAGTAAATCCTAAAGGCTGAGGACATCTGGGCTGATGGTTTTGCCAAAGGACACTCCTAGACTCATTTCTATGTTGCTGGCTCCCCCTGCCCCTGATTTGGCAAAGTGTGCAAATGGGCCCAGATCTATTTGCATTTCTCGTCTTCTTCAACATCATGATAATCACTATCATCACATTCTAACACTTCCTCAGGTACCACTGTGTGCCCGATTCTGGGGTACCTAGAGGAGGCAGGTATAGTGAGCAGTGGATGAGAATGGGATGCTGGAACCATGGCCTGGTTCTTCCACTGACGAGCTGACTGACCTTGGCAAGTCCCATTCGACCCCTCCACCTTTGGGTTGTTTGTCTGCTGGGGATTGGAGGGAGGATGAGTGTCTGCCTCACAGCATTCTGAGGAGCATTAAATCTTAAATAGTACTTTGCACATAGAAAGCAAATGTACTTACATATGCATATTTATTTAGTTTTGGCTACCCTGGGTCTTTGATGTTGTGCGGAGCTTCTCATTGTGGTGGTTTTTCTTGTTGTGGAACATGGCTTCTAGGTGCACAAGTTTAGTTGCTGCGCAGCTTGTGGGATCTTCCTGGACCAAGGCTCAAACCTGTGTCTCATGCACTGGCAGGGGATTCTTAACCACTGGACCACCAGGGAAGTCCAGAAAGCAAATATTTAGTAAATGTTACCTGTTCTCATAAAGTACAGTTCCTAGAACTGCAGAATCTCAGTTTAAAAGAACCTTAGAGATCATTGGTCTGATTCTTTTATTGTACAAAATGGAAAACTGAGGCTCAGACAGGCTCAGAGCGATTGAACACCCAGGCCCCTGACTCCCAGGACAGGATCTGCATCCAAGCATCACATACTTGTTGCCAGGGAGACAGGATGCTTAACACATGCTGCCCATGGTATCAGGTCACGGAGGGTGACTCCCCAAGGAGGCCACATGACCTGAGGTGCCACCCCACTACCTGCACATCCCATCCAAACTGCTAGCTGCTGTTGGGAGTTTCTCTCTGTTGGAGGAGTCAGAAGAGCAGAGAATCACATGCCCATTTGTCTTAAGGAGGCTGGAGTATCATGAGGAGTAATCAAGATCTTGTTGCCCAGTGTCAAGAGCAAACCTGTAATTAATCTGGCTGCCCCTCTGATTTCCTTTGCCCTCCCACCACCAAACACTCTCTAGTGGCTGTCAGCCTCCTCTTGGACTCATCCCAGAAAATCAGGATTGATGGTGTAATAGCCTTATGGGGATGAGAGAGACCAGCAGAGGGACCGCTGACAAGTCAGGAGAGGAGAGGTCATTTAGCACAACTGGGTCAGGGAGTCTAGACACCATTTACCATGGAACACGAGGAGCTGTGGTTGGGAAGTGTCTGTCTGTGCCTGTTAACCAGTGTGGGTTGAGAGTCAGCACACATTCATGGAGCTTCTATTGAGGATGAGCATCATGACAAGCGTGTCAGGAAGATACATGCCAGAGAGATGATGCTCCCCTGCCTTCCAGGAACGCACAGTCTGGAACAGAGAGAGAGCATCAATACATGCAAGTTAAATAACCATTCACTTATTCACTCATTTCTTAATGTTTATTTATAGCAGCATTGCACTGGGTACTGTTCTAGGTGCTGAAGGTATAACAGTGAAGAAGAAGGCTCTGCTTTCAGGGAGCTTCATTTAAAAATACAAGCACCAGGACTTCCCAGTGGCCCAGTGGCCAAGACTCTGGCTACCAAGGCAGCAGGCCTGGGTTCTGCCCCTGGACAGAGAGCTAGATCCCATATGCCACAACTAAGACCCAGCACAGCCAAAATAAATAAGTAAAAATAAATATTAAAAATCTTTAAAAAATAAAATACAAGCACCAGAGAGAGGATTAGAGACACTGAGGTCTGAAAGAGACAGGAGAGGATATTCTACCTTGAGGAAGCAGAGCAGTCTTGAGATGCTGAAACAATGGAAATTAGGTGCCCCCTTTGAAAAAAGTTGGGACCTCTAATCATTGTATTAAAAAGTAAAGACATCACTTTGCTGACAAAGCTCTGTAGAGTCAAAGCTGTGGTTTTCCAATAGTCATTTATGGATGTGAGAGTTGGACCATAAAGAATGCTGACTGCTGAAGAATGGATGCTTTTGAGTTGTGGTGCTGAAGAAGACTCTTGAGCGTGTGTTGGACAGCAAGGAGATCCAGCCAGTCCATCCTAAAGGAAATCAGTCCTGAATATTCATTAGAAGGGCTGGTGCTGAAGCTGAAACACCATAGCTTGGCCACCTGATATACCTTTTCCAGCCAACTCACTGGAAAACTCTGATGCTGGGAAAGATTGAGGGCAAGAGGGGGTGCAGAAAATGAGATGGTTGGATGGCATCATCAACTCGATGGACATGAGTCTGAGCAAACTCTGGGAGATGGTGAAGGACGGGGGAAGCCCGATGTGCTTCAGTCCATGGGGTCACAAAGAGCTGGACATGACTGAGTGAGTGAACAGCAACTGATTTCTAGTGTTTTAGTCAGGAAACATCCTGGGCAGGTAAATGCTGATGCAGAGATGAGACCACAGAAGCCTCAACCGCCAGTCTGGTTCCAGCATGTCTCTCAAGTGCTCCCGGGCAGGGTGCAAACAGTGTGTGGGGAGATACTTCCTGTGCTGTGCAGGTGAGGGCTGGAGGGCTGGAGCAGGAGAGCTGAGTGTGCTCAGTGGAGGAGCTGTACCCAAACACTACGTTTTCTTTCTGGGCAAGGACTCTGAAAGTAACTCACTAGGAAATAATTCACGCCCACAGAGCCTTTTCCATGTCTGTAACCTGATTGAATTATTTCATAATTTCAACAGATATTTTTGAGGCTTCCCTGGTGCCTCAGATGGTAAGGAATCAGCCTGTAATACAGAAGACCTAGGTTCGATCCTTGGGTTGGGAAGATCCCCTGGAGGAGGAAATGGCAACTCACTCCAGTTTTCTTGCCTGGAGAATTCAATGGAGAGAGGAGCCTGGTGGGACAGTCCACGGAAAGAGTTGGAAATCAGTGAGCGTCTAACACTTTCACACTGTGGGCCAGCCTGTGCTAGGCACTGGGAATGCAGGTGGAAAATTCTTACGTATTCCCTGCTCTCCTGGTACCAGTCATCCCATGAGGTAGGCATTCATATCCCCCTGTTACCAGTGAGGAAACAGGCTCCCAGGGGTGGAGCTGCTCAGGAGGTTCCCTCCGTAAGGACCACAGCAGATCCGACCTGGCCTCCTTCCATGCTGGGCCCTAACTGTGCACTTGTTAGGGTTGGCATGAGTGCTCTAGGGTGTCAAGAACAGCGTTCTCAAATTGCCTGGGAAAGATCTATCAGAGCCCTTCAGAAATTAGAAGCCATATTTGTATCAGCCTGCTTTGGACTTAAATTCTGCCAGTGCCTTTGTATTCAAGTCTAGTCGAACTAGGAGGCTGGGATCTGTGATTGCATGGGGTTAGATGGTCTTGAATTTGAACTTCAGCACGACTGCTTTAGTTGCATGACCTTGGATTAGTGATTGATCCTCCTTGAGCCTCAGCTTCCACATCTGTGAAGTGGGTATGCAGTATCATCTTATAGAGTTAGTATAATAGCCATGAACAGTTAATTACTTTGAGCAGTACAGGATAAGCATCTTAGCATCACTCCTCCTAATGATTCTGTGAGGGAACTTTTATCATTGGGCTTCCCTGGTGGCTCAGTGGTAAATAATCTGCCTGCCAATGCAGGAGACTCAGGTTCGATCCCTGGGTTGGGAAGATCCCCTGGAGAAGGAAATGACAACCCACTCCAGTATTCTCACCTGGGAAATCCTATGAACGGGAGAGCCTGGCGGGCTATAGTCCATGGCGTTGTAAAGAGTCAAACATGACCTAGTAACTGAACACAGACACGTTTCTGTCATTCCCATGTTATGAATGGACAGGTTGAGGTTTAGAGAAGTTAACTCACTTGCTCATGGTGCACAGCTGCTACATGGCAGTGCAGGTCTCAACCTGTGTAAGAACTGTGACAGTCAGCCCAAGCCCCAGCCACAGAAGTAAAGGGCAATAAATGTTTCCCTCCCCCTTTCAGTCTTTTTGCCTGGAAAATCCCATGGACAGAGGAGCCTGGCAGGCTACAGTCCATGGGGTCGCAAAGAGTCAGACACGACTGAGAGGCTAACTTTTCACTTTGACTTCCTCCTTTCAACATATATCGACATGATGATCCTATGCCTGGATCTAGAGCGTTCTGTCTGCTTAGATTATTTGTGTTAACTACAGTGAATGTACAAAACATAAAACATACAAGTCAGACTGAGAATTTATTTCATCTTGGTATAAACTCAGAAAATGCCTTTTGACGCCATCTGTTCACTGATTTCATTCAGCCAGTACTAATAGAGCACCTACTGTGTGCCAGATAGTGTGCTGGCGCTGGCCACGGTCCCGGCGTCACAGCTGACAGTTCTGTGGGGAGACAGGAGGCATCATTATGAGCAGATATGTGTCCTGACGAGGAATGTTCCAGATGTGGCAGCAGCAGATGAGAAAGGGATCCCAGAAAGCCTCAGAGGGGAAGTAATGCAGTGAGCCTGGAAGACACCGTTTGCAGGCCATCACGGGGGTGAGACTGTAGCCGGTGCACAGGCAGAGGGTAGGTGCTGAGGCAAGTCGGAGACTGAGCTCCCCTGAGGATTGGGTGCAGTGGTGTTGGAGGTAGAGACGAGAAGACAGGAACCAGGGCTTCCCGGGTGGATCAGTGGTAAAGTATCCTTCAGCCAATCTGGAGACTCCGGTTCCATTTCTGGTCTGGGAAGATCCCACATTCCACAGAGCAACTAAGGGCGAGTGCCACAACTACTGAGCTTGTGCTCCAGAGCCTGGGAGCTGCACCCACTGAAGCCCATGTACCCTAGAGTCTGTGCTCCACAACAAGAGAAGCCGCTGCAATGAGAACTCTCACACCGCAACTAGAGAGTGGCGTCCGCTCACCACAGCTAGAGAAAGCCTGAGAGGCAATGAAGACCCAGCACAGTCAGAAGTATAAAGCAAAAAGAAAGAAAGAGAAAATCGATCTTGAAGGGTTTATCTGTTGGACTTAAGTTTGCCTTTGATTCTTGATGCAGTGGAGAGCTGTGGTAGACTTTGGGGCTGAGGTGTGAACATTATCAAGTTCGCACTTTGATAAGAACTCCCGGCTGCTCATTCAGGTGGTCGGATGGTAAAGAATCCATCTGCAATGCAGGAGACCGGGGTCTCATCCCTGGTCAGGAAGATCCCCTGGAGAAGGGAATGGCAACCCACTCCAGCATTCTTGCCTGGAAAATTCCATGGACTGAGGAGCTTGGTGGGCTGTAGTTCATGGGGTCACAAAGAGTCGGACACGACTGAGTGAATAACACTTTTATTTCACTTTTCTGGCCACCCACTGGAGACCCAACAGAGAGGGGAAGGATCGGAGGGAGAGAGACCGAGATGGCTGCTATTGCAGAGTCCTGGCTGTGGCTGGTGGATGTCTGGACTGGAGCAGGTTGATGGTGATGGAGAGAAAGTGATGGAGCTATTGGGAGTTGGTGGCTGAGTCGATGTGGGATGTGGGGAAGTAGAACTCTACAGTGACTCTCTGCTTTCTAACTTGGGTGACTAGTGGATCGTGGTGCCATCCCCTGAGAAGGAGAATGTAGGAGGAGAAACAGATGGTGGGGTCAGTGGAGAGGAGTCCTCTTTAGGATGAGGTGTGTCTGGAGGGCTGGACATCCAGGTGGAGATTTCAGGAGGCAGCCATCTCAGTACAGGTGTTCTGGGCTTGAGATTCTGATTTAGAAGCCACACCATGCCAGTGGTAATAACTCGTGGGTGGAGGTGGAACTCCCTAGGGATGATGTTAGTGGGAAGAGGGGCTGGATGCTCTATTGCTATAAAAAAATTTTATCCTTAAATTATGAAAATATTTTCAGTTGATAAAGGCTATGCGATTAAGTTCTAAGACCAGATTCATATAAATTGAAAATAAGACCTCAACTTTCCTTGTGTTTTTGGATAAAGAATCCAGAAGCTTCATGATCTGCTCTCATATGCAAACAGGTACATGACAGATGACTACCCAGCAGAGTCTGAATCCTGACTTAGCCCTGGCTTTCCCTAGTAACAGCTATGTTACCTTGAACTAGGCATCTTTCTTGAGCTCAGCTTCCTTGTCAGTAACAGAGCTTGTTTTGTGATTAAATAAGATAAGGATTATGGAAAAAAATTTGCAAACCCTTGCACTTTACCAACTTGTGTCATGATGGTACTTTTTATTCCTGTAAGTTTTGGGGGAGATTATTTCTCATCACTTTGCCCAAGAGCAGCTGAGGACCTGAGCCATTCTCCTTACATGTGGTCTCCAGGATCAGCCAGCCTTTGGGGTCGTGAATAATGGCTGTCAGGCCTTCATGGATTGAGTGTAGTTCTGTCATCAAATAAAATTTACACAGGCTAATCTGACACCTATTTAGCGGTCTGCATAATAATTATTGTGCAGTGGGCTGACCAGGCATAAATGGAAGGCATTTGACAGAAACGATTATATTTAGTATTACTTTTATATAGCCTAGCAAGATTTTTACGGTTCTTCCATCTTTGACAGCCTATTCATTTTCCACTCAATGCAAATTTATTGAAGCTGTAATATATGCCAGGCACAGTTCTGGGCCCTGAGATGACAGAGAAACAGGATTTCTGTTCCAGCCCCACCTCCACTGAGCTTGAATTCTAGTGGGGAGACAGTCACTCAATAGTCAACCTTACCCGCAATGAGTAAGAATGCCAAGCTTCCCTTGAGATCATAGTTGCTTTCATCTCTTCCTGCACTAACACCCATGAATTAATATTTAATTAAATTTATTTATTTGGCTGCATCATTATTTGGTCTTAGCTGTGTCATGTGGAATCTAGTTCCCCAGCCAGGAATTGAACCCGAGGCCCCTTCATTTGTTGTTCAGTCACTCAGTTGTGTCCAACTCTTTATGACCTCATGGACTGGAGCACGCCAGGCTTCCTTGTCCTTCACATCTCCCAGAGCTTGCTCAAACTCATGTCCATTGAGTTGGTGCTGCCATCCAACCATCTCATCTTCTGTCATCCCCTTCTCCTCCTGCCTTCAATTTTTCCCAGCATCAGGGTCTTTTCTAATGAGTCAGCTCTTTGCATCAGGTGGCCAAAGTATTGGAACTTCAGCTTCAGCATCAGTACTTCCAATGAATATTCAAGATTTATTTCCTTTAGGATGGACTGGTTTGATCTCCTTGCAGTCCAAGGGACTCTCAAGAGTCTTCTCCAGCACCATGGTTCTTCAGCACTCGGTCTTCTTTATGGTCCAACTCAGGCCTCTTGCATTATGAGTGCAGAACCTTAGCCAATAGAGTACCAGGGAAGTCCCAGCACCAGTGAACTAAAAGACAAAGATTCTGAGCCTGATTTGCCAACAGCAAAGTTGTCTTTGCTCCAATCTTTATCCTTTATTTCCCTCTGTCTCCTTATATCAGTCAGTGACTTGAGACCTTCCTTCCATTGAACAAATATGTCCTGTGCACCTATTGGTATAAGTAGCCTCAAGGGATATAGCAGTAAAACTGGGAGTGGTCTAGCCCTGGAGAAGCCCACACTGAGCCCAGAGAGACAGGGGCAATAGAGGAAAACATGTTGCCATCAGAGCCACTAGAGGCTGCTAGGAGGGGGTAGAGAGGCACCCGAATCTGGCACCTGGCAAGGTGCGGGGAGAGGAGCACACTCCAGGCAGAAGGGTGGAGCTGTGTGCAGGAAGATGCAAGGTGCTGGGTCAGGCTGCAACATGGGCTGCTGTGGGAAATGGGGATGTCATACCTTTACCAACTGTAACACGCATACACACATACAGAAAAGTGAACATTATCATCAGTATATATGCAGCTCAACTGATTTCACAAACTGAGCACACTTTGTGTAGCATCTGGAATAAGAAACAGGGCACACCAGCATCCTCAGAAGAACCCCTGTGGCCCCTTTGGGTCACCACCCTCCTGCGGGGGTTGTCACTAACTGGACTTCTTATAGCACATGTGGTTTTGTCTGCTTTTAGATAGAATCATGCAGTAAATGCTCTTTTGTACCTGGCTTCTTCTACTCAACCTTATGTATGAGATTCATCACGTAGGTACATAGAGTTGTTGACTGTTCATCTTCATTTTCAAGTTGTATTCCCTTGTGTGACTGGACACTACATTCCTCCATCCTGCTGCTGGTTATCTAGGTAGTTTCCAGTTTAGGGAAATCCAAAGAGTGCCGCTGTGAACATTCTAGTATGTGTCTGATGAGTGTATCACACACTTCTATTAGAAATACCTATGGTGGAGTTGCTGGATATTAGCATATGTGTAAAGTTCTAATAGACCAGTTTTCCACAACAGCTACATCAAGCTACGTTCCCAGTGACACTGTAGGAGAGTTCCAGGTGCTCCATATCTTTGCCAACACGTTGTAGTATCATTTTTCTAAGGCATTCTGGTGAGTATATGTTGTTGTTTAGTCACTGAATCGTGTCAGACTTTTTTGTGACCCCATGGACTAATCCTGCCAGGCTCCTCTATCCGTAGGATTTCCCAAATGAGAATACTGGAGTGGGTTGTCATTTCCTTCTCCAGGGGATCTTCTCAACTCAGGGATTGATTGAACCTGCATCTCCTGGACTGCAGGCAGATTCTTGACCGCCGAGCCACCAGGGAAGTCCTGGTGAGTGTGTAGTGATAATGTATTAAGATTTATAATTGCATTTTCCCTAGTACTTTTCCAGGTGTGCTCCAACACTTTTGGATATAGTTGTTAGTGAAATGTTTGTTCTAGTCTTTTGCCTATATTGGAGAAGGAAACGGCAACCCACTCCAGTATTCTTGCCTAGAGAATCCTGTGGACAGAGGAGCTTGGTGGGCAACCGTCTATGGGGTCGCACAGTGTCAGACATGACTGAGCGACCTCACTTTTCACTATGAATCATTTGGCCACAGTCACACTGCCTGCCCCTGATTTGATGGGGGTGAAGGTGGAGGATGACTTTAGAACCTGAGGCTTCTGTGAGCCTGGGCAGAGTCGGGGAAGCAAAGGCCTGGAGCCGGCCTGGAGCTCCCCCACAGGCACAGGGGTTCGGGAAGGGAGCGTCAGTCCTCCTCGCTGAGGCTGTCCACTCGGGAGGCCGCTGTGCTGGAGGGGTGGCTCCCAGCACGGGGACTCACGCACTTCTCCCCCTCCCCCACAGAGTGATGTCATGCCCAGGCCAGCGGAGGGCTCCATGAGGATTTATAGAAGATGCCCGCGTCTGGGCGCCTTTGGTGCTGCTTCCCGCGTGGCTCGTGATGGTCGCCTGCAGTCCACACTCCCTGAGGATCGGTAAGCGCTGCCCCTGTGGCACCCTGGGGGCAGCCCAGCCCAGGGCGATGCCCCTCCTGCACCCAGGTGTCTGCCGGGCACATCTGACCCTGCACTGCCCTCCTGAATTTGGCTGGGGCAGGGGTGGCAGTGGTGGGGCAGTCAACAGGCCCACAGCTATGATCTGCTTCAGCTGCCCAGCTCCTCTTGTGATGAAACTAAAGATTCTGAAAAGTCTCTCTTGCAGCCTGTGATGGACTCAGGATGGGAATGGCTGGTGGGGCTTCCAAATCCAGGGCTAGAGAGCGGAAAACAGCTCATTTCTTCTGTCCTCTGATCAATCCCAGAAGTCTTCCTGGAGGCTGTGTTCAGATGAAGTGTTCTTGGTGCCCCTGACCTGGCTGCTTGGCAGGGCCTTGGTGTCTGCTTGCCCTAGCCTGGTTCTGGGAAGGAAGAACGTGCCACTTGAGGGACGTATGCCCACCTGCTCTGTCCCTTGTCCTTGCTGCCACGGGGGTGCTCCTTCTAGCTGCAGGCAAGCACTGCTATTGATGGCGCATCAGCCCCTGTGCCCGGCAGAAGGCTTGGCTCTTTCCAGGCTTCAGAAATGCCTGAAAAATCAACTGCCTCCCCTACCCCTCAACACCTCCAAGACTGAGCAAAGCTGCTTAACTGCAGGCATTGCTGTTAAGCAGTGGGGCACTGGTGATCTGGGTACTGGGAACACGGCTCCAGCTGCAGAGACAGATAGGCCGGTCCAGCAGACACTGTGTGGTCAGCTGATGGCCTGGGACAGATGAGGGATGTTGGGGACTGGGTTGTGTACTTGTATATGGGGAAGAGAGTCAGTGTAGACAGGTAGTTGGGACACAGAAGTAAGGAATCCAGGCAGGTGTATTGGTCACAAGAAGACCAGTCCAACAGCAGGACCCCTGGGCAAGGCCAGGCAACAGCCTTAGAAGCACCTAAACACCAGGTAGGTTGTCTAGGCAGGTGCCCACCTGAGGCCTCTCTGTCTAGACCGGGGTGGAGATGGCAAAAGTGGATACTATGCACAAGGCAGGATCTGAGATCCTAAACTTGAACCTGAAAGGGTTAGAGGCTGTTTTAGAATGAAGACTATGATATAGAATCCCAGGGACTTGGTCTAAAGCTCCTGAACTCCTCTAGTGCAGTTAGAACTGGTTCTAAGTTCCCAGAGGTTGGCATGATGGTGGTGATGGGTGGTCAGGAGGCCCTGGCCAGGCCAGGCATCATAGGTCAGAGCCTAAGTAGGAGGCCCCCAAGTTGCTCCGTGCTGTGTTGTGGGCACACAGACATATTTCCCCATGGATATGCCGGAGACACTTAATTAGAATCAGAAATGAGGACCAGTGACTCAGTCCTTCCCCTCATCCTGCCCTTGGCTCACCACCCTGCACACTTGAAAAAAGGAATTAAAAACAAACCCTCTCCTCCCTCTTCCCCATTCATTTCTACTGAAACTTCAAAACTTAATTTAATTCTGCTTAGCAGCAATGCAAAACGGTTCATATCCTTAAGATGCTTAATTTATAAGATGCCTCCAGTTATTCAGCATTTGCTGTGAGGTTTTCTTCTCCTCTAAATGAGTGGATGAAGCGGTAACCCATCAATTTCCATTTGTCGCTAATGGGAAGCGGAAAGAGACTGAGACGGAATCAGTAGCGCCTCGCGGCCTTGGCTCTCCTGACACTTGTTCCCTCAGAGGGAAAGCAGAAAGTGAAGCTGACAGATCCCTGTCTGGCCTGCTGTGCGACAGGGGAGAGCTTCCAAGGGACCCCTGTGCTCCCATCCCCACACTTGGAATGATGCTTGTCCAGTTCTGTCAGCTCTGCTGGTGCTGGTTGTGGTTCAAGCCAGGCCACATCCAGCTGACTTCCAGCCAGGGGCCCTGCTGGTGGACAAGGTCAGACCGAGCCTGATCTCCTGCAGAGTCCAGGAAGCTGAGTGAAGTCAACAAAGAGAGAGAAAAGTAAAGAAAAACCAAAACAGCAATGCCCGGGCTTGTTTTGCTGTCTCCTTGGTTATCCTGGGAGCCAGGAGCTTTATGGATGAAAAGGTGCTAATTACTCGGACTCTGAAGGGGATCTGGAGTAGGGCAGGGATGAGGAGAGAAGTAGGTCAGGAAAACGCAAGTAGCTGAGCAGCAGGCAGCCTTCCGCACCAATGGGCTGGACCAGCGTTGACGGCGCTGGGTCCCCCAAGGCCTCCAGAGCCTCTTGGAAAAGGGAAGGGCTCCTGCTCCTGCCCCTTTCCCAGGGGTCACTCTCCCCACATTTGATTCTTCTGGAGTTCCTCCCAAACCCCCAGCCTCAATGTAGATGGCTGTGAGAGCGAGACTGCATGAAGGGACCAGGGATCTTGGAGATAAATGGTCCTGCCTGCTCCATCTCCAGCCCCGCTTGACGGCTGGTGACAATATGGATGCTTGTAAAGAGGTGCCGAGCCCATTACCCTGCCTTAGGACTGCTGTTTTTCATTCAAGTGAGGCACAGGGCGGGCGATACAGCCAAATTGTCTATTACAGGGTCCAGTGTTTAACCCCCTCCACCCAATGAGGTTTGGGGTAAGAAAAAGGGATTTTATTTATGATGGTGAAGCTGCTCGCATAAATTCCCCAAACTCTCACACATCTGTCAGCCTGCTTCAGTCATCTATCTTCTGGAAATGTCTTTTGATTTTGCTTCTGTCCCTCTGGGTCCTCTGAGTGATGACTGTGGGAGCCACAAGTTAATAAATGCCCTGAGAAGACCTCCTCTCCCCATCTCTAGAGCCCTCCGTTACTTAAAGGGATCATCATTATGTCTTAAAGCCACAAAGGATTGTGCAGATCCCATTTTCCAACTGCTCATTTTGCAGATGGAGAGGGAGACCCACAGGGGTGGTGGTTTGGCCAAGGTCACAGGGCTCATGGGGGCGGGGCTGGTGGCAGTCAGTCCTAGGGCCTGGTCTCCTGACTCCTCTTGCAATGCCCCCTCCATTGCCCACCAGTGGGCTCCCTAAGCCACTGGGGAAGCAGAGTCACCTTCAACAGCAGGTGGAGGTCCTTGTCTCTTAGTTTCCTCCCATTCCATTTCTATATTAGCAAATCTTTCCCCCAAGCTCATTAGGAACTCAAGATTTGTCAGCTGAATGAATGTGAGGCTTTCCCGCTAGCCGTCTGTTACTCCTTGCCTGGTCACTTATTTTAGCCACACGACTACTCACTGTTAAGTGAATATGCCATATACTAGGGAGGTTTACTCTGGGCTTTTCTCACTCCTCTTCTGGGCCTGAAGGGCTCTTCCTTGCATTCCATTTTCTCTGCCTGGAAAAAAAAGCAACTTCTCCCAGCTCCTCCTCTCCCCTCCCCTCCTCCTTCTCCCCCTTTTGCATCATCAATATCACTGGTGTAAATAGCCCTTCCTCCTCAGACTTCTTTCCCAATATTTTCCTGTCCTTCCTAGGGTCAGACCGTCTTTGCCCAACCATTCTCCCATTCCCCTGTTCCATCATTCACTGGGCTGTGCTCTATTATGGCATTTTCCCACCAGTTTGGCTTCCAAGGAGATGGACCACATGACACGGGCCCTCAGACTGGATGTATGCAAGTGTGTCACACAGGCTCAGTGAAGGGGTAGGCGGATGGGTCTATGATCCTTGCAAGACATGGTTCCCTCAAAACATGCTCCACATCATTGTTTTAAAGTTTCTTCCAGTCTTTGTTGTTGTTCAGTCGCTAAGTCATATCCAGCTCTTCACGACCCCCTTGAACTGCAGCACGCCAGGCTTCCCTGTCTTTCATTATCTCCCTGAGATTGCTCAAACTCATGTCCATTGAATCAGTGATGCCATCCAGCCATCTCATCCTCTGTCGTTCCCTTCTCCTCTTGCCCTCAATCTTTCCCAGCATCAGGGTCTTTTCCAATGAGTCAGCTTTTCCCTGTGCTTAAAGAGATAGACTTATTGGAAGAAGTGGAAGAAAAAGGAGAAAGAGAAGAAAGAGAAAATGTCCATCTATCTGTCTTACTTAAAAGAGAGAAGAGGAATGGACTTGAGATCCATGCTGTAATGGTAAAAACAGGGATTCACCCATTCATTCATGAGTCCACTCAACAAGTATTTATTGATTGCAATGTGCCAAGGACTGAGGATATGGTGCTAAATAATAATAATCCCCATAATAATTCCCACTTGGAAAGACCTCACTTTCTTCCAGGTACTGTGCTGGGTGTTTCACATATTTCAGGCAATCTTCACGTCAGAATTAATGATCCAATGTTATAGATGAAGAAACAGAGGCTCAGGGAGCTTAAATAACTTGTCTAAGGTCACACAGAGACTGAAATTCAAACCTGTCTGTCTGCAAAGCTTCTTTTTCTGCTTTGCTCTACTGCAGCTCTACAGCCCTGGAGACATTTGGGATATTCCATTATCACAGCAGTCACATGAAATATATTGTGTTCTATCTGGTAAAGGGATTGAAAGATGGAATCATTATTGCTTTTATAGGCTCTCACTTTTTTTTGTCTTTAACTCCTAAGTAATTTCCTAAGGGCCCAGACAAACTCCATCAGACAGATGAGGAAACTGAGGCCTGGGGATCTGAGAGGCTTGATCAGGCTGGTGCAGAGTTCTGCTTAGTATGGGTGGTGCTAGACATCAGCAGGTTATTATAGCGGTTGAATCTCTTGTTTAAGGTTTCCCTGCAAGGTAAAGCAGCAAGAGCTTGTATTTATTCGACACTCTGTCTTACTAGGACCCCAAGCACTTTACAACTCTCATTTTTCACTGAGTTGGTTTCCCTCAATGAGCTCCAAGTCCTGCAGAGAGAATGTTTAACACAGAACATTCAAATGTTATAAAGATGAAGATAATAAGAGAATTGGGGGAGGTAAGCAGAGGGAATAAAACACACCAGTTTTCTTACCCTGTTCTGCTGTGTGTTAAATATATCGGACAATGCTGCCGCTGCCGCCGCCGCCACCGCCGCCGCCGCTGCTGCTAAGTCGCTTCAGTCGTGTCTGCCTCTGTGAGATCCCATAGACGGCCCACCAGGCTCCCCCGTCCTTGAGATTCTCCAGGCAAGAACACTGGAGTGGATTTCCATTTCCTTCTCCAGTGCATGAAAGTAAAAAGTGAAAGCAAAGTCGTGAAGCGTGAAAGTGAAGCATGTCCAACTCTTAGCGACCCCACCAAGATCCAAATATACCAGTGGCATGCTGTGCCTTGCAGAGGACATACCATGCGGCTTTTTAGTGGGCTTCCCTGCATAATGTGTGACGTGATCACGTGATTTGATTTATGAAATTTTGATCAGCATGTAACTCTTCATCTCTTTTCCCAGTTGAGTCACCCACATAAGCAATCAGTTGGTCTTTCACATTAGGGACAAATAGAAATTGATGCCTTTCTCCTTCATCTGTCATCTATAGAGAGACTCCATGGACAAAGCTTTCTGGGACACAAATCCCTCCTCTAATGACCACCTTAGAGGATCAGAGTCTTTGTTATTATGTCTGTGTTCCTGAGTCTAGCACAGTGCCTGGCCCATGAAAGGTGCTTAGGAACTGCTAGATGAATTATCTAACGATGAGTTTTGAATCTTGAACTGACCTGTCAGTTTTTTAATCTCTCTTCTCCCAGATGTTGGTCAGTGCTCAAAAATGTCAACCAATTTTATTTAACTGTAAGTGTCCAAAATATGTATTTAGGAGAGCAACTATTAGAGCGTCTGCCCGCATGCTTGCTCACTCGGGGCTGTCTCTCCTCCTTCTTGCCCATCCCTGCCGCCTCTGCCTCTTCAGAGGGATGAAGGAGGCTTGGTTAGAAAGGTATTCCAGGCCAGAGTGCCATGCGGCGTCATCTGTCTTTGCTTGTGGCTTGGTCTTCTGCCAGGAGCACTGCATTGGATACTGTCAAGACGTGCATCCTCTCTCTCAAGCTTTCCAGAACCCATCTGTGAGCTGCAGCCTCTGGCCACAGTCTCTTGCACTGAAGAAGCGAGGGATGAATTAGGCCTAGATGCTCCTCCATTTTACAGATAAGACAAACTGGGGTCCCCATAAGGCACAGCAAGTTGGCAAAGGCCACTGTGGCAGTGCCAGGACTCCCAACTCCCAACTGCCTGGTGACATCGATGCCACGGTTTACGCTGTATGACGCATTCTTTGTTGCTTTTGTTCAGTCACTAAGTTGTGTCCGACTCTTTGTGAGCCATGGATGGCAGCACACCAGGCCCCTCTGTCCCTTACCGTCTCCTGTGGTTTGCCCAAGTCCATGTCCTTGAGTCAGTGATACTGTTCAACCATCTTATCCTCTGTCACCTACTTCTCCTTTTATCTTCAATCTTCCCCATCATTAGGGTGTTTTCCAATGAGTCTGCATTTCACATCAGGTGGCCGACATGTGTTAATTCAGTTTCCCCAACAACCTGCCAGGTAGATAGAAGTAGACACATCTTGTAGAAGAGGAGTCTGAGGCTCACAGAGTTTGTGGCTTGCCCGGCTCTCATGCAGTGGAGTGGTAGCCTTAAAAGGAAAGAGAGGGGAGGGCATCTGGGCGGGGACACATGGGGCCTCTTGAGTCAAGTTGGAGGGCAGCCGAGGTGGCAGAGTCCTGAATAACCTGTTAGTGTGTTCTCTGTCTTTTCTTTCTTTCTTTCTTTTTTTTTTTTTTTTGGTTGAGTGGCATGCAGGATCTTAGTTTCCTGACCAAGGGTTGAACCTATGGCCCCTGAAGTGGAAGCTTGGAGTCCTAACCACTGAACCAGCAGGAAGGTCCTGCAGTGCATTTGGTTTTTAATTGGAGTGTAATTATTTTACAATGTTCTGTTCATTTCTGCTGTACAACAAAGTGAATCAGCTGTCTGTGCACAAATATCTCCTCCCTCCTGAGCCTCCCTCCCATCCCGCTCCATCCCACCTCTTTAGGCCATCACAGAGCACCAAGCTGAGCCCCCTGTGCTCTGCAGAAACTTCCCACTTGGTGTCTCTTGTACACAAGGTAGTGATATATGTCAGCTGTACTCTCCCAATCTATCCCATCCTCCCCTCTGAGTGCACATTCTCTATGGGTAAGACTGAAAGCCACAAGGGCCAGCGTGCCAATGCCTAGGACCTTAAGAAAGCAAACAGGCCAGTGATGGCAGGAAACATCATGTTTTCTTAAACATATCATGGCGGATCTCCAGAAGGAAACTCGGAAAGGCCCCGGCAGCAGTGGTATTAGAGACAAGGGAGGGGGTTATTTTTTCCTAACTCAAAGCCGTACATCATAAAGCTGATTTCCAAATAATTTTGGTGCATGACTCCCTATGTTCACTGGTGCTTGAAGGGCCTGGTTTCCCCAGGGTCTCATATGGCTGCTCCACTCATGCGATGACCCCCACTATCTGCTGCTCTGCCAGAGGAAGCCCTACCTGGCAGAGACACACATGACTTGAGAGAACTGGCATGACAGAATTTCAAAAACCTGTCTCCAGCCCTGCAAAGAGGTTTACAAGAGTCTTGGGATGGGGACTGAGTCATTAGCTCTATTTTGGCGGGAGGGTGTGGGGGAATGTGTTGTTTCAGGGGGAGGTGGAAATCATGGAGAGAGATTTGGGTTTGGTGTAGAAAAATGCTTATCCGACAGATGGGATGGGTTCTGATGCTGAGGTCCTCACAGCTGGAGATGGCTGCAGCTGGGCTGGACAGAGATTTCAGCATCATGGGGGGCAGGGGCTGGACCTCTTACCTTCAGGACCCCTTCTATGCTGGGATACTGTGCTAGAATACTGCCGCCTTTGCTCTGTTCTCATACTATGAGGGAGACAGCCCATTATGATTGTGTTCTCATTATCAGCCACTCACCAGGACTTAAAATGGAGGCAGCCATCTGCTCAATTTAAGCCATGACCCCGTTCGGCCACAGTTGCTTGAGCAGGATAAGAAGGGAAGCCCTACAAGTTCTGCTTGCTCGGTTGGTGTAGCCCTGCCTGGGCATTTCTTTTCTTCCCATGGCCACTGCTGAGGAGTCAGAGATGCGTGGGTGATGGTGGTGGCCGCTGCCAGCTCTCAACCAAGTGCCTGGGTGTGTGTGAGCCCGAGTGGGTGGGAGGCACGAATCCTACTCACAGCCTCGCGGCTCAGCTGCAGGCGAGACAGTGGTCACACTTAGCTCTCATTAGTCTGGATGCGGGGGCACGTATTCCATATTAGCTGGATGAGGGCTGCAGGCATGTCGGGTCACCCAGCAGCCCTTCTGTATCTTTTTGGTGTGTGTTTCTTCCCATCGAGCTGTGTTAGGGGCTGATAAGCTTGTGGCAGCTCTGGAACCCCTTTAGCCCACATCGATGAGGGGCATGGTCCAGAGGGAGGCGCCTGCTCATCGAGTCCAGCCTCAGCAGACACGTGATGAAGGAGGACCTTATCCAACCCCTGGCCAGGAGGGATCACCACCATGCCAGATTCAGGAGGAAAGCCAACCTGACCGGGGGTGGGTGAGCACCTGGGGCAGCCCTTGAGAGGCTCCCTTATATCCCTCTCCCCTCAGCCTCCTCTCTCCTGACTCACCAGGTGCCTTCCATGCCCATTCCAAGCTCACTGGACATCGTGGAGCCTGCTGTGTTCCGCGCAGCACTGGGGTTGGCCTGGGAAGCCTCCAGCGTAGAGTAGAGGTGGATGCTGGAGCCTGAACTCTTAACGGTTTGGATGTGAGCACCACCTTTTACTAGTTGTGTGACCTTGGGAGACAACTTAATTTCTTGGTGCTTCAATTTCTTCAAGTATGGCACGGATGACAGTATTTGCTTGCTCATATGTTTATGAGAATTCAATGAGTTCCCTGGAGGCTCAGTTGGTAAAGAACCCACCTGCAATGCAGGAGATGCAAGAAGATCCCCTAGAGAAAGAATTGGCAACCCACTCCAGTATTGTTGCCTGGGAAATCCCATAGACAGAAGAGCCTGGCACACTACAGTCCATGGGATCGCAAGAGTGGACACGACTTAGTGACTAAACTACTCCCAGTACCTACAGAGCACTTAGGAAAGTGTCAGACATGTATTAAGTGCTGGGCAAGGCCTTGATGCCTGTTACTGGGAATGGTCCTGTTGGGCCACCCTGTGTCCACTTCTTGGCCTTCCCCTGCCTGGAGCATCCTTCTCCACTCCTCCATCAAATGCTGTATCTTCCCCTTTCCTAAATCCTGCTTTAAATTCAATTATTTCTAAGAGCCAAGAATCTGCACCCAGTTTGGAAAGCTCTTCTAGAATTCTCAGAGCACAAGAGGTATGCATGCTGACCGAATCAGGCATGCCTTGCACTGATGTCATTGGTCCATCCTGCCTGTTTTCGCAAACATTTTAAAGACCTTATTTGAATTCCATCGGTCCCACAAACTTAAGAGCATCCTGAGAGATTGGACTCTATCTTCTTTACCTTTTCAGTGTCGTGGGCATTTTCCCCTGAGGTAATGGTCCTCACTACTGGCTAGTGGATCTGAGTGATTGCCCATCTTAAAAACCTCCCTTAGCCCCACATCCTTCTTCAGCGAAACTACATTTCTCTTCTTCCCATTGCAGAGAAACTCTGCAAAAGAATTCTCATGCAAAGCTGTCTCCATTTCTTCTCCTCCTTACCTAATCCATAGGACTCTCTCCCATCACATTTCACTCCCACCCACGGTGCCTCCATGGCCTCATCCAATCATCTGTCTCCAGGACTCATTTCACCGGCAGCATTCACTCTCTCTTCCTGGAAAAGCTTCTTTCTCTTGGCTTCTGGGCCACACTCCTTGGTTCTTACCCTCCCTCACTAACTCCCAGTCTCTTTTGCTGTTTCCTTCTCCTGTCTCCAACCTCTGAATACATATATGCGCCAGAGTTCTGTCCTCAGACCTCTTCTCTTTCCACCCACTGCCTAATGATCTCATCCAGCTTCATGGCTTTTGATGCTACAACTCTCCAACGTCATCTCCAATGCTGACATCTCCCCATAACTCCAGGCTTATATGCCTACTACACATCCCCTCCTGGAGGTCTAAGAGAAACTCAAACTCGATGTGTCCAAACTTGAGCTGTTGATGTTCCCCTTCAAGCCTGTTTCTCGTACCATCTCCTCCATTTCATATGTGGTGATGCCATCCTATTTCTTTGGACTTAGGTAACCCTTGGAGTCATGCCTCATTCCGTCTTTCTCTGATATCCCATATGCTCCCCTTTAGCAGCTCCTGTCTGCTGCACCTTCCAGAACCCAGCCCCTTCTGGCCATCTCTGCTGTGGCTTTCCTGTTCCAGGACAGTAATCTCTCTCCCTGGATCTCTGCAAAGCTTTCCTACTGCTTTCTCTGCTTCTCTCTTGCCCTGTCACTTTTGTTTCTCAGGATGGCAGCAAGGATGATTCTTTTAAAATATAAGCTGGATCATGTCAGCCCTCTGCTCAGCTCCTTCAATGCCTTCTCGTCTCAAGTCAGAGGAAAGAAAGAGTCCTTCTGGGGTCCCTCCCTTGGTATCCTCCACGGTCTGCCCCCTTGTTCTGTTACTTTTTTTTCCTCATTCCTTACCCTCTGTCTCTTGCTTACTCCATACCAGCCTCCACCCCCTGGCATCCTTGGTGTCCTCTCTGCCTAGGACAGTCTTCACCTAGATGTGTGTGTGGTTCATGCTCTCATTTCCTATAGGTCATGCCCTGCCCACCATTTCTCTCTCTCTCTCTCTTCCTCTGCTTTTTTTTTAAAAATAGCACTTGTCGCCATCTGATAAACTGGGTCCTATTTGTTATTATGCATCTTCCCATCAACCGAAGCCCTTTGTTTTGTTCTCTACTGTTTCCCTGGCATGTAAGGCAGTGCCTGGTACACAAAAGCTTGCCTAGCTCATGCTCAGTCTTGTCCAACTCTTTGCGACCCCATGAACTATAGCCCACCAGGCTTCTCTGTCCGTGGAATTTTCCAGGCAAGAATACCGAAGTGGGTTGCTGTTTCCTCCTCCAGGGTACAGAGAAGGTGCTCACTAAATGTCTACTGAATGAGTGAGCAATGCAGACCCAAGGGAGGTCCCTGAGAAGCTTCAAATTTGAAAGCTGTTGGAAGGCAGATGGTCCCACTCACAAAGCACTTCTAAACAAGTGTTCTTTTAAATGAGGACAGTGCAGTGAGCCTGCTGGCTTCCTGTCCCCAGTTTCTCTGACCCTTGCAGCAAACCCTAGGTCCCAGGCCAGTCTCCATCCCACTGAGGAAGTCCAAGCCAGCAGGTTAATGACTCAGCATCAAAACCAGTCTTGGCTGCTGGTCCTACTTTGTCCCTCAGATCCAAACACTGAGCTGTTGACTAAGAATCCTCTCCCAGCTGTGCGGCTGCTGCAGGGCTCAAGTTTCTGTCTCGTCATCAAGTCTGAAACCTCACTCTCATATTTTGACTGCGT
Organism: Nanger dama; assembly: GCA_917880005.1. NCBI lineage: Eukaryota > Metazoa > Chordata > Mammalia > Artiodactyla > Bovidae > Nanger > Nanger dama. The sequence goes on from CAKJTW010000014.1 coordinate 31,529,037, forward strand.
CCGAGCTTCCCCCAGGGGCTCCAGCCAGGCCTTGCTTGCCTCAGTCTTCCTAGAGTCTGGGGACCTGAATCTGGACCCAGCCTCCCAGCTAGCACCCTGCCACCTGCTCCCAGCTCTTTCCTGAAGCTGCCAGTTTTGACCAGGTACCTGCCTTTTGTCTGCCACGGATTCTTGCAGTGCCAGACCCAGCCTGTCTGCTTGTCCTCAGAGTCACAAAATCTTGATGGTGGCCAGGCAACCCCAGGGTAACCCATTCCACTTTTGAAGAGCTCAGACGATCAGTTTTCCTATCTGTTGAGCCACAGTCTGTCTCTGTGAGCTCTGCCTGTCTCTCAGGAGCTGACAGAGCAGGTCTAGTGCTCTTCCCGCCGACAGAGTCTCTCAGATCTGAAGCCCTGTCATTTCACAGCCCCCAGCAGCTCCTTTCTTTCAGACTCATCATGAGTGCCTCTGACGGTTGCTTCCGTTTCAATATCTGGATTCTGTTCATCATCCTGGTCACTGCCCTCTGAATATGGGTTTTCTCTTTTCTCCTTTCCAGGTGGGATGTGGTCCCTGAATGAGAGACAGGCCCTCCCCTCATCTACTCCCTGTCCACCACCCACACGTGCTCCAGCCTGATGGGGTCTGGTCTCCAGGTTCAGAGCCCCTGGTCAGACCCAAACACTGACTGACCAGGGTTTCAGTTAAAAAAAAAAAGCCTGTCTAGGTCTCCACCTATGTCTGTGCGAGGCGTGCCCCCCTCCCCGCCCCGGCTCCTCTCAGGCTGGCTTTGCTCTTGACCAGAGCTGACGCTCTTTGAAAGCCGGTGGCAGGTTGCCCCTTGTGTCTGAAGATATCTGTGTTAAGGAGGCAAGTGCTGGGGGTTCCCCAAGTTGTGTCACCCCTGTGGTTTCTTCCAAGATGTGCTCTTCCATCCTTTATAGAACATGGTCTTTCAAGCAGGCAGTGACACAGCCCGGGGAGGGAATGCCACTTTGCTGGCAACACTCATAAATTGCCCCCAGTGCCAGGGATCTAACAACATGAGACTTTGAGCTTTCAGCTCACAGATGAAAGAACAGGGATTTTCCCCGAGATGACAGGAAAGGGAGGCAGATAGCCCTGGGGCCTCCACAGGAAGCTCTGCTAAGGGCTTGCCGGAAAGGTACCAGCCCTGGCCTGCTGGGGGGCATAGTGGCGGTGGGTGGCCCCGCACCTCTGGGCAGCCATCAGGAAGCCCCAGGCCAGCGGACAGGGAAGCAGGGAGATTTCCGAAGGCCATCGTGGGGACGCTCCCTGCTCTTCCTGGAGCCCTTGGGGTTTCTGAACATAAAGGGACCTTTATCTTTAGTGTCAATTTCCCTTTTAGAGCCAGTTGGGAAAACCTTGAGTGCTAAAGGAATTTAAAATGGAAATGAGTGGAGTTGGAGATGAAATAGCGTGAAAGTGAATATCAGTACCTGTGGATTCAGCCCCGTTGGACCTCTCCCTATACTTAGTCAGCTTCTTCCTCGTCTGCCCAGGAATTATCTACCAGAGAGTAAGACTGGCTTCTGGGCAGGACCACTCCTGGGGGGTGGGCAGGGGGCTGTTGCTGTTGGCTTATGATGACAGCCTGGCGGGCTTCATTCATGTTGGATCTTGATTCAGTGCCTGTCTTACTATGAAGTCATAAGTATGTTCACCTGGGGAAGCTTGGGGTTCCCACTCACATCTTCATATCCTCAGCATCATGGACAAGGCAGCCTCGAATTAAAAATCCATGGGTGTGACTCTCTGTTACTAGCCATGTTCCTTTAGGCAAATTAGTCAACCTTTTTCATGCTCAGTTTCCCATCTGTAAGCTGGAGATAATGCTTTGTCATAGGAGGAGGTTATCATATTAATTGAAAGGAGATATGTAATATCATATGTACCATCCATGGTTTGTAGCATCTGGTAATATTTAGAAAATATTAATTCTCTTTCTTTTGTTTCTTTAAAAAAATAGTAGTTTGCCCAACATTATGGCAGGCGTAATGCTGGATGGCATTGCAGGGCTGTTAAATGGAATTGGGCTTTATTGATATACAAACTTGAAAATGAATTAGCATGTGACCTTGGGCAAATTATTTAGCCTCTGTTTTCTACTAGATAATGGGGTAATTATACACACCCTATATACTGAGATTTATGTACGATAATGTATCCAAAACGGATAGCCCAGTGCCTGATAATTAGTAGTTCAATAAATAGTAGTTATTAAAAGTAGTTCTACCATAGCTATTATTACTATAGCTTTCTCCTGCTGCCATAACAAATTACCACAAACTCAGTGGCTTAATCCAGACAAATTTATTAATTTATGGTCAGAAGTCAGGCTGAGCTAAAACTAAGATGTCAGCAGGACTGTGATCCTTCTTGGAGGCTCTAGGGGAGAATTCATTTCCTGCTTATTTTGATTCAATTCCTTGTAGTCACAAAATCAAGGTTCTTGTTTTATTACTGACTGTCAGCAGAGGCTGTCCCCAGCTTCCCGAGTGCTGCATGCCTTGGCTCATGGCCCCCTTCTTCCATTCTCAAAGTTCTGGGTCACTTCATTCTCATATCACAGCTCCCTGACCTCAGCCAAGGAAATGTTCTCCAATTTTAAGAACTCACCAGATTATAGTGAGCATGCTGAGATGATCCAGGATACTCTCCTCATCTCAAGGTCTGGAACCTTAATGACGTCTGCAGAGTCCGTTCTGCCCTGGAAAGTAACACGGTGGTAGACTCTGGGGATTAGGACATGGACATCTTTGGGGGCCATTATTCTGTTCTTCTGTTTGAATGGCTTCCAAGATAGGAGCCTGAGCCTCTTGAAAGCCTTCTCATGAGCAGAGCTGTGGGCAGGGGATCACACTTGTGTTTGGAAACTGGCCCCAGGCCAACCCTTGACCCGATCGCCTGACTCCTGTTACGGTCAACCATTCTGCATGAGAATCAGGCAGCCCAGAGCCCTGAAGCCGGTGTGTTTCCTCCATGGGCAGAGAGAACTCAGCAAGACAGCCACAAGACTGTGACTGAGACTGTGCCACAGGAGAGAGAGAGAGTCACAAAGGGCCTATGTAACGGGAAGCTCTTTGTCACGGTGATTTAACGTGCCAGGGTTCCAAAGGAGTAACCTCCAAGTAGTGTTATCTGAGGCCGCATCACGTGGGCTCTGCTGGGCTTGGCTTGGAGTGATGTGTTTATTTCCTGCCATGGGGCCAGGAAAGAATTATGTCCCCCAGGGTCTCAGCAGACTGTCTCTTACTCTGCTTGTCATCCTTCCAGAAAGGGACAGATCCTCTGGTGTTTTAGGAAAGCATGTGATACTAGAAGATACTATCAGGAGTTAGGAAACCTGGGCTTTAAGGCTGATCCAACTGGTTTTTCTTGGTCCTTATTTAATGCTGACCTTGCCCTGCAGTGGGCTGAGGCTCTGTGAGAAATACAGGGAGCAGGATATTTTGTTGTTAAGGTTCTAATGTGAAAGGTAAGCCTCAGGCATGAAGGAACTCCAGGGCAGCGCAAAGCAGAAAGGCCTTGTGTGCTAATGGGCTAGTTCCCGAGTTAAGTAATGGTCATCGGCACTTTGGGCTTCTTTTTGCCTTCTTGGTATGACACCTGTTTTCATCTAGTGAAAGGACAGGGGCCCATCACTTTCAAGGACTGTATCCAGGGGCTGGAATGACATTCATATGTATTGAGCATCTAATATGTGGCCATCACTGACTATAAATTATATAATTTAAGTTTTGCAACAACCTTCAGAGGTGGGTTGGATGATGCCTGGTCTGTAGGTGTAGAATCCAAGGCTTGGAGGGATTGAGGTCACCCATGCAGAACATAGGAGATGCTAGGTTTGAACCCAGATTTCTTTGGCCCCAAACCTGTGCTGTCTGTCACCCTAGGTGCCTCTCATTCTTGCGCCCTCTGTACTCCCTTCGAGGAACCCCTGGGAGGAATGGGGAGAGGGCGACCATGAAGGAGGTCTACCCAAGACCCCTAGGACACTTTGATTTCTCTCTCTCTCTTTTTTTTTTTTTGGCTGCACTGGGCCTTCATTCCTGTATGCAGGCTTTCTTTGTTTGCGGCGAGCCAGGGGTACTGTCTCCCTGCAGTGGCTTCCCTGTTGTGGGCACAGGCTGTAGGCGCAAGCGCTTCTGTAGTTGTAGCGCACAGGCTCAGTAGTTGCGATATGCAAGCTTAGTTGCCCCAGGGCATGTGAATTCTTCCTAGACAAGGGATTGAACCCGTCTACCCTGCACTGGCAGGTGGGAGTTGCTTAATTTCTTTAGAGAAGCAGAAGGCAGATGCCAAGGCTGAGCCCCCCTTATTGCCCTCTCCTGCCCTTGCAGGTTTCCTTTGCAGACATTGGAGAGAGAGAAATTAACTTAAAAACTGAGCCACAGAAGTAGCGCTGAAGGCACCTTTAGGCTAAAAATAAGAGCAGAGGCTGTGCTGCTCGGAGGGGACGAATCTGCTTGTTGCCTTTATTTATAGCTGCCTATTTATTAGATTCCAAATGATGTTTAACCAGGAATCATATGGCAGTGATCTTTGATTACTTATGTGGCTAATGGCTGAACATATATTATTATTGCTATTTATCCTGCCCTGTTAAATGTAACCGGTACTTCTTTCCCAGGAAGGCACCAAGGAGAGGGGCCAGCGGGTCCCTGCCTTGTAAGATCAGCACAGTGCCCCAGGGGAAGGAGAGTGAAGGTGGCTTGACTGGTGACCAGGCAACAGGCTCTGCCAGGAGCATTTTTAAATTATTATTATTATCGTCCACACTGCATAGGATGCAGCATCTTGGTTCCCTTACCAGGGATCAAACCCACATCCCCTGCAGTGGAATCACTGAGTCTTCACCATTGGACTACCAGGAAGTCCCAGGAGTACTTTTCTTTTTTTTTTTTTTAAAGAGGGGGCAATCCTTTGAAATAGAGGGAGTGGAGATGGGAGTTGGAGAGGACACTCTAAAAGGGAAAGAAGAGTGTAAAGTAAGAGAGTAAGAGTTGGGACTTTTCGAGTCAGATATATCTAGCCTTATAATAATATTATTATTAAATATTTGTTATGTACCAGGGACTATGCTTAAGGCTTCCCTGGTGGCCCAGAGGTTAAAGCGTCTGCCTCCAATGTGGGAAACCTGGGTTTAATCCCTGGCTCTGGAAGATCCCCTGGAGAAGGAAATGGCACCCCACTCCAGTATTCTTGCCTGGGGAATCCCATGGATGGAGGAGCCTGGTAGGCTATGGTCCATGGGGTCGCAAAGCGTTGGACACGACTGAGCGACTTCACTTTAGGGACTATGCTGTTCACAATCAATTAATGCTGGCATCATGTCCATTTTACAGATGAGAAAGCTGAGGCTCAGAGAGTAAATAAGTTACCCAGGATCACACAGCTGGTATGAGGCTGGAACCAGCATTAAAACCCACAGCCTGCCTGCTTCTGGAGACCATATACTCATTACTGCCCTGCCCTACTTCAAACCCAGTGTCCTCTCCTCTTTTACCTGCATATGTGCTCAGCCCCTCAGTCATGTCTAACCCTTTGCGACCCTTTGGACTATAATATCCTGCCAGGCTCCTCTGTCCATGGGTTTTTCAGGCAAGAATATTGGAGTGGGTTGCCATTTCCTCCTCCAGGGGATCTTCCCAACCCAGGAATCAAATCCACGTCTCCTGTGTCTCCTGCGTTGCAGGTGGATTCTTACCTGCTGAGCCATGGGGCAAGTTCCCTCTTTGGCTTAAGCTTGACTTTTTGAGTAAACAGTCCAGGAAGAGAATGGAAATCATGTCCCTGAGGCCTGGAAAGAGTACAGAGACTGGAGTTCTTGACTTCCCCGGTGCTCTCCTAGGGTGCTTAGGATGCATTGCCAGCAGTCTCCAGGGCACGTTGTGCCCAGGGCCACCTGGGACCACCTGGAGTGGGCCATGGGTTGAGGCGCAGGGAGTGGGAGGTTCAGGATGTTGAGTAAAGCTTCCTCGGCTTCCTTGCCCAAGCCTCAAGATGGGGCTGCCAGGGCGTCTGAAGGTGGAGGTGGTTGGGGCCTGGGCACTTCTGGGCCCTGGTGCCCAAGGATCGGAAGCCGTAGCATCTCCACACCCCCGGCCCCAACATCTAAGGAGGGCTCTAATGGGGAAGCTCAAGAAGTGCCTTTCTGGGGCACCTGAAGCCTTCGCAGGCAGGCTGCAGACCATCCAGACAGCCCCAGCCTTCATCATCACGCCCCCATTTCCATCCCTGCCCCGTGAACACTTGCCATCAGGCATCCTGCCCTCCAGGCACACTGGGGCCCTGGAGCACCTCTGTGTCTCTCATCCCTGGGCCTTTGCTCCACCTGCTTTATTTCCTTATCCTCATCTCGACTCCCCCTGCAGAATTTTCTTCAAAACCTCCCTCTTCCTCTAAGAAAATTTCCGTGACTGTCCTTCCCTTCCCCATAACAGGGCTGTCTGCCCTTCCCTGCTCCACAGTGTGCTGCCGGCGGCCAGCTCCACCCCAGCCTTCGGCTCATAGTGATGAGAATTGTTCAGGCACTGGTTTCCCTGAGGCCAAGACTGCCCCTCTCAGCCTTGCTCATAGTAGGTGTTCAGTAAACATTGGTGGAATGAATGAAAGACTCAGCTCTTACCCTCAGCTGCCATGAAGAAGGTGTTTGTGCCCCTGGGGACTGTATACCCTGTGACTTTGAAAATGGGGACCCTGGGGCAGGAAATGGGGGCTACAGGAGCTAAGTTACGCATCCTGGGACCGAACAGCAGGGAGCCTGGAACATTCTGGTGGGAGTGGAGGTGTTAGCCAGCTGAGTGTCTCAGAACTTAGAAAGGAGGAGAAAGAGGCTCGGACCAGGAGCATCCTCCCTGCTCCCCTCCTCTCCCCATAACTCAACGTGCAGTCTCTGGCCTTTTCAATTCTAGCAGGCACACCATTGGCGCATTTGACCTTTAGAAGGAGGACTGTGTGTTCAGGCTGACATCACAGGGGCCCCCTGCCCAGCGTGACTCTGATGCGCGACTCCCACCCGGGGAGGCTCTGCCCCACAGTGGGATGGACTGGCCTCCAGCCCTTTTACCCAATTCCTCAGTGCCCTTCCCTTCATCTCTGCAGACATCACCAGCGGCTGCCTGGGGTTTGGCCAGATGCCAGGCCGCTTAAAGAGAGGCTCCTTAGGTAGGCTCAGGAAGGGATGTGTTCGGAGGAAGAGTAGAGAGGGATAGGGAAGATGCAGGTGGGGGGTAGGACTGTGCCCGGAGAAGTGGGGCTCAGGCGGGAAGCCCAGGAAGAGAGTGAGCCCCAGGCTGTGCGAACTGTGGGCTGTTCCAGGGTCGCGTCGCCGCTCTGGGCTCCCGTCTCTCCGGCCATGGTCCCCCGCCCTGTCCCGCCTGGGGTTCTGTGTTTCTGGGCAGCTCCTCTCTCTGGAGGCTGCAGCATATGTGAGTGTGCCTCCACCTCCTCCGTTGTTTTCCCTTCCCTCCCTCTCTTCCCTCTGCCCCGCTCAGTATTTACTGTCCACCTGGGTCTAGATTATCCCCTGATTAAGTGCCATTTAGCTGTTGGCTGCCTGTTCACTGAGTTTTATGGACACATTCAGTGAGGCACAGGGGCCAAGGCCTGATTTTGGAGAAGGGGGGTAATGAGAACAGGGCAGCAGCGGCCCACTTAGATTGGATTTTAATAAAGTTTCCAGCTAGGCTAAATCATCGCATCACAGGCGGCCCAGCGATGGCTGAGCGTAACTGGTCAGCCCCCACTGCTGCCTCCCCTCGCTGGGGCAGGCTGGAAAGTGCAGAGTTGGGGCTGGGGGGTGGGGCATGGAGGAGGGGGTCTGCTGGAGGGGAAGTGCTCATCTCCAGCAGAGGACCCTCCTTGACAGCAAGGGTAGGGCTGTTGGGAAGCATGCACAAGGTAAAGGGTCTCCGAGGGGAGGCAGGATGCTTGCTCTTTCAGCAGCTGTTAATTAGTTGCAGATGATGAGATAATTCATAAAAATTAGCAGTGATTTCCTTCATTGTGTTAATATTACCGGGCAATAAAACTGCTGTTAAGGATGACTTTTCCCTGCATCGAAGAGCAGGATGTCAAGGAAAAAAAGAGCCCTCGGTGGGGTGGAGGGAGGGAAAAAGGAAAACAGAACTGGTGAGAGAATGACAGGGGGAGTGATTTCCAAGCTTTGGCTGGAATCATCGGAAAGAAGTCAAATTGAAATGCAAATCCTGTGTCTCTCAGCCCTGGCTGGGAAGAAATGCATTTGGTGGTGTCACCTTGGCAGGCGATGGGTGGCCAGACGGATGGCGGGGAGGGCTTCCCCCAGCTGCTCAGTGGATGGGAAGATGGCCATGGCGTCAGCTTCCATCCCCATCAGGGAGTTGGCCTGGGCCCCCAGGAGAATTCTCCAGAGGCGAGACATGCTTGCTTATGAGGCGTGTGAAGCCCATGATCTGTCCTTGACCCCTTCATCCGCATCTTTCAGAGCCTTTCTCCTCTCACCCAGCTCTGCACGTACTGGCCTAAGGTCAGTTTCTTGAATGTGGCCGCCACCTTCCTGTCTTAGGGCCTCACACATACTTTGTCTAGACCATGATTTGACCTCCTCTCCATTTCTTTCATCTCCATGTAAAGTTTCATTTCTGTAATAAGCCTTCTTTGAGCTGTACTACTAGCTCCCGACGCAGCATCCACATTGCTTATGGGGAGTGAGAGATGGATGAATAGAGTCTTTTCTTTAAAAAAAAAAGTTATTGGCTGTGCTGGGGCTTCGTTGCTGCAGGCAGGTCTTCTCTAGTTGCCGTGAGCAGGGGGCTCTTCTCTGGTTGCGGTGTGCAGCCTTCTCATTGAGGTGGTTTCTCTTGTTGCGAAACGCTGGCTCTAGAGTCATGGCTCAGTTGCTGTGGCATATGGGTTTAGATGCCCTGCGGCATGCGGGATCTTCCCAAACCAGGGGATCAAACCCTGTCCCCTGCCTTGGCAGATGGGTTCTTAACCACTGGGCCACCAGGGAAGTCCTGGATGAAGAGTGTTTTCCCTGCTTAAACCCTTCCCCAGTCACTTGTTACCTCCAGGTTCAAACTCGAATGCATATTCATTTGCTAGGGCTTCTGTACCAAAATACTGAGTGGCTTAAACAACAGATAATGATTTTCTCACTGTTCTGGAGGCTGGAAATCCGAGGTCAAGGTGCTGGCCAGGCACGGTTTTTCCTGAGGCCATTCTCCTTGACTTGCAAATAACCACCTTCTCATCCTTTTCTCATGTGGTTTTTCCTCTCTGCACATGCCCTTCTGGGGTCTCTCTGTGTGTTCATATTTACTTTTCTTGCCAGGACACTAGTCAGATTGAATTAAGACCTGCCCTCATGACCTCGCTTTAACTCAGTGGTCTCTTTAAAAGATGTATCATGAAATACAGTTACAATCTGAGGTACAGAGGATTAGGTTTCAACATATGGATTTTAGGGGAACCCAGTTTGGCCCATAACAGCATCCCTTGTGATCTAGTCCCTGCCCATCTCACCAGTCACATCTCCATCTACCCTCTTAACTCTGTTCTGCCGAATGCCCCCTAAACATGTCATACGTTACCTGTCACCATACACAGAAGAATTTTGTCCATGTGTCTGGCTGATGAATCCCTTCTCGTTCTCTAAAACCCAGTTTAAATGTCATGTTTCCCAGGAAGTGTGCCCTGGTGCCGTCTCTCCCTTCTTCTACTGTTTACACTCTCCTAGGTCATCTTGCCTTATGAGCATCTGTGTTGTAACAGGTTTGCTTATGACTTATCATCATCTGGGCATGCTTAGTCGTATCTGATTCTTTGCAACCCCATGGACTGTAGCCCGCCAGTCTTATCTGTCCGTGGAATTTTCCAGACAAAAATATTGGACTGGGTTGCCATTTCCTTCTCCAAGGGATTTTCCTTACCCAGGGCTCAAACCTGGGTCTCTTGCACTGGCAGATGGATTCTTTACTGTCTGAGCCACAAAGGAAGTCTCCCCTGATCTTGCTGTGCTCTTTTGAGAGTACTGACTAATACAGAGAGGGTACTCTGTAAATTGTTGAGGGTACAAATGAATGCTCAAAACTTTTTTGAAAGCTCAGAAAATGATTTGGGTTTTAATAACCTAGGCCAGAGATGATGTTGGCTTATATTAGGTGGTGACTGTGGGGATGGTGAGAAATAAATGGATCTATTTGAAGTTGATTTGACCAGTCTTGGTAGTAGATAGATGTGGAGGTTGATTGGAGGGTTAGGAATGACCAGGTTTCCAGCTCGACCAGCTCAATATCCGGAGGTGTATGTATTAAGAAGGGGAAGAGTGAAATAGGAGCAGCCTAGGGATTGGCGGGGTAGGGAAGATCAGGAATTGTAAGATATTCAAGTCAGCATGTCAGGCAGTCAAATGGTTATAAGATAGTAGATCTCAGAAGAGAGGTCTTGGGCAGACAGGTAACAGGGGGATCATTGGCATATAAGTGTTACCCCCCCATGAGATCAGGCCACCTTCTAGGGAGAGAACAGTGTGGAGAGTCTTAGGACTGAGCAGCCTAACATGTTTACTCAAAAAGAAAGATACCATTTTGCAAAGTAGGCATAGTCTAGTGAATCCACAGTAAATGACATGATTGAAGTACCTACAAGACTTAACCAGCTGAAATATTTTAACTGTTAAGAAAAAATGGAAAACTGAAATTATGTATATATATATGTATGTATGTTATATATATTTGGCTGTGGTGGGTCTTAGTTGCAGCATGCAGGATCTTTAATTGCAGCATGTGGGAACTAGTTCCCTGAGCAAGTATTGAACCCAGGCCCCCAAATCAGGAACTCAGAGTCTTAGCCACTAGACAACCAGGGAAGTCCCTGGAAAACTGAATTTTATATCTGTGGGGCGTATTGGCCAACGATGGTACACTAGCCATATAAAATGGGAGAATGGTTTTGAAAGGCCAGCATGTCTCTTGGTAGACCAGCTGACGCCACATGAAGACATTGTGACCTCACACCTGCTCTTTGTAAACACTAGTCCTGAGTTTCCATGTGCCAGGCTAGGAAAAGTTTTCCCTGGTGATGTGTTGGAAGATTCTCAAGGGATAAATCATGAACACAGACTTTGCAAATATGTGCAAAACTTGTCTAGACCATTAACACTTTCTGGTAAGCCTCCCCACCCCCAACTTTTTCTGGGAGAAAGAAAAGTGGAACAAAGAGAATGTACGTCTGATTTAATTAATGACTGATCCATTTTCTCATTCACACTCAATATTGTGAACAAACAACTGTAAGTCAAGGTTAAGAAGAAAAAGGATTCTATTTGATTCCTGACCTCCAAGGGCTGGTGGAGACAGTACTGACACAGGTGGAAAAATGAATGACAGTCTAAGACAACTTAATAACTATAAGAGGACAAAACATTTAAGTGCCCGATGAAGGGTGCAGACAATATGTGGTGCAGGAGCCTAGGAGAAGAACTCACTCACTCTATACCCAGGTCATCTGGGAAGGCTGCTCTCTTCTTATCTGACCCAGTTGTTTATCTTGAGGAAGTGCACGCAGGATGCTTTTTAGGTTGTACAGGTAGGCAGATGGAATGGAATGGAATCTCCGAGCTTGCGCTTCCGTGGAAGATGACATTTAGATCTGCTGCCATCTGTTGGTGAGTGTGGAAAGGAGCCAGGAGCACGGTCCGCAGGTGGTAAAACACGAAGGGTGCCAAGAAGAACCAGGTGCTGGCGCCTACCTCTCTGGGATAAGGAAGCTTTTGTCCAGTCCATTGTCATTAAAAATATGATCCGCAGGCCTGCAGCATTGAAGTTACCTATTGTTGCTGTTCAGTTGTGCCCAACTCTTTGTGACCCCAGGGACTAGAACACGTCAGGCTTCTATCTCCCAGTTTGCTCAAATTCATGTCAATTGAGTCAATGATACCATCCAACCATCTCATCCTCCATTGCCCCCTTCTCCTGCCCTCATCTTTCCCACCATCAGGGTCTTTTCTACTGAGTTGGCTCTTCACATCAGGTGGCCAAAGTGTTGGAGCTTTACCTTTAGCATCAGTCCTTCCAATGAATTTTCAGGGTTAATTTCCTTTAGGCTTGACTGCTTTGATCTTCCTGTCCAAGGGATTCTCAAGAGTCTTCTCTAGTACCACAGTGTGAAAGCATCAGTTCCTCAGTGCTCAGTCTTCTTTACAGTCCAACTGTCACTTCTGTAGATGAAATTACCTGGGATTATGTTAAAATGCATAATCTCAAACTCTACCCTACACCTACAAAATCAGTATTTACAAGTTAGGCCCCCGCAAGGGGATTCCCATGTTCATTAAAGTTGAAGAAACATTAATCTGGTCCTGGTGATTTAAGAACCTTCTGGTCCCTTCCCAGGCCCTCCTCCCTGGAGGTTCCAATTTGTGGGACTAGGATGACACCTGGAAATTCATATTTTTAACATGTACCCCCAGATGATGACTTTCGTGCCATCAGGAAAGTTTTGTAAGCTCTGCTCCAGCTGCAGTCTGTGTCCCTGGGTCAGGTCAGCTATTCAGCACGCGTAACCTGGACATATGCACTTTTCTTTCCATTGAAATCATTCTTTTCAAGACTGCCAGCCAAAGGGCGTTTTCTTGGTCTTCATCCTCTCAACCTCCTTTACCTCTCTACAGCAGTTTCAGTTTGGGTGACCTCTTCTTTTGAAGCTCTCTCTTGATCTTGGTTTCCATTAGCCTTTGCTATTTTTCTATTCCTAACGACTTCTTTATCTTTTTCTCTGATTTTTCTTCTTCCCTGATCCCTTGACTCTCCCTTCACCTTTCTGGGCTGTCTTATCTACTTTGTGGCTGTAGTTACCATCTCGATATGAACAACTTCCTCATCAGCTGTGTGTAGGAGGTCCCCCCACGTGGGATAGCACCATTCAGGCTGAGGCTCAGTCTTGCTGCTCTCAGACGCAGCAAGTATGTGGGCTTTAGAACTAAACCACCCTGAGCCTGAACCACGCTGTCCACTTGGCAGCTGATGGATCTTGAATAAATTAATTTACTTTTGAGTCTCAGTTTACCTCTAGAGTGAGATGAATGATATCTACTAATACTTCAGAGGAACATTTTTGAGACCAGTTGGGAAATGTATATAAAATGCGTGACATATAAGAAATGCTTCATAAATGTCATTCTTTAAAAAAAAAATTCTTCTTGATAGACACCTTCATCAAACTGAGTTCGTTGTACCCATGCTACATTTTTTCAGCCCTGTCTTTGCTCATAATCTTCCCTCTGCTTGGATCATTTCCAGTTTTGTTGCCTTTCAAGGTCAAATTCTGTTGCCGCCTTGGCACCAAAGTCTGTGATCAACTCAACACTAAATCAGCTTTTGCACAAATTTCTATATTTCTGTTACTCAGTTAATACTTAAATCACTTATACATTGTGTTATAATTGGTTAGGCATATGCCATCTTTCTTGCAAGAGTAAAAGCTCCGTTTGGACCAGGTTCCTGTCCTTCTGATAGTTTTATTCCCCCAAAGGCCTGCAGAGTGCCTGTCTTTTATGCCAGGGAAGCTCAAATGTCCCACTGGTCATGAATGGACTCCATCACCTTCGCTGTGAAAGCCAAGACATTATTCTCCATTACATATGCTAATAGAAGAGCAGTGATGTGGAGAATCAAAATAACCAACTGTCCCAACATTATTGCTGTTGGCTTTGGAAGGCATTGTGAGGTTTCTGCTTCAGATTTACCTTGTTGATTATGTTTCATCAGGCACACATCAGAATGAGTCTGCATTCCATGAGCGTGCACCATCTGGAAACTGAAGGGTGTGATCCAAAACTGCATTGAGCAGTAGGAGAAGCTAGTTTAGGATTTCAGCTGTCCAGAGACAATCCACAAAGTGAATAATCAACCCCAATGTAACCGAGAGATGGTTATGTTATTACTATCCCGCTCAGCTTTCTCTGGTCAAACCCCTGTATAACAATATGGTCATTAATTAGTCAAGGACATGCTAATCATTTGTCATTGACATAAAATACCTCTGGTGATAGAGCAGAAGCTCTATATTTTGAATTGATGCCAGCCTATTATAATAATGATGCCTTACATTTGTATAATGATTTATAAAGAGCTTTCATGTATGTTATTTAATTTTATATTCTTGATGCCCTGAAGTAGATAGAGTAGGTCTCATTTTACTATTTGACAGATGTGGAAACCACGGCTCAGAGAAGTTCAGTGACTTCTCCAGGCTCTCTTAGTTAGATCTAGGCAGAGTCAGGGATCCAGCTTTTTGTATTTCTCCTCCATTAAGGAAACTGTCATTCTTTAAAATGTTTATTATGATTCACTTGGAAGATTGCCAGGTGATTCTTTTTATAGTTTCCAGTTTTCTGGTGAAATTCTTTATTTTATTCTATTGATATAAATTTTCTTTGTTTTATAAACAACAAAAGTGTCACATTTAGAGTCCTTTTCTTTGAACTTGGATGTCTGGATCGCCTGTGGGTCTGTTTCTATTGTCTGTTTCTTACCTCTTCTTGGATTTTGGTTGTATGGTTCTAACTCTGGGTAGACCTAATTTTTTTATTGAATGCTAGACACTGTATAGGCTGTAGGGATGCTCTGATCTTCAAGAGAGGGTTTACTCTGCTAGACAGAATGCAACCAGTGCTCTTAATCCAACTAAAGACTGAACCAAGTCCATGCAGGATTGTTTTGATAAGGTTTAGTCTGATCTGTCCCTCTCCTTTACAGCTAGCACTAATTGAGAGCCTCGTGTGTTCACACGGTCTCTTTCTTTGATAGGCCCTGGATTCTAGTCTTGTCTTTTCTTAGTAAGTTAGTACTTCAGGAAAAACTCTCTGCTTCATAGAGACTTTCTGCTTAGTTTTTTTTTTTTCCTCCTTCTATTACATTCAGCTTTCAGAATTCCATAAATGACCCCAGGGGAAAGCTGGTCATGCATTTGAGGCCCCTCATGCCTCTAATTTTCTCTTTCTAGTCCTAATACCGCTGGAAGCTTTGCTGGCTTTTTTTGTCTCCTCGCAGCAACCCTGTGCCTTTGTAAAATATCCTCAGCCTCTTGTCCCGCATTCAAAAATGGTGACTGCTTCCAGGTTAGAATCAACTCTAGAATATGAGTTTGCCTCTCCTCACTTTCCCCCGGGTGGTTACATCCTCGCTGATACCCTCGCTCCAGGAGGTCTATGAGACCTTGCGTGTGTATGTGTGTGCTCAGTCACTTCTGCTGCTGCTGCTAAGTCGCTTCAGTCGTGTCCGACTCTGTGCGACCCCATGGACTGTTGCCCGCCAGGCTCCTCTGTCCATGAGGTTCTTCAGCAAGAATGGAACAGTGAGGTCCGTTGCATGCCTTCCTCCTGGGGAGCTTCTGACCCATGATCAAACCTATGTCTCCTACGTCTCCTGCACTGCAGGCGGATTCTTTACCCACTGAGCCACCTGGGAAGCCCCTACAAGACTTTAACACAAATGCATTTTGCATTTCATCTAGCATTTTTGGTTGTTCTCAGAGGAAGTATTGATCTACCTCAGGCTCTCCCCTCCTACTCAGAAGTCGAAATCAAATGTTTATTCTCCATACAAAAAAAAGCCACAGCTTACATGGGCAGTTCTTAGCTGGAGGTCTTGGGAGGTGGCCTAGCCAGCTAGGGGAGAACCTTCCCCAAGGCATTTACGGGTGTCTCCAGGCAGCCCGGAAGACAGGGAAATGGATGGGTTGTAACTCTGTGGCCTGGGAGGAAGGCATTCATTAGGCTGAGGAATGAGCGTTCAACAAGCTCAGGAGTCCTCACCACTCCATCAGGTTTATAATGATTTTGTCAGAGTGTTAATCCCCTGGGTGAGCAGCAGCATTTTTGATATCAGCAAACAGATTGTGTTTCAGCCCAGATCACCTAATATGGAGTGCTGCATGAAAGCTGAAAAAAATTCATCCTGTTTTAATGGAGTTGAGAGAGGCTGATTGGGGTAACAAACACTGAAAATAGGGTGATGGGGCTCAGAGTGAGAATGGGTTGGAGAGGCAGGTGCTGGGCATAGCACTGGTCTACATGCATTCCCAAATGGATGTACTTATGTACCTGGATACGAAAGGGGGAGATGCAATTTTACACACAGAGTGCTTTAGGGATGATCTCTTCTGGGGCAAACCATTTCTGAATGTCTAGTCTGGCCCAGCTCCTATGAATACAGAGATAAGGAGAACCTAAATCGGAACCCTCAGGACCTCCCAGTCTGCTGGTAGAGGTTGACAAGCGGCCAAACAATTCATGATAGTAGTGCTAGTTGTACTGGATGTAGGGATGTCCCGGCTGCAGCGGGAGTACGGAGCAGGGACAGGGTGTAGAGGTGAGGGGAAAGCTTGAGCTGATCTCTCCAGTGAGCCGGCTGGACGGGGTGGAGGACGTTCCAGGCGGAAGGAGCTGGTTGAGGAAATGCGCTGCTGCAGTGCTGTGATAACGTGCGCATGCACGCGCGTGTGTTCAGTCTCTTCACTCGTGTCCGACTCTCTGTGACCCCACACACTCTAGCCCGCCAGGCTCCTCTTTCCATGGGATTCTCCAGGCAAGAATACTGGAGCGGGTTGCCGTGCCTTTCTCCAGCGGATCTTTTCAACCCAAGGATCGAACCGCATCTCTTACATCTCCTGCATTGGCAGGTGGGTTCTTCACCACTAGCGCCACTTGGGAAGTCCCAACATATATGTGATCCTACAGAAATGTGGAGTTTTCATTTCTTCTGCCACTCCATGGTCAGATCTATTTGTTTTTAATATTTATTTATTGATTTGTCTGTGCCGGGTTTTGGTTATGACACACAGGATTTTTGATCTTCATTGCGACATGCGGGATCCTTAGTTGCAGCATGTGGGATCTAGTGTCCCGACCAGGGATCGAACATGGGCCCCCTGCATTGGGAGCTTGGAGTCTTAGCCACTGGACCACTAGGGAAGTCCCGCTGGTCAGATCTTTAGTGACATCTTGCTTGGTGAGAGCTTTTTGCCTGCATCCTGTCTCTCACTTCTTGAGTCTATTCTATATGTTGAACCATGTTTTTCCCTAACATGCACACCTGGCCATTATTGCTCACCACTCAAGAACTTCTTAGGGTTCCTCTATTTTTATAAAATAAAGTACAGAATCCTTGGGATACATTAAGCCATTTAGTGATAGGACTGTAACCTACTGCCTTGCCACCATCAACACCTTCCCCAACCCTACCCTGGAGCCCTATTCCCTAGCTTTGTGTGTGTGGCCAGTTGCTTCAGTTGTGTCTGACTCTTTGCAACCCCATGGACTGTAGCCCACTAGGCTCCTCTGTTCATGGGATTTTCCAGGCAAAAATACTGGAGTGGGTCGCCATGCCATCCTCCAAGGGATCTTCCTGACCCAGGGATAGAATCCAAGACCTGGGGATCAAAATTGAGTTTCTTATGTCTCTTGCACTGGCAGGCAGGTTCTTTACCACTAAGAAGAGACAACAGTAGTTGAGAGCCCAAACTTGGGGGCCAGGCTGGGAAATCCTTTCTCTACCTTTCCTGGGCCACTGTTCCTGTAGGCAGCCAGTGTTTTCCTGCCCCCGTGACTTTGTCCATGGTCTTCCCCATGCCTGAAATGCCCTTCCCTGCCATCTTTGCCTGATAAAAGTCCACTCTTTACTCCAGACCTGGGTCACATGTCACCTCCTCTCTGAAAGCTTCCCTGATCCTCTCTGTCAGAATGATTCATTTCTCCTCTGAGTTACTTAATAGTCTACCCCTCTGTTAAAATAAATCACCTTCAGCCTATCTTATAACTTTTGTGTCTCTGTCTATCAGTGACTGCCCCTGCCCCCACCAGGGAAACCTCCTTGAAGGTAGGGAGAATGCCTTATTCATCTCGTGGTCTCCATCACACCTCACGGTGCATTCCTGGTGCTCAATAAATATTTATTGATTGAATGAATAAATGAGTATTGAATGGGTTTTCCATGTGTTCTGCTCTTAGTGTCTCTTATTGTCATTAAAGCTTTTCTTCTTTTTTAGTCGATTTCAAGCAAAAAGCAAGATAAATTTTATGTGAGGTTTGAGAAGGACTGTAGAAGTGATTTATGGGTAGATAAGAGATCTGTGCAAACAGGTGGGAGAAATGTTCACAGTCAGCTCTGCTCGCTCCTTCCATTCCTCCAGACCCTAAAAGCAGAAGTACAGCTGTCTTCAGCCAAGGCCAACGCCAAACCCCTAAGCCCACAAGCCCGATATCCCCTGCCCTTCTGGCAGGTGAGCGGCTTTAGTGTATGGTGTTGAAGTCCTGGGTAGAAATGCTTTCTCCTGAGAGTGTGTTTGGACATTTATGGCTGGTTTACACATAGTGCGCACTGTGGAGGCTCATGTTCTGGAATGGTCTTTTGGGGAGGAGCTTGTGATTCAACCAGTCCATTCTGAAGGAGATCAGCCCTGGGATTTCTTTGGAAGGAATGATGCTAAAGCTGAAACTCCAGTACTTTGGCCACCTCATGCGAAGAGTTGACTCATTGGAAAAGACTCTGATGCTGGGAGGAATTGGGGGCAGGAGGAGAAGGGGATGACAGAGGATGAGATGGCTGGATGGCATCACGGACTCGATGGACCTGAGTCTGTGTGAACTCTGGGAGTTGGTGATGGACAGGGAGGCCTGGTGTGCTGCGATTCATGGGGTCACAAAGAGTCGGACACGACTGAGCGACTGAACTGCACTGAACTGAACTGTGCTCTGGAGCACATTTGCACCAGTGGAGATAGCTGCTTACTTGTCCAGCCATATTCTGTCACGGTAGGCCTTGGCAAAGCCCACATGAGGCTCAAACTTGTGACCTTGGCTTCCTGGCCTCACGCTCCAATCGCCTGAGCCAAGCCCACAGCAGGCACTGACTGCACCTGTCTCTGTATTTTGAAGAGTGAGGTTGGGCCCAGATAGCAGACAGCCCAGCAGCCAGCGCCAGGGCCCTGCCTGTCAGGAACTGGATGCCCAGTTCCTCGGTTCAGCTCGGAGAGTCAGAACACCTCCCGGCTAGCCCAGACGGGTCCCAAAGTGGCCATTTCTCCCCAGATGGGGACAATGACCCTGGGACCTGTAGCTTTTGTTTTTTGATGACTTTGCACCAACAAGCCAGGTGTCTTGGCCCCCACCCTCCCCATCAGCCAATGTTCCCAAGGCCCAGATTTAACTTTCTCTTATTTTAGTTTCAGGTCATTTCTTCTTTTAATGGTGTCCCTAGCTTCCTGAAATAATTCTTGCCCTTCTTTTATGTGGCTGTGTCTCACATATTTATGGGAAGTTATCATGTCCTCATGGGTCCTGATTCTCTGAGTCCCACATATTATGTTCCTTTAACCTCCCTTTATAGGTCAAGAATTCTGATTCCTTTAATCATTTTTACTACCTTTCTTGGTATTCACTCTCCCTCCTTGACTTCCATTAAGAGCGAGAAGGCCCAAACTTCAAAATGTGTTCCAAGAGTGGCCTGAACAGGGGTGGGGGCAGTCAAGACCCTGTTTTAGGGACTCATGGCTTCTGTCCCCCAGGAAGCTCTGGCATGTTTCTCGTTTACCTTGGCCTCATTGCCCCCAAATCACCTACCCTGAACTTCACCTTCCTGTGGAATGGGCTTATTCATTAAAAAAAATTTTTTTATGTGGATCATTTTTAAAGTCTTGATTGAATTTGCTATAATACTGCTTCTACAGTGTATTAAAAAGCAGAGACATCACTTTGCCTAAATAGTCAAAGCTATGGTTTTTCATGTATGAATGTGAGAGTTGGACCATAAAGAAGGCTGAGCACCAAAGAATGGATGCTTTTGAACTATGGTGCTGGAGAAGACACTTGAGAGTCCCTTGGACTGCAAGGAGATCAAACCAGTCAATCCTAAAGGAAATCAACGCTGAATATTCACTGGAAGGACTGATGCTGAAGCTGAAGCTCCAATACTTTGGCCCCGCCTGATTTGAAGAGCTGACTCATTGGAAAAGACCCTGATGCTGGAAAAGATTGAGAGCAGGAAGAGAAGGGGATGAGAGAGGATGAGATGGTTGGATGGTATCATCGACTCAATGAAGATGAGTTTGTACAAACTCCAGGAGATGACGATGGTCAGGGAAGCCTGGCGTGCTGCAGTCCATGGGGTCACAAAGAGTTGGACACAACTGAGTGACTGAACAACAACACTGAGTCTGTTGTTTATGTTCTGGGTTTTTGGCCATGAGGCATGTGGGATACCAGCTCACCAACCAGGGATCAAACGTGTACCCCCTGCATTGGAAGGCCAAGTCTTAATGACTGTACCACCAGGGAAATCCCTGGAATAGGCTTACTGTTACCACGGCCAAATTCTCAGACTTGAGGTGGTGGTGAGGCATCCTAGGAAGATTTAGGGTAAAACGAGAGAGCCAGCAGGTGCTGAGTGCCTGTGACATTCAGGCACCACATAAGACTCCTCACCCTATTATCTCCATGAACTCTCACAATAATCAGCTCAAATATATATCATCACTCCCCTTTTCCTAGTTAAGGACTAAGGCTCAGAATTGTGCAATAACTTTCCGTCGAGCGTGTGGCTAATCAACTGCCGCATCTAGGATTTGAACACAGACTGTGAGATGACCCTAAAAGTCTTTTTTCCCACTCTCTGCAGCCTCCTTTAGAAGAAGTAGGAAGAGAGCCTTTTGCAGAGGGAGCAGTGGAACCCAGAGGTGCCTTACGGGGAGGACTCTGTTTCCTTTACCCTCAGTGTGTCCACATCCTGGGGACCAGTCACTTCCTTCTGACATGTCCTGAAAGAAAAACAACAACAGCAACAACAACAACAACTTACTTTGATCTAAATGCCTCTCCCTTTATCCTGAATGCAGATTCTTTCTTGCCTCTTGAGCAGTGGGACCTTTATGGCCCCAGATGCCCTGCCACTGGCCTGAAGGGGCATGTTGGGATTGCTTATGCTCCTTACTTCTGAGCTGGAGGGAGAGCATTCTGCAGCCTGGAGCGTGGGAATTTTCCCCACTGGTTGCTGTGCCCAGCCCTTTCCTGCTCCCGTTGCGCTGCTGTAAGGGCACCCTCCTGTGATGCGTATCCATTGGACTGGGCTGACCTTGGTCCCTCCGTGTGTGGCTCGCATGCCATTCCTCTCTGAACCCAGCCAGGCAGCAGGGGGTGGATGTGGCAGCTCCCAAGGCAAGTGGATCAAGTCTCAGGGGTGCCTGGGATGATGGGTGCCTTCCTTACCCCTTGGCCGGAGGGCAGGAGAGGATCCACCACCGTGCTGTTGACCTCCTTGCACCTGCCTCCCCGCCCACTTTGTAAGAGTAAATGTAAGAGTAAATGAGAACAGTGCCCTGTCAGCAAGTATCTTGGAAAGGCTTGAGATAACCAGGTAATAATGGAGATAATCAGTGCCTGTGACGACCTTGGGTCAGGGACAGAAAAAACTGGTTCGACCACTTCTTTTGGAGCACACTCAGCTGTAGGGAAGACTTCCGAGGCTTTGCTTCTCTGAATCAGCTCCACGGGGGGCACAGTTACTCATTTCAGAATAGGACTTGCCTGGCAGTCCAGTGGTTAGAACTCTAGCCCTCCATGCAGGGGGCCAGGGTTTAATCGCTGGTCGGAAAATTAAGATCTCACATGCCATGTGGCATGTCCAAAAACAGCAACAGAAAAACAACTATGGTCTCCATGCTGGTCTTTGTACTGGGTGCTGGGGAGACAGATGAATACAGGGTACTCGTTTTCAAGCACTGAGCAGTCTAAGGGGGAGATGGCACATAACCGATCATTCAGCTCAGGGCAGCGATGGCAGGAATGGAGATTTACACTGTGGAACGGGAAGCAAGGCTCCCACCAGCCTAAAACAGGGGTAGTAGCTGCAGGAGTTGGTTTTTAAGGGCGATGTCCCCTGAGCTGAGTTTAAAAGAAGAGTGAAAGTGGGCCAGATGAAGAAGGATACGCCAAAGGGGAATTGTAAGTGGGGCAGACAGGAAGCTGGGGAGATGACACTAAAGAGGAATCATGGACCCACTTGTGGAGACCCTGTGTGCTGGAGAGGGAAGCTTCAAACTTAGGGAGGAACAAGAAACCAATACAGATGGGTTTTAAGTTAGGAGAGTGCCTTGGCAATTTACATGTTAGATGAATCTTCCCAGAAGTAAAATAGAGGGCATATTTGAAGAGAGTAAAACTTTTTCAAAAAGAGACCAGTTAAGAGACTGTTGCAGTAGTCCAACCATTTGTTCATCCATCAATCTATCCTTTTCATGAATATTTACTGAGTGACAAGTATGTGTTAGGTGCTTGGTGAGTATAGGTACAGAGAGGTAGACACAAAAGGTGGAGCCCTGGTCTGCAAAGCTGACATACAAGAGGCCAGGAGGCCTGGACCTTTCACATGGAGCTGATAGAGGACAGAAGATGAAGTACAATATTATTTCAGAAGTCAGTTTAGTAGGATTTGGTTACTGATTAGATGGGGCAGGCGGGAAACATGAAGACAGAGGCAAGGACGTCTTTGGATTTCTACTCGGGATGACTGCAGTGGCTGAGTCAGGAGGAGGTCTCCATTAGCATCCTTAGCACCCCCAATTTAGCAGCTAACCTAAGAGAGCCATACAGACTCAGCTGTAGACAAGTTCGCTAGCGCCAGTCCCCCTTTCAGCCTGACTGCCTTTCATTCCCTCCTATAAAAATTCTGGAGCTGCCGCTGGGAGACTGGGAGGTTGACATCAACCAGGGGCAGAGGGTGCGTGGGAGATGTGATGGACTGCAGGTACTCAGGACCTTGGGTAAACAGCTGGACATACAGGTCTGAGGCACGAGCGTTGGGGTCTGGCCTGGCAGTGTAGCTGTGGCATTGTCAGCGAGGAAACCGTGATAGCAGACAAAAGAATTGCAAGCAGAATGGTGCTGGGAAAGGAACAGTGGCATAAACAAGATACCACGGCTCGGGCTCAGGTTGGCTGTTCATTTGCAGCGTGACCTGAAACTAGCTTTTCCTCCTTGGAGTGCCTTGGAGGCCCTGATATGTAAAATGAGATGATCAGACCAGATCAGTGGCCTCCAAACTTATTTTTAGTGGCTACATCTCTCATTTACACACAGAATCACAATAGGTAAAAACTGAGCTACTGGGATCGAAGCAGGATGTCGGGGCCTTGGAGGTTGGCATCCCTTCTCCCCCTACCTCCCAATACCCAGATGTAGCCTAGGAGGGTGTTCTGGGGAGCACAGTTTGAGAATCAGAAATCTGTGGGATTTCGGAGATCCCTTCCCTCCAGCTTCCTGGAGCCTGATTCATAGCTCGCTTGGGTGCAGGAGGGAGAGACTGTGCCTCCGGCCTCCTGGAGATTGCAATCGGGTCAGTGGGAGACAGAGGAGGAAGAGGCAGCCTGGAGCCCACCCCCACCTGCGTAAACCCAGGATAATTTTTGTCTTTCAGGAGCCTAATTAAAATCCAGGCCCTTTCATTTGTTCCCTTTAAAAAGAGAGAGAAAGAAAAGCCGCACAGGCCATAAAACACTGCAGCCTCCTGTAATGTTTTCCCATCTCTTCCTGCAGTTCCATTCTTCCTAGTTTATCATCCTCAGGCTTGATCACAGGAACTTTATTATTTCCTTTTCCCCTCCAGCGCATGTAGGAAGGTAAAAAAAAAAAAAGGGGAAAAAAGATCTTGAGCCTCCGCAGAAGCCAGATCTGCTTCTCACCCCTTTCAAAGGTCTTTACTATTATGATTCACAGCCCCCAAGGAGGAGACTCAGAGACCCCTGGCTAAGAGTGCTCACGCCAGCCCTGCTCTTTCAGCCCCAGGAGTATAGGGGTGGGGGGTGGAGCTCTTTCTCACACAAGCTGACCTGCGCCTGCAGACAGAGGCGGTGCTGAGCTGTGTTCTGAGCTATAAATTAGCCAGCTGTGGTCCAGCCCCCAAGGGGCTGTAAATAGACCAGGGGTCTTCAACTTCCCTGGTGCTGAGCTTGTCCGCTGACTTCTAGCCTCCAGGGCTTCAGGCTGCTCCTGACTGAGGTCCTGGCTCTCCCTCTGGCCAGCATGGCTGCCCTGTCCTGCCATGACGGGCCTTCTGTGACTCGCCAGGGGACTGTCTCCAAGCCATATTTCACCCAGGTGCCTGTGAGAAAGACTCCCTCTGTTCTCACTGCAAAGCGAGAGAGAAAGGCTGCTTCAGCCACATCAAGACATCAGCTCTTCTGCTGCCAGGGCGCTCGAGGCAGAGCTTGTCAGAAACTTCATTTATGCAGAAGAGGAAGAGAGGTCAGCCTGCAGGGTCTGGCTGGCCCACCGTCTCCCTGGCCTGGAAGGTGGCCGGGAGGCAGGATGGGGCAGAGCTTTCCCAGCCTCGTTAGCACAGCCCGGCCCCATTTGAGCTGTGTGACCAGGCTGAGATGCGGAGTCATTAGCTGGGAGGCCTGGCTGGATATTGATCCGCCCTGCAGAAGCCTGGAGGACTTGCAGCTGGAGCCGCCATGCAGACCGCTGACCGTGGGCCCAGCTGTGTGCAGCCCCCAGGTGCACACAGAGGTGGCAAATCCAGAACGAGCCTGAAGGACCTCCCATCACTCACCCAAGGAGCCCTGCTTCATGACCTGGCAGGAGCAAGCACCAGGCTCTCAGCTGCCTCTCCCTCCCAGAGCGGACCTGCCTCAGTGCTCTTCCCCAAGCCCTCCTTCCCAGGCGAGGCTTCCAGTTCTCTCCCCTTCACCAGCAGAGGGATCTGGGCTGCCGGCTTCTGCAAGATGGGCCAGCGGCCCGGGAGTGCCTCTGTGACTTGTCCTATAAATGACAATAGAGCTAACAAGATCTAATTGGCTATTAAAGGAGAAAGCGCCCTATAGATGCTGCAGGCTAATTAACCCTGGGAGCGCAGAGCAGAAGGATGGATCACTGCAGGGTCTGCGTGTGAGCGCATCTGTGCTAAAGTGTGTCTGCTCCAGTGGCGACTGGAAAAAGAGATGCTCCCGCATAGCCAGCTTCAAACCACCCCGGTGGAGCCCTGGAATCCCACTTGGTGGGCCAGGAGAGACAGGGCTCACCCCAGCTCCAGAGCTCAGACTCAGATCCTATGTACTGATGAGGAAACGCGAGTCCCGGGAGGGAGGAGGTGGCACTCCCTAAGACCACAGAGCTGGTGGTGGAGCGAAGTGAACCTGGAGTTTAGAAAGGCCAGTCTTTCCCGCCTCGTGTCTGGTGTGGTGTGAGGGTCCCCGCCTCTGTCCTGAGGATTCAGAGACTCATGAGGGAGATGATCTCTACAGATCATAATTATAACCCGGTCTGCAGAGGCCTGGAGGAATCCGCTGAACTGAGTAGTGACCGCTCAGCTCTGCCCTGGGGACCCAGAGGAGGCTTCCCCGGGGAGGTGCAGTCTGAACTAAGTTTTGTGTAAGATATTTTTATTAATAGATAAACCTGTGAGGGGAGGACATTGGGCAGAGGAGCCTGGGAAGTCCCAATGGCTGAGTCCCAAAGTGGGAGGGCTGAGGATGGAGAAGGGGTTTGAAGCCCTGCTCCAGTGTGGAGTCGAGGCATGTCCTGGGAGCGGTGCAGAGCTGGCATCGGTGGTGGCTCTCTCGTGCTTCTCATTTGGAAGAAAACTGGAGGCAGCCAGATGGGCTGGGGGTGGGGAGAAGGTGGGGGCTGGAGAGATGAAGAGGGTTGGGCCAAGGCAGCAGCAGCAGGATGGCCAGGAAGGAGGGAGGAGCCCCAGGTGACTCTCAGACCTTGGTGCCTTTAGCGGTGACAGAGAGCAGCTGTGGGTCCAGCGCTCTGCTCTCTGCACCCTCTTTCTATCCAGCTCCCCAGCTCATAGGCCTTCAGAGCCAGAAAAGGCTTTTGGAAGTCTCCTGGTCCAGCTCTGTCATTTACAGAAGAGAAAACCGAGACCCAGGGAGATGTTGTGATGAGGTAGCCCCATGTCTGTAACCTTGATGTCCAGCGCCTGGTGCGGTGTCCCTTCCTCTGTCCTTCGCTGGAGTCCATGCTTCCCCTTGTGAAAGAATCTGCCTTCTGCCTCCTCACCTGTCCTTAGTCCCATCATCTTCCTAATGTTTTTCCTTTGCTTCCTTTCCTTTCTCTGACCACATCCTTCCAGACCCACCTAACACCGGGATGGTTCAGCCTGCATTCAGCAGTCGGTTCTGTTCTTGAAGACGTGACAGAGTCTTTGGTTGACTCTGCTGATGAATAGTCCAAAGCATCAGCTAACCCACATCCTAATTGCCTGATGGCACGCTGTGCTCCAACTGGTTTCACTAAGTCTGACCTTTAAAAGTGTGTGTTCCTTCGGCATACGCCAACAGCCAGAGGGCAGGGTAGCCCCGAGGTTACAAATGAGCTAGGAATGAGCCGCAGAGCACACAAAGGTGCATTTACTTCAACAGAAAGGCTTTGGTGGGGCCGTCAGCGGCATCATCAGGTATGCCAGCCACCGCCAACCTTCATGGGGTAATACATCCGGTAGGCATGTGGGGCTGGGGCAGTTGGGTTGGAGCCAGTCCCTCTGGGAAGGGCTGGTAGTGTAGTAATGAATGCAAGCCCAGTGCTGTCCACGGAGGGTCTCACTCCTACCCCTGTCCTGCCCGCTTTTTGCATCAGGCTGCAGCTACACCCCTCCTCTTCCTTCTGCTCTGGCTGCCCTCTCTCCTTCTAGGTCCTGGAGTTAGGAGTGGGTGGTTTGGCCAGAGCTGAGGTGACATCACTCTTCCTTTCTGACCTTGAAGGGTGTAATGTTTCTCATTTCGATCCAATCTGTTTTATACGTATTTGAAAAAGTGTGCTTTACCATCCTAAAATGGAATTCACCAATACTTCAACCCTTCTGCATGCATGATTTAAAAACGTATAATATCCTAAGTATAACAAAGGATAAACTGAAGGAAAGTAACATGATAAAACGTGTTTGTGTACAGGCACACCTCATTTCATTGTGCTTTGTTTTATGGCATTTCACAGATAATCGTGTTCTTTTTACAAACTGAAGGTTTGTGGCAGCCCTGCATGGAGCAGATCTATTGGAGCCATTTTTCCAACAGCGTTTGCTTACTTTGTGTCTGTGTGTCAGATTTTGGTAGTTCTCGTAGTATTCAAACTTTTTCATTATTATTGTAATTGTTATGGTGATC
This sequence comes from Nanger dama, assembly GCA_917880005.1. NCBI lineage: Eukaryota > Metazoa > Chordata > Mammalia > Artiodactyla > Bovidae > Nanger > Nanger dama. The sequence continues at coordinate 31,556,187 of CAKJTW010000014.1, forward strand.
TGTCATCAGAGATCTTCAGTGTTACTGATACAGTTGTTTTGAAGCACCACAAATAATACTGACAGCAAATTTAACTTGTAAACGTGTGTGTTCTGACTGCTCTACGTACTGGCTGTTCTCAGTCTCTCCTTCTCCTTGGGCCTCCCTGTTCCCTGAGTCACAACAATAGTGACATGAAGCCAATTCATAACCCTGCAGTGGCCAACTGTTCAAGTGCAAGGGAGAGTAACTCATCTCTTACTTTAAATTTAAAAAAAGCACACACACAAACTAGCAATAGGACTTCCCTGGGGTCCAGTGGATAGGAATCCTCTTGCCAATGTTGGGGACACGGGTTCAAGCCCTGGTCCTAGAAGGTCCCACATGCCACAGAGCAACTATGTCCGTGCACCGCAACTACTAAATCTGTGTTCTAGAGCCCACACGCTGCAGCAAGAGAAAAGCCACCACCGTGAGAAGCCTGTGCACCACAGCCAGAGAGTAGCCCCCTTGCCAAAACTAGAGAAAGCCCACGCGCAGCAACGAAGACCCAGCCCAGCCGAAACTAGATTATATATATAGAGAAATAGGAATGATTTTCAGTGAGGGAAGCACGTCAAAAGCTGAGGTGAGCCAAAAACACTTAGTCAAGTTGTGAATGCAAAGGAAGAGTTATTGAAGGAAAATGAAAGTGCTGCTCCAGTGAACACACAAGTGATAAGAAAGTGAAACAGCCTCATTTCTGAAATGGAGAAAGTTTGAATGGTCTGGATAGAAGATCAAACCAGCCACAGTCTCTTAAACCAAGGCTAATCCAGCGTAGGTCCCTAACTCTCTTCAGTTCTGGGAAGGCTGCGAGGGGTAAGACCGCTGCAGAAGGAGTCTGAAGCTGCAGAAGGAGTCTGAAGCTACCAGAGATTAGTTCATGAGGTTTAAGGAAAGAAGCCACCTCCGTAACATCAAAGTCCAAAGTGAAGCAGCGAGTGCTGTTTTAGAAGCTACTGGAAGTTATCCAGAAGATCTAGCTAGGATAATTCATGAAGGTGGCTACAACTGAACAGCAAGGCCTTCCCAGGTAGTGCTAGTGGTAAAGAACCCACCTGCCAATGCAGGAGACTTAAGAGACACGGGTTTGATCCCTGGGTTGGGAGGATCCCCCAGAGAAGGCATGGCAGCACATTCCAATACTCTTGCCTGGAGAATCCCATGGACAGAGGAGCCTCATGGGCTGCAGTCCATGGTGTCACAAAGAGTCAGACACTAGTAAAGCAACTTAGTACATCACACACAGCACAACCAAGCAACAGATTTTCAATGTTGACCAAACAGTCTTCTCCTGGAAAAAGATACCATCTAGGACTTTCATAGCTGGAGAGGAGAAGTCAGTGCCTGTCTTCAAAGCTTCAAAGAGCAGGCTGACTCTCTTGTTCTGCAGCTGGTGACTTTATGTTTAAGCCAATGCTCCTTTATCATTCTGAAAATCCTCAGGCCTTTAAGAATTATGCTAAATCTACTCTGCCTGTGTTCTCTAAATGAAACAATAAAGCCTGGATGACAGAACATCTGTTTACAACATGGTTTACTGAATATTTTAAGTCCCCTGTTGAGATCTACTGCTCAGAAAAAAATAGTTTCCTTTTGAAATCTACTGCTCCCTGACAATGCACCTGGTTACCCAGAGCTCTGATGGAGATGTACAATGAGATTAATGTTTTCATGCCTGCTAACACAGCATCCATTCTGCAGCCCATGAATCAAGGAGTCATTTCACTTATTATTTAAGAAATACATTTTAGGAGGCTATAGCTACCATAGACAGAGAGTCCTCTGATGAGTCTTGGAAAAGTCAGTCAAAAATCATCTGGAAAGGAAGCTTCTGGAAATCCACCAGTCTGGATGCCATGATGAATGCCATTCTGGATGCCATTTGTGATTCATGGACAGAGGTCAAAATATCAACCTTAATAGAAGTTTAGAAGCAGTTGATTCCAACTATCATGGATGCCTTTGAAGGGTTCAAGACTTCAGTGGAGGAAGTAACTGCAGATGTGGCAGAAATAGTAAGAAAACTAGAATCAGAAGTAGAGCCTGAAGATGTTAACTGAATGACTGCCATCTCATGATAAAGTGGTTTTCCTCTGTGGCTCAGCTGGTAAAGAATCCACCTGCAATGCGAGAGACCTGGGTTCAATCCCTGGGTTGGGAAGATCCCCTGGAGAAGGGAAAGGCTACCCACTCCAGTATTCTGGCCTGGAGAATTTCATGGACTGTATAGTCCATGGGGTTCCAAAGAGTCAGACACCACTGAGAGACTTCACTCACTCACTCACTCATGATAAAGCTTTCACAAAAGGGGAGTTGCTTCTTATGGATGAACAAGAAAAGTGGTTTTTGAGAAACTACTCCTGGGGGAAGATGTTGTGATTATTGAAATGACAATAAAGAACTTAAAAATATTACACAGGGCTTCTCTGGTGGCTCAGTGATAAAGAATCCGCCTGCCAGTGCAGGAGACACAGGTTCTATCCCTGGTCTGGGAAGATCCCACATTCCTTGGAGCAGCTAGGCCCATGAGCCACAAACACTGAGCCCACATGCCACAACTATTAAGGCCCACATACTATAGAGCCCGTGCTCTGCAAGAGGAGAAGCCACCACAATGAGAGTGGCTGAGCACCACAGCTAAAGTAGCCCCCACTCGCCACAACTAGAGAAAAGCCCACGCAGCAACGAAGACCCAGCACAACAAAAAAGAAAAGAAAATGTGAGCAAAAGGGAATGTGACTATCTTCTTAAAAAGAGAATATTATATAAAATTAATTGATAAAGCAGCAGCAGCCTTTGAGAGGACTGACTCCAGCTTTGAAAGAAGTTCTGCTGTGGGTAAAATGCTATCAAACAGCATTGTACACTGCAGAGAAATTTTTCGTAAAAGGAAGAGTCCATTGATTTGCAAAATTCATTCTTGTCTTATTTTAAGGTGCCCCAACCTTCAGCACCCACCACCCTGATCAGTCAGTAGCCATCAACATTGAGGCAAGACCCTCCAGCGGTTAAAATAATTATGATTCTCTGAAGACTCAGATGATGGTCTGCATTTCGTAGCAATGAAGTATTTTTAAATTGACGTATAGACATTGTGCTTTTAGACATAATGCTATCATACAGCTAATAGACCACAGAATAGTGTGTGTGTGTTTAGTCACTCAGTCGTGTCCAACCCTTTAGACTAGCCGGCCAGGCTCCCTCTGTCCGTGGGATTTTTCAGGAAAGGATACTGGGGTGAGTTGCCATTTTGGGGATCTTCCCAATTCAGGGATCGAACCTGCATCTCCTGGGTCTCCTGCCTTGCAGGCAGATTCTTTACCCTCTAAGTTATCAGAAAAGCCCAGAATATAGTGTAAACATAACTTTTATATGCACTGGGAAGCCAAAAATTCATGTGACTCAGTTTATTGTGATACTCGCTTTATTGTGGTGGTTTACAATGGAGCCTGCAGTATTTCTGAGGTGTGCCTGTACATAAATGCTTGGGCATTACTACATTTAGAGGAAAAAAATATCCCCCAAATTTTCAGAAAGCCTCACAGGGCTCCTGTGAAGAACCACTGGCTTTGGAGTTACAGAAACTTGAGCCAAATTCTGTATCCAGCCACCAAGAGCTGTGTGACCTTGGGCAAGTGAATTAGCCTCTTTGAGCTCCTGGCCCCTCATCTGTAAATCGCAGGGAACCGTGGCTGCCCGCTGAGTGGACTAGAGGCATTAATGAGATGCGGTGTTTTAAAGCTTTTTACCCAGGGCTGCCGTCTCCCCTCCCACGTCTTTTGTTCCGGATACTCATTTCCTGGTAATATTCATAAAATCCTTCCAACTCACCTTTGTTCCCTACTTCACCTTTGAAAGCAGTTTTGCTTCTGTTGTGCCATGACTGCCTCCTGCTCTTTCCCTCTCCCACCTCTGCGGCTCCCATATAGCCAGCCTAGTAGCCTGGCCCATGCTCCCTCGGAGCCCTCCAACCCCCATCCTCTGTGACCCTCCTGAGCCTCTGAAGGCCCTTAGGCTTGTCTGCACCCCAATGCTGGAAATAAAGATTTCCAGCATTACAGTATATTCCTTCATTCCTATATAGACACCATCCTGATTCGGGGAGGGGGGAACGTGGAGCTCTCAGGAGCCCATTTACCCCCACCATGAGCGCGTGCATTTTTCTGTATTATCAGTGCATTGTAGTCATCACAGGCTTCCCTGGTGGCTCAGTGGTAAAGAATCTGCATGCGGTGTAGGGGACACGGGTTCAGTTCCTGGGATGGGAAGATCCTCTGGAGGAGGACATGGCAACCCACTTGAGCATTCTTACCTGGAGAATTCCAGGGACATAGGAGCCTGGTGGGCTAGAGTCCATGGGGTTGCACAGTCAGAGATGATAAAGTGAGTTAGCACGCATGCATGAAGATGATCATCACAAGACATGAATTGTTGGTTTCACCTGGCTCAACAAGGCCTCCCTCCAGGTATGAGCCCTTAATAAATACTTTATCACCTCCCTGCCATACACGATAGGAAGAAATTCTACCTGGCTCTGGGAAGATTTCCTGTCCGCATCTGTTTGTTTCATTGGCAGCCCTGAGCACATACTGCCTCTCACACGTCATAGTTCCTGTTGCCGCTGGAACCCACTGCTTCCATCCACACAGCTGCCTGTGAGCCTTGAAGCCCAGTGGTGAGGCACTGCCCTACTGCGCTGACCTTATCTCAGTGGCCCACATTCCCTGGTCATTCCTCCAAAGCCTGGGTCAAGGTGCTTGGAGGGGAGATCAGGCTGCTCCTCCAGGGTCCTGCCCATGGATGTTGGGAGCTGGTGGCCACTGGTCTCCATGCAGCCTCCAGCTCTTGGTTCATTCATTCACTGAGCAAATATTTATTTAGTGCCTGCTAGGGATCAGGCACTGTTCCAGGCACTGAGCATAAAGTGATGAATTAAAACAAGCAAGAACTCTGAGTCATGAAGAATATAAAAATAAATTGTGTGTGTGGTCTGTCAAGGATAAGTATTAAGGAGAAAAATGAAACAAGGAAAGGACAGGAAAGGTCCAAGGGAAAGAGTGTCAAAATGTTAGATGGGGTGGCTAGGGAAAGCCCCACTGAGAAAGTAATGTTTGAGTAAAGACTTAAAAGAAGTGAGAGAGAAGCCAGGCATATATTAGGAGAAGAGCATGTCAAAGAGGGAACAGCCCATGCGAACATGCAGAGACCAGAGGCAGGAGGGGCCCTGACATGTCCAAGACACAACCAGGGGGCTGACCAGGCAGAACAACAGGAGACAAGGTCAGAGCTGTGGCTATGAGGGTCAGACCATGTTGTTCTTTAGAGTAAAATGCGAAACAGAAGGAGTTTTTTTTTTTTAATTGAAGTATATTTACAATGTTATGTTAGATTCAGGTGTATGGTAAAGTGATTCAGTTGTACGTAATATATGCTCTTTTTCAGATTCTTATCTATTATAGGTTTTATGAAATATTGAATATGATCTTCTGTGCTATACAGTAGGTCCTTGTTGTTTATCTATTTTATATATAATAGTATGTATCTGTTAATCCCAAGATCCTAGTTTATTCCTCTCCTCTGGTAACTAGAAGTTTGTTTTCTTTGTAAGTCTGCTTTGTAATTAAGTTCATTTGCATTATTTTTAGATTCCACGTGTAAGGGGTAATTGTGACATTTGTTTCTGTCTGATTTACTTCACTTAGTGTGATAATCTTTCAGTTCAGTTCAGTCGCTCAGTCGTGTCCAACTCTTTGCGACCCCATGAACCGCAGCACGCCAGGCCTCCTTGTCCATCACCAACTCCTGGAGTCCACCCAAACCCATGTCCATTGTGTTGGTGCTGCCATCCAACTGTCTCATCCTCTGTCACCCCCTTCTCCTCCTGCCCTTAATCTTTCCTAGCATCAGGGTCTTTTCAAATGAGTCAGCTCTCCACACCAGGTGGCCAAAGTATTGGAGTTTCAGCATCAGTCCCTCCAATGAACACCCAGGACTGATCTCCTTTAGGATGGACTGGTTGGATCTCCTTGCAGTCCAAGGGCCTCTCAAGAGTCTTCTCCAACACCACAGTTCAAAAGCATCAACTCTTCAGCACTCATCTTTCTTTATAGTCCAACTCTCACATCCATACATGACTACTGGAAAAACCATAGCCTTGACTAGATGGACCTTTGTTGGAAAAGTAATGTCTCTGCTTTTTAATATGCTGTCTAGGTTGGTCATAACTTTCCTTCCAAGGAGCAAGTGTCTTTTAATTTCATGGCTGCAGTCACCATCCACAGTGCTTTTGGAGCCCAGAAAAATAAAGTCAGCCACTGTTTCCACTGTTTACCCGTCTATTAGCCATGAAGTGATGGAACCGGATGCCATGATCTTAGTTTTCTGAATGTTGAACTTTAAGCCAACTTTTTTACTGTCTTTCACTTTCATCAAGAGGCTATAGGCCCATCCATGTTGCTGCAAATGGCATTATTTCATTCTTTTTTATAGCTGAGTAATATTCCATTGTATGTATGTGCCACATCCTCATTATCCATTCATCTGTTGATGGACATTTGTGTTGCTTCCATGTCTTGGCTATAGGAATAGTTGTGCTGTGAACACTGGGATGCATGTATATTTTTGATTTAGCATTTTCATATATGCCTAGGAGTGGAATTGTAGGATCATATGGCAGCTCAAATTTTAGTTTTTTAAGGAAACTCCATGCTGTTTTCCTGTACTGGATGCCCCAACTTACATTCTTCTCAACAGTGTAGGGGGAGGGTTCCCTTTTCTCCACACCCTCCCTCTCAAGCATTTATTTTTGTATGCTTTTTGATGATGGAATTGGAGGATCATATGGCATTGTGATCTGGTGTGAGACCACCCATTCTGACTGGTGTGAGAGGTGATACCTCGTTATAGTTTTGATTTGCATTTCTCTAATAATGAACAGTGTTGAGCATCTTTTCACATGCCTCCCGGCCATCTGGATATCTTCTTTGGAGAAATGTCTACTTAGATCTTCTGTCCATGAGTTGTTTTGTTTTATATTGAACTGTGGGAAGCAGAAGATTTTGCATAAAACAAGGTCATGAGCTGACTTTAGTTTTGAAGGGATCACTCTGGTTGCAGGGGAAAATGCAGGGAGACCTAATTAGGAGACTCTTGCAGGAATCCAGGGGGAAGATGATGTTGACTCACACCAGGTGCAGCAGCCCAGTAGTAAGAAGTGGTGGAATCTGGATAGATTTTGAAGGTAAAGCCAACAGAATTTCCTGATGGTTTAGATATGAGATGTGTGAGCAAGAGAGGCATCAAGTGTGATGCCAAAGTTTTTGGTTTAGCTTTAGAAGGATGGAATTGGCATTTGCTGCAATAGAAAGGGAGACTGGACTAACTTGGGAATAGAAGATCTCTGAGTCCAGTCTTGGGCTAATAATTCTGAGATACCTGTTATGACTGACTATCTGGTGACATTTAGGAGTGTGAGCCTGGAGTTCAAGCAACTGGCTTCTGCTAGAAGTACAGACTTGAAAGTCATCAGTATAGGCATGCATGATTGCTAAGTCACTTCAGTCCTATCTGACTGTCTGTGACCTCATGTACTATAGCCCACCAGGCTCCTCTGTCCATTCTCCTCTGAGAATCCATGGGATTCTCCAGGCAAGAATACTGGAGTGGGTTGCCATGCCCTCCCCCAGGGGATCTTCCCTACCCAGGGATCGAACCCAGGTCTCTTGCATTGCAGGCAGATTCTTTACTGTCTGAGTCACTAGAGAAGCCCAAGAATACTGGGGTGGGTAGCCTATTCCTTCTCCAGGGGATCTTCCCAACCCAGGAATTGAAGCAGGGTCTCCTGCATGGCAGACAGATTCTTTACCAGCTGAGCTACCAGGGAAGGCCCCCCATCAGCATGTAGATACTTAAAGTTCTGAGACTGGATTTGTGGAGATACTGAAGAGGTCCAAGGACAAAGCTCTGGGTCACTTCCAAATTAAAAGGTTGAACTGATGAGAAGATGCCACCAGTCTTTGGAGGAAAGCCAGGTGAGCAGGGTCTTCTGGAAGTCAAGGAAAGAGTGATGAGCTTTAACAGGTGCTCCTGAGAGATCCAGGAACATGAGGACTGAGAGGTGGGCCACTCGTGAAGGACTTCTGTTTCACTTTGCTCCACGGTTTTTTTTTTTTTTGTTGTTGTTGTTGTTGTTCCATGAGTCATTGTCTGGGGAAGGGTGACTGTGCCCATCGTAGGGGCATTTCTGTCTGAGTGGAGCTGGGGGCCCCAACCTTACAGAAAGCTGGAGGGAAGATTTATTGTATTGAAAAGGAAAGTGGAAGATACCAGTACACTTTCAAGTTTATCTCATTTTACCCACAGGTCCTGGTAGTGGTTACTTTTAGATAAAGAAACTGAGGTGCAAAGAAAAAACAGCTAACTTTAGGTCATGGGCTTTTAAAAAACTTTCTTAATGAAATGAAGTTAATTTATTTCTTTGGCTGCGCTGGGTCTTCTTGCTGTGCTCGGGCTTTCTCTAGTTGCAGCAGGCGGGGGCTACTCTGTAGTTGCAGTGTGCAGCCTTCTTGCAATGGCTTCTCATTGATAAGCACAGGCTCAAGGGTGCTTGGGCTTCAATAGTTGCAGTGTGAGGGCCCTGTAGCGTGGGCTCAGTAGTGGTGGTACATGGGCTTAGTTGTTCCGTGGAATATGGAATCTTCCCAGACCAGGGATTGAACCTGTGGGCCCTGCTTTGGTAGGCAAATCCGTAACCACTGGACCACCAGAGCTTTGAAATCAGTGTTGGCCAAGAGAACCTTCTGCAATGATGGAAATATTCTCTATCTACTTTGCCCAGTACAGGAAGTCCCCTACATATGAAGGAGCTCCATTCCAAGAGTGTGTGTTTATAAGCCCAATTTGTTTGTAAGTCCTACAAAGTTAGCCTAGGTACCCAACTAACACAGTCAGCTATATAGTACTGTACCATAATAGGTTTATAACACTTTTCACACAAATAATGCGTGAAAACAAATGAACACAAAAAATAAAGCATTTTTAATTTACAGTACAGAACCTTGAAAAGTTCAGCAGCTCTGTATAACAGTTGGCATACAGGGGCTGGTGTCGAGTGAACTGATGGCAAGAAGGGTTACTGACTGCAGGAGGGACAGGAGGTGGGAGGTGGTGGAGCTGAACCTTTGTCAGCAATAGGAGATGGAGGACAAGCTGCAATTTCATTCACACCTGACATCCATGGCACAGGTTCTGGTTCCTTGCTGGATTCAATTCTATCTACCTTCTTGAGAAAACGACCCAGTGGTATCTGGGTAGTGACTTTTTCTCATCATGGGTGACATGGTAGCACTGATTTGCATTCTGAATGGCTTCTGCAACCTTCATGTACTATTCTGTGCTTGGGTCCTGGCCGCAAAAAGTAACAGTACCCCCTCAAGTAAAGAAAATCCCCTTGCCATTTGCAGAGGATGTACACATGTGACAGTGTATGCCAGACATGTGAACTAACGTATGTGACTGGACATGGGAATGCATGTTTGCGTCTTTGAAAGCTTGAAACTAGGTTTGTATGAGGCGGACTTACTGTGTTGGCTCTTTGAGCCACATCTGGCTGCTGAGCACTTGAAATGTGGCTAGTACAAGTGAGCTGACTTTTTAATTGTATTTTACATAAATTAATTTAAATTTAAAGATCCACCAGTGGCTAGTGGTTACGTTCATGGACAGTACAGTTCTTAGTGAATGAACCTGGATTTAAACCCTCCTCTTCTGACTCAAAAGGACTTCCATGGTGGCTCAGACAGTAAAGAATCTGCCTGTGATGTGAGAGACCTGGGTTCAGTGCCTGAGTTGGGAAGATCCCCTGGAGAAGGAAATGGCAGCTCACTCCAGTATTCTTGCCTGGAAAAGTCCAAGGGCAGAGGAGTCTGGTGGGCTACATACAGTCCATGGGGTCACAGAGTTGGACATGACTGAACAACTTTCAATTTTTCTTCTGACCCAAAGCCTTGAACATTCCTAAACTATCCTCTGCTCCTCAAGAAGGTGGTAGAATGCTCCAAAGAAGACTAGGCTGGCCTGAGCTGGTGTATTTGGGGGGAGCGCAGAGTTGGAGAAGGAGATAATGTATATGACCTAGGGGCTCCTCCAAAGTTCTCAGGTTTATTAGCCAGTTGACAGGTTCTCCAAGGTATCCTGTAGTCATTACTTTCTGCTGCTCAGCCCAGCCTGGGCTCTGTGGGCTGGGTGCACCTCAGGGCAGAGCATGCCTAGTGGTGGTGGTTTAGTCGCTATGTTGCGTCTGACGCTTTTAAGACTCCACGGACTCTAAAAGGAATGCATTTGAATCAGTTCTAATGAGGTGGACGAACCTGGAGCCTATTGCACAGAGTGAAGTAAGTCAGAAAGAGAAATATAAATATCATATACTGATGCATTTGTATGGAATCTGGAAAGGTGGTACTGATAAATTTCTTTGCAGGGCAGCAATGGAGGAACAGACATAGAGAACAGACTTATGGACACGGAGGGTGGGGAGAAGGAGAGGGTGAGATGTATGGAGAGAGTAACATGGAGAGTTACAATATCATATGTAAAATAGACAGCAAATGCAAATTTGCTGTATGACTCAGGGAACTCAAACAGGGGCTCTGTGACAATCTAGAAGGGCGGGATGGGGAGGGAGATGGGAGGGAGGCTCAAGAGGGAGGGGACATATGTATCTGTATGGCTGATCCTTGTTGATGTTTGACAGACCAACAAAATTCTGTAAGACAATTATCCTTCAATTAAAAAATAAATAAATATTTTAAAAAGACCCCATGGATTGTAACCTGCCAGGCTCCTCTGTCCATAGGATTGTCAGGCAAGAATACTGGAGTGGGTTGCCATTTCCTTCTCCAGGGGATCTTCCTGACTCAGGGATTTAACTGGAGTCTCTTGCATCTCCTGCAGTGTAGGTGGATTCTTTACCACTGAGCCACCAGGGAAGCGTACCTAGTACATGCCCATTTTAAAATCCTACCATCTGTGTATTCCCTCTCCTCTGTGAAGTTTTCCCTATCCGTCCATCCAAGAATTGCTTGGAAATATTATTATTTAAACCTCTTTGTGGACCCTTAGAATGTATCTGCTATTATTGTCACTATCACTTATGTGTCCTGCCTTCTGAATTATTTATAAACCACCACAAGCAAGTGAATTATCCATGTCCCGGCTTCTGTTCACGGTGGGTACAGAGTGTAGAGAACACTAAGTCTGACCATCTTTGTATCAGTAGAACCTGGAATCATGCTTAGAAAATAGTGGGAGTTCCATAAATGTCTATTTCATAATTTAATGGCAAAACTTAGATTCCTTATAGTCCTGGTTCAGATTCTTAGGTGTCCACCCACTATTTTTGTGGTCAAAGGCAAAATACTGAGCTCTTTGAAATTCAGTTTATTTGTCTTTCAAGTGTGATACAGATCTTTTGTGTGTTCTCTTGAACATCAAATGAGATGCGAACTATAGAAGTTTTTGCACAGTGCTTCTAAGTGACAGTGTTTCTTTTTATTGAACTGTAGTTGATTTACAATATGGTGTTAGCTTTCAGGTGTACAGCAAAGTGATTCAGTGTCTTATATATGTGTATATATTCTCTTTCAGACTCTTCCATTTGAACTTATATTACAAGATACTGAAAATAATTCTCTGTGACCTGTGTGCATGTTCAGTCATGTCCAACTCTCTGTGACCCCGTGGGGTGTAGTCTGCCAGGCTCCTGTGTCCATGGGATTTCCCAGGCAAAAACTACTGGGGTAGGTTGCCATTTCCTACTCCAGGGTATCTTCTCGACACGGGAATTGAACCCACGTCTCTTGAGTCTCTTGCACTGGCAGGTAGATTCTTTAACTGCGATACTTGGGAAGCCCTCTGTAATTCTCTATGCTATACAGTAAATCCTTATTGTTTATCTATTTATGTACAGTGGTGTCCATCTATTAATCTCAGAATCGTCACTTATCCTTCCCGCTTAAGTAATAACATGTCTTGATTTTTCTTATGATGCTGCGTCTTTAGTTTGTTCTTTACTAGTCTGTGGTCTTCTGCAAGGTAGGGACTGCATTTTACTCACCACTGTCCTCTGCACGATCCTCTAAACTTATTAGATCCTCTGGAAGAACCATAGCATTTATTGCTTGCTGGGTGGTTCTGGCCCCAGCTCAGAAGATGCAGCTGAATGAGATGTGACCGGGACCAACAGAGAGTTGTGGATGGGTCAGGGCCTAGAGGCTTCATGGCCTCTGTCTCAGCTTGTCTACTTGTAACTTTTAGCCACTGCTTCCCCTCCCCAAGGGGTCATTGGATTTCTTTAAATTGCAGAGCTGTCATGGGTAGTTCCCCTACTAGAGTGTAAGCTCCAGGAGGATAGACTTTTTGTCTTTTTGTTCACTCTTTGTCTAGAGCAATGCCTAGTATGTGATAGGTGCTGAACAAATGTTTGTTAAATGAAGCAATGTTCACAGGTGGGCATGAGAAATACTCTATTATCCAAGAGTCTTTACTTTTTTTTTTTTTTGTAAAGGACCAAATAATAGATATTTTAGACTTTGGGACTGTACTCTCTGTTGTGATTGCTCAGCTCTGCCAGGTTGCACAAAAGCAGCCACAGACAAATGAGCAGGGTGTGTTCTGATAAAGTTTAATTTACATAAGCCAGTAGCACGTGGTTTTCCAGCTGTTTCAGCACTGTTTCTTGCCTATTCTTTCCTCATGGAAGAGTCTTTGCACCCTCGTCAAAAGTCAACTAGTCATAGATGTATGGGTTTATTCTGAACTCTCAATTCTATTCCACTGGTCTGTATATCTGTATTTATGCCTGCACCACCATTTTGATTCAGCAACTTTGGAATCAGGAAGTATGAGTCTTCCAGCTTTTTCTTTTTCAATATTATCTTGGCTATTCAGAGTCCTTGCAGTTCTCTATGAATTTGAGGATCAGCTTTTCCATTTCCATAAAAAACACCATTGGAATTTTGATAGGGATTGTACTGAACCTATCAACAACTCTGGGGAGTATTGCCTTCTTAACAATATTAAGTCTTTCAACCCATGAACCTGAGCTGTCTTTCTCCTTAATTATGTCTTCTTTCAATTCTTCCAGCAAGGTTTTGTAGTTCTTAGTGCATAAGTCTTTCATCTCCTGAGTTTGTTCCAAAGTACTTTATGCTTTTAATGCTATTGTAAATGAAAATGTTTACTCAGTTTTCAGTTTGAATTGCTCATTGCTAATATCTTGAAACAAAACTAGTTTTTGTATTTTGATCTTGTACCTGGTAATTTTGCTGAATTTGTTTCTTAGCTCTGTTTTTTTTTTTTTTTTTGGTGGATTATTTGAGATTTTCTATATATATGGATAAATGTTATCTGCAAGGAATGAAGTTGGGCCTCTACCTCAATCCTTGTGTAAAAAGTAATCCAAAATGGATCAAAACCCTAAATATAATAACTAAAAGTATAAAGTTAGTCACTCAGTCTTGTCCAACTTTTTGAGACCCATAGACTTTAGCCTGCCAGGGTCCTTGTCCATAGAATTCTCCAGGCAAGAATACTGGAGGGGGTAGCCATTCCCTTCTCCAGGGATTTTCCCGACTCAGGGATCAAACATGGGTCTCCTACATTGTAAACAGATTCTTTACCATCTGAGGCATCAGAGAAGCCCTAGAAAACTATTAGAAGAAAACGTAGCAGTAAATCTTCATGACCTTGGATGTGACACCAAAAACATGGCAAGAAAAGTTAAATTGGGCTTATTAAAATTAAACTTTTGTGACTCAAAGGATACTATCAAAAAATGAAGAGAGAAAATGAAAATGAGAAAATATTTACAAATCATAAATTTGATAAGGGATAGTAAATAATAAGAACTCTTATAACTCAGCAGCAAAATAGACAAACAACCCAATTTAAAAATTGGCAATGGACTTGAATAGTCATTTCTCCAAAGTCCAAATGTTCCACAAATGTGTGAAAAGATGTAAAACTTCTTTGGTTTTTAAGAAAGTGCAAATCAAAACAACAATGAAATAGTACTTTACATCCACTCTGATGGCTTTTAATATAAAACAAAAAATACCAGAAGATAGTTCGTATTGGCAAGGGTGTGACGAAATCGGAACGTTTCTATGTTGCTGGTGAGGGTGTGAAATGGTGCAGCCGCTGTGGAAAACAGTTTGGCAGTTCTTCATAAAGTTGAACACAGAATTATAATATGGCCCACTGATCCCACTCTAAGTACATACCCCAAAGAAATAAAATGTATAGCCACATAAAAACATGAATGGTTATAGCATCATTAAAAGATGGAGACAGCCCAATTATCCGTCAACAGCTGAATGTATAAATAGTCACATATATACAACAGAATGTTATTCAGCCATCAAAAAGAATGAAGTACTGATATGTGCTATAACTTGAACCTTGAACCATCATGCTAACTGAAAGAAGCCAGATACAAAAGTAAACTTATTTTATGATTCCTTTAAGTGAAATGCCCAGAGGAGGCAAATCCAGAGACACAGGGGCTGAGGGTAGGAGAGAATGGAGTGTGTGTGTATTAGTGCTTGAAGATAATATGGTATTGTTCTGGGGTGATAAAGCATTTTGAAACGGAAGAAAGGTGACTGTTGTACAACATTTTGAATGCCTGCACTAAATATCATTAAATTGTATACTATAAAATATATGTATGAAATTATATAAACTGTATGAATTTCACCTCAGTTAGAAAACCAAACAGGTGGCAGGATTTGGCCTGTGGGCCATAGTTTGCCAACCTTTGAGAGCACTGTTTTTCAAACTGCAGGTCGAGACCCATTAGTAAGTTGGGAGATCAGTTTAGTGGTTCACAACCAGCAGTTTTAGCAAAAATGAAAAAGAATGGAAAAGAACTTATCAGTGTCATAGGCAGTAAGAAGATACTGTTTCACAAAATGTTTGTTTCAGTTTTATATATACGTTTAGGTCCCAGTTAATGATGTGATGTATACTTCTTTTCATTGGCCATGGTTAATGGATGAGAAAAGCTTGACCTCCTCCTCAGATTTGATTAATTTGCTGGAGCAGCTCACAGAACTCGAAACATTTACACTTTAAAGGATACAGATGAATCACTAGATGAAGAAATACACAGGGTGAGATCTGGAAAGGTCCTGAACGCAGGAACCTCTGTCTCTGAGGAGTTGTATGTTATCTTCCAGATGTGAATGTGTTTACCAATCTGGAAGCTCTCTGAACCCTGTATTTTAGGAATTTTATGGAGGCTTCTGCACACCACCATGATCAATTATTAATTCCATTTCCAGCCCTTCTTCCTTCTCAAGTGAATGGGGAACAGTGCTGAAAATTCCAAGCTTCTGATCCTGGCTGGGTCTTTCTGGCGACCAGCCCCCTCCAGGAGGCTTCTGGGAGCCCAGAGTCACTTCATTAGAACAAAAGATGCTTCTATCTCCCAGCATCCTCAAGGGTTTCAGGAACCCTGTAACCTCAAAGACCAAATAATAGAACCAAACATTCTCCCAGTGCTCTTATCACTTAGGAAACTCCCCGGGTTTTAAGAGCTCTGTGCCGGAAGCGAGGATGAAGACCAAATATATAAATCACAATATCACAGTTAATAAAACTTCAAAGCCATTTTTACATGGTTCTGTGTGGCCTCTTTTTGGGTCAGGTCCAGTGCCAAAGCCCAAAGCCAGTCCTCATTTTCTGCTCATCTTCTCCAGTGGCCCAATGCCTCTGGCTACTGTCTAACATCCTCTTGTAGCTGCAGTGAGGCCTCCAGGACATCCCACTCCCCGCCGTGGACCCCAAACACCGGAGAACCGCTTCCCCAGCATCCAGTGGGGTCCAGAGGTCTTTGGACACTAGGTGGGCACCATGACCAAGTCCATTTGGTCTTTGCTTAGGGAGACACAGGAACCTCTTCCTGCCTGCTTCCAAGAGCTTGATGATCCAGCCTGAAGTCCTGGGAAGGGACTGAGGGTCCTAGAGCTGCCCCTGATCGCTGCCTGTAATTTTTGTTTTTTATTGGAGTATAGTTGCTTTACCATGATGTGTGTGTTTCTATTGGACAGTGAAGTGAAGCAGCTATTTGTATACACATGTCTGCTCCCTCTTGTACCTGCCTCCAACCCCTCTGCCTCCCACTTCTCTAGGTCGTGACAGAGCCCTGACAGAGCCACCTGTGCTATACAGCGGCTTCCCTCCAGCTATCTCTTTTACTCATGGTAGTGTAGAGATGTCAAACCCAGTCTCTCAGCTTGTCCCGCCCTCCCCTTCAGCTCCACTCCTTGTCAGATATCTTGTCATCATTCGGATCCGATTTCTCCTGGCCTCCTGGCTGATTCCAGTCCCAGTGTTTGGTTCGCAGTTCTCCTTCCCCAGCTCCTCCACCTCTCTAATCGTGACTCTGCTGGCTTGCTGGGGGTCTGAAGGAGTGGGTGTGCTCCTATGTCTCTATGTGAACCTCTCCTCAAGCCTGCCCTTGGTCCCTCCCCCTCCACAGGACACCAGAACTTGGAGACCATGGATTAACCTACAACAGGGAGTGGGATGGGTGACTGGACTGCAAGGCCCATATGCTGTGTGTGTGGTGTGCTCAGGTTTTAAGAGCATGGGGATCCCTGAAAGGTCCAGGGTTGATTTCTAGCCCCAAAAGGACTCAACCTGCAGGGATCTTTATCACATAAAACATACAGGGAGTCTGTTCCATGCAGTATCAAGACAATATGGGAGGCTAAGGAAGAGGAGCTTATGACCAAGACTCTGGGAAACTGTGGCTGGATCAACAGCAGCTACACCCACCCCTCTGGGGCTGCCCTTTGGTCTAAAGGTGCCTCCTACTTGGCAGCCTCGTCTCCTGCAAGCATTGCTCCCGTTTGTTACAATCACCATATTATCATTGTTGTCGTTCAGTTGCTAAGTCATGTCTGACTCTGCGATCCCGTGGACTGCAACACACCACTCTTCCCTGTCCTTCACTGTCTCCCAGAGTTTGCTCAAACTCACGTCCATTGAGTTGATGATGCCATCCAACCATCTCATTCTCTGCCAGGTGTTAATAGCTACACTGCAACCACAGCCTGACACTCTGTCTGGCACCTTGAAAGGGATAAACAGCCACAGATCTCCTCCAACTCTGGCAAAGGTCCTGGAGCGCCTCAGAGTTCCTGGTACAGGCAAGCGGAGCTTTTTGTCTTCATCAACTTGAACACCCAGGCTTGGATGAGTCTGCCAGATGAGGCCATCTCAGGACAACACTGCAGGGTGATGCTCATTTACAGACACCTGGAGACAACACCCCTGGGGAGCAATGGAAGCGGCTGAGCACATGCATCAGAACCGTGCGCCCTGGGAACTGGAGCCGGCCAGCTCCCCATGTATCACTTCGCTGGCTGAGACCCACGGTCTTGGCTGCCAGCCTGACAGGCACAGCCACTCTGCTCTGGGTGAATCATCGAGGTAAAGCCTGCGGAGGGACCTGTCAGTCAGGGCTGAATCCACCCTGAACTCTGAACTCTGCCCCCTGCAGATCCCACACATGGATCTTGCTACATAAACTCACATGGCTCTGTAATCTCAGAGTCCCATTTTGGTGACAGAATGACAAAGGTGAAGGGAAGTAAGTGGGAGGCTGGGCAACCGCAGTGCTTTTACATATCGACTATCATTTATTTAGCTCACAGTCTTCAACTGGGGCAACAGCGCTTGATGGGGAAGATTGAGGAGTCAGCTCTGCTCCATGTAGCATCCACTAGAGGCAGCTGGGAGCAGGAGCGTAAAACTACATGGCTGGCAGGTTGGCACTGACTGGGAGGGGCCTCTCTGCCTCTCTAAATGGGCCTCACCATGTGGGCTCCTCTGCAGGCTGCTTGAGCTTCGATGCCACATGGAGGCATGTACTAAGACCAAGCAACCCAGAAGAACTGGGCAGAAGCTGTATTGCCCTTTCTTGACCCAGTGGAACTCCCATAGCATCCCTTCCACTGTAGTCTCAAGGCCCCCTACCTTCAAGAGGCGGTGTCCAGAGTCACATCACTGGGAGAGCATGTGGGATGGGAGATGTTGTTGTGACCATTTCTGAAAAATACCATCTCCTTATGAGCCATGGAGAAGGAACAGCAATGTTTTGGACATTACCGCATCCTTAGAACCCTAAGGGGCTCACTGAAGCAGTAATGGGTGAGAGGCAAGGTGCTGAGGAAGTGGGTCCTGCCGCTGGCACAAGGGACCTTGTTTCTGCTCTGGAGGGTAGGGGGTGTGGGTGGGGAAGCACAGAGTTTCGATCTGCTCATTTATTTTTGACTGTGCTGGGTCTTTGTTGCTATTCGGGCTTTTTCTCTAGCTGTGGTGAGCGGAGGCTACTCTTCATTGCAGGCTTCTCATTGCAGTGGCTTCTCTTGTTGTGGAACCTGGACTCGAGGGCGTGCGGGCTCAGCAGCTGTGGCGTGTGGGCTCAGGCTCTGCAGTATAAAGTCAGTGGTTGCGGTGCATGGGCTTAGTTGCTCCATGGCAGGTGGGATCTTCCTGGCCCAGGGATCGAACCCATATCTCCTGCATTGGCAGGCAGATTCTTTACTGCTGAGCCACCAGAGAAACCCCTAATCTGCTTCTCTGGTGTAGTGAGAGACCCTTTGTGAGAAAGACACGAATGGGATTTGTGTGTGTTTAGTCTCCCCATCCCCTCCCACCTCTAGCTCAGCTCAACAGAAATCCCTGATGAATAATCTTCGTCAGGGACAGACCAGAAATATCTTCCTACTTAACAGGCAGGCAGAGGCAAGGATGAGCATGGGGCTCAGTGGTGAGGCCCCTGCAGCTGGCAGATTGACTCGTGTGAGTTTTTTTTTTTCTTTGAATCTCTGGGTTCTGGAACAGAGCCACATCTAGGGAGATGCCCCTGGCTTGGTGCTCCTTGTGGGAATACAAACAGGCTCCCGAAGATGGTGGCAGCTGCTGGATGCCGAATCGAAGCTGCCCCTCTGAAGGTTAATTGCCCTCAGCTGTGTTAGACCAGAAGGCAGTTGCTGAGACCTGTCCTTCTGCCGCTCAGGCTCAAGTTTCTCCTTTGAGAAGGTCCAAAGCTCTGCTGCCCTCTGAGGCCTGGGGCTGCTATGCAGGAGTCCCCTGCTGTCTGTCACCTCCCAAGCCCTGGAAGATTGGTTGTTTGTAGGACTCCAGCAAGCCAGATGTTGTTGCTATTCAGTAGCCAAGTCATGTCTGCCTCTCTCTGACCCCATGAACTGCAGCACACCAGGCTTCCCTGTCCTTCACTATCTCCCTGAGATTGCTCAAACTCATGTCCATTGAGTCGATAATGCCATCTGACCATCTCATCCTGTGTTGCCCCCTTCTCCTCTTGCCCTCAATCTTTCATAGCATCAGAGTCTTTTCTGCTAATGGCCCAGGGCCTAAGCAAAGTCAGGGCAGTAACCTTTACCTGCTTGGCCGGGGGATATTTATAAAACCCGTTCACCTTCGGGCAGACTGTGTGGATGAGACATATATAAATAGCCCTCAGGAGGACCTGCCAGCTTGGGAATGCAGAATCCTTTCTGAGCCATAATTTTAAAAGGGAGGGCCAAGGATCACCTATTTAAATGCTTATTTAGAGAATTTACTAAGAATGTAGATTTCAGAACAACAAGAAAAAGAAAGTAGGTTTCAGTTCTACTGAAATCTACAGTGGAGTCTCTGAATCTGGCATCTGCTTTTTAACCAGCACCTAGGGATTTACAGAAATTCTGAAGTTTGAGACCCACTTGTAATCCCTTCCCCACTCTAGACTGTCAAACACAGCAGTTTACTCACCTCTGTCTGTGCCATGGGTGGTTAGGTGGCAGAGGTATGAGGATACACAAGACATGGGATCTGATAGGAAGAGGATAATTGTTTCCAGAAATTCTCATACTAAGTGTTATCATCTGAAAATGCAGATTCACTTCCCTGACAACTCTCTTTACCTTCTGCCCGGGTTTTAGAATTACTTCCTAAGGGGAGTCTCTACAAATGCTGACTAGCTTATAGGAAATAAGAGGTCAGTTTGATAGGAGTTCTGCAGAGTTGACGTCATCTGGCTTGGCAGTGTGTGGGATCTTAATAATAATGTAGTTTACTTGTATATGGCATCTCTGATTATCCTTGCAAAAAGACAAGTCTTGGAAGTATTTGTTCCTTACACACAATGCTTTGGACAGCTTTTCACCCATTTCCCAAAGCCCCTTCTTTTCCTTCTTCTAAGGTTTTCTGATGATGCCAAAGAGAGTATGTTTTCAGTGACCAAAAAAAAAAAAAAAAGCCTGGGCAGAGAATGAGATGACTAGGAATCAAGTGCCCTCTTGGCCACTTATGACCCATGAGATGTAGAATCTGCATTTCCCTATCTGCCATGTTGATACCTCCCCGCCCACCTCATAGGGATCGAAGAGATAAAGCAAGTGAGATGCTTTGAAATCTGAGCAGCAGCCACACGCCTGCAAAGCATTACGATGAGTAACGAGAACTCTGTGCCTTGGTTTCTGAGTTATCTACGGGTCCCTGCTGAATAGTGGTCAGCAAGAGGCAAGGCAGAAACAAAATGAAAGGATTGACCCCATGTCAAGTCTTAAATCCCAAATCCACAAATACAGAAGATGCCCTGTATTCTAATTAATCCTTATAGCCATGCTGAGAAGGAGAGAGGACAGATGTTATCTGTATGGAGAGGAGATTGGACTCGATATTTTCTGGGGCCTCTTCCAGGTCTAAAATGAAATAATTCTGTTATTTGTCAGATGAGAAAACTGGGTTGAACTGAGCTGAGTGGAGGTTAAGAGGTCTGGCTAAGACCACGGGCTTATTAATGACAAGAGTCAAGATGTAACTGGGGCCTCTGCCCCCGCCCCCCACCCCTCCTGATAAATGGCATTGTCTCGCTCTGGCTCCTCAAGGACTGAGCAGATATTGGTGCTGAGGCTGGCCCTTGTATGGGTAAGTGCATGCATGCATGCATGCTCAGTCACGTCCAACTCTTTGTGATCCTACGGACTATATAGCCTGCCAGACTCCTCTGTCCATGGTATTTCCCAGGCAAGAATACTAGAGTGGGTTACCATTTCCTCCTCCAGGGAATCTTCCTGACCCAAGGATCGAACTCCTGTCTCCTGTGTCTCCTGCATTGCAGGCAGATTCTTTACCGCTGAACCACCAGGGAAGATCATGTGTGGGCAAAGTGAAGTGAAGTGAAGTTGCTCAGTCGTGTCCGACTCTTTGCGACCCCGTGGACTGTAGCCTACCAGGCTTCACTGTCCATGGGGTTCTCTAGGCAAGAATACTGGAGTGGGTTACCATTTCCTTCTCCAGGGGATCTTCCCAACCCAGGGATCGAACCCGGGTCTCCTGCATCAGAGGCAGACGCTTTAACCTCTGAGCAACCAGGGAAGTTCAGTTCAGTTCAGTTCAGTCGCTCAGTCGTGTCCGACTCTTTGCGACCCCATGAATCGCAGCATGCCAGACCTCCCTGTTCATCACCATCTCTCTGAGTTCACTCAGACTCATGTCTATAGAGTCCGTGATGCCATCCAGCCACCTCATCCTCGATCGTCCCCTTCTCCTCCTGCCCCCAATCCCTCCCAGCATCAGAGTCTTTTCCAATGAGTCAACTCTTCTCATGAGGTGGCCAAAGTACTGGAGTTTCAGCTTTAGCATCATTCCTTCCAAAGAACACCCAGGGTTGATCTCCTTCAGAATGGACTGGTTGGATCTCCTTGCAGGCCAAGGGACTCTCAAGAGTCTTCTCCAACACCACAGTTCAAAGGCATCAATTCTTTGGCACTCAGCCTTCTTCACAGTCCAACTCTCACATCCATACATGACCACGGGAAAAACCATAGCCTTGACTAGACGGACCTTAGTCGGCAACCAGGGAAACTGGTCCCCAGTTCCAGCTGCTTGGGTTCCTTGCTCCTGAGCATTGTAATTCACAATAATCTTTCTTCCCAGACTGGAATATGTGGGTGGTTTCTAAGCACAGAGGTCAAAGGAGAACCAGGCGCAGCTGGCCTTTCTGGTAGGACTCCAGCCCACCTCCAGACTTGCCCCAGAGGGTCTAATGGGTAAAGACGAGCCCTGCACAGCCCACTCCTGGGTCCTATCTCAGAGCTGTTTTGTCACCTTACAGAACAGGATGAACCATCATCACTTTATCATTTTAAATGTTAATAATTTGTTTTATTTTCCAATCTGTGTGGCTGGAAACCTCTTTGCCAGAGGCCCAGTGACTAAGAAGTGGATAAATAAACTGAGAGCCTTTAGCAGATTCCAGGGACTGCTGTTCCCTGGAGGGCTGCACAGAGCCTGAGCCTCCCGCCTCCCAGCCACAGCCAGGATGCCCCCAGGAGTGGGGAGGATGGGCCAGCCATGGCCCTGTTCCCAGATTCTGGCCCTGGTGGGCCCCGCTGAGCAGCAGGAGGCGGGGAGCTCCCCGCCAGTGTCTCTGATGAATACTGCACCAGGGCTGTCATGTCAGGGAAGCACGCCTTCCTCAAGAGGCTTTAAATATTAATGGCACCAATAGCAGCCGTAGAGGCAGAGGGTAAACAAAACTGAGAAAATGTTCATGTTAAGAGCAACGCTGTTAACTTCTGAGCGTAGAATGAGCATTTCTAAAGCAGGGCAAAGGCATTGAACTCCTTGGGTCTTCACTTTCTCAATGGGCTGACCAAGTGAGAGTGAATATTCCGCCCTTTATCTGCTGTCCCAAGTTGGGGATGCCCTGGGGCTCCTCAAGTGCCTGCCGCATAGCCTGCGGTGAGGAGGGAGAAAGAGTAAGCTTATCCTGGCTGAGGATTTATCTCCTGGCTGGGAGTCACACGCTGGAATGGGGCATATTTTTATTCAAGGGGCCTCTCAGGATAGCCCCAGTGCAGGAGGACAGACCCTTCCAAAATCCCAGAGCAGAGATTCCCAGGGCAGAAAGGGGCCTCAGAGACCATCTACTCCAATCTCTGACCATCTGGCAAAACCCTATCAAACAGACCGATACCTCCTGTTTTTCAGGCAAGAACTTCCCCAGATGTCTGTTGTTGGGATAGGAAGATGTAGCTCAGACACCCAGGAGCTGTGGGAATCCTGTTGCGGTTGGAGGGGAAAGGTTGTCTTCCCCTGCACCTGTTGGGGGCAAAAAGCCTCAGAGCTGATATGCAGCCCAACAGAGACAGAAGGTGATGGGTTCTCTAAGGGTAGGAAGCCTGGAGGTCCTAGCACTGGAATCTCCCCATTCTATAGTCTGGGAGCTTCACTTAGAGTCGAGTTCATTCATACAGTCAGGAACTCAGAGATGTTAATTCAGTATGCAGTGTGCCATGTGCTCTCCCGGGTGCTCTGGGTACAGTGGTGAGCAAACTGGACGTGGTCTCTGCCTTCCCCCAGCCTACACGCACTCGGGCTTTCCTGGTGGCCCAGTGGTTAAGAATCCATCTGCCAGTGCAGGGCACACAAGTTCAACCCCAGGTATGGGAACTAAGATCCCACGTGCCGCAGGGCCACAAAGCCTCTGGGCCCACGTGCCCTAGGGCCTGTGCGCTGCAGCGAGAGAAGCCACTGGGTGCAATGCAGCTAGAGAGCAGCCCCCGCTCGCAGCAACTAGGGAACGTCCATGTGTGGCAACAAGCACCCAGCGCAGCCAGAGCTGAATAAATTTTAGAAATAAGCAGTACTCTTGGTGGAAGGGGAGTACTCTGATGCCAAAAGCACAGGGCACTAAGGGAGCCGGGGTGCAGGGGCACCCAGCCTGCTCCTGGGAGCCAAGAGAAGGCTTCTCAGCAGAGATGATGGAGAAGTGAATCCTGGTGTCCAGACGTGTGGTGTGCTGGGCAGGGGCGGGGGTGGGAGGGGAGAGGCAAAAATGGCAGAAAAAATGAACCCAGAGGGGCAGGAAGTGAGAGAGGACAAGGAAAAAGGCATGTGGGTCCCTTGAAGCCACTTAGCCAAAGCAATCTGGGACCATCTCCAGCTCAACTGAGGAAAATCTCCTCCAGCTCAGTCATTTGTGTGCTCTGTGGAGACCTGTGCATGCGAGGTCATGGACTCTGCTGTTTCTGTTTTCTCCTAAATTCAACCTCTGCCTGCATCCTGCAAGGACAGGTTGTGCTCTGCCTCTGAGGTGGCAGCTGCGGTTGGTAGTCAGTTTTTTCTGATGCCTCCTCACTTCCTTCTGTGGCCCTAGTTGGGCTCTCATGGGCCTAGGAAAGTTCATCTTCTTCGTTTTAAAAACAATTAATTATTTTATTGATTTATTTTTGGCTACACTGGACCTTCACTGCTGATCGACGGCTTTCTCTAGTTGCCACGACTGGACCTACTCTCCAGTTGCAGTTCGAGGGCTTCTCATTGCGGTCGCTTCTCTTGTGGAACATGGGCTCTAGGTTGTGCCGGCTCAGTGCTTGTAGCATCAGGGCTTAGTTGCCCCATAGCATGTGGAATCTTCTTGGACCAGAGATCAAAACTGTGTCCCTTACATTGGCAGGCAGACTCTTTACCACTGGACCACCAGAGAATGTGGTCCACCTAATTCTTCTTGATGGCCCTTTAAACACTTGAAGTCAGCAATCATGTTCCTCCCAGATTACTTCCCCTGGATGAAGATGTCCTGCCCCTTCAGCCACTTCCCCTATGATTTAATTTCCCTTTGTGTTACTAGCCTGGACCCTCTCCTTCCCTAGTTTTCCGTTGTCCTTGTGAAAATGGTGACCAGGTTGGTCCCAGGTTGGCCCCAGTTTGGCATTAGCCTGGCTAGAGCGGGGATCAGAGAGGGAGATTCCCCTCCTTTGTCCCAGATACTCTGCTATCATTAATACAACCCAGGTTTGCACTTTTCTTTTTCTAAGTAGCGGTTTATCACGGTTGGCTCATGTCAAGCTTGGGGTTCAAAAACAAATGAACAAACAAAACTGTATCTTTTTCTTTTAATAAACGTTCCAAACCAGGTGTCCCCCATTTATAGATCGGCTATTGATTTCTCAAATCCAAATGTAAAACTTTGTATTTTCCACCCAAGGTGTCATTTCCTTGGTTTCCCTCAGTCTTCTGTTCTGCCAGTCATTTTGCACTTGGATTCCCTGGTGGCTCAGAGGTTAAAGCGTCTGCTTCCAATGCGGGAGACCTGGGTTCAATCCCTGGGTTGGGAAGATCCCCTGGAGAAGGAAATGGCAGTCTGCTCCAGTATTCTTGCCTGGAAAATCCCATGGACAGAGAAGCCTAGTAGGTCGCAAAGAGTCCACGGGGTCGCAAAGAGTCCACGGGGTCGCAAAGAGTCCACGGGGTCGCAAAGAGTCGGACACAACTGAGCGACCTCACCTCGCCTCTGTCACCTGACGTGCTAAGAGCTCGCCTTCTGAATTTTGTGGCCCCTGCAGATTTGGTCAGCATGCTCTGTATGTTGTCATCTCTGATACCTGCAAGCCCCCCAGACCCTGTCTGGTTACTCAATACGGAAGCAGGAGGAAGGCCGAGTGGGTACCCGTGCGTCACTGCCACTGGGCTATTCAATCATTGTCACGTTGTAATTGGCAAAAGTGAAACAGCAGCGTGTTCTGTGTTTTGAGCCCTTTCTCAGGCTAGGTTTAATTGCAATGGGATTTATGACTGTCACTGTAGGAGGTAATAGATGTGTCTCTTTCATCCTGTCTGGCTACTGAGGATTTCTAAGGGAAGAGGAGAGACAAGTGGAACTGGAACTAGGAACTCTGCAAGGTGGTGGGGGAAGTGGCGACCAGTGACTGGATGAGTGGCAGCTGTGAAGGTTGCCCTAAGAGATGTCAGGCATGAATATTCACAGTTCCCCATTACGGTGCCTTCCTGGCCTTATCTCTTCACAGCAGCCTTGGCAGATAGGGAAAGGAGGGCTGGATTCTCCATTTTACAGAGGCAGAGATTGAGTCAAGAGGGTATTTGCATCCAATTCAAAGTCCCGCCAAAAGTCAGGATTAGAACCAGGTTCAGGCTCTCATCTTCCCACTACCCACACCCTGCTCCTCCGGCGTCATTCACAGGGCCCATCTCTGCTTGGCACTCTTCCTCTTCAACTCTTATATGTGAGTTGATGAGCATGGCAGCATGTTGTGAAGAGGAGCCTGGAGGGGCCGTCCACAGTGTCTGTTGTCAAGATAGGACTTGCTGTGGGTGGGATACCTCGCTGGGCATCTAGTGGGATGCAAAGCGTGGGATCTGCTATCCCAGCTTTTCAGTAGGAGTTACAATCAATAATGTTAGGAATTCACTTAGCCAGGAGGCTTATCTTGACGTATCATCCACAACTCAGGGGAGCGTTGGATTAAGGAAAGTGCTAATGCCTCTGTCTGTTTCAACCTAGAGTAAAGGCAAGGGACTCTCAGAAAAGACCAATCCTCCCTGCTCCCTTCCCTCCCTTCCACCCTTCCTTCCTTCGCTCTTCTCCTCTTCCCTTCTTCCACTCATTCACCCTCCCATTTATTTTTCCTATCAGCAATTATTTATTGAGCATCTATTTTGTGTCAGGCACTGCTCCAGGTGCCGTGATCCACTGGTGAACAAGTAGGTGCAGGTTCTAACCTCTTGGAGTTTAGAATCTAGTGGAGGAGACTGAGGACTAAGACTTACTTGAAAGTATCAAATGCATCCTCATAGGGGAGGTGTTGGGGTACAGTAGGTCACTGAACAAGGACCTGGGAGCTGATCTGTGTGTCAGGGAAACTTTCCTAGAGGAACCTAGAGAGAAGCGCTTGGCAACCCTCTCCAGTAGTCTTGCCGGAAAAATCCCATGGATAGAGGAGCCTGGCGGGCTACAGTCCTGGTAAAGAGACCATGGAAGCATGGTGTAGTTAGAGAAAGAGGCATGTTCAAAGACTGGGGGCAATAGAGGACATGATGTTTATGTGAAATGTAGGGAAACAGGGAAATGGAAAGAGATGAGCCTGGAGAGATAGTCAGGGGCCAGATCATAAAGGAGTCCTGTTGAGGAGGCCTGGACTTAAGCCTCGTACGAGGGGAAATGTCTACAGAGTTCTGAGCAGGGAGGAACATGAGCAGGTTTCCATTTTAGAGAGACTCCTCTAGCCAAAGTGAGAAGAACGAATTGAAGGTGTTCAGTTTGGGTCCTGCTGATTCTGCAGTGCCTCCGAGCTTGGCAGTGGAATGGCGTATCCTGTAGGAAACTTGATATGTGGGTCCAGAGCTCAGAAGAGAAGTGCAGGCTGGAAAAAGGAATTCACCATGTCTCTGCTAGCACTTAGGCACTAATGCTAGTTCTGAGGTCCCGGGAGTCAGCTCATCAAAGCCATGGTTATGGATGCCACAACCGGGAAGGGCAGGGGACCTAGGACAGAGTCCCGAGCACTGACCTATGAGGGCAAGCAGATAATTCAAGAATGGAAGCCACCTTGTAGGGTTGCAGTGGAATCCAACAAAAGCTGTGGGTCTTCTTTCCAAAACAAAGCAAAATAAGCCAAAGAGATGGGACCCTTATGAACTCCTCAGAAGTTAATCGGTGACTTCAGATGAAGGACCCTTCCTCTCTCACACCTCCCAGGAGGGAGAACACATCCCCAAGCCTTTTTTTCCCTAATCGTCTGATCCTGCCCTCTCTATGTCTCCTCCCCCCTTCCTGTTTCCTTTTCTAGACATTCGTTTTCTCCCCCAGTGACTTCCTGGTCAGGTACAGAGAATGACATCTGCCAAGGGCTCAGGCAGGGATTCTCAAGTCCTGGTGTCTCCAAACCACCAGAACGGAAACATCACACTTTTACAGCATCACCTCTCACCAGGTTCCATGGGCACCTTACCGGTTCCCTTTGGTGGGGCCGATAGACTCAGGCAGATCGTCCCACCTTGAGATAGAGCCGGGGAGATTGAAGCAGAAAATAGGACACGGCGTCCTCTGGGTTTCCACTTTCATTTATTTCAAATGAATTAAACATATTCTCCCTGTTCCCCTTTTTTGTGTGGATTCCAGGTGGGAGAAATAACCCAAGCAAAGGCACGGGGGCAGGACTGTCCTGAGAAGGACAAGGGCTTCAGGGTCACTCAAGAACTGGGCACGTGGGATGTCCCCATTGTGGAGGTGGGGTGGGGTGGGGTGGGGATGGATGAGGCTGCAGGGCTGTCTGGAGCCTGACGGTGGTGGTCCTAAATGCAAGGTGGATGAGAAGTCAGGACTATTCTGTAGGTCGTGGGGAGCTGGCAGCATTTCTGAAATGGGAAAGAACATATCAGAGCTGAAGCAGAGGAACCAGAGCCTGATTTGCAGAAGCCCAAACGTGGATTTGTACAATTATAGATCTCATTAATTTACTCAACATGAATCGAGTGCCTGCTATTTGCAGGCTCAGAACCTGAACCAAGAGATGCAAAGATAAGATGCAGTCCCTGCCTTCAAAGAGTTGGCAGCCTGGCTGGGGAAACAGAAAGGCGTGATTTAAGTAGGTGGGAGGAAGCAAGGCCCTCGGCACCCCCACCCCAGCCACTCTCCTGCGCTGTGCAGGAGCTCTTCCAACAGTGAGGGGAGGGAAAGGAAATCTTCTCTCCCAGAGGCTGCTGGAGGAGAAAGCCTTCCCAAGCAGCTGATGCTCTGACCAGAGCTAATGATGGGCTCATAGGAGGGAGCTTCTGAGACTTGGTCATCCCCTGAACCTCATTTAGGGGCTCAGGGCCCTAGACACAACCCCATGTGCACAGACAGCCCTGGGCTGAGCTTTCAGCTTGGAGGGTCAGAGAGGACACGGCAGGGTTTAAGATCTAAATCCTCTAAATATTTGCTGTGGGGCCTCTTCATCCCCAAGAGGAGAGACAACGTGAAGGAAGCAGCTCTCCGGCACTCAGAGCGTGAGTCTGGGGTCCAGCCAGGAGATTTCCCCCGATGACCGAATGTCCTTTAAGGAGGCCAAAGGCCATGTGTCTGTGTATGCAGTTGGGGAAAGGAGAGAGTGGGACTAATTGAGAAAGTAGCGTTGGCATATATGTGCTGTTGTTACTGCTGCTGTTGTTTAGCTGCTAAGTCATGTCCGACTGTTTGTGGCCCCATGGACCGTAGCCTGCCAGGCTCCTCTGTCCATTGGATTTCCCAGGCAGGAATAATGGAGTGGGTTGCCATTTGCTCATCCAGGGAATCTTCCTGAATCAGGGATCAAACCCTTGTCTCTGACTTGGCAGGTGGATTCTTTACCACTGAGCCTCCTGGGAAGTCCTTTTATATATATGCTACCATGTGTAAAATAAATACCCTAGCAGGAAGCTGCTGTATAGCACAGGGAGCTCGGCGTGGTGCTCTGTGATGACCTAGAGGGATGGGGGCCCAAGAGGAGGGGATGTATGTATGCACAGAGCTGATTCACTTTGTTGTATAGCAGAAACTGGCACAATATTGCAAAACAATTATTGTCATTGTTCAGTTGCTAAGTTGTGTCTGATTCTTTGCAACCCCATGAACTGAAGCATGCCAGGCTTCCCTGTCCTTCACCATCTCCCAGAGTTTGGTCAAACTCATGTCCATGAGTCGGTGAAGCCATCCAGCCATCTCATCCTCTGTCACCCCCTTTTCCTCCTGCCCTCAGTGTTTCCCAGCATCAGGGTCTTTCCCAGGGAGTCAGCTTGTCACATCACGTGGCCAAAGTTTTGAAGCTTCAGCATCAGTCCTTCCAGTGAATATTCAGGATTGATTTCTTTTAGGATTACCTGGTTTGATCTCCTTGTCTTAAGGAGCAAAACAGTTATACTCCAATAATAAAATTTTTTTTCATGCCTTGCGTCCATTGCATTAATGTGAGCCAGGGGCTGGGGTCACCTGCCTGGGCTAATGCAAATGTAGCTGAAGAATGAAAAATAGGAAGTGACTGCAAACACACGGGTGGTGGGCAATGCTGCAGGAACAGAGGCCTCCAGAAATGGCCCCACTGGAAATGTTTGCATTGTTACCAGGGTAGAGGCAGGCTGTCCTCTGGGTTCCTTCCTTCCTTCCTTCTGTCTGCTGAGCCTGCTTGCAGGTATGCAGGCATACCTGTGATGCTGAGATGGTGGAGAGAGACAGGGTCCACTCCTCTCTTTTGCTACTGCCCTCTTTCCTCCTCTCCTATATAGAAGGAATGTATAGGGCCAGGACATTTGAACCCCAAAAGCCACAAAACTGAGTTCTAGCCATGGTTCGTGACCGTGGCTGTAGAAGCTGACCTCCTTGGTCCCCATATTCTTCCTTTTAAGAAGAGAAGTCAGGATCCTGTGGTATCCTATCTCACAAATGATGCGAGGAGGCTGAGTGAGGTAGTCAAAAAGAGTGCGTCAACAGTGAACACCATCTGGGTGTGTGGGGGTTGAACCAGGGAAGCCCAGGTGCCTTGTTTAGATGGGTTTGTGGGCAGGAATAGGCTCTCAGAGCTAAAGCTCAGTCTCCAATCCCCCACCCCGGGGGCGCCTAGCAGCTGGGTCATCCACACAGAGCTGAGCAGAAAGTCACCAAGGCTGCCTCCCTGGCCCCCACTCTGCCCTGCAAACCGAAGCGGTTGCCTTTAAAAGAGGCCTAAGGAAATTCCAAATAGAATTAAGTCAGTTCAGCTCTTTTTCCCCCTTAAGTGTCTGCCTGCAATGCAGGAGACCAGGATTCAATCCCTGAGGCACCAAGATCCCCTAGAGAAAGGAATGACAACCCACTCCAGTATTCTTGCCTGGAGAATCCCAAGGACAGAGGAACCTGGTGGGCTACAGTCCATGGGATCACAAAGAGTTGGACATGACTGAATGACTAACACTAACACCCACTAAGTGTCTGTCTAGACACACACCTGATTCCTGGAAAGGAAGGTCATGCCACCTGCTCACTGCTCTGGGTGCTGTGAAGCCTGGCATCTTCCTCCTGCCATCTCCCCTCTTTTCTAACTCCCTCCTTCCTCCACCTGCTCACCAGGAATGAAGACTGGGCAGTCCTGTGACTGTCACTGGAGGTCCCAAGGAAGTTGGCACATGCCAGATGTGCGTATGTTCCCCTCTCCTGCATCTGTAAGTCAATCTGTAATGCCCAGTCTTCACCCAGGCGTTCCAGAAGAACTCAGACTTCCTGCAGGCTGAGGAGGGATGTGACCAAGCCGCTAAGATGCTAAAGCATCCATATTCAAGAGAGGATGCTCGCTAGTTTCCATTTTCCCTGAGGACAGACCGAGGAGAAATAGGCATACACAGCAGCAAGCCGGATTTAGGCTCGGGTTAAGAAAGAGTACGATGCCGTTGAAATGAGTGATTTGCTGGGCCCCGTGCTCCTGCTTCTCTCCTGTGTTCTAAGCCGGGGAGTCTTAACCTCCAGCTGTAAGTACAACCTGGCCCCAGCATGGGATTAGAAGGATGGAAGGAAGGAGGAAGAGGCTCGCATACTGAACATTGTCCTTATGCTGAAGCCAAAGCTGCAGCCGAGCCAGGAGCTTTCGTCCTCACCTCGCCGGACAGATGGGCATCCGGGGATGCTGCCTTGGGAAGGTCAGTCTGGCTGCTGTTGCTTCTCTCCCAACCCAGGAGCGGCCAGCGCCCACCTCGGTCCAGCTGTGACTTTGCTTCTGTGGCTGGTCCGCTACCTCAGGCCGCTGCAGGACCCTCCTTACCCTATTTCCTGCCTGCTTCCCAAGCTGGCTGCCTGGTCCTTCTCTCCAGTCCCTTCCCCATCTCTCTGCTGGGTTTTCATTCCCCTGCTGACTCCGATCCCAGCAGTTTCATGACGGGCTGAGCCCCAGTTTTAATAAGAGTTGTTAATCATGGGGATGATTTACTTAGAATCCTTTGTAGATTAACATGGTGCTTAGAGAAGTAAAACAATAGGTTTTTACAATATAGGAAGATTAGAGCAACTTCTCTGCACGCACGTAAAGCAGTATTTCCTATCAATTTGCCTGGCTTAAGTAGAGGTGGGGGTGGAATCGACCAGATGGCCTCCTCCCAGAGATAACTTGAAGAAGATGAAGGTTTTAGAGTCAGATCCAGATCCAAACCCCAGCTCTGACCCTCACTGCCTGTGTGATCTTGGGCCCAGCTACCTGGCTCCTTGCATCTTCAGCGCCATCTCTCTTGGGAAAGTCAGACTAATGATAGCACCTCCCTTGTAATTGTGAACATGAACTTGAGGTGCAGCATATGAAGCCAGTCTTCTTGGGCTTCCCTGGTGCCTCAGATGGTACAGAATCCACCTGCAATGCAGAAGACCCGGTTTTGATCCCTGGATTAGGAAGACCCCCTGGAGAAGGGAATGGCTAATCCACTCCAGTATTCTTGCCTGGAAAACTCCACTGATAGAGAAACCTGGTGGGCTGCAGTCCATGAGGTCACAGAGAGTCAGACAGGACTGAGCAACTAACACTTTCTCACTTCTCTAGAGAGGGAAAGTTTTTCATCATTTCCTTTAGGCTTCAGGAGTCCTGAGTTACTTGTAGACACTCTTTCTCACACTAAAAAGGTATTTCATTTCATATTCAGATTTATCTGAACTGAGTTAGAAAAGTTTCTCTCCCATCTAATATTTAAAATTGGAAGTTACAAAAAAGAAAATTAAGGGACAATGGCTAGACTTATTATAGAAGAATCCTTCTTTTGCATAATGATGTTTCCTAGGCTTCTTCTGCTAAGAGAGCATTTTGGTCCACATTAGATGCTATTATCTTTTTGACAGAGAAGCTGAGACGCCAGGCTGAAAGCAAAAGGCTTAAATAGTAGGAACTATTGGGAACCTTTGTTTCTTAAAGATCAATTAGAGAAAAGGGTAAGATGGATCAGAAAAGTCAGATTTGGGGAAACTGGGATGTGATATATAAACATTGACACTGTTTCAGGAAACATCTTCTGCACAAAGGCAACATACACCTGAATTGTGGAGCACTGCCCTACCTTGTACTTGAAATGCAGAGCACGTTGAGTGTGTGTGTGTATGTGAGTGTGTATAGGGAGAAAAAGAGAAAGGAAGGAAGGAGGGAAGGGAAAGAGAGGGTGAAATTGAGAAACGGGGACCCCTATTGACACGGCCATTCAAACTACTTCTGCCGGTCACAGTCACAGCACATTGAACTCTGCGGGGCAGGATTGGTCATGAAATCAATCAACGCTGCATTTCGTGTCTAACTCTGGTTTATTGTAGACTGTTTTCTCCAGACATCCTCTGATGTGTTCGCAAATGATTATAGATTTTTCTTACCACATTCCAGGTCTCAAGGCTGTGTCCCCTGCAGCCCTACGCCTATGAGGGCTAAGAAGCTCTCTGGGACAGTGCTGGGCCTCCGGACCCCCCGCCTGGACATGGTGGGAGTTGGGACCTGATGGTGTCATCCTGCTTTGGTCAGGACAGCTCAGGACTGGAAAGGAAATAAGCTTTCCGGTGGGCGACAGTGATGCCCAGTCACGGGCAGATGAAGAGGCCGCGGAGGTCGCAGAGGGGAGGAGGTGCTGACACCAGGAGAAGCAGTTTGGGCCTTATGTTTAGTCTATGAGGGTGCAGGCTGGGAAGAGGCGGGCGGGGAAGGTCTACTGAAGATTTATGTTTTAAGAAGTTTGATGTGGCAGCGTGCAGTCTGGGTTGGAGAGGAGGATGTTGGAATTGGGAAGATGGATTAGCAAGGTGTTGCTCTCTTTCAGTGATGGAAAGGAAGAGAGGGAAATGGGACAGAGAGAGATACACAGTTAAGTACGAGTCTCAGTTACAGCCATTGGATGAGTTTTCTTGTTCATGCAGTTACTCATTCATTCTTTCCAGTAGTAGCTATTGAGCAGCACTGGGGGGGAAATCGTGGCTCCAGGGTTTCTGAGTTCAATTTTTTTTAAATTATTTTCATTTATTTCTTTGGCTGTGCCAGGTCTTAGTTGTGGCACATGGAATCTTCGATCTTCGTTTCAGGATGCGGGATCTAGTTCCCTGACCAGGGATCAAACCCGGGCCCCCTGCATTGGGAGCATGGAGTCTTAGCCAATGGACCTCCAGGGAAGTCTGCTGAGTTGACTTTCTGATAGAGGGTTTATAGTCACAAAAATAGGCAATTTCAATAGCCATGGGGACAACAAAAGAGGGGTGCTGGCTGGGGGCTTGGGTGGTAGTTCAGGAACACTTTTGGAAAAAAGCAGAATAAGCGACCTCCAAGCCATGAGCTAGTCAGCAAAGCCAGATGCTATCATGAGGCCCAGAGAAAAAGCGGGCGCAGATGAGCTCGCCTGGTGGGCAGTGAGACATGGTTGATGACCTGGGAGAGGGCAAGTAGGGGAGGATTAAAGCTGTGGCAAAGCTAATGTGTTTGAATCTAGTGTCTTAATGATTTGAGTAGGAGATGACCGCCACTGAAAAGATAGTTTGTTCCTCAGTGTTCCTAGGAGGAGGGGGCATGCCTTTCCTCACCAGGGACCACACAGGGAACCACTGGTATGGGTCAGGAGGGCGTGGGAGCTGGGCGCAGTGTGGTCAAGAGCCTTTGTTGTGGTTTCTGCATGGAGGAACAGGTGAGGCAGCATGCATGGGCTTCGGATTGGTTAGTCTGAATAATCTCGGTGGGTTCCGGGGCACAGGGCCTTTCTCTAGTTGCCTGGTACCTACTCCTGAGAGTGACGAGGGCAGATAGCTAGTGTACCACGTATGGAGTATACCTTCCCTGAGAACACTCAAGAAAGGAGGAGGTTGCGGTGTGGGCTCTGGATTTGCTGGCTGTTTTGGAAAAGTGCCCATGCGGGCTAGCTGTTTAGTATCTCTTGGAATTGGGTAACCCTGAGAGGGGCAGTTCCTCCAGGGTCAACAAAACTCCAGATGTAAGGCATCCGAATACAGACAATCAGAGACATGGTTAACACAGGCAGTTAAGGGAATCATCATACATGATGTCGATTGGACAGTATCTGTATGTCAGGTACTCTTCTTAGTCATTTACATGTGTTATCTCCACTCTCACAGTGAATTAAGGAATTAAGTAGGAACTAAGTAGGAATTAAGTGCTACTCGTTTACAGATGAGGAAACTAAAGCTCAGAGAAGTTAAGGAATTTGAGCTAGGTCACACAGCTAGTACTGGGCTGGTGGTCCCAGTCACTGTGCCTCCTTAGCAGGTGCCAACAAGACACAGCAGAGGCTATAGACTCCTCATTCCATAGTGATCATTTTAATGCAAGTTGAGAAGTTCGTGCATTTCTATCCAGCATTTTTCTCTCCAAAACTCTCCATTAGATCCTACTGCTTCCACCATGATGGAGGTAATGGCATTTTACAGGAGAATTAACTGCGGGTCAGAAAGATTTTGAGGCTTTTCCAAAGAGACATCTTGATTCCGCCGGGGAGTCAGACTCCCAGCTGTGGTTGTTCTGAAAGGCATCGGCATTCCCCTCTCTGGGCAGCTGAGCAGGCTTCCCCGAGAAACATGGCTCTCTTTATTTGCATGCGCACAAAGCGTCTCTAGGTTTCAAGGAATCTCTTGCAAGCCCCTGTACTATTCTATCTATAAAGAAGGGGCAAAGAACAGTCTGTGCTGAAGCCTTTGGAGCATTCAGGGAATCCAAATGAGATTTGCTCAGTAATTATGTTTTCCTTAACGAAGTTTCAAGGAGGCGGTAACTACCAGGGCTTTATTCAGACACCAGCCATTTCTCATCAGTAAATGGTGCTTCAACAACAGAATCATAAACAAAAGATTTTGATGGGTCCACATTCGAAACGCCGCATGAGCTGGAGAGGGAGAAGGGAAATATTGAGGTTTGGGGTTTGTGTCTTGACTTCTGATAACTGGCCTTTCAGCTCTGTTTGGGTGGGTCAGGTTCCAGTGTGAATAACAGGCTTCAGTTAGTATTAACTCTTCTTAAAGGTACCACGGGGGTTGCTTAAGGATGCCAGGGCTCAGCTGCCAGCCTGGGAAGACCCTCTGGAAGTCTGTGGGGCAAAGTATCTTCCTTTACTCCTTACAGATGATTAGACAAGGAGCCTGCAGGAATGACTGAGCCTTTTGGTGTATTGTAAATGGAGCAGTAGCATAAGAAGGGAAAATTAGCCCTTGGGGACCTCTGTGCTGCTGGTCATTAGGAACAGGATCTTGTCAAGGTCAGAACAGTTTGCAGCCAGATGGCTTTGATTTCTGATTTCTGATTTCTGATTTGTCTTGCCTGGACTTGCCACCTTCTGAATTTCTGACCCACCTGCAGGGGGCTCTTGCCTCCAGGGCCCGTTCTCAGTGACTCCCACCTCCTGCTCTCTGGGCCGTGTTCCCAGCCCCTGTCCTTTGCACTGACCCTGGGCTGGAGGGAACAGCTGCTGGGTCTCCCTCTGAGAAGTGTTCCAGTTATCAGCACAGCGAGGGTAAGGCGTAACGGCCAGGACCTAGAAGCCTACCAAAACCCAGCTATTCCCTTGCTCCCTGCTGCTGCGGCTGCTGCTAAGTCATGTCAGTTGTGTCCGACTCTGTGCGACTCCATAGATGGCAGCCCACCAGGCTCCTGTCCCTGGGATTCTCCAGGCAAGAACACTGGAGTGGGTTCCCATTTCCTCCTCTAATGCATGAAAGTGAAAAGTGAAAGTGAAGTTGCTCAGTTGGATCCAGCTCTTAGTGACCCCATGGACTGCAGCCTCTGTCCATGGGATTTCCCAGGCAAGGGTACTGGAGTGGGGTGCCATTGCCTTCTCCCCCCTTGCTCCCTGGCCACAAGCAAATCACTGAATCAAAGAGGGTCTGGATCAGACTGCCCTGGTGGTCCAGTGGTTGGGAATCTGCATGCTGATGCAGGGGACATGAGTTTGATCTGTCATCCAGGAAGATTCCACATTCCTCAGAGCAATTAAACCCGTGTGCCACAGCTAGAGGGTAGTCCTCACTCACCACAACTAGCGAAAGCCAGAATCCAACAGTGGACCCAGGGCAACCTAAATAAATAAATAAGTAAAAAAATTTAAACAATTTTAAAAGTTAAAATCAAAGAAAGTCAGGATCAACAATTTGGAAACTGAGGTTCAGAGGAGAGCGGATACTTGAATACCAAAATGTACCCAACTGGTAAATATCAGGCTTTGGAACTAGACCTTCAACCTAAGTGTCAGTTTTCCCACAGAAAGTCACATATAAAGCTTGCCACATACCGTAGTACTTATTTCCAAATCTGAGTCAGTAAGCCTTGCCCAGCGTTACTGAAGTGGCCAGGACTGCTGAAAATACGTATACCCTGTGAAGCTCTATATTACTTCTCAGTTCTGTTTTCAGCAGGGAGGTACCTATTTTTAAAAATACTTCTAAAGTTTGAGGGCATAATAATATACAGTAACATTCACTTTTGTAGTGTACAGTTCTATGAGTCTTGACAAACACATGCAAGCATGTAGCCACCAGTTCAGCCAAGGTGTGGAAGGATTGCATCACCCCTGAATGTTCCCTGTGCCGCTTGGTTGTTAACCCCTCTCCTGACCCCCAGCTCCTGGCAAACACTGATCTGTTTTCTGGTCTGCTTTTGCTGTTTTGGGAAGATCCTATAAGTGGAGTGATACGGTGCTGTAGCTTGAATGTGTTCCCTCCAGAATTCTTTGTTGGGATCTAATCTTCCATGTGATGATACTGGGAAGTAAGGACTTTGGGAGGTGATCAGGTCAGGAGGATGGAGCCCTCATGAATGGGATTAGTGCCCTCATAGAAGAGGCCCCAGGGAGCTCTCCTGCCCCTCCCAGCATGTGAAGACACAGCAGGAAGACAGCTGTCTATGAAATAGGAAGCACACCCTCACCAAGACACTGAATCTGCTGGTTCCTTAATCTTGGACTTTTCAGCCTCCAGGACTGCAACAAATAAATTTCTGTTGTTTATAGGTTGCTTAACCTGTAATATTCTAAAACATACAGTATATAGCCCTTCCAGTCTGGCCTTTTCCACTTAACATAGTGCATTTAAGAGTCATCCAGCTTGTTGCCAATATCAAAAGTTTATTCCTTTTTATTACTGAGTGGCATTTTGTTGTATGGATGGACCCTGGTGTGTCTATTCCTGGACCAGTTGAAGGACTTTTCAGTTGTTTCCAGTTTTGGAAGACCGCAAACAAGGCTGCTATTTTGTAATAATATAAACACAGGGAGCATTTTACAAATTTATTTGGTCAATTCTGATTTTTCACTGATTGAAGAATGAGCTTTGCTGACATTCACTGGACAAGTGCTCTTCAAGATTCTGGAGAATCCAGCACAGTGAAGACATAGCAAGGCTTTTAGCTCTTCTACTGTGAATTTATGTAAAATATAAACTTATATATTCTTCTATGTATTTGTAAACACAGGATATTTTTGTAAAAATTTAGTATACATTGAATTTTCCCTGAAAATTCACTAAGCACATTGGGAAGACTGTACCTTGTTTTGTTCTGCATTTTACCAAAAGTTGGTCAACATTTTGGAAAATCACATCACCCTTTATCACTCTTGCCAGCTGAGCTGGTGGTGTTTGAGCTGCCAACATAACACTTTTTGTATTAGTTTGAATTTATAGTTGCTTTGTTCATGGTGATGCTGCATAAAGGTGCAAAAATCTGACTCCTTCCTTCTGTCTTCTAGTTTAGTCATACTCAAGCATTTGCATAATGAAATATTATTTTGTCATAAATTACTTTTAAAATTACTCCTTTGTATTAGAATTAGGGGAATAAGGTGAATTTAAAAAACAATTCGGTTTGCAGTTATATATGAATTTTTATTTTGGATAGAAAAGCTTTATTATAAAATGTTAGTTATAGAGAAGGAATGTTGATTGCAATAGACCTGAAGACCAGTCCTCTTCCCAAGAGTTGTGTGGTCAATATAATTTGTCTAGCGGTATAGACAGAACCATGTCCTAAGAGAAAGGTTTAGATTGGCTGCTGGCAATTTTAGGAGAATATTCATGTTCCAGATTTTGCTGTAGCAGGGCTTAGTTCCCTTGGCTATATCCAGAAGCATTTGGAAAAATAATCAGCTGATAAATATTTATTGAGCACCTATTACGTTCCAGGTGGTATCACTATCCACAAGGAGAATTCTAATGGTGGCAGAGGTGGGAAGATGTATATATTCCCACATTTGTATGTATTTATACATAGACATAAATGAAAAAGATAATTGCTGGCACTGATAAGTGCTGAGAAGAAAATAAAATAGATAACAGCTTTACCTCGGGGATTAAATAAGTCTCCTCTGAGTTTGTACATGAAAATGAGAAGATGCAGTGTTGAAAAGATCCAGGGAAAAAGCATTCCAAACACAGGAACTAGCAGGGGTAAAGGTGCTGAGATGAGGAGCATATAGGGTTTTTGGAGACAAAAAGAAGACCAGGTATCTGGAACCTAGAAAATATAGGGAAGCTGGAGGGAGAGAGCATCCAAGAAGCCAGAGTTCTCCAAATGATGCAGGTCCTACAGGCCATATTTACTTGTTGGGATTTCACTTTTAGCAGTGGGAAGCCTTGGGGTTGTGTTAAACATGGAAATGGTATAATCTGACTTTTTTTTTTTTTTTTTAAAGACCACTCTAGCTGCCCTGAAGGGAGAGTGGAGGTAGAGAGACCTTGAGTGCAGTGTAGAGATCCAGGAGAGAGGTGATGGAGACCTGGATCAGGGAAAGGCATGGAGTTGGTGGTTAGTAATTGAACTAGAAATGTGTTTTGTGTAGGAAGAACGGCCAGAGCCTATGGATAGGATTAATTTTGGAGTCTTGAGGCAAAAAGACTGACTCCTCAGTTTTTGACCTGAGTGATTGGGAGGGAAGTGGTGCCATGTATTGAGATGGGGAAGATTAAGAGAGGTGATAGAGTTGGGGGGGATAGCTGACTTCATTCAGCCAAGGTAAGTGTGAGACACCCGTTAGACCTCCACGTGGAGGGAATTCCCCAGCAGTCAAATGGTTAGGACTCCGTGCTTCCACTGCCCTGGGTCTGGGTTTGATCCCTGCTGGGGGAACTAAAGATCCATAAGCTGTATGGCACAGCCAGAAGGAAAATGGACATCCACATGAAGATAACAGGTAATAGTTGGGTATACAAGGTCAGGTGAGAAATGCAGTATGGAGATAAAATTTGAATGTTATCAGCCACAGAGAGTTTGGAAAGATAGTGGCAGCATAGTATTTGAATAGTTATGGATCTTTCCCAAAATCCCTACATAAAACAACAGAACAGTGAGATGACAAAACCAAAACCCCATAGGCAACATTTATAGTAAAACTAGGTGATAAGTTTTATCCTCTAAATTGCAATAGATGGGCAGAAATCATTAAAAATACAAGATCTGGCTTAGTGTCCATACATGAAAAGCAGAGAGAAAACATAGGGGACAGTGGACCTGAGAACAGAAGAACCTCAAAGTAGCAGCACAGAGATATACTCAACAGAATATATAGTGGGGCGCTTGGAGAGTAGCAGCTGAAACCGGGGCAGCGGTTACAGGGTCCTGCTCACTACGATAGCAGGTGACTGCGGGGAGCCCACCAGCTGGACTGAAGCGGCTAGACCAGAGCAGTTGCCGCATTTTCTCAAAACTGATCTGCCAGGACTTCTTCTTGCTGGGGTCCCCAGTGGATAGTAGGGAGTGGAATTCAAACTGTGGAAGATTAGGATAACAGAAAGGAAAGGAAAAGAAGAAAAAGTCCAGAAAAAGATATGGGGAGGGGAACAGAACCAAGAAATTTCAGAAAGCAAGCTACTGTATTTTTAACACTACATAAAACAATGGAGGGGGCTGCCCTGGTGGTTCAGTGGTAAAGAATCTGCCTGCCAGTGCAGCAGACAAGGGTTCGACCCTTGGGTCGGGAAGATAGCGTGGAAAAGGAAATGGCAACCTAGTCCAGTATTCTTGCCTGAGAAATTCCATGGAGAGATGAGCCTGGGCAGGCTACACCCCATGGGTTGCAAAAGAGTCAGACATGACTTAGTGACTAAAAGACAACAAAATAATGGAAGAGGATGCTATGTGGAGTTAGAAAAGACACCTAAGTGAAGTCTTTTCTAAAAGTTCAGGAAAACTCTTTGCACTTAAAATGATTGTGTCCAAACTCCATAAATGTTACTGTAAGGGAGACAGAATGAGAAAATATCCCTGTAGACAATGAAAGCACACCAAAACAAAAAACAGCAAAACAAACAACCAACCACAGGAAAAAAAAACCCAAACTATAACATGCTATTTCACAATAGGCCAAACATTAAAAAAAAATAGTACAACATGAAATATGATTATATTGATATTTAGAAAAACAAACGTAGTGATAGAATTCAAGAAAGAATGAGAAATAAAAGGAAAACATTTTATAATGAAGAAATAAACTGTAAGGACCATGACAGCAAATAATCACTACAATAATGCCGTATGAGAAATAGGCATAAAGGAAAGAAAACTGTAAAACCAAGAAGAAATTAGGAGATAAGTATGGTTTGAGAGAAAGTGACATTTTGAAGGAAAACAGAAGATCCAACACATAGATAACAGGTATCCTTGAAAGGAAAAAGAAAACTAAAGCAAATAGCAAATCATAAAAGTTATATTCAAATATCTTCCTGAAATTGAAAGAAAATTTAAAGCTGCAT
Source organism: Nanger dama (assembly GCA_917880005.1). Classification (NCBI taxonomy): domain Eukaryota; kingdom Metazoa; phylum Chordata; class Mammalia; order Artiodactyla; family Bovidae; genus Nanger; species Nanger dama. Next base: position 31,597,759 of record CAKJTW010000014.1, read on the forward strand.
ATTCAAAAAACACCCTGTGTATCTGAGAATATTGATCCAGAAGGACCAAAACTTGTTCTAATAACATTACTAGGCTTTAAAGAAAAAGAAAAAAAAAATCCTTTGGGCATCTAAGCAGAGAAGTAAGTGATTTACTTGAAAAGAAAATGATACTGTCCTCAGACTTTTCTACAGCCATATGTTATGACAGAAAAAAATGGAGTAACATGTTAAAGGTACTCAAAAAAGAAAATGGGAACATGAGCCAAAGATTGTATATTCACCCAAACTGACATTCAAGTACAAACAGTACAACTATCGTTAAAATTTTCTGTTCAGTCACTCAGTCATGGCTGACTCTTTGCAACCCCATGGACTGCAACACACAGGTTTCCTTGTCCCTTCACTATCTCCTAGAGCTTGCTCAAACTCAAGTCCATTTAGCCGACGATGCCATCCAAACATCTCATCATCTGTCGCCCCCCTTCTCCTCCTGCCCTTAATCTTTCCTAGCAAGAGGGTCTTTTCCAATGAGTCGGCTCTTCTCATCAGGAGGCCAAAGTGTTGGAGGTTCAGCTTCAGCATCAGTCTTTCCAGTGAATATTCAGGACTGATTTAGGATCGACTAGTTTGATCTCCTTGATGTCCAAGGGAGACTCTCAAGAGTCTTCTCCAGCACCACAACTTGAAAGCATCAGTTCTTCGGTGCTCAGCCTTCTTTATGGTCCAGCTCTCACATCCATACATGACTACTGGAAAAACCTTCAGTTCAGCTCAGTCACTCAGTCGTGTCCGACTCTTTGTGACCCCACGGACTGCAGCACACCAGGTTTCCTTGTCCATCACTAACTCCCGAAACTTGCTCAAACTCATGTCCATCGAGTCGGTGATGCCATCCAACCATCTCATCCTCTGTTGTCCCTTTCTCCCACCTTTGATCTTTTCCAGCATCAGGGTCTTTTCCAATGAGTCAGTTCTTCACATCAGGCAGCCAAAATATTGGAGTTTCAGCTTCAGCATCAGTCCTTCCAATGAATATTTAGGACTGATTTCCTTTAGGATTGACTGGTTTGATCTCCTTGCAGTTCAAGGGACTGTCAAAAGTCTTTCTCCAACACTACAGTTCAAAAGCATCAATTCTTTCACGCTCAGCTTTCTTTATAGTCCAACTCTCACTTCCATACATGACTACTGGAAAAACCATAGCTTTGACTAGACGGACCTTTGTTGGCAAGGTAATGTCTCTGCTTTTAATATGCTGTCTAGATGGGTCATAGCTTTTCTTCTAAGGAGCAAGTGGCTTTAAATTTCATGGCTGCAGTCACCATCGGCAGTGATTTTGGAGCCCAAGAAAAGAAAGTCTGTCATTTGTTTCCATTGTTTCCCCATCTCTTTACCATGAAGTGATGGAACCAGATGCCATGATCTTAGCTTTGACTGTACTGACCTCCGTCGGCAAAATGATGTCTCTGCTTTTTAATCTGCTGTCTAGGTTTGTTGTAACTTTTCTACTCAGACAATATTGTTCCCATGAGTCCTTCATGAGGAATCTACTAGAGAATTGAGTTTCAAAAACCCTATGGCCAGAGAGATATGGATGTTAGACCAGTGGTGAGCATTAAGTTGTTATTTATAGCAACAAAACTAAGTGAAGTTTCCCAGGGCTACATTATAAGCTGCAATGGCTATATCATCTGACAGTGCAGATATGTTATTAAGAATAGGGGAACAGGGATGGCATATGCAAAAACATTTAAAATCTTTTTACTAATCATAATAGCTGAGAGTGCTGTTAGTATTGGTACTGCTATTCTGAGACTGTTGTATGTATGATGTGGAATAACACAAATGAATCATTATAGTCATTCTAATTCTGTCTTTCCTGTGTCCTTGAGAATCTGGATTCTTAGTGCAAAATAATAGAACTATAAATATAGTCATAGAAAAGGCAGAGTAAAAATCATGTAGACTTGAACTTGAACTTTTTATCTTATAAACTTTGATACTTATAAGTTGTATATTTTATTTTATATATAATATTTGTTATTTCTGTCTATAAATAGACATTTATAGATATTTTGCCCCCATCTCAGTTCAGTTCAGTTCAGTTCATTCGCACAGTAGTGTCTGACTCTTTGCGACCCCATGAATTGCAGCACGCCAGGCCTCCCTGTTCATCACCATCTCTCGGAGTTCACTCAGACTCACGTCCATCGAGTCCGTGATGCCATCCAGCCATCTCATCCTCTGTCATCCCCTTGCCCTCCTGCCCCTAGTCCCTCTCAGCATCAGAGTCTTTTCCAGTGAATAAACTCTTCGCATGAGGTGGCCAGAGTACTGGAGTTTCAGCTTTAGCATCATTCCTTCCAAAGAAATCCTAGGGTTGATCTCCTTCAGAATGGACTGGTTGGATCTCCTTGCAGTCCAAGGGACTCTCAAAAGTCTTCTCCAACACCACAGTTCAAAAGCATCAATTCTTCAGCACTCAGCCTTCTTCACAGTCTAACTCTCACATCCATACATGACCACAGGAAAACCATAACCTTGACTAGACGGACCTTAGTCGGCAAAGTAATGTCTCAGCTTTTGAATATACTATCTAGGTTGGTCATGACTTTTCTTCCAAGGAGTAAGCGTCTTCTAATTTCATGGCTGTAGTCACCATCTGCAGTGATTTTGGAGCCCCCCAAAATAAGGTCTGACACTGTTTCCCCATCTATTTCCTATGAAGTGATGGGACTGGATGCCATGATCTTCATTTTCTGAATGCTGAGCTTTAAGCCAGCTTTTTCACTCTCCTCTTTCACTTTCATCAAGAGGCTTTATAGTTCCTCTTCACTTTCTGCCATAAGGGTGGTGTCATCCGCATATCTGAGGTTATTGACATTTCTCCTGGCAATCTTGATTCCAGCTTGTGTTTCTTCCAGTCCAGCGTTTCTCATGATGTACTCTGCATAGAAGTTAAATAAGCAGGGTGACACTATACAGCCTTGACGTACTCCTTTTCCTATTTGGAACCGAGTCTGTTGTTCCATGTCCAGTTCTAACTGTTGCTTCCTGACCTGCACACAGATTTCTCAAGAGGCAGGTTAGGTAGTCTGGTATTCCCATCTCTTTCAGAATTTTCCACAGTTAATTGTGATCCACACAGTCAAAGGCTTTGGCATAGTCAATAAAGCAGAAAAAAATGTTTTTCTGGAACTCTCTTGCTTTTTCCGTGATCCAGCGGATGTTGGCAATTTGATCTCTGGTTCCTCTGCCACTTCTAAAACCAGCTTGAACATCAGGGAGTTCATGGGTCACGTATTGCTGAAGCCTGGCTTGGAGAACTTTGAGCATTACTTTCCTAGCATGTGAGATGAGTGCAATTGTGTGGTAGTTTGAGCATTCTTTGGCATTGCCTTTCTTTGGAATTGGAATGAAAACTGACCTTTTCCAGTCCTGTGGGCACTGCTGAGTTTTCCAAATTTGCTGGCATATTGAGTGCAGCACTTTCACAGCATCATCGTTCAGGATTTGAAACAGCTCCACTGGAATTCCATCACCTCCACTAGCTTTGTTCATAGTGATACTTTCTAAGACCCACTTCACATTCCAAGATGTCTGGTTCTAGATTAGTGATCACATCATCATGATTATCTGGGTCGTGAAGATCTTATTTGTACAGTTCTTCTGTGTATTCTTGCCACCTCTTCTTAATATCTTCTGCTTCTGTCCTTTATCAAGCCCATCTTTGCATGAAATGTTCCCTTGGTATCTCTAATTTTCTTGAAGAGATCTCTAGTCTTTCCCATTCTGTTGTTTTCCTCTATTTCTTTGCATTGATCACTGAAGAAGGCTTTCTTATCTCTTCTTGCTATTCTTTGGAACTCTGCATTCAGATGCTTATATCTTTCCTTTTCTCCTTGGCTTTTCCCCTCTCTTCTTTTCACAGCTATTTGTAAGTCCTCCTCAGACAGCCATTTTGCTTTTTTGTACTTCTTTTCCATGGGGATGGTCTTGATCCCTGTCTCCCATACAATGTCATGAACCTCATTCCATAGTTCATCAGGCACTCTATCTATCAGATCTAGGCCCTTAAATCTATTTCTCACTTCCACTGTATAATCATAAGGGATTTGATTTAGGTCATACCTGAATGGTCTAGTGGTTTTCCTTACTTTCTTCAGTTTAAGTCTGAATTTGGCAATAAGGAGTTCATGATCTGAGCCACAGTCAGCTCCTGGTCTTGTTTTTGTTGACAGTATAGAGCTTCTCCATTTTTGGCTGCAAAGAATATAATCAACCTGATTTTGGTGTTGACCATCTGGTGATGTCCATGTGTAGAGTCTTCTCTTGTGTTGTTGGAAGAGGGTGTTTGCTATGACCAGTGCATTTTCTTGTCAAAACTCTATTAGTCTTTGCCCTGCTTCGTTCCGCGTTCCAAGGCCAAATTTGCCTGTTACTCCAGGTGTTTCTTGACTTTGTACTTTAGCATTCCAGTCCCCTATAATGAAAAGGACATCTTTTTTGGGTGTTAGTTCTAAAAGGTCTTGTAGGTCTTCATAAAACCATTCAGCTTCAGCTTCTTCAGCATTACTGGTTGGGGCATAGACTTGGATAACTGTGATACTGAATGGTTTGCCTTGGAAAGGAACAGAGATCATTCTGTCATTTTTGAGATTGCATCCAAGTACTGCATTTCAGACTCTTTTGTTGACCATGATGGCTACTCCATTTCTTCTGTGGGATTCCTGCCCGCAGTAGTAGATATAATGGTTATCTGAGTTAAATTCACCCATTCCAGTCCATTTTAGTTGGCTGATTCCTAGAATGTCGACATTCACCCTTGCCATCTCTTGTTTGACCACTTCCAATTTGCCTTGATTCATGGACCTGACATTCCAGGTTCCTATGCAATATTGTTCTTTACAGCATCGGATCTTGCTTCTATCACCAGTCACATCCACAACTGGGTATTGTTTTTGCTTTGGCTCCATCCCTTCATTCTTTCTGGAGTTATTTTTCCATTCATCTCCAGTAGCATATTGGGCACCCTAATGACCTGGGGAGTTCCTCTTTTGGTATCCTATCATTTTGCCTTTTCATACTGTTCATGGGGTTCTCAAGGCAGGAATACTGAAGTGGCTTGCCATTCCCTTCTCCTGTGGACCACATTCCAGGCCTAGAGTCTATGACCAAGAGATGCACCAGATTATAGTCGTGCTATTCCATTTCTCACTGAAAGAAACCAGGGCTTCTTGGAGACATGGCTGACCCCAGGTTTAGGCAGAAAAATGTACAAAAAGACCACCCAGAGCAGTCATGTCCAAAGGACTTAGGTGCTAACTTAAAGAGACTGTCACTGCTCAAGGATGACAATTTGAGCTTTAATAAGGATAACAACTGCAATGGATTGAAACCTATGTTTAAACATGGGTTTAATATGTTTATATCCATGAGTTCATAACAGCATGTGAAATACTAACTAATTGGTCATCATTACAGAATGACAGGGAGCTAATTAATTATCTTAAAAACCATGTAAATAAAATGAAATTAGCATTTATCCTGTCATTCCTATATGAACTGTGCCCCTGGGTAACAAAGTAATAGATAAGGGGTAGCATCTCTGTATACAATTATTCAGGTTGATATGTAAAAACTTAAATGAATGAGTGGACCTAGGATCTAGATGTTAGACACTGAGCACCAATAGTTGGTAATACTGTAAAAAGAATAAAAAGCAGATGTTATTTGCCTTCTGATGAAAGAACATAGCATCAATTATAGGCTCAGCTGAAGGCTTGAACCTGAACTTGACCAAGTCTCTGGATCCAGCAGCTGATTTATAAGAATGAAGAGACAGAAAAGTGTATTGAGCTGTACCAGGAGTGTGCAGGCAACAGAATCCAGACTCTGGGGGAACCTCACAGGGTAAAGGAACAGGTGTACTTTAAGGAAAAGAAAGAGATGAAGGAGAAATTTGTAAGTTAAAAGAGAATTAAGACAAAGTCCCTCAAAATGGGCAAGACTACAGTATCTGGGAATGCACTTGGGTGATAAAGCCCTAAATGCAGAAAAAATATACAAGAAGTGATTCCTATAAAAGTCAGAAAAGTGGTTACTTTTGGAGGGGAGGATGGGACTGCAGTTGGGATGGGAACCAGTAGGCCTTCTGGGTGCCTGCAAAGTTGTATAGCTGTAGTCATTATGAGGTTGTTCATCCCCAAGCTAGTTATTTCGTGTGGTTTTTCAGCATCTATGTTTTATTTTACAATCAATGGGTAACAAAATATTTCAGTCATGAATGTATAGCTGGAATTTAAAGCCATGGGAAAGATGAAATCACTTGAAAGAGAGTGTAGATGGGAGGGGACTTCCAGGTGGCATTAGTGGTGAAGAACCTGCCTGCCAATGCAAGAGATGTAAGAGATGTGGGTTTGATCCCTGGGTCGGGAAGATTCCCTGGAGAAGGAAATGACAACCCACCCTAGTGTTCTTGCCTGGAGAATCCCATGGACAGTGGAGCCTGGCAGAGTACACATTCCATTGAGTCACAAAGAGATGGACACGACTGAAGCAACTTAGCATGCAGGCACATAGATGGGAAGATGGCTCAGGACTGAATCTTTGAGGGGCACCTTGATGTTTGAGCCACTGAGGCAGGAAGACAAATCACAGCTGTGAATAAACAGATGAGTGAGAAAGGATGGGACCTTAGAGAAGGAAGTATTTCAAGGTGGAGTAAATGATTTCACTGGTTGATGCTTCTGAGAGACTAAGTGCAGGGAGGATAGAAGATTCTTCATGGTCCTCGGTGCAGTGTAGATGACTGAGGACTTTGGTAGAAGCTGTGTTGGAGTGATGAGGATGAAACCCAACCCAATGGGCTGGGTTAAAGTGAGCATGGTCAGTGGGATGGAGATTGAGTAAAGACAATGGTTTCTGGGGATATGGAGTGGTGTAAAGTGTTATAAAGCCACCTGATTCAAAGAGCTGACTCACTGGAAAAGACCTTGATGCTGGGAAAGATTGAAGGCACAAAGAGAAGGTGGAGACAGAGGATGAGATGGTGAGATACCATCATCGACTCAGTGGACATGAATTTGAGCAAACTCTGAAAGATGGTGAAGGACAGGGGAGCCTGGCATGGGGCAGTCCATGGGGTGGCAGAGTGCAACACAGCTTAGCGACTTGAAAAAAAAGGAGGGTGGGGCTGAGGCATGGATCAGGAAAGCCCTTGAGCCGTCTTTGTGCCAGGCAGGAAGGGCACCCTCCCCGGCCCCATGGCATGGGTGCTCTGCTCCGAAGATGAGCCACACGGTCTGTTCTGCTGAAATCCATTCCCTTGCCTCTGCCCTGCTCCGACGAGTGCTGCTTGCTGAGGCGGCCGGGCAGCTAGTAGCCAGCTGGTATTTCACATGCAGGATGAGCAGGGCCTGAAGGGCAGGGGAAACTGGGCTTATGGGCAACAAAAGCCAGAAGCTGAGAGGATGCCAGTCAGATCAAGCACCATCAGCCAGTTCTACTGATCTCTGTCTCTCTCTGCTTTGGCAAAGCCGAGAGAACTAATGTCTTGTTCATGCCTTCCCTTCAAAGTTTGGCCACAACCGGTCCTTTCTCATCCTGGTGAAGCGGGAGGGTCCGCACACCGTGCAGGCTGGGGTTGCTGGAGACACAGCCAGTGGAAGCTGGTTCAGACATGCTGACAGGAGCAAGAGAGCCCTTCTTTCATTCAAGGATCAAAGCCTAAAAGTTGGAGCAGAGAAGCTTTAGAGCAGGCTAGGTGCCCTCTTCGGAGCTGTCTGGCAATTTGAAGGGAGCTTTGGAGTCCTGATCTACTTCTGTCTCCCCAACCCACTCTAGTTTGTTTACTGAGGCTACAGACCCCCATCCTGGAGACACCCACCTTGCCCAGGAGCAGAGGCATCCCAGCAGAAGGGCAGAGTGAGGAGCCAGACTTGAGTTTCCTCATGCCCACCTCATAGAGATGCTGCAGAGTGCAATGGGTTAGTGTCTTCAAAGTGTTGACGACTAGGCTTGCCATGCAGCTGGGGCCAGTTATAGCTGATCTGGTCTCTTAAGTTTCCTGTTGGTCTGTCTGCTTTATTACCTTCTCTGTTGGGAAGTATAAAGACTCTGAGAGACTAAGCCTGGCCTCCTCCTAGTCTTGCTCCATATCTTGCCAATGTGCACTACCCAGGAATCTGTGACATGCAAGGGACCCCAGAGATGGTCTTATAGATGAGCCCATAGGAACGAAATGCTTTTTTACTGCCTCTGGAGGGTTTTTTTTTTTTTTTCCTATTATATTTTTCTCTGAGACAAAGTGTTCAGTCATCTCATACATATGTGTTAGAGCTAAAATTCTACATTGCTTTGTGGGTTATTTTGGAGGACAAACTAGACAATGAAATTCTTTTTCTCTTTTTTTCTCTCTCTCTGTTAATATCCCTCTGTCCTCAGGCAACAGCGCTTAGCATCAGTTACACATATGTAATTGTTTTCTAGCATCTGTGATGCATTTACCCTGAACTGGCCCAATTATATGCCTGTCTAATATCTAGGGTCCTGGCCTAAACTAAAGGTGACTTTTGTGGCTGTAAACAGAATTACACTAACATGATCGCACATAGCCCAGACCCAGGACCCGTGTTGTAGGACTACGCTCCAGCCAACTGACCTCACATGTGCTCAAGCCTTGTCCACTAGGACAGCCCATCTGGTGGCCAAAGTCTGCAGTTGGTAAATGCAGATGGCTGGTTTGCATGACATTGAACAGCTTGAGATCTGGACTACATGGACGATTAGCTGAGCTTGTGCAGATCCAACCCAATATTTGGCATCATGGAGGTGTAGCTTGTTCTTTCTTCCCCTTTATTTTAATAAAATGCCTGAGCCTAGCTGGACTCTGGAATCCACAGCCTCTTATAACTGAGTGTAATAGTGGGTTGTAGTTAGACTTCCTGGTGGCCCAGTGCTAAGGAATCCACCTGCTAAGTAGAAGACCCGGGTTTGAGTCCTGGCTCAGAAAGATCCCCTGGAGGAGGAAATGGCACCCCACACCAGTATTCTTGCCTGCAGAATCCCAGGGACAGAAGAGCCTAGCATATTGCAGTCCATGGGGTTGCAAAGAGTTGGATACAGTTTGGCAATAGGCTTTCAGACTTTCATAGTAGTGGGTTGTAGTTAGGCCACTGGCAAAGTCGTATGCTGTCCATGTAGGTGCTTCCAATCTTTAACTGGAAGTTCAAGGGGACGGGGGACAATCACAGCTTGCCTGTTTCATAGCAGTAGCTCTGAGCTCCTGCCTCCCCTCCAACACACAGGAGTGACTGAGGCTCCAGCTAGAGTAAAGGTTGGGACTGGGCCATCCCCATAGGATCCTGCTGACCCCACAGAATCCATAGCTGACCCATGGCTTGGCCCTGCCTCAGCTGGAAGAGATCATCATGGTCCACTGTGCACTACACCCACACAGGGAGAGGGCAAGTGACCTTCCAGGGAAGTGATCCAACATTCCCTGGTGGCCTGGGATCACCATAGCCATCTTGGGGATCTATCTGGGATCCTGGCCTCCCTGGGAGGGCCCAGAGGAGATCATCTCAGCCACTGTGTCCCCATGGAGCTGAGTGACTGGCGAGGGATGGGAACTCTGTGAGCGTCCCTCCTGCCCATCTGCCGGCCCTTTACTGTGAGAACCTCAGTGCATCTGTAAAGTACTGGGGCCCCCTGTCTCTCCTCCTGGTCCTGTGCTCTGCAAAATATTTTGATTATGGACTATCTCATGTCACCCTCACCTTTCCATGGACATGCCATCTTCCTTTGGTTTTATATGAACTCTAGGGCTGGGACTGCCCTGAGGATCCCGATACTGTTCCACCTGTGTTTCTGGGTCTGCCAGGTGGGCCATGGACCTAAGCATCTGAGGGAGGTGGGGCCTCAGAGACCACAGGTGGTGTGTGGGTCACAGGCCCAGGTACATGCCCTGGGGCAAGTCTCTGGTGAGTGCTCCAGAGCCCCCTGCTGCACTCCCCTCCCAGTACAGTTCCCACCATTGAGACCTTACCAGATGCTGGGGATCTTTCAGAGCAGCGGTCCCCAACAGTTTTGGCACCAGGGCCTGGTTTCATGGAAGATGATTTTCCCATGAGACTGGGGGGCAGGGAATGGTTTTGAGATGATTCAAGCTCAGTACATTTATTATGCACTTTATTTCTAATTTAATGCCTCCACTGATCTGACAGGAGGTACCAGTCCACAGCCTGGAGGTTGGGGATGCCTGCTTCAAAGCATCTGCATGCATTACATCATCTACCAGTCACAGCACCCCTATTTACAATTTGAGGAATTTGGAGATTTAGAGAAGGTGGGAAACTGGCCCTAGGTTTCACAGCTAAAAGGTGGTAGAACAGCTGTGTATTCTTAACCATGGTGCCATCCTGACTTTCTGCAAAGAATGAACATGCAGATTTTCATTCTAGGGGGACTTTCTGTTCATGTGAATGCCACAGAGGGGGACTTAACCTTTCAGATCAGACAGAAACCTCCTCTCTTCCTATGGCCATCAGTATACATGCATCTGCTCACACAGACACACATACTCATGTCAACAGACACTCACTGACTTGCTGTCCATTCATTTGTTCATTCAAACAGCCAGAACCAGCTAAACTCCACCGAGCATCATGGTGGATGCTGGGGCTTGAGAGAGGAGTCAGAAGCAGCCCTTGCTCTGGGGGAATTCTTGGGCTCAGAGGAGACTGGTTCTGTAAATGTGCAACGCCTAAGGGCAGGAGCAGCAGCAGAAGCATGTGTGAACTACCCTTGCACACAGAGGAGCAAGTCTGATTCGGGAACCTGTAGACAGATTTCATTTCAGGAACTGAGAAAACCTCGGATGTCCTAGAATCTTTGAATTTGCATAAGGCAGATGCAGAGAGTGGACTTGTAGACACAGTGGAGGAAGGAGAGGGTAGGCTGAATTGAGAAAGTAGCGTGGCCATATACAACTCTCATGTGTAAAACAGAGAGCTAGTGGGATGGTGCTCTGTGATGACCTAGAGGTGTGGGACTGTGACTGTGGGGGAGGCTCAAGAGGGAGGAGATACATATATAATTACGACTGACTCCCACTGTTGTACGGCAGAAACCAGCCTAACATTGTGAAGTAATTACCCTCCAATTTAAAAATGCTTGAAAAAAGAGAGAAAAGAAACTTTAGAAAAGAAAGGCTTGGGCTCTCATCCTAGCTTGGCCATTTCCTGTTGCAAAGATGTTGTGCCAAAGGACACGGTATGAGGTGCAGAACCAATAAATGTTTTTCTGACCAACAAGCTCTGCAACCTTGATCGAGGCAGCCAACCTTCTTGAGCTTCAATTGTCCCATTTACAAAATGGGAGCAGTCAGATCTGCCCTGACTGCCTTTCCAGCTTGCAGTAGAATGAGACAGTTTGCTGGGGATGCACGCACGTTAGGCGTGAACTTGAGTCTTCACTGTCATGACTCGGTCCAGCAAGGCCGGCGTCAGGGGTGTATGGAGGGCAGCCCGGATCTCCGGCTACTGGACAGAATGACAGGATTGGTCCTTGAAGGTGCTCAACAACACTCGAGAGATTAGTGTCTGCGACAGCACGGAAGTCTGATTCTCCCGCACCCCGGTCTCTCCCGTGAAATGACTGTCAAGCACTTTGCCGTGACGGAGTCTTTTATAAATACTTCCTAATAACAACAACCTACACAGTTTGCAGTGCGAGTGGGGCTGGTGGGAGCATTAGTGAGGCTGCTGGGTGTCTGCTGCCGCCCAGCTCCATCCAGCTCCACAGAGACTGGGGATACGCAGGAAGCTGTGGGGCTCAGGCTTCCTCCTTTCTGCCCCCACACCGGGCCTGGATGCTCAGCACACCGGTATCCAGGACGCCACCGACCCAGCTCATGTCCGTCTGCTGGGCTTTTTGTTGCTGATGCTTTTTACTTGGGGTCTTTAATCAGTACTAAACAGTTGGGAAAGGAATGCAAAAGGCTTGTTCCCTGGCTCATGGAAGGAGAGCAGGTTGTAAACAGTGACAAGAATGATGTCAGCTACGTTTACCCTGTGCCAGGACCTGGGCAAAGCAGGTGGTGGCATCATCACAGGCACTGACTAGCCAATCAGAAGATGGAGAGTCTCTTTCTGGGGAAGAGGAGATGAGAGAGGTGGAGAAGAAATGGGTGAAGGGTATGGGGCAGTGCAGGGGGAAGGGATGTCGTTTGTATAAAAGACTCAAAGGAGATTTATGTGGAAGTTAGTGCTGGGAAAGGCAACCATTCTAAGTGGAATATTAATGGAATCCATTTTCTTGCCATCTCCTGAAGGAACACTTTGGAAGTGCAGGGGAAAAAAAATCACTTTGCAATAATAACTGTTATTTATATAAGAGAACAGCACTGGATATATAAAAATGTGAGGTTTCAAGGCAATAACTGGACCCTCAGAATCATCATTATCCATTTAAAAGGTAATTTCTGGGCTAGGGAAATTGATAGAAAAAAATGGCCCAGCTCTAGCCTGGTGGTAAATAAATTTGTGTTTTAGTTTATAATTTGATTTCATTCTGAATCTGATGGGACTTGGTGACTAAAGGGAATTGAGTCGGGATGTAAATGGGAGTGACCTTCCCCACTCCATCTTTACTGATGCCCAAATATGACTGTGGGAGGGGGGTAACCTCAAGCTTCCTTCCTTGGTCACAGCTGGAGAGAAAACAGTGGAGACAGAGGGACAATTCCTGCCAGATGCACTGGGCATCTTGTGGGAAGTTTACTCGCTACTCCTGGAATTTCCCTCTGTCCTACCTGCCAAGTTAACCACCATGGATGACCATTCCTTTGGAGTTTTTTTTCTATCAAAATCTTTACATTTTTTTTTTCTTTAAAAGGAAAACAGGGGATCATTCTATACATACTCTATTGGAACTGGCCCTTTTCACTATATTGTGAACAGCTTTCCATGTCAGTTTATAGAAATCTGCCTACTTTTTAAAAGTGGGAGTCTTCTCCGTTATGTGAACATCCATCATTTAAGTCAGTGTGCTCCTTTTGATGGACATGTGGGTTGTTACCATCCTTGTGCTAGAGTCTTGGCACGCTTGTAGGAGTGTTTCTGGAGAGTAATACCTCAAAGTGAAAGATTTGGATCAGAGGGTGTGAACATTTTAAATTAGAATCAACCGAATATTATTGACCTTGAAAAATAAGATCTGACAACTTGTGCCTCGGAGATCAGATGGATTATTATGATCTCAAACAGGTGGGCAACATTATTAAAGATCTTTTGGGAATTGGTGTGTTTGCTTATTTAAGGCTGATGACAAAGGTTGAAAAGGAGATGGAACTGGTTATGAACATGGGACGTTAAGCCCTGTCCCCACTAATGATGTCAGAGGTGTGACCTGGGAGGATTTCCAGGGTAATGATAACCCCTTTGCTACCTCTGCTGGTGATGATAAGAGGTACCGTGGAACGCTGAGGATGCATAAGGCACTTGAGGACTTGCTGTCCAAGGCCAACACTGGGACCTCAGTTCTGCTACTGATGAACTCAAGACTTGGGTGCAATTTTTAACCCCATCCTGGGTGAAATGGGAACCATCACACACAGCATGCTGCTGCTGCTGCTAAGTCACTTCAGTCGTGTCTGACTCTGTGCAACCCCTATAAATGGCAGCCCACCAGGCTCCTCCGTCCCTGGGATTCTCCAGGCAAGAACACTGGAGTGGGTTGCCATTTCCTTCTCCAATGCATGAAAGTGAAAGTGAAGTCATATCCGACTCTTAGCGACCCCATGGACTGCAACCTACCAGGCTCCTCCATCCATGGGATTTTCCAGGCAAGAGTACTGGAGTGGGGGTGCCACTGCCTTCTCCGCACACACACCATACACAGTTTTAATAAGGATTAAACATCATAATTCTTGTAATATTGCTTTGTAAAGTAGAAAGCAGTACTTAAATATTAGTGTCTTTATTAATAATGAATCTGAGGTTTATTTAAAATGATCAGAGCATTCCCCCACCTCCTCAGCCTTCACCACAGTGCTCAGAGTCCTAGGACCTAAAGAACAGATGTGTGTTTTCTCAGCTTTGCCATTTGATCTTGGGAAATCATGAAACCTCTCTAAGTCAGAGGTTCTCCCTCTGGAACTTTGAAGGAAACACAATTATGTAAGGGGTTCAAAGTTGTGATCAATAGCATCTTTTGCTAGAAAGCAGCCATCTGATTTGGTACACCTAAGCAGAGGTGATCTGCTGATTTTTAGACAAAGTGTAAGACAGGTAAATAGGTATGACAGGTAATTAGACAGGGGTAGGTTTTAGAAAAGGCAGAGGAGCCAGAGGTCAAATTGCCAACATCTGCTGGATGATTTAAAAAGCAAGAGAGTTCCAGAAAAACACCTATTTCTGCTTTATTGACTACGCCAATGCCTTTGACTGTGTGGATCACAATAAACTATGAAAAATTGTTCAAGAAATGGGAATACCAGACCACCTGAGCTGCCTCTTGAGAAACCTACATGCAGGTCAGGAAGCAACAGTTGGAGCTGGACATGGAACAACAGACTGGTTCCAAATAGGAAAAGGAGTATGTCAAGGCTGTATATTGTCACCCTGCTTATCTAACTTATATGCAGAGTACATCATGAGAAACACTGGACTGGAAGAAGCACAAGCTGGAATCAAGATTGCCAGGAGAAATATCAATAACCTCAGATATGCAGATGACATCCCCCTTATGGCAGAAAGTGAAGAGGAAATAGAAAACCTCTTGATGAAAGTGAAAGAGAAGAGTGAGAAAGTTGGCTTAAAGCTCAACGTGCAGAAAACTAAGATCATGGCATCCGGTCCCATCACTTCATAGGAGATAGATGGGGAAACAGTGGAAACAGTGGCTGACTTTATTTTGGGGGGCTCCAAAATCACTGCAGATGGTGACTGCGGCCATGAAATTAAAAGACGCTTATTCCTTAGAAGGAAAGTTATGACCAGCCTAGGTAGCATATTAAAAAGCAGACATTACTTTGCCAACAAAGGTCCATCTAGTCAAGGCTATGGTTTTTCCAGTGGTCATGTATGGGTATGAAAGTTGGACTATAAAGAAAGCTGAGCACCAAAGAATTGATGCTTTTGAACTGTGGTGTTGGAGAAGACTCTTGAGAGTCCCTTGGACTGCAAGGAGATCCAACCAGTCTATCCTAAAGGAGATCAGTCCTAGGTGTTCACTGGAAGGACTGATGCTGAAGCTGAAACTCCAATACTTTGGCCACCTCATGCGAAGAGCTGACTCATTGGAAAAGACCCTGATGCTGGGAGGGATTGGGGGCAGGAGGAAAAGGGGACAACAGAGAATGAGATGGCTGGATGGCATCACCAACTAGATGGACATGAGTTTGGGTAGACTCCAGGAGTTGGTGATGTACAGGAAGGCCTGGTGTGCTGCGATTTATGGGATCGCAAAGAGTTGGACAGGACTGAGCAACTGAACTGAAATGAACTGAGGTGAAACAGGTAGGTAAGACAGGTATGACATTTAGAGAGGTAAGTAGGTAAGTAGTTCCAGTAGGCAGGTAGGTAGATAGATAGGTAGATAGATATATACAGAAGTCATGGGAGCAAGATGAGAAGAGCAAACTGCTCCTTCTTCAAAATCCCTGTCTTGGCCAGGAGGGGAAGGCTTTGTGCCCTCAGAGACCAGGGACAGAGAACACGGGGTGCTGGCATAAAAAAATACCTTAGGAGCCAAAGAGCTGTCCTTAGATAGCAGATGGGGCAGGGGGAGGGGGAGCTTACACTTACCCAACGCGTGGATTAAAGTTTCCATTAGAAATCAAGAAATAGTTAGGAGTTGAAAGCATCAGACGGAAAGGTCTCTGCCATTATCCGGGATCCCAGGTTCCTCAAAAGAGAGCCAGCAGAACATGGGTTTTCTTACCTCTTAGCCCTTCACTCTGAAAGTTCAAATGCAGACAACAGCCCCTGGAGGAAGGCATGGCAGCTCACTTCAGTTTTCTTGCCTGGAGAGTCCCATGGACAGAGGAGCCTGGTGGGCTACCGTCCATGGTGTCACAAAGAGTCGGACACGACTGAAGCGACTTAGCACACAGCATAGAGTGCTCGATAAATTGCACAAGAGATGCAGACAGCACTTGCATCCATGACGTCACTGTGTATGGAGGCGGGCATTGGAGGAGGGGACTGTCCAGCAGAGCGGTTAGCGCTGTGGAGCTTACCGTGGATGAGCTGTGTGGCCTTATGTCAATCACTTAGTGTCTCTGACCCAGGGTTTCCTCCATTCTAAAACAGGGATGATAGTCCCTTCCTCGCAGGCTTGCTATGGAATTACGTGAGGTCATATGCCTGAAACAGTAAACTCTCGATCCATGGCAGGGGGTAGAGCACCCCAGAAGTAGCTACTGTGCCTGCTGACAACCAACTAAGACCCACAAACCTCAGGCCTTTCCCAGTATCAGCAGACACTGCCTTGATGTGCTAACAGCCCCTAATGAGTGCCATGCTCATCAGTTACATAAACAAGCAATTAGTGGGTGAGCGGGCGGCTCTTCCTCAGCACATCCTATTAATCTGCTGGTCATTGGTTCACAGTAGTTGGAAGTTGATGAACTGCACGTCCTAACAGGCCCTGGGCAGCCTCCATTCAGAGTGATCCCCAGGCATCCCCGGCCTGTCTAGACTCGCCATGGGTTCCTCCCTCTCGAGGGTTTGTAACAAACAGAGTTGGTGTTCAAGGTGGTGAAGATGTCTGGAAGGAGGCCAGGAAATGATGGAAAAAGTCCCAAAGCCCATAAACGGATTACCTAGATGTAGAGTCAGGAGTGATAAGGTGGTTTGAGGCTTGTGAGAGACTCAGACAAATAGCAAAGCTTTAGAAATTGCTTTAGAAGTATTCAGAACAATATGGGGTGCATGGGGGAGGAATGACGGGGGCTAGAAATTAGGCTTCCAGGACTCCCAATGCTGTATACCGTTTCTGTTTGTGATACTTTGGTTTAGTGATTTATTTTGAGCACAGCCCAGTATTAATATTTTTAATATTGTGGTTAATATTGCGAGCATTACTGTCAGATAATTTAATCAGAATTTTATCACCATTTCCAGAAGTGGGCACAAAGCTTGGTACAGAATCATTCTACACAGACACACACACAGACACCCCCCCACACACACACACACACCAGTTCTCAAACCCTTCCTCCTCCAAGTATGCTTTTCACGTTAAGACCCAGAGTGAGGGCCATGTGAGCTTGAATCCTTAACGTGATGTGTGAACTTGGCTATTAGTAACCCAAACTCCTGAGCCAGTAACTAAATGGTTTAATTAAGTTTATCACTGCTACTCCAAGCAAGGCACCTTTCTGAATTATTGTAGCTAATTCAATATCCTCTCTAAGAAGCACATCGGGGAGTGTGATACTGTCCTGAGGACCAGACTCCTCTCCATTCACCTCCAAAGCCTGTTGGGGGTGTGTGTGTGTCTCTGGAGGTGGTCTTGGGGAAGTGAAGCAGCTGACAGGAGGCCTCCTCCCTCCTGGGTCTCCTCAAGTGCGTGGCTGTCGAGCCCACTGGAAGCCACCCCATCCTCCACCTTCCTCCTTCCATCTCCTGCCACCCCTGCCGAGCACTTTTAATTTGCTTGGAATAATTGATTCTGTCTTCTTCTTGCACCTCATTTTCTCCCTGCTTTTATTTATCTCCTTTAAGCCTGTCCTTGATAGAAGCCAGCCCCAGCATCTGTGGGAAGAAGGGAGAGGGGTATACGTGTCCTGGGCAGACTGATATATGGTGGTACCAGAATCCACAGGTTCCATGCCCCCCTCTTCTCCCGTCATGCACTGGGGACCTCATGGCTGGGAACCCTGTGTCTGGACAGCATCTACACACAGGAGAGTGATGACTAGTTGGTGAAGAGACTGACAGATGAATGAATGAAACATGCCTCATCTTTTCCTGGCCCTGTGTTTGCACCTGGCTCTCTCCTCCTTTTGAATTCCCTCCCCGTCCCCTCATTCCTACTCATCATTCCCAGTAGGACCCCAAACCTGATTCCTCTGTCACGCCCTCAATGATTACCATTAGAAATTGGTCCCAGACTCTTATTTCATTAAAGAGAAACTGACCCCCTAGAATCACCTTTCCAACTTTGCCTAGCAGCAGACCGTAGAATTCAAGTCTTAGGACTCTCCTAGACCAACATGCTTCTCTCTCCCGGGCACTTTTACTGTTTATCAGGTATATGATTTGCAAATATCTTCTCTTGTTTGGTAGGCTATTTTTTATGTGTGTCGTTGCTGGTTTCCTTTGCTGAATAGGAACTCTTTAGTTTGATGTAGTGCCACTTGGTTATTTTTGCTTTTGTTTCCCTTCCTGATGAAACAGATCTGAAAAGATATTGCCAACATCAGTGTCAAAGAATGTGCCATCTATATTTACTTCTAGGAGTTTTGTGGTTTCAGGTTCTATATTCAATTCTTCAATCCATTTTGAGTTACTTTTTGTGTATGGTATGGGATAGTGGTCTGGTTTCATTCTTTTGCATGTGACTGTCCAGTTTTCCCAATACAATTTATTGGAGAGTCTTTCCTTTCTCTATTGTATATTCTTGGCTTCTTTGTTGTAAATTATATCTACGTGTATTTCTGAGTTCTTTATTCTATTGCATTGATCTATGTGCCTTTTTTTTCCTGCCAATATCATGCTATTTTGACTATTAGAGCTTATGTCCTTGCCTGGAGAATCCCAGGGACGGGGGGAGCCTCATGGGCTGCCGTCTATGGAGTCGCACAGAGTCGGACACGACTGAAGTGACTTAGCAGTAGCAGCAGCAGCAGTAGTATAATTTGAAACCAGGACGTGTGATGCCTCCAGTTTTTCTCTTTTCTCTTGGAATTGCTTTGGCTATTTGGGGTCTTTTGTGATTCCAAACGAGTTTTAGGATTTTTGTTCTATTTCTGTGAAAAACGTCATTGGGATTTTGATAGGAGTTGCCATTGACTGTAGATTGCTTTTGGACATAACCATGGCATCTTTTCCATTTCTTCATGTCTTCTTCAATTTCTTTCAATGTCTTAAAATTTTCAGTGTACAGGTCTTTCACCTCTTGGTTAAATTTATTCCTAGGTATTTTATTCTTGGGCGCAATTGTTATCATGTTGTCTAGAGCACAAGCTCCTCAAAGTGAAGTATTTCATATACTATTTTATTAAAATAATATAATAACCTATTGATAGCCATTTTGTACTGAGTACTTTAGATAAATTATTCCATGTAATCTTTGCCAAGGCAAGAAGCATGCATTGTTACCCTCATCATAGATGAGGAAATAGAAGTTCAAACAAATCAAGTGGTTTGTTCAGAGTCACACAACTGGTGAGTCATTGTACCAGGATTTGAACATGCATCTTTAGGGCTCAAAGAAATACTGGGCAGTCAAGGCTTTTGCAGTATATACGTTTAGCACAGAGGCATCCTTGTAATATAACCTGTGCTGGATTTGCCTAATGTGCAGACGAGGAAGGGTAGAGAGTCTCAGTGGAGAGGGGGTGGTGACTTTTCACCTTGGCAGGGCCCCCAGGCTTGCTCACCACCCAGGCCGCCTACTGGAGTGCGGTTAACCAGCTCTCCGTGGCAAGCTCAGAACCGGTGCCTGGCAGGAGGGAGCAGTGCCTTGCCAGTGGCTGCCCATGGAAAGCACATATGAAAGGCCGCTGAGCAGAGGCAGAAGACCAGGTAGGAGGTGCTGCAGCGCTATTGCAATTAACAAAGAAAAAAAAAAGAAAGAAAGGAAAAAACCCATGGTGGTTCTTGGCTCTGAATCCCAATTTGCATCTCATCTGGGAGTCATTTGCATAGGAAGCCCTATCTGTAGCTTTATGAAATAAAATAAATAAAATGAATGAGCTAGTGAAGCTGCCAAGCGGACTCCCAAAGCCTGTGCTCCAAAGAGGAAGTTATTGCTTTGTTGAGTTCTTAGAGTCCCCAGGAACCCTCCCTGCAAGGCTCTGGGTGGGTTGGGGGAGGGGAGGGGCAGGTTTCAGGGTACAGCTCCGGAGGAAGCAGACAGGTCAGGGACACAGTAGGACAGCTGCCTGGACTCAATAAAAGCAGCTCCCTGTGTTCCCTCAGAACCCAGTTCTTCAGGTTTCTCCCAGCTTTTCTAGCAGGGTCTCTCCATTCCCCTCCCGCAGCCACACCAGACTTTGGCCCTGGGCTCTGTGCTTTCCGAACAGTGATTCTCCATGTTTAGTGAGCAGGATAATCCTTGGGAAGCCTGTCACAAAGAAGGTCCCCAGTCCATCTCAGAGACTGACGTGGTTTGTCGGGATGGGGGCCCAGGAATCTGACCTCTAGCATGCAGCTGGGGAGTGGAAAGTCACACTTTGAGGACCCCAGCTCCAGGGTGATGGGGTGGGAGCTGATAAGATGCCAGGTGTTCCCTGCAGGGTGACAGCATCCTCTCCCTAGGGCACCTGCATGCCCTCACCCTGAGGTCTGCCCACAAACCATGAAGAAGCGATGACCAACTTCCTGTGACAAAGGAGGAAAAGATCCTCAGATGGGCCAAGATCTGCCCGGGGTCACTCAACTAGGAAGCAGGAGAGTCTGATTTAAAATTTAGTAAGTTTTGATTTAAAATTTAGTGAGTTTAGTGAGTGAGGTCCTTGAAAATGCTGCAGCATCTCTCCTGGTGGAATTTAGTGGTATTTAGTGGGGAGCAGAGAGTGTAACTTTGCAAGAGGAATCATCCCCCTCCCATGTCATCTGATGCTCCGTCAGAGGCAGAGATGAAACCGTGCAACTCACGCTGGGACTTGAACCTATGGCCTTCTGACTGAGATCACACACCTGGTCTCAGGACTTAATAAAACCCAGGTTCTTGATGTCTTGTCTCATGCAGAAAGAATTCAGTGAGAAACAAAGTGATAGTTAAGAAGTGGATTTACTTAGAACACATTCCACAGACAGAGTGTGGGCCGTCTCAGAAGGTGAGAGTGGCCCCAAGGTATGGGGTTGTCAGTCCTTATACGAGTGGGTAATTTCATAGGCTAATAGGTAGGAGGAATATTGCAGCTCTTGGGGAGGGGAATGCGGAATTGGGCCACGCCCACTTTCAGCCTTGCGATCCACCTTGGAACTGTCATGGCACCCGTGGATGTGTCCTTTAGATGCTGATATGTTACAGTGAGTGTATACTGAGACACAATGTCTACCCAAAGTCTTGTCTACAGTCTTGGACCTAGTTAGTTCCAACTATTTGTGTCGTGGGCTGTGGCTATCCATTCCTTTAGAGGTTGTGCTTTGCCTCTCCCCATCTTTTTCAAAGGGCCGGCCAAACCGGAGTCACACAGCCCACCGGGGTGGGGCTGGTCCACAACCTGAGAGTTGTTGCAAAGGCAGAAGTAATCTGAGCTTGTGCAAGAAGTGGGGAGATCTGCTCCTTTCTTGGGCCCAGTGGGTCTTCTCATAATCATGTATAGTTCAACAAAGTCAGCCTTTGAGTGACGCTTGAAAAGGTCGTCAGTTTTAAACTTGCTTTTTCCTCTTAAAGTTCTCCCATTTTTGTTGGTTGATGATGATTTCTAACCCTCTCTGTGCAGTCAGAGGGCCACAGGGCACACAGCCTCGCTGAGGGGCCCGAGACTGGGGCTCAGCCTCCTACTTACTTACCCACCTCTGCTCAACCCACCCCTCCACCTCTGCCAGTCCAGAGCTCACTTTTCCTGTGTTGCTTCTCCTTTGCTCTGCTCTCTGGTCCTTTAAAGGAGGAGAAAGAGCCTGTCTGCACAGCCAACGCACAAAGCATGGCAGTGACTGTGACACACAGCAGGCTTCTGAGCCTCCTCTCCAGGGAGAGGTCAGAGGAGGTCCTGCCCAATCCTGGGTTGGAGGCAGGAGAGCTGGGAGCCTGGACTGGAAGATGCCCTCCAGGTGCCGCCTCTTCAGTCCTGCCCACTCCTCGCCCCCTGCATCTGGCCGCCTCCAGGGAAGATGGCCTGAGAGTTCGGGGTGCTCCGCTGGGGAAGCTGTCCCTGCTCCTCCCATCACATCCTTGGCAGAAGAGCGGTGAGGTGCAAGGTGGGTGATCTAGGAAAGACAAGAAAGCTCTGGAGCTTGGCCCAACTCTCTCCAGAGCAGAAGTGATTTCCCTGAGCCCTGCTCTGCGTTCAGCCATTGAGGTGAATCTGAGGGCTCGCAGCAGCTTCTGACTTGCGGCTGGGGAGCAGAGGCAATTGCCAAAGCCTAGGTGGTAGGTGAGCGACCAGACGACAGAGTGGGAGGTGTGGGGCAGGGGAAATCAGCTGGAGTGGCTTTGCTTAGCAAAGGGAGAAGCAGACAGGTTGTGAATACCAGAGTCCTACGTTTGCACCATTATCATCTACTCAGTGCAACCTCAGACAAGCCACTTAATTTCATTGACACTCAATTTCCTCTTCTATAAAATGGGGACCATACTCATCCTAACCGGTGGCGGTTAGACAAAACTGAAATAGGTTAGCCAGTCCCTTCCAGATGTCAGGGGGTGATTACCCTGATGGTTTTGAATCTGAATGAGAGGCTACATACCTTATTCTCCTTTTCAACTACATAGTCATTTCAATTCCACAATTTATTTCGAGTAGATATTCTACCTCCATCCCTGTTTTAGGGGCTATGGAAGATTTGATAGCTAAGATCCCACTCAGATCCCTGTTTTCCAAAGTCAGAGGCTTGAGAGTTAAGATTCAAGAAAAAGAAAGTCATCTGATTTCTTTTTTTTTTTTGGTTTTGTTGTTTTGTCTTGTTTGCTTGTTTGCCATACCCAGCAGCTTGTGTGATTTAGTTCCTCAATCAAGGATTGAACCTGTGCCCTTGGCAGTGAAAGTTCAGAGTCCTAACCACTGGACCACTAGGGAATTCCCTTATTTTGTTATCTTAAACAGCTTTGTTGAGATATAATTCACATACCAGGCAATTTACCCATTTAAAGTATACAGCTCAATACCTTTTAGTGTGCTCAGAGTTGTAACACTATTACTACCATCACTTTCAGACTATTTTCATCACTTCAGAAAAGAAACCCTGTACCTATTAGCTCTCACTCCTCAATCTCATCATCCTTCCCAGCCCTTGGCAGCCACTGATCTGGCTTCTGTCTTGTAGACTTACCTACTCTGGATATTTCATACACATGGCCTTATACAACATGTGGCCTTTTGTGCCTGATTGTTTTCATGTAACATAATGTATTCAAGGTCATGTGTGAGTACTTCATTCCTTTTTATGCCTGAAGAATATTCCTTGATGTGGATATACCACATTTTGTTTATCCATTCATCTGTTAATGGGCATTTGAGGGTTTTCTACATTTTGACTATTATGAATAATGCTGCTCTGAACATTAGTGTACAAGTTTTTATGTGGACATTTGTTTTCATTTCTCTTGGGTATATAACTAGGAGTAGAATTTCTAGGTTATGTGGTAATTCTATGTTTAACTTTTGAGGGATTGCCAAACTGTTTTTCAAGGGGATTGTATCATTTTATGGCTCCCCTGATGGCTCAGCGGTAAAGAATTAGGCTGCCAAGCAGGAGATGTGGGTGGATCCCGGTGTTGCAAAGAAAAGAAAATGGCAACCCATTCCAGTATTCTAGCCTGAGAAATCTCATGGACAGAGGAGCCTAGTGGGCTACAATCCATGGGATCACAAGAGTCAGACACGACTTAGCCACTACACCACCACCACCACATACCATTTTAAATTCCCACTGGCAGTGTATTTTTCACATCCTATCTCATGTGGTTTTTGATTTGTATTTCCCTCCACTCCAGCGTTCTTGCTTAGAGAATCCCAGGGACAGGGGAGCCTGGTGGGCTGCCGTCTATGGGGTTGCACAGAGTTGGACACGACTGAAGCGACATAGCAGCAGCAGCAGCATGGCTAATGATGTTGAACATCTTTTCATGTGCTGATTGGCCATTTGTAGATCTTCTTTGGAGAAATATCTATTCAAATCTTTGGCCCATTTTTAATTGGGTTATTTGTCTTTATTATTAAGTCGTAAGAATTCTTTATATAGTCTAGATGCCAGTCCCTTATGATTTGCAAATATTTTCTCTTATTGTGTGGGTTGTCTTTTCATTTTCTTGATGGTATCCTTTGAAGCAAGATAACTGAATCTGAATTGCAAAAAATGTCAGTGTTAATTACCCTGAAACCCCATTAATTTGGACTCTGATAGTTTGAAATTGGAATTGGTCAGGGTAGAGGTTCAAAGTCCATCCATTCAACACACAGTTATTGAGACTATCTGTGGTCAGAAAATGTGCCAAGGCCCTGGAAATAAAGGGATGAGTGGAGCAAAGCCTGCTTCTGTGGCCCTCAGTCTGCTGCTGCTGCTGCTAAGTCGCTTCAGTCGTGTCCGACTCTGTGCAACCCCATAGATGACAGCCCACTAGGCTCCTCCATCCTTGGGATTCTTCAGGCAAGAACACTGGAGTGGGTTGCCATTTCCTTCTCCAATGCATGAAAGTGAAAAGTGAAAGTGAAGTCGCTCAGTCATGTCCGACTCTTAGTGACCCCATGGACTGCAGCCTACCAGGCTCCTCCATCCATGGGATTTTCCAGGCAAGAGTACTGGAGTGGGGCACCATTGCCTTCTCCATAGTCTGCAGTGAGGAGCAAACAAACACATCATCCAGCCAATGGGCTGAGCCCTGATGGCAAAACCCTGGGGAAGGAAGAGCTAACTCTGCTGTTAAAAAGGGGTTTACTAAGCAAATGAGCAGTGAAAACTATTTAGGAGAATAAAATGCCTCTGAAGCCTTCTCAAGGTCCTGATGGCTTCCAATTCTATGCTAACAAGAGATGTGGGGCCTTGCCCTCTCACCCTGGGAGCATGCCTGGCTTGGATCCTTCTGCTGCTCCCTGTGGGGCCTAGGACATTTCATCAACTTTAATCCTCATGATAACCTGATGGGTGAACTGTTATCATCACTGTCACTTGGGAGGTTCAGTGCCTTGCCCATGGTAACAACTGTTAATTGTTGGGACTGGGAATACTTTAGCCACGTGATGCAAAGAACTGATGCACTGGAAAAGACCCTGATGCCGAGAAAGACTGTGAGGTCAGGGGAAGGGGACAACAGAGGATGAGATGGTAGGATGGTAGCACAAACTCAATGGACATGAGTTTGAGCAAATTCTGGGAGGTACTAAAGGACAGGGAAGCCTGGTGTGCTGCTATCCATGGGGTCAAAAGAGTCAGAAACAACTGAGTGACTGAACAAACGAGAGCCCCCTCTGTCATCATGGAGCTCTGTTCTCTGTATTGGATTCCAGACCCACCAATCCCAGCATTATACACTGGTGCCTTCCCTAAGACAAGGATGATGCTCATGACCCAGATGGCAAAGCACTTGTCACCTGCTCTACCCAAGACCAAAGTATGGGCTCTCCAGGCCACACCAGCCTGGGGAATAGTAGTTGGAAGGTATATTTTCATCCACCAAACATTTGTTGTTTATGCCTACTCTCTATTTTAGGACCCCACCTCCAGCAAAACGGCTGGGACTCCCTGCCCCAGCCTGACCCCAGACCTTCCGTGGGTTCCAGTGGCTCCAGGTCCAGCTCTTACTCTTGACCCCCTTGTCCTCTTCGGTGTCCTGATGTGGATATAATCTTCCCCATCCTCTCTGAGTACTCTCTGCTGCCCAGGGAAGGAAACAGGGCTGCCTTATAAGCTCAGTATCCTAAAGAAAGCTTCTGTCTTTTTGTGCTAGTTTTTTGTTTCACAGTCTCTAGTATTTGGCTCAAAGGGCAGGCTAGGTTCATGAGCCACGCTGGACTCCAAGGCATTTCTCTTCCTACCAGTTCTTAAATTCTTTTCTCTGGGGGCGGGCGGGGGGTTGGGGAGGCTGTGCTGCATCTCTGTTGCCATGTTTGGGCTTCCTCTAGTTGTGTGGTGAGCGGGGTCTGCTCTTCGTTGTTGTTTATGAGCTTCTCATTGCAGGGGCTTCTCTTGCGGAGCACAGGCTCTAGGTGCGCGGGCTTCTGTAGTTGCTGCTCAGGTCAGTCTTGGTAGTTGTGGTACTTGGGCTTAGTTGCTCCCAGGCATGTGGGAACTTCCCATGCCAGGGATTGAACCTGTGTCCCCTGCATTGGCAGGCATACCCTGGTGGCTGGATCCACTGGATCACCAGGGACGTCCCTTTTCTTACATTCTTAAACCAAATTTACCCATACTTGCTTTTCTCTCGGGGCACATTGCCTCTCTTCTGGATTTTCAGCCCCTCATGCAGGTGGACCCCTGGAGTCCCACCACGTGGATCTTCCATTGGTCTGCAATGGACACACGGCTCAGATTCTGACCCCAGAGCCCCTCTCCCAGAGGCAGGAAGCAAGTTTCATGAAGCAGTCAAGGCCCCATCCACTAAGGCTGGGATCCAGGCTCCCAGCAGCTTTCCCGCACGCACGCTTCATGCAGCTCGGAAAACTAAGCTCCTTTCCCACCTTTGCCTCCTGCTGCAGCAGACCCTTGCAGCCAGACATCCCAGCCAGAGCTCAGCTCATTTCCTGCCAGAGAACATGGTTCAGTGGAGCTGGCTTTTCTGCTCTTGAAGGAGGTGCAGGATTCCATCCTTGAGTGAATCAGCCCTCATCAGCTCAATGGCCCGTGAGAGTCTAGTCTCATCAGGGGCACAGCAGTAGCCTCAAGTGGGGCTGCTTCCTCTCCTAGCAAGGGAGGGACTCCTAGGGAGACCCCAGAGGCCTTGGGAGGCATGTCCTTGGCCATCAGGAGCCACCAGGTTCACAGGGATACCAGCCGACCCCCGAGACCAGTCTCTAGAGGGGCAGAATAGAAAAGAGCGGCAGGCAGGGCAGGGCAAATTTTGTCTCTTGCTCATGATACCTGCCTTGGGGCTTTCCAGATGGTGGTGCAGCCTACTGCGGGGGGTCCCCAACCTCTGGGATCTAACTCTGGTGGTCAAAGGCAGAGCCGATATAATAATAATAGAAAGAAAGTGCACAATAAATGTAATGCACTTAGAGCATCCCCGAAACCATGCCCTGCCCCCAAAGGTTGGGGACCGCTAGCCTGTTGGAAGGAGCGTGGGCTTTTGCCAAATCCCAGTTTTATTTCTTTCTGGCTCTGACTTTGGACATGTCCTCTGACTTCTCTGAGCCTCAGGTATCTTACCTGTGAAATTACCTGAGTAATAGGACTTAACCTGTATCACTATATGGGAGGCAAAACTACTCAACATTTGGAAAGCACCAAGGATGAGGCAAGGCCCAAGGAGGCTTTGGAAAGTATTCATCTCTCTTTTTGGAGAATCTGTCAATCTGCACAGCTGTGAAAGGGAGAAGGGCTCCCGGGGCCAGGGGAAGGCAGTGGAACCTTAGTATCTAGCCTGCTCTGTTTTATTTTGGGGGTTCTAACGTAAGGTGTCGGAGAAGGCAATGGCAAGCCACTCCAGTACTCTTGCCTAGAAAATCTCATGGACTGAGGAGCTTGGTAGGCTGCAGTCCATTGGGTCGCTACTAGTCAGACACGACTGAGCGACTTCACTTTCACTTTTCACTTTCACGCATTGGAGAAGGAAATGGCAACCCACTCCAGTGTTCTTGCCTGGAGGATCCCAGGGACGGGGAGCCTGGTGGGCTGCCGTCTATGGGGTCGCACAGAGTTGGTGTGAGCTCCAGAAAGGAGGAAACCTGCATTTAAACACTGATTTTCTCTGTCGGGCCCACAGCACCCAGTCTTCCTCTCCCTGCAGTCATCAGAGGGCTGTTACCAAGTCCCATTTTTCTGTGGAAGAGAGTTTGTTTAACCTTTTATTTTGTATCAGTGAATAGCTGATTAACAATATTGGGGTAGCTTCAGGTAGACAGTGAAGGGACTCAGCCACACAGAGTCTGGATGGGGAAATGTAGAGTCTGGATGGGGGAAATGTGGAGTCCATGGGCTTCCTTCTGTCTGGACTTCTGAAGACAGGATTCTTCTACTCCTGCCCCATGCTTGATGCATTAAGAAAGCATGAAGGGAGCCTGCAGCTGCAGGTCCCTCTCCAGGAGCTCTCCTTGGCAGGACCTTAATGAAAGACTTTGTCAGTTGCTTATGATGTGTGCAGTTGACAGCATGGAGTCTGGCATCACAGCCAGCAGAGGGAAACCATGCAGAATCGTGGCCCCCACCTCACCAGAGGAGTTCCCTCCATAGCCTGCAACTCAAACTTTGGGAATACTTTTAGCCCCTAACCCAGGAGTAAAGGTTGGGTAAGATGCCAGCTGGGGACTGCACTTGGCGTCCAGGGGTCCCATCAGGACCTATTCACCTCTATCCCTTAAGGCTCAGTCAATGTGGTCTGTGCCCTTCTCACCACACCAGGGGCAGGGGTGGCACATTGATGGCTGACAGAGAACAGACAGTGGCCACCAGACCTCCCTGGCACCCACTGACCTCCCCTTCACCCACCCCCACCTTTGGCAGCTGCCTTGCATCCCCATCTTGAGGACCTAGGGCCCCTGTGCCTGATATCTGTGCTTCTGGAGTGCTTTAGCAAGCTAGCTGCTTTTTGCTGGAGAATTCTGAGGACCTCTTCATGCTATCCCTCTGCATTTGTCTTTTCCCAAAAGCTCTCAGCCAGCATTTCAACTTAAAACATAAACACACACACACACACACAAGCTCTAGAGTACAGTAAGTTATTACTGGCTTAGAAGAAAAGGAACCTTCACCAAACGAGTTTGGGAAAGGCTGCGTGTTACACTTCCCTCCTAGCAGCACAGAATCAGGGCCTCAGAGTTACCAACACTGCAGCCAGCTCTCTGAGAAATCTTGTAGGAAAGACAGCTGCTTAGCTCTGTGTCTCAGAAGTTTTAAATATCAGATCTGGAACACTGGCTGGAATAGTTGGGCTCCCATCTATGCTATAACCCATATAGGACCCTGGGATGAGCCACTGCAGAGAAAGGGAGGACAGCTAAAATAATCACTGGATGTTAATTAGTCCCCAGTGGATGTAAATAAATGGGAATGCCTTGGTGTCTTCCCTAATAACCTGTGGGACACCGGTATTCCACAAAACAGAAGCTAAGACATGCTGGTCTTCATGCAATTTAGTTAGCACCTAGCTGCCAGGCACTGTGTTAGGATATAGTGGAGAGCAAAATTAACATGCTTGTCTTGGCTATAACGGAGCAGCAAGACTAGCCAGGAGGGTGAGATAAACACACTGTGCATGTGATGATGAGTGTTTCAGAAAGATGAGTCCAGGGCACTGTGGATGGGGATGGTGTGCAACATGGGGGCGTTACCTAGTCTAGGAGGTCTTCCTAGGACACTGTTAATTGCTGATCTTGAAAAGATAAGTAGAAGGTAGTCAGGCATGGGATGGGGAGAGGAGAGTTTTCTGGGCAGAGGGAATAGTATGTGCTAATGGCCAGAGTTGAGAGATGCTTTTGGCTGCCAGTAACAGAAAACCAAACTCAAGCAGCTAAGTGGTAAGAAAATGAATTGAATTCCACAACAGGAAGTCTGGAGGTAGCATGGGCATCGTTGTGGTTGATTCTAGTGTTTCAGTGATGGCAGCAGGGATGTGGGCTCTTTGCTTTGTCTACCCCAGTGTCCATGCCTTCAGCTTTATTCTGGGATCAGCTCCCTCTTATATCGTTGTCAATTAGTAGCAAGCCTTTTTCAAGTCTTGTATAAGGGTGAGACCCAGACAACATCCTCTCTCTATGAGTCTTACTGGGCTGGTTTGGAGCATATAACCACCCAGAACCAATTATCGTCACAAGGAATGCCTGGCTCTGTCCAGCTTAGTCCGGGTTCTTACCAAAATAATGAAAAAGCACTTGTAAGGGAAATGGGATGACCATGATTGACTTAGACCAGACACTTTCCATAAAGGGCCAGATAGTAAATATTTTAGGCACTGTGAGCCCTACATTCTCTGTTACAACTTCTTTTATAGCACAAAAGTAGCCATAGACAAGACGTAAGTAAATGAGCTTGGCTGTGTTCCAAGAAACTTTATTTATGGATGTTAATATTTTAATTTCATGTAATTTTCACATCACAAAATAGTCTTCTTTTGATTTTTTTCCAGCAATTTAAAAATGTCAAAACCATTCTTAGCTTGTGGACCATACCAAACCCTCGCCCCATCCCCTGACACAAAAAATAGGTGGCACATAAAATTTGGCCCATGGGCCATAATATGCTGACCTCTGGTTTAGACTGATCGGAACTCATTCCTGGAGCAGGGTTCAGTCCTAAGCCACGTGGCTATCACATAGTGAGGGAGGGGTGAAATGGATGGGGAGACTACCTCAGTGTCCTTCACCGAGAGCCTAGTTCTTTCAAAGGTCTGTAGGCAGTCAAATGACTGGATTATAGACAGTGAGTATCACAAAGAGTTGTGATACTTCTTGGCACACAAAGCCTCCATCAACCTCTCCTGAGCAGCTCTGCCCTTCTCCCTGCCTGGGTACCACCCTGATGTCTTACCAGCTTCACCAATACACCAGCTAAAAACCTAATCCTGGAAAATTGTGGCAATGGTCTGAGGAATCTCCCTCTCACTTCCAAGTAACACCAAACCCTGTGCATGTCGGTGGGGTCTTCCTGAAGACAGGGCCCCCCACTTTTGTGGCTATACCCAACGGAGTGCCTGCAGTCAGTGAGGAAGTAGTCATTGAGATGCTCACCAGGTTTGCAGCCCCCATGGGTGCAGTAGGGGAAGCAGGAGGAGTTGAATGATTTTCCTTTATAGCAAAGGCATGGTGTCCAAAACAAACACACACAAATCTTTCCATGTTCTGTGGTGCAGAGCCGCCTGGGTGATAGTGGCATGATGAAATGACCTCAACTCCCAGCATCTGTTTATGCCACACAGTGAAAGTTAATGAGGGCTGACCCTCAGCTAAGCTGGGAAGTCAATCAGAGTTCAGCTTCTGGTTCCAGCCATTCTTTCTGAAGATGGCTCCTTCTTTGACAAACTCGATTCTAGTCCCATTACTGTACAAGGTCGCGTCTCCCCTCTGACCTTGCCCCGTCCTTTATAATCAACAAAGGTCTGCTGTTGGCCAGTACTGCTGGAGACTGGCTGACAGGGTGTACTTTCTTTTGAATCAATTTCAGGTCTTCTGTTTCTCATGCTGTGTATGTATTTTTGCTTAATTTTTGTATTTTATGCAATGTGTCTCTGATAATTTCAGGCCAAGCAGGCATGTGGTTGAGATTGGTTTGGCACAAGGAATGAAAGAGAGCAGAAATCACAGCGATATTAAACAATGTTTGGCATATGGACATCAAGGGCTGGGTGGATAGGATGAGTTGGCAGATTGGGATCGATGTGTATACACTATTGACTCTATGTATAAAATAGATAGCTAATGAGAACCTACTGTATGGCTCAGGAAACTCTACTCAGTGCTCTGTGGTGACCTAAATGGGAAGAAAATCCAAAAAGAGAGGATATATATGTATATATATATACACACACACACACATATAGCTAATTCACTTTGTTGTACAGTCAAAACTAGCACAACATTACAAAGCAACTATATACCAATAAAGATTAATTAAAAATAAGTAAACAATATTTGTGTTTCACTTTACCATTCATAGAGCATGTGCACGTGTACCCACACACACTATTTCTTACAGACCCTGTGAGATAATAAAGCTAAGATGGTGCCATCACTATCAAACCCATTTTACAGGCAAAGAAACTGAGGCTTAGAGAGACTAACTGACCCAGAGTTGCTCCATAGCTAGTATTTGTGGGACAGAGAGTTGAACCTAGAAGTTCAGACTGTGTCAAAATGTGTGTTCTTTTCACTAAGCTCTGCTCCCCGCTGTCCCACCAGTCCCTGGCCATCCTCAGCTCTCTCTGGGCCTGTTCATCAGGGCAGCATGAAGATAAATCTCATTAGGAACCTTGGCAACAAACTGACTCACCTTGGTGATGCTAAGGCTGACTGAAGCTTCTTTCTTTCTTTTTTAGCTCCTGGGAGTAGGCATGATGAGTATTGTGAATATTGTGCTGTCACTTGTTTCTGTTCATTCATTTAGTTTATCAGCATCTGTTTAGTACCTACCGGATCCTAGGCTCTGTGCTTAGGTACAGGGGATCCCAAGAGAAGAACTATACTCTCCTTCCTCTGCTGCTGCTGCTAAGTTGCTTCAGTCGTGTCCGACTCTGTGCGACTCCATAGACAGCAGCCCACCCGGCTTCTCTGTCCCTGGGATTCACCAGGCAAGAATACTGGAGTGGGTTGCTACTTCCTTCTCCCCTCCTTCCTCTAGTAAGTGGACAATTACCACACTTCAGGATCAGGGTGAACTTCAGGGCAGGAAACAGTGGCTCGTGAGAAAGGATGTCTAACCCAAGCTAGGGAGGGCCAGTTAATTAAAAAAAAAAAAATCAGAGAAAGAAAAGAGTTGGTCCAGGTACGCAGGACTCGGTCAAAAGGCCAGAGTATGCAATTAGGAGATATACAGTCAAAGGAGTGTGTGTGTGTGTGTGTGTGTGTGTGTGTGTGTGTGTGTGTGTGTGTTTTACAGGAAAATGAGAACATGTTATATTCTCAGGAGGAGTGGGGGACAAGGTGGAGAGAAGGCATGGGAAGAGCAGGAAAGGGTGAGATATAGAATATTGCTAGAAGGACTGGCCTTGCTCAGGTGAGGGGTCTGTTCATCTGGGACAGGAGAGAAAGTGGGTATAAATATTGATGCATTCACTCATCTCATCGTATTAATTCATTAAATATGTATTGAGTGCTGTGGTGTGTCAGCATTACTGTTGATGAGGATATAAAGTTGAAAATAATGAATTCAGTGCATATTTGCTGAGTTCCTATCTGCTGTGCAATATATATTGAGTGTTTATCTTGTGCTTGTTTTGTTTGAAGAGTTTTGCATGTGTTATTTCATTTAATCTTCATAACAGCAGATGCCAATGTTATCATTATTTCTAGATGGGTAAACTGGAGACACAGAGATTAGGTAACCAATGTTCCAAAGCTGATAAGTGGCAGAGACAAGCTTTGAACCCAGTCAGCCTGTGCTCTGAAGCCTGTGCTTATAACAATTGAGAGTACTGTCTCAAGAAACTTGTAAGCCCATTGGTGTAGACAGATGTACAGATAAACAATTAAAATTCAGCAGGTTTCTATTTTGACAGTATGGTTGACTAATAAATTGAAAACTCCTCCCTGAGAAAACACCAAGAAATTCTGGATTAAATATAATAGCAAACCCTTTCCAACTCTAGCTGAGCAGGAATGACAGGAAGGAAAACTACCAGGGATGAAAAATGAAGAGAAGCTGAAAACTAAAGTGGTAAGCATTTGAAGTGATACCGTGGCAGCTTTGGGTGGGTAAGTGGAGAAGTGCGGTGCTAGTCTCGGATTCAGAGAGTTTGGATTTCATTGACCATGAAGAGATAGGAGTAAAGACCCTGGAATTGTAATGTGGAGAGTTAGAATTGAGAACTCCACATGAAGATGATGTCTTCAGTGAAATGGGGACCTATAAAATAGCCCACTCATGGGAACAGGGTGATAATTTGGACTCGAATAAGAAAAAATAGTTCCTGAGATTTTATAACCATCAGTTCAGTTCAGTTCAGTCGGTCAGTCATGTCCGACTCTTTGCGACCCCATGAATCGCAGCACACCAGGCCTCCCTGTCCATCACCAACTCCCAGAGTTCACCCAAACCCACGTCCATTGAGTCAGTGATGCCATCCAGCCATCTCATCCTCTGTTGTCCCCTTTTCCTCCTGCCCACAATCCCTCCCAGCATCAGGGTCTTTTCCAATGAGTCAACTCTTCGCATCAAGTGGCCAAAGTACTGGAGTTTCAGCTTTAGCATCATTCCCTTCAAAGAACACCCAGGACTGATCTCCTTCAGAATGGACTGGTTGGATCTCCTTGGAGTCCAAGGGACTCTCAAGAGTCTTCTCCAGCACCACAGTTCAAAAGCATCAATTCTTCAGCGCTCAGCTTTCTTCACAGTCCAACTCTCACATCCATACATGACCACAGAAAAAACCATAGCCTTGACTAGACGGACCTTTGTTGGCAAAGTAATGTCTCTGCTTTTGAATATGCTCTCTAGGTTGGTCATAACTTTCCTTCCAAGGAGTAAGCGTCTTTTTATTTCATGGCTGCGGTCACCCATGGGGGACCCTTAATAGGTCTGAGGTTTGAGTTTATCCTCCTTGCTCTTTCAGGAATTACCAAGTGGAAGCATCTGTAATAAAATGTAGCAGCAAGTTGGTGATGCTCCTGGAGTTTCTGACGGAAGCAAAAATAAAACCTCTCACATGGATGAATCTTCAACCATGGTTACAAAGCATTCCCATAGATAAAACCTCATGAATGACAGTCAGTAGACACAGCTAAGATCAGGATGAGACCCTCGGGAAGTGCAGCTTTGAAACACTGGATTTAAACTACCTGTTGGACTGTTGTTATTGTTCAGTTGCTAAGTCATGTCCAACTCTGCAACTCCACGGATTGTAGCCCACCAGGCTCCTCTATCCATGGGGTTCTCCAGGCAAGAATGGTGGACTGGGTTGCCATTTCCTTCTTCAGGGGATCTTACCAGACCAGGAATCAAACCCATGTATCCTGCATTGGCAGGCAGAGACTTTGTCACTGAGCCACCAGGGAAATCCCACATGTTAGACTTGGTGGGCTTAAATAATATATTAGAGAACTTGCCATTCAACAGCAGCAGAATACACAGTCTTCACAAGTGCTCATGGAACATTCTCCAAGAGAGATCATATCTTAATCAATTTTAAAAGATTAAAATCATATAAAGCAAATTTTTCACCATGATGGTATGAATTAGAAATCAGCTCTAGGAAACAACAGGAAAATTCACAAACACAGGCAGATTAAACAACATACTACTGAAAAGCCAATGGGTCAAAGAAGAAATCAAAAGAGAAATAAAAAAAAATCTTGAGACCAATGAAAATGGAAATACAATATATCAAAACGTATGGGATGCAACAGAAGCAATTCTAAGAGGGAAGTCTATGGTATTAAACACCTAACATTGAGGAAAAAGAAAGGCTTTAGGGGTCAAAGCCTCATAACAAGCTCACAAGCCTATGAGTTCTACATGAGGAAGACAAGCTCTCAGAATGTCTGGCTTTAAAGGCCAGTAGGACTTGTGATGGGAGAGCTGGAGGGCTATAGAAAAGAGATTCTGCTCTTTAAGGGCACATGCAAAATCGCACAGACTGAGTATCAGCGCAGAGGCAGTAATTCGAAAGGAGCCTAGGTCAGAACCACTTGCTTATCTTGGAGATCCTCCTAGCGAGGCGGGAGGCAACTGGGATTCTCCCTGGGGACACAGGTACTGGCAGCAGCTGTCTTTAGGAACTTGTTCTATCACACTGGTGCTGACAAGCACCGTTTTTGAATATTCCTTCTAGCTGGGGACTTACAACCCCTTAGTGGGCCAAAATAAGCCCCAGGCCCCTTTGGGTCCCAGCTAGCTGCCCTGGGACCTGTACCCTCCTACCAGTAGTCAGGTATCAGCCCCAGGCCCCCTCAGGGAAAGCAGCCATCTGTGCCAGGACCTGGCCGTGCCCACCAGTGGGCCAGCAGCCTCCAACCAGGCTGGGGACCAGCCACACCTGCCAGCATGCCCACAGTATTCAGCCCTGCCACAACAGAGGGGCCCACACAACCCGCATACGGCGGTACCCCTAGAGCATATAACTGTGGTGACCAGAGGGCAGTTACTGGACCCCATAGGATATCTCCCATTTAAGGCCACTTTTCTAAGATTGGAAAATGTAACCAACCTACCTACTACAGAGAAATGAACACAGAGAATTGGGCAAAATGAGAAGACAGAGTAATATGTTCCAAACAGATGAATAAGGCAAAACCTGATAAAAAGAACTGAATGAAATGAAGATAAGTGATCTACCTGATAAAGAACTCAAGTTAATTAAATTATCATAAAGATGCTTAATGAAAAACTAAAAGCAGAACTACCATTTCACTCCTGGGTTTGTATCAAAAAAACAAACAAACACTTATTCAAAAAGACACATGTACCCCCGAAGTTCATAGCAGTATCATTTATAATATCCATGGTATGGAAGCAACATAAATGCCCATCAACAGATGAATGGATAAGGATACACCCTCACAATGGAATACTACTCAGCCATAAAAATGGACAAAATTTTGCCATTTGTAACAGTGCGGATGGACTTGGAGGCCATTGTGCTAAGTGAAATAAGTCAGACAGAGAAAGAAAAAACAGTGTATGATATCACTTATATGTGAAATCTAAACAATGCAACAAGCTAGTAAACATAACCAAAAAGGTGGACTCACAGATCTAGAGAATAAACTAATGGTTACCAGTGGGTGGGGAGGGCAATATAGGGGTGAATAAATGGAAGATATAAACTATTGAATGTAAAATAGGCTCAAGGATGTATTTAAAAAAAATGATGCTCACCAAACTTGGGAGAATTGATGAACACAGTGATAATTTTAACAAACAGTAAGAAAATATAAAGGAGAACCAAGCCAAGCTGAAGAATACAATGACTGAAACAAACAGTATACTAGAAAGAGTCAACAGTAGATTAGATGATAGAGAATGGACCGGTGAACTGGAAGACAGAGTAATGGAGATCACCCAAGCTGAGCAGAAAAGAGAAAAAGGAATTTTAAACAATGAGGCTAGTTTAAGAGACTCCTAGAACAACTTCCTGTGTACTAATATTGGCATCATAGGGAATAACATCCTGTGTACTAATATTGGTATCCAGAAGGAAAAGGAGAGAGAGGAGAAAGGGGCAGAGAATTACTTGAAGAAATAATACCTGAAAATTTTCTTAACCTGGAAAAGAAAGCAGACTCCAGGTACAGAAAGCAAAGAGAATCCCATACAACCAAACCCAAAGGAGTCCACACCAGCTCTTGCCACTTTTATTCAATATAATATTAGAAGTCTTAGCCACAGAAATCAGACAAGAAAAAAAGGCATCCAAATTGGAAAGGAAGAAGTAAAACTTACTGTTTGCCAATGACATGATATGATATTTAGAAGATCCTGAAGATACCACCAAAAAACTATTATAACTAATAAATGAATTCAGTAAAGTTTCAGGGTATAAAATTCATATATAGAAATCTGTTGCATTGCTATATGCTAACAATGAGCTTTCAGAGGAGTAATTAAGACAATGATCCCATTTACAATAGCTTCAAAAATAATAAAATACTTAGGAATAAACTTAACAAAGGAGGTGAAAGATGTGTACATGAAAAACTATAAGACTTCGATGAAGGAAATTGAATAATAAAATGAAAGCATACTCAGTGCTCCTGTGTTGAAAGACTTAATCTTGTTAAAATATCCATACTATTCAAACAATCTACAGATTCAATGTAATCTTTATCAAAATTTTATGACATTTTGCACAAATAGAAAAAAACCCTAAAATTTATATGAAACCATGAAAGACCCCAAATAACCAAATCAGATTCAAGAAAGAACAAATCTGGAGATATCATGTTTCATAGTTTTGAACTATTGCAAAGCTATGGTTATCAAATTAGTATAACATTGGCATAAAGACAGACACATAGATCAGTGGAACATGAGCCCAGAAATAAACCCACACTTATATGGTCAGTTAACTTATAATAAAGGAGCCAAGAACATATTATAAGGAAAAGACAATCTCTTCAATAAATTGTGTTGAGAAAGCCACAGCCATATGTTAAATAATGAAGCTGGACTCCTATCATACCTCCACAAAAATCAATTCAAAATAGATTAAAGAATTAAATTTAAGACATGAAACTATAAAATTCCTAGAAAAAAAGCATAGAGGGTAAACACCTTGATATTCCACTGTAGCAATAATTTTTGGGTTTGACACCAAAACAAAGGCAACAAAAGGGAAAACAAGCAAATGGGACTATATCAAACTAACAAGCTTCTGTACAGCAAAAGAAATCATCAACAAAATGGAAAGACAACCTATGGAAGGGGAAAACTATTTGCAAATCATATATCTAATAAGAGGTTAATACCAAGAAGTCACAATTCAATAGTAGAAAAAGAGAACCCATAACAACCTATTTAAGAAATAGAGGAATTGAATAGATACTTTTCCAGTGAATTATACAAATGGCCAGCAGGAACATTAAATGATTCTAATCATTAAGGGGCTGCCCTGATGGCTCAGCAGTAAATCTGCCTGCTAATGCAGAAGGCACAAGAGACACTGGTTCTATCCCTGGGTTGAGAAGATCTCTTGGAGAAGGAAGTGGCAACTCACTTTTGCCTGGGAAATCCCATGGACAGAGGAGCCTGATGGGTTATAGTCCATGAGGTTGCAAAAGAGTGAAACATGAATTAGTGACTAAACAACAACAATCACCATTAATCATCAGGGAAATGCAAATCAAAACTACAACGTCATCAAAATTTAAAAATATCATCTCACACTTCTTAGAATGTTGATGAGAGTGTAGAGAAAAGGTGTCCTTATGCACTGTGGATGAGAATGTAGAGTGGTGCAGCCACTTTGGGAAACAGTATGGAGGTTTTCTCAAAAAATTAAAAATAGAACTGCGAGGTGATCCAGCATTTCATTTCGAAGGAAATGAAAACAGGCTCTTTAAGAGATACCTGCGCTTCTGTGTTTATTGTGGCATTATTCACAAGAGCCAAAATATATGGGAGGAACCTAAGTGTCTACAGTGTAGTAGTGTCTACACAGAAAAAAATAATTGATTAACAATTTAATTAAAACACTGGGGAGAAAAGGAAGTGCTGCTCAAGAACCCACAGTCATGTTCACACTGCAGGGTGCTCAGGGTCTAAGATATCAAGGTCTGCCTGCTGGGCAGGGCTCCGCCTGGTCATATGAGCATGGATGGGTAGGCATTTGCTAAAGGGATTTCTGGGGAGTGGCATTAGGGTTCTTCAGACAAACAAAACCAATAGGGTGCGTGTGTGTGTATACATGTGCATATATATATGGAGATATACTCTTTTAAGGAACTGGCTCATGTGATTGTGGGGGCTGCAGGGCGGGCCAGCAGGCTGGTAATCCAGGAAAGACTGATGTAGTTTGAGTCTGAAGGCAGGTCTGAGGGCAGGATTTCTTCTTCTTGGGGACCTCAGTCTTTTTCTCTTAAAGCCTTCAATTTTTCAGATGAGAGTAATTCGGTATACTCTCTATACCCACATTATGGAGAGTAATCTGCTTTACCCAAAGTCTGCTGATTTAAATGTTAATCACACCTAAACACGCTTTCACAGCAACATCTGGACTGGTATTTGACCAAATATCTGGGCACCAGTACCAAGTTGATACAGAGAATTGACCATTGCAAAGTGCAGCCTGAGAGTCTGTGTTCCACCTGTGAACTGGGAGGCAGGGTCATCTGCTGAGAGTCAGGCGATGAGGGTGCCCAGGAAGCTGAGTCTCTGACTGTGGGAGTCAGAGACACAGTGGTAATACAATGGCAGAGGGTTGCTGAGCCATGTGAGGGACCAGCTGAGCATGCATGAGGGCATGAATATATGAATAAATGAATGAATGAATATCTCGATGAGAGCAGAGGGACAAGCTGATGCCATGATGGCAGCCACCTCTGCCACCAAGGCAGGAGAGGAGATAAAGATGAGAATAGGTACAGACAGGTGAGTGGGTAGGCCAGGCGGATGAGAAAATCCAGCAGCCTCCCCCTTCCCCTTCTCTGCCCTGTGCACCCAGGGTGGTTCACAGTTTCAGTACTTCTCATTTCATTTCACTGGTATTAGAAGAGGACCCTGTTGCATGGGCCCTCCTCATCTAATATTCTGGAACATGCTGGAGCCTCTATTTCTTTTGCACCTGATCTGCCGACAAGCTCAGGGCTCCAGCTTTCTAGAACCTGCTGTAGATTGAATAATCTGGAGTCTTACATGTGAAACTGCATACAAGCCATACAAAAAGACCCTTTAGGGGAAGAAACATATGATGAGGGTGAGGAGGGACAAGTGCCCAGAGAGGCTGCTGGGGCTGGATGGCAGGAGAACCAGAAATTATAGCCGAGTTCTGGCCCTGGCTCTGTCCTTACCTCTTGTGTGACTTGGGCAAAACTGGGGCTCCCAGTACCTGCCCAGAGACCTCACCAGGCCATCTAAGGTCTAACAAGTTCACGATGCAGAGGTGCTTTGAACAGTGTAAGACATAACAACCACAACATATACCATTTAAGGATACTCAATATATGCATGGAACACAGAAAAGGGAATTTCCAGTGCACTGGTTGGAGTGGGAAGGGGTAGGAGAAGGCTTTCACATATCATCCTGGGGTGGGGAAGGCCTTCAGCAAGCACCTGCTGTACTCTAGACCCTGTGGTGGGCACTTGCTGTGCAGCCGCTCATTTAAGCCCATGACGACCCCAGTGAGAACAGGTGGGTCAATCAAACCAAGTAACTTAACTGAGGGCAAAAGTTCAATGGTGGAGCTGAAACTGGAATTTGGGGGTGCTTGACTCCCGGGCCTGGGGTCTCCCCACCCCCACGCTGTACCCTCTTGGGGTGTTTGTGAGCTGATTTTATTATTATCCTCGG
Organism: Nanger dama; assembly: GCA_917880005.1. NCBI lineage: Eukaryota > Metazoa > Chordata > Mammalia > Artiodactyla > Bovidae > Nanger > Nanger dama. The sequence goes on from CAKJTW010000014.1 coordinate 31,638,391, forward strand.
ACCTGAGGATTTAATGCACAGCACAGTGATTGTAGTCAACCGTATATCCTATAAGCTTTAAATCTGCTGAGAGACTGGATCTTCGTGTGCTCACCACGGAAAAGAATGATGATGTTGTGATATGATCAAGGTGTTAGCCACAGTGGTGGTCACACTTTCAGCTATCAATGTATGAAACCAACACCCTGTGTGCCTTAAACTTACATAACGCAATATGTCAACTATGTGCCAATAATTAATTAAATAGTGTTGTTGGGGTCAGGCTCAGCTTCTTTCACCACTGCTGGCACTCAGGCCCCCTGGGCAGGCTGCATGGTGTGATGGTGAGCCAGGGGACTTTCCTGAGCAGGCGCCTGGGTTTGACTGTGAACCTGGGCACCGAGGCTTAAAAGAGTTAATAACACTTCATAAACATGACAGCGAAAGGCCAGCCTCTGAGAATTGTTCCAGCAGGAGCTGGGCCTTCCCTGAATCCTTTGTTCTCTTGTTGCTGTGCTCACAGTATCCTCTGAGCTCATGAAGTAAGTGGTGGTGGAAGCAGTAAAACAGGCAACAGGCTGCATGCTCACATCTCTGCTGCACCTCTGGGACCCGTGTGGGTCAGAGCGCCAGGTGGCGGGAGCGGCAAGAGCTGGAGAGAGTGCTATCCAATGTCCGTCCCGCCTCAGCAGGAAGGGACCTCCTGGGAGGCTGGAGTTCCCCCTTCCTTGTTTCCTGACCTCATCTGGAACCTCTCTTTTATGGATGGGACCACCTCCTTCAGGACTCCAGTCTCTGTCTCAAAGGTGGGAGGTTGCTAGATGCCCTTGGAGAGGAATTAGGCAATATAAATGATCTAGCCTTGCATACCAGATTACCCCAAACTTAGTGGCTTGAAGCAGTGTTTATCATCTCACACGGCTTCTGAGGGTCAGGCAGCCAGGGGCTCCTAGCTGGATGGATCTGGCTCAGTCTCTCCTGGGGCTGCAGTCAAGGTGTTGGCCGTGGCTGCAGTCGTCTGTAAGCTCATTCGTGGTTGTGGTCAGACCTTGATTCCTTGCTGGCTGTTGGCTGGACACTTTAGCACCTGGTCATGCGGTTCTCTCCATAGGATTGCTCACAGCATAGCACTTTCCCAGAGCAACAGGGCTGTGTCTGTGAGAGAGAGAGGGTGAAAGTGTTGGTCGATCCCACTGTGCGAGCCTATGGACTGTACCCGCCAAGCTCCTCTGTCCATGGGATTCTCCAGGCAAGAATACTGGAGTGGGTTGCCATGCCCTCCTTCAGGGGATCTTCCCAGTCCAGGGGTCAAACTCACATTTCTTACATCTCCTGCACTGGCAGGTGGGTTCTTTACTAGCACCACCTGGGAAGCCCCCTTCCTTGAGGGCAGGGACCATGAATATGTCCATCTTGCATTCTCACTGCTTGCACTGTTGGCAAGAAGTAGAGCCTTGCTGAATGATGAGTGTTCTTTTGGAGGGCAGGAGTTTTAAAATGTCTGAGAAAGATAGGATTGGACCCCTCAGCAAACACACAGACACCAGGACGACTGATTGGGGAAGAAAAACAAGAAGGATAAATTTTTTTGAAGATTAGAGACTGACTCTTTATACATCCTTATGTTTTATAGACAGGGATGAGATGAATGTGAATTTAAATAAAGACTCGAGTCCTTATTTAATGATGCAGTTATCAGGCTGTATTTGGCAACATGTCTCCTGAAATTAAGTTTGAAAGTCAACCTTTTCAAATACTAAATTACCCTTTGGGTCTGCCAGCGTTAATTATAAATATAGCAAAAGCTGACCTCATTACCATCAGATTCATGGAGTGGGTTAATATTTGGTAGACTAATCAGTTCTGAATGCTGAGGAATGAAAGCTTACTAAAGGACAGAGTCTGACGGAAAATCAGGGGCTGGACCACATCTGCAGCCAAGTCCATTATACAGGGGTCAATGAGCCCTTGCTTCAAATCAACGGGGACTTAGAGCATTCCAGATTCTTATAACAGGGTGGGCTGATGTTGCCTTTGACTGGGGCAGTGCGATGCCTTGATGAGTGGAGAGAGTGGGCTCCTGGGAATCCTGGCCTGTGCTTGGTGGGATGCATCTCTACTGCTGGTCTGTTAGGCCCAGGAATGGAAGGTGCTGGTTTGCTCCATGACCTCTGCTGTGTGTTCCTTCATGAGGGAGGAGAATGGCTGGGACAGAGGAGTGAGCGGCCAAGCGTGATTCTCCCCTGTTCCCTGTGGACCCCCAGGAAGGTGTGATACCTGTGATAGAGAGGAGGAGCCACCCTCTCTTGCAGGAGATGGCACTCAGTCCTGTGTGAGCCAGGAGAAAGGGAGAGTGAAGAAGAATGTCCACAGTCTTGGTCTCTCTTCACCCTGAGAGCCCAAGCAGAGTGGGCTATGCAGTGGGCCCATGGAGAGGGAGCATTTCAACCAAGTGTCTTTTAAATTGCAACTGCCCTGGTTAGGGAGGTGGAGGAAGAAGAGAGTAAGTTGGATAAGTAACCCTTTGACTATTAGTCAAGGGCAAGAATGTGCTGTTAACCAGATCATTCTAGAACTGGAGGTGCCTGTGTTTCCAGTAGTGGGAGCTGGGGCCTGGATTCAGAGTAGAAGTGAAAGTGGTCAGGTGGCTTAAGCACTTAGATTTCTTTATCATCATCTGTAAATTAAAATAATGATAATAATCATTTTGAAAAATAATAAAAATATTACCCACATATTGGATTTTGGTGTGTAAAAGTCAAGAGAAAAAAGACATATATACCAAAAAAAAAAAAAAAATACAAACTGCCAGGGACATAGAAGCATCCAGCAAATACTGGTTTCCCCTCTTTCCCTAAGACATGAGAGTGGTATCTTCCTTAAATAAAATAACTCCTTCTCTCCCTCCCTCCCTCTGTGCTTTCTTTCATTTCTCCCAACCAAACAGCTAGTATGTATTCATCACTTAGCACTTAAGAGGTGATTTAAGAAATTCTTTGGTGGTCCAGTGGTTAGGACTCCTTGTTAAGATCCTGAAAGCCGTGCAGCACTGCACCCCCCATAAAGGGATGATTTATTACACAGAACATTCTAGGAAAACCATTGGAATGTACTGAACAGAATATTGGTAGTAAAGGATCTCATTTTTAGTTTTAATCCCTTAACACATTCAGCTGTGAGTCATTGAGTTGGTTTAATCTTTCTGGGCTTCTGAATACTCATCTATAAAATGGGAATGCTAATATTTTCCTATTATCCCCTTTTGCTGTTGTTCAGTTGCTCAGTCATGGCTGACTCTTTGCGACCCCATGGGCTGCAGCATGCCAGGGCTTCCTGTCCTTCACTATCTCCCAGAGTTTGCTCAAACTCATGTCCGTTGAGTCGGTGATGCCATCCAGCCATCTCATCCTCTGTCGCCCCCTTCTCCTCCTGCCTTCAATCTTTCCCAGCATCAGGGTCTTTTCTGATGAGGCGTCTCTTCACATCAGGTGGCCAGAGCATAGCAACTTCAACATCAGTCCTTCCAATGTATATTCAGGATTGACTTTCTTTAGGATTGACTTGTTTGATCTCCTGGCAGTCCAGGACTCTCAAGAGTCTTCTCCAATAGCATGGTTCAAAAGCATCCTAGATTATTAAAAACTGTGAATGAGATAAGATGTGTGAAAGTGCTCTGCAAACTACAAGGGCTTCCCAGGTGCCACTAGTGGTAGAGAACCTGCCTGCCACTGAAGGAGACATAAGCATCATGGTTCCTCCCTGGCTCAGGAAGAGTCCCAGGAGGAGGGCATGGCAACCCTCTCCAGTGTTCTTACCTGGAGAATCTCATGGACAGAGGAGCCTGGAGGGCTGTGGTCCATGTAAAGTGAGTGGCAAATAGTAGAAGACACAATTTTTGCATTAAAAATTATTTTAAATTGTGGTGAGATGTATAACATAAAATTTACCATAGTAATCATTTGTAAGTGTAGAGTGTAGAGTGTGTGATATGAAGTACTTTCACAGTGTTTTGCAACTGTTACCACCATCTATCTCCAGAACTTTTCTCATGTTGCAGAACTGGAGCTCTATACCCGCTGAATGTTACCTGCCCATTTCTGGCCACCCCCAGCCTCTGACAGACACCTTTATACTTTCTGTCTTTATAAATTTGGATACTTTAGATATCTCATATAAGGGGAGTCATACAGTACTTATCTTTTTGTTTCTGGCTTCTCTCACTTAGCATAATTTCCTTATGGTTCATCCATGTTGTAACATCTCTTAGAATTTCATGCTTTTAAGGGGGGCAATGTTTGTATATACAAAGGAATATTGTCTATCCATTCATCTGTTGGTGGACGCTTGGGTTGCTGCCATGTTTTAGCAATTGTGATTAACACTGCTATGACCATGGATATACAAATACCTCCTTGAGACCCTGCTTTCAATTCTCCTGGATATATACCCAGGCATGGAATTGCTGGATCATATGGTAACTCTATTTTTAACTTTTGAGGAGTCACCATATTGTTTTCCATAGCAGCTGCACCTTTTTACGTTCCCTCCAGCAGTACACAAGCATTTCGGTTTCTCTACAACCTTGCCAACACCTGTTATTTATTATTTTTTGTTTTTTGGGGGAGGGGGTGTTTGTTTTTGTTTTTCATAATAGTCATCCAAATGAATGTGAGGTAAAAAAAGAAGACACAGTGTTAGTGATTTTATAAGTAATTGATTTAATTATAGCTCACTTTATTCAAAACAGAAAAGAGAGGGGGATTCTAGATTAGTTTATTAAGATGAGGATGTTGCTCTGGAAGAAGTCATGGTTTAGAGGGAAATCAAGGCTCTCACATCAGTATGTGTACTGTGGATCACTTACAGATGCTATCCGAATGATGGATGGACAGAGGGAGTGCATTTGCCTCAAGTGATCCTTGAAAGTATGTGTGAGACTCTGTTTTTGAGTCAGACCTTGAAGAATGGCTGAGATTTCGATACACAGCAGTTGCAGAGGAGGGATAAAGTGTGGTTATCTCTGCATGAAAATAGCATGGTTGAGGACATCTTAGAAGCAGTCAGGTGTGTTCAGAGAATGCTCCTCAAAGTGTGGTCCCTGGATTACCAGTGTCAGCAGCTCCTAGTAATTTGTTAGAAGTGAAAATTCTCGGGCATCTCCCAGACCTGTGCGTTCATGCTAAGTCACTTCAGTCATGTCCAACTCTTTGCAGCCCCATGGACTGTAGCCCACCAGGCTCCTCTGTCCATGGGATTCTCCAGGCAAGAATACTAGAGTGGGTTGTCATGCTGTCTTCCAGGGATCTTCCCGATCCAGGGATTGAACCCACATCTCTTGTGTCTCCTGCATTGGCAGGTGGGTTCTTTACCACTAGTGCCACCTGGGAAGCCCACCCCACCAGACCTGTACCCCCAGTCAGAAACTCTGGGAACGGGAACGGGCAGAGTGTTGTAACATGCTTCGGGGAGATGGATACACTCTTTGCTTTATATAAGAAGGAGTAGAAGCAGTTTAAAGAGGGTAGAGTTGGTTACAGGTTAGATTATGAAGATTTAGAGTTAAGTTAGGGAACTGAGCTCTGTTTATAACTGTCTGGTGATTTCCCATTGCAACTGGAATAAAATGAAACTTCTCATCATGACCCAGGAGGCAATAAGCTGCCTCTGTCCCCGTCTTTATCCTCCCTGCTTCTCTGCATTCACTATACTCCAACCACTGCACTCTAATTCCTGCCAAGCTATTTCTCATTCCTTCAACTTGGAATATTTTTTTCTCTCCCCAATGGCTTCTTCCTCCTTGTCATTTCGGTGTCTGCTCAGATGATGCCTCTTTACGGATTCACTTTCCCTGACCATTTCCCCTCATTATACTCTCCTGAGATCCTATTTTTCACAGCACTTGTTGCTGTCTGAAATTACCCTATATTTCTTTCTTTACACAATCTTTGTCTGCCTTCCCCGACCAGAACATGAGATCCTCGAGTCTGGGTCTCTGTCTTGTTTACCAGTCTATTTCCAGTGCTCAGAACAAAACCTGACCCATGGTAGGTGTCCAGTTATTATTTTTGCATTCGGTAGACACTGGGATGCTTTTAAGTGCTTCTGAATAGTGGAGTGATTCCCTCAAAGTGGGGCTCTGGGAGAATTTGTCTCGTGGCTTTAAGTAGATGGTGGTGGAGCAGCAAAACTCAGAAAGAAGAGAGAATTCTCAGGGATCAGAGTGGACTTGGGATGTGACGATGCTCTAAACTAGTGATTCCCACCTGGGAGGAGCAGTGTCCCTCTTTCCCACCACGAGGCGCTTGCCAATATCTGGAGGTATGTTGGGTTGTCACAACTAGAGCAGAGAGTTCCTGGCATTTAGTGGCTAGAGGCCAGGGATGCTGCTAAACTTTGTATAATGCCCAGACTCGCCCGTTCCAACAAAGAATTATCCAGCTTGAATGTCAGCAGTGCTGAGGTTGAGAAGCCTTGTTGGAAACTATGGTGGTGGGTGTGGGAATGGAGAGAAAAAAACAGAAGTGAATATTTTCTGTTCTGCAGCGTAAGATTTTGTCCCCGTCTGTGTGTACAGTTGTGACTTTAACTCTTTTGGGCAACAAAGCACAAGAAGGGGAAATTTCTCTGGAGAAGAGCACGTCTCCGTTCCTCTTTCCTCCTGTTGTTCACTGTCTCCCACGTCTCTTTTTCCTCCCCCTTCCTTCCCTTCCTCCTCTTTCTTCTCTGCTTCCTCCTTTCTCTTTCTTCTTGCCTCTTCCTCCTTCCTTTCTCCTTCTGCTTGCTCTCATTAAGCTGCTCATTATAAAGATTTGAAGTTTACTGGGTTTACGGCGTCAGTCCTTAATTTTTAAAGTGGGTAATTGCTTGGTCTATACTAAATTAAATTTACTAGCTTTTTACTTCTGTGGCATATGGCATCGGGATGGGACTGCTTTTTATCTCCTGCAGGTTAGTACTGTGTCTTTTCCCTTGTCCCTTTACGCATTTTAAATATTCTGACAGCAGCCACTAAAGCATCTCTTTCAGCCAGCAACAGCTCATTAGGGAACTCAGCCAGTGTCCAGTTACCCAGAAGAGCTAGACCTGGTCTACTGGAATCTGGGGTAGAACTTGGGCAGATGCCCCTTACCCTGGACAGCTCCCCTCCCCATCCTGGATAGCTCTTCTGGGCTCTAGGTGGCCAGGGCCATTTATCTTCCCCAAAGGGGCCACCTCAACTCCTCACTATGTGTTATGTACCCTATCAAAGAGCTTGGGCATGTCCACCTCTTTGCGACCCCATGGACTGTAGCCCACCAGGCTCCTCTGTCCATGGGGATTCTCTAGGCAAGAATAATGGAGTTGGTTGCCATGCCCTCCTCCAGGGGATCAAGTCCTCACTGTCCCTCCACAAAGCCCAGCACACATGATTTCCCAGGGACACCAGCTAACAAGTGAGTTGGTCTCCAGGAGAAATATGGGGCCTGATATGGGTTTTTGAGGGAGGAGAGACCCGAGAGGTATTTGTCTTGGTGAAATGCACAAAGAATGTTGAGACTTGAGCAGATTATGAGGGAGGTGGGGTCACAGGGACGTGCTGGCCTCAAAGAGACCGAGGAGACAGCAAAGCAGAGTTCTCACCTACATTCTGGGTGTAGACTCTAGAACTCGGCCTCGCCAGTGCATATAGATAGAGCAGTGACTGTCCTTGACAGTCAGAAATGGTCATTACAATGTGAGCTGGAATTTTGACACATTTTGTTGGTGTGAATTTCCTCCTTTCACCTTAGGAAAAGAGCACAATAGAGATTATATGAATGTTTTTCAATTAAATTGGTGAACAAATGTTCAACAGAGCGCCTCTCCCATGTGGGGCCCTCGCTGAGATGCTCTGACCCCGTGTCCTCCTGGATAAACTTCTCTGTCCTGTTCTGACTTTTTCCTGGGTGGTGATGATGGACAGGGAGATCTATTACTTGTGCTTTGGTCTCCTGGGGAAAAAGACTGATAACTCCAGAGTAGAAACAATCAAAGTAATGGCCCTTTGGATTTTTCTAGCCACTTTCTTGCAAAGAACTCAAAGCAGTTCTAATCTGTCCTTATCTCTCACCTTATCTCTTCTACCCTGTTTCTTGGATGGAAGAGGGATTATCATCAACCAAATGTGTCAGACTTGCAGCTACCGTTGTAATTGCCAGTTTTGATTGGAGGTGACAAGGTCCTGCATTGTAGACTTGGGTGGGCGTGACCCTCATTTACCACAGCTTTGAGTAAAATGTGGAGATAAGAACCTCTCAGTGGGATTATGGCTTAAGGTCTCCCTCTTTAGCGTTAAGGAAGGAGCATGAAGCAGTGGTGACGTCATATGATGGAGATTGACAGGTGGGTCACAGATGGCATGGAGCAGTGGAGACTCGTGGTGGCACCCACCGGCTGCCCAACTGAGCTCACCTTGCAGAATGGGCCCAGCCCATCGCTTGTGTTCTCTGTCCTCCTTCCTGACCCTCACCACCATCTCCCCAGCTAATCAATGAGTCTCTGAGAGCAGGGTCCAAGGCTGCTTTGTGCCTGCAGGTACTGGGTTCTCAAATGCATCTACCCCATCAAGACAGAAATTCAGTAAGGGCTCATCAAATTGAATACCCCCCACTGGGAGGCTGGCCTGGCCTCAATCTCTCCTCTGGAGTTAAAGCAGACCTCGCCTGACGTCTTGGTACATGCTAGGGTTGTTAAGATTCCCAGCATCCCCCATCGCTCCCCATCCCTCTGCCTCCGTTCCACTCCATCTTATAACTCGGCCAGGAGACTGTCACTGGCAGCTGTTACAAAAGACAAATGGGCAACTCCAGCCCATTCTTTCCTTCTCCCTACCTGATTGTGTGCGCACAGAACCTTGAGTGTGGCTGTGCGGGACACTGCCCTACCCCCATTGTGTGTCTGGTCCAGCCAGAACTGCCAGGGGACCGCCATAGACCTGTGATGAGGAGAACACAGGGGACCGTCCTTCACAAAGGAAGCCTAGAGAGAGGTGGCAAGATCCAGGGAGAGAAAGGAAGAGCTTGGGGATAACGGAGAATATCCATGGGGTGTGTGGAGGGCTCATAGAGGCCGTACTAACAAGGTGGGCTTCCCTGGTAGTAAAGCTGGGAGAGAATTCACCTGCAATGCAGGAGACCCCTGTTAAATTTCTGGGTTGGGAAGATCCCCTGGAGAAAGGACAGACTACCCATTCTAGTATTCTTGGGCTTCCCTGCTAGCTCAGACGGTAGAGAATCCACCTGCAGTGCGGGAGACTTAGGTTCATTCCCCAGGTTGGGAACATCCTCTGGAGGAGGGCATGGCAACCACTCCAGTATTCTTGCCTCGAGAATCCCGTGGACGGAGGAGCCTGGAGGGCTACTTCTGAGTCGGACACAAATGAGCGACTAAGCACACAGTGCAATGTAGATGTAATTTCCGGTTATGTTGTGGACGGTGTTCAGTCATTTTTTCCTAGAGGTCATCTCCTTTTGTTGACTGTGGGAGTATGAAGGATTAAGAGAGGGACCAGAAGGTGAAGCTTGGAAAATGCTACAACTAACATATATTAGGAGTGAGTCTTTTAACAAGTTTGGAAGGCACATGCCTAATGTTTGCCTGGATCTGTACTGACCGGGGTGGAGGAGACCAAGAAAGATAAGACAGGATGTCCAGCCCCAAAGGCAGTCTCACAGCACCAAGACACATCCTCTGCAGCCCTGTGCACAGACCCCCAAACCCATCCAAGGGGGCATGGGTCCTCTCCCTGCTCTGTGTGATCTCCCCACCCCTGCTCAGACTCCCACTCCTGAACTCCCTCCACACCCCGGTCAGCTTGACATGGGCCGAAGTTCTGCGGAAATCCCTAGCCCATCACACGGCCCCCTCCACTTGCCAGAACATAAACCTGTCAAGTGCTGCGCGTCCCTTCCAGCATCTCCAAAGAGAGGTGGCTGTAATCCCTGCTTCCCAGTGCAACCCACAAATACCCTCACCATTGTTCCCCAGGACAAGCCTCCACTCACCTTGTACCTGCCTGTCTCATCTGTGGCTTTCCTCCAGGCTCCCAGCCTTTCTCTCCAACCCTTGGCTCCCGCCCTGGTCATCCTCAGGGCCCGTGGACCTTGCTCTCTAGTGCCGTTGTCTGACTCTTTTGTGACCCCATGGACTGTTGCTGTCCAGGCTTCTCCATCCATGGTATTCCCCAGGCAAGAATACTGGAGTTGCCATTTCCTTCTCCAGGGAATCTTCCTGGATCAGGCATCAAACCCACATCTCCTGTGTCTCCTGCATTGGCAGACAGATTCTTTACCACTGAGCCACTTGGGAAGCCCCCATCCATTCTGCTAATTAGTTCCAGACTTAAGACCTGAGTCCAGGTCTAGCTGTTTTCATGATCCCTGGTCCTTCTGCTCTGCAGAATGGCCCAGAACAAGCTGGAGGAGACCTTTGAGGCATCTGGTCTAATCTTCCAACCCAATGCAAGAATATTCTCCACAGCATCCCTAAGGGAAATAACCACACAGCCTCTCAGTTCAGTTCAGTCACTCAGCTGTCCCTGACTCTTTGCAACCCTGTGGAGTGCAGTACACCAGGCTTCCCTGTCCATCACCACCTCTGGAGCTTGCTCAAACTCATGTCCATCAACTCAGTGATGCCATTTAACCATCTCATCCTCTGTTGCCCCCTTCTCCTCCTGCCCTCAACCTTTCCCAGCATCAGTGTCTTTTCCAATGAGTTGGCTCTTCTCATCAGCTGACCAAAGTATTGGAGCTTCAGCTTCAGCATCAGTCCTTCCAATGAATATTCAGCACTGATTTCCTTTAGGATGTACTGGTTTGATCTCCTTGCAGTCCAGGGAACTCTGATGAGTCTTCTCCAACACCACAGTTAAAAAACATCAATGGTTCAGTGCTCGGCTTTCTTTATGTTCCAACTCTCACATCCCTACGTGACTACTGGAAAAACCATAACTTTGACTAGACAGACCTTTGTTGACAAAGTAATGTCTCTACTTTTTAATATGCTTTCTAGTTTGGTCATAGCTTTTCTTCCAAGGAGCAAGTGTCTTTTCATTTCATGGCTGCAGTCACCATCTGCAGTGATTTTGGAGCCCAAGAAAATAAAGTTTGTCACTGTTTCCATTGTTTCCCCATCTATCTGCCATGAAGTGATGGGACCAGATAGCATGATCTTAGTTTTTGAATGTTGAGTTTTAAGACAGCTTTTTCACTCTCTTCTTTCACTTTCATCAAGAGATTCTTTAGTTCCTCTTTGATTTCTGCCATAATGATGGTGTCATCTGTGTATCTGAGGTTATTGATATTTCCCCTGGCAATCTTGATTCCAGCTTGTACTTTATCCAACCCAGCATTTCGCATGATGTACTCTGCATATAAGTTAAGCGGGGTGACAATATACAGCCTTGACGTACTCCTTTCCCGATGTGGAACCAGTCCGTTGTTCCATGTCCAGTTCTAACTGTTGCTTCTTGACCTGCATACAGATTTTTAGGAGGCAGGTAAGGTGGTCTGATATTCCCATCTCTTTAAGAATTTTCCACAGTTTGTTTGAGCACATCTCTCGGGCTGGGGAATTCACTGCCTCCCCAGGGACACATTCCAGAAGCTTCCAGGCACCAAGTCAAAATCTGCCTCCTAATCCTGCTCCATTAAGCAGCCCAGAACAATCCGCTTTCTCTTTCTCTCTCTCTTTTTTCCCCCAACTCTTCAAATATTTAAAAATAATTTGATTTCACTTCATTCATTTTTCCTGAAACTTAGCATAAATTTTTTTTTGAGCACCTGCTTTATGCTAAAGGCCAGATAAATGATAAATGAGCCATGGATAAATGAGTCATTGGCAGGTGGATTCGTGGCTGCTGAGCCAGTGCGGAAGCCAGAGCACTACTCTGGGGACCCCTTTCAACGTCGATGTCCTCCTCTCAATGACATGCTCCTCTCCATGTCACTGTCTACCCTCTGGATTGTGACAACTCCTAGCCCTCTTCTGCCTCTGAAACCTTACATTTCAAAATCTCACAATCTGAAAACAGCATCCTTTGCCCCTAGCTCTTACCATCTTGCTCCCACTGCCAACCCTCTTCCATATGTTCACATATCCATGTACCCTAAGTATTCTTCAGTCCTTCTGGGCCCAACCATTTGGACAACTTTTGCTGGGTTTCACTGGCTTTCCCGCCAAGTGGGAAGACCATGGCCCATCACCCTCATCAATGCTCCTGTAGCGCCTTCAATCTGTTTGCCCCCTCATCCTGCCGACCCACCTAATTACTCCTACTCTTGGTAGTTCTGACATCTACCCACCCTGAGGTCACTTGCAGAAATACACCAACATTCTTCATTTCAACTAGTCCCAAATAGAAATATATTTATATCTCAGAGCTCCTATTCTACGCCTTCACCTGAAATTACCCACCCTATCTTTGTCAGTCTTGCTCAAGAAAGTGATGATCTTGCCTCTTTTCAGAGGAACTAGAAGCCAAAGCTCAGTCTCTCTCAATGCCCTGCCCCCAAATCTATATTAGGTAGACTGGCGTTGTCCAGTATGGTAGCTCTTGCCATGGAGCACTTGCAAAATGGCTAGTTTAAACTGAGATGTGCTGTAAGTATTAAATACACACTGGATAAGGGGAACTTCTTTGTCTTAGTGAAATGAATGGAGTATCAAGTGTTAAAATACAAGGAAACTTTCTGAAATTAAAAAAAAATTATTTTTGTGTGTTTTTGTGGTTTTCACTTTAAAGTATTACTATTGGCAAATTGAAAATACAGTTATATTCAGAATTCAAAATATAATGTAATTTAAGTACTTAAAAAGTATGCTCTGGGGACTTCCCTGGTAGCCCAGTGGCTGACTCCACACTTCCAATACAGGGGCTCAGGTTCAATCCCTGATCAGGGAATTTGATTCCACATGCCAAACTAACAGTTTGCATTCTGCAGCTAAGACCTGGCCCTGCCAAATAAGTAAATATTAAGAATTACACCCCGGATTTTGAAACTTAAGTATGAAAACAAGAGTCCAGATATCTCAGTGATTTTTGTGTTTATGGTATGTTTAAACAGTAGTAGTCGGAAATTTTGATTGAATGCGATATATAATTAAAATTAATTTCCTGATTTCACCTGTTTCTGTTTAGTTTTTCAATGTGATTACTAGAAAATCTGAAGTTGCACATGTGGCTTGCATTATATTTCTGTTGGTGTCACTGAGTTAGAAAGCAGGCTGGGCTGTAATAACAAGGGAGCCTAAAACTGCAGCTTGCTGTCCCACTCCCAGCCTAGGTGAGCCTGTGACCTGTGCCGCAGGTTCTTGCCTACCAGCCTTTTGTAAGACTTGCTTCAGAAAGTGGCCTCTTTCTTCTTCTTTTCTTAAAATTTATTTTTTAAAATTTTACAGCATACTTGACTTACTATGTCATGTTAGTTTCAGGTTACAATGAAGTGATTCCGTTATATATATATATATATATACACCTATGTTCATTCTTTTTTAGATTCTTTTTCCCATATTCAGTATTGAGTTGTAGAAAGTATTGCGTAGAGTTCCCTGTAGGTCCTTATTAGCTCCCTATTTTATATGTAGCAGTGTGTATATGTCAGTCCCGATCTTCCAATTTATCCCTCCTCTCACCCCTGGAAACCATGTGTGTTTTCTACATCTGTGACTCTACTTCTGTTTTGTAAATAAGTTCATTTGAGATTCCACACATAAGCAGTGTCATCTATTTGTCTCTGTGTCTGACTTCCTTCAGTCGGCACAACAGTTTCTAGGCCCATCTGTGTGCTGCATTCTTACCAGACCATTTTATGCAGCCCAGTCCTTCATGTAACTGGTTTCCTTTGTAGCACTGGAAACAGGAGAGTTCATCTTTATTAGTGACTTTTGAAGGAAGGGCATATGTACGTAGGTAATAACGTAGGTGAACTGACAGAATTTCAGTAAAGAGAGAAAACGCAATAGGCAGGCAGGCCTGTGCATTTTAAAGCGCGTTTGCAGTCAAGTTTGAATTACGCAGTTTGGGCAACTTATACTGTTTGTTTATTTTATTTAGCCAGCGTTTCAAATTGTGCCTGTAGCTTTGACGCTAGAAGACAGACTAGCTGCCCCGCTACCCCTCCACCATTCCTGCTGCCTCTGTCTTCTACGCCTCCTTTCTGGAACGTGTGGTTGTGATAACTGTGAGCTTCCGTGGTTTATGACCATATTTGAGCATCAGGATGGTGCCATGTGCTCCTGTCTTGGCCTGGAGACAGTCCCTTTCTTCTGACATTGTCAGTTTTTTTCCTTCCCATAAGCTCCTTCATTTGAGCCCCTCTCCTGTAAATGAATTAAAGACCCTCCCTTGGGCAGTGTGATTCACTCCACCTCTTGCCTGGATTGCCCTCCATTTCTGGAAGACAAGCTGCTTGACTCAGGCACATCTCAACTACTCCTCCACCTGCAGCCGCCTGAATGCTGTCCCCACCTCTCCATAGGAATCACTCTTGCAAATGTCCCCAGCAACCTCCTGATTGCCAGACCTCATGGAAAATTCTCACTCCTTGTTCTACTTGACTTCACTCTAACCACTCTGACTCCGTCTCTTACTCTCCCCAGATATTGAGTCCTTAGGGTCTTAGCCTTTTCCCTCCCCGCTCCTTACTCTCCACCTTATTCCAGATCCAGATTGTCATCACCATCCTAACCCGGAGGTCTTCCAGGTCTGGGTCTCCAGCAACTTTGCTGCTCAACATCGTACCCCCAAACGTAATGAATATGACCCTACACTCTCTATACCTTCTCGAGAAAAAAAAACAAAAACCGCCCTCTCCCTGTTCTTCATCCAAGTCAGTGATGTCACTGTTGAAATGACAGATGAAGTCAGAGACCTTTCATCTCCTCCCAGGCTTCCTCTCAGCTGCCCCTCTTGATTCCATCTCCTGAATCTCACTTGAATCTGTCCCATCTCTCTCTCTCTCTCTCTCTCTCTCTCATTTTTGGCTGCACTGTGTGGCATGTGGGATCTTAGCTCCTCTACCAGGATGGAACCCATGCCTCCTGCATTGGAAGTTGAGTCTTAGCCACTTAATGCTGCCTCATCTCTGATCCTCATCATCCTGACCCTCAGTACCCGCCTCATTTCTCTTTGTTGAGCTGCTAGAGTCACCCTCAAGCTGATCTTCTCAGCTCCCATTTCAGCTCTCTGTCTGGTATAGCGACTGTGCTGTGAGAGTGATTACTCTAAAATGCTAATGTCATGACGTCATTGTCTATGGAAAGTCCTGCTATTGTTCTGTCTCAGTTCCCTGCCATGACACACAAGGTCTTTCATGCTCAGACTCCTGTCGTCTTGTCCAGCCTCCCCCTCTCAGGGGCTTGGGCCCCTCACACCAGCTGAACCTGTCACCCCACGCTTCCTTGTGCCTTTGGGGTTCCCCACTCTGGAACACCCTTGGTTGCCTGGCCTCTCCAGGGACACTCATGTTCTCCTTCACAGTTGCCTCCCCTGTGAACCTTGTACAGGGCTGGTAGGTAGTAGGTCTCACCATACGTGTGTTCCGTAAATGTAGGGGGCTCTCCCTAAAACTTTCCCCCATCACCTAGAAGTGTTTAGTTTTCCCTGTCTGTGCTTCCTTAGAAATCTGTGATTCTCTCTATGGACCACTGACCTCATTATATAGGAAAGGTCTCTTTCTCTCCATACCTCTACCAGTCCCCAAGAGAGGCCAAATGTTTGAGAGCCAGGGACCCCCGGTCTTCGTTGTCTGTGAGTCTCAGCACAGTGAGCACCTGTGGGTGCATTATGGCTGGAATGTAATAGGATTCTGTCAATCACATACCATTGTGTGGTGGTCATTTGCTTTTAGGCTTCCCAGGTGATGCTAGTGGTAATGAACCCACCTGTCAATGCAGTAGGCATAAGAGATGTGGGTTTGATCCCTGGGTCAGGAATATCCCCTGGAGAAGGGCATGGCAGCTCATTCCAGTATTCTTTCCTGGAGAATCCCATGGACAGAGAAACCTGGCCGGCTAACAGCCCATGGGGTCCCAAAGAGGTGGACATAACTGAGCATGCAGGAAGGTGAGCAGAGTGTAAATCAACATGGTGTCATATCACAGGTGTTGAAAGATGATGCCAGGGAAAAGGGTCCAGTCACAGATACCTCAGAGAGCTACAAAACTCTAAAATCCAAGGAAGGAGAACCTTGATGATTTCTGAGGGTGACTCCAGAGACGGTGGCAGCTCAGGATGGAGCAGATGCAGAGAAATTGGAGACCACCAAGTGTAAGATGTTTCATTTGCTGAGGTGGAGAGGAGGGGGAAGGAGCAGTCAGAGAGGAACCAGAGGAATGGCAGTATTTTCCTCATAAAAGCATCTTTTAAGAATTGAGGCATAATTTATAGACAGTAAACTGCATGTATATGTTTGACTTTATTGGAGTACAGCTGATTTATAATAGAACCGTTCAGCTCCTTCAGAGTTACTGGTAGGGGCACACACTTGGATTACCATGATATTGAATGGTTTGCCTTGGAAATGAACAGAAATCATTCTGTCGTTTTTGAGACTGCATCTAAGTACTACATTTCAGACTCTCTTGTTGACCATGATGGCTACTCTATTTCTTCTGAGGGATTCCTGCCCTCATTAGTAAATATAATGTTCATCTGAGTTAAATTCACCCATTCCAGTCCATGTTAGTTTGGTGATTCCTAGAAGGTCAACGTTGATTCTTACCATCTCTTGTTTGACCACTTTCAATTTGCCTTGATTCATGGACCTGACATTTCAGGTTCCTATGCAATATTGCTCTTTACAGCATTGGACCTTGCTTCTATCACCAGTCACATCCACAGCTGGGTATTGTTTTTGCTTTGGCTCCATGCCTTCATTCTTTCTGGAGTTATTTCTCCACTGATCTCCAGTAGCGTGTTGGGCACCAACTGACCTGAGGAGTTCCTCTTTCAGTATCCAATCATTTTGCTTTTTCATACTGTTCATGGGGTTCTCAAGGCAAGAATACTGAAGTGGTTTGCCATTCCCTTCTCCAGTGGACCACATTCTGCAGTTGAATGGTTCTATGAAGACCTACAAGACCTTTTAGAACTAACATCCAAAAAAGATGTCCTTTTCATTATAGGGGACTGGAATGCAAAAGTAGGAAGTCAAGAAACACCTGGAGTAACAGGCAAATTTGGCCTTGGAATGCAGAATGAACCAGGGCAAAGACTAATAGAGTTTTGCCAAGAAAATGCACTGGTCATAGCAAACACCCTCTTCCAACAACACAAGAGAAGATTCTACACATGGACATCACCAGATGGTCAACACCAAAATCAGGTTGATTATATTCTGGGCAGCCAAAGATGAAGAAGCTCTATACAGTCAACAAAAACAAGACCAGGAGCTGACTGTGGCTCAGATCATGAACTCCTTATTACCAAATTCAGACTTAAATTGAAGAAAGTAGGGAAAACCACTAGACCATTCAGGTATGACCTAAATCAAATCCCTTATGATTATACAGTGGAAGTGAGAAATAGATTTAAGGGCCTAGATCTGATAGATAGAGTGCCTGATGAACTATGGAATGAGCTTCGTGACATTGTACAGGAGACAGAGATCAAGACCATCCCCATGGAAAAGAAATGCAAAAAAGCAAAATGGCTGTCTGGGAAGGCCTTACAAATAGCTGTGAAAAGAAAATAGGGGAAAAGCCAAGGAGAAAAGGAAAGATATAAGCATCTGAATGCAGAGTTCCAAAGAATAGCAAGAAGAGACAAGAAAGCCTTCTTCAGTGATCAATGCAAAGAAATAGAGGAAAACAACAGAATGGGAAAGACTAGAGATCTCTTCAAGAAAATTAGAGATACCAAGGGAACATTTCATGCAAAGATGGGCTCGATAAAGGACAGAAATGGTCTGGACCTAACAGAAGCAGAAGATATTAAGAAGAGGTGGCAAGAATACACGGAAGAACTGTACAAAAAAAGACCTTCATGACCCAGATAATCACGATGGTGTGATCACTCATCTAGAGCCAGACATCTTGGAATGTGAAGTCAAGTGGGCCTTAGAAAGCATCACTACAAACAAAGGTAGTGGAGGTGATGGAATTCCGGTGGAGCTGTTTCAAATCCTGAACGATGATGCTGTGAAAGTGCTGCACTCAATATGCCAGCAAATTTGGAAAACTCAGCAGTGCCCACAGGCCTGGAAAAGGTCCATTTTCATTCCCATCTCAAAGAAAGGCAATGCCAAAGAATGCTCAAACTACCACACAATTGCACTCATCTCACATGCTAGGAAAGTAATGCTCAAAATTCTCCAAGCCAGGCTTCAGCAATACGTGACCCATGAACTCCCTGATGTTCAAGCTGGTTTTAGAAGAGGCAGAGGAACCAGAGATCAAATTGCCAACATCCGCTGGATTATGGAGAAAGCAAGAGAGTTCCAGAAAAACATCTATTTCTGCTTTATTGACTATGCCAAAGCCTTTGACTGTGTGGATCACAATAAACTGTGGAAAATTCTGAAAGAGATGGGAATACCAGACCACTTGACCTGCCTCTTGAGAAATCTGTATGCAGGTCAGGAAGCAACAGTTAGAACTGGACATGGAACAACAGACTGGTTCCAAATAGGAAAAGGAGTATGTCAAGGCTGTATAGTGTCACCCTGCTTATTTAACTTCTATGCAGAGTACATCATGAGAAACGCTGGACTGGAAGAAACACAAGCTGGAATCAAGATTGCCAGGAGAAATGTCAATAACCTCAGATATGCAGATGACACCACCCTTATGGCAGAAAGTGAAGAGGAACTATAAAGCCTCTTAATGAAAGTGAAAGAGGAGAATGAAAAAGCTGGCTTAAAGCTCAACATTCAGAAAACTAAGATCATGGCATCCGGACCCATCACTTCATGAGAAATAGATGGGGAAACAGTGGAAACAGTGTCAGACTTTATTTTGGGGGCTCCAAAATCACTGCAAATGGTGACTGTAGCCATGAAATTAGAAGACGCTTACTCCTTGGAAGAAAAGTTATGACCAATCTAGATAGCATATTCAAAACCTGAGACATTACATTGTCTACAAAGGGCTGTCTAGTCAAGGCTATGGTTTTTCCAGTGGTCATGTACGGATGTGAGAGTTGGACTGTGAAGAAAGCTGAGTGCTGAAGAATTGATGCTTTTGAACTGTGGTGTTGGAGAAGACTCTTGAGAATCCCTTGGACTGCAAGGAGATCCAACCAGTCCATTCTGAAGATCAGTCCTGGGATTTCTTTGGAAGGAATGATGCTAAAGCTGAAACGCCAGTACTCTGGCCACCTCATGCGAAGAGTTGACTCATTGGAAAAGACTCTGATGCTGGGAGGGATTGGGGGCAGGAGGACGAGGGGACGACAGAGGATGAAATGGCTGGATGGCGTCACGGACTCCATGTACATGAATTTGAGTGAACTCCAGGAGTTGGTGATGGACAGGGAGGCCTGGCGTGCTGCGATTCATGGGGTCACAAAGAGTCAGACACGACTGAACGACTGAACTGAACTGATTTATAGTATTGTATTTGTTTCAGGTGTATAGCAAAGTGAATCAGTTATACATATACATGCATATACATATACGTCTACTTGTTTTTAGGTTATTTTTGCTTTTAGGCCATTATGGAGTATTGAGTAGAGTTCCCTCTGCTATGCGGTAGGTCCTTATTAGTTATCTGTTTTATATATGGGCTTCCCTGGTGGCTCAGTGGTTAAGAATCTGCTTGCCAATGCAGAGGACAGGGGTTCAGTCCCTGAGTTGGGAAGATCCCCTGGATAAGGAAATAGCAACTCACTGCAGTATTCTTGTCTGAGAAATCCCATGGACAGAGGAGCCTGGTGAGCTACAGTCCATGGGGTCACATGAAAATCAGATACAACATAGTGACTAAACAGAAAAAACAATTTTATGTACAGTAGTGTGTATATGTCAATCCCAATCTCCCAATTTATCCCTCCACTTCCCTTTAACCCCTGATAACTGTAAATTTGTTTTCTACATCTGTAACTATTTCTGTTTTATAGAGGAGTTCATTTGAACCCTCTTTAAGGTTCCACATATAAGCAATATCATATGGAATTTGTCTTTGTCCAACTGACTTCACCCAGTTTGACAATCTCCAGGTCCATCTGTGTGGTTGCATATGATATTTTTTGTTCTTCTTTATGGTTGAACTGCAAGATAATAAAGACAATCAAGATAATAAATTTTTTCAACACCCCCAAAAAGTTACCTGGAGCCGTGTTAGAATTCCTCACTCTGTTCCTTTCTACCCCAGCCCCAACCCCATCCCCAGGCAACCACTGATCTGCTTTCTGCACTACAGATTTGTTTGTGTTTTCTAGAAATACATAAAAATGGAAACATACAGTATGTCATCTTTTTTTGGTCTGGCTTCTTTCCTTCCATTTTATTGCTAAGCAGTATTTCATTGTATAGATAGACCACAGTTGGTTTATTCATTCACCTGATGATGGCTGTTTCCAGCCTTTGACTGTTCTGGATCAAGTAATTATGAACATTTGTGTACATATGTTTGTGTAAAAACATGCTTTCTTTTCTTTTGGGTACATACCTAGGAGTGGAATGGCCGAATCACACAGTAGGTGTATCTTTAACTTCTTAAGAAACTGACAGATGATTTTCTGGGTGGCTATGGGCTTCCCTGGTGGCTCAGCAGTAAATTATCCACCTGCAGTGGAGGAGATCTGGGTTCAGCCCCTGAGTTGGGAAGATCCCCTGTAGAAGGGAATGGCTACACACTCCAGTATTCTTGCTTGGAGAATTCCATGGACAGAGAAGCCTGGCAAGCTATCATCCAGGGGGTTGCAGAGTCAGACATGACTGAGCAACTGACACTTTCACTTTCATACCCCATTTCTTGCCTCATCAGTAGCATAGGCAAGGTTCAGTTTCTCCTCACCAAGTTGGTTCAGTTGAGCTTTTAAGTTTTGGCTATGCTAATGGCTCTCTAACAATATCTTATTATGGTTGTACTTTATATTTCCCCAGTGATTAGTGATGTTTGTATGTTTCACAGGTTATTTGCCACCTATGTAACCTTTTTGTTGGAGTGTCTGTTGAAAAGGGATCTTTTGCTCATCTTTAAAAATTGGGTTGTTTGGTTTCTTACTGGGTTTTGAGAGTTCTTTGTATATTCTAGACACAAGTCTTTTATCAGGTATATGCTTTGCATTTAATATATTCTCCCAGTCTGTGGCTTATCTTTTTGTTCTACTAACAGTGTCTTTTGAGGAGCAGACATTTTAAATTTTCATAAAGTTCAGTTTTCCATTTTTAATTTGTTAGTTTTGCTTCTAGTGTCACATCTAAAAATGTTTTTCTAATTCAAGGTTACAAAGATTTTCTTCTAGAAGTTTTATAAGTCTATGAGTTATTTTTCTGTTTTGTTGTTGTTCAATAACTGAGTCATGTCCAACTGTGACCCCACGGACTGCAACACGCCAGGCTTCCCTGTCCTTCACCATCTCCCAGAGCTTGCTCAAACTCATGACTATTGAATTGGTGATGCCATCTAACCATCTCATCCTCTGTGCCCCCTTCTCCTCCTGCCTTCAATCTTTCCCAGCATCAGGGTCTTTTCCAATGAGTCAGCTCTTCTCATCAGCTGACCAAAGTATTAGAACTTCAGCTTCAGCATCAGTCCTTCCAATGAATATTGAGGGTTGAGTCCCTTTAGGATTGACTGGTTTGATTTCCTTGCAGTCCAAGGGACTCTCAAGTCTTCTCCAACACCATACTTTGAAAGCATCAGTTCTTTGGCACTCAGCCTTCTTCATGGTGCAACTCTACATTCATACATGACTACTGGAAAAATCGTAGCTTTGACTATATAGCTTTCACTATTTTGTGTTAATTTCTGTATATAGTCTGCTAGTGCTGCTGCTGCTAATTTGCTTCAGTCGTGTCTGACTCTGTGCGACCCCATAGACGGCAGCCCACCAGGCTCTGCTGTCCCTGGGATTCTCCAGGCAAGAACACTGGAGTGGGTTGCCATTTCCTTCTCCAATGCATGAAAGTGAAAAGTGAAAGTGAAGTCACTGAGTCGTGTCCGACTCTCAGTGACCCCATGGACTGCAGCACACCAGGCTCCTCCGTCCATGGGATTTCCCAGGCAAGAGTACTGGAGTGGGGTGCCATTGCCTTCTCCGTATATATAGTATGAGAGAGGGTTTATTCCATATATAAGACATGGTTTGAAGTTGGTTTTTTTTTTTAACTCATGCATATCCATTTGTTCCAGCCCCATTTGTTGAACAGACCATTTTTTCACTGCATCTCTGTTAAAATACGTGTCCACACAGGTATTTTTCAGAATAGTAATTCTGACAGAAGGGTAGGAGTAGGCATTGTTGTTGTTTAGTCGCTAAGTCATGCCTGACTCTTTTGCAACTCTAGTTTCTCAAAAGCCAAAACAAATTTTACTCAAACATTTAAAAGTCTTATCAGGCAAGGTGCCAGGCACTGGCTACAGAAGAAAATGAAGTGAAAGTCAAAGACTAAAGTGTTAATTAAAGTTTAAGATCTATAGGATTCTATAAATGTACATAGTTGAAACATTTAATCAACCTTTGTGTTCAGAGAAGCTTTCCAGAAGGAGGGGAGGTCTGAGCTGAGGGTTCATTCTGAGTAAGAGTGGTGAGTGAGCAAAGGTGAGGAGGCAGGAGGCGGAGGAGACTGAGCAAAAGTATGGGGGTATGGAGCAGCTCTGTGTGTGTGGCTGTGTGTACATGTGTGTGTGCATGTGTGTGCACCTGTGTTTGTGTGTGTGCACCAGATGGTGCTGTGAGAGCTGGATGGGTCAATATTTCTAAAAGGTAGAGACGGATGAACAGAGAAGCAAAGTATAAGACTGGAGAGCTAGAGCCTGCTCTTGTCTGCCATATCAAGTAATTCATTTATTTGGAGATTGGAAGCTAAAAGTTGGAGTTTGCACCTTAAAAGGATCACTGATAGCCATGTGTGGGAGTGACTGAGGAGTGCTGGGTGGTGGTTAAAACTCTGGAGGCACAACATTGTAAAACAACTATACTTCAATAAAAAAATAAAATTAAAACATTAAAAATAAAAAGTGAGAGTTAAAAGGTTGCAGTGATATTGTTGAAATGAAAGAACTGAACTAGAACAGCAGAGCTGAGACCAGAGAGAAAAACAATGATTCAAGAGATATTGAGGAGGGACATTCAAAAGCAACTGGGAATTGAGGGGTTGGGGTGAAGGCATGATGCCTGGGTAGCTGGTGCTGCCATTAACTGAGCTCAGGAGTGTAGCAGCGAGAATACAAGAGGGAGGAGGGGCTTTAGTGTGGGCCTTACCAAGTCTGAGATGTCAGACATCTGGGATCACTGGGCAAGTGGACATAAGTCAAGCATCCCTGTGGAGGAGCCTGTAAGTGGAATCATTTAGGAAGCCCATGGGAGTGAGGCGAGAAGAGGGCTCTGTAGATCCCTGGGGTTCCCTGGTATTTTAAGGGCAGGCAAGAGATGTGTACCTTGAGAGAATGGGCAGGGAAGTGGGAGAAAATTTTGACCCAGGGACCTTGTGTTCTGGAAGCCATGGAAGCTGAAGGGCTCAGGCAAAAAGAAACCTCAGGACCCTCAGATGCAGAGAATACTGGAGGCAGCCTGATGATGCAGTCTAGAAGCTCATGGACTGTACTGTCTGTTGTAAGGAGCTGGGTGAAGAGGAGGAAATGGCAACCCACTAGAGTATTCTTGCCTGGAGATTCCCATGGACAGAGGAGCCTAGTGGTCTACAGTCCACAGAGTCGCAGAGTCAGACACAACTGAAGTGGCTTAGCACGCATGCATGCACAATCTTGGGCAGGTTGCTCAACATCCCCTTTCTCAGTGTTCTCACCTATAAAATGAGACAGTAAGTCGTAGAATTGTTTGAGGATTAAATGAGGTGATACACACGATGCTCTTTACACACGATGCTCTTTGAACAGCACATGGCAGATACAAACAGTCATGCCACTCAAGACTTAATTAGACCAGGAATCAACTGTGCCCACCAATTTTGCAGAAATGGCTATTGAGGGTTATTTACTTTGTGGGTACAGTTTGAATGGGATGGTGGGGACAGAAGGGAGAGTATGAGGGTAAAGAAAAATGTGAAATGAGTAGCAAACTTTGAGTAATCACTGGAGAAGCCTGGCTAAAGTTGAAGGTGGAGTGAAAGGAGGGCGGGGTGACCTGCTAGGTCAGTGTAGTCAGGGAGGTCTGGATGGGAAAGGAGGGCTCTGGCCATGTCTTATTTAATTAATTGATTAGTTCAGTTCAGTTCAGTTCAGTTCAGTCACTCAGTCATGTCCAACTCTCTGCAATCCCATGAATCGCAGCATGCCAGGCCTTCCTGTCCATCACCAACTCCCAGAGTTCACTCAGACTCAAGTCCATCGGGTCCGTGATGCCATCCAACCATCTCATCCTCGGTCATCCCCTTCTCCTCCTGCCCCCAATCCCTCCCAGCATCAAAGTCTTTTCCAATGAGTCAACTCTTCGCATGAGGTGGCCAAAGTACTGGAGTTTCAGCTTTAGCATCATTCCTTCCAAAGAAATTCCAGGGCTGATCTCCTTTAGAATGGACTGGTTGGATCTCCTTGCAGTCCAAGGGACTCTCAAGAGTCTTCTCCAGCACCACAGTTCAAAAGCATCAATTCTTCGGGCGCTCAGCCTTCTTCACAGCCCAACTCTCATATCCATACATGACCACAGGAAGAACCATAGCCTTGACTAGATGGACCTTAGTCGGCAAAGTAATGTCTCAGCTTTTGAATATGCTGTCTAGGTTGGTCATAACTTTTCTTCCAAGGAGTAAGCGTCTTCTAATTTCATGGCTGCAGGCACCATCTGCAGTGATTTTGGAGCCCCAAAATAAAGTCTGACATATATTTATTTATTTGGCCGCGCCAGGTCTTAGTTGTGGCACAGAGGATCTTTAGTTGTGGCATGTGGGGTCTAGTTTTCTGGCATGGATTGAATCCATGCCCCCTTCCTTGGGAGCACAGAGTCTTAACCACCAGACCACCAGGAAAGTCCCCTGGCCGTGTTTCAGTGGAGAGACATGAGGGGATCTGGGAAAGACACTGAAAGATAAAGAAGAGCAGGGAAGCATGGTGAGACAGAGAGGTTGGCGAGTGGGGGTCTCCTAGCACAAGACTCCCCACATCTGAGTCTGAGGGAAAGAGGTGGGGGCACAAGATTGAGGGGGTTCACTGAGAGAGGCTTCGGCTTAGCGAGCCAGTGGGCTGAAAGTGAGGAGTTGAGAATAGGCAGTGGCTATACATGAAGGTCCATGTTCTGGCCTGAATTGTATACCTCCCTCAAATCCTTATGTTAACACCCCAACACTCAGTACTTCAGGGTGTGACTATATTTGGACATAGGGTCCTTAAAGAGGTGTTAGTTTCTCAGTCTTGTCCAACTCTTTGTGACCCCATGGACTGTAGCCCAAGAGGCTTCTCTGTCCAAGGGATTATCCAGGCAAGAATATTAGAGTGGATTGCCATTCCCTTCCCCAGGGAATCTTCAAAAGTGAGGTCCTGTGGGTGGGGCCCAAGCCAACATGACTGATGCCCTTTTAAGTAGAGATTAAGACACAGACTCCAGACTCACGCAGTGAAAAGACCACGTGAATATGTAAGGAGAAGTCTCATGACTGTCTGCAAGCCAAGGAGAGAGGCCTCAAAATGAAACCAAACCTGCTGGACACCTTGATCTTGAACTTCTAGCTTCCAGAACTGGGGAGGAAAATCAGGTTCTATTAATTCTGCCCCATCTGTGGCGCCATCCGAGAAACAGATAGCCTGTAGTGTGAGATGACAAGGGCGATGGTGCCGTGTTGTCCCCCTGGTGAGGGGCAGGGTGTGAGTTTGTGGTAGGAGCAGCCTGCACAGTGGTGCAATTGCCACCAGCCAGAGGGATGAGTGAGACTAACGAGGGTGAAACAAAGGGTGCTGGGAGGACACGGGGAGTGAGATGTACCCGATAAGTGATGGTGGAGGTGGGCCAGGGCCCCTGGGGACAAGCAGCCCATCGCTTGGCTCTGAAGCAAAGTCAGCTGGTTCCCTGGAGGCTCACAAGTCCTTCTCTTCTTGCTGGTATGCAGCTCTAACAGATGTAGGCGTGTTAGAGATATTGCCTAAAAAGACTCTCTAGTAAAATCTCTTTATTCCCACCTCAAAGAGGTAAGAGTATCAAAGCTTTTTGAATTCTTCACCAGACGATCTGGAAGAACCAAGGGATTAAGGAGTCTGATTTTTCAATCTGAGAGGTCATTTGTGGGCTGCTGAGAAGTTGTAGAGGGAGGACAAGCCCCGTTCTGATGGACACAGGTGAGCAGAGAGAGAGGAGAGCCCTAGTCCCAGGGAGGAGGGCTCTGCACGGGTCCTCCGTCTTGGAGGCCCGGGAATAGGAGCTGTGTCCAGTCTATACCTTGTCTAATGCCTACTGCTCCCAGCCCAATGTCTGCTCCTGGCTGTAGGGCATGAAAAAACAGTGGCCTTGCATTATTTATTCACTCAGTACCATTCATTAAGGACTCCATGCATGTGTGAGTCTGGAATTGCACATTTGTAGAGATGAATCAAGCATGGCCTTCACCCTCAGGGAGCCAAGCATCTGGAGGAGAAAAGATGGACAAATAGGCATGATAAATAATAGAAAGTCAGAAGTGGTTACTCTCTGAGGAAAGGTACAGAGAAGTTTCTGTGGGAGTTCTAAGAAGAGGGGATTGATGTGGGATGGGGAATCTAGGGAGTTTCAAAAGAAGGAAGGATAGCTCTGGGCTTTTCTGTTTTTAGTTCTGGGCTTTAAGGCACAAGCTTGATGAGGAAGCTCACAGATAGAAATCGAAAGATAAATACCCCTCCAAGGTAGTGTGTGGAAATTCAAGGAGAGCAGCAGGCTGGGGAGTCAGGAGAGACTCATTTTCTCTTAAAAAAAATTATTGTTTCTTTTTAAAAATACTTTTATTTATTCATTTATTTTTGGCTGTGCGGAGTCTTCTTTGCTGTGAGGGGCTTTTCTCTAGGTGCAGTGCACGGGCTTCTCATCACGGTGGCTCCTCTTGTTGCAAAGCACCAGCTCTAGAGCACAGATTCAACAGCTGTGGCGCCCAGGCTTAGGTGCTCCTCAGCAAATGGGATCCTCCTGGACCAGGAATCGAACCTGTGTCTCCTGCACTGGCA
This sequence comes from Nanger dama, assembly GCA_917880005.1. NCBI lineage: Eukaryota > Metazoa > Chordata > Mammalia > Artiodactyla > Bovidae > Nanger > Nanger dama. The sequence goes on from CAKJTW010000014.1 coordinate 31,665,637, forward strand.
GGCAGATTCTTTACTCCAGGCCACCAGAGGAGCCCTGTTATTTATTTCTTGGCTGCACTGCATGGCATGTGGGTCTTTGGTTCCATAACCAGGGAGCAGACCCGTGCCCACTGTAATGGGAGTGAGGAGTCTTAACCACTGGACCACCTGGGAAGTCCCCAGGGGAGACTTCTTGAAAGAGGTGGGCTGAAGTGGGTCTAGCAGGGACAGGGGGAATAAGGGGCGGGGCCCGTGTCAGCAGAGGCCTGGAGGAAGGACCATAAGAGGCCAGCCCAGGTCCTAGCACGAAGGGGCTGTCACCGTGGGAGTGGAGCGATGCTGCAGGCAGAAAGGTGTGGAGGATTCGATGCCATCCTAGACACTGGATTGGGACCAACCCTTCAGACAATGGGGAGGTTTAAGGGCTTTGAGAGGGTCAGGGATCATGCACCCTCCCATCGTGGGAGGCCACACCCACTGGGCTGAGTAGGAAAGCACTGCAGAGGGCAGCCCTGGCCTGCCAGCCCCCTGGGGGAGGCACCCTCTCCAGAGTGGATGTAGGCGTGGGCCCAGAACATGGTGGGGCACTTGGGTGCAGGTGGGCAGGGCCAGGAGGCTGCCCTTTCCTTAGAACTCAGAGATGCTAGCAGAGGGTAAAGCTCCCGGTTGTGAGGAGAAAGGCTGGTGGAAATGTGATGGGTCATGGCTCCCTGGGCAGGAAGGAGTCATGTTGAGTCCATGTGGGTTTGAAGAATCATTACACAGTCCCCATGGCTGGAAAGGGCTTCCCTGGTGGCTCAGTGGTAAGGGAGTCTGCCTGCCAATGCAGGAAACATGGGTTCGATTCCTGGGTCAGGAAGATCCCTTGGAGAAAAAAATGGCAACCTATTCCAGTATACTTGCCTGGGAAATCCCATGGACAGACGAGCCTGGCAGGCTACAGTCCAAAGAGTCAGACATGACTTGGTGACTAAACAACAGCAACACGGCTGGAAAGGGGGCAGACCCCTGATTGCGTCTCCCCAGTCAGCTTGGCCTTGGCTTCAGAGCCAGAACCTGCTCTACCCCTGATCTCACTGTAGCTGCAGAGCAGTGCCCAGGGATGGAGGATGTACCAGATGATGGGGCTCCTCCTTGGGTGGCGGCTGGAGACAGCCTCCTGGCCCAGCTGCACAGCCAGGCCTGGGGATGAAGGTCAGGAGCAGCAGCTACCAGTTCAGTCCCGAACCAGCTGCTCTTCTTCACCCCCAGGCCCCTCAAGCGACAGGTGGACAGCAAGTGTGCCGCTCGGTAACGCCTGCTGCAGACATGTTCCTCTGATGTCCCAAGGAGGCCTGAGCATGTACCTCGTCTTGCTGCCCGCAGCCTGGGAATCTGGTTCTTGTTGTCATCCTAATTCTTCTACTGCCAATAATACTTGACGCCAGCCAACCACCCAGTTGAGGTGGTTCCCAGTCAGAAATTAATCATTGTCTAAAACCTAAAACCTAATGAAAACTGGTGCCCAGGAAGGCATGGGAGTTGGGAAGAGAGGGCGGGGTTGTGGATCTTAGTGAGCTGGTGAGAACCTGCCAGGTGCCTCTGAGGATGGGTCCTGAGCGCCTTCTGCCAAGGGGGCTCTCGTGTGCCCTTCAGTGTCCAGTTTCCATATGCCCTCTTCCCCTCCCCGGCTGTGACCCTTCTGTCTCAAAGTGTCCTGTGACCCTGTGTGAGCTCACTGTGTGGTGTCACATGGCTGGCTGGCGTCCTACACATCAAGGTTTATATTAACACACTGTCTACGTCAGGTTGGGCTGCCATAATAAAACACTATAGACTGGGTGGCTTCAACAACAGGCATTTATTTCTCAAGTTCACAAGTCTGAGGTCAAGATTCCAGCAAGGTCAGTTCCTCATGACAGCCTGCTTCCTGGCTTGGGGGATGGGAGAAGGAGCCTTCTCTAAGGGTATTAATCATGTCAGATCAGACCCCCAACCCTATAACGTCTTTTAAGTTTAATTACCTTTTGAAGATCGTATCTCTAAATGCAATCACATTGAGGATTCAGGCTTTAAGAAATGAATTGGGGCGGGGACCATATTTCAGTCCATAGGACACATCTTTTTTAAAATTGAAGTATGGTTGATTTACACTATTGTATTAATTTCTAGTGTATAGCAAAGTGATTCAGTTATATATATTGTGTTGGCTTTTTTCATAACATCTAATGGAAAGCCCAAATGAATTTTCGGCCAAACACACACACACACACACACACACACACACGCGTGCGTATATTCATTTTCAGATTCTTTTCCGTTTACAGTCTATTATAAGATATTGAATATAGTTCCTTGGTAGGTACATGCTAAGTCACTTCAATAGTGTCTGATTCTTTGGGTTCCTATGGATCGCAGCTGCCAGGCTCCTCTGTCCATGGAATTCTGCAGGCAAGAATACTGGAGTGGGGTGCCATGTCCTCCTCCAGGGGATCCTTCCAATCCAAGGATTGAACCCACCTGTCTTATGTCTCCTGCATTGTCAGGCAGGTTCTTTACCAGTAGCACCACCTGGGAAGCCCCTAATTTATCTATTTTACAGATAGTCATTTGTATCTGCTAATCCCAAACTTTTAATTTATCCCTCCCTGCTTAGGGAGGTGATTAGGTTTCACTGAGGTCATGAAGGTGGGGCCCCTGATGGGATCAGTGCCCTATTCAGAGTGCCCAGAGAGCTGGTCTCCCTCTTTCTGCCATGTGAGGACATTGGGAGAAGACAGCCCTCTGCAAAGCAGGAAACAGGCCCCCACTCCAGACTGTCATGCTGGTACGCTGGTCTCCTCCCCAGCTTCCAGAAATAAATGAGAAATAAATACCACCTACTCGATGGTGTTTTCTTATAGCCGTGTGAGCTAAGACACACCTGCCTAGACCACTGCTTCTCAGCAGCAAATCCCCAGGAAAACAAGTTTCATTAGAAGGAACGTGCCCTATGGTTAAGGGCACAGGGTCCATATGAGACCCACCTGGGATCCCCTCCCTCCTCTATACTCACCAGCCCTGTGAATGAGGGAAGGTCGCTTGCCTGCTGTGATCTGTTTTCTTTTTTTCATCTCCAAATGAGGACAACATAGAAAACAAACTCTCATGAAATGAGAGACAGTAAGTAAGACTGTGTCCACTAGGACTACCCTAAAGTGGTCACTGGATAAATGTGTCCCTATTAACATTAGATTCATGCCATGGACCTGTGCCTCTTTCCCATGACTCATGCCTCTCTGCCAGGAAACGGCATTGCCAATTCCTGACATTTTTTAGGTGTCTCTTTTCTATGCACTAGGTCTGGGCTAATGGTTTCTATGATATTTTTAACAGTGAAATCTTTTTTCCCCACATCACGTTTTTTGGAACTCTAATATCTAAAACTGACAGATGTGGAGGTTGTATTACTTGCAGCTGATGTGACGCTAGAGACCTCCATGAACCCCTTCTTGAAGGAACCCAGGGGCCCTCCAAAGAACAGCATTTGAGAACCACTGCTCTGGGCCGCTGCACTTCCCTTCTTCTCCCAGAGTCTTCTTCCTGGGACAGCACAATGTCACTGTCCAGGTTTCTTCTTCATAAATAATAATCTTATTCTGGTCTTGCTCCCCTAAGGTAACCTGGCAAGGAATTTAGCTGTCCCTGGGCTCATCAACCGTACGTTTAAGGTCCTTTGGCCACTCTCTCAGGTGTTCGTGGACTTTGCCACTTGACTCACAGAAGTTCATTGCCTCATTCTAGGAAGGCACTTCTGTTGCCCCATGTATTACCAACCGTTGTAAACGAAGTCTAATTTGTATTGCTCAATAAGGCTACGTCTATAAATAAACCCACAAATCAGGAAAAAAAATTGCTTTGTCATATTCTGTGTCCTGGTTTTGGTTTGGAAAATGGGTCACAAGAGGGAAACAGGGGAGTTTTATACAGAAAAGACAGCACAGAACCTGAGTCTCTGCTCACACCAGCCACAGGGATTCCGGGGCCTCACTTCAGCGAAATCTATTTGGCTTGATTCTCCGTGTTGCTCTTCTGAGGCTTCAACCTCGGCGAGATAAGCTCGATCTTTCCTTTTTTTTTATTCTTGTAACAGCTTTATATTGAGATATAATTCATATAGCACACAACTCGCCCATTTAAAGTATACAATTCAGCGGCTTTTAGTATATTCACAGAGTTGTGCAGCCATCTCCGTGATCAATTTTGGGACATTTTCGTCACATGCCCCCCGCCCCAGAAAAAAAAACACTGTGTGCGTTAGCAGTCCCTCTCCTTCCCCCAGCCTCCCCACCACTGCTGCCACAGCTGGGTAACAACTAATCCACGTTCTGTCTCTGTGGGTTCACTCGTCCTGGACATTTCATATAAAGGGTGTCTTTTACCATGTGGTCTTTTGCGTCTGGTTTCTTTCATTGAGCCTGTTTTCAGGGTTCATCCATGGTGTGGCATACATCAGCACTTGATTCTTTTTTTATTTTCTGTCATGATCCTCCATTGTAACGATATACTGCTTTTCCGTTCGTCTACTCATCAGTTGATGGATGAGTGTCCCCACTTTTGACTATTATGAATAATGCTGCTTGGAACATTTGCATACAAGTTTCTTTATATTTAGACAGAGTAACTACTTTTATGATTTATTTTAACTTTTAAAAATTGAAGTACAGTTGATTTATAATACCGTGTTAGTTTCAGGTGTTACAGCACAGCAATTCAGTTACATATATGTATATAGATACAGTCATTTTCAGATTCTTTCCCCTCAGTACTACAAACTACTGAGTTTAGCTCCCTGTGCTACACAGTAGGTCCTTGCTGGTTACCTATTTTATATAGTAGTATATATATGTTAATCCCAATGCCTGAATTTATCCCTCTACCCACCCTTCTGTGTACAAGTTTTGATGTAGAGATTTTCAACTGTGTAACTTCCTCTACTGAGAGAGTAAGTGATATCAATGGTTAGATTTATTGTTTTTCATGCACCAAATTCTGCGCTGAGCACTTCACACATATTATCCTTATCATCTTCATTGTAGCCCAAAGAATAGGCTCTCTCTCCATTTTACAAGTGAGGAAACTGAGGCCCCATAGCTACCACAGGGCAGAGCTGGGATTTGAACTCAGGTTGACACATATTCTTTTTTTTTTTTTTTGACACATATTCTTAATACACATATACTGAATACTGCTTCCAGAAGTTGGGCAGCTGTTGGTACCACGCCACTCCAATCAGTCACCCTGATTAAGTCATGATATATACATTGTCTTACCGAATTCTCACACCTACCCTCTGAGGTTCTCTTTATTGATACTATCCCTGCCCAGTCAGGAAAGAAGTTCATAGAAACTACTCCTTGGGTGACATGTCTCGTCCGTGTCTGAGCATGGAGAGCCAGAGGTCAGCAGGACCTCCAGCTGCTCTTTGATACCACAGCTCTCCCTCTCGAACCTGGCCTCCTTCAACGCTGTATCACGTCGAGGACAGTTTCTCATATGCCCAGAAGTACTGTTTTCAAAGCAGAGCCACCAGCTGCCTTCTTTTGCACCTGTGTGCCTGTGTGTGCATGTAAGCCTATATCCAAGGGTATCGTTACTCCCGAACCTAGGGTCCTCGTGCAGGTAGGACCCCTGGTGGCATACCGTGATATTGCAGGGTTCTTGAAGTGGTTAGTCCCATTAGAGTTCATGCTACCCCAGACTTCAAGCCTAGACCCTTAGCAGGTAGAGGACTTGCTTTTGGACAGTTTTGAGGATGGCAGGGTGGAGGTGGAAGGTGGCAGTGGGGGGAGACTGGAGCAGAGGAGGGTAACGGTAGAGGGTACCAACTGTGTCCATGTGGTTGCCTGCCCACAGCCGCTATCTTGGATGACCCCATGGAGTGCAGCAGAGGGGAGCGGCTGTCCATCACCCTGGCCAAGAACCGCATCAACCGCGCTCCCGAGAGGCTGGGCAAGGCCAAGGTCGAAGTGGACATCTTTGAGCTTCTCAGAGACAGCGAGTACGAGACGGCAGAAACCAGTACGTAGAGCGGGCAGGGCTGCCCTCGGCTTCCCCCGCTGGCAGAGGAGGGGCTGGTGGTGTGAGCCGCGCCCATCGGCAGACCTACGATGCAGGGACTCCCGAGAGAGGAAGAGAGACGTGCGCCCGGGAGGCCCTGAGGGCTTAGTCTGGACAAGATCCCAGGCTTTGTTGTAAATCATATGTAGGGTAGAGTTGAGAGAGGAAATGTATTCATTCCTTCATTTTACCCACTCATTCATTCCTTCATGTATCGATTCATTCATCTCCTGGACATTGTGTGCCCATATCCCTAAATGAAACCCTGTGTGGTACTAAGAAAGGAGGGAGCTGGCCAGCCCCAGGGAAGCAGAGCCTGACACATCTATTTCCTTCCTGTCTTGATTTCTTGTGCCAAAGGCAGTGTTGTAGGAAGAAGCTGAGACTTGGGCTGGAGTTCGGCTACTCGCTCTTGAGGATAACCTTGGACAAGTCAGTGATTCTTTTAAACCTCAGTTTCTTCATCTGTAAGATGAGAATGCTAGGCTTTACTTTGCAAGTCATTGTGAGATTTAAATGACTTGCAAAATAGGAACGGTCTCTGTGAGTTGCCGTGCTTTACAGACGTACGTAGTACATCACTCCAGTCACACTAATGGAGCCCCTCCTATGTGCTGGGTACTGCTTTTAATTCTTCAGCAACCAGAAAGTTAAGTGTTGTTATTCCAACTTTACCAAGAAACTGAGGCTCAAAGACTTTGGATAACTCGCTTAGTGCCGGAGCTTGTCAGATGCAAGTCCTAGACCCTGAACTCGTGTCATAGCCTTGCCAGCCCAGGGTCTCACCTGTCCCACCTCCCCTGCACTTCTCTGCTGTGTTGCTGGTATTATCTAGACAGCTTAACAAGATGAGCTTCCAGGTTAGTGGGGTGATGGCTTGTAGCTTAGCTGTAGATGAACTGCTCCAGTTCAGAGGGAAGGAGGGGAGCCCCTCAGCCCAGAGAAATAATAGCCTTTGTTCCTTAAGACTCTGAAGTCCCATCTCTTCCTTTCCCGTCCATATCAACCTTTAGTGACAGTCAATGGCAAAACCAAACCAAACCAAAGAACAACTCGCTTAAAGGCAGTGCCTCTCTGTGTCGTAGCTTCTTTAAAGCTCCTGCTGTATCAGTCCACGCTCTGCTCCTTCTGGCGCTTTCGTTTCCCTGCTCATTCATCATGTGCTGTGATGGCCATCCAGTTTACAGTTTGTTTACCCATTTGGGAAACTTTTACTGAACATTAGCTCCATTTGGGGCCTAACTCGGGATATCCTGTGTTGGGGGCAATGCAGAAAACAAGGTCCCTGCCCTCAGGTACTTACAGTCTGTCTTTCTCTTGGCTGGTCTCACAAGCCACAGACATTGGCCAGCTGACCTGAGAACTACTTTTGGGGAGAGAGTCCACTCCTAAAAACTGAGGGTGGATTCCTATCATATGAAGCAGTTGTTGAGGCCAGTGAGATCTGTGGACACAAATTCCTCCAGAAGGAAGCTTGGGGGAACAGGAATCGTCATTCATTTATTCACTCGGTCAGTCAATAACTATTTAGAGGGTGCCTGCTGTACTCTGTCCTAGACAGTAGGGGTAAGGCACAGATGGAAATTCCAGTTATCACAGAGGTTAAACTCTAGTACAGTGAAAGGAAGATTCAGATTTCTCAGGATCTTCCAAAGGAAAGCGGAAATACCAGCACTGACTTCCTGTGATGCTCCTGGTCCTGTCTATAGTTTGGTGTGTTTTTTGTCCAGGAGGGCAGGTCTCAGACAAGAATCCAGATTTCTAGATAGTTCTCATAGTCTGTTCTTTGAAGAAAAAAACAGCTCCCTCTTCTTCTTTGGTTCTTCAGACTTTCCCCTGCAGAACAGAAGCGTGGATTGCCCTCTGAGAAGGGGGGTCATTAGCAGATGTAAATTTCTTCTCCCAATGACCTGGGCTTAGCAGAGTCAATACATCTAAAATATTAAACCAGAGGAATCAGGGGAATAAAGGAAACATATCTTTAATCCGTGATACAGAGCTTTGGAGCATCTTCCTAAGGCCCTTCTCTTAGGCACTAAGTATTTTACTAACAAGTGGCCCTTGGTTCAGCTTTTACATCTCACTGTGTTTGAGGCATGATTAGCATTTGTTAGAAAAGAGGGCTTTTGGATCTTTCTACCCCAAAGGCTTTTCATCTAAAGCCAAAACTGCTCCCCCACAATGGATTTTAAATACCACCCAGATAGTTCATAGAAAGCTTCCAGCCCCACTTTCACCCCCCTCAGTAAGGGGAAGAGAGGATGGTGGATTAGCACTTTTAGCTGAAGCATGGTGGGGCAGACCGGTGGTCAGTGGTGGGGGCGGGGGAAGGAGTTTGCAAGGAGGCAGGATCCCAGGATGAAGGCGGAACAACAGCTCTGCTATCCCTACTTGGAGAGACTGTGGGACAGAGTAGGATGATCAGACTGACCTGGCTGTGTTACCTACGAGCTGTGTGACTGTGGACAGGCTGTTTAACCATTTCGTGCCTCGGCGATGACACCTCCTAGGGTCGTTAGGAGCACAACAGGAGACAGTGCAGGTGAGTTCATTAACACCTACACACACCAAGGACTTAGGAAGTGGCAGCTATGGATTTTGTGGTTGGGTTATTCTCTCCACGGGCTTCCCTGGTGGCTCAGACGGTAAAGAATCTGCCCACAATGCGTGAGACCCGGGTTTGATCCCTTGGTTGGGAAGATCCCCTGGAGAAGGAAATGGCTACCCACTCCAGTATTCTTGCCTGGAGAATCCCACGGACAGAAGGGCCTGGCACGCTACACAGTCTAGGAGAGTCACCAAACTGAACACAGCTGAGCAACTAACAGTTTCACTATTCTCTCCACACATCCCTTATGCCCCCGCCCCCTTGGATCTGGCTTCCTCTACCTCTTAACATCACCCCTCTCTCTCCTCTGTCTCCAAGTTCAGCCATCTCTCCCAGGCAGCCCAGTCTACCTCCCAGCCCCCTCTCACATGGCCTGTCTTAATGTCAGGTGCCTCCTGGGGCCTCGATCATATTTGAATATTCCACTCTCTTTCCCTTTTTCTGGGTTGATGCATCCGACTGTTCTGAGCCTTTGGAAGTCAACAATATGCTGCCCAGAGCCAGCTACTGCTCAGTCTCGTGGTGGTGGTGTCTTCCCTGGGCTAGGGGCTGATTTGCATTGTTAATTTAAATCTATTTGAGTGGCTCTGGGGCCCTGACCAAGACCCCAACCTCACATCTGTCACCCTGTGCCTGGGGATGCCACTTCTAGGAGATGAAAGAGATCCTAGTGATGACATTCTTGGTTGTAGAAAGCAGAGGCTCTGGGTTAAGTGAAGATGGTAGCAATCCTGCAGGGTACCCTTGTTCCTGCTTTTGGCAATAGGCAAGTTTCAAAAACTGCACAAATAATGAGTCACACTTGAGGCAGGTGTTTCATTCAAGAGAAGCAATGGCAATTTCAGAATCAAAGATGATGAACTGTAAAACTGAAGATGCTGGGATCTGGAGTTTAGCCTTCTCATTTGATGGTTGAAAGGGAGACTGGGAGGTGGAAAGTATCACATGGGGTGTTAATCAATAACAACCTGGGTTCCCTGGAGAAGGGAATGGATGCTAACTGCAGTACCTGGAGAATGCCGTGGACAGAAGACCCTGGTGGGCTATATACAGTCCATGGGATCGCAGAGTCGGACACAACCGAGTGACTCACTGTCGCTCACTCGGATGCTGGAAAGATACAAGTAGCAAACCACCTCGCTTCTATCTGGTTCACATAGAGTTTCATGCAGTGAGTTTATCTAAAGTGAAGATCACCTATAAAGCTCCCTCAGACCCACGTCTGATCCCCTCCCCCTCTCTGCCTGGTCACCATCATCGCCTTGGGCTTCTTGATGTTTGATTTCCCAGCCCACGGATCTGAAATAAGAGGGCCGGACAAGACCTATCAGGTCACCTCCCGGCCCGCCTGTCCCTTCCCTCCTTCCTCCCGTATCTTATCTCTATCTCGGCCTTTCTTGTGCAGGCAGCTCCCACAGGCCTCGCCCTCCTCTGTTCCTATAGATCCCTGTGTCTCCTGTGGCGAACATATTAGAGCTTAACTAAGCACCACCCCCTTATCACCCAGACACCCGGAGGCACCGTGCCTGCCACTGTCAGAGCCAGTTTGAGGTTTAATTTACTGCAGAGCTGAAAGCAGGAGGCTTCCTGTCAGCCCCTCACCTCTGCCTGGGTTTGTCCCTATGAGGCCAAGCATGCGATCAGCTGTCCACACCATTTCCCCTGGAAACCCAGAGATGCCTGGTTCTCAGGCCCCGCGAGGCCCCAGTGATGAGCGGAGAGCGTGAGGTTCCGGCTACCTGGCTGCCCCTCCTGCACAGGCTTCTGAGCTTCTCAAAGGCTCCACGTGCATGACCTCCAGTGATCCAGAGCTGTTTCTAGTAAGTGAGGGCTGATGCTGAGCAGGGCCCTGTGGGGCTCCTGGGCACGGAGGCCTTTCTGCCCCTCACTTCTCGCAGGCAAGACTCCAGCCTCCATGACCTCTGAGTTCCAAAGGGCACAACAGTTGCTCATCAGGAGGGGAGCAGGCAGGAAACCACCTGTTATTCAGTCGCTACGTCGGGCCTGACTCTTTGCGACGCCATTGGAAAAGACCCTGATGCTGGGAGAGGTTGAAGGCAGCAGGAGAGGGGACGATAGAGGATGAGATGGTTGGATGGCCTCACTGACTCAATGGACATGAGTCTGAGCAAACTCTGGGAGATAGTGAAGGACAGGGAAGCCTCGTGTGCAGCAGTCCATGGGGTTGCAAAGAGTCAGGCACGACCTAATGACTGAGCTGAACTGAACTGAACTCGACTGCAGCACTCCAGGCTCCTCTGTCTCCCAGAGTTTGCAAAGATTCATGTCCCTTGAGTGATGCTCTCCAACCAACTCATCTTCTGCCACGCCTTTCTCCTTTTGCTCTCAATCTTTCCCAGCATCAGGGTCTTTTCCAATGAGTAGACTGGACCACCTAAGACCCTGCACATACCCTAATTTTGTCAGCAACCCCACCTCTTTGAAACTTTGAAGAAGAAGAATGCAAGACTGTTACTGCCTTGATCCTTATCACATACTCCTGCCTGACTGGATAACCTCCCCCTATTACCCAGAAAGGGGGCCATAGTTATTGAGGCGTTAGCCTCTGGTGCTCCCTCTTTGCCTGGCAAAGAAATAAAAGCACTCTTTCCTTCTCCTCTATAACTCTGTCCCGGTGTTTCTGTTTGGCATTGGTGCACAGAGAGCCAAGATTTTGGCAACAGGGCTAACGTTCCTCCATCAGCTCACTAGAAAGACTCCAAGTCAGCATAAGGGAGAAAGGGAGAAGCCAGAAGAGAAGGCATCCAAATAGTGATGTGCCATTCGACAAGTGTTCCCTGCTCGCCTTTCCTCAGCTGCCCATATCACATATACATAATAGGGACTCAGAGACACAGTGAATTACAGTGCTGAGAAATCAGGAGGAGAAGGGGACAACGGAGGAGGAGATGGCTGGATGGCATCACCGACTCAGTGGACATGAGTTTGAGCAAGCTCCAGGAGTTGGTGATGGACAAGGAAGCCTGGCATGCTTCAGTCCATGGGGTCTCAAAGAGTCAGACACGACTGAGTGACTGAACTGAAGAAATCACCTGGCTCCACTGCCTCCTTTTACAGAAGGGGAAAACTGAGGCTCACAGTGTTTCCCAGAGGACAGCTGAGACCACACACCTGAACATAAATCTCAGTAGCTCTGCTGTGGGCTTGCCAGGGAGTGTCTCAGAGAGGGGCAGAGGGAGTTCAGAAATAGGTCAGAGGTGGGGCTTGGTGGTCAGGTAAGGCCCTGGGCCAGGCTTGGGAATGATTGACAGGTGAGGCAAAGGGAAGAGGGCATCCACACAGGAGACTTAATAGTATGCTTGAGGCAGGAAAAAAAATGGGGTACTTTGGGGCACAATGATAGCTGGGCCTGCCTAAAGCAGAGAGTGTTTGTGGGGGCTGTGGCAATGGGGACTGGAAAGCAGTGTAGATCAGTGACCAAGATCCTAATCTTGGGTTTACCGCCATCATAGAATTATCACCTTAGCCTTGGACTCCCCATTTGTGAAATGGGAATACTGTGAGTTCTCACTTCACGAGGTTGCTGCAAGGACTGAGATGATGCACTTAGAACACCTAGAGCAGTGCCAGGAGTCAGGTGAACTCTTGATAAATTTCACCTATTAATAGTATTATCAGTGATAGAACTAGTAATGTAACCCCTCCTTCATAGGATAATTGTAAGGCTTTGGGGTCCCTGGTGCTTGCACGTGTAAAGTCCCTATAAATGGTGTTGCTGCTTCTGTGGTGATCTAGGGCTGAGGCTTTGAGTGACACATCATTGGTGACAGGAGCCAAAGACAGGTGTTTCTTTTCCTTCCAGTTTTATTGAGCTATAACTGACATACTGCACTGTATAAGTTCAAGGGGTACAGCGTAATGATGAGAAACGCAGGGCTGGAAGAAGCACAAGCTGGAATCAAGATTGCAGGGAGCAATATCAATAACCTCAGATATGCAGATGACACCACCCTTATGGCAGAAAGTGAAGAGGAGCTAAAGGGCTTCTTGAGGAAAGTGAAAGAGGAGAGTGAAAAAGTTGGCTTAAAGCTCAACATTCAGAAAACAAAGATCATGGCATCTGGTCCCATCACTTCATGGGAAATAGATGGGGAAACAGTGTCTGACTTTATTGTTTTGGGCTCCAAAATCACTACAGATGGTGATTGCAGCCATGAAATTAAAAGACGCTTACTCCTTGGAAGAAAAGTTATGACCAACCTAGAGAACATATTGAAAAGCAGAGACATTACTTTGTCAACTAAAGTCTGTCTAGTCAAGGCTGTCGTTTTTCCAGTGGTCATGTATGGATGTGAAAGTTGGAGTGTGAAGAAAGCTGAGCACTGAAGAATTGATGCTTTTGAACTGTGGTGTTGGAGAAGACTCTTGAGAGTCCCTTGGACTGCAAGGAGATCCAACCAGTCCATTCTGAAGGAGATCAGCCCTGGGATTTCTTTGGAAGGAATGATGCTAAAGCTGAAACTCCAGTACTTTGGCCACCTCAGGCAAAGAGTTGACTCATTGGAAAAGACTCTGATGCTGGGAGGGATTGGGGGCAGGAGGAGGAGGGGACGACAGAGGATGAGATGGCTGGATGGCATCACCGACTCGATGGACATGAGCTTGGGTGAACTCTGGGAGTTGGTGATGGACAGGGAGGCCTGGTTCATGACGTCGCAAAGAGTCAGACACGACTGAGCGACTGAACTGAATTGAACATATCATGAAATGGTTATCACGGTAAAGTTAGTGAATACCCATCATCTCACATAGATACAAAATTGAAGAAATAGAAAAAAGTTTTTCCTTGTTTTGAGAACTCTTAGAATTTACTTTCTTGACTTTCATATAGCACATATAGCAGTGTTAATTATACTAATCATGTACTTTGCCTGCCTAGGTTTTTTATAACTAGAAGTTTGTACCTTTTGACAGTCTTTGTCTAATTCCCCCTCCGAACACTCCCCACCTCTGGTGAGCACAAATCTAATTTCTTTCCTATGAGCTGGTTGGTTTGTGTTTGAAAGATAATTGACCTGCAACACTGTTGTTTGCTGCTGTGTATCACAGTGATTTGATATTTCTATGTATTACAAAATGATCGCCATGATAAGTCTAGTTACCATCTGTCACCATACAAAGATGTTGCGTTATTATTGACTATATTCCCCATGCTGTTCATTTCATCCCTGTGACAGCCAGTGGCAGTTTTGAGATCTCAGATACTCTGGGTCACTTTGACCAGGGAGGTATCCAACCTGGGTCATGATGGTGCAGAGACCTGGCACTCCACCCTCCCATTTCCCTCTCGGCTTGGAAGTCAGCGAGGCCATCCTTTTAGGTCCTGGCCCATTCAGGGCTGAGAGTGGACCGTGCTCTGGAGGCTCTGGCACAAGGAGGAGACAGGTGGTCCTTGGTGCTGCTGATGGAGGCGGCTGTTTGCCTCACTCGGACGGTCAGCACTCTGCTCTGGGCTCAGCGCACAGCATGACCAGGCACACAGAGACGCCTTGCTCTACCGCTCCACTCGGGCTTCAGCGCCCTAAGGTGTTTTTATGTGAGCTCTCCCAGCCTTTGCTGCACGTTGCTCTCAGCTCCCCGTTGCCCTGATGATTTATCACAGGATCTCCGAGAGCACTGTACTGTAAGTGATGAGGCCCCAGTTTTCTTGCCCCCACCCAGGAGGCTACCCCTTCCCTGGAGGGCTTGAAGTTAGTGAGCCTGTGAGTAACTACTCTGGACCATCTGCATCACAGCCAGACCCTTCCCCTCCCTGTGAAGACTCAGAGACGGTTAAGTTCCCATAAGGGCCTCCGGTCCAGCCCAGGTGTCTCGGGAGGCTTCACATCCAAGCCTGAGCTGGTGTCTGCACGCGAGGAAGTTTCCCCTTCTTACAGCACCCCATCGTGGTGTTTTATTCCTGCAGCTGTTCTGTCAGTTGCCTTCCAACTCCTCTCCTGGCTGGGAAACTTGGTTGCCATGGCAACATCACTCACATCTCTAGTGCTCCCTGGGAGGCAGAAGGAGAGTGCCCCTCCCTCCCTCCCATCCTTCAGACTGCTCAGAGATCCTTACGGGATGACTGGGGCCTGCAGCATTGGGGTTCAGGAAGTTTTAGAGCCGAGGCCCTCTATAACTAATTTTCATTTCTACCAAGCAGGCATCCTTCATAGGGAATGAAAGAACAATTTCCAGGTCCCAGGAATTCCCCAGGCCCCAGCTGCTGGGAAGATGATAATTCACTTTCATTGCACTCATTTTGGATCATTTCAATTCAGTTGAGCAAGCATCTATTGAGTAATTCCTTTTCGCCAGGACTGAATCGCTGTGACCCCTACCTTCAAGGAGTTTCAGATGCAGTGGGAAATGGGAGATGGACACTCACAAAGGTACAGGTCCCCAAACCCTTGAGACCAGATGTGTTTAGATTTCAGAACTTTTCAGATACTAGAAAGGTCATGTCCTGTTTATACTATACATTAAATAGCATTTCAGATGGGGCTTGGGGCTGAACCTCACTCTCAAAATCAAATGCATACTTACATTCAGATAGTCACATGTTATAAATATCTTCACATCTATCTATTTAGATCAGATTTTGCCACTAAATGAGTTTGATGATACCATCCACTGTAAGAACTTTGGGGATTTTGAAATTGAGAATAAAGGACTGTGACTTTCTCTAATAACTTTTTTAGGAGAAGCTTCTTCATATTGAGGTTTACCTGGTGGCTCAGACAGTAAAAGCATTTGCCTGCAATGCGGGAGACCGGGGTTTGATCCCTGGGTCAGGAAGATCCCCTGGAGAAGGAAATGGCAACCCATTCCAGTACTCTGGCCTGGAAAATTCCATGGATGGAGGAGCCTGGTGGTCTATACAGTCCATGGGGTCACAAAGAGTCAGACACACTGAGTGACTTCACTTTCACTTTTCTCTGTATTGAGACCTGGCGAAAAAACCTAGCTTGGGTCACAAGCAGGCTAGGAATTCAGAGAACAGGGAAATTGATCTTTCCAGCATAGAGCTGACTCAGAACCACAGTGGGATGTGAATATCAAGAGGGAGTGGTGCTTTCTTGCCTATGGGCAAGAACTGAGCTGGGCACTGGAGGATCAGTAGGAGTTTTCCAGACAGAAGGGCAAGAGAAGACACAGACCATGGTAGTTTATGGGTGCTAAAGTACTCCTTAGTTTAGTCGCTAAGTCATGTCCGACTCTTGCAACCCCATGGACTGTCCACCAGGCTCCTCTGTCCATGGGATTCTCCAGGCAAGAATACTGGAGTGGATTGCCATTTTCTTCTCCAGGGGACCTTCCTGACCCAGGAATTGAACCTGGGTCTCCTGCACTACAGGCAGATTCTTTACCAACTGAGCTATGGGGGAAGCCTGGCTTAGAGGTTAAAGTGGCTGCCTGGAATGCAGGAGACATGGGTTTGATCCCTGGGTTGGGAAGATCCCCTGGAGAAGGAAATGGCAACCCACTCTAGTACTCTTGCCTGGAGAATCCCATGGAGGGAGGAGCCTGGTAAGCTACAGTGACTTCACTTTCACTTTTCACTTTCAAAGTACTCCTCAGAAGTGTTTTTAAATGAATAGAATTGCATACATAGATCAGATGAGAAGGGAAACCAATTATATGGAAATGAGACAGGAAAGGGGCAGAGCACCTTTAAAAGAATGACATAGCCCTAGGACACTACATAAACTGATTAGAATGAACTAAATTTAAGATGGCAGAGGAGCCGCCTTCTACTTGACGGTATATGCTTATTGTAACATTCAAAAGCTAATTTACACACCCCCAGCACCAAGATGTTTCCAAGGACAATTACAAACGGTCAAAAAGTGGGCAGTGGTCCAATTTCCGAAAATCCCTACTGCTTCCCTAATCCCATCCCTTCCTCCAAATCAGTCTTCCTCAATGGCTATGCCGGAGACGTAGGAGGTGTTAAGTTCCATCCCTGGGTCAGGAAGAAACCCTGGAAAAGGAAATGGCAACCCACTCCAGTATGTTTGTCGGGAGAATCCCAGTGGCCACAGTCAACAGGGCTGCAGAGTCGGCTGCGACTGACCACCCATGCACCCTCCAGATAGCTGGAATACTCCTCCCACTCATTAGCCTGTGAAAATACCCACCCCGATAAAGACTGACCACCCCTTCCCCTGGAGCCTCTCTTGCCTTCTGAGATGGCCCGCACTCTGCCTGTTTCCTCTGTGAGTAAAACTTTCACTTTACTGTGGCTCACTCTTGGATTCTCTCCTGTGCGAACCCAGGAACCCACACTTGGCAGCCGTACCAGGGTCTCTGACATGACCTGATATGTGACCCATGCTTTTGAGCTCCACTGTCTTTCCTGTGACAGACATGCAGTTAAAATATTTTGATAGTGATATATAAATATACATATTTCTTTATTACTGTACTCAATAGCCAGACCTAGGATCAAGCCTAACTACTAGTGTAATTTCGAAGTAATTATGAATATGAATGGTATTTCAAGATCTCGGCAATACTATAATATGATCTGAAAACACTTGTGATGTCTATCAATGACAGAGTCACAGTTACTGTTAATATACTGTGGTTTATGGCCTCTATTCCAAATTGAAGGGGATGCTAAATTTCAGTTAGGGGTTAGAGAAAATAATGCCATTTTTCTTCTGCCAAACGTTCACAGACCACTGACTTCTGCCCATAGATCTTAGGCAGCAGGGTTAAGACTGCTGGTCTAGTTAGAGAGAACAGCTTGGAACAGGCTCAGGTAAGAAACTGCAGAGTGTGAACCAGGTGAGCTTGTGTGAAATGAGAGAAGACGTGATGGGAGAAAGGGCTAGAAGGGTCATATCTTGAGGAGATCAGACCCATCTGGATTTTACCTGTTCATTGGAAGACATTTTTTGATAATGAAATTTTATTTTTATGATGCGTTATGAAAGGAATACATGCCCATTTATATTAGAAAGTAGAAAGAAGGAAAAAAGAGCATCATTCACTGTTCCCCTGGTTCAGGCAATCTCTACTGCAATCTCGGTTAATCACTCATGGCCGAGGGAGGTGGTGTGGTACGGTGGTTAAGGAACGGACCCTGGAGCCAGGGGTTGGGGGTTTGAATCCTGACTCTGCCCTTTAACTTTTCTGTTTTCTTATCTGTAAAATGAAGGCGAGATGACAGTATCTCTCTCATCAAGTTGTTTCCAGAATTAAGTAAGCCAATTCATATAAAGTGCTTAGAATGGGCCATAATTAGCACTTAATAAATATGGGCTTTAATAACCTCTTCTTCCAATCACTCCACGGTGCCTGCCTATTTTCTGTATTTGCTTACTTGTAACCTTCATATAGATACACATATAATTTTATATCCTGCTTCTTTCTCTTAATATTATTACATAAATATTTTTAATAAGATTATAAACTCTTCATAAGCATTGTAAATGCCTAAGTAATATTCCACTTGGGTATATGACCCACACTTTAGATAACTATTTCCTTATGATGGGACATTTCGGTTATTTCCCATTTTCTGTGGTAAGAGTTGAGTGGGCTTCAGTGTGGTTCAGTGGCTGTTTATGGAGCACATAACTCTTGAGTCCCGCCCTGCTCAGTGTGGAGGGCGCAGAGATGAATAAGGCAAGCTTTCTAGTCTGCAGGAGCACACAGACACACGTTTAGGTTATAATCGGCCTCAGTGTGGAGAGCGGATTGGGTATGAAGAATGCAGAGAAAGTCAGTGGGAGGCAGATAGTAAAGGGGCTGATAGAGCTGACAGTGGCAGTGAGAAGGAGAGGGTGGCGGGGGATGAGCAGGTCACGTGGTCAGAACCTGGCTGCTGGCTGGTGTAGCCCGTGAGTAGATTCAGTGGGAGAAAGCAAGGAAGAGTCAAAGAGCCCACGGTTTGAACTTCAGGACTAAGGTCGGGGAGGTGAGGGGATGGTAAAATGAAGTGGTTAGGAGTTTGGGCTTTGATGCCCAAAGGGAAAGTGTTACTCATTCAATCATGTCCAACTCTTTGTGACCCCACAGACTATATAACCTGCCAGGCTCCTCTGTCCATGGAATTCTCTGGGTAAGAATGCTGGGGTCAGTTGCCATTTTCTTCTCCAGGGGAATCTTCCCAACCCAGGGATCGAACTTGGGCCTCCCGCATTGCAAGAAAATTCTTTACCATCTGTGTCACCGGGGAAACCCATATGGAACGTTAAATTCAAGAGTGACCCTATCATATATGATCTGTGTGAGCTTGATCAAGCTACTTAAATTTTCTAAGCCTCAGTTTCCCCATCTGTAAAGTGGGGATACTAATGAATCTTCCTGGAAGCGTGGTGATCAAGTCAGACTATATATGAAAAGTATATAACAGATATGATGTATTGGGAATAATTGTAAGAGTCCTGTGGCATATCAATTCCACTCTAAGTGTGTGTGTGCGCTGAGTGATGTCCAACTGTAGTCCACCAGACTCCTCTGTCCATGGATTTTCCCAGCAAGAATACCACTCTAAATACTTTGCATGTATTAATTCACCTTAATGCTCACAACATCCTTACAGGAGAGGTGCTCTTAGCATCTCAGTTCTATAGATGAGAAAGAAGGCTCAGGGAGCTTGGTCAAGGTCTTGCTCAAGGTCTCACAGCTAGTCAGCAGTGATCCAGCCAAGACTCATACTCAGATAGGCTTGCATCAGAGCCCATGCTCTTAAGGCCTGTGCTTTCTCTCTCTGCCTCACTCTGTCCATGCTTACTGCAGGACAGGAGAGGGAAGTCCCTGTGGCAACACCCAGCAGGTGGTTGGAACTTGTTTTAAACCCAGGACATCTTTCAGAGTGTAGGATCGCCTGGGCAGAGATGCGTGGAGGCCACAGGTAAGGATGAGATTGCCCAGGGAGAGTGAGGCATGGAAAAAATCTAAATTTAGTGGGTAGCAGAGGGAAGAGGCGTTGGCCAAGGAAGTGAGAAAGACCTTTCAGAAAAGCAGATGAGAATCAGGACCAGAAGGTATCATGAAATTCAAACGAACAAATGTAATCGTTAGCGCCAAATGCTGCGAAAGAGAGATAAGAACTGCTAAGAGAAGAGGTCCTTGGTGACCGTGGGGAAGCAGGTACAGCAGAATGACAAGGGGGTGGAGACCTGGATTGTAAGGAGTTGAACAGAGATGGACGAAGTGGCTGCAAGGAGGAGGGCAGACACTGAAGGTGGCTGCGAGCAAGTGGGACAATCCCAGCAGACTTGAATTCCAGCACTGACTCTGACCTTTATCAGGTGTGTGACTTTATGGGTGTTGCTTAACATCCCTCAGATGCTGTTTCCTGATTGTTGAAGTCAGGAACTGAGCTTCAGGCCTGGGCCTGCTGTAATTTGATGGAATTTGATGGCCAGTGAACTCAGAGCCCCTCATTGGCAGTAAGAGTTGAATTGGCTGAGATCTCGTGCTCTAACTTCCGTGGAAGTAGCTTGAACTCTGATGAGCGTTCTCCAAAGGTAAATCTTGCCCTGGACTTCCCTGGTGGTCCGGTGGCTGAGACGCCATGCTCCTAATGCAGGGGGCCTGGGTTCCATCCCCTGTCAGGGAACCAGGAATGCCACATATCACAACTAAAGATCCTGCATGCTGCAATGAAGATCGAAGATTCCACGTGCTGCAACTAAGACCTGGTGCACTTGAATAAAAGAAAATAAATACTTAAAGAAACACTGGTAAAGCGTGCCCATAGCTACTCTGTCTCTGGGGATGGTTCTGACGGTACTGATGAGCCTCCCTCAGGCACCCACCGCCCACAGTCTATCCGTCAGCTGAAATCTGTGATGTTGTACTGATTGAATCCCTGCCTGTGCCTCGGGATGAGAGAAGACCCCCACAGATCTATTGTTCATGTGATAAACCACAGCACCAGGATTTGAACCCTGGTGCTCAACCCACCGCCCATGCCCCATGAGAACCAGGAGTTGGCTGTATGGGCTAGTGGTTAAGACTCTGCTTTAGGAGACAGAGCATCCAGGTTGCAGGTGTGGCTTCGCAGTTGACTCCACGAGGATGCTGGGCTGATTCCTTAACCTCGGTGTGCTGCAACGCTTTTTAAATTCTTGTTTATTTATTTTCGGCTGCACTGAGTTTTCATCGCTGTGCGTAGGCTTTCTCCAGTCATGGCGAGTGAGGGCTAATCTCCAGGTGTGGTGTGCGAGCTTCTCATTCTGGTGGATTCTCTTGCAGCGCGGGCTCAAGTTGGTGTGGCTCATGGGCCCAGTAGCCCCAGGGAATCCTGGGATCTTCCTGGACCAGGGATCGAACCCGTGTCCCCACACTGGCAGGAGGATTCTTCTTCACTGGACCACCAGGGATGTCCCTGCCCTCACTCTTGATGTTGAGTAGGAGGAAAATGAGTCCAGAGTCAGGCTTTGAGTTTTGTAGGGCAGGACGTTTTACAGCACAGCTGGGAATCACGGGGCATAATCTGAGGGCTGGCTCTTTGGTTCTCATATCACTGTGTGTGTCCTGGAGAATTGTCCTATGTTCTCCTCTCCATCTGTTTCCTCCTTTTCCCCTCACTTCCTTTCTCAATCTATAGCATTTTAAAATCGTACATTCTCTCTTCTGACCACGTGCCTCATCCACCCAGTCATTCATTCAACAAACTCGAACTGGGCCTCTAGAAAAAGCATCATGCTGGAGACAGGGAATCGTCAAATGGGGACTGAGAGATAAATATGGTTCAGCTCTGCCTTAAAGGGGTTTGAAATCTAGTGAGAAGAGTAACGTATTTAAACAGCAAACTGAAATTGACCCATTTACAAGTGTCTTAGAACCAGGGGACAATCCATGGGCCTCAGAGCCCAAGCGAGGATGATTTCCACTTAAAAGCAGAAGGGGTAAGGAGAAGGCGGCATTTGAGATGCTCCTTGACACATGAGTGAGTAAGCATCCAGGGTAGAGGAGTGAAGGGTGTCTCTGTCCCCCGGGAGAGGTACAGGGTCATAGAGCATGCTGGTTGGTCAGGAAAGCACCTGTTGGGTTCAGGGAAGGAGGGGAGCGGGTTGGGTCAGGCTCCAGGCCGGGCGAGAGGCGAGTGGCATTGAAAGATGGAGCTCCTCTCTGCCACCCTCTCTTTTTCTTCTGCTCTCTCGCCTGCTCCCCTTAACCTTCACTGAGCCGCTTTCTCCTCTCTGCCTGCCGCATCCTCACTGTCTTTCATCTTTCTGCTTGTCTGCCTTTCCTCTTCTCTAGACTCGCTCTTTCAGGGAGGTGGGGAGTAATAGATTGTACGCTGGCTGGCTGTTGGTGAACTGAGCCCTCAGCCCCTGTAGTAGCCGTGTACGGGCTCCCAGCACCCATCCTGCAGGCCAGGCCAGGGGAGGGCGGGGGAGTGGTGTGCAGGTCGCTACCGTGCATTTCCATCCTTCGGTGACAGCCCAGACAATTTATACATCCTGTTGGCAGAGGCCATATGTTGAAATAACCTAGGTCATTTCCTCATTTAATACCATCCATAAACTCTAATAAAAATGTCCTGGAGCCCAGTGGTCCAGGGGAGGAGAAGCGCTAGGTTTGGAAGGATGGGAGAGGGGACCAGGATGCGGGGGGGTGGGAGGTGAGGGGACATCGGGGGAAGATCAGAGGACTCGAGGCTGAAGCCCACGCCCCGCCTGATGAGCGCCTTTCCTTTCCTGCTCCCCACGCTCTGTCCTGCTGCTGGCTGCAGTGTGTCAGATTCTCCCCAAGGGCGTGGTCGCTGTCCTGGGACCATCCTCCAGCCCAGCTTCCAGCTCCATCATCAGCAACATCTGTGGGGAGAAGGAGGTGAGTGCTGGGCCGGGGGTGGGGGCACTCTCTGTGGGCTGGCAGCCTGTGCCTTGAGCCCAGAGAGATCCTGGACTCTTAAGGGCGGGAGGTGTCACTAATAACAACCATACAAAGAAAAGAAGTGGTAGGCACTTATTTTTTCAGTTTGTTTGGATGGAGGGGACTCAGAGGAAAAGCTTCCTAACAAGGCATTCAAGCTGAGCTCTTCCGAGTCTTGGGGCCCTGTGGCGGGCAAGGCAGAGGGGGTCCCTTGGTGGATGAGGGTAGAGGGAGAGGCTGGGGAAGGTGGTCCAGGGGAAGCTGAGAGGCCTCAAGTCTGAGCCCCACAGGAATGCTCAGAATATCTATTTAGATATTGGGATTCTGGGGAGGAATGCCTTTGGGGCCAGGCCTTGCTGCATTCGAGGGCTTCCCTGGTGGTTCATGAACGATGGTAAAGAAGTTGCCTACAATGCAGGAGCTCCGGGTTTGATCCCTGGCTTGGGAGGATCCCCTGGAGAAGGGCTTGGCAACCCACTCCAGCATTCTTGCCTGGAGAATCCCATGGACAGAGGAGCCTGGCGGGCTACAGTCCATGAGTCACAAAAAGTCGGACACGATGGAGTGACTAACTTGCTACATTTTAGTGCTGAAATGAAGTTTGAAAGCTTGCTTCTATTTCATAAGTTCTCTAGAAAAGAGATCTTATTTTGCTTTCTTCTTCATTCACCAGTTCCAGTGTTTATTTCTCTAAAGTGTTGTGTCCATTCCCTCTGGTTCTCGTTCCCCAGGAGATAAAAATGCTCAGTTCTTAGGGAAATGACAGGGTGAAGCTTTGGACTGTATTTGCGCACTAAATCATTATTCTAAAAAGAAAATGGAAACTTTTAAAATGAGAATTATTTACACCTACATTAAAATCTTAATAGGTAAAATAATGTAAAAGAGAAAAGAAGAGTTTCTGAGAGAGGGCTAGCTCCCTGTTCCAACAACTCTCTCCCTCCTTTTCCCAAAGGAGAAAACAAACTGGAACCTTCAGCGATTCTACTGCTGGAAGCTTTCCTAGTCCATCTTGGAATCAATCAGTCCTTCCCCTTCAGATATATTCCTGGGAGATGGTGGCAAAATGACACTGTAGCCTCCCAGTGGACTTCTGCTGCTGCTGCTAAGTCGCTTCAGTCGTGTCCGACTCTGTGCGACCCCATAGACAGCAGCCCACCAGGTTCCCCGATCCCTGGGATTCTCCAGGCAAGAACACTGGAGTGGGTTGCCATTTCCTTCTCCAATGCATGAAAGTGAAAAGTGAAAGTGAAGTCGCTCAGTCGTGTCTGACTCTTTGTGACCCCATGGACTGTAGCCTACCAGGCTCCTCCACCCATGGGATTCTCCAGGCAAGCGTACTGGAGTGGGGTGCCATTGCCTTCTCTGGTGGACTTCTAGACAGGTCTTTTGGGGACAGATGGAGCTTGATGGTCAGGAGCTGGGGAGGGGGCAGAGCACAGGGACTGGGGAATGGAAGGGTCAGTCTTGCACCTGTCGTAGGAGCCTGGAGGCTCACACTTCCAGAAGCTTTAGCCTTGGGAGGGTCCAGTTCTTACAGCAGGACGGGGCTCCTGCTTTGTAAGTTGCCCTCACGGGGCAGTGGAGCAGCAGATTGGCCTCTGCCCACCCCAGGAGGCTCCCTGGAAGCCACTTCCTTGATGCCTGCACTTCTCTTATGATCAGAGGGCTTGGTGAGTCCCCGAGGCTTTGAGAAGAATATTGAATCTTCTATGTGTTACGAGCCCACTCTAAGAACTGTTACCAGCACAGTAGAATGCCCTGAGGTCCCAGCCCCAATCCTGCAATGGGTCTTTCTTACCACTCCCTGTAGGTGGAGCCCCTGAGCTTCATGCCAGAGATAAGGTTTGTGCTGAGTACTCCCCATCCCTACTCCCAGCCATCCTGAAAGATGACTCCTGCGCCAGCCCAGGCCAAAAAAGAGCTTCTGTCCCACCGCAGTCCCTTCCAGCATCTCCCAGCCCTCAGCCTCTGTGAGCTGGACCTGATGTTTAATTTAAATCTTTCTCGCTGGCTCCAAGTAACAACTCACATCCATGGCAGGCTGTTACTTCCCCGCTCGCTGTGATCTTCACCAAGTGAGGTTGCCAAGCTACCCATTGTCTCTTGTCTTCTCTCTCTCTCTTTTTTTCCCTCCCCTCTCCCTCCTCTCCAGCACTTTCATCTCTGTCCCCTGCAGTCATCCCCCGCCCCGTCTCCACTCCAGAATGGCCTCCTCTTGGGGTTCAGTGGTTATTTTATCTCGGTGATTACATCTTTTAACCCTGCTTGGCATTTCAGGCTGGAGGTGGAGACCCCGAGTTGCACCCCATCTTCCCATCCCGCTGCCAGGGACCCCATGCCATTGACCAGCCAGACAGGCTGCGCTGCCCAGGGAACTGCCAGACAGTTACCCCTCATCTGTCTGGTCATGTTCCTTTCAGAGCAGCCTTTCCTTTCCATTCAGATTATGCATTTCTTTTAATATTTTATGAGGCTGAACTGCCTTACACTGATTCCCCTCAGCTTCAGGCAAAAGAAATGGAGTCCTCACCGAGGAGTTCATCCCTTTAAATGCTGCTAACATCTCTGCAGGTCCTGCAGCTGGCGGCTTTCTGCCTCACTGCCTTTCCCCTCCATGCTGTTCACCTCTTCCCCTGATCCACACCTCCATGCTGATGTCCTAGGATGCATTTGTAATTGCAGATCAGTTACCGATTGATTTTCGTCCTAGAGAGAGAGTCAGCAGGTCTGGCCTGGCCATCCCCAGCTGGACCCATCAGAGTGTCTGCTGCTTCCACAGCAGTATTTAAGATGCTGGACTGTGGGAGACTCCCCCACCAGCCCCTTCCTAGGGACACCCCTTCAGCCCCTCACCCCCTCTACATACAGCCCAAGAGCTTACCCAGGAGTTCCTAATTTGGGAAGAAAGGGGAAAGGGAAGGAGAAAAGGCATTGCCTTTATCCCACATGTTAGGCACTCAGCTAGTACATGCTTCACACACAGGGTCTCATTTTATCCTCCCAAAGCTCAAGAAATACCTGTTGTTTCTTCATGTGAATGAAGCCTAGAGTGGCTAAGCAGTTTGCCCCAAATCACACAGCAGAACCGGGATGCAAACTCAAACTCAAAAACTCTTTCTCCTGAGCCTTCATGTTCCTGAGTCTTTTCCTGCTCCATCTCTGGGATCCGTAGATCCATGGGAATCTCTAAAGGTGCTTTCTATGGGAGGTAAGTTAGCTGCTGATGGAACCCAGTAGGCCGGATGGCCACACAGGGAGGGCCTTGGGCAGAGATCCTCAAATGTGTGAGCCAGGCAGCCTGGCTACCCTGCCCAGCCCTGGCCTCCAGCTTAGCCCTCTGTGAACTTTTTTTCCATTCATGGTTCGTTTGTGATTCATTTAAGACAGATTGCAAAATATCGGTGGGAAGAAAAGACCCCTTATGACACACCCCAGGTCAGTGTCACTTTTCAGCATTTTCGGTCATTACTCATCAGGCTCTCTCCCCAGTGCTATGCTTTCCAGTCTCTGTTGGAAAATATTAGTTGCTTTCTCTCTATGGTGAAAGGGCTAATCCTAGTTGAATTCAGGAATTTTCTCCCTAGTTTCTGCTAAAACTTTAACCTCCCCTCATCCCAGTCTCAGAGGAACTCTAGTCTCTGGCTGACTTCTTCCAGAAGCTTGAAAGGATAAGTTAGCAGAATTTTCCAGAGACCATGTCAACATCATCCCAGACTCTGGGCCAGCCCAGGCAGAGCCAATTTCCGCAATCATGCCTGAATAACCCAGCCTAGGAACCAACCAATTCACTGTCAGGGAGTTCTTCTTGCCGTCTACCCTCAATCTTGCTCACTTTCCCATTAGTTCAAATGTGCGCTTATAGTAACCTAACCCTTGCATTGGGCACCCTAAGTAAGCATGAGGGATGAGGTTTCAGCCCCATCTCTGGTAGAGACACGGGCAGCCTTTAGCTCTTCTGGCTCTGGGTACCAGGGTGACAGAATGCAATCAAGGAGGATGGCAGCTTATTACATTTTAACTTTCCTATTATCTACCCAGTAGCCTAAGCCGCCAATAAAGCAGCCATCACAGCCTGTTAATATCTACTTCTGGGAGAACAGAGGCAGAAGGCAGGGGGCAGTGCCTCCCGGAAATGTCAGTAATAGATGCAGAGAGAACCTGACACTGTCCTAATGAAGCCAAAGCAGGTATTTATTTACCTGGCTCCATCCGGGAGGCTCTCTAGTCGGTTTCCCAGCGTGCAGCGCTTCCCATCCTCACATGTGTCTTCAGAGGAACACATCCCAGGCTTTCACCTAGAAATTTTGTCCGGAGCTGGTTTATACATCTGTTGGCTAGGCTGGGTTGAGGGGGCCCTTTGGTTAGTCCCTAGGGCAATATTTTCTCTTTTTGCCATCTCTGCTCTGATTCATTAACTAGAAATAATGTAAGGATTATGCCTTCAAGAGCCCTTTGTCTGTCTGCCTAGCAGTGGGCAGCTGAATATAAAGACCTATTGTTTTGCCTTCCTGAGGCCACAGAACTCCATTCCATGGTCCACAGTCCATTTATCCAGGTCTCTGGCTGCACGGTGTCCCATCCTGGGTTCCGAGCTTTGCCAGAGATGCCATCTCATCTTCCTCCTATGATGAGGGTGTCCTGACCCCCACAAGCCCCATCTCCGACCAGGCAAATGTCGCTCATGGAAGAATCCACCCTTTGCGGCCTTATCTTACCCGTCCCTCTTTTCTTTCTCTCTCACTTGTTCTCCAATCTTCCCTGCTGCCCGTTTTGTTTGTTTGTTTGTTTGTTTTTTGCTCCTCCTCCCAGGTCCCTCATTTCAAAGTGGCCCCAGAGGAATTTATCAAGTTCCAGTTCCAGAGATTCACAACCCTGAACCTCCACCCCAGCAACACCGACATCAGCGTGGCTGTGGCTGGGGTCCTGAACTCCTTCAACTGCACCACCGCCTGCCTCATCTGTGCCAAAGCAGAATGTAAGTTTCCCCAGGCTGGCTGCGCCCAGACGGTCAGGTCCTGCCTATGTCAACCGGACTGGTTTCCCTCCCTGGCTGGAGACCACTCCCACAGGGGAGGGCTCTTTCTGATCTTAGAGATGATAACCAGAGGATTCGGGCCTTCTCTGGTGTCCTTGGCTGTTTGTCTGTGTGTGTGTATATGTGAAAGAGAGAGCAGTCCAGGGGCCCCCTTTGTCAGAAACTCCCCGGGCGTGGGCCGAACAGCAACGAGCTCGTTTACAGGGAGACTGGCCAACCGCCAAGACTTTCTGCATCTGCAAATGCAATTCCCACATTTTCAGCCTCATTGTTAAAGAGCCACAAAAAGAGAGAGAGAGGGGGAAAATATAAAATTGGATGCATTTGTATTTGATGGGTTGAAGAGCTTCTTTTCTTGGAGAGTGGGTTTGGCTGATGGAACAAGGTTCAAGGTCAATTCCTGGTAAAGTTTTTTTTTTTCCTTGCAAATGCAGGTTTTAGAAATGTGTTTTCTCTGACTCTCAATTTGCGACATAAATTTGGTGTTTATGAGATTTAGCTAATTCAAGCCAGCACGTTCCGGCGAATCTGCATCTGTGTGCTCCCCGCGGCAGCTGTGCACCCTCATGCAGTCAGGCAGGTGCTGGCCACTGGCTCCCGCCGGGGCCCAGAGTGCAAACCCCCGCGTCCGTGTCCCGTGCAGGTCTTACTGTGCAGGTCTGGGTGGGCTGCACGGGCAAAGGTGCACCATCCCTGTTCGGGCCGCTATGGCTTCTCAGAACCTCTCAGTGTGGAAAGCCCATCCTCCAACCTGGAATGCCCACAGCATCTGAAAACAAAAAGCCCCTCCATGCCAAGGACCAGACCTGTTTCTTATGGGACCTTTGCACCTCACTGCCTCCACTTGTACATTCGTTCCTTTATTTAATACAAAATGAGCACTTGCTCTGTGCTACCCAAGAAGCAAAGTAACTGAGTCCCAACTATGCATACTTTTCAAATATATATTTTTTATTTTATTTGGCTGTGGCAGGCCTTAGTTGTGGCATGTAGGCTCTCTAGTTGCAGTATGGGCTTCTCTCTATTTGTGGTGGGCAGGCTCAGTAGTTGCGGCACTGGCTTAGTTGCCCCGCAGCTTGTAAGATCTTAGTTCCCCAACTAGGGATCAAACTTGCATCCCCTGCATTGGAAGGTGAGTTCTTAGCCACTAGACCACCAGGGAAGTCCCCTATGCATGGTTGTTTTTTTTTTTAATGCTTTATTTAATTATTCAACAACCTGGTGATTTTGGAAATGTTGGAATGTCCCATTTTAAAATTCAATACAATTTAAAGTCCAGTTTCTTAGTCTCTCTAGGCATATTTCAAATGCTCAAAAGACTCGTATGAAGAATACAGTTAGAGAACATTTCCATCCTCGCAAAAAGTTCTATTGGATAGCATTGCTTTAGATGATAAGGTTTTGTGGACAAAGCATTTTGTAGCCCCCAAAAGAGAGAGAAATGTTTAGATAACACTTCATTCTCCTTCTCCCTCATGGAGGATTTCAGCACACGTTACCATGGGCACTCTGAGTTGTCCTGTGGCCAAAACAACTATTGACTTCAGCATTTTCCAGATAGGTTTGATCACATGCCCCCAAAAGGATGCTGATCTAAAAGCCCACACAGGATGCTAGTGTTCGATGGAACACAGTTGGGATACATTGCATTCCACCAGGTGGCCTTCCTCGCGTGGCATCTTTACACCACTGAAAGGTTTAACAGAATCAGGGATTCTCCCCGGAAATTTCTGCCACCAGCCCACTCAGGCAGGACTGAACTGGCTCACCCCATATATCCAGTGGGGATGCTGGAGGACAGGACAGGCTGTAAATAAGGCCAGGCAAAGGTTGCTCTGCAGCCCTTATCTGTGGTGGGTTACAGTGTCTCAGCATCCTGAAAGGAAGTTCTTTCTTGTGTCTAGCCACAGTCCCTCTTGCTTTAAAGCTGAGCCCTGTTTCCTCTGCGGCAGCTCTTCCTGGGTATTGGGACGTGAGTTGCTCAGATGTTGGTTAAGCACCTGCCATGTGCCGAGCTCTATGCTAGATATGGTTGCCTCCTAGCCCAGGGCTCTTTCCATTGGAATTGACATTCTCTGACATTCAAACAGTTCCTTGCAGATTGCAAAGCACTTTCACTTATGTTTCCCCACTTTACCTCCCTCTTTCTCAGTCATTCCGAGCTGAGCAAAGAGTCTGGGAGCTGCTAAGTGATTTGACTTAAGGTCACACAGCTGGTACATGACAAATCTGAGCTGGGGCTTCCTCCTCTCTGGCCCCTCCCACCCTCCTGGGCTGCACCAGGCTCAGGAGGGCTCAGGGTGAGCTCTGCAGGGCAGGCACAGTGTCCTTGGCAGGGCAGAGATCTCTCTGGAACAGTGTAGCCCCTTCCTCCCTTGAGTGGGTGCAAGATGGCTGAGCACAGACAGTAATCCTGGAGAGGATGAGTCTGCTCAGGTGCTGGTGAGGCCAGCCCACAGCCCAGGCAGGACTCAACCACACACTGCTGCCTCTGCCCGAGGAAAAACTCATCTCTAGAGGCTGCTGAGTGACTGGCCCCACCTACCAGAGGCAGAAGGAAAGTGGGACAGAGCAGAAGTTCAAGGGCAAAGAGGATTAAAAATCTAATCAAAGAATGAAGAAATGAGGGACTGAAGGGAAACGCAGCTCAGAGCTTGGAAGGAGACACTCTTCCATCTCCCTTATTAATGCAGGGCCGAGAGACACTGCAAGTCGAATTAGGAACAGGAATCTAATTCTATTTTCCTAGCGTCAAAATTAGGCATAACAGAGATCATTCCCTGAGGAATCACGCCGCTTACGCTCCTTCTTCCCCAAAGTAGATTTTTAATAAGCAGGTTTTGGACCAAGTGCAGTTGTATTGTGGATGGCATTATTTTTCTTTAATGGGAAAAAAAAAAAATCAGAACATCTGCAATTACCTAATACTAGTGAGCTTCGGGAGGCGAGGTGAGGAGCCCGGGGGTGGCTGTCCCGCTCACCCCCGCAGGGCCGGGGGAGTTTGCTGTTAGGAGACTTTCAACGAAAGTTGGGGTTCCCCACCATGGTCCCCGAGGCCCCTTTGGTGAGATCACCCAGCCCTGCCACAGAGTTACCTTTTGAGACCCTCAGACTGGACCCAGAGACTCTTCATTCAGTTCAGTTCAGTTGCTAAGTCATGTCCTACTCTTTGCAATCCCATAGACTGTAGCACACTAGGCTTCCCTGTCCTACACTGTCTCCCAGAATTTGCTCAAACTCATGTCTGTTGAGTCGGTGATGCCATCCAATCATCTCGTCCTCTGTCGCCCTCTTCTCCTGCCCTCAGTCTTTCCCAGAGTCAGGGTCTTTTCCAGTGAATCTGCTCTTTGCATCAGGTGGCCAAAGTACTGGAGCTTCAGCTTCAGCATCAGTCCTGCCAATGAATGCTCTGGATTGACGCTTCATAGTCACAAGCATAATATGCTGTGTATTTTCCTGGAATTGCTATACATAGTTCAAGTCATCTTTTTGTTTGTTTGTTTTTCACGCTTGCTTTGGCGTTTCTAAGTATTTTAATGTCCTTTTTCTGTGTGTGGCTACAAGTTCTGTGCCCCTACACCCTCTGCCACCTGTGTACCACCTCTGTAACCTGGAGTCAGAAACCGGGGTTGGGCCTTGCTTGGCCTGTGAGTTCTGAGATCTGCCCTGTGTCTCTTCTGTTCCAGTGTTTGGTCTCTGTGTGCGGTGCGTCCATGCTCAGTCATGTCCGACTCTTTGCGACCCCCTGGACTGTAACCTGCCAGGCTCCTCTGTCCATGGGATTCTCCAGGCAAGAATACTGGAGTAGCTTGCCATTTCCTGCTCCAGGGGATCTTCCCAACCTGGGGGATCCAACCCTTGTCTCCTGTGGCTCCTGCACTGCTGGGCTGACCTGTTCCGTCTCTACCCAGGAATAATGATGATACCTGCTTCCTGGACCGTTGTGGGGATAAATCCACAGTGTGCGAAGAAGCTTAGGAAACAATAAAAGCAGGTCTCAGCTCAGAGATGCCTGCTGGGCCCCAGCAATTAATAAACAAACGAGGACTTCCCTGGGGGTCCAGTGGTTAAGACTCTGCGTTTCCATCCACTGCCGGAGGCTCTGGGGTTCAGTCCTTGATCGGAGAACTAAGACCCCACATGCCGTGCAGTGCAGCCAAGAAAATTAAAAAACAACAACAGCAACAAAACAACAAAGAACTAACCCAATCAAACAAACACCCTGGAGAAATCGAGGGGAGTCCCCGGGTGAGGTTTTTCCCATGTCCATCCTTGCTGTCAGAGAAGGGGGCAGCCTGGATGGCCAAGCAGGGCAGCAGACGGTCCTCCTGGGAGCGAGAAGCCTCCACCTGCCCCTCTATCCCCTCTCTGTCTCCTCCTCTGACCCCCACGGTCTGGCCCTTTCTGTCTTTTCTTGGGGCCAGGTCTAGGTGTGGGATGGGACAAAACTGAAAAGTGGGTAAAATAAGCCCACTGTTCAAGCACTGGAACTTGTTCCATGCCCCTGCCCCTCTTGGGACACATCGGACCCTCATCCCTCTCACTCCATCAGAATCTGCTCCCTGGAAAAATAGGGCGTGAAGCCAGCACAGCCGAGGCACCTGCGCCTGTCGGGAGGGGAATGGACAAGTACCAGGTTTAGATGCTCCGGGCAGAGTTCATCATCTCACTGCATTCTCACCGCCACCCTCTAATCGGTATTATATCACCTGCCGCCCGCAGGAGCTTAAAGTGAAAGTGTGAATGGGCTTCCCTGGTGACTCAACTTGTAAAGATTCTGCCTGCAATGCAGGAGACCCAGGTTTGATCCCTGGGTCAGGAAGATCTTCTGGATTCACCAGAAGGGAATGGCTACCCACTCCAGTATTCTTGCCTGGAGAAAATCCTATGGACAGAGAAGCCTGATGGGCTACAGTTTGTGGGGTCGCAAAGAGTCGGACACAACTGAGCGACTAACGCTTTCACTAGCTGGGGATGTTACCATTTTCCAAGATCAAAGCCTGAAGCCCAGGGAATCAGCCAGTGGAGAGGGAAATGATTACTTATTCCTATTTTTGGATACCAGCATCCTCTGTATCCCCGGCAGACCCATCACTTAGGTCTTTGTGTCCTTGTCCTGCAGCCCCGTCCAACCCCGGCTGTGCCTTTCTCAACCTGTCCATCCGTCTCCTGCCCCACCTCCCAGTCTCAGAAGCCAGCCGCCCCTCCTTCTTCCTGGAATAGCCAGCCCGCTGGCTTTCACATCGATCCATCTCATCACACCCTGAGCGATACTAATAGGTTCCCCCTCTCAGCCTTGGACTTGGCAGCTAGATCCACTGCTGGGCTAAGGGTCCCTCAAGATAGGGGGTCAGGGTGGAGGTGGAGGGGAAGCTGGGGAGAGAGCATCTTTGAACCCCCTGGTGACAGCTGCCTTTGACAAATACCTTAGTTCCATTAAGGGGTTCCTAGTGGCACAAATGGTAAAGAATCTGCTTGCAGTGCAGGAGACCTGGGTTCCATCCCTGGGTTGGGAAGATCCCCTGGAGGAGGGCATGGCTACCCACTCCAGTATTCTTGCCTGGAGAATCTCATGGACAGAGGAGCCTGACAGGCTACAGTCCATGTGACTGCAGAGTTGGACATGACTGAGTGACTAACACACTTAGTCATTACCTGGTTCCATTAAACAGGTAGAGGTAAGGTAAACAGCAATTGGAAAATGCCAGACTGCACTGAAAAACTCCTGACGTGCTTAATGTAACTAAACCACCCTTCCTCTTCTGCAGATGTTTTCCACTTCCTAGAATTAAAAAAAAAAAAAAGGATCCTTTTCTAATTCATAAAGAATCTCTGGGCTAGAAAGACACCAACATCTTTGTAGTTCAGGTTTCCAACCACTGATTTAATTTCCTCTACGACCATCCTCAAATGGGGCTTCAGTCTTTCCTTGATTACCTCCAGCCACGGGGAACTCACTTCCTCACGATATAGGCCACTGCTTCTTCAGAGAGCTCTAGCAGTGCTTCTTCCCTTACACTGAACTAAGTGTGGCCCCCTGCGAGTTCGATCCATTCACTGTTCCTGGGGGTAGTCCTTGACTATTAAGTCCAGAGCAAGTCTGTCTTGTGACAGTCCCTCCCCTCTGCCTCAGGCCAGGCACCCCTTCCTTCAGCGGCTCCTCAAGTGACATGGTGTCTGCTCCCACCTGGCACTGCTTCTCCCTTGACTTAGGAGGGAGTCTCTCTCTTCCTCTCACAGTCTCTGCTCAGTCCACCAGCAAGCACTGTGCACCCTGCCTCACACTGAGGCTGAGCTGCAGAGTTTGAAATAGGATCCCTACCCAACGCGGTGAAATAATTAGACTACATGTTATCTGTTGTAATATATGCATATATGCGTAAGCATATGCTATCAAATGTTTCTTATGGTTTATAACCAAGGGCTGTATCCTGCGAATTGGATAATAAATCCTGAACGAGTTGGAAGGAGAGGGGGAGGGTGGGGGCTGGAGATCGGAGAGAGGGTTTTGTGGGGAGGGGCCGGGGTGAAGGAGAGTTAGGATGTGAAGGGGGTGGGGGAAGGGTGGATGAAAACCAGCTTGGTGAGGCGCCTTCTAGGTGACAGTCACTGATCTGCTCATTTGACTCCCTCATAAGGTAGTCATTACCCGTATCTCATGGGTGAGTACACAGAGGGGCAGGGGGCAGAGGGAATGGCCCCCACCAGCTAACCTGGCGGTGCAGGAGCTGGGATTCGCGGCCGCTGACCTTGCGCTCTTCTTGCTACTTTAAGCTCGGTGCAGCCTGGGAAGGGGAGGGACTCCTAGGAGATCCTGGGGGAGGTGGTGGACCTCCAGGGACCCTTCTCCCTGCCTCCCAGCAAACAGGGTTGGATGAGATGCTACTTCTTGTTTAAAGGGCAGCAGAGCATCCCCAAGGGGCAGCGGGGGTGGGGCATTGACGGGGGTGGGGCATTGACGGGAGCAGGGTCCCCATTTTCCTGACACCTCGAGGACCTTTTTCCCTGGGAGCTCAGTGTGCTTGCCAGCTTTCAAGGGATGCAGGGTCCCTGGGCTGCCTTTTCCAGGCTGCTCCATGCTGTGTGTAATTGTACTGTCACTCCCTAGGCTTCCGTCTCATCCCACTGAGTTTCATTGCCCATCTGAAGGATCCCAGGGCATTTGGCCTTTCTCCCAGTCGAACTCCAAAGGTTCTCCCTGCTGCATTCCAGGCCCAGTGGGGAGTGCACCCCCACCACCCCTCCCTTGCTCATACATCCAGCTGCTCCCCTAGAGCGTGTCCTGAAGACAAATCTTTCCTTGAGCCAAGGAGCTGGCCAAGACTCCAGCAGCTCCAGTCCTGTGGCCTCCTGATCTCCTTGTCCTTTTGATCAGGTGCTCAGACCTTTGTCTGAGTGCGATTTTGCTTTTCACAACATCTCTGTGAAGATGTGAATCTTCTCCAAATTTTACATACAAGATGCAATGCAGCTGCCCCATAGAAAACCAGATTTTTAGGCCACCAAACAAAATAGGGATATGATTTGGGGCTTTTAAAAGTTTTTATTGGAATATCGTTGATTTCCAAAGTTGTGTTAGTTCCATGGGTACAGTAAAGTGGATCAGGTATATATATACATGTGTTCACTCTTTTTGTAGGTTCTTTTCCCATATAGGTCATCATAGAGTGTTGAGTGGAACTCCCTGGGCTGTATTGTAGGTCCTTGTTATCTATTTTATACACAGTACTGGGGCTATGATTTGAACTTTGCTATGGGCTTCCCTGATTGCTCAGAGGTTAAAGCGTCTGTCTGCAGTGCGGGAGGCCTGGGTTCGATCCCTGGGTCAGGAAGATCCCCTGGAGAAGGAAATGTCAACCTACTCCAGTATTCTTGCCTGGAGAATCCCATGGATGGAGGAGCCTGGTGGGCTACAGTCCATGGGGTGGCAAAGAGTCAGACACGACTGAGTGACTTCACTTTCATTTTCATACACTTAGTGTTCTTGCCTGGAGAATCCCAGGGACAGGAGAGCCTGGTGGGGTCGCACAGAGTAGGAGATGACTGAAGCAACTTAGCAGCAGCAGCATACACTTACCTGGGCTTCCCAAGGTGGCACTAGTGATAAAGAACCCACCTGCCAATGCAAGAGACATAAAAGATGTGGGTTCGATCCCTGGGTTGGGAAGATCCCCTGAAGAAGGGGGTGCCCACCCACTCCAGTGTTCTTGCCTAGAGAATCCCATGGACAGAGGAACCTGGCGGGCCATGATCCATAGGGTAGAGTTGAACTGCAAAGAGTTGGACACAACTAAGCAACTGAACAGAGAAGGCAATGGCGCCCTACTCCAGTCCTCTTGCCTGGAAAATCCCACGGGTGGAGGAGCCTGATGGGCTGTAGTCCATGGGGTCGCGAAGAGTCAGACACGACTGAGCGACTTCACTTTCACTTTTCACTTCCATGCATTGGAGAAGGAAATGGCAACCCACTCCAGTGTTCTTGCCTGGAGAATCCCAGGGACGGGGGGAGCCTGGTGGGCTGCCGTCTATGGGGTTGCACAGTCGGACACGACTGACGCAACTTAGCAGCAGCAGCAGCAAGCTACTGAACATGCATGCCCACACTGAGCTGCAGGTTCCTGGCCTCTGAGACCCTGGAGGGCAGGGTCTGTACCTGACCCGTCTTCTCTGCTGGTGTCTTGTCAGCCCAGTGCCTGGCACCAGGACAGTGAGTGTTGGATGAACAGATGAGCACCTTCCTCCCTCTTCTTCCGCCTCACTAAGCCGCCATTCCTGACCTTTGTTCTTATGGGAATGAATAGATACAGGAGAAGCAATGTTAATTCCATGCATACCAGCTCCCAGCCTGCTTTCACGTAGGATCTCAGTGAGTTGTCACTTGTTATGCCCATTTTACAGATGAAGATTGAGACTTGAAGAGGTTAGATGGTTCTCAAGGTCACACAGCTAGCGACAGTTGACCCTGAGCTTGAATCCAGATCTGCATCAAAGTTGGCAGGAAGAGCCTCAGCAGCTTCGGTGCCCTTCTGGATGGAGGGTGGTGGTGTGGAGCCATGAGGGGCACAGACAGCAGCAGGGGTCTAACAAGCCTCCGATGAGGCCTGTTTGGAAAGGAAGGAAAAACCAACTCAACTCTGGGCTTGCACAGCCTGCGTTTCTGAAACCTCTTTGTGAAGGACAGGCCCTCCTGGGGCTTCTCCAGCCCTACCGCAACCCATAGTTCCTTGGACCACCTTTTCAGGACCCGGGGTGGGGATGGGAGTTAGGGATTGGCCCCCCTTCCAGGGCTCCGTCTCCATTACCCCAGGCCCACCCTGCTCCCTAGTTCCCTCCACCCTGCTCCCTCTTCCTTGTTCACAAAGCACACCAAGGCTTCGCCCCTGATCCTTGAGGCACATAAACCAAGCCTCCTGGCTTCTGTGCCTGCTCCTCCTGGTGGGTTTTATCCTAAGAGGAAGTCTGGACTCAGGGGAAGAGGATGGGATGGAGACGAGGAATAGGAATTCTGGTCCCAGCTCTTTTCCTGGGCACATCCTGTCATTTCTCTACAAAATGAGGAAGGTGGTACAATGCTTTCTATTTTTTTTTTTTTTTTAATATTTATTTACTTGGCTGTGCTGGGTCTTCGTTATGGCACTGGGGATCTCTGATCTTTGTTTCAGCATGCAGGGATCTGCTTGCAAATCCTTAACTGCAGCAAGTGAGATCTAGTTCTCCAACCAGGGAGGGAACCCGGGCCCCCTGCATTGGGACTGTGGAATCTTAGCCACTGGACCACAGGAAGTCCTTACAGTGCTTTTCAGACGCCCCCTCGTCTTACCTTTTGGTCCTCAAGGATCTGGAGGGGGTTTAACCTGCACAGGAAAAGGCTTCTTTGGGGTCATATTCATGACCTCCTGCATTTAATATTCCTTTAACCAGTGCAGGCACCAGAGCACTGGGCTCTTTGACTGGTTAGAGAACATCCCTTCCCAGGCCCTCCACCATGTGTGGTGACAATGTCTGGGAGAGTTCCTCCTCTACTGCCTCCTGCTCGCCTCTGTGCTATGGGATTGGAATGCTTTGTACGATCTTGGGAGGACTTAAACGAGATGAGCCGTTAAAATGTTTAGCCCATTACCTGGAATGCAATAAGAATTCAATGAATGTTACTCTTGTCATTGATTGGCTTTGGGGGGCAATGCCTATAGGTCTCTTTCCATTGGAAATTGAGACCACTGTCTTCCCAGGAGACCTCCACCCATGCACATACCCTCTTCCTGGTCTGCCTTTTCAGAGATGTTTAAGACCCATGTGTCTTGGTGACATCCATCTGGAATCCCTTCTCTCACGTGCTTGGCAGTGAATAGCAAGGGACTGGCAGAGTCCTTAGCTCAGGATCCCCAATTCTGGGCCCACCCAACTGTCTGCTGGGATGCAGTTCAAAACCTGTCATTTCATAATCATAACAATACCTTGTCTCAGAGTAGCCCCTGTGCTCTGAGGAGTTCAAAACATTTTGCTAGATTGCTTTTCTGAGCTTTGTGACTTGGAGGTCACTCTGACCTCCACCATGGAAATAAAAGCTGGATGTAACATTTATGAGGGCTCACCATGCACAATGCTCCAGCCTAACCACTTGATGCCAGACCCAGGACCCTGCCTCCCTCTCGAGCTTTCTGACTTTGGCTCCCGTGTCTCCCGAGACAGCACCGTGGACCCTCAGGGTCTTCATCCTCTCTTCTCCTCCAGGCCTTTTAAACCTAGAGAAGCTCCTCCGGCAATTCCTTATCTCCAAGGACACACTTTCGGTCCGGATGCTGGATGACGCCAGGGACCCCACCCCGCTCCTCAAGGAAATCCGGGATGACAAGACTGCCACCATCATCATACATGCCAACGCCTCCATGTCCCACACCATCCTCCTGAAGGTGGGCGCCGGGCCGGGTGGGTGCTGGTGGGCACTGAGCATCTCCCTCCCTCCCTCTGCCTCTGAACTGACACTCTGCTCCCTTCTTGCCTTGGGTGTCCCCCTTGGGCCGAGGTTGAAGGAGCCCTGGGCTGGACCTCTGACCCTGACAGTGTGCTTCAGTTCCAGTGAACAGCTCCTGAAAGCTAAGAGGAAAAAGTAGGATGATGCTATGTCATAGAGACATTTAACTCTCAGTGCAACAGAGCAGCCACTGGCTGAGACACTGGCCACACCTAGATCTGCCAGGGGCTCTGTGGTCCAGGGGTTCCTAGGAGGGGCAAGGGTGGTGGAGTGGGCTACTCGGGGGCTCAGGCTATTTGCCGAGCCGAGTAGAGGCATCTCCTATTCTGACAGCCAGGGCTGTCTCGTCTGGGTGTATTACTGAATACCAGCCCTGTATGGAATCTTCACATGTGTTCTATCGTTTACCAAGTGCTGGCATGTCATTTTTCAATGTAATCCTCTCCGTGGCCACACAAGGTGGACATGATAGCATCCCCCGGCAGCGGAAGAAACTGAGGGTCTGAGAGGTAAGCAGCACTGTCCAAGGCCAGCCCTGGGCGGAGCAGAGCAGAGCCTGCCTCAGTTTTCTTCACAGGAAATCAGTCCACCTCTCCCCCGCTCCCCACTCCGTCCCGGGGACGCAGAGATCAGCCCCAGAATCAATGTACGCACATGGAAACTGGAACGCTCTGGGTGAGGCCGGTCCGAGAGAGAGAGACAGAGACACACACAGAGACGGAGGAAAGGCAGTGCCTGGGGGTCCGCGCTGGACAAACAGCTTCGGCCATCTGGGCATCGTCGGGGCCACTGGGGCTGTGTCCCGGGCTGGTGTCTGGGCTGAGCAAGCGACCCCAGACAGCGGGCCCCCGCCAGGCTGCACCCTGGCTCCGGCAGCCCCCAGCCTCTCTGGGCTCAAGGCCTCCTCTAGCGCCATTTTAATTGCACGTGTAAGTGCAGCCCGCCGCCTTCCACTGGGGGACTGAGGTTCCCCATTAACCTCAGCAGGGCCGCAAGGAGCCCAGCAGACACAGGGTGATTCTCCCTTCCTCTCCCTCCCTCGCTGTCTCCACACCTCCCCACCCCACCTAGTTTAGTCTCAGAATTAATAAGAGATTTGAATGAAATTTCTCTGAGTACTGAAGGCCGTCCCTTCAGCCTGTTGCTATAGTAATTTTCTGCAGCTCCAAACCCACATCTGTCTGTGTGGGTATACCCAACTCACAGACACACACTCCAACACACAATTTTTTCTTTCTCTTTCTTCTCTTGTGTCCGGAGCTGTGATCAGTGAAGTCACTGAGGATGGAAGAGCTTCAGGGCATGAGAGATGCAGGCTGAGGAGTTCTCAGGGAGGGTGGGGAGGACTGAGGAGCAGGGAGCAAGATAGATGTCCCTCAGTCCCCCTGCCAAGGGCAGATCAGAACGTATGTTTCCCCTGCAGTAGCTGATTTCTGCCTGGACAGCCCCCAGGTGGAAGCCTTTTGGGGTCAGCCCTTGCCCAGGAATATTTCCTGGCTCTCAGCTTATGTGATTGCCTCCCTCCCTTTTAAAAATATATGTCTAGTTCATTGTTGAAATCTTGGAAAGTACAGAAAAGCCCATAGGAAAAAAATTAAAATCATTCACAATTCCATTACTGAGAGAGAACCACTATAAAGTTTTGATATCTAGTCTTTCTGTCCTTAGAGACACATTTTTTTTTCCTTTTTCAAAATTATTACACCCTGAACATACTCTTCTGGAACCGCTTTTTTTTTTCCACTTAATTATATGGCATGCATTTTTTTCTCATGTCATGACATATTTTTCTACAAATATTTTAACAGCTGCATCATTTCTTATCATATGGATATACCATAATTTATTTAACCATCTCTTTATTGTTGGAGATACAGGTTGTTTTTGATCTTTGCTGTAATAAATAATGCTGGATTGCACATCTTTTTACATAAATCTTTATGCACATTCATGAATATTTTCAGAGCATAAATTTCTAGGAGTGGAATTACTGAGTTAAAGGTATGTGTGCTTTTAAGGATTTTGATATGATTTGCCAGCTTGCCTTTTAGGAAGTCTGTAAGGATTTACACTCCCACCAGTGGCGAATAGGTGTCTTATATAGCACCCTTGCCAGCACTGGGTATTTTCATTAAAAACGCTTTTAATTTCTTTTTTATGGCTGTGCATTTGAAGGAAATGCCCTTATAATGACTATTATTAGCAAATGTTCTGCTGGGTGGCCAGTGGCAGGCTTTCCTGAGGTCATTGATCAGCCCCAGCCCATGTAACCTTGGAACCAAACTCATCAATGAGCAGTGAGGTTTTGGGAAAGCTCGTCCCCATTTGAGTTCTTAGAAGCCCCAGCAGGCTGACCTTGTATCCATCCTGGACTCAAGCCTCATGCTTCCCTGCAGCGCCAGACTCCTCCTTCATGAGGTCACAACCCGGCCTAGAGCGGAGAGAGACTCAGCGTGGGAAGCAGTGCAATCAGAGGGCACCCGGAGCTTCTGGGAGTCTCGCTGTGCACTCGCGAGCCTGGCCTCAGAGCTTGGCAGCACTCCACTGTCTCTTGATTTCAGGAGGATTTTCAGAGTAATCCCCGATTTTATTGAGCGGCTGTTCCAGCAACAAATTCCGTGTTTACCCAGAATTCAGGTCTTAAAAACCAAGGATCTCTTGTGTTTTATCTTTAGGACAGCAGATTTCACAAAGTGGGTTTTAACCATCAAGCAGTGCCCTTTCTCAGCCCCCCTGCCCCCAGCGCACCCCTGGAACCAGGGGGCTCCTGTCAGGCTAGGCAGTGGTGAGAGGCAAGGGCATTATTATATGGATAATTTGTGGGGTGGGTGAAGAGGTGGAGGTGAGCACCGTGCCCCCTCCCCAGAAGTGGAAGCATCACTGCACTTTGCTAGAGGAAGGAGAGGCCTTGAGCTCCATCACGACCCCTTGTAATCTTGCCCTAGTTGCCTCAATTTCTTATAGGGATGGTGATGATATATTGGGCTGGCCAAAAAGTTTGTCTGGGTTATTCTGTAACTTAGAAAACCTGAATGAACTTTTCAGCCAACCAACGTAATAATTACCCCAGCCTGTCCTTCAAGGAGCCTGTGAGAATGCTCGCACAGTTACTGGGATCCCTGGGGAGATAAACGAGATATAAAGGGAGAAGGCAGTCATTCCTGGCTTTGTTTACCGCCCCCCCGCCCCATGCACCTCAACAGTCATGACGAAAGTGGTTTCGTAGTGGCCCAGGGCTGCAGGCTGCGTGATGAAGGTCTAACCGACTGTCAGGAGGGATGAGGGCCCTGGGGAGAGCCGGGCTCATTATCTCCATGATCTCCTTGCCGGCTTCTCTAGCACCTGTCACACTCCAAGCCAGGCACACGGCACGGAAGGTTGCTTATAGAGGTATTTATGATGCTGCAAAGATCAGACAAAAGGAGGCCCATCTGAACTAGCAGCTCCCACCCGTGGGCTGAGACTCCCTGGTGCACCATCACCAAGGGCACATCACAAGCAACTTGCTCCTCACTGCTGACAAGACCGCAGTTTGCAAACGATTCGCCTCTTTCCAGCATTACCGCAGATTGAAGAATATGCCTATGAGGCATGCTCACTCCTGCCGTGACGAGGGTGGAGTTAATTTGGGAATTGCCTACAAGCCACCACTTTCCTGTCCATGCCTTGGCCCCTAAGAGAAGTGTGTCAGTAATTCCATCAATATCATAGTTCTCCAAGGAGAGTGTTAGGCTGCCTGGCTTTAAGTTCATCTTCTCCATGTATGAGATGTGTGATCTTCTGGACAAGCTACATAGCCTTTGGTGCTTCAGGTTCCTCAGCTGTCAAAGGGGGGGTGGTGGGCAAGAAATAGTGCTGCCTCATCGGGTGAACCCAAGCCAAATGCTGTCCGCTGCTTGGTGCGGACTAAACAGTGAGTGTTAGCCATTGGTACTGTTAATGGTTGTGGAAATAATTATTATAGTCTTTTGTTATTTGTTTCATTTCCCGGAAAGTCACTTTGGTTTCCATAATCCCCAGTTATATCCGTGGGAATGTGTACACATGAGAATACCAGCCACCATGAGTGTCACTGCAGGGCTGGGGGTGTGGGCTGGAGGGAGGGAGACCCTACTCTAGCAGCGAGGGTTTCTGTGCTCCATCCTCCAAGGTTGAGGGTGGTGTAAGAACCAATCAGTCAAGATGTTCTGCTCTGCCGGTGGGGAGCCAGGCCAGGGACAGACACTTGGAGCCCTCCCTAGTCATGCGCCTCCAGTGGGTTTTTCACTTTCCACTCTAATCTCCTTCTCTTCCCTTTGCAGGCAGCGGAACTAGGGATGGTGTCAGCCTATTACACATACATCTTCACTAATCTGGTAAGACATTTTCATAGCTCACCTCTTTGGCATAGAGAGTATCATTAATTAGGGTCAGCGGGGTGTGACGGAATGAAACCCTGGAGATGGGCAGTAGGGGAAATGGACCAGAGGAGCAGACGCCAGCCAGAGAAGCGGGACATTTGAGAAACACGGGAACCCAGGAGCCCTGGGACTTGTCCTAACAATTCTTAGCCTGCTGCTGCTAAGTAGCTTCAGTCGTGTCTAACTCTGTGTGACCCCGTAGACGGCGGCCCACCAGGCTCCCCCGTCCCTGGGATTCTCCAGGCAAGAACACTGGAGTGGATTGCCATTTCCTTCTCCAATGCATGGAAGTGAAAAGTGAGAGTGAAGTCGCTCAGTTGTGTCTGACTCTTAGCAACCCCATGGCCTGCAGCCTACCAGGCTCCTCCATACATGGAATTTTCCAAGCAAGAGTACTGGAGTGAGGTGCCATTGCCTTCTCCAAAGAATCTAATACCTCTGCTCAGATGTCACCAACTGATCCCTCTGATGGTTGCAACTCCTCTATAGGTCCAGTTACAGGCTGGCAGTCCAGTCCCTACATTTCCAGACCCTAATGCAGGCTGGCTTAGAATTAGAAACACTAGAGTACAAAAATTTCTAGGTAAAAGGTGTTATAACTGATACACTTTCAGAGGCCATTTTTCCAAATTCCCTTTCTTTACAGCCTGGAAGACAGACCTATAGAAATTTTATTGAGTCAAGTTGGAGTTCTAGTTTTGCCCCATACCAGCTGT
The DNA here is from genome assembly GCA_917880005.1 of Nanger dama. Taxonomy (NCBI): domain Eukaryota; kingdom Metazoa; phylum Chordata; class Mammalia; order Artiodactyla; family Bovidae; genus Nanger; species Nanger dama. Next base: position 31,709,267 of record CAKJTW010000014.1, read on the forward strand.
GCGCCCCTTAAACGAGCACTGAGCCTTGGTTTCCTTGTCTGTAAAATGGCTGTAAGGACAGCTACATCATGGAATTGCTATCATTTTGAAATGATGTAATTTAATCTGTGTATATTTTGAAATCGTAAAGCATTAAGACATGTGAAACGTTGTGAAATATACACACTCTCAGACAGTAGAAAGAACCTGAGAGAACAGGTTTAAAAACATTATTTTGAGATAATTATAAAAACTTTTTATTTTGAGATAATTATAGATTCACAGAAAGTCACAAAGATAATACAGAGGGGTGCCATGTAACTTTAACCCAGGTTTCTGCAATGGCTATATCTTATGTTATTACAGTACAATATCAAAACCAGGATATCAAAATATCAAGTCTGTTAAGATATATGTAGATGTGTATAACTATTAGGAAAAAAACCATTTCATTACCACAAAGATCTTGCTACTACTTTATAGTCACATCCATGTTCCTTCTTCCCACCAGTCCTAATCTTTAAAAACTGCTAATCTGTTCTCTATTTCTAACTTTTGTTGTTGTGGTGGTTCAGTTGCTAAGTTGTGTCTGAATCTCTGCGACCCCATGGACTGCAGCACACCTGTTTCCTTGTCCTTCACTATCTCCCAGAGCTTGCTCAGACTCATGTCCATGAGTCAGTGATGCTATCTAACCATCACATCCTCTGCCACCCCCTTTTCCTTTTGCCTGCAATCTTTCCCAGCTTCAGAGTCTTTACCATTGAATTGGCTGTTCGCATCAGGTAGCCAAACTATTGAAACTTCAGCTTCAGCAGCAGTCTTTTCAATGAATATTCAGAGTTGATTTCCTTTAAGACTGACAGATTTGATCTCCTTGCAGTCAAGGACTCTCCAGACTCTTCCTCAGAACCACAGTTTGAAATCATCAATTCTTCAGTGTTCTGCCTTCTTTAGGGTCCAGCTCTCACATCCGTTCATGACTACTGGAAAAACCGTGGCTTTGCCTAACTTTTCTACTTTTATGTAAATGGAATCATGAGTAGATGACCTTTGAGGTTAAATTTTTTTCACTCAGTGTATTGCCCTCAGGATCCATCGAAGTTGTTGTATGAATCAATAGTTTGCCCTTTATTTTTGCTGAGTCATATTTCTTGCTGTGGATGTACCTGTTTGCTTAATCATCCACCTATGGAGAGACATTTTAGCTGTTTCCAGTTTGGGGCTATTACAGGTAGAGCTGTTATAAACAGTCATTCAGAGAAGAGGTTTAATTATTATGCATTTATTTATTTTGTAAATGCAGAAGATATCCAAATCATTTAAGTAGCCCCTTTATCCAGATACACTTATTTAAATGTTTTTGAAGTGTGCTGAGTCTTCGTTCCTGCAGGGACTTTCTCTAGTTGGTGGTGAGCGGATGGGCTCTTGGGCACTCGGGCTTCAGTAGTTGTGGCACACAGGCTTAGTTGTGGAATTTTCCTAGACCAGGGATCGAACCCATGTCCCTTGCATTGGCAGCAAATTCTGGGAAGTCCTTATCCAGACATACTTCTGATGTAACAGGCACTGAGCCAGGCATTAGAAATTAAAATGGGAACAAGAAACCAAGCTGGGCCAGCAAAAACCTATTGCAAACTGTCATATTGCAAAGTGGCAAATTCCATGAGATGTGGACACAAAATGCTTTAGACCCTAGAGCAGGGGCCACTTGCTCTACCCGGGGCAGGTAGGAAATGCTTCACAGAAGAAAGAGTCTTTAAGGTACATCCTGAAAGACAAGTAGACTTTTTCCTAGACAAAGAGCAGAATAACATTTGGGAATAAGGAACAGCATGCTCACATACCTGGAGATTTGAGTCCCTTCACACATACAGACTGCTCCAGGAATGGGTGTGCCAGTTTATTATTACTCATTTGTCTGTTTATAGCCATTTGTGAAAGTAACCTTCTTAAAAGATATAAGGCAAGTAACATCAAATGAATAATAATGAACGGGCACACCCATTCCTGGAGCAGTCCGTTTGTGTGAAGGGACTCAGATCTCCTGATATGTGAATATGCTGTTCCTTATTCCCAGTGCCAATGCAGGAGACAGATGTGGGCTCAATCCTTGGATCTGGAAGATCCCTTGAAGGAGGTTACAGCAACCTACTCCAGTGTTCTTACCCGGAGAATCCCATGGACAGAGGAGCCTGGGGGCTACAGTCCATGGGGTCGCCAAGAGCCAGACACTACTGAAGCGGCTTAGCACACACGCAGGAGTCAATGAACCACAAGACCCTTGATGTGTTTAGGAAGCAGAATTCAACCTCGCAGAGTTGACTCTCAAGTCTGAAAATGGAAAAGGTCACCTGGGAGTTAAGACTCTCTTGGCCAACATGGGTGGTAGGGTAAATTAGAGGTTAAGCAGTGTCCCTTCTGGGGCTTGGGGCCAGGGCCAGGTCTCCTGAAATGTCCTGCAAAGGTGAGGAGAGGGCTGCCCAGAAAGACAAGCTGGGATCCTGCCATCCCTGTTCATCTCTAGTGGTAGTTTTGTGAACAGCCCTTTCTTGGGGCTCTGTGGCATTGTTCGCCCTGAAGCATCCTATAGGTCTTTGCTGTCAGAGTTGAAAGCCCCTTGAAGAATCCTGTATAGGCTTCTCTTCTGATGTAGGGACTCCCTCCACAGCAGGCTTGCCAAAACGTCATTCAGCTGCCTGTTGCCTAGTACGCCCCCACCACAGACCTGCCTGTTGCCTAGTACGCCCCCACCACAGACCTGCCTGTTCCATTGTTGGAATTTTTAACTGAGGTCTAACGTACAGATAGAAGGCCACAAAGATCATATGTGAGCAGTTGAACGAACATTCTCCAGGTGAGCACACCTGTGTAAGCAAAAACCAGATCCAGAAATAGAATATTGCCAGCACCCCAGAAGTCCCCCACATGCCCCCTCCCAGTCACTGCCCCTCAGAATATAAAGCAGAAGGAACTGCTTTGTTGGCATGTTTATTTAATTTTTTTTTCTGTCTCACACTGCTGCTGTAAATCAGGGCATTAACATGGAGAAGGGAAGAAAAGGATTAGACTATTCCCAGAGTGATGCGAAAGCATTTGCCTGAAGTAAGGAGGCATTTGGGGGAGCCCAGCGAGTTGGCAGAAGAATAAGGACAGATTAAACTCCATCTGTGTTCCATTTGGGGAGCCTGGGAAGCAGAGGGGAAGAGGGGGAGAAGGCAGGCCAGGGGCCACCTGCCTTAGGCCAGCCTGCCCCCACGTGAGGCCGACAGGGTAGCCAAAGAGGAGGGAGTGGGGCAGCTAGGACTCAGAGAAGTGCTTTTGCAGATGGAAAGAGGCTAGTCATTTGAAAGATGAATTCCCAGGATGATAATGAGACTAAGGCGAGGTTGCTTGGCCTGGAGATGTTTAAGAAAGCATCACAGAGGCTTCCCCGGTGACTCAGTGATCAAGAATCTGCCTGCCAGTGCAGGGGACGTGGGTTCCATCCCTGATCCAGAAAGATCCCACATGCCATGGAGCAACTAAGCCGAAGCCTATTGAGCCTGTGCTCTAGAGCCTGGGAACCACAACTACTGAGGCCCAAGTGCCTAAAGCCCATGCTCTGCAAGAAGAGAAGCCTTCGCATTGCAACTAAGCAGTAGCCCCGTTCACTGCAATCAGAGAAAAGTCCACACACAGTGATGAAGACCCAGCAGAGCCAAATATAAATAAATAAAATTATATACAAAAAGAAGGCATCACAGGACTTCCCTGGCGTCCAGTGGTTAAGACTTCACCTTCCAAGGCAGTGGTGCAGGTTCAATCCCTGCTCAGGGAAGTAAGATCCCACATGCTTCATGGCCAAAAACACCTCTCATAAAACAGAAGCAATATTGTTGTCGTTTAGTCACTAAGTCACATCAACTCTTTTTGACCCCATGGATTGCAGCGCTCCGGGCTTCCCTGTCCTACACTATCTCCTAGAGTTCACTCAGATTCGTGTCCATTGAGTCAGTGATGCTATCTAACCATCTTATCCTCTGCAACCCCCTTCTCTTCTTGCCCTCAATCTTTCTTAGCATTAGGTCTTTTCCAATAAGTTGGCTCTTCCCATCAGGTAGCCAAAATACTGGAGCTTCAGCTTCAGCATCAGTCCTTTCAGTGAATACTCAGGGTTGATTTCCTTTAGCACTGATTGGTTTGATCTCTGTGCAGTCCAAAGGACTCTCAAGAGTCTTCTCCAGAACCACAGTTTGAAAGCATCAATTCTTCAGCACTCAGCCTTCTTGATGGTCCAACTCTCACATCTGTACATGACTACTGGAAAAACCATAGCTTTGACTATACAGACCTTTGTCAGCAAAGTGATGTCTTCGGCTTTTTAATACGCTATCTTGGTTTGTCATAGCTTTTCTTCCAAGGAGCAAGCGTCTTTTAATTTCACGGCTGCAGTGATTTTGGAGCCCAAGAAAATAAAACCTGTCACTGTTGCCACTTTTGCGACAAATTCAATAAAGACTTTAAAAAATGATCCACATCAAAAAAGCTTTAAAAAAGTAAAAAATAAAGCATCACTCCTGCTATGTCCCACCACTCCCTCTTCTCTGAAATGTTAATAAAGACTTTGATGATGAATCTTGTGGAGAAAGCACTGACCCATGAAGTCGGGAGACCTGGGTCACGTCCCCACTCTGCCTTGTAATTGCTGTGTGACTTGGAGGGAGTCACAGTGACTCTCTGAGCCCCAGGTCTCTCATTTGTAAAATGAGGATAATGAAATCTTACAGGGTTGTTGTGAGGATAAAGAAAACTGCGTTATTAATTGCCAAATACTATATGCTTTCAGGACAGTGTGTATTTTGGTCACACTCCGATACTTTCAGCTTTCAAAGGGCTTTTGTCCTTCTTAGGTGAACACAGAATGAGATGAGCTTTGGGAGGGTACCTTCCTCAGAGAGTTCTTTGAATCTGGAATTGACAGGATTCACACAGTTTGTAAGTTTGCAACAGGAAATCAGAAAAGTAACTGTGTAAATGATGATGGCTGAGTAATAGCCAAGAAAACTGAAGCAAAGCCATTTCAAAATCAGTCAGTGAGAGAATATTCTGGATACTTCTCATTAGTGCCTTGGCTCTCAGAAAGGACAGACCTTTATTAAGAGTAAAGAAACTATATTTAAGTCCATTCTTTCTGCCCAGTTGCTGTTGGAGTCTTGAACCAGAGCAGGAGGGGCTTTATGTAGAGGGTCATAGGTGAGCCTCTGTGCTTCTCTAGAAGTCCAGTGGTCTCTAACTTTATGGCACTAGGGACTGATTTTGTGGAAGACAATTTTTCCATGGACTGGAGGTGGGAGGATGGTTTCTGGATGATTCAAGCACATTACACTTACTGTGCACTTTATTTCTATTATATTACATCAGCTGCACCTCAGGCATTAGATCCTGGAGGTTGGGAACCTCTGCTCTAGTCCTTCTCCCCAAATATAGATGCCACCTGGACTTTAATTCTTATTTATTTCTTTTCTGATTCCTCAAAGATGTCCATCACGTCCCATCTCTCTAAATTTGGCCACAGTGATGCAGCAGGCACTCAGATCTGCATTTGAGAGTTAGCACAAAGGTGCAGGCCTTTGCATTAGTAGACAAGACTAAGGACTCCAGGTTGACTAGCTGTCGGCTGTGTGATCCAGTGCAGGTTGCTCAGTCTCTCTGAGCCTCGGTGACCTCATCTGCTGGTGGACACTAATAATACCTGCCCTGGGAGATAGCAGCCACACAGAGACTGACTCACAGCACAAGTCTAGTAAAGGGAAGGTATTATTTTAAGAAGTCCTGGGCTTCCCTGGTGGCTCAGTGGTTAAGAATCCTCCTGCCAGTGAAGGAGACACATTGAATGAAGTTCGATCCCTGGTCCGGGGAGGATCCCACATGTGGTGGAGCAACTAAGCCCATGCCCCAGAAGAGCCCTGCTCTAGAGCCTGGGAGCTGGAACTACTGAGCCCACGTGCCACAGCTACTAAGGCCCATGAGCCCAAGCTTCACAGCAAGAGAAGCTGTTGCAGTGAAAAGCCCAAATACAGAAACTAGAGAGTAGCCCGCACAGCAGTGAAGACCCAGCACAGCCATAAATGAATAAATGAATCAGAGAAAGGGAAGTTCTCTTCGTGTTTCCCAGGTACCTAAAAGGACAGGAGATATTTATTTTGCTGTCCAGCCTATAAAACAGCCTATAGGCCTGTAAATGGCCTATAAAAGTGACTCCTAAAATGCCATTTTATTAATTTCCAGACAATGAGTAGAACGAGGTAGTTCAGTTATTGTGCAGTCACAATATTATTATTGTGTGAAATCAGGTAATATTTGTCTTTTGTGTCTTTTATTTTATTTAGCATAACGTTTCCTATATTCATCCATATTATAGCAAGTATCAGAACTTCATTCCTTTTTTTACACTCTTTTTTTATAGTGGAAAATACACATAAAATTCACCATTTTAAGGATATCATTCAGTACAGTGAGTATAGTTACATCTTTGGGTAACCATCATCACGATCCACGTTCAGAACTTTTTTCATCCTCAGACTGAAACCTTAAACCCATTAAACAGCAACTCCCTACCCGCTCCCCTCTCCCAGCCCCTGGCAGCTACCATTTTGCTTTCCGTCTCTATGAATTTGCCTCTTCTATATGCTTCATATAAATGGAATTCTAATGTTTGTCCTTTGGTTTCTGACTTATTTCACCTAGCATAATGTCTTCAGGGGTCATCTAGGTGTCAGAATTCCCTTCCTTTTTAAGGCTGAGTAATACATTAAAAACTAACATCGTGGAACCTGGCCCCGTTACTTCACGGCAGATAGAGGGGGAGAAGGCGGAAGTAGGGACAGATTTCCTTTTCTTGGGCTCTAAAATCACTGCAGATGGTGGCTGCAGCCATGAAACCAGAAGATGATTGCTTCTTGTCAGGAAAGCTATGAGAAACCTACACAGTGTGCTGAAAAGCAGAGACATTACTCTGCCAACAAAGGTCTGCATAGTCGAGGCTGTGGTCTTCCCAGTGGTCATGTACGGTTGTGAGAGCTGGATGGTAGAGAAGGTGTAACGCCAAAGAATTGATGCCTTCGAACTATGGTGCTGAAGAAGATTCCTGAGAGTCCCTTGGACAGCAAGGAGATCAAACCAGTCAATCTTAAGGGAAATCAACCCTGAATATTCATTGTAAGGACTGATGCTGAGGTTGAAACTCCAGTATTTTCCTCATCTAATGAGGACAGCCGAGTCACTGGATAAGTCCCTGATGCTGGGAAAGATTGATGGCAGAAGGAGAAGAGGGTGTCAGAGGATGAGATGGCTGGATGGCATCACTGACTCAACGGACATGAGTTTGAGCAAATTCTGGGAGATGGTGAAGGACAGGGAAGCCTGGCATGCTGCAGTCCATGGGGTCACAGAGAGTTGGGCACGACTTAGCGACAGAAAGAACAACAATGGTAATCCACTTTACATATATACCACACTATCTCTTCACCCGTCAACATGGACATTAATGTTGCTTCTTCCTTTTGGCTATTATGAATAGTGTCTCAGTGAACACGCGTATGCAAATACATGTTCAAGTCCCTGCTTTCCATCCTCTTGGGTATATATCTGGTAGTGAAATTGCGGGATCATATGGTAATTCTGTGTTTGATTTTTGAGAAACACTATAGTCTTTTCTAGCTGTACCATTTTTATTCCCATGAGTAACGAATGAGGGTTTGAGTTCCCCTACATCCTCCCAACGCCTGTTATTTTCTGTTTTTGTGATAATAGTCGTCTTAATGGTATAAAGTGTTCAGGTGTGTTTTTTATTTCTATTTGGAGTTTTCCCGTTGAGAGAAGCGAGAGTGAATGGCTGAAGTGGAGAATCCTGATTAGAAAGCTTTCTAATGAGAGAAAGAAGCTGTAAAAACCCAGTTTTTATTTATTATATTTATCAGTTATTGTACAGTCACAATATTATTTTTGTGTGGAATCATGTAATATTTGTATCTGGCTTATTTCACTCAGGAGAACGTTCTCTAGTTTCATCCACATTATAGCAGTATCAGAACTTCATTTTTTTAAAACTCTTTTTTTAGAGTGGTAAATATATATAAAATTTGTCAGACTTGGTGAAAACCCTCAGTTTGGGAGCTTCCTAACTGTGTACTCTGATGCTCTTGGCAGGCCTCAGTTTCCCCATATGTAAAATGTGAATCATAATATCCATCTCAGGAAATCTTGGTAAAATGAAAAACCAGCAATGGATAACACTTTGTATCTGGTAGGCAATGCCAACTGCAGTTCCATGGTTTCACACAGTAGACGTATTATTTTCACTCAAAGTCCCCCAAGTGTGTTTCTGATCATCAGGCAGCCTTCCAGAAGGTCATCCGGAAGCCCAGATTTCTCCCAGCTTCTAATGTGTCCACTGAGAGGCCAGGAAAAGGACAAAACACAGTGGGTCAGACACAAGAGGGTTTGGGGGCCAGGCCTGGAAGTGGCCCATAGTATCTCTCCTCTTAATCCATTGGCTGAAACTTGGCCACATGCTCGCATCTACCACAGGGGAGATGGGGAAACATCATGTCCTGTGGGCCCAGGGAGAAGAAGATGTGGGAATGCTGATTGGCTAGCCATATCTGTTGCATTATTAAATGATTAATGATCATCGCAGGTCTCTTTCCTGTATTCTAGAAGAGCAATTAGCAATCTAAGCCCTGGTATGTCTGTTTCGAGGCTGCTGCTGCTGCTAAGTCGCTTCAGTCGTGTCCGACTCTGTTCTAACCCTGTACGTGGAGACCAGAACTTTGTTATAAAGGTGTCAGTGAGTGAGTGAAAGTTGCTTAGTCGTGTCTAACTTTTTGCAACCCCATGGACTATACAGTCCATGGAATTCTCCAGGCTAGAATACTGGAGTGAGTAGCCTTTCCTTTTTCCAGGGGATCTTCCCAACCCAGGGATCAAACCCAGGTCTCCCACACTGCAGGCAATTCTTTACCAGCTGAGCCACAAGGGAAGCAAAGTTGTCAACTCCCTTATAACTAAAAAGGTCTGTGTCTTGCATGCTCTTGCCCAGGTGGGCTGCTGGCCTGAAGGTCCTGTCTGGTGCTTCCAGGTCAGGCATGCACTGGACAGATATGGATTCACTGTATTCATCCTGCTCTTTAGTCTAGAAGCAGTCTCTGTCCTCCAGTCGGCCTCCAGGTTTGGCTGTGGGAACCATTGTTCCGCAAGACTGATGGGAGTTTGGATAAAGGACGTGAAGAATTAAGGGCCTTTGGGCAAAGCCCAGTCTGCCTCTGAGACAGCAGAGATGCCATCTAAAGAGAGGAGATGAAGGAGGAAGTGTAGTTTGAGCTAATAAATCTGGGAGGATTATCCAGCTACTAATGAACCCAGGGAGATTCTGCAATCACTGCCTAATAGAAAAGATAAAATCACCCTAATCTATTGTCAGTGAGTACAGATGGGCCTGGTGCCAAAGCAGGGAGCCACCGCCTTGGCAGGAAAAGTGTAGAGATTTAGGGTAAGGGTTAGAATCGTGAAATGTCCAGAAAAAGTAGAAAATGGGCCCTGAAGGGGGAACTATATGGTCTGTGGGCCACCTGGGCTGCTCCCAGCATTTAAAGCAGCATGGCTTGCTAGATGCTGTGATCATCTTTTCATTTTTCCTTGCCCCAGGTAGGGCTAGAGTGCCAAGCTCTTGCCACCCCCACTGTGCTGGAGGGCACAATGCCATTTGTGCCATGTGTATAGAGGCGGTCACCATCTCTGAGTTGTTCCCTTGGGGACTCTAGAGAGAAGGAACTTGGTGACGGCTGGGTATTGGAAGGCAAGAGGCAGGGTTACGCCAACACCTGAATAGTTTTATTAGCACCTGTAGGGTTACATTGCGTGGTAAGGGTTATACGAACAGGAGGCCTCATCATATGTAGTTACAGCCCCGCTACTAACTAGTGGTCAACATAGTACTAGTTGATATTTATAGTCAAAGTTGATATTTATTGCCTACCTTCTGCATGCTAGACTCTGTAACAAGTGCCTTTCAGTTATTTTCTTACTTAAACCTCACCCAACAGCTCTAGGAGAGCCCCCTTTTATCCCTATTTTAGAGATGAGCAAGCTGAGGCTCATAAAATTTTGATACGTTGCTCAATGTAGTAACCCAAGCAGTTAGCTTTTAGCCACCTCACTCTACTGCATTTATCTAGGCAAGCCATTTCTCCTCCCTCTGCTTCAGTTTTTTCATCTGAAAACTGTGAAGTTGTATTAATAGTAGGTGATCTTTGAGGTTCTTTACAGTCCTGGACTTATTTCATCCTACACGCCGTTGAGAGCAGTTCAATTCACAGGACTCTGTGATTAGGACTATTTCCTGGAGAAGAGGAGAGGATGACCCATTAGATCGAGGGCCCATGGCTGTTCAGCTAACAGCTCCCTGGATTCCCAAAGAGTAGCAAAGTCCTGCAGAAATAACTCCTTTGTGCCCCAGTCTCTATCTTGTTTGGGCAGAATGGATACATGCAGCCAATTTTTCTCCTCTGAGTCCATGTTACTGTCAAGCAGACTGAGCCTGTGTTTATTTTTCTAGAGGTTTATCAGAGAGATTAGCCATAAGTAATTGAAATTGCTAAAATTATTACAGAAAGGGGAGCCAGGGCAGTCAGGGAGGGAAGAAACAAATGATTCCGAAGGATGCAAATGCTCACTGTCCTGCTCTCCTGCTCCTTTCTCTGATGGGCCAACACCATTCATCGCTGAGGTCTTCCTTAAATGCCATCTCCTTGAGGCACTTTCTGCTGACGTCCCCTGTGCCAAGTTCCATTACACACTCTCACAGCACCCTGTCTTCTGTATTTTGTAGCATCCAGCTCAAGCAGAAATTCCTTCTTCTACATCTGACCTTTCCATCAGACCTTGAATTTCATAATAGAAAGACCAAGTCTGGACTTTGCTGGTAGTTCAGCAGTAAAGAATCCACCTGCAATGTGGGAGACCCTGGGTTGGGAAGATCCCCTGGAAGAGGCAATGACAACCCACTCCAGTATTCTTGCCTGGAGAGTCCCATGGACAGAAGAGCCTGGTAGGCTACAGTCCATAGGGTTGCAGAATTGGACACAACTAAAATGATGAGTGCAAACACACACATACACACACGACCAAGTCTGTCTTGTCCATCACTATACCCCAGTAGCCTACTGGCATATAGTAGGTGCTCAATAAACACTGAGTTAATGAGTGGAGAAGTTCATAACCTTATAGAGTTCTGGGACTGGGATGGCTGGCCAGGATTAAGGCTCATCTCCTTCATCCAATAGGAATTCAGCTCATCCCAAGTAGCCCAGTGAGTGCAAAGGTCCCCAGCTCAGCCAGGAGAAGCAGGGCTCCGTGCCCCTTTTCCTGAGGATGCCTGCATTTTTGTAGCCCACACGGTAACTGCTCGGTCTGAAACACTCTTCCTCCATTCTGGGCTTGACAGATTTGAAATTAAGAGTGTGCAAGTTGCTGAGGCTGAAACTCCAATACTTTGGCCACCTTATGCAAAGAGTTGACTTATTGGAAAAGACCCTGATTCTGGGAGGGATTGGGAGGAAAAGGGGACAATAGAGGATGAGATGGCTAGATGGCATCACTGACTCAATAGATGTGAGTCTGAGTGAACTCCTGGAGTTGGTGATGGACAGGGAGGCCTGGCGTGCTGCGATTCATGGGGTTGCATAGAGGTGGACACGCCTGAGTGACTGAACTGAACTGAAGTTCAACAAGGATGGTTTTATTCAGGATCCAAAACATGGAGTATCAGGGGTTCTTTTTTATTTTGCCACACTATGCAGCATGAAAGATCTTAATTCCCCAACTAGGGATCAAACCTGCACCCCTGTAGTAGAAGAGTGAAGCCTTAACCACTGGACTGCCAGGGAAGTCCCCTATCAGGGAGCTCTGGTAAGTGAGGGTGGTGTTGAAACCTGTGGCCCCTGGTTGACACCAATACTGACTGTAGAAGTGAAAAGGGGCAAAAGAGTACAAGCACTGTGCTGAGTGACCTGTCACCTGGAGCTGCTTCCTCTCCTGCCCACACCTTGCCTGGGTCAGCCTTGGTCAAGCAGCCTCTTCGCCAACTCCTGGTACTCCTGCGCCAGAACCCAGGGGTCTCTGAAACAAAACCTCTTCTTTGGGTTTCCAAGGTCATTATGAAATTATCTAGTTCCATCCACCATCCCCATGACTTGGCACGCAAGGTTGGTGAGCCTCAAGACTGTGTCATGACACAGAGGGTGGAAATATGGCTTAATGGAGGCAGCTGGGGACTCGGCTCAGAGAGGACCTGACCTGGAACCTGGGTCCTGCCATGCATGAGATGTACACATGGCCTGTTACTTAACCTACTGGAATCTCAGTTTTCCCTTCTGTAAAATGGGCATGATAATTCATATACCATCATTTTGTGAGAAATATGGAACATATCTAATCCTGTCAATATTATTTATTAGGCTGCTGGGAAACATTATTTCCTTTCCTTCCCTCTTTCCCACTTCCCTGTTGAGTATTTCCATATTTAGTTCTCAGTGTCCTGGTTTACTGTGTCTTAACTTTTGAAAACTCCAAAGCTGCTATCAGAAGCATTTTGAAATTGGTCTGTCATCTAATTGAAGTTGCAACTACAGTTCCAAGGGTGCGTGAGCCTCTTTCATGTCTTAGAGTCTTTTGCTGAAAGCACACACCACACGTACACACACACACACACACACACACACACACACAGAGCTAGCCAACAACTACAATCCATCAGTTGGACAACTTTCCAGTGCCAGAGCAATTGATTCTAAAGTGTAGTTTATTGTAAAATTATTAACACTATCCACATATTTCACCTTTATTGAGCCTTTTAGGAGAACCACTCTGCATAATACAGTATACTTTGGTGAATAAATATGTTTTTAGTGCAACTAGGAAAAGAGTAATGGAGTGAAAGTTCCCCATGTGTCTCACTGAGCTTCCAAGGTACCGCCCCCACCAAATGCAAACTCAGAGAGGGGATAGGTCTGGCAGTGACAAATGTCCCCTGGGCGTACATGGGTCCAACAGCATCTTGAAGAGAAGCTATTATTCCAGAATTGTGCTCTCTGGCTGCCAACCCTCCTGTCTATCCTCTGAACTGGGCCACAGCTAGAAGGGGTGTGTTCAGGGAAATGGCGGGGAGAACTGGAAAAAGATTCAGGAGGCCACGACTGAAAATTATTCTCTGCATTTGCATCTGAGGAAACCGGCAGACAGCTGAAGTCCCTCGGTCCAAGTTATGGCATTATAAAATGATTAGCTAGTCATGATTAAGCGACTTACCTATGGAAAATGCTGAAGTCAACTCCACTTACTCAGCAAACATTTATTACGTGTCTGCTGTGTGCTGGGAATGCAAGCAGCGTAGGATGTGGCTTAAAGAGGCAAGAAGTGGAAGCCCACAGGAAGAGTGTTGAGTGCTTTTTGGGGACCTTGGAGAGAGTTTTACAGATTTGGCTTGCTTTGAATCATTTATTAAGGAAAGGTTATAAAGGAGGGGGATTCCCTGGTGATTCAGATGTTAAAGAATCTGCCTGCAAAGCAGGAGACCAGAGTTCAATTCCTGGATACGGAAGATCCCCTAGAGGAGGGAATGGCTACCTACTCCAGTATTCTTGCCTGGAGAATTCCACAGACAGAGGGGCTTGGAGGGATATAGTCCTTGGGGTCGCAAAGAGTTGGACGTGACTGACACTTTTACTAGAAAGGTGAATGGGATGATGGAATGTGGTCAGAGGTAAGCATGGTAGGCCTGACGAAGAAAAAGCAGGGTGCCTGCTGTAGCTGGAGAGAGGCCCTGTGATGCAGCGAGGGGGAACCAGAGCTGGCAGAGGAAAGTTCCTGTCAGATGACATTCCGTCTGCCCTGCAAAGCTGCTGGACTTCTTAGCATTAGAAGTTGGCACAGGGACTCCCCTGGTGGTCCAGTGGCTAAGACTCCACGCTCCCATTGCAGGGGCCCAGGTTTGATCCCTGGCCAGGGCACTGTGAGCACCACAACTAAAGACCCAGTGCAGTCCACTAAGTCAATAATTTTTAAAAAGAAGTTGGCCCTGGTACTTCCCAGGGCTGGTCTTGGCTCTTTCACTAACTGGCCGTGTGTGATCTTGGAGAAGTCCTCTCTACCCTGGGGATAAACTGAAGGATCTCCAAAGACCTTTCAGCTCCTGAGTTCTGTTGACTTCCTGGACTGGGTGAATTTGTAGTACATGAATGGGCCCTCTGGGCATGTGAAGCTTCTGGCTCTCCTCTTCATGGCGTCTAGTGCCCTGGTCTGGCTTGCTTCTCCCTCCACTTCCTTCTGCTCCCCTAGTCCCCCCGCCGCCACCGCGGAGGGCAGCAGCCCTGGCTCGGGAGTCTCTGGTCCTCTCACCCGCTCTTGCCCAGGAGGCGCTATCCCGCCTCCCACATCCAGGCCACCTCCTCAGAGCCCTGATGCACGAAGGGCCTGAAAATCCAGTCCAGGCCGATATATGGAGGGCTGATGACAGCACAGAGTCTGGGGGACCTTTGAGAGCATCTCACTGAATCTCATCATTTTACAGCTGAGGGGAAATAGCTGGAGTGGGACAGCGACTTGCTCAGCTCTCACAGTGAGTCAGGAGTGGCGGGCACAAGCCTCCTGACCATGCGCTGGCTGGTCAGCGTTAACTGAGCCTGTCAGGAATGCAACCGTGCATACAGTCCATTCTCTGAGACGGTCAGGGTGGAGTGGGGGACAAACCCAAACCGAGGGCTGAAAGCCAGTGGGTTAAAATAATGAAGCTATCCACAGAGCCTGGCAATCTCATGAAGACTTCCTGGAGGAGGCCACACCCAGTGGGCCCTAAAGAAGCACCGCTTAGTCAGGTGGAGGACAGGGGGATGGACGTTCTAAACACACAGTGTAATGCCTTAGACATTTCCTTTTACCCAAAGCCTCTGCCAAGGAAGTGGATCCTCTGGGAAACTGGATTTGGTGAGGAAGGTATTTTGGGGTGGGGAGGAACGTTCAGAGCCTTCACCTCCCTCCACACAGGCAGCCAAATGCAATCTTCCATGTCCTATGAAAGGCAAATGAAGAAGAAAGGTGGGAGTCACAAGTGAATCTGCATGCGTGCTAAGTCGCTTCAGTCGTGTCCGACTCTTGGCGACTCTGTGGACTATAGCCCTCCAGGCTCCTCTGTCTATGGGATTTTCCAGGCAAGAATACTGGAGTGGGTTGCCATGTCCTCCCCCAGGGGATCTTCCAGACCCAGGGATCAAACTCTCATCTCTTATGTCTCCTGCACTGGCAGGTGGGATCTTTACCAATGGGCTTCCCTAGTAGCCCAGTTGGTAAAGGGTCAGTCTGCAGGGCAGGAGACCCCAGTTCAGTTCCTGGGTTGGGAAGATCCCCTGGAGAAGGGATAGTATTCTATCCAGTATTCTTGGGCTTCCCTTGTGGCTCAGCTGGTAAAGAATCCTCCTGCAACGTGGGAGACCTGGGTTTGATCCCTGGGTTGGGAAGATCCCCTGGAGAAGTGAAAGGCTACCCACTCCAGTATTCTGGCCTAGAGAATTCCACGGACTTTATAGTCCACGGGCTTGCAGAGTCGGACACGACTGAGTGACTTCCACTTTCACTTTCTTTACCACTAGTGCCCCTTGGGAAGCCCAAGTGAACCTGAGTTAACACCTTCATTGTGGTGCTAGCTGGTCATAAGTGCCTGAGACACTGCACATTCACTTGGGTGGCTGTCAACTAATTTCGCCTTCAAGGTGATGGGCACTGCAAGCCTAAAGAGAGAACCCCAGCTAGGGACTGGACTGGGGGACCAGGAGCCCAGCATCTGGGCCTCACAGTGAGATCTGGGGTATTACAGGTGAGCCTGAAATTTCCAGATACACTTGATTCCTAATGGCATGGGGCGGGGGGGTGTGAGAGCAGAATGAGGATTGCCAGGAAAATCAATCAAAACCGAGGGAGCATTCAACGGGGGTGTGGAAACCCTGGTGGAGGCGAAGAAACCCTGCCTGGTGTCAGAGGAACCAATTATCACTCAGCCCCTTTGCTCATGTTTGACAAATAGTGTGACAGTGAACATTGGTCCCACGGGGCTCCTGGCACCAAGTTGGAGATATTTGCGTATCATCCATTTAATAGAATTGAAGCTCGTTCCTTGCATCTTCCTTGACACACACACACACTCCCACATCCATGCCTGTGTGTGTTGCTGGCGGGGTGCACCAGACTGTGCTTGTGAAATAAATCAAATTGAAATAAGAACTAGACTCTGGGGACTACGCTGGCTCCATATCTCTAGAAGTATAATGGAAATGCCCCCTCTGACTGCCCAGGCCTTCTGCTTAATAGAGCTTTGGGAGAGGGGAGACCTGCCTTGACCTGAGTCACCAATAGTCCCATTAATTCAATGAGAGATGCTTCAGCCTTCCCTCTGTCCACTGATCCAGCAATTCCCAATAATCCACTGTCAAGAGTCTGACCATAAACACCTATCCATTTTCACTAGCTGGTATTGTAACAATCATTGCTCCCACGGTACTAGCGAAGTACCAGACACCATGCTAAGTACTTTATGCTCACGATCTTAAATCCTCAAGATGCCACTACGATGTAGGGGCTCCGGTTCCACCAAGCAGGGAAGCGAGGCTCAGAGATGTTTGTAAGCTTTAACTGAGGTCATTCACTCCACAAGTGGTCCAGCGGAGAATTTGCCCTTGACCTCCCTGCCCACCTCATGTCTTTAACAAACTGCTCTTTATTGCTTTACCGTGCTGTATGAGTTTTCTGTTGCTGTGAAACCGATTACTACAAAGCCAGCAGCTTAAACCTCACAGCGACTGGCTCACAGCTCTGTAGGTCCACACCGCATGGCTGGGCTCTCCACTCAAGTTGAAGTTTAGATGTTGGCTGGACATGTTCTCATCCAGAGCTCAGGGACCTCTTCCAGGCTCACCCTGTTGTCAGCAGAATTTACATCCTGTGGTTGACTACAGGACTGGACTCTCTGTTTTCTTCCGAGCTCTTGGCTAGAGACTGCTCTCAGCATCCAAAGGTCACCGTCCAGTGCCTTGCTCCTGGTTCTCTGGCAATGCTTCTCATTGTCTATCCTTTTATCAGGTGATGGGGAGGTGGAAGGGAGCAAATGAAACTTTAGTCCTTGAGCATGACCCCTCCTTCCCTTCCATCTCACTTCTTCTTGTCCATGACCCACTCTGAGAGTCTCCATCTCATCCACGGACAGTCTGCCTCTAGTCCAGGCCTTCTCATAACTTTGAATCTTTGACTTCCTCTTCTGCAATGAGCCAGAGAAAACTGTTTTTAAAAAGTTAGAGTGCCTGGATAATCGCCCTCTTTTATTTTTATTTTTTTAATTGCCCTCTTTTAAAGTTAACTGTGCCATACAGCAGGGCCTCCCCGGCGGCTCAGTCAGTGGTAAAGAATCAGCCTGCCAGTGCAGGGGCTGCAGGAGAAGCTGGGTCAGGAAGAGCCCCTGGAGGAGGAAATGGCAGCCCACTCCAGTATTCTTGCCTGGGAAATCCCATGGGCAGAGGAGCCTGGCGGGGCATCTCAAAGAGTCAGATGCGGCTGAGCGTGAACTTGCCATATCGCATAGCCTAATCACAGAAGTAAAATTCATCGCAGCCACTCACATTCCTCAGGATTGTGTATATGTGGGGCATGGTATCTTTAGAATCCTGCCTACCCCATGCACTAATTGTGCAAATTAGTTTATTTCATTTGCTCCCCACTCCGTGCCCACCCCACCCACCCCCACCGCCCCCCATTGCCTGGTGAAAGGATAAACAAGGAGAGGTGTTGTCAGGAAACCAGGAGCAAGGCACTGGAGACCTTGGGACAGCAAACGGTACATCCCCTGATGGATGGTGGACCCGAGTTCCTTCTGCTGACCTACTGTGTGGCTCTGTGGGGGCATACACATTGACTCCCGATGGTGCTCTGTAAGCAAGCCCCTGAGGGAAGACAGAACCAGAGCAAAGGGGAAACTGAGGCCCCTGGGGCAGCTGAAGTTGCCTCAGTCTGGCCCTGGGGAATTTGGGCCCTGCTGAGAAGAGTGCTTGGGATGCAGTGAATGTTTGGAAAGCATAAAGAGACTGAGAAGAAAATACATTACTGCAAATCATATTATTATTATTATTACATTGTAAGTGCAATTGTATCACAAGCACCATTAGGAGGAGCAAGGGCTGTTATTATTAAGCAGTCCAGCTCCTCTCTCTCCAGTATCAGGCCTCCCTCAATATCGAAGGCATCAGCCATTCAGTTAATCACCGTCTGAGGCTTTCCCCACCCCTGGCCCTGTGTTTGTGGTGCTGACAGCTCCCATTCACAGCCCGGTAGTAAGTGTGACACCTGCCTGTCCAGCTGAAGCCTCAGCCATCACCTGCATGGTGGACACCTCTCCTGTGAGTTTCGAAGCTGGATTTTTATCTTGACCAAGAGTTCTTAACTTCATTCTTGATGATATCTCTCTTTGCTTAGAGCCCTGCAAGAGCTCCCTGTTCAGTTTAGTTCAGTCGCTCAGACGTGTCCGACTCTTTGCAACCCCATGAATCGCAGCACGCCAGGCCTCCCTGTCCATCACCAACTCCTGGAGTTCACTCAGACTCACGTCCATCGAGTCCGTGATGCCATCCAGCCATCTCATCCTCTGTCATCCCCTTCTCCTCCTGCCCCCAATCCCTCCCAGCATCAGAGTCTTTTCCAATGAGTCAACTCTTCGCATGAGGTGGCCAAAGTATTGGAGTTTCAGCTTTAGCATCATTCCTTCCAAAGAAATCCCAGGGCAGATCTCCTTCAGAATGGACTGGTTGGATCTCCTTGCAGTCCAAGGGACTCTCAAGAGTCTTCTCCAGCACCACAGTTCAAAAGCATCAATTCTTCGGTGCTCTGCCTTCTTCACAGTCCAACTCTCACATCCATACATGACCACTGGAAAAACCATAGCCTTGACTAGATGGACCTTAGTCGGCAAAGTACTGTGTCTGCTTTTGAATATGCTATCTAGGTTGGTCATAACTTTTCTTCCAAGGAGTAAGCGTCTTCTAATTTCATGGCCGCAGTCACCATCTGCAGTGATTTTGGAGCCCTCCAAAATAAAGTCTGACACTGTTTCCACTGTTTCCCCATCTATTTCTCATGAAGTAATGGGACTGGATGCCATGATCTTCATTTTCTGAATGTTGAACTTTAAGCTAACTTTTTCACTCTCCACTTTGACTTTCATCAAGAGGCTTTTAGTTCCTCTTCACTTTCTGCCATAAGGGTGGTGTCATCTGCATATCTGAGGTTATTGATATTTCTCCCGGCAGTCTTGATTCCAGCTTGTGTTTCTTCCAGTCCAGCGTTTCTCATGAGGTATTCTGCATAGAAGTTAAATAAGCAGGGTGACAATATACAGCTTTGACGTACTCCTTTTCCTGTTTGGAACCAGTCTGTTGTTGCATGTCCAGTTCTAACTGTTGCTTCCTGACCTGCATACAGATTTATCAAGAGGCAGGTCAGGAGCTCCTTGTTACCCCCAGGATAAAGTCCGAAGCATCTTCTTCCTTTTTTTAAATTTATTTTTAAAGTCTTGGCCGCCTTGGGTCTTTATTGCAGCTCATGGACTTTCTATAATTGTGTCATATGGGCTTAGCTGTCCCATGGCATGTGGGATCCTAGTTCCCCAACTAGGGATTGAACCTGCATCCTCTACATTGGACGGTGGATTCTCAGCTGCTGCACCATCAGGGAAGTCCCCAGAGCAGCCTCTTTGGAATGGACTTCTGACTCTAGCTGTGCCTTTCCCTACTGCCCAGCACCCCAGCCAGATGGGGTGGCTTGCAATGTCCTGCATTGAGCCAGTGCCTTGCTCCTCCACAGCTCTGTGCATCCCACCACTTCTCTGTCTTAGAGGCTCCTTCTCCACCTCCTTGCCTGTTGACTCCTGCTCGCCTTTCAGGCCTCAGCTTGCAGTGAGCTCTCAGCTTGGGAAAAATCAACAGTCATTTTTATGGCTATGCTGCCTCTATCTGTGCCCCTGGCACTTGAGCTCAACACTGTTTGGGACTTGCCTCTACTTGCCACTAAGGATAAGTACCTTGACAGAGATAGGTTTGCATACTGGTATGTTCCTGGTACCCAAAATGATGTGTGTCCTAGAGAAGAGACCCCTGGGTTGTTTTGTTTCATTTAGAATGAGTCAAAATGGCCAAGATCTGAAAAATCACCTGTTACGTCCATTTCCCTCCTGAGTGTCCAGTGGCTTGGATCCTGGTCTGCTGCTGCTGCTGCTGCTGCTGCTAAGTCGCTTCAGTCGTGTCCGACTCTGTGTAGCCCCATAGATGGCAGCCCAACAGACTCTCCCATCCCTGGAATTCTCCAGGCAAGAACAATGGAGTGGGTTGCCCTTTCCTTCTCCAACGCATGAAAGTAAAAAGTGGAAGTGAAGTCTCTGTCGTGTCTGACTCTTCATGACCCCATGGACTGCAGCCTTCCAGGCTCCTCCGTCCACAGGATTTTCCAGGCAAGAGTACTGGAGTGGGTTGCCATTGCCTTCTCCAGGATCCTGGTCTAGCCTTAGTCATATACTTGCTGAGTGATCTCAAGTGTGTCATAGACAGCAAGATGCCCTGCCCCTGTGGGAGCCCCTCAGGACCTCCCTGTGGGTGGTTCTGCTGCAGAGGAGGAGGAGGCTGAGGCTGCTGATTGACAGTGTCACTCATCTTCCCCAACAACTCCTAGTATGCCTGCTAAGATAGGGGACGGAGGGCCTTGTGTCTCTACAAGCCTGAGGCTAATGAGTTCGGAGGGAGAGGGAGCACGGTGCAGACAGAAGGCCTGATCAGTGGACCCTGAGTGCAGGGCACTTCAGAGGTGAGGTGTCCGTGCCGGATAGAGGAAGCAGGCCTGCAGAAAAGCAATGGCGCCCTCCCAGCCCAAGGGGGAGAACACGAAGCCTTCACCATTTTGTCAGTTTGATCCATTGAACTCTCGGCATCACAGTTAGTAACCACTGACTTAGTTCCCAGAGGCACAGAACGTTTCTAAAGCTAAGATGAAGACAAAGCTGCCGGGGTGGAGGTGGGCGGGTTCTCTCCCTCCCTGGCCTCTGCCTTCCTTCTTGCTGGGAGCAAATGACTGAAGTCTTTGTAAAGGTGTTTCCACCCTGATGCATGTTTGCAGATGATCATGAATTCATATAATGAATGTTTGAGCACTTGCTAAGCACAGGAGCAGAGTAAGATGCAGGGACCAGAGTGCTGGACAAGACAGAATACAGTCTGCTTTTGAAGTCCTGTTTGTAGACTCATGCTGAGAAAGAAAAGCAGAGAAGGGACAAGGTTCCTGGGAGGAAGGGCTGTGCATGCTCAGGTCATGGGGATACATGGAGAGGAGACACGCAGGGAGAAGGATCCGGGAAAGCTGGGAGCAGGGAGGTTTAGAACCAAACCTCCCATTAAATGGAATTCACTGACAGGTGTGAATTAGCCTCCCAGCTGCTACTTTCTTCAAAGACCTATTACACAAAAAGCAATCACCTAGAATGCAGAGAGCACAGGCTGTGATGCAGGTAAATAGACAGACAGGTGCCTGGAGGGAGGGAGAGGATGTGAGGGTACTCAGGAGATTCTGGACTCCTGGTGGCTTCAGTGGTTTCTTGAGAAAGGCTAAGAGGCCACTGTTTTTTTTTGTTTGTTTGTTTTTTTTCTTTTCAATTTTTATTTACTTATTTGGTTGAACCAGGTTTTAGCTGCGGCACGTGGGATCTTCGATCTTTGTTGCAGCATGCAAACCCTTAGTTGTGCCATGTGGGATCTAGTTCCCTGGCCAAGGTTCGAACCTGGGTTCCCTACAGTGGGGGCAGAGTGTTAGTCACTGGACAACGAGGGAAGACCCTAAGAGGCCGCTTAAAAGACAAAGGCTTGGGTCCTGGCCTCCCTCATACTTTGGGTCCCAAGGGAAAATGAATAGGCTCATAAGGAAAGAGCCTTGAAAGTTAAAGGACCAAGCTGCCCATCCAGGAAGATAAGAAACAGCCTGACAGGTGCTCCCTTCCTAAATTCATTCAGTCAACAACCTTGACTTCTTTCTATGTGCTTTCCCCCTGGGTGGATGCTGCTACTGTAAATACATTGTCTCCAATAGCACCCAATCCTTGGGAAGTTGCTTTGAACAAACTCATGACGGCTTCCCAGATGGCACTAGAGGTAAAGAATCTGCCTGCAATGCAGGAGATGGAAGAGACGAGAGTTTGATCCCTGGGTCGGGATGCTCCCCTGGAGGAGGGCATGGCAACCCACTCCAGTATTCTTGCCTGGAGAATCCCATGGACAGAGGAGCCTGGTGGGCTAGAGTCTGAATGAATGAATGAGTGACTGAGCAGTGATGGGATGAAAAGCTCTAAGTGATGATGAGTATACCTGTGAGGACAGTGGCCAGTTCCTGGATGATGGAGGAAGTCAAGGTGAAGAATGAACAGAGGGGTAGACAGGAATCATAGCGTGAAAAACACATATGTCCAGCGAAAGGGTTTGTTTTTGTCCTGAGTGCAGTAAGGAGCGTTGGGAGGTGGGGAGGGATTCATGATCAAATGAATTGTTGAGAAAGAGCTCTTGAGCAGTAGCATGAAGGAGGAAGCTGGAGAAAGGCAAAACTGGAGGAGGGGAAACCAATTCATTCAAAGTCCAAGAACAAGCTTGTGAAGATCTGATTTGAGGCAGAAGTGGTAGGGATGGAGAGCAGGGGACAGATTCAAGAGATGTTAAAGAGGAACAGTGTTTCCAGTGACAATAACCTAGTGCCTGCAAACATGGATGAGATGGGAGTGTGAGAAGGAGAGAAGTGGAGAACGAGCTCCAAATCCTAGCCTGAATGATGGGTGGATGATGGTGACATTCACAACTAGGAAACCAAGGGAGGGGGTTCGATTGGGGTGGAACAATAAGAAGTACAAGTTTAGGAGTGCTATTGTCAAGGATAGCTTCCATTAGTCCAGCTTTGTAATAATGGCTTAAGAAAGTGGAAGCTTTTGGTGTTCTCAGTACTCCTGGGAAAGTTGTCAGTTAGAACAACCTCAGTGGAGGGCTTGTGCATTTGAGTTTATGCTGTATCCTTCACTGGTGGCTCAGATGCTCAGATGGTAAAGGATCTGCCTGCAGTGTGGGAGACCCTGGGTCAGGAAGATCCCCTGGAGAAGGGAATGGCAACCCACTCCAGTATTCTTGCCTGGAGAATTCCTTGAACAGAGGAGCCTGGTGGGCTACAGTCCATGGGGTTGCAAAGAGTCAGACACCACTGCAGAACTAACACTATTACTACTATTGACTTTACCTGCTGCTGAGCCCCAGGAGGGAGGAATGGAATTACAAGTGCTGATCTTGAATGCCAAGTACCTGGACCTTAATCCCAGTCTGTCTTTTGAGCAAGACACCTAACTCCTAGGCACTTCAGTTTCTCCTTCCATCAGCTGGGTATGTGACTAAAACCCACTCTCTCCACACCAAGTGTGCTGGTGAGGACCGGAAGAGGTGCAGGAAAGCGCCTTACGAGTTTTGTAGAGTTGTGCCAATGGAAGCAGTTAATGTTATGATCCTCAATGACAAAGTAATGTTTAATCAATGACTTCTGATTTGGGTGATAAGAGGTTGCTAGTCTCCTCTCCCAGGAAGTTAGGGGCCGGGCCTGAGCAGGAAGCAGAGATCAGAGGTTGAGTCTTGGGTGAAACCAACCGAGGAACAAGGGACTGCTTAAAACACCACTGTGTGAATACGAACCAGTTCTGGAGCAAAGGGTCTGCAGAGAAGGACAGTTAAAGCCCAGCTGGGTCTGGGTAGTGGAATCCAAAGAGACTGCAGAGGCTGTAGAAGTGTCATCAGGGTGGCACTTTTAAAAGTTGCCTGTGGCCCTGGCAGGAAGAGAGATGTTGAATTCTCAGGCCTCCATGCAAGATCAGAGAGATCTTCCTCCATGACAGATCTGTAGGGAAGACAGAAGGCTCCCTCCCCTCCCTGTCTTCCTCGTTGCCTGTTAGTGATGCCTGAAAGTGCACACACAATGCCTTCCTTGAGCTAGTGTATTGTTCTACTCATGATACTAATAATTTCAAGGAGTTCTTTTCATATTTCTGATCTATATAGCGCTTTCCTATATATCACTGTTATCTTTTCAGTCTCACAGCCAACTCTGTGAAGTGTGATTTTCCCCATTTTGTAACAGAGTCCTGTCTAATGCAAAGAGACTAAAATAAAGAGATTGAAAAATTAAAAAGCAGAGATTGGTTTTTGGGACTCCAGTGAAGCTCCAGTGAAGAAAATCTAGGACAAAATACCAGCAGACAGTGTATGATTTGCCATGTTGTGACTCCACATCCATACCCACTCCCTCCAGCACAGTTATTGTCCTCATCATTTAATGAAACCAAAGAACCAGCTTCTGGTTTCACTATGTTTCATTGGGCTAGAGATATAGCAATGAGCAAGACCACCCACAGGCCAGCAGGAAAGCTTTTGTGGCTCAGATGATGGTGATCAGCGATGACCAAGGCTCCTAAACCAGTCCTGGCTGAAGTCAGCCAAGTGCATGAAGCTGATTTTAACTGCCTACTTCTCTATGCATGTTAGCCATTCATGTCTTCAGTCACAATGCTTTTCTTTCTTTTATGAAACACTTTTTATTTTGTGTTGGGTTATAGCCAATTAACAGAGTTGTGATAGTTTCAGGTGAACAGAGAAGGGACCCAGCCATACATATACGTGTATCCATTCTCCCCCGAACTCCCTCCCATCCAGCCTGCCACATCACACTGAGCAGAGTTCCCTGTGCTAGACAGTAGGTCCTTGTTGATTATCCGATTACAGTGCATTTATTTCTAATTCCTCCTCACCTGAAACCTGGTGGTGTCTCGCATTCCTTCCTGGGATTCTTTGTGCTGAACAGACATGGCATGGGGCAAACCTCAGCTCTTGCATGTTCTCAAGATCAGTTTTAGTTGCTCAGTCTGGAGCCCACACCAATCCCCAGGACCCTTTGTAATTAAAATATTTCTCAGGCAGAGATTTGGCTGATGTTGGATAATCTCTTTACTCTCTTGGACAACCAGTGTTCATTTTGTAGCTGCAAAAATTAGACCAGAAGTCATTGCTCTTAAAGTCGAGTTGTATATTCTGAAATGAATTTTAATTCCATTTTGCCAGCTCTTCTACAGCACAGTCAGCATGAACTCGTAGTACCCTTGACCCTCGATGCCCCGTTCACAGGGATGAATAAGGGGTACAAACATATAAACCACTGGGTCTGGGTCTGTTTACAGCTGTGTGACCTTGGAAAACCACTCATTCCTCTGGGTCTCTGCTTCTTCAGCTATAAATTGACACTGATAACTCCCCTGTGGTAGGGCTGCTGTAAGAATGGATTGAGATCCTGCACATGCGGTCCCTAGTTCTGCCAGGCACACAGTTGGTGGTCAATAAATTGTCACAGTTACTATTATTATAATTATTGCTTTGTTAGGATTATTTATGGTTGGAAGGTCTGGAACTGCAACTCAAGCCTTCTGTCTCCACACAAATAGCCACACCAAGCAATTAACACCGTATGGTGACTGACTTGGCAAAACTTTTATTTGACAAGTAGCTAAGGATAGCTTCTTGCAGGGTGAGGAGGGCGCGGGAAGAAGGGAGGAGAAACCCCCAGGCCAGATAGTTCACTTTGTCCAGACCTAAGTGGAGTGTGGGGACCAGGAGAAGGAAGGAGAAGGGACAGCGTGGAGGATGGACTGCACTAGCCATGGATTATCCCTGCGAGGTGGGTGCTCTGATCTGTAAGGTGGATACTCTGATCTACAAGGTGGATGCTCTGATCTGCATTTTACAGGTGAGCAGAACGAAACTCAGCGAGGCTACTCACCTGCCCAAGTTCACCTAACCAGTATGTGGCAAAACAGGATTCAAACACAGACTATCTTATTTCAAAACCTCTTTTTATTATATCCTGCTGTTCCCCTGATAGGATCGCCACATGGCACGACTCCAGGGGCCGCCATGCACGTTGCCATCTGCATAAATGGCAGCTGGGACTTGTGCTCTGTCGTGGCTGAGTCTCCCAAGATCCAAGGGGTAGGTTACTTAATAGACAAAGGAGAGATGAGGAAGGCCTGACCTGGCAGGATTGGAAAGGAAGGAGTAGAGATACAGGGCAAATTTAGGAGACAGATGTGAAAGGATTGACTAGATAGAGAATTGAAAGAAGAGGGGGTGAAGGCTGCCTTTGAAGTGTCTGGCTTAGGTGGCCCTGGCAATGGTCAGGCCCTTGGGGGCTCAGAAACTGGGAGAAGAAACCAAGGAGAAAGGGCTCATGGGCAGAGAGTATGAAATGCCCTTCCCCCACTTCCCCATTTCACCTGCCTCCAGGCCCAGACAGTGAAGGGTTAGGAGATGGACTTGACCCCAGGACATGGTCTGGACCTATGTTTTGATTTCTTGTTTTTTTTTTTTCCTTAAAGTCAAGTACAGAGGCTGAGTCCAGACCATGAAAAACCCTTGTGCTTTTAACCTTAGGCTGACCTTGTCCCTCACCCCCTCCACCCCGCTGCCCACACTCAGCTTTCCCTAGCTCCTGGCCTGGTGGATGAGCAGGCTGTAGGGCAATGGAGTGGTCCTTGTAACTGACTGGAGTGGAAGGCCATGGGCAAACCAGGACATTGGAAGTGTCACAGCTGCTGGACAAAGGGGGCCATTCAGCTGATCCACAGCACCCTTGTGGCTCTCCATCCTTTATGCATGAGGCCTTCCTCCCAGGCCTGTCCTAAACACCCTTCAATTTCAGGTAACACTGTCCAGTATTCACTTGCGGTCATGACCTGACCTTCAATTGCAGCTATTCAGTCCCCTGAAAATCACTGTATACAGAAGGATACACATGCACACACAATCCCATATGCTCACATGTACACAAATGTGTGCACATCTATAACTTTTTAAATGAGAAAGTCCAGTGATAAACCAAGCTGTCAGGAATTTGCTTTTCAAAATATAATAATGTAACTTACAGAGGACAATCAAGGGATGGTCACCGTCTTGCTCACGTTCTTATACCTTCTATAGGAATGAGGGAGCAGAGTCAGGCATAGTGAGGACCCCAGGACTTTGAAGCATCTTCCATCCACAGCCTCAAGCAACATTCACCCAACAGCTTCCAGGTATTAAGCACTATGCTGGGTGCAGTGGAGTTTTCAGAAATGAGTCAGGGAACTTCCCTGGCCATCCAGTGGTTAAGACCCTGCGCTCCCAATGAAGGGGGCACAGGTTTGATCCTTGGTCAGGGAACTAAGATCCTGCAACCCTTGGGTGAAGCCAGATTTTTTTTTTAATGGGGGACTTCCCGGGTGGCGCAGTGGATAAGAATCTGCCTGCCAGTGAAGGGGGCATGGGTTCAATCCCTGGTTAGGGAAGACCCCACATGCTGCAGAGCAACCAAGCCTGTGTGCCTCAACTATTGAGCCCAAATTCTTGAGCCCCAGCCTGCAAACAGTAACTACTAAGCCCGATGCCACACCTGCTGGAGCCCACGCACCCTAGAGTCTGTGCTCCGCAGCAAGAGAAGCCACTGCAATGAGAAGCCTGTGAACTGCAGCTAGAGTAGCTCCCACTCGCCACAACTAGAGAAAAGTCCAGCAGCAGTGAAGATTCAGCACAGCCAAAAACAAATGAATAGTAGACGGGTCAGGTACATCCCTGCTCTTAGGAACACGCAGGCCTTGGGAGGAAGAGGCCATGGACGTGGAAATATATTGGCACTGCAAGTGCTGGCCCAAAACCACGTGCTCTTGGAGTAACTGAAGACTTGGTCTTGGCCTCTGTGCCACACTCGGCCTTACCAGGTGGCCACGGGCTCTGTTCTTCACCCTGGTTCCCCTGGTCTCGTGACGGTGGTGGCATCTACTCGCATTGGGAGCAGAGACCTTCAGATTTCCCTCCCCAGCACATTTATAAGAGAACCAAGGTTCCCATGAGAACCTGATCTAGCCCAGGGCTCCTAACACTTTGTCATTTCAGTTAAGGTCACAGCCAGCCAGGGAACACACCTGGAGAGCACAGGACACCTGGAGGAGGTCAGGGTGCATTCTTGGCTAGAGCTCTTGGCGGAAAGCAGGGAGTCAGAGGAGCTATGCTCCCTACTCATCCTGAAACTGGTTGATCATATATAATACCCTCTCAGCCAAATGATACCCTCCCTATGGCTTGATTTGGGGGTTATGATTCATACTTCCCTAAATACGTTTAGAATTGTTGTTCAGTTGTTGCTAAGTCATGTTCGACTCTTTGCAACTCCGTGGACTGTAGCATGCCAGGCTTTCCTATCCTTCAATATCACATGCTCAAACTCATGTCCATTGAATCAGTGATGCCGTCCTACCATCTCATCCTCTGTCACCCCCTTCTCCTCCTCCCCTTAATCTTTCCCAGCATCAGGATCTTTTCCCATGTGTCGGCTTTTTGCACCAGATGGCCAAAAAACTGGAGCTTCATCAGTCCTTCCAATGAATAGTCAGGGTTAATTCCCTTTAGGATTGACTGATTTGATCTCCTTGCTGTCCAAGGGACTCTCAAGAGTCTTCTCCAGCACCACAGTTTGAAAGTATCAATTCTTCAGCACTCAGCCTGCTTGATGGTCCAACTCTCACATCTGTGCATGACTATCTAGCATGTTTAAAACAGCGTTTCCCACTGCACAGTCTATAGAACACTCCTGTGAGACATCCATAGCTTTGGTGGGGAAAGTGTTCCATGGTTAGAGTTTAGAAAGTCCCAGGTTAAACAAAATTAAGCTGCTTTACGGTGGGACTTCTTTAACCCTTTAATGTGCTAGTGTGTGTTGTCAGTCTTGAACATGTGGTTAGAATATGCCAGATTTGCTCCCCTTATTTGAACATGGAAACTTGTTTTCTTGAAAATTCTGTTAACACTTCCCAGAAAAGCTAGTGTCTTAAGAGACACACTTTGGGAAATACTAGAACTTAGAAGATTTTCTTTGTGTACAAACTGGCAGTGGGCAGCTGTTTCCCATTTTCACTTAGATACCAAACTTCAGCAGCAGCAGGAGAGTGTAAGTTTAGACAGAAAGAAGCATTTCCTAACAGTGAAGATGCTTAGAGAATAGAAGCCTAAAGTGTCCTGGGAAATTACAATAAAAGAACACTCCACCCCTTTCTTGTCCTTTCACAAGCTCTCCCATGAGTCGTTATAAATAGGATGGATTATCAAGGAAGCTCCTGGATCTTTTTATCTTAAGGGGGCCTTTGAAAGTAGGATATAATTTGAGGATGAGAAGGTACTTATTAAAAGGCAGGAAGACAGGTTGTCTGGCTTTGGGATGGGCTGTCTCTAAGTGTCTGTAATTAATTCATCCATTCTTACTCAGCTCGGGTCATGCATTTCAAGGAAACACCTTCTGAACTCAGGTTTCCAAGACGAGTGGAACTAAAGTAGGAAGCTAGAAGCTACCCACAGTCTTGCGGTAGCATGTTCGTAGCTGTCACATGTTGAACATGTCTTATGTGCCAGAGATGATACGCCTGGTGCATGCCTATTACTTGTTTCTTGAACAACCTCTGAGGTTGCTGTCACTGTTGTTGCCACTTTAAATGAGAATCTGAAGTCCAGATCATACATGCCAGTATAGTGCAGCACCTGGATTTGAACCCAAGGCACTTACCATGTATCCCCCTTACTGCCACTGTGAGTCTAGACATCAAGGTGTCAAAGTGAAAGTGAAAGCTGCTCAATTATGTCCAACTCTTTGCAACCCCATGGACTATAATTCTCCAGGCCAGAATACTGGAGTGGGTAGTCTTTCCCTTCTCCAGAGAATCTTCCCAACCCAGGGATCGAACCCTGGTCTCCCACATTGCAGGCGGATTCTATACCAGCTGAGCCACAAGGGAAGCCCAAGAATACTGGGGTGGGTAGCCTATCCCTTCTCCAGGGGATCTTCCAGACCCAGGAATTGAACGAAGGTCTCCTGCATTGCAGGTGGATTCTTTACCAACTGAGCTATCGGGGCTTCCTTGAAATGGGCCTTCTTCCACCCTGCTGTGCATGTGAGGATAGGGCAGTGGGTGGTGGCGGTAACGAGCTGCCCACATTGAAACAGAAGCCGAGGGAGAGAGGACATCTCCAGCTCCCTCCTTACCAGCCACAGCCAGGGAGGCCCCTCGGTGGCCTGACAGCAGCCTGGCCCTGCACCCTGCCACTCCGTCCTCGCCAGATGCTCTCTCCTCGTTAGCCATCTGCACCCTCGTGTCTGTTGATAGCCCAGAGCACATGGGCAGCTGCCCTGTTAGAGACGGGAGACATATCAGCTTATGAATCAATACATTCTCTGACACGTCTGGGTTCCCCTGATGGGGATGTGGCAGGATCCAAAAGACACTTAATCCTCATCCCACTCCATGCTGTCAGCCTTTGGTGGCTCCAAAGGCATCTTTGTAACTTTAGTCTGCAAGCTGCAACTAATGAGGCTGGACTCGGGCAGAGCGCACGCCCATGGCCTGAGGGCTTGGCCGTGGCCATGGATGTGAGTGAGTGAGTTTGCCAGGGACGTGACAGGGGCCTGGAGGAACTAAGTCTTAAGACAAGGAGGCCACTTGAAGAAGAGCTGTGTTTCTGCTCAGCTACAAAGCAAGCCCACGGCACCTGCCATCTGTCATGTCAGATGGAGTGGCTGATGGGTTAGTCCTGGGGTGTACCAATCATGTGCCCAGAGGGTACAGAGCTGTGTGCAAGGCATGTGGAATAAATGTGTGATGAATGTGAATTCAATGCACAAGGATGACCTGACCTGCATGTGAAGGCATTATTTCAGGAGTGGAGATTGGTGAGCTGAATAGCCCACATTCTCTTGCCTGGTTTCCCTGTATAGGACCAGGGGGACTTTGGGAGTCCAGGGCTCTGACCTCAGCCCTGCCTGAGATAGGGGTGCTTCTCCCTGTGACACTAACTGGCCTCCTTGAGACTCGTGCCTGCAGCTTTTAGCTAAGTGAAACCATGGCTCCAGCCACGTGATTGGGTGAGGACCACAAGTCCTGGGAGAATTCCCTTGAGTGTCTAAATGCCACTGCCCCGCATGGGGTTTCCTAACTGCCTCATCTCAGGGAGCAACGTCCACCCTAACCCCCTAGATATCTGACAGTGCCTGGGTGCTAAGTCGCTTCAGTTGTGTCCAACTCTAAGACCTCATGGACTGTAGCCCACCAGGCTCCTCTGTTCTTGGAATTCTCCAGGCGAGAATACTGAAGTGGATTGCCATACCCTTCTCCAGGGGATCTTTCTAACCCAGGGATCGAAATTGTGTGTCTCTGTGGCTCCTGCATTGTAGGCAAATTCTTTACTGCTGAGCCACCAGGGAAGCCCTATCTGACAGTATATGTGTTTATTTGTTTGCTTACAGTCTGTCTCGTCCCCTAACTTGCAAGTTCCTGGACATCAGGAAATGTGTTTCTTGTTCATATATATTCTGTGTCTAGAACATCCTTCGTACCCGTGTCTGCCGAGTAATTGGCACTTCAATATTTGTGAAATGAATAAAAATAATAATAATAAAATGAAGGCACAGCCCTACCTGCAGATGTTCAGGTGGAGATTCTTAGAAATACAACTTGATCTTCTCACTCCTTGGCTGACTGAGCCTTCAGGTCCCATCACTATTAGGATAAAGTGCAAGCTCCCTGACCCAGGAACCAAGCCCTGTGCTCCGGCCCCTGCTGACATCTCCTGCTCCATCTCTCACGGTCACCCCACCCTCACGTATCCTGATTCTGACCCAGTGACTCTCAAACTTTGATGAGACCTTGGACCCTGCTAAAAATACTGGGTCCTGGGCCTCAGCTTCTGAAATATGGATTCAGTTGGTGTTAGGTGGGATGCAGGCATCATCACTTTTTTAAAAAAAGATACCCAGGGAGTCTGACAGCAGGCGTTCTGTAGACACGCTTTGAAGAGCGATGCTCCTGTGAAAGTATCCTGCAGGCACTCACACACTATTTCACCTCCAGGTCTTTGTGTCCATGGTGACTTCCATCTGGAATAGCCTTGGTCCACTCACATTTTCCACCCAGAAAATGCCTGAGCATCCTTCAAGACAGCTCCCAGGTCACAACTTCTGCACACAGCACCCTGCCTCCACCAGCTCATCCGAGTTTTTCATTCTTTCTCCAGCCAGAGCATTGTACACATGCCTTTTGTAGAGATCATTCTACTCATTTCTCCTTTCTCCCTCCCTGCACCCCTACCCTGTGAGCTATTTGAGGAAGAACTCTCTGCCATCCCTGGACCCTGACACCCAGCAGAGCACCTGGCATTGTGTCCATCTGGCTAGGCTGCACTCCCCAGCTGTGAGCCCACAGAGCCCACCCACCCTACCCTCCCTGACCCTGCTCTGCCCTGCCTGCTGCGTCTTTCAGGAGTTCTCGCTCCAGCGGATGGACAGTCTCGTGGACGATCGAGTCAACATTCTGGGCTTTTCCATCTTCAACCAGTCCCACGCTTTCTTCCAAGAGTTTGCACAGAGCCTCAACCAGTCCTGGCAGGAGAACTGTGACCACGTGCCCTTCACGGGGCCCGCAGTAAGTGCCCACCAGGCCCCTCCCTGGTGCCCCTTTGCTGCCAGCACCCCCTCTGTGAGCCAGCCCCTCCCCCCAAATACAGCCCAGCCTGGACTCCAGCCTTCTCCAGGCCCAGCTCAAAACTAGATCATGCAAGTGCTGGAAAGTGCTTACAAGGGACACTTCGGGGAAGAAGTCAGCAGGGAGGGAGCATGTGGAGGCCCCAGAGTGTCATTTAGTGATGTCTGTGGCCAGACTCCTGATGATGCTGTTGCTAAGACCCACTGAGTTTTGGATCCAAGAATCTTACGTTGGAAGAGCGTTAGCTGATCTGTTCCTTCATCTCTCAGATAGACTGAAGCCCAGGCATGGGGGATGAGGGAAGGGGATGTGGGGATCTTGTTCAGGGGCAAACACCAAGCCTTTTGCAGGTGAAACTAGATTCTGATGCTCCTGGTCCTGTGCCGTGGACCATCGCCCCCAGTACAGCCCATCCAGAGAGGCTTCCTTTCTGCCTTTACCTGCGTTTTTCCTCCCTGCACTTCGTTCCCTGTGCGTGTGTGGTGGAGGAAGAGATTTCCCTGGCTGTTCTCTACCAGGTCCAATGTCCTTACTCTGTGGGGCCTGTCAGGGATGTCTGCTTGTGTTCATTTATTACAAGGCACGTTCTCTGGAAGTGGGCTTGCATGGCTTTCTAGATCTGTCCTAGCCGAGTTAGATTTAAGCCTCCCAAAGCCCCATGAGGCTGTTCATGTGATGCTCACATAACTTTTCGAAGGTCAGAACTCTTGCACAGCTCAAGGAGCTTTGATGAGGGAACCAACTGAGAGAAAGAGGCATGAGAACTTGAGCTAGAAGGTTCTCAGCGCATTCTAGCAGGATGTTTTAGACCTGAAAGAGGAAAGATGCCATAGGAAGGATTTGCTGGGGCAAAACACCTGGAGGAAGGGAGTCCTCACCCCCAGTTGCTTAAGGGGCAGTGACGAGTCCTCAGGCACAGGGTCATGGGTGGGACCAGGCTCACCCATCCTGGGAGGAGTGCGGCCCTGTGCCCCCTGTCTTGTCTGTGGGTCTTGCACTCGTCACTCCAGTGTTGTAGTGAGGTGCTCATTACACTTCACAGAGGCTGTAGCACAGCCTCTTCAGAGGCTCATAGCACTGTATCAGGAAGTGAAGTGAAGTAAAGTGAAAGTCATTTAGTCATGTCTGACTCTTTGCGACCCCATAGACTGTAGCCCAGCAGGCTCCTGTGTCCATGGGGTTTCCCAGGCAAGAATACTGGAGTGGGTTGCCATTCCCTTCTCCAGGGGATCTTCCCAACCCAGGGATCAAGCCCAGGTCTCCTGCATTGTGGGCAGATTCTTTACCAGCTAAGCCACAAGGGAAGCCCAAGAATACTAGAGTGGGTAGCCTATTCCTTCTCCAGTGGATCTTCCTGACCCCGGAATTGAACAGGGGTCTCCTGCATTGCAAGCGGATTGTTTACCAACTCAGCTAAGAGAAGGCAAAATCTGCCGCCTCCTCTCCAACCCAAACCAGTCCACATTTGACATCTGGCCTAGTGACATTAAAGGTCCTGGTGCCACGTTGCCAGTGTCCCTCTGAGGTTTTCTACCCGGCCACTTGTGTGGACACTGACCGTGGACAGGCAGATGGGCAGGCCTGGGCACCTGGCTTCTGCCTACCTGACACCCCAGCCAGGCGGCGCCACTCGCAGGGCTGTGAGACCAGCTTGGGCTGTGCTCACATGTGCTGGCAAGAGCACTGGCTTTGGAGGCACAGGACCTGGATTCAAATCCTGGCTCTGCTGTTCTCTTGCTGTGTGATCTTAGGTAGCTATGTAACCCTCCTGGGCCTCAGATTCTTTTTCTGTCATGTTGGGGAATTAGGTTTAACCATCTTAGAGAATTATTGTGAAGATAAAATGCGATATGCTTCCATCCTCAATTTTACTGCATAATGTAAAGAGTACAGATATGCACTGAATTAATTTATTTAACATTCCATCTGCTGGATACTTTGAGAACCATTCCCTGGTGGCTCAGACGGTAAAGAATCTGCCTGGAATGCAGGAGACCCAGGTTCAATCCCTGGGTTGGGAAGATCCCTTGGAGAAGGGACTGACTACCCACTGCAGTATTCTTGCCTGGAGAATTCCACAGACAGAGAAGCCTGGCAGGCTACAGTCTGTGGGGGGTTGCAAAGAGTAGGACACGATTGAATGACTAACACTTCACCACTTCTTCCACTACGTGCACTGAATGAACTTTAACATTTTATCTGGCGGATATTTCAGGAAGCATTAGTAAGTATATCAGGTAGCATTTGCAACACCAGCTTTGTAACAACCAGCACCCAGATCTCACCAGCTTACAACAATGAACATTTATGGAGCTCATGCATCTGAGGGTCAACCAGGGATCAGCTCATCTAAGCTGGCTCAGCAGGGCAGCTCTGTTGATCTGGCTGAGCTCATTCAATGCCTAGGAGTCGGCTGCTCGAGGCTGGGGCTCCACATAGCTCTCATGCTTCTAGCCTAGCAGGCTGGCCTGGCATGTTCTCTCACGGAGGTGGCAGGAGGGCGGCAAAGCAAGTGGAATGCACAAGACCTCTAAGTCCTAGGCTCCCAGGATGGGCACACTGTGACTCCCACCTCATCTCGTTGGCCAAAGAGAGCCACACTCACAGACTCAGAGTCAAGGAGTGAGAACAGATAGAATGCTGAACCACTGATGCTTGAAATAATCCCACCTGGACTTCTTCCTCTTCATGGCACCCTAATAACAGACAAGAGCAGTCATGCTGCCCTTGTTGAACAATGAGAAAACTGAGGTGCAGGAATGCCAGGGTGGAGGGCCCTTGTGGAGGACCTCCAGAGGACGGGGCCGCAGCGCAGCCTACAGAACTCTACAGGAGTCCTGTAAGCTACAGGACTCTAGCTTACAGAACCTTCCAGCCATGGTGTCTGAAGGGGAGGTGATGTAGGAACTCCTCCCCTTGAGGAATGTGAAGCTCATCTTTCTCTAGGCTTCTCGCTTCAGCACCTACCTTTTGAAAAGCGGTGCCTCTTCCTGTCTCTTTGGGGGCGGAAATTCCCAGCACAAACAGCCTAG
The DNA here is from genome assembly GCA_917880005.1 of Nanger dama. Classification (NCBI taxonomy): domain Eukaryota; kingdom Metazoa; phylum Chordata; class Mammalia; order Artiodactyla; family Bovidae; genus Nanger; species Nanger dama. The sequence continues at coordinate 31,745,009 of CAKJTW010000014.1, forward strand.
CTCCTTCATCTGCCGGGAGCTGGAAGACGAGAAAGAATCAGTTCCAGGAACCCACAGCCCGGTTTGTCTCCCCACTCAACTTCCTAAAGAGATGCTCCATCGGAGAGGGACCACTCTCCTCCTCTCTCTTTCCTCCACGAACCTCTCACCCTCCATCAGCTCTGTTCTCTTTTTCCTTCTCATCTCCTCCCCGCTCACTCTGCCCTTTCCACTTTCCTCTGCCACTATAACCTCCTTCCCTCCTTGCTCTTTCTGTTCTTTCTCTCCCACAGTCCTCATTTTCTTTGCATTTTCTTCTCCCTTACTTCTTTTTCTCCCAACTGGAGTGTGTCTCCCTCTCTTCCTCTTCTTCACTGTTGGGCCCGTGATGTTCCAGGTGGAGCTGGTTGGAATGGGGGCCCAGTTCCAAGGGCACAGAGAGGGACTGGCTGTACAGAAGGGTGACTACCAAAAAAAAAAAAAAGCGCTCAGTGCTGCCCCCACCAGGCCATGCCTGCCTGGCGGCTGCCGGCCAACCACAACCGTGTTTCCTGCCTGAGCAGAAGACAGTCTTGAACGAAGACACGTCCCTGCTAATTTCATATGCCACTCCCATTCATCACGCAGCAAAGAACAAAAATCGTAGAAAATCATTAAAATTACAGATGGCTAGATTAAGTAATTAGAATTTGGGCTAAAACAGCTGTTTGTAATTAAGTGTTTATTTCATTGAATAAAACCCAGATTGTAAGAACTATTCCATGAAATTTTAATAGTTTCTGTCCTGGAATTGTGCTGGGGATCAGAGTTTAAGCGACAGAAGTTCAGAGACAAACGGACACCCAAGAGGACTCTGGGAATCCAGTGATCTGAGGGTGTTGGGGAATATAAGGGTTACAGTGGTGTGTTTAAAAGATACTCTCATTTTTATTCCGATGGATGGGGGAGAAATTCAGCTGCTACTCCTTGAGTCAGATTGATTCATCTTAATTTATACAGTCTTTCATTCCCTAAACAATTTACAAACAGCCTCAAAGAAGATAGCAATGAAGAAATAAATGAAAATATAAAAACAAGAGAATCGCGGATGTTTGCCAAGGAACATTTCGAGCCAAGAAAGAGGAGAGGATTTTAAATGAGAATTGAGTCGTTTGGGGGATTTAATATTTAGAAGAGACAAGGACAGGAGAAGCAGAGACAGGACATAGAGGCATGCCCACACAGATGGGGAACAGAAGCCACAGAAAGACAGCAAGGGCTCCAAAAGGGAAGCAGGATGGAAGATAGAAGGAGCAGGGATAGTGGGCTTTGCAGACCCAGGAGCAGAAACATGGATGGAACACTGGTTAGGTACCAGGACTTTCCCTAACTGCAGTGCCAAATGCTTTCCAGAGCTAAATTAGTAAATAATAGTAGAGGGAGAAAGCAATTGGGAGACCCAAAAGATGCTTCGGGATGGAGACCTGCAGTGGGATGGAAAAGCTGATGAGCCAGAAGTTAGATAACAGGCTCTCACACCTTCGGAGGTGAAATTGGTGATGGGGGATGGGGTGGGAGGAATAAGCTGGAGGAGTGTGGATGGAACACAAGGTTTCAGAGAAGCTGCTGGAGGATCCCGGTGAGAGACCTGGGCTGATTGCCAGGAGCCTGGGAGAGAACTGTCTGGTGATAGATGGAGGACCCTTGGAGACTAAGCTGGGAAAAGGAGGTGTTTGGGGCTTAGGAGGTTTCAGGAGCTCAAGGAAGCCCAAACTGGACTGCAGAAAGGACTCATGAAGCCCAGAGCACACTGGGGATACATCACCTGGGTCACCTCTCTGAAGACAAGATACAGATGGAGAGAAGACAGGGACTCTGAGGGTGGTCCTTCCATCCTCTTCCTCCTCCTCACCCCCAGCATCCCTTGTTGGAGTTGTCATTGCTTAGAAGCACCTGAAGAATCTCGAAGGCCAAATGCCAGAGAATACTGCAGATAAGCACATGCCGATCTCTCGGCATCTGGATCGTTTGCTAATGAGGGAGCATCAGCCAAGACAACCGCATCCCAGACGACGTGGGAAGCGGCAACCATGTGGCAGGAAAGAGCTTGGGGCCTGGTGGGAGGATGCGAGAAATGGCGTGGTGAGCCGTGTCTGCAAGTCTCCAGGGAGAGGTGGACCCAGAGCATCCGAGACACGCCCTCACTTCTTTGTTTTGCTTTTTCTTCCTCCTCCTTTCTTCCTCCTTTTCCTTTTCCTCCTTTATACCCACCACTTCGTCTCCCTGCCTTAGCTGTCCTCGGCCCTGCTGTTTGACGCCGTCTATGCCGTGGTGACCGCGGTGCAGGAGCTGAACCGCAGCCAGGAGATCGGTGTGAAGCCCCTGTCCTGCGGCTCGGCCCAGATCTGGCAGCACGGCACCAGCCTCATGAACTACCTGCGCATGGTGAGGGGCGGTGGGAACCCTGCGGGGCACGCCCAGCCTGCAAGGGGCGAAGTGGCGGGGGGGGTGGCGGGGGGACACTGTTCAAGGCCCCCCACCTCCAGGCTTCCCCAGTATATCACAGCCACGGGTAAAACAATGATCTGTGGTGATCCTATTCAGGGGACCATCAGTCCCAGTTGTTCCCTAATCCCTAAAAACTACTGAGAATCCATGGCAAGTTTGTTTGCAAGGCAATGGCTCTTGAACCTTAGACTGTTAGGCAGTCCCTGGATTCCAGTCTTGGAACTGGGACCCTGTTGGCTCAGACCTGGTCCCTGCAAAGCTCTGCACACATGGGGATGGCTAATGCTGCCGTGGATGTTGGCCCCTCAGGGAGTCGCAGGCTCAGCACTTCTGTCCTGATGCTAAGTTCCCCAGATTTCTCCCAGCTAGGCAACCACTGCTGGGATAGATATGGATTCTAGCCCAGGAAAAAGCCATCTCCCATCAGAGAAACCTGGTGCAGAGCGGCTGGGACTTTGCAGCTAGAGTCAGGTCATCCTGACTTCCTGCAGCTTAGAGATGGGCGAGCAGCTGCCCAAGGAGGATAGATGATATTCACAGCCAAGGGCGTGGAGGAGGAGCTCGGGGATCTGAGCTCAAACTAGCATCTCAGTACCGAGTTGGTTTATGCAGCAGCTATGAGGTCACTGGGTGTGGGGCATCCTTTCCTCCTCCAGCCCTGGCCAAGTCTGAACTGGTTCCAGAGACATCATTTTCATAGTCTCAAGATCCTGTGGCCAAGAGGTGGACAGAATGGGTCTTGACAGCTTCCTCTCCTCTGTGCATCCTTCACTAGTATGGTGAGGTGCTTGCTCCGGGCCACATGGAAGGCTGGGCCTATTTGGTGCTGTAACTCACTCTCTCTTGGACAGGTAGAATTGGAAGGTCTCACCGGCCACATTGAATTCAACAGCAAAGGTCAGAGGTCCAACTATGCCTTGAAAATCTTGCAGTTCACAAGGAATGGTTTCCGGCAGGTAAGCCTAGCCTGCTGGCAGATCCCTCCTCCTTGCTCCTGTCTCTGCCCCCAGCCCATTTATCCTTGGCACTCAGGATGACCTCCTGCTGTCATCCCCAGAGCAGCAGGCGGTATCCAGTGCAAGGCTTCTCCTCTTCCCGCACCAGGATCAGCCAGTGTGGGTCAGGGGTCACAGCCCCAGAACACCAATAGGGAGGCAACTGTGCTTCATAGTGGGAGAGGGAAGAGAGAGGGGCATTCTATCATGTGGATTATTCTGCTTCCTGAATTTTGCCCTAATCCTGGGACCAGGGTTAGTTTCCAGGCGGCTTGCTGGTCACATATGGATCAGATCCCATCCCATGGGGTCTGAGGAATCCCTTCAGTGTTCAGTTCTCTCCTGTTAGCTCTTTTCTGAACAACCCACCTCTGCCCCCTGCCATGCCAATCATACCCCTCCTCTCCTGGCTGCTCCTTGTCCAAGTCAGGGATGCTTCATCCTCTGGATCTCCTTTCAACTCGCCCCGCCTCTCTCATCCTCCTGCATTAACCTTCTCACTCTCCTTTCCTCCAATGCTCTTACACTGGAGGAAACAGGGATGCTGGCAGTCACTCCAAGTGCCTCTCTGAAGGTCTCCCAACCTCTCCATCACTCTAATAGTAAATTCTTTATTCTTAGTGTAGCCTTTCTCCAACCTCAGGAAAACATTAGAAGCAGACAATGATGCACTAATTATAGCAGGAAGCAGACACATTGAAGAGCCTCCTGACTATCAGAGTGGCTAAAGAAACATCACTGAAGAGGCTGCAGAATCACCTTTCCAGGAGATTAAGAACAGTCATCATCATCTTCTTCATCAGTACCACTACCATCATCTTCACCACCACCCCCAGCACCATCACACTCATGGTCACCATCACCATGATCTGCACCATCACTGCCACCATCTCCATCATCTTCCCCACTGCCACTGCCACCATCATCATCTTCATCACCACCACCATCATCATCATCACCACCACCGCCACCATCATCATCATCTTCACCACCACCACCACCACCACCATCATCTTCACCACCACCATCATCATCATCTTCACCACCACCGCCACCATCATCTTCATCACCACCACCATCTCTATCATTTTCACAACTACCACCATCATCATTATCATAGGGGTTTTCATTCATTAAACTCTAACCATGAGCCATTTACCATATGAAGTATGTCATTCATATTTTCCCTTTTAATCCCACAAAGTAGTTACTTATTAATCTCCATTTTGCAAGCGAGGAAACTGAGGCTCCAGGAGACTGACTGACTTGATCTTGAACAATGTAGTCATGGCAGCTGGTTTTGAATTCAGGCATTTCTGACTCTGAAGCCCAAGTTCTTAACCATTAATGACAAATTAGGCATCAGAATCACCTTGGCAATTTGTGGAAAATGCAGATTTTTTTAGACTCCACCCCACAAGAGTCTTATTGGGTAGACCTAGTGGAGGACCCAGGAACAGACCCCTGAAGTGATCTGGGTGACACCCCGGGCTGTGCTGGAAGGGCCATCACACCTGGATCCTTCCACTTGGTTTCTGTGTCTGAGAGACTGATTCAGCCTGCCTCACCAGGGCCAATGGAGTTCCTTCTAGGAGGAAAGCAATTATGATCGACTACAAGGGCAGATCACCCTTCCGGGAAGACAATAAAATAAAAGGCAAGAGTCCCAGACTGAGAGAGGAGCTGTGTTAACGACTGCTCTTAGCTCAGGGCTGGAGCTCCGTGATCTTGAAGCAGTGACATCAGTGACCGTTTTTCTTAACTTCCTAAATGGGGCAGGAGTGAGGTAGGCAGTCAGAAACTATGGGGTGGAGGGTCACAAAATCGTCATTTCGCCGCTGTCACAGACTGTGAGCCTGTCCTATGTGCCAGGCCCTGGGCTGGGCATGGAGGAAGAACGGAAAAGACACATTTCCTGCACTGAGAGAGCCTACAGTCTGGCAAGAGGCTGACATGGGAAAAATAAGTGCAATTTCAGGTTCTTAAACTCAAATCGTGCCCTTGGGCTCATAATTCCCGAACAAATGAAGCCGCCCATCTGTAGGAAAATTGTCAGGCTGACTTCCTGAGTCCCAGTGGGGATGTGAAGTAAAGAACGCTTATTCATTTTTTTGCAAAATATACATATGGGCTTCCCTCATAGCTCAGTCGGTAGGAATCTGCCTGCAGTGCAGGAGACCCAGGTTTGATTCCTGGATCGGGAAGATACCTGGAGAAAGAAATGGCAACCCATTCCACTCTTCTTGCCTGGTGAATGCCATGGGCAGAAGAGCCCGGTGGGCTATAGTCCATGGAGTCACAAGAGTCAGACATGACCTAGCTACTAAATCATCACAGATATATATATTTGTATATACATATTGTACATATATATATATATATATTGAGTTCCTGTAATGTGCCAGGCTGTCTTCTAGACAAAAGTTTAAAATGGGCTTAGTGTCTGCTTCCATGGAGCGTGTATTCCAGTAGGGGACATCCAGGAGGCAAACGAGTACTATATAATACATCAGTGGGGGTAAGGGCTGCAGGAAAAGTAAAACAGGACCAGGAAAAAGAGAGGATAAGAAAACGGAAGTTAGGAGAACAGCGAGGATGCCAAACCCAGGCTCAGTCCACAGAAAGCCTAGGCACAGGCTTTGAAAAACTTCCCTTGGCCTTCAGCTCTGCTTTCTAATGCTCCCCAGAAAGAGCCCACTTCTACCAGGCGACACCTGCGGTGGCAGAGTTGGCTGCTGGCCCTGATCCCACCCTCCACTTGAAGAACAGCTCATTAGGCTCAGAGTACCTCTTCACCTTACCTCCGCTTCTCCACCAGCCGCCACGCAGGCTGCTTTCTCAGCTGCCGGGCTGCAGAGCTACCTGAGTCATTAGGAGACAACAGCATCTCCAGCCACCGGCACCCACCCCTCAACCCCAGCCCAGCCCAGCAAGCGGTTCTGCTCAGAGACAGCTGCTGCCCCATCTTCCACAGCACTTATTATTGGTGGAGGGTAGGGCTTCTCAAACCCAGGTGTATGAAGAATGACCCGTGGTGCTTGCCTTCAAGTATATGTTCCTAAGCCCTACAGTTATACATGGAGTTAGTAAAACTGGGTGCTTCCCAGGAACCTGCATCTTCTTAACTAGCACACAGATAGATGATTATCATACTGGTGGTCTATGGGCTGTGCTCAGTCATGTCTGATTCTTTGCGACCCTATGGAGTATAGCCCACCGTGGAATTTTCCAAGCAAGAATAACAGAGAGGGTTCCATTTCCTCCTGCATGGGATCTTCCCGACCCGGGGATTGAACCCCCGTCTCCTGCATTGGCAGGCAGATTCTTTACCACTGTGCCACCTTCTTTACCCACTGAGCCATCAGGGAAGCCCCAGTCCACAGGCTCACCTTTGACAAATACACACTGCAGCCTCTAAGAATAGGCTTGACCTCCGCTCCTGTATCCCACCCTCATCTTTTTTGAGCTAATATTGAATGGAACCTGCTGCAGATGTGACCATTAAATAGGATGGTGTTTTTTTGACCTTCAGCTACCCCAAGGGACATACATCCTTGACTGGACTTATAAAGTGCATCAAAGTAATCCACTTCTGTTACCCATTTCCCTTCAGCAAATCTGCTGGCCGTCTTGCTGCTCGCCTGTCTGGCTCGCGTTCCGTGAGTAGCAGTGAGGACGCTGCAGGATGTACCAGGAGCACAGATGTAGCTCTGCAGCTCTGGTCCCCAGATCCCATCCCAATCACCGACCCAGTCCTCGCCTCTTGACAGGTGGCCTTCCCCTGCTTATTACAGGATGAAGAGATGGTTTAGAGACTGGTAATTAATTGGGCTTCACTTCCAGGGTAGGAGGAATGTCAGGGGTATGTCAGTATAACTGCTGTACTGTTCTCCCAACTCCATCCTCGGGAGAGTGACACGGAGCAGGGAAATAATACTTCTTGAGGACCTGTTTGGTACCACAGGCAACACATGGGCTCTTTGCACAGGTCACTTCTGATGTGGAGGGCAGTCCTTCAAGGTAGATAAAGCTCCCACTTGACAAGTGAGGAAACCGAAGCTCAGGATTGCTAAGGAACTTGGCCCAAGTCCACAAATAGCGAGGACTCTGGGAGTAGAACTGGAATTCACACTCAGGCTTGTCTGACTCCCAAGTCCATGCTCATGGGTCTCCCCACTCCTGCCTTTTCTCACTTTCCTGGAATCCCTTAGCCTCCAAATCAAAACACCTTAACTTGCTGCCACCTGCTCCAAACCAGGATGGCGCCTGGCTCCTGGTGACCCGCTGTGCTGGGCTTTCTTTAGTAATGGCATCTTCTCATTTGGATTTGGTTTTGTTCTTTCTCTTCCTGTCTGGGCGAGTGACTGTTAAGAGCTGGGTTTGATTATTTAGAAAGCACCACGCAGGGACCCAGTGGGTTGTAATTGGTAAAATGTCTGAACCAAATACCATAGTCCCTGCCAGTGGCTGATTAAGGGATTATTACCATTTTTAAAATAGTCTTTTAGAATTTCAGGGTTTTTTACCATTTAAAAAAATTACTGTTTTGATTCTGTTTGGAGAGGGTTTTTCATTTGTGGATCTTCCATTGGAGGCTGTTTAGGGAAAATGTTCCCTACAGCATCCTGGAAGAAACATTTCCAAACCTGGACAAGGTTTGCCAACCTCAGCCCCCAGTTTTTGCCTATATGAGATCTCCTATCTCTATCCCAAATTCTCCCTCCCCATCTTTCAAAAGATGTCTTGGGTGGTATCAGAATAGTATAATCTCCCTGCCTAATTTGCGAAAAATAGTATTTGAAAGAGGCAAGGGGAAAATGAAGCACAGCATCAGCGGGCCCTTAATTTCCTTCATTTTAACTTGGTTTAAAGATCAGAGATTCTGAGCAGGCCCCCAGCGACTTTGTTAGGGCTGTAATAAGATGAGTACACCTTTCATCTGATGATCGGAAATGGCTTAACAGGCTCTAATTAAGCCTCTGGGAGATGCAGGGATGAGGCCGGGGAGGTGGGATCAACACTTTTCCATGGGCTCACTGTGTATCGCAAGAGGGCACCTCAAGTCTCTCCCTCTGTGCAGTGAAGATGGTAACCCCTCAAAGTCTGGCCTGGCTAAGCTCAAAGATTACTGAAACTCGATTTGCATAGCAGTCTGTTCTGCTCGCCTGTGGTCAGATAGAAAGCTGACTGTGCTGCCATAGTGAGAATGGATACCCTTTACTGGGGTCTGCTACACGGTGAGCTGTACTGGGTGTTTTGTGTACTTAAAATTTCTCATCCTTTTATCAACCATGCATAAACTATTCTCTCCATCTTGCAAGTAAAGAAACAGAGAAAATCATGGTCCTCATCCATTCAGCTCTCGTGCTCAGTTGTTCAGTCACGTCCAACTCTTTGCACCACCACGGACTGTCACCCGCCAGGCTCCTCTGTCCATGGGATTTCCCAGGCAAGAATACTGAAATGGGTTGTCCTTCCTTTGTCCATGGGATCATCCTGGACCAGGATCAAACCCTCATTTCCCGCGTCTCCTGCATTGGCAGGCGGATTCTTTACCCCTGAGCCACCTGGAAAGCCCCCATCCATTTAGCTAGTTAGTTCCAAACTTAAGAGCTGATTCAGGTGTAGCTGTTTTCACTGTCTCTGGTCCTTCTGCTCTGCAGAATGGCCCAGAACAAGCTGGAGGAGACCCTTGAGGCCTCTGGTCTGATCTTCCAACCCAGTGAAGAATGTTCTCCACAGCATCCCTGTGGGAAGCAGCCACACATCCTTTCCTTGAGCACGTCCTGGGCTGGGGAGTTCAGTGCCTCCCCAGGGACACATTCCAGAAGCTACCAGAGTCAAAACCTGCCTCCTAATCCTGCCCCATTAAGCAGCCCAGAACAATCAGCTTTCTCTCCCTCTCTCTCTCTCTTTTTTTTTTTCTTTACCAGCTCTTCAAATACTTAAACATAGTTTGATTTGATTTCATTCATTCCTTTTGAAACTTAGCATAAAAATTTTTTGAGCACCTACTTTGTGTCAAAGGCTGGAAAAGTAAGATAAATGAGTCAGAGATCCTCATGTTTTAGGAAAGGCAAAAATTACAGTCAACAGTCACTGTCCAGTGCTTGAGTTGTCCTGCCCCTCTGACTTTTTCTTTCCCCAAACCGTGGCCCCTAGCCATTCTCGGTGCGACACAGTTGATGATTTCTCACCATAAATGCCCTTTGGTTTGTCTGGGGCTCTATTAAAACATGAGACCTGGGAGTTCCCTGATGGTCCAGTGGTTAAAACTTCGTCTTCCAATGCAGGGGGTTTGGGTTCAATCCCTGATCAGGAGGCTAAGGTCCCACATGCCTCATGGCTGAAAAACCAAAACATAAAACAACAGAAGGAATATTGTAGCACATTCAATAAAGACTTTAAAGTGGGGACCAGGCTCCAAATGACGCTAAGTGGCACATAGTTGAGAGCACCATGGGACTTTCACCTCCCTCACTCAAAACGTTCCATTTCCATTTACCACATTAACCTGCTTACTGGAATTAGTCTTCAAATTTTGATTCTTTCTGAACTGCAGCCCTTGGAATTGATTAACTACTCCTCTTGCCCCTAGTCATCACTTCCAAAATATACAGGGTTATTTTCATGTAGTTTTTTCATAGAAACCAGTCCTGAGCCACCTTTTCATGGAACATGGATCCATTTAACTCTGTGTGTGTGGGGATGGAGAGTGGCAGAGATGGCCAGAAGTAGGCAAATAAACACACTGTGAGTCGGCAGCCATGGTTTGTTTTCCAAAGCTGATACAAACCCAGCTTTCCAAGGGCCTGATTTCCTGGAAGGACTTGAGTGTAGTGCTAACCAGAGGCAGGAGGACAGGCAAGACGGCTTTTGTGAGTCACTCTTACAAACCGAGAATTAGGGATGCAATGTCCTCTAAAAGGTTCAGAGACTCCAATCTCCAGCTTCTCGAAGTTCCTGCAGGTCTCACCAGTTGCTGGGAGTACAGGATGCCTCTCTTTGATCTCCTGTGCTGCCCCTTGCCTGCAGAAGCCCCACCCCCCACCCCAAAACAGGCACATCTGCCGTCTTCCATGGAGGTCTGGGTGGGGTGGTCCAGTGTTGGTGACTCTAGAACGTGCTTCGGCTACATCACTGAGCAGTGTAAAGGCAGCTACGCTTGTTAGCATGGCGCTCACAGCCAGAAGACCAGGAAGTGTCTGTTGCTCTGATGCAACTTAAGCAGACCTGCTGGGGTCTGTCCCTGCTCCAGATCACGTCTCCCACTTCCAAAACGAAGAACAATAGTAAATCCCCAAAACACGCTGTCAGATGATGGTCTGTGTTGCCGTTGCCTGCACATGGCCTTGGAGGAACAGTGAGGAGGGAGTCATGAACAGGTCCATGGACAGGACCCTCACCCCCACATCTGTGTTCTGTCCCCCATTCTTCTTTGCATGAGCCTCTGGCACAGCTCAGGTCTCACCTGCGCTAATGAGAACAGCCTTTAAGGCTCAGACAGGTTGCCAGTAGGGGAAGCCGCTCAGAGAGCGCAGTGATTGCTACTGTCGAATGTGTTTTCCATTCGAGGAGGGAGTTTATCATAAATATGCAGATCCTTTGAAGCTGCCTCAGTGGGTCCTGGCTCAGCCACGCAGGAATGGGGATTGACTGCTGGAAATCAGCTGCCTCGCTTGCTGCAGGGATGGACCTGATGAGAGTGCTGGCTGGGGGGCTGCTTGGCAGGGCATTCCTCTCGACTTGGCCTTTGATGGGGAAATTCTGAGGCAGCAGGTTCTCCAGAGGAGGGAGAGGAGATAGAGATTGGTGGTTTGGGGTCTGCTTTGAAGGTTCCTGAGAAGTCACTTTTCCCTTTTAATGAAGGGGGCTGGGAGAAGGGGAATTGGTGAGAGGTTTAAAATAGTTGACAACATCTCCCAGAACTTTATAAATTCTTAGGGTTGGAGGAGACCTGAAGGGTTATCAAGTCCAACTTTCCCACTAGAGGAGGCAGGAGGAGACATCAGTCCTGGGCTGGAAACCCCACGGTGGCCCTCATTTGCTTTCAGGGCAAAAGGCAGCTTCACAGCAAGCCTGTCATGCGCTGGGCCCTGCCTGCTGGGAGCCTCCTCCCTCACCCCCTCACCCCCAACTCCACTTCCCCCACACCCCCCACCCCACCGCTCTGACGCCTCGCCCTAGTGATTGCACAACAGACCCAGCTGTCTCACACCCGCGCCTGCACACTCAATCTCATTTCTCACTCGACTACTCCTGCTGACACCAGAGCTCAGATCACAGAGCCCCTTCTCAGGGAGTCTTTTATAATTAATTAATTATTAAAAATGTATTTAGTTTGGGCTGCACTGAGTCTTTACTGCTGCCTGCAGGCTTTCTATAGTTGCGGCAAGTAGGGGCTACTCTCTAGTTGTGGTGCTTGGGCTTCTCACTGCGGAGGCTTCTTTTGTTGCGGAGCACAGACTCTCAGCGTGCTGGCTTCAGTAGCTGTGGTGCACCGTCTTAGTTGCCCCAAAGCATGTTGGATCTTCCCAGACCAGGAATTGATCTCATGTCCCTGCGCTGGCAGGTGGATTCTTAACCACTGGGCCGCCAGGGAAGCCTTCAGGGAGTCTCCGGCGCTCCTTTCACCTGCTCCCTGTGGCTACCTCTTCTGTAGCACGCTTGGACTGCTGTCATTCCAGGTTTAGGGAGGGACACGCCTCCTTGAGGACTCCATGACTACAGCCGAGGACCACCGAGCTGGGTGTAAAACTCAGCAAGGGCGGGGAAAAAGGATGCATCTGTGAATAAGGGACTAGGGTGTGCGGAGCCCAGGGCTGGGACCTGGGAAGTGTGCAGGGACTCTGGGGACCTAGGATTTTGTCCAGTGTTGCTCAGTTGTTCAAGAGAGATTTCACATGACAAGCCTCCCCATTGGCAGCTGGAATTTGAAAACTGGAGTGGAAGTCCCTCCAATCATTGATACGTTTCTCCCTTTCCACTTGCTTCCGTTCTCTTAACAGCAATAGTCCTCTGGTTCATTAGAAGTCTATTAATATTAAGCACCCCCACCTATGAGGGCATCTGGCGCTCCTGGCCACCCTCACGATGACTGACAGCCAAGGGGCAGATGAGCTGGCTTCGGGAGGGTGTCACCTGCGGGCCTCCTCTCCTCCCGCCTCCCTGGCCCACAGACTTCTGGCTCTTCCTCCCAAAGCACAGAGGCTTCGTGCTTATCAGCTTTGATGGAAAATCACTGACTGCCGATGTTTATTCACACATCAACCGGCAAACAAATTAGAACTTGAAATTTCAAACAGGGGGCTGCTTTTGGGCAGAGGAATGGGATTTTCAAGGGCTGTGTTTGAAATCTATTTCTTGTAATATGCCCAATCGCGCATCCCGCCTGAACGCAGCCTGGGGAAGTCTGCCAGTTCTCAGTGACGGCTTCCTGTGCCTCTTCAGCCAGCTCAAGCCAGGGAGAGCTGCTAATTTAGTCTCAAGAAGTAGCCCGCATCCCTCAACTCTGATGAGACGCATGGCAGGCTCCAGGCAGAGGTGTGGGGAGTGCAGGCAGGTGGGCCAAGGGGAATGGAAAACTCAGGGAGGTGAGAAGGAGCTGTGTGCAGGGCGGCCCCTGTGGGACTGTGGAAGGGCTCAGACCGAGTCCGTGCTCTCATAGCTCCCAGCGTTCCATTCCTTGATTGCATCCTCAGTATAACAGGAATGATGGTCATCATAGTATCTGCTTTATGTGAGTGTGGTGAGAACAGAATGGAATATTTTTCATAGATGTGCGTTGAGGATCCTCTTCTATTGTGCACATTTTAGTTTGAGTGTCTTATGGAGTTGTCTATTCCTATATTTCTCTCTCTTTGCATGCAGTATTCCTGGGATCTCACTTCTCACCTGCTTCAGAGTAGAATGAGACAAAGCAGGACCAAGCCATATGCTCATATCACTCCTGCAGCAACTCCAGAGTCCTGCAAGAGTGCTGCAAGGGCCAGCCCATGGCAGCCAGGCTTAGTGGAAATAAATTCTGCCAGCTGCCCACCCGCAGCCCTCCCCGCTCCAGGATGGGTTCCCCACAGCCCTCCCCCACCTCCCCCTCTCCTTCCACCCCCAACCTCTGTCCTTCGTCCACTCCCTCATGTGGTGGTATGAGCAATTCCATTCTGCAGAGTTTCTGAGTGGGTGTCAAAATGAAACTTGGAAGTCACGCCTCTACTCCTGGGAGAATCCCCAGGATGCCTGGGGCCTGTCCAGACAAGAGCTGCTGACACCACTGTCCTCCCCCCCTAAAAGCGCCCCATCTTCCTGGAGCTCCGTGAGGTCCAGCCACATGCCATCTCCCACACACAGCCTGCATCTGTCTGGGAGCAGCAATGGACCACCCTCGGTCCATCCCTGAAAGCTTCCTCTGCCCTCTTGCCTTTTCAGCCTTCCCCTGACTCCTGGAAGATGTGGCATGATCAGCTTCCTTCAGCCCAGATGCTTCATTAGAACCATTAGTTCAATTGGCATCTGCCACTCAGAGCTCAAAGCTGTGTGTTATTAGTATAACTGCTTCCCCTGAGAAACTTCTCTACCCGGTGAGTTAACAGATGAAGCCAGGCACTCTCCATGCCCTGACTGTGTTGTGTTCTTGGGCAGTAATTTTCTTGTAAAATGAAAAATCTCAAGCATGCCTGAGCTCTCTGATAAATTCTCTCCTCAGCAGCTAATTTGAAATACCTTCCATCTTCTGGAGGCGAAAGAGGGCTTGAAGCTGAGTCTTTATGTTTACAGTCTCTGTCTTGAACTCACCCCATGCTGGTTTGATTGGACTTCCCTGATGGCTCAAGCAGTAAAGAATCCATCTGCAATGCAAGAGACACAGGAGACTCCCTGGGTCAGGAAGATCCCCTGGAGAAGAAAATGGCAATCCATTCCGGCATTCTTGCCTGGGAAATCCCGTGGACAGAGGAGCCTGAGTTGGACATGACTAAGTGTATACTGACATGCTAGTTTGATGAACTTCCAAAATGTTTAGAAGAATGCCTGTGAGATTTTTAACCATATGAAGAAAAAGAGGGAGTTGAGATGTAGGTAACAGAAGTCATCAAAATCAGTATTTCCGTCCAAAGAGAAAAATGATATGAGCATCCTCACTGCCCTACTCAGGGAAATTTATCTTCTGAAACCCTAAGCTAGTTGAAGAGTCTTTCAGATTGCTTAAGAGCATTGCTGAGGAGAGGACCTTAGCCAGAGCCAAGTGGGATGAACCCATCTCTATTCTTGCCTTAGTGAGTACTTATTGGTCACCGGAGTCCATGGAAAGAGCCACTGTCTATTTGTTCTCTTTGGCAGGAGGAGTGTTGAGGGCTAGGCCCAGTTCCACTTCATATTCCAGAGACTGGGGATTCGGGGTGGAAGTCTGGGCACATCTTTCCAAGAGCCAAACATTCAAGTGCAGATGAGTACAGTTGATCCTCATTATTTGCAGATTCCATATTCGTAAATCTGTCTCTACACTAAAACATATTTGTAACCCCAATGCAATCCTTCCCTGGTGGCTCAGTGGTAAAGAATCTGCCTGCCAATGCAGGAGATGAGGGTTTGATCTCTGGGTCAGGAAGATTCCCCTGGAAAAGGAAATGGCATCCTACTCCAGCATTCTTGCCTGGGAAATCCCGTGGACAGTGGAGCCTGGCAGGCCACAGTCCATGGGGTCACCAGAGTCAGATAAGACTTAGCGACTAAACAAAAGCAACAACCCCAATGTAGTGCTCATGGTGCTTTCACAGATGTGTGTGTGGCAGGGAAAAATTTGAGTGGGTCACCTGGCACATTCCCAGCAGGGGGCCAACGAGGCAATGCTCTGCCTTCTTCTTTGGGCTTATACTATAAGCAAGGATTTTTTTTCATAGTCTTTGCAGTGTCACATCTTTCACCTTTTTGTGCCTTTTCTTGGTGATTTTGCTATTTAAAATGACCCCTGCCCTTGTTGCCAAGGTGCTATCTAGTGTTCGAAGTGCAAGAAAGCTGCGATGCGCCTCACAAAGAAAATACAGGCATTAGAAAAACGTTGTTCAGGCATGACATTTGGTGCTGTTGTTCAGTGTTAATGAATCAGCAGTATGTATCAAGTAAGATGTCTGTCGGCAGAAACACACATACATCCAGATTGTGTGTTAATGGGTTGGTGGAAACGTGACCAGAGGCTCACAGGACTCTAGCCCTGTTTTTCCCTAAGGAGAAATGGTTCTGTCTCCCTAATTCAGTGTTTGTGGTAATGTTATAGAACACAACTACCATGAATTATGAGAACCAAACATGAGTTCAGCCAGGAGAGAAGACCAGAAATGAGCAAACTCGTGAATGGCTGAAGTCTTCCTACAGTGACTCTGTCTTTCTGCGTTCATTACTTGCATACTCCTGTTCTCCTGTTTTCTCACAATGTCCAAGGACCTCATCTGTCCCTTGATGCCCTGGCCTTGCTTCTGGTTCTCCTGAAACCAGAAGCTGTCACCGTGAGAAAGTTTCTCCATCTATTGGGTGGACCTTCTTTTTTTTTTTCTGAAACCTCTTCCTTTTGTCCTTAATTTCATTTCTTGGGTCCACACATCTTATCCATCCTTCCCATCTCATCCATCCTTCCCATTTCATCCATCCTTCCTGTGACTGCCTTTACTTGTTCCTTCTAGAATATGATTTCAGTCAATGTTAATGAATCAACAGTATGTATTAAATAAGATACCTATCAGCAGAAACACACATAAATCGAGGTAATGTGTTAATTGGTTAATCAGAATGTGCCTGGAGACTCATAGGAACATAACTCTGTTTTTCCTTAGGAGAAATGGTTCAGTCTCCCTGATTCAGTGTTTGTGGCAATATTAGAACAAAACTACTATGAATAATGAGAACCAACTGTAATGAGTTCAGCCAAGAGGGAAGACATGTGCTTGGAACACACTCCAGTTAGTCAATGCTCCACTAAAAGAGTGGTGTCTGGAACAATATGCAATATTGAGGTGTAAGTAGCGTGTGTAGCTGACTGGCTCAATAAATAGCTGTTGCATTGAATAATAATAATAATGTGTTAATATTTTGATATTCATTTCCATGTTGATCAGCTCTCAGACCATGCTTTCTAGTGAAAGGATGCCAGGCATGAGCCACGGGGCTCAGAGAGAGCTGACTCCTGGCAGGTGGGAGAGCGGCCTTCCTGGCACCCTCCTCATAGGTGACCACCTGCTTCATTTTCATACCTGGGCAGCCAGGCTTCCAGTGCTTGTCTACAATCACCTTTCCAGGCCTCTTTATGTTGTACCTCTCAGGACTGTCTCTTCCTGGCATTCCCCCAAAGCCCTTTGAAAAACTATGCTGCATTATACACCTACCTGGAGCTTTCAGAAATTCATGTTTGAGCTGGAAGGGGCTAGACTAGAGTCTCCTTTTATAAATAAGATGACTAAAGACTAAAAAGAAGGGTCTTGCCGAAAGAAAGTTCATAATTCAATTTGACAGGCATTTATTGAGCACCCAGGCGCTGTCCTGGGAACTGGAGCCCCAAAGAGGAATTTATTAATGCAATTGTCAAATATTTACTAAGTGCTGATTCCACACTGGGCACTGGGGATATGTGAGGAATGAAACAGTCCTGTTAGTCATAGAATGGATTTTGTAGTGCAGGAAATAGATTTGAAACAAATAATTACCTAAATAATTATATAAAATAATTATCTAAATAATTATACAATGAGTGCTATAAAGGAGAAGTTGAGAGCTTCACGTCCAAGACTCTGTGATGGTGAATGAGAGGCTGGGAAGGACCTGCCTGAGGGGGTGACATTCAGGCAGAAGGTTGATGGATGGCTGGGCATCCACAGAGGAAGGGGGCTCTGGTGAGCCCAAACAAGGGCTCCCAGAACTAGTGGTCACATGTGGGATTGAGAGATCAGAGCCAGTTGATGGCAGAGCCATGTCAGGAAGCCAGAATTCCTGATGCTTTACTCTTTCCATGAACCTGTCTGTCCCCTTCATCAAGCTTTATTTAAATATCCTCTCATAAATATGTAAGTTAGAACCAAAGGCTGACTCCAGGAATGTGGACTCTCAGCCAGGAAAACTTTACAACAAATACCAATCGATAAGGAATAGCAATGAAAAGGTTTTGCAAATGTTTAACAACACATCCGCAGCCCAGGAAAATTAATATCTTTGGGGGCAATGCAGCAGAGTGGACCTGCATGGGTTTAAATCTGCGTGAACTATGGAACTTTGGGCAAGAAATCTAACCTCTTTGAACTTCTGTTTTCTAATCTGTAAGATGGGATGATAGTAGTACCTTCCTTATAGTGTAGTTTGGAAGATTAAATGATAAATGTAAAGCATTTAGTCCCATATGTGGCATTCAGCTCATGCTCCAAGGGCTTCTCTGATGCCTCAGTGGTAAAGAACACACCTGCCAATGCAGGAGATATGGGTTCAGTCCCTGGGCCGGCAAGATCCCCTGGAGAAGGAAATGGCAACCCACTCCAGTAGTCTTGCCTAGGAAATCTCATGGAAGAGGATCCTGGCTGCAGTCCATGCGGTTGCAAAAGAGGTGGACACGACTGAGTAACTAAACAACAGCATGCTCAGAAGTATCAGCTTGCATAATTCTCATAGTCCTGCAGTTAAAAGTGACTAGGATAGGAGTTCATTATTGCCAAAAATGTGTTTTATTGAGCATCGGTTGTGTTCCAGGTACTCTGCTAGGGGCTGACTATAGAGCAGTGAACAGGCAAAGTGTCTGAATCCCCTGTGCCAGGCCCTTTTGTCCTTTTGAGCATCACTTGCATTTTGGTTGCAAATCCAGGACATGCATTAACACCCACCCCCACATCATTGAAGCTAAAGCTTATGAAACAGTAGTCGCCCATGCTGTGTGGGTTGCACTCTGCTCTGTTCTGGATATATATTTCATTTTTAAAATGCAGGTCTTGACCCACTAAATTGATTTCCTAACCTACTAATGGGCAGCAGCCACAGTGGAAACACTGCCTTAGACCAACTCAGCTGAAGGCTTAATCAGCCCAGAAAGAGCTCATTTGATAGGAAGTCTTCCCATCTTTCCTCAGGATTGTTTTTGATCTATTACCTTTGCCATTTGCCACTGTTGTCCTTTGATCCTGGGTTTTTACAGTATTTTGCATGTAAGCACATATTTTGTACCAAAAGAATATTTTGGCTGGGAGAACGAGATCTTCAGCCAACTCCCTTTGTTCCCCAGATTACCCTGCTCAGGTAAGGGACCTCTGATCCAGTCTCCCATGTGAACTGAAGTTTTATGACTGGAGATGCTATATTTAAATTTGGTAAAGATTTTACTTCTTCATGCCAGGGGTTCACCATGGAGGCTTTCATTACAAATCTTTTAACTGGTCATATATCAAGGCACAGACCTATACTGTAGATACTCCAAACTATAACCGAGTCTCAGTTCCTCCCCTAGTGGTTCACATCAGACTGTCACTTTTCCTGCCTGTATGTTGAAATTAGTTCTCTGTACTCAAGGAGACACTAATACAATATTGTATGTATTCTTCCTAGTGAAAACTTCAACTTTGAACCCTGAAGCTGAGGTTAAACAAGTGAATCGTGTGTTATGCCATCCAACCTTGGATGGCCCTAGAAAACAAGGATCTGGAAGAAAGAGCTTACATTTGGATAGGACTTAAAACTTTTGTCACCCCTATGATTGCCTTATATCATCCCAGTAAGAGGAGAAGGGCCTCATCTTATAGGCAGTGAAACTGACTTCCCAGGGCCACGTAGCACATGACAGGGTGGAACTTGACTTCGGCTCAGCTGCATTTCAAGCAGGCAGACAGTAGTGCTATTAGGTTCCCATGGCTTATTATCACTTATCAAAAGCCATCCTGGCTTTCCAGGTGGCGCAGTGGTAAAGAATCCATCTGCCAATGCAGGAGACACGGAAGACGAGGGTTCGATCCTTGGATCTGGAAAATCCCGT
The DNA here is from genome assembly GCA_917880005.1 of Nanger dama. Lineage (NCBI taxonomy): Eukaryota > Metazoa > Chordata > Mammalia > Artiodactyla > Bovidae > Nanger > Nanger dama. The sequence continues at coordinate 31,764,458 of CAKJTW010000014.1, forward strand.
GCAGTAAGAAATGGCAACCCACTCCAGTATCCTTGCTTGGAAAATCCCAGGTACAAAGGAGTCTGGTGGGCTACAGTCCATGGGGTTGAAAAGAATTGGACCTGACTGACGAAGCATGTGCAAAAGCCATGACACACAGAGCTCAGTTGACTGGGAACAGTATTGCTGTACTATGGGTAGGCCAATTCATTTATTTCCGTTTTGCAGCCAAGGAAGATTCAGAGAGATTAAGTGACTTGCTCAAGGTCACACAGCTTATGCATGGCAGAGGAGTTAAGAAAATATGGCTCTTCTGGTGCCCTCCCCTTGTGAACTCCTATGCTCAGTCCCTAAGAAACTACCCTGTACCTTGGTCAAGATCACTCTTGTGGACTCCTGCACAGAATCCCTTCAGGCTGTAATCGCCAAAGAACAAGTTCACAGTGATGAAAGAGGTGTGTGGGGAGGCCCAGGACTTAAGGTCAGAGTAGCCTGCACCTGTCCTAACCCAACCAGATGGTAGAGCAGTAAATAGAACCCAAGTTTTAATTCCAGTTTCATCCCAGATTAACTGTGATCCTCAGCAAGTCTGAATGTCTCTGAGTCTCGGTTTCATTCATTCATTCAACCAAATGAAATCATTTATTTCATGCGTTCATTCTTTCAACAAAAACTTGTCTGAAGTGCTTACATTTCTCAGATGGGAATGATAACAGAGTTGTTACGCAGAATCAAGGGAAATTGTATAATTAAATCATGTGGCTGAGTGCCCGGTGTGCAAAGGTGATCAGTAAGTGTTTGTAAACTCTTGACTCTGGAGCAGAAGAACTTGTCTGGCCTTGGAGCTATGTCAGCCTGTCTATAAACTGGATCCTGGCAGTGCTGAGTACAAAGAACAATCATCTAAACGTACCCGAAATATTAACTGTTACAGAGCCGTGTGCATACTCATGGAGGCAGGTACGGTTGTGAGGAAATCCTTCCGGGCTTTAAAAATGAATCTCTTTTTACCTACTGGGGAGAGAACAAAGCGGCAAAATGACAGCCTCTAGTGATTCTAGGCGAGAGGGAGCAGGAGGGCTTGGGAGCTGGATGCATGTGGCCTCTCTGGGCAGGACAAAGAGCGGACCAGGGAGAAAGACAGGCAGTGAGTGATGGGCTCATTAATGAATGTACAATGACAGCCTGAGACAGATGCTGTAAAGGAAAAGAATGTGGTTCTGGGAGAAGTTTGACTTTGGGAGTTAAAAGAAAGCCTTCCTAGAGGTAGTGATTACCAAATTGAGGTCCGAGGGGCTGACAGATATAAACTAGATCAAAGTTTGAAAAACTTCTCTGGTAAATAGGCCCAGAAGGTAAAAATTTATACTTTACAGCTTTACTGTTGTAGATGAATGTCGTCACAGACGTACATTAATGAATGGGTGTGACTGTGTTCCGATAAAACATTATTTTCTGAAACAGGCAGCGAGCTGAATTCAACTCATAGTCTGTGGTCTGCCAATCCCTGAACTAGCCGAAATGGGGCTGCAGGCAGGGGGTCAGGCAGCAAGGAGAGTCCCAGAGAGGGAATGGCAGGCACAAGAGACCCTGACGGGAAGCTTATTGCACTTGAACTGAAAGTTTTGCCTGGAGCAAAGATAAGGCCGGGAAAGAGGGTATGAGTTGAACGTGGAGGGGGTGGGCAGAGGCCAGGCCTTGTAGGGCCCGGTGGGTGTGGAGGGCTTAGTATTAAGGACCCTGGTCTTTATCCTTAAGAGCTGAAGGGTCTCAGCAGGGCAGTGTGACCATAGGTGAGGCTTTGTAGAGATGGCTGGCTGCTGCCAAATGTCTAACAGAACAAACAGAGGCCCTGGAGGTTCCCAGTCCCAGACAAGTTCATTGGGGGCTTGGATGAGGATGGAAGCCGGGAAGTATGAGACTTGGAGAAATTAAGTGACTTGCCCTGTGGTCACGGTGCTGGATGCTGATGTGGATCTCCAGACTCCACCACCAGCGCTTTCAGAAAGCATCAGGGGACACTTGGGGTCAGGGCTCCTGGACAAGCATTTCCCACGATGCCTTGCTAAGGGAGTGACCAGCTTGCTCATGCTGAGCCGGGGTCACGCAGCAGACCGAAAGCAGGTCTCTGACACTCATTCAAGTGTATGGCAGTCGCCTCTCCGAGGGACTGTGGGCTGTCCTTATCAGTGTCACAGAGTCTGTTCGCTAAAGGCCCTAGGCCCCATCAGACCTTATCTCTGCTTTTCGAACAGCAGTTCTTTCAAGCTTGGTCCCTTGGTTGCTCAGCCAGGGATCTTAAACACAGCTGCTGGAAGGAGAGAGCCTCTTCAAGACAGCTATCCTGATAGCAGTCAGAAATGACAGCTCACCATGAGAAAAGCGATACTATGAAAAGCAGACAAATTAACTTATGAAAACACAGAAATGAGGGTGAGAGGCCACCACATTTCAGAAACCGATGAGCAGCACTGTATCACAGGACAGGGTAACAACTGGCTTCAAAAGGATGACGCTGCATTAAGGTAAAGACATGCACTCTGTTTAAGAGGACAGCAGAAAGTATTCATATAATTCCCTCGGAAAGAATTTTGGGAAATAATACTTTCAGATAAATAATTAAAATCCCCCATTTTAATGCTTAAAAGAGCAAGATTATTATTAATTTATATGGATTCTTTGTCCTTCAGGGAAATTGGGTAAATGATACTTTCTGTGCATGTGCAGACACATCCCATATCATGTTTTGGGATATCCCATAATACCCCATGATATCCCATATCATAGCAATTTTCATATTTGACAAAGTATTTCTAGTTCCTTCAAAGAGCATAGAATCAGTAATGAGAAGGGACATACCTTTTTTTTTTTTAGTATCATGATCTCAATAAAGCTGCACATTGGCCTTGTTTTGAATCCTGGTTTTTTTTTCCATGTCTCAGCTCTGGGATTCAGGTAAATTATTACCTTATGCAGAGGTCAGTTTCCCTACTCATAAGTAGGGTGGCAGTGAGATTCCTAAACATAAATGGGTGCCCATCCCAGGACCTGTGAGCCTGGTGGCACCAGTGATGTCCTAGAACCAGCTCACCCAGCTAGCCAGAGCTACCCTCCTCCCCCAGTATTACACTTCTCTTCCCAACTCAGTGTCCCTGATTACATGTTGGTAGCTTGAAATCAGCCTCAGTGGGAGTGTTCACATCACTGAAATGGACACATAAGAGCTTTGTTTATTTATTTGGCTATGCCAGGTCTCCGTTGCAGTATGCAGGATCTGGTTCCCTGACCAGGGATCAAACCTATGCCCCCTGCAGCCCACCAGGCTCCTCTGTCCATGGTATTCTCCAGTCAAGAATACTGGAGTGAGCTGCCATGCCCTCCTGCAGGGGATATTCCCGACCCAGGGATCAAACCCAGGTCTCCTGTATTGCAGGCAGATTCTTTACCATCTGAGCCAACCAGGGAGACCCTGGTCTAATCTTGTAACCCAAAGTCAAAGTGCAAAGTGTAGGGCACAGAAAAGACCCCACCTTCTGTCTCAAATAATGACATTACAAATTAAATGAATGCTTATCTAGCACTCTGCACATATATTCTCTCATTTAATCTCCTTACGAACCCTTAGGAGGTAATCATTACTATTTTAACACCCATTTTATAGATGAGGGACACAAGCTCAGAGGGATTAAATAATTCACCCAGAGTCACACAGCTCGGAAGCACAGAAGTCAAGTTCAACTTGGGTGCTCTAACACTGGGGCTGTTGCATGCATGGTGCAGACTGTGGGCTGCTCAGTGGTAAGTGGAGGCTGGAATCAGCATGCCCAGCTGTGCACCTGCTGGACTACATCGGCCCAGGGGGATGTCATTTTCCTACCTGCCTGAAGGTGCTGTAGAGGTTTGCAGTGGTGGTGTCTACGTCCAAACTCTCTCCTCCCTTCCCTGCAACTCCTGGGGTCTCTAGTGGGAAAGCAGAGCAAGTGGGAGAGAGAGAAAGCACAAAGAGAGGGCCCCAGGAAGACATTATTTGCAGCATAATCTAGCTGGCACATGTTGACATGTGGAAGAGGCTTACAAAGCAGCTGTTCCTGCAGGAGGTTGGGGGCAGGTGTCAGTGGGGTGGAGCAAGGAGTTTGGCTGGAGGCAGAGCCACAGATTGTCAGTGATGAGAGCTGTAGCTCCTGCCCACCCCTGGCATGTGTGTGGCATGGAAGGTGCCCAGTGGGTGGGGCAATTAGCCTGTATCCCAGGGCGCCTGGCTCTGCCTCTTGCTCTCCCTCCCACTGCCTTTCTGCAATTAGATTGCTCTGGGTAGTAGCTGCCAAGCCGCTTTGTTGGATCTGATGAGTTTATTAATTTCTTGGGGGCTAATGGGAGTGTTGGGGGGAGATTCATTTCCTGACTGGAGCTTGGGAGCTAATTCATCTCTTGCCATGTCCCCAGAGGTGGGAGGTGGCAGGGGACATGGCTCAGGCTGTCAGATCTGGCTCTGGGTAAATCATTTATATCCCTAGGTTTTGTGCGAACCCATCTCGTGGCTTGGGTCAGATGGGGAGTCCGGGGCTGGGGCAGGCGGTTAGTGAGAACTGGGTCCCCTGAGAACAGTTCAGTTCAGTTCAGTCACTCAGTCGTGTCCGACTCCTTGCGACCCCATGAATCGCAGCACGCCAGGCCTCCCTGTTCATCACCATCTCTCGGAGTTCACTCATACTCATATCCATCGAGTCCATGATGCCATCCAGCCATCTCATCCTTGGTCGTCCCCTTCTCCTCCTGCCCCCAATCCCTCCCAGCATCAGGGTCTTTTCCAATGAGTCAACTCTTTGTATGAGGTGGCCAAAGTACTGGAGTTTCAGCTTTAGCATCATTCCTTCCAAAGAAATCCCAGGAAATCCCAGAAATCCATCTCCTTCAGAATGGACTGGTTGGATCTCCTTGCAGTCCAAGGGACTCTCAAGAGTCTTCTCCAACACCACAGTTCAAAAGCGTCATATCCTCGGTACTCAGCCTTCTTCACAGTCCAACTCTCACATCCATACATGACCACAGGAAAAACCATAGCCTTGACTAGACGGACCTTAGTCGGCAAAGTAATGTCTCTGCTTTTGAATATGCTATCCGGGTTGGTCATAACTTTTCTTCCAAGGAGTAAGCATCTTCTAATTTCATGGCTGCAGTCACCATCTGCAGTGATTTTGGAGCCCCCACAAATAGAGTCTGACACTGTTTCCCTGTTTCCCCATCTATTTCCCATGAAGTGATGGAACCAGATGCCATGATCTTCGTTTTCTGAATGTTGAGCTTTAAGCCAACTTTTTCACTCTCCTCTTTCACTTTCATCAAGAGGCTTTTTAGTTCCTCTTCACTTTCTGCCATAAGGGTGGTGTCATCTGCATATCTGAGGTTATTGATATTTCTCCTGGCAATCTTGATTCCAGCTTGTGTTTCTTTCAGTCCAGCGTTTCTCATGATGTACTCTGCATAGAAGTTAAATAAGCAGGGTGACAATATACAGCCTTGACGGACTCCTTTTCCTATTTGGAACCAGTCTGTTGTTCCATGTCCAGTTCTAACTGTTGCTTCCCTGACCTGCATATAGGTTTCTCAAGAGGCAGGTTAAGTAGCTGGTATTCCCATCTCTTTCAGAATTTTCCACAGTTTATTGTGATCCACACAGTCAAAGGCTTTGGCAAAGTCACTAAAGCAGAAATGGATGTTTTTCTGGAACTCTCTTGCTTTTTCCATGATCCAGCGAATGTTGGCAATTTGATCTCTGGTTCCTCTGCCTTTTCTAAAACCAGCTTCAACATCAGGGAGTTCACGGTTCACGTATTGCTGAAGCCTGGCTTGGAGAATTTTGAGCATTACTTTCCTAGCATGAGATGAGTGCAATTGTGCGGTAGTTTGAGCATTCTTTGGCATTGTCTTTCTTTGGGATTGGAATGAAAACTGACCTTTTCCAGTCATGCGGGCACTGCTGAGTTTTCCAAATTTGCTGGCATATTGAGTGCAGCACTTCAGGATTGGAAATAGTTCAACTGGAATTCCATCACCTCCGCTAGCTTTGTTCGTAGTGATGCTTTCTATGGCCTGAGAACAGCAAGGGTGCAGAACTGGTAGGGGGTGAGGACTTGCTGGTCCTGTGAAGTGCATGCTTAGGGGACAGGACTCTGAGAAGTTCAGTCCTGTCCCAAACATCCAGATGCTAACATCTGGACTAGTTGTTTTTAGGTCCTTCTGTTCTGGCCCTTCTGATCCTAGGAGGTCACCAGGAGCCAGTTCTAGCTGTCTTGAAGATAGGGAAGCAGACTCATTTCACTAGCTTTTGTGGATATAAACACCCAGGAGAGAAAAAAGCTGTGTCCCGGGTTCTTGCTGTATGGCTGAGGCTCCTTTGAGCCTTTCCTCTGGTTGGCTAGGCTGCTTACATAGAGGATGCATTAGCATCCCCAGCCCAGAGGCAGTAGTGGACACAGGAAAGTTCTTGGATTGAGGATTCAGACAGCTCTGGGTTCAAGATCATGCATCACCTGCTAACTAAGTGACTTTGTTGTTGTTTAGTCACTAAGTTGTGTCTGACTCTTTGCAACCCCATGGACTGTAGCCCACCAGGCTCCTCTGTCCATGGGATTTTCCAGGCAAGAATACTGGAGTGCCTTGCCATTTCCTTCTTCAGGGAATCATCTGACCCAGGGATCAAACCCACATCTCCTACATTGGCTGGCAAGTTCTTAACCACTGAGCCACCACCTTAGGCAGGTCATTAAACCTCTGTGCTCTAGTTTCCTTGTAAATAAAATGAACACACTGTCACTGCTCCACAAGGTTGCTGGGAAAATTCAAACAGCTGATAGAGCTCATTCAGCACAAGAGGTGTCTGGTAACTCTTGTTCCCTTTCCCCTTCACTTGAAAATCTTGCGGCTCATCCCTCATCCTCCCCAGCTCTCCCCAACAGAGATGGGGGTGGAGGCCACGTAACTCAGGCTGTACCCTGACCTGGCTGATCCCTCCAGGGGGCACTCCAGGGAGCCAGAGGAGGCTCGCCTGCCTCCTGCTCTTGCCTCACCGACAGGGGCACTCGGCCTCTGAGAGAGGATGATTTCCTCTGCTTCTACGTACCAGTCCCTGAGCAACAAACTGGGGGTGAGCCTGAACAAGCCAATCCCTCCCCCACAGACTAGCAGGGGAGACAGACATGTAAACAGAACATGTGGCAGGACGCTGGAAGAACCAGACAGGAGGCCATGAAGGCATCCTTGGCAAGGCGATCTGGGGCTAAGAGCACAGGGGTTAAAGCTCAGGTGTCTCAGCTGATGGCAAGGTTGCCTCAGGCAAGTTGTTGGGTGGGCTCTTTTATCTTGACCTCAGTTTCTTTATCTAGTCGAGGCTTCCCATATGGATATGCAGGAGACACTGCCGGTAAACTAAAATGATCAGGAACTCGCGCAGTACCTATCTGCCTTTGTAGAGGTGGAGACACCAGTGGCATCCTTGCTGAAGCTTGGAGAGGGGCTTTTGGTCATCTCTCCTTTTATTTTTTTAAAAAGGTGGGTTTTTTTTCTCTTTTGTTTATTTGTATATTTATTTCTAGCTGTGCTGGGTCTTTGTTGCTCCGAATGGAATTTCTCTAGTTGCAGAGAATTGGGGCAACTAGAGAAATGGCGTGTGGGCTTCCCATTGTGGTGGCTTCTCTTGCTGCAGAGGACAGGCTATCGGTGCACAGGCTTCAGTAGTTGCAGCTTGCAGGCTCAGTAGCTGTGTCGCAAGGGCTTAGTTGCCCCACAGCATGTGGGATCTTCCAGGACCAAGGATCGAACCGCTGTCCCCCATATTGCAAGGCAGATTCTCAACCACTGGGCCACCAAAGAAGGCCCCATCTCTCCTTTGACAGATGAAAAGCATGCTTGTAGAGAGCATCGGAGCTCTTGCTGGAAGTGGAGGTTTCCAGCCTGGCCCTCCCCCTCTTTAAGCTCCAGACCACAATGTCAGAGAGACGGTTCCTGCTGCCCATGACTGTCAGCCTTCTGGGAGTGGGTCCAGAGCCAAAGGTGAGACGAGTCTTTACTGTGGTTGGAGCTTCCACAAGAGGAATCCAGAACCCAGCTCTGGTGGGTAGAGCCATGTGGCATCCATGGAACCTGTGAGAATTTTCCAGGGAAGCTGCTGCCGGTGCCTGGAGATGCCTGGCAAAGGCGGATGTGTGCATTTCATTGGGTTTCTAGCCAGCTGCCAGCCAACTCTCCTGGCTGCCCATCTCCAACACCCAGCAACAGAAATGGTTTGCCAGAGGATCCAGCTAGTAGAAAGATACTGGTAGCACACACATGTATGTGTAGCTATAAAAAGGGTTCCACTGGGAAAACAAACAAATTCTGTAAAAACCCGATGATGCTGAATTTCAATTTAGGTGACTTTCTTAGAAAGTGGAACTAAGTGGAACTGGTGGGACTAAGTTATGGATTTTTTCCCCCCTCTCTAGTCAAGACAACGAAGAGGAAGGAAAATAGCCGGTATTGAATTTCAGCTTAAACCGTTCTCACAATGACCTCATGAGGTTTGTATTATTCCCATTTTACAGATGAGGAAATATGTTGAGAGAAGTTCAGTCACTTCTGGGGTGATGCAGTTGAGATCTGAGGTCCTGGATCTGGCTGAATAATGTAACATCAAACTGGCATTTGTGTGATTTCCATTTGTTCTGGGAAGGCAGGGCAAACATTGCTACCCCCATTTAGAGCTGGGGAAATGGAGACTGGGAGAGATTCAAGTAACCTGCCAAGGTTCTCACAGTCAGCAAGTGACTCCACCAAATCTAGAGCCTGGATCTTTCTTCTTATGGTTCATGCATCCACTGAACCATTCAGCGGGCGCTTTTGAAGAGCTGAGTAAATGCCACGTGGTAGCCATGCTGGTTCTTGTTTAGATGATGAGGCTTGCTGAAGGCAGGATAGAGCGAAAGAGCTGTGCGGCTCAGTCCTGTCTCCAGCTAATGCAATTCCCCCGGCTCCCCACCCTTCTGGGTGAGAGGGCGTCCCTGCATTCCATTCGTGATTTCTTTTTCAGTTTTTAGTTTTTATAGGAGTATAGTTGCTTTACAATTGTGCGTTCATTTCTGCTGTACAGCAAAGTGAATCAGCCGTATATATCTGTGTGTACTTATATCTCCTCTTTTGGGGATTTCCTTCCCATTTAGGTCACCTCCATTCCTGATTTCTTTTCCCATTTTCCTCTCCACCTCTCTCTTAAGTCTTGCTTTCCTTCACAGTCTCCCTACCCTTCCCTGAACCCCCACCCCCAACCCTAGTAGCCCCGTCCCAGTTGAGCCCCTCTGCTCCATCTTCTGCATGGCTCCCTCCTTCTGTGACTTAACCATAGCCCCGTCAGAGGCTGGGGACTGGCCTCTCAACTCCCCCCGCCCTGGAGTCTCGTGGGACCTCAGCACCCCTGCTCCCCAGCCTCCACCGCCCCCCAGCCCTTCCCAGCAGAGCTCTCTCCTTGGTCTCCTCAGATTGGCCAGTGGCATGTGGCAGACGGCCTCAGCATGGACAGCCGCCTGTACGCCTCCAACATCTCTGACAGCCTCTTCAACACCACCCTGGTCGTCACCACCATCCTGGTAAGCGGGTGCCCCCAGGGCTTCCCAGCTGCTGCTCCCGGGGGTGCCTCTTCCTTCTTGCAGCCTCCCCAGGAACAGAAGATGGGAGCTCTAATCACAGCGCCGAGGCCAATTTATGACAGTGTAATTAAACTCAAGTTGCTGCTTCATATGGAAATGATATCTGATGAGTTCCAAGGCAGCTGGGGAAGTGGGATGGGGTGGTGAGACGGCAGTTTGTGGATGTCTCTAATGGGGGCACCCCAACCACCGTGGCATCTGTGCACGGCCAAGGGCAGGGCACCTTAAGACACGGGGGGAGAAGTCCACCAGAGTGGCCCCTACTCTTTCACGGCAGCCTGCTTTGCTTGGTGCCTACATGTACAAATTGCACCCCTGCCAGTGGACACCTGAGCTCAGTGGGTTTTTACGGCCTGTGATTTCTTCATTTCCAAACGATCAAAGGAAAGTTCTCAATCTACAGAGAAAGGGACCATCTGCCTTTTTTATTTGATCCAATTCTCTTCGATGATTACCCAGCCCTTCCTGTTGTGTGTCAGGCACTGTGTTCATTCCTGGGGACACGAAGATGAGTGAGACTCAGTCTCTGTCCTCAAAGAGGCTGTAATTTAGTAGATGGCACGAGTCAAGTGCATTCATGGCCAAAGTCGTTTACTTCTCCCCTCCCCCCACCTACAAGGCATCATGGTTTAAAGATTTGTCAATTAAACCAACTGCATATTTTAAGTAATAATGAAATTTCCCCCTGCCTCCACTTCCTTTTAACTAATCAAAAGCCTACTTCCCTGTCTGGCCCAGCGTCTTATCAGCAAGAGATAACCAGTGTGGCTGCACTGATGTAATTCCAGCTCCAAACAGACCCAACTATTAGTGAGTCTGTTCAGCCTTATCGTCGCTAACTGTGCAAAGTCTGGAAATGAGTCTGTTAAGAAAAGGACCTTCTTTTGAAAGATTAGGCTTTCAAGATAATGTAAAAGAGTTCAGGGACCTCCATCACTACGTTTATAAACTCCAGGGGCCCAGGAGCCCTGGACTGGAATAACTGATCTACTGTGAGCAGAGCAGGAAAAAAGCCAAGAAATAGGCTCATGTCTAGCACTGCAGGGTTTGAAGGAAGGAGAGGTCCCATCCCAGCAAAGGGATGGTCAGCAAAGCCTTCCAAGAAGAGGGACCTTGAGGAAGGGCCTCAAAAGACAGCGAGAGATAAGGAGGGAGAAGTGGACGAAGGGGAGCCTTGTCAGGCACTCAGGAAACACAGGAAAGGGCAGGTTGCTAGGACATGGGCATAGGCAGAGAGGGAAGGCCTGAGGCTGGAAAAGTGGGTTGGGTCCACAATGCTTAGGGACTTGAATGCCAAATCATGGGTTTTCCCTTCACATGGTACGAGAGAGGGGTCACTGAATACTTCCATTCATTTACCGAGTATTTGGGGGCATGCCTATGTTCTGGGCTCAGTGCTGGGTGCTAGGGTATAGACAGAGCTGGGGAAGGGGAGTGGGGTGCTGGCCTCACTGAGAAGGGCAGATCTGAGCAGACCTGATGGGGGTGAGGTGACACGTGGTGGTCTGGGAGGAATATTCCAGGCAGAGGGAATAGTCACAGCAAAGGATGGAGAGGCAATTCCAGCTCACAGAGTTTTTGTCACCCCCGTCTCAGCTCAACCTTAGCTCATCCAAAGCAGTGTGAAAATGTCAGCAGGATGAGGGGTGATGGTGTCACCTAGACCCCCAGATCTGGGCATGCCTGGCTGAGCTGGGGCCACACTGGGCAACAGTCCTGGCTGAGGGGAACAGCACACAGCAAGATTGCTGGGACCTTCTCTGCCTCTGAAGGGCTTCCTGAGTCCATGCCCTGCTGCCCATCCCCAGGCACATGGCTCAGTTCCTGGTGACCATTTGGAAGAGAGCCTTGGCAAAGGGTCGTCCTGAATGGTTTATCCCTTAAAACTTAGCACATAGTCCTGTTGTGTCCTGCTCTTGACAGGGTGCAGTTGGGACTTGTGATTTATTGGTTAACACCAGCTACTACACAGAATTGTTGTTATTTAGTCACTGAGTCATATCCAACTCTTTGTGATCCCATGGACTGTGGCCTGCCAGGCTCCTCTGTCCATGGGGATTCTCCAGGCAAGAATACTGGAGTGGGTTGCCATGCCTTCCTCCAGAGGAATACACCGAATTAGCTGCAGCAAATACCCCACCTTGTGTCAGAACCCGGGTTAAGCTTTTTGCCCGCATCACTATCTTCCGTTCTCCAAATGCCCCTGCCAGGACAGGGCCCCAGGCCAGCACTCAGCCCCTACACTTTCCAAAATGCCTGTGACTCCTCCCTCTAACATTGGCCTCGTGTTTATTCACTCTAAATATGCCAGTGGATTTTAAATTAACTTAAGAGTCTCAGGGAGAAGAATTTTGTGAAACTCCTTGGAGTCATTAAAGACACCCTAGGAGGTTGCCTTCCAACCCAGACATGGAAACTCCCCAGCTATGCTCTGTCAGTGAGGCCATTTCAGCACTTTTACCCACACAATCTGCAGATGCTGAACCCTGGAGCCAGGTGGGGACACCATGAGGAGTCAGTCCCAGGCCCATGCACATCCTGCCTGGGAGGCAGCAGATGTAGGAAGATGGAGGGTGTGTGTGTGGGACCCTGGCTGGGAGCACAGTAGGAATTCTGAAATGTGGGTGGGTGACAGAGGAGGCAATGGGACCCCAAGGACAGTGTTCCATAAGGTTAAACAGAAGGACAGAGAAGAGCCCTTGAGCCAAGGATGGCGTGTATGGAAGGCGGGGAGCCTGGCTGCGTCTCATTGACAGGACAGTGCACTTGAACCAGAATCACATCACCTTCAACTCAGAGGTCCCTCCCCCTGACACGGAACCTCTTACCTTCCCCTCTTCTGCTTCACACCCACGAGACTGCTCTCGCCCTTCCTCCGCTCATGACCTCTGATCTTCCCCGGCCCAGAGGCCCCTTCTAGCCTGAGCTCAGCAAACCAGCATTTCAGCACTTTCCTCTCTTGGCTTCTAGAACCGTCTCCACCGTGATGCTCAGCCGTCTCACCTCCTGCCCGTCTCTGAGTCCACCTCTCCTTCCACGTCCTGCTCCCAAGTGCCTCTCTGCATTTAGCCTCCTGACTCAGCTGGACCTGGGCAACCCCAGGCTCCTGTCTGTCATCCCCATCGTATCCCCTGAGCAAACCTCTCCCGAGGAGCCAAGCCTTCCTTCCTGCCCGCAGCACGACTCTGGCGCAGTTCTTACCTCTGCCCTCCTCCCTTCCTCTCGAACCCGCTGACCTCCTCTCCACCCTCAGGCCCACTTCCCGGACTCGAGTTCGCCTTGACCCCGGCCCTCCTGGGGCCTTGCTGCCCTGACTCGCACTCCTCTTTCTTCCTTCTCTGTGTTGCCTTTTCTGGGGATCCCTCCCTTTCCACCTGCACGTAGACTCTGGTCCCTCCCATCCTAAGGCCACCTCACCTTCACCCTGCTGCCCTTGGACTACCCTCCAGTTTAGGGGATCATCCATCAAGGGGTCGGTGGTCGCCGTTGCTGGTAGAGGGGAACTGAAGTTTGGAGAGAGACGTGACTGGCAGCGGTTGGGTGGAGAAGCGCTCTGCCGGCTGGCTGGCCCTTACCTCCTAACCTCCCAACAACCCCGGCCCTCCCCTGTGCACCTCTCATTCATCCTGTCCCTGCAGAGTTCTGCCATCCCCTCCCACCAACACCCCCAGTCTGCCTTCGAACATACCCAGTGACACGTGACCCAGTTGCCCTTTCACAGCCCGGCTTCCTCTCTGGGTGGGAATGCCTGCCTTCTTCTGCTTGAAACCCCCACCTCCTTGACCTTCAAGACCACATTTTCCTGATTTTCGGCTTTTCTGGCCGCTTCTGCTTTGTTCTGCTCTGTGGCTGCTCTTCATTCGCCCCCACCCCCAATCAGATCTTATCCCTCTGCTGCCCTCCCCCTGCATGGCCTCCCTATCTTGCCGCTCAGCCACTGCCTCTATCCAGAGGCCGCCGCATCTGTGCCCCCGATCCTGCCCTCCCTCTGGGTTCCAGCATTCAGTCGCACATTTGCTCCTGAACCGCCTACCAGCACCTCGAATTCAACATGTCCCGAAACCTCTTCCTTTTCAAATCGTCCACGGCCATGATGACACCATCCGGTCTCCTGCTCAGGCTCCAAGGGTCTGAGGATCCTCCTTCTGTGCTCCACACCCTTCCTGGCATCCACCTGACCCTCTCTGTGCCTTGTCCAGCTCTGACAAGAGCTCAAACCCACCTGAGCCAAAGCACAGGTCGGGAATCAGCATCTTCTAGCAGGAGAGGCTCTGTCCTCACTCCCAGACCTTCTCTCTTGCTCATTTTGTCATATTCTTCACTCACATCTTTGAGTCTCTAAAACTCTGAGTGCTTTCCTACTATATATGTGTGATGTACCTCGCCCTGGCATCCAAGGCCCGTGCTGACCCTAATTCATCTTTCTAAATTTATCCTCTCATCCCACCTCTGCCCACAAGCCAGGCTCCCACCCAAGGGCGCCTCCATCATCTGCTGAATGGGCCGAGCTCCATCTCACTGGGAATTATGTCCTTGATCCTGCCTTTCCCCTGCCCACGCAGCCCTCTGTCCCTGCTGCTTCCATCTGCCAGTGTTCTGTCATCCTCCGGAGCCCAGCCTGCATCCCACCTCCTCTGTGGAACTTCCCTGGACATTCACCCGAGAGACCTAGCCCTTTTCCCAGCACTCATGGCTGGACCCATTCTGCCTTGGGTTGCAGTCATACAGTGCATTTAAGCACCTCACCTGCTCTGTCATCAGCATCCTTGCATCTCATAATGCCCTGAGATCAGTCTGTGTGTAATAAACAAAAGGAAAGGGAGGGAAAGGACGGAATGAAATGGGAGATGGGGTCAGATGATGACCTTAAACAAGGTAGAGGGGCTTCCACTGGACCCTGTGTGCAGTGAGATCTTTGCATGTTCCTGCTAAGAGAAGTGCCTTGAAGTCGGGAAAGGGAGGTAACCACCACCTCCAAAGTGTCCCATTACCCAAGCCACTTCCCTCCTCCACCCCATCTTCTCCCCCACCCTCCTGTGTCCCCGGCCCCCTCATCACATGTGGCTGAGACGCCAGGACTAAGATGAGAATGACAGCTGCCCAGTTTTGCTGCAGGAAAACCCGTATTTAATGCTGAAGGGGAACCACCAGGAAATGGAAGGCAACGACCGCTATGAGGGCTTCTGTGTGGACATGCTCCAGGAGCTGGCAGAGATTCTCCGGTTCAACTACAAGATCCGTCTGGTCGGGGACGGCGTGTATGGCGTGCCCGAGGCCAATGGCACTTGGACGGGCATGGTCGGGGGAGCTGATCGCTCGGGTAAGGAAAGAACAGGTGATTTGGATCTGAGGGTGGGCAGGGGAGGGTGATGGAAGGACAGAAGGTTGTGCTTCATGCTCACAAACCCTCTGTTTATTCAGTCAGTCATACTTTTTTCATTTATTTGTCCATTCATTGCATGAATCTTCTCGAGCTGGCACCGAGCCAGGCACTGGTGATATATGTACATTGGTATTAGTCATTGGTGAATAAGACTACCATGATCCTTACCCCGTGGCTCTTCTGGTCCCAGTCTATCACCTGCAATGGCTAAGGAATAGAGGCTTTGACCAATAAACACGGCTTAGAGACTGGGTTCACTTCTTGGATAATTCAGGCGCATTTCGTTTGTTCTGATTTTTCTTAATTATTTATTTTTTGGCTTTGCTGGGTCTTCATTGCTGCACAGGGTTTTCCTCTAGTTGCCATAGACAGGGGCTACTCTCTAATTGCCATGCACAGGCTTCTCATTGTGGTGCCTTCTCTTGTGGAGCGCCAGCTCTCGGGCGCACAGGCTCAGTGGCTGTGGCACACAGGCTTAGTTGCCCTGTGGCATGGGGAATCTAGGGCTTCCCAGGTGGCACTAGTGGTAAAGATCCCACCTGTCAATGCAGGGTAAGTAAGAACCGCAGGTTTGATCCCTGGGTCGGAAAGATCCCCTGGAGGACTGTGTGGCAATGCACTCCAATATTCTTGCCTGGAGAATCCCATGGACAGAAGAACCTGGCGGGCTACAGTCCAAAGGGTCACAAGGAGTCGGACACAACTGAAGCGACTTAGCACACACACGTGTGGGATCAGTCAGACACAACTGAAGTGACAGCACACACACGTGTGGGATCTAGTTCCTGGAGCAAGGATCAAACCTGTGTCCCCTGCATTGGCAGGCAGCCTCTCAACCACTGGACCACCAGGGGAGTTCCAGTTGTGATGATTTTTTGCTCACCAGTACCCCTGGCGGAGCTTGGACAGGCCCTGGTGTGGAGCACACCTGCATCAGCTGACTCTGACACTTGAGAAGGGCTGTCAAAGAGACGTGGCTAAATAACAAGGGAAAGGGGACCGACTGTCAGAGGCATTGGTCACAGTCACGGCTGTTCTGTTACTTCTTGTATTGTTTTCTGCTATCCTTAGTGTGCCCTTACAGACCACGGCCAAGGTGCACTTGGGAGGGCTGTAAATTTTCAGGGTGAATGTGGAGACTTGATTAAAAGGTAGGTGAGCATCCTGGAATGTCAATCATCATTCAGTTAAAGCAAGACTGTAGAAAGTTCTTCCAGGGCCAGAGTGCTTCTTTTCTTGGCACAAACTACTAACATCTGTAAAAATTAAGTTGCTATTAATTCACTGTTTGTATTTCCACAACTGAGTGTTTCTCATCAGGGTAGGTGATTGGCACCCAACGCAGAGATCACAGATCTAGGTTCTTTTTTTTTTTTTTTTTTTCAGATCTAGGTTCTTAGAGCGACCTTGAACCAACCCATCCCTCTCCGTGCTTTCCAAGTGCAGAGGGAGCCCCTGCAGGCTCCCAGCCAGTGCCAGCGTGTAGGGGGCTTTACGTGCATTATCTCTAATCCTCTCAGAACGTACCTTTTTATTCACAGCTCATTGTTATCCTCATTTTACAAATGTGCCACCTAAACAGAGAGCTTGAATGGTTTGTCCGAAGGCACACTGTCAGGGTGAGACAGGGCTGGGATTTGAACCCAGCTGCGTCTAACTCCAGAATCCCACCATAGCATGTGACCTCAGCTGGACAGAGATGTTTCCGAGGAAGCTCGGCATAAGCCCAGTCCCTGCCTTTGTATTCTCCTTCCCTTTCGCCTTTGCCTGCTTTTCTTTCCTTCTTTCCTCTCATCTCTTGATCTGTTAAATTAGCATGATTGTAATCCTTTATATATGGGCTTTCAGGTGGCTCTCTGGTAAAGAATCACCTCCCAATGCAGGAGACATGGGTTCGATCCCTGGGTCAGGAAGAGCTCCTGGAGAAGGCAATGGCAACCCACTCCAGTATTCTTGCCTGGACAGAGGAGCCTGGCAAGCTACAGTCCATGGGGTCACAAAGAGTCGGACACAACTGAGAGACTAAACACACGCCACCTTTTATATGTACCTAACTTGGGATAAAAGATACATTTTTAAATCCCAGTCTTCAAGGATAAAAATGTTAGTAGGGGTATTGAGTAAGCAATTCTTGGTAATGCATGATGGAAAGTTCTATATAGACAAAAGCATATGGAAGGTATTTAAGGGCTGAGGTGGGGTGGTAGTTAGGAGTTTTCCTGACAGCATTTGCAGTGACTCAGCGGGGCCAGTAGCAAGATTTGTTCAGTGAGACCGTGAATTGTCTGGTTCCTAGAGTCCAGGAGGGAGGCCCTGATGGCAGAATGAGGCTTGCTGGCAATCAATGGAAGACCATAGAAGGCCCAGGGGTCCCTGAGAGCCTCTCACAGGGACAGGCTGGGGGTGAAGCCTCTGCCATCTTTGAGGCTCAAACTCCTAGCCGATGGTGCCCACATTTCCGCAAAAAGGATGTTTGGCTCTTCTAAGTTCCAGAACCCCTCCCAAGGCATTCTTATTGTTTAGAACCCCCAAGTCGAGGCGCCCTCTAGTGTTTAAACCTCAGAAAGCTGAACGGCCCATCCTCCTCCTGTCTTACTCATGTACTCAGTGACCTTGAGCCCGTTTCTTCAGCTCCCTTGGGCTGCCTTGTGACTTGTGGGGTGACTTCAGGGATGTCGGAGTCGGTGCACAGCCATCCCCTTATCAGCCCCTTAATGAGCTGTGACGTGGACTGGCAGGAAGAGGAAAGGATCTGGGACTCAAGGACATGCAGCTTCATACTGAGTGATTTGGGCAATCAGACTGGGATCTTAAAATTCACCCCAGATCTGCTTTCAAGTCAAAACACTGCTGCTTTGGTTTCATCAAGACATGGCTGGGTAGTATTAATTAATTAAAGAATTAACCTGTTCTTTCAGTACATATGCTGGCCCTGATCTAAGGTTCAGTGCTTGATACGTCTGCCCCAATGTCCCCAAGGATCACAACAGTCCTAAGGCCTGCAGCCCTGCTGTGTGACCTCTTTCCCCAAGTGGCACAGATCAGAGGTTATAACAGCATAGCCTTGGGGCTGGCTAATCAGTGTCCCAGACAGAAGAGACCTCAGAGGTCATCTCACCTAAATCTGCCACTTATATACAGATGAGGAAATGCAGACTCAGAGAGGTTAAATAACCTGCCAAAGATCACACAGCTGGTAAGTTTAGAGTCAGCATTTAAGCCCTGGTCCACCTGACTTGGAGCTTCCCTGGTGGCTCAGACAGTAAAGAGTCTGCCTGCAATGCAGGAGACCTGGATTCGATCCCCGGGTCAGGAAGATCTCCTGGAGGAGAGCATGACAACCCACTTCACTATTCTTGGCTGGAGAATCCCCATAGACAGAGAAGCCTGGCAGGGTACAGTCGATGGGGTCCCAAAGAGTTGGACACTACTGAATGAGCTGACTTCAGTGCTCATGGTCTGAGAGTGGGAATCTTGATGTTAAACCTAATTTCAGTTCACTTACTTACTAGCTGTGTGTTCTTGGGCAACTTTTTTTTATCCTTCCCACTCCATCCCCCAAGGCTTCAGTGTTTATCCAGAAAGAATTTTTGTAAGGATTTAAAATAACACACACATGAGCATGCCCACACCCACAGAAAGTTTGACATACAGGAATCTCTTTTTTAGATCATTTGAGGAATGCAGTAGCCTCCTGGAAGCAGAGTGATGCAGCGTAAAGAGTCATCTCCTGAGTCATCTCCACTGGGTGTCTCGAGAGCCTGAGTCTTTCATATCCATAGTCACCTGCTTACCTAAGACTGTGGGGCTAGCACTCATGGTGTGTTAGTTATGAAAGAGCACTCAAACATATTTTCTGCTTACTTTTGAAAATCATCAGAGCGTGTCTTTTGGTGTAAATCCTGTTAAAAGTAGGAGTGTGGTTGGAGTGAAAACAAGTGGCTTCACGTCAACTGGGCAGGTGACTGGCCTCTTAGCCCCGGGGCCGTGTCTGGGTAGGGGAAAAGTGCAGTGTGTCTGTTTGGGAGCCTCTTGGGTCTGCATTCATTTTGTCCCCAGTCAAACCCTTCACAAGCTTAGCCAACAGTAGTGATGGTGTGTTTTGGTGGAGGTGTACTTGGCAGAAAGGAGGAGATGGGCTAAAGCTTGAAGAAGATGCCCTTGGAACATCCTCCTGGGTCACCTCAGTATATTTATTTAAAGTGAAGTTTTCATTGAAATTGTTGGAGGTATTCACAGATAGAGATGAATGAGACAGACACTAGGCCACTTTGATGGAGGACCAGTTGCATAAAAGCAGGGTGAGAAAGGCTAGGATGGGGAGGCAGAGGGGCTGGTGAGAGGACTGGAGGAGGGCCTCCTGACTCTGGTTTGGAGGTGTAGGGAGGACACCTGCAGGAGATGAAGCTTGGCAACTCCAGGAGGAGCTGGCCAGGGGGAGCAGGGATGTGGTGGGAGAAGGTCAAGCCAAGAGGGAGGGAACCAGGCAGAGTCCATGGCCTGGAGATAGGAAGGGGCATGGCGGTTTCCGTTTTAGGATACTGCACCTGGAATAGAGCATGGTGGGAAGTGAGCCTAGGAAGTGGGCTGTTGTCTGTACGGCCTTCTACAGTGTGGAACATGGATGGGTAGAGGGATGGGAAAGGCCTGCAGGCAGGGGACCTGGGAGAAGATTGAACTGTTGCAAGAAGTGATGAGAACCAAAGGTAACTTAGGAGTCAGAAGAAGCCTTCAAAAGCTGTCTTTAAAAATAAGTTTTTCTGTAATATATAGTAAAGAATCCTCCTGCCAATGCATGAGACAGGAGTTCCATCCCTCACTAGGGAAGATCCCCTGGAAAAGGAAATGGCAACCCACACCAGTATTCTTGCCTGGAGAATCCCATGGACAGAGGAACCTGGAGGGCTACAGTTCATGGGGTCGTAAAAGAGTCAGACAGACTTAGTGACAAAAAAAATAAATATAGTCTTTATAAAATATATGTGTTTTTTAAAAATTACTTGTAATTCCACCAGCCAGTAATACCCATGGTTAACATTTCAATATGATCCCTTCTGATTTCTTAACAAGTAGGTACTTACACAAGTTTTTTTCTTAAATGAGATCATAGTATAATTCTGTTTGGTAGCTTGTGGAAGCTGTTTAACAGATGCACTGTCAGGACTTGAGGACTGAATGGACGTGGCCCACGGGAGGGGAACAAGAATAGTATGGATGACATCCAGGTTGCTGACATGGACGCTGATGTGGATGTCTGGGTGGATGGTGGTGCCAGTCTTTGAGGTGGAAAATCCAGGAGAAAAACAGTTCTGGGAGGAAAGAGGGGGTTGATTTCCGCTTTGGAAACGCTAACTGTGAAAAGCGTTTTGGACACGTAGGTAGAGACGCTCAGCAGCGAGTTGATCAGAGTGTGCTCTGCGGCTCCAGGTGTAGGTGCTGGCGTGGTTGGTGAGCTGTAGGAGGTTTGAAGCTGTGAGGAGGGGACGGAACCCTCCGGGAGAAAATCCTACATTCAAGAGGGAGGAGAGGGAGGAGAGCCTGTGAAGGCTGCTGAGAGAGGCGGGTAAAGAAGCTTCCCACCTCTTGAAAGGAAGCACAAAAGAGCCTTCCATCAGATGTAGACTGCAGAAGCCATGGACAAGAGTGGTCTCGGTGGGGGCTGCATTGAAATCGCACTGCAGTGGTTGGATCATTGTGGAATACTCTTTACAGAAGCTTCACTCTTGTAGGAGAGCAAGATAAAGGGTTGTAGCTAGACGGAGCTGTGGAGCTGAAAGGCTGGCTGTTGTTTAAAATGAAATCGCCTGTGGAAGCACCTGCTGGGGGCTGAGAGCACGTGCATCTCTTAGGCGCTGGGAGAGGCAGGGACAGCCACGTGGCTGGAGTGGAGTCCTGGTGGGGTCACGGTGGGCAGGACAGAGGGTGGGGGAACGGCGCATTCATGACGGGGTTTGGGGTCCTCGCCAAGACATGAACGGGTCACTGGGAAGCAGTGCAGTCAGGGGTGTGCCTGTCCTGCCTGTTGTCCTAGTCACCGCCCCCCTCCCCCGCCACGCACACACGTATGCGTTGATTTCGTGTTTGAAACTGCTTTCACAGCACTGACTCCTTATCTTCCATAATGCCTCTGTGAAGTGGATCTATGGGTGAACACCCTGTGGCTTAGAAATACAAATGGTTCACCCCCTGTCCCACAGCCAGCAGATGGATACCTGAGTCCTCATGGCCTCTCCTGATGGACTTACACCCTCATCTCCCTCCAGCCATGAATGGTGCTCTCTTCCAAGAGGTCTTTCTAGGCAGAGCCTGTGGAGGATGCCCAGAACTTGGTACCCACATCTGACTCTGGCCCATAAAGGGGCTGCACTTTATTTGTAAAGTGAGTGGATGACCTCTCTGACCCCTTCTCCCTCTCCCCCAGTTGTGTGTGAAGCTTTCTTGTGGGTTCAGCCCTGAGCACTGGTATCCTGGAAGGGGAGAGATTGCATTTCACATCCTAGGGGCCCAGCTTGGAAAAGAGTAAAGCACATTCAGGAAGAGAGAGAGAGCCCCCTCAGGCTTCAAAGCTCAGAACCAAGTCCCCTGTTGGCAGTCAACGCCAGGTTGGCAGAACAACCCATTTAGGTTCAAAGAGAAAGGGGCTTTAGAAGGCTTAGATTCAAGGCTCATAAGCTTTGGACATCAAATAGCTCTTACCAATGACATTTTGATGAATTAAGTGTAGGTGAAGCTGAAATGCCTCATTCCACTTCCCCTCCTGGGCCCCTAGGAGAAAGGATTGTGGAGAGGGTTTGCTGGAGACCTGGTGGGGTGGGCTGTCTGTGGCCTCGATCCACTGGGAAAGTTTTTGAGAGACATTTTGCTGAACTAAAAAAAAAAAAAAAAGCAACTAGTCCCCTGGGATTCCTTTTCACCTTGAAGCCAGAGACTATTTTAACTGAAAATAGGTCATGGAATTCTGTTCTTTAAAATCAAGATACTGATCCAGGGGCTAAAACTGAATGCTCAACTCTTTTCCCATGTGACAGCCAGGTTCGAAGGGGGGACTTTCTCTTCCTCTGAAAGCCTGGTCCCTGCGTTTACTCAGGTAGGAGGAGGTGAGCGCCAGTGATAATTCAGTAAGTCATTCATTCATTCACTCATTCATCAAAGTGTTCACTCTCTGACAAGCACTATTTGGATGGGAGGAATTGCTGGTAAGGCGCTCAGGACCTACTCAAAGAGACAAATGAACCACGAATTCCAGTACCGTGTGATACATGCTCTATTAATAATATTAACTGTGCTGACAAAGGTCCATATAATCAAAGCTATGGTTTTTCCAGTGGTCATGTATGCATATGAGAGTTAGACCACAAGGAAGGCTGAGTGTTGAAGAACTGATGCTTTTGAATTGTGGTGCTGGGAAAGATGCTGGAGAGTCCCTTGGACAGCAAGGGAGATTAAATTAGTCAATCCTAAAGGAAATCAAACCTGTATATTCATTGGAAGGACTGATTCTGAAGCTGAAGCTCCAAAACTTTGGCCACCAGATGCGAAGAGCCAACTCATTGGAAAAGACCCTGAGGCTGGGAAAGATTGAAGGCAAGAGGAGAAGGGGGGCAACAGAGGATGAGATGGTTGGATGGCATCATCGACTCAATGGATGTGAGTCTGAGCAAACTCCAGGAGATAGTGAAGGACAGGGAAGCGTGGCGTGCTGCAGTCCGTGGGGTCGCAAAGAGTCAGGCACAACTTAGTGACTGAACAACGACAACAGTGATGAAGGTAACAGTGACCGACATTTATCAAGTGTTTCCTGTGGGCCAGGCACTGTATTACACGCTTGGCTCATTTGTCTTCACGATAACCAGATGTTCCAGGTGAGGAAACTGAGTCACGAAGCAGATAACGTGGGTCGCACGGGTAGTGAGCGACACTGGTAGGGATGGTGGAAGCACGAACAAGGTATGTACAGGAATGAGCAGGGAAGGACTCACCCAGAAAGGGACCATGGAACAGAGTGTTGCGGGTGGAGGAGCATCATCTCAGTAGAAAAGAATATTCTAGGTGCAGAAAATGCTGAGTTATACCAGGCAGTGCAAATGGTTCTGTGTGGCTGGCATCAAGTATGGCAGGGAGTGGAGGTGGGTAGAGCTATAGGCAGGGGCCAGTGGTGACAGGATTTATATGTTTGTATATTTAAACTATGTCCAGAGGGCTAATGGGGAGCTTTTGAAGAGAGAGAGGTGGTTGGTTTGTTTTATTCCAGGAGGGGAGGAGTGCTGTAATTGGCTTTGGTCCCAGAAAGTTAGTCCGGGAGGCGAGATGGGGATGGATTGGATGTGGGAAGACCAGATTCAGTTATGTTTATCAGAGAGCGGTCCAGTGATGCAGGGGGTGGGATGGGGCCCAAATAAAAGCAGGGTCAGTGAAGATGACCAGGAGAAAACGGCGACAGTGTGGGGTCTCGGCATTTCATTCTAAGACCTGCTGAGTGGGGAGCTCCCCTTTCATGGGGACTTTTAAGCAGGTCATCCTACGTCTCAGAAGAGGGAAGGCTGTCTGACTCTGGGCAAGGTCCTTCCTGGAATGGCTTCTTGCGGCATGTGTGTCAAGCAGAGGCCCCTGCATACAACCCCCGAGACGCGGGAAGGGAAGAAATCCATCTTGTCTGGTTCATTATCCACAGGCTGTTGTCCTTGAGAATAAAAGGGCCAGAGCCCTGGGCTGCTTCCTGGACCACAACCGCCTTCACTCTCCATCTCTCATCAGACCCTCCCTTACACTGTCGGTCTCATCTGGAGTCCTCAAAGGTTCCTTTCTGTGACTCGAGTCCTTTCACCCACCCGATAAAAGCCAAGAAAAGCAGTTTTGAAACTGCAGCCACTGTGCCTTTCTTCTGAGATGTCTGTCTCAGCTGCCGCCCATGCAGCTGAGTGCTGCTGTCTGTCTCTGCGACCGCTGTCCTCTCTCCACATTTACGGCTGGGGCGCACACCCCCCAGAAGACTGCGGCTGGGCCTCTGGACCCACAGCCTGCGATGAACATGAGCCCCAGACAATACCCTACCTGCCCGTCACCGGCTTTCAGCTGAGGGCTCTGTCGTGGGCCTTCAGACTTTTTTCTCTTGCTCTCCATGGCTCTGTAGAGAATTAGAACGGGGGGAGTGGTCATCTGATGAAGGCACATGTCCTTATTCAAAGCTAAGCCCCCAGGAGGAAGAGCAGGAGAATGACTGCTCCTGACAAAGGCAGCCACTGTGTAGGAGCTCAGCAGATGCTATTTCATTTAATCCGTGCATGGTCTGAGCGGGATTGTTACTCCATTTTACAGATGAAATGGAGGCTCAGAGAGTCAGCAATGAACCCAAGCGCAGATGCACAGCAAGCAGCCAGAGCCCAGACTCATACGCTATTCAGACTCTTGTCTTGAGCATGTCTTACTGCACCACCAGGGACGCGTGAGAACTGGTGGCTGGAATGGATTTTTGTGTGATTTTGGTACAGCCTTCCTGTCCTCTGCATCTACTTGATAGGAGAATGGAGAGGAAGGAATAGACTGGACCTAAAGAATGGCAACAAAAGAGAGGAGGCGCTGCATCGCTAGATAGAGAGGGACACAGGGATGATAGTTACATCCTTGACTGCATTATCTGGGAAGTGGGTGTTATAACTACTTCCTTTTTATGGACTGAGAACACATAGCCCCAGAGAGGCCAGCACCTAGAAGCACTAGGATTTGAAACCAGGTCTCTTTCCTCCAGGAGCTCTCCCACTGGAAAGGCAGACAGATGGCAGAAGTTATTTTAACACCAAGTTGTATGGATAAGGCTCTGTTATAGATATAAACTACATCATTTTCAACTGACAAAGTAAGAGGCAGAAATGACTCCTCACTGGGGACCGCTGGGATGGATTCTTAGTGGCAGCAAGACTGGCAGCTCCTTGCGGGCAAGCACACATCTCATTCCTCTTGATAGCCCCACGCACCTAACACAGTGCCTGGGACACAGCAAAGTGTATCAGACAGTTCCTTTAGGTCATGCCGAGCAAGGCACCAGGTGGTAAGTGTTCCCTGAATAAACTTAGGGAGTCCATTCCCTAGCAGGTTTGTATCAACCCAGTTGTTAACCTGAGGCTTGGAAAACTGGGCCATGAATTGATTAATCAATCAGCAGATAGTAATTTAACACAGTGAGTCAGTTACTGTGCTCGAGGTTTGGGGGAAAGGATAGATGAGGTTTGGTTCTATCTTTGAGAGCTCACAGGCAAGGTGATATGGAGGTAGGCAGAATACAGACATGAGAAAGAAGCCGTGTGCTCCAGGGTGGGCAGAGAGAGGGGAGTAGGTTGCTAAGGGAGCGCTAAGCAGGGCCAGGCCAGGGAGTGACAGTGTGTGTCAGCTGTGAGTGTGTGCAGCTTAAATGCTCATCTCCCAAGAAGCAGTGCTAAGATGGTTCCCTCTCTGGGGTCATGGAACTTGAGGCCCATAGAATCAGCCACAGATTCAGGAGGAGAGAGCAGAGCTTTGCCTGGCTGTCCTGACACTCCAGGAGGGTTCTTCCTACTGAAGAAGCTGCTATGGATGGGAATCCCAGGGGTTTTGCAGTTCAGTTATGTTCACAGCGACTCCAACAGCTCCAGACTGGTAACGCCTCCAAACCCCATGGGTGTCTAGAAAATGGCCTGGGAAATTTATCAGAAGACTCCCTTCTTGGAAATTATTTCCGCCTTCCCAGCCGAGTACCAGCTGTTTAGGAGAGTGAGGGTCTGCAGACTAAGTGAAAGTGGATTAATTAAGGCATCTGAAAGCCTTCTGAGAGATTGGCTTGCTGTGACACAAAAGAGCCAGGCAGTAGGGAACTGATTTGGGGCAGGAGTGGGGATGGAAGCTGTGAAAGTGGGATCTTAATATCTCCTAAGAGTCCAGTACTCTTGCCTGGAAAACCCCATGGACAGAGGAGCCTGGTAGGCTGCAGCCCTTGGGGTGGCTAGGAGTTGGATACAACTGAGCGAGTTCACTTTCACTTTTCACTGTCATGCATTGGAGAAGGAAATGGCAACCCACTCCTGTTCTTGCCTGGAGAATCCCAGGGACGAGGGAGCCTGGTGGGCTGCCGTCTATGGGGTCGCACAGAGTCGGACATGACTGAAGTGACTTAGCAGCAGCAGCAGCAGCAAGAGTCCTGTAGTCCTGATTGCCCGCCTCACATGGCAGAGGTGAGGTGTAATCTACGGGCTTGACCATGCATCGGACTGTAGTCTGAGGTCAGGGGTGCTTTGAAGAGGTCCGGCTGGACATGAGGACACTTATCCTCTCTTTTTCCCCAAAGTGAAAGGAAAGTTGCTCAGTTGTGTCCAACTCTTCAAGACCACATGGACTGTGCAGTCCATGGAATCCTCCAAGCCAGAACACTGGAGTGGGTAGCTTCTCCCTTCTCCAGGGGATCTCCCCAACCCAGGGATCGAACCCAGGTCTCCCACACTGCAGGCGGATTCTTTACCAGCTGAGCCACAAGAGAAGCCCCATGTCCCCCAAAGTACCTGCTAATTCAGCTGCTGATTTTTCTCCAAAGCCTGAGTCTCTGATGTTACTAACCCTGGATCTTATACCTCCCTTCTCTCTAGGAGTTAAGAATGCTTTTCCTGAACCTGCGGCCAGGGCCCTACTCACCCTACTTAAGTGCTTCCCAGCCTCAGGCACTATTACCTGCCCCAATAGGCATTGATTCAACACTGGTTTTGACTTCAGGTTAAATTAGACCCAGTTTTTACTTTCACTAGGTTCACATTCTACCTTTACAGAGCCTCCAAGGACGATTGTGCAAGTTGTATATCGTACAAGGGGTTGGTTCGGACTGAAACCCAGCCTCACGCAGCTCACCAAGCGTGTGTTCTGGTGTGAGTCTCTGCTGCTGCTAAGTCACGTCAGTCATGTCCGACTCTGTGCGACCCCATAGATGGCAGCCCACCAGGCTCCCCTGTCCCTGGGATTCTCCAGGCAAGAACACTGGAGTGGGTTGCCATTTCCTTCTCCAATGCATGAAAGTGAAAAGTGAAAGTGAAGTCACTCAGTTGCGTCTGACTCTTCGCGACCCCATGGACTGCAGCCCACCAAGCTCCTCTGTCCATGGAAGTTTCCAGGCAAGAGTACTGGAGTGGGTCACCAGTGCCTTCTCCGGGTGTGAGCCTCTATCCACCTGTAAATTTTCCTCCTGCAAAGACATCTTTAGTTTGCCAAGTTATGTGCCCACTAAGTTTGCTAGGAGGATCAATGTTTATAATTTGTACAATGGCCCCCAACTATAACAGGAATGAGGCCCAGTGCATAAAAATAATGAGACCACAGCATGAGATATATGCAAAATGGGGTCATATACAAAATTTTATGGGAATACAGGAAAAAAAGAAATTATTCAGCTCCAGGAAGCTAGGCAAGACTTTAGAGCAGCAATAACAATAATAATAGCTATTGTTTATTGAGAAGCTACTACCTGCCAGGCATTTCTTATGCGTCATTTCCTCTCCGACAACAATCTTACAAATAAATGTTATTATTCACAGTTTATAGGGAGGATGCTGAGGTTAGCTCCAGCTTAACGAGAGACTAACTCAGCTAACAAGTTGACTGATTCTGGAATTCAAAGCCAACCCTAACATCAAAGTTCATGGTCATTCTAACATACTGTGGTGCCTCTAAGGGAAGTAATAGTCAAGTTGGACCTTAATGGATAAGTAGGAATTTGACATGGAGAGGGCAATGGCAGCCCACTCGAGTACTCTTGCCTGGAAAATCCCGTGGACAGAGGAGCCTGGTAAGCTGCAGTCCATGGGGTCACTAAGAGTTGGATATGACTGAGTCTCTTTACTTTCACTTTTCACTTCCATGTATTGGAGAAGGAAATGGCAACCCACTCCAGTTCTTGCCTGGAGAATCCCAGGGACGGAGGATCCTGGTGGGCTGTCGTCTATGGGGTCGCACAGAGTCGGACGCGACAGAAGCAACTTACCAGCAGAAGCAGCAGCAGTAGGAATTTGATAAGAGCCAAGGAGGAAAGAGTAACAGGCAGAGGGAACTGTGTGGCAAAGACATGGAGTTTGAAATATGTGACAGGTGTAAGGAACACAGATAGAGCAATGTGGCTGCATCACAGGTTAAGATCAGGGCTTGAGGTGACGCGGAGAGAAAGTGTGGGACAGATTGTGAATATCACTGTAGGGAGTTTGGACCATATTTGAAAGCTAGTAGGTAGTTGCTGGGGGTTTCCAGGTGGCTCAGTGGTAAAGAATCCTCTTGCCAAGTGGGAGACACCGCTTCAATCTCTGGGCCTGAAAAATCCCCTGGAGAAGGAAATGACAACCCACACTCATATTCTTGCCTGGGAAATCTCATGGACAGAGGAGCCTGGCAGGCTACAACAGACACAACTTAGCAACTGAGCGCGTACACATGCGCGCGCGCGTGTGCACACACACACACACACACACACACACACGCACACAGGGAGATGCTGGAGTTTTTTTAAAGAGGGCAGTGGTGTGAGTAGATCTTTAAGGGGGCAGTGGTGTGAGTAGATCTTTAAGGGGGCAGTGGTGTGAGTAGCTCTTTAAGGGGGGCAGTGGTGTGAGTAGATCTTAAGGGGGGCAGTGGTGTGAGTAGATCTTAAGGGGGCAGTGGTGTGAGTAGATCTTTAAGGGGGGCAGTGGTATGAGTAGACCATTAAGGGGGCAGTGGTATGAGTAGATCTTAAAGGGGGCAGTGGTGTGAGTAGCTCTTTAAGGGGGGCAGTGGTGTGAGTAGCTCTTTAAGGGGGCAGGGGTGTGAGTAGCTCTTTAAGGGGGCAGTGGTGTGAGTAGCTCTTTAAGGGGGCAGTGGTGTGAGTAGCTCTTTACAGGGGGGGCAGTGGTGTGAGTAGCTCTTTAAGGGGGGCAGTGGTGTGAGTAGCTCTTTAAGGGGGGGCAGTGGTGTGAGTAGCTCTTTAAGGGGGCAGTGGTGTGAGTAGCTCTTTAAGGGGGCAGTGGTGTGAGTAGCTCTTTAAGGGGGCAGGGAGTGGCAGTGGTGTGAGTAGATCTTAAGGGGGCAGTGGTGTGAGTAGCCCATTAAGGGGGCAGTGGTGTGAGTAGATCTTAAAGGGGGCAGTGGTGTGAGTAGCTCTTTAAGGGGGCAGTGGTGTGAGTAGCTCTTTAAAGGGGGCAGTGGTGTGAGTAGCTCTTTAAGGGGGCAGTGAGGCCATTAAGGGGGCAGGGTGAGTAGATCTTTAAGGGGGCAGTGGTGTGAGTAGCTCTTTAAGGGGGCAGTGGTGTGAGTAGCTCTTTAAGGGGGCAGTGGTGGAGTAGGGTGTGAGTAGCTCTTTAAGGGGGCAGTGGTGTGAGTAGCTCTTTAAGGGGGCAGTGGTGTGAGTAGCTCTTTAAGGGGGGCAGTGGTGTGAGTAGACCTTTAAGGGGGCAGTGGTGTGAGTAGCTCTTTAAGGGGGCAGTGGTGTGAGTAGATCTTTTGTCTGGAAGTAGATTCTAGAGCAGTGGTTCTCAAAGTGTGGTCCTTGAACCAGCAGCGTCAGCATTACCTAGGACTTGTGAGCAACTCAGATTCAGGGGTCCCATCCAGACCTGCTGAATCAGACAGTCTGGAGCAGGGCCCCCGGCAACATGCATTGTCACAGGCCCTCCAGGTGGTTGAAATGCACGGTCAAGTTTGAGGACCCCAAGTGCCCTTGGAATCCACTCAGCTGGGCAGATGGAGTGGGGAACTAGGAGCAATGAGGCCAGTGCAGAAACTACTGAATAATTCCAGTAAAGACTTGAGTGATGACAGCGGCAGTCAGATCCAAGTGGTAGTGATGGATTACATGGGCGTTTCAGAGGTAGGAGGGATGGGGCTTGGTTATTGAATGGAGAGACAGCAGGGAGGTAGGACGGGGAGACTCTGGCTGACTCCTGGTCTCGGTTTTAGATGACAAGTGCCTGGTGAAGTCATGAACTGAGAAACAGTCTCTGGAAAAAACAAGCTGCTTTAGATGTCAGTCAGAGATGAGGAGTAGATGACATGGGTTCTACAGGCAGAACTTGGAGGTGGAGAAATATAGTGCGGGGGAAAGATGGGCGAGAGGGCGGAGCTGGGCCCAAGCACCTTTGGAGGGTCACCAGAAGCAGGAGGTAGTGAAACGGGGGGAAGCTGAGCATGCTCAGCCATCCTCCACCCCTCTCCCCATGCCACAGCACCCACTCCAGGTGCTTGGACAAGCCAGCCAGTGTTTCTGATCCACCCCACTCCGCATTTTTGTCCTCAAAATGGAGATAGTAGCATCCACCCCGGGGTTATTATGAGGTATCAATGAGCTATAATGTCCTCAGTATCCCTGGCATGCTGTTACTCTCAGACAAGGTCAGACCTCTCTCTCTCCTTCCCTGCCATCTGTTACCTGCCTCTCCCATAAGACTCTGCTTGCACTTCCTCTCCAGACCTAAAGCCTTGGTCCCTCCTCCATCCATCCCCAAACACGTGGGTCCACAGGCCTGCCTTTCTGCGAGATGTGCTCTTCCAGGGCTGGGTCCTTCCCTGTCCCAGGCTGGCCTGGGTTAATTTCTCCTTGCCACACCTGTCTGGAGACCACAAAAGTGTAACTGATCAAGACAAAACTGAAGTACCCGTGTCTGGTCGTGCTCCTGTGGCCTGAGCTCTGGCTGCCTCCTAAAGGTTATCTGCAGCAGTGGAACCTGCCAAGGTTCTGACCCCTCTCCTTGCCCTCTTGTCTGGGGAAAGCAGACACAAGGAACAGAAATTCCCTCCAGAGGAATGGCCTCTGGGTCCTCTCTTGCGAGAGACATCACCCTCTTAGGCGAAGGTGGTGGCATTGGTGGCAGGTTCACATGTCCTTTTGATCTTAGAAAAAAATACCTGGAGTTGGAAGTCTAGGTGTGTCCCTGAGCTTTAAGCTGGTGCCAGATCTCCCTGGGCCAACATTTGCTCCCTTGTTTAGTGAGCAAAAACATTTGCTCCATGTTCTACCTTCATCAAGCAAGGAGTAACTAAAGAACCTCTGGATGAGGGTGAAAGAGGAGAGTGAAAAAGCTGACTTAAAACTCAGCATTCAAAAGCAAAGATCATGGCATCTGGTCCCATCACTTCATGGCAAATAGGGGAAAAAGTGAAAACAGTGACAGATTTTATCTTCTTGGGCTCCAAAAATCACTGTGGACGGTGACTTCAGCCATGAAATTAAATGGCACTTGCTCCTTGGAAGGAAAGCTATGACAAACCTAGACAGTATATTAAAAAGCATACATATCACTTTGCTGACAAAAGATCTGTATAGCCAAAGCTATGGTTTTTCCACTAGTCATGTACGGTTGTGAGAGTTGGATCATAAAGAAGGCTGAGCACCAAACAACTGATGCTTTCAAATTGTGGTGCTGGAGAAGAATCTGGAGAGTCCCTTGGACTGCAAGGAAATCAAACCAGTCAATCCTAAAGGAAATCAATCCTGAATATTCATTGGAAGGACTGATGCTGAAGCTGAAGCTCCAATACTTTGACCACCTGATGCAAAGAGCTGACTCATTGGAAAATGCTGGGAAAGATTGAGCGTGGGAGGAGAAGGGGGTGAAAGAGGATGAGATGATTGGATAGTATCACTGACTCAATGGACATGAGTTTGAACAAACTCTAGGAGATAGTGAAGGACAGAGAAGCCTGGCGTGCTGCAATCCATGGGGTCGAAAAGAGTAGGACATGATTTAGTGACTAACTATTATCTTTATCGGTCACAATTTCACCAATGTCCCTACCATCTAAAGAAGTAATTAAGAGCTCACAAGACCCTGCATCTCCCATCACTGGCTCCACTCTCTCTGACCTTCTCTTGACTCCTTGTACACAGCATGCCCCGTTCCAGCATATGGTCTGTGCTCTTCCTTCTAGCAGAAATCTGTTCCTTCAAAATCTCCAATCTACTGCTTGTAGATTGGAGGTCTAATCCAGATATTGCCTCCTCCAGGAAGTATTCTTTCTCTGCCACCTAAGGGACCGCCATCCTGTCTTTGAACCCCTCTCTTCCACAGTACCTTGTTGTATGATCTTCAAAGAAACTGTTGCCAAATGAAATCACCTTGCTTACTGTGAGACTAGAATGCAAGTTCTCTGAGATCATAAATCACATTTGTCTTGTTCATCTGTATGCTGATGGCACCTGGAACACCCCACAGCATACTTAGGAATTATAGGATGGATAAAATTGTAGATAAATGGGTGGATGGATGAATAGATGGGTGGATTTATGGATGGTAAATAAATACATGGGTAGATGGATGGATGGACTTCCCAGATGGTGCTAGTGGTAAAGAACCTTGATGCTTAAATCAGGAAGATCCCCTGGAGGTGGTCAGAGCCACTCACTCTAGTATTCTTTCCCAGAGAATCCCATGGCAGAGGAGCTTGGCAGGCTGTGGTCTGTCTGGGCTGCACAGAATCAGACATGGCTGAAACGACTTAGCACTCACACACTCAGATGGACAGATGGTAGATAAAAGTTTGGGTACATGGCTGGATGGATGGGAGATAAACAGATGGGTGGGTGGATGGATGGGAGATAAACGGATGGGTGGGTGGATGGATGGATGGTAGATAAATCGGTTGATAGATGGATGGATGGGTGGTAGGTAAATGGATGGGTGGATGGATGGATGAGTAGATGGATGGGATGCTGTGAAGACATGTGTAAAAGAATAAATCATTATAGCCCTTGATCCCAGAGACCTCAGAACCTGGACAGAACATCTCAGTGCCAAGAACCAGTGGTAGATTTTCAGATGATTCATTTGACTGGTAACAGGAAAAACACACAGTGGCCAGAAGTGCTGACGCATTCAGCAGGCTGGGGCAGCAAAGATGCCATGGCCACCCATACACTTCCCATTCAAATCCCTGCCTCCCTTCCTGGCTCCACCTTCCCCTAGTCCCCAAAGCTGGGCCTCAGCTCACCCTGGTATATGTGCAGCCCCGCCCTACCTCCCACACCAATACTGTCTGAAGAAAAAGGAGCTTAAGCCCCTCCCCCTCTTTCCTCTCCTCATGGGGTGGGAATGTCTGGAGTGAGTTGTCTGACTCTGAAATTGACCCTATCTTCTAGTTTGCTCTCTGAGTCACAGCCCTCTGTCTACAGTCTTTAAGCTTTAGTTGGCCTAAATGGTTGTCTGCTCAACTCCCATCACACACACATTTGTCCTCCAACTGCCTTTGTTTTACATTTATTTATTTATTTATCTTTGTTTGTTTTGACTGTGCTGGGTCTCAGTTACAGTTCATGGCATCTTTAGTTGTGACATGCAAACTCTTAGTTACGGCATGTGGGATCTAGTTCCCTGACCAAGAACCGAACTTGGGCCCCCTGCATTAGGAGCACAGTCTTAGCCACTGGACCACCAAGGATGTCCCCTCCAACTGCCTTTGCAATCAGCCTCTGCTTGTGCTTGCCAGTTTTATTTCCTCACGTATAGGTGTTGGTAGAGAGAGTGACACCATGTATACCATGAAGCAGGCACTTCATGGACATCTGAGTCATCTCCCCTGAGACTCCTGTATTCTGAGCTCAATCCCCTGTGGCTCCCTAGGCTGACCTTTCACCTGTTTCTTGAGTAATATTGCACCAAAGATAGTCATGGGTGCTGTTTATTGAGCACTTACTAGATGCCAGGTGCAGTGCTAATAGTTGCTCTACAAATATTATCACATTTAATGAAGCACAAGCTGGAATCAAGATTTCCAAGAGCAATATCAGTAACCTCAGATATGCAGATGACACCGCTCTTATGCCAGAAAGTGAAGAGGAACTAAGGAGCCTCTTGATGAAAGTGAAAGAAGAGAGTGAAAACGCTGTCTTAAAACTCAACATTCAAAAACGAAGATCGTGGCATCTGGTCCCATCTCTTCATGACAAATAGATGGGGAAACAGTGAGAGATTTTATTTTCTTAGGCTCCAGTATCATTGCAGATGGTGAATGCAGCCATGAAATTAAAAGATACTTGCTTCTTGGAAGAAAAGCTATGACCAACCTGGACAGCATATTAAAAAGCAGAGACATTATTTTGCTGACAAAGGTTTGTCTAGTTAAAGCTATCGTTTTTCCAGTAGTCATGTACACATGTGAGAGTTGGACCATCAAGAAAGCTGAGTGCCGAAGAATTGACGCTTTTGAAATGTGGTGTTGGAGAAGAGTCTTGAGAGTCCTTTGGACAGCAAGGAGATCAAACCAGTCAATCTTAAAAGAAATCAACCCTGGATATTCATTGGAAGGACTGATGCTAAAGCTGAAGCTCCAGTTCTTTGGCTACCTGATGTGAAGAACCGACTTACTGGAAAAGACCCTGATGCTGGGAAAGGTTGAAGGCAAGAGGAGAAGGCAGGGCGACAGGAGGAGATGGTTGGATAGTATCACCAGTTCAATGGACATGAGTTTGAGCAAGGTCCAAGAGATAGTGGTGGACAGGGAAGACTGATGTGCTGCAGTCCATGGGGTCACAAAGAGTTGGATACGACTGAGTGACTGAAGTGAACTGAATCTTCAGAGAACCTGACAAAGTAAAGTATTCTGATCCCTGTTTTGTAAATCAGCAAACAGGCTCAGAGTTCATTTGTCCAAAATCATGGGGCTAAGAAGTGCCAGAATCAGATTCCAAATTCAAATGGGTTTGCAGTGTGTCCTCTTAAGTACTGTGGGGAGCCGCCTTGAGCACCTGCCATATTTGCTCATCCAACTGTCTCCGCATCATCAGATCCTGCTGCACTGGCTCCCTGCCCACTCCAGCCCCCACCCCCAGCCAGCGGGCACTGCTCATCCTTTGCCTCGTGTGTGCACACTCAGTTGCTCAGTCATATCTGGTTCTTTGAGACCCTACGGACTCTAGTCCACCAGGCTCCTCTGCCCATGGGATTCTCCAAGCAAGAATATTGGAGTCAGTTGCTATGCCCTCCTCCAGGGGATCTTCCTGTTCCAGGAATCGAACCCACATCTCCTGAGTTTCCTGCATTGGCAGGCAGGATGTTTACCACTAGGGCCACTTGGGAAGCCCCTTGCCTTCCCAAGAATAAATAGCTCTGCTCCAGAGCAACCATATGCGACAGTCGCTTCTGTCATTCCACCATCCATCCCTCACTCACAGAAATGAATTCACACCAGAAGGTCTTGTGTTTTCAACTTGCTTGTTGTCATGGCTTGGCCTCACCATCTCAGTTCTTGGCCAGAAGCCTTATCTGCTTTAGGGGCTTATTCACAGATTCTTCTTCTGGCCATCCTATAGCTTGTCAGGAGCAACTGACATCCCACCATTTGTCAGCGGGAGAACCAGAAATGGCTCAGTGGTGCCAATGGCAGTGTTGGCAGCTCTGGAGACGGCTGTCTGAGAGCCCATTCTGCCCTGCCCTTTCCAGACCTATGGCATTATTCCTTCTGCAGTCCTCAGGTGAGCTCCCTTGCTCGATGACAAACTTCAGCCCCTGCTGTGTCTACATTTGCAATGTAGGCAACAGGGTGAAGGCCTAGATCTTTAAAAATGGCAGTGGGTGGTCCATTCAGTGAATTTGAACAACCCAGAAGGACTGTCAACTCTTGCTGAATGGATCCTTTATTCACATCCAGGACATGCCCTGAGCACACCTGCCTGGTCTTGGATGGCAGCAGGCTGGGGACCCGGCTGGCTGCTGGGGGTTGGTGAATGGTGGAATACAGGCAGGAGATCAAAGCAGAGGATGGATGTGGTCAGGAAGCACAGCAGATCAGCAGTTGTGTCTGCTGGTGTCAGTCTGACCAAAACTGAAGGGGAGTCAGTAGGAGCCAATCAGGTAGGAGAGTTCGACCTTCAAAACCCCGCCAGGTGGTCCAGTGGTTAAGAATCTGTCTTGCAATGCAGGAGACACTGGTTCAATCCCTGGTCCAGGGTCTTCCCTGGTGGCTCAGCGGTAAAGAAACTGCCAGCCAATGCAGGAGACTCAGGAGATGGCAGGTTCAATCCCTGGGTCGAGAAGATCCCCTGGAGGAAATGGCAACCCATTCCAGTATTCTTGCCTGGAAAATTCCATGGACAGAGAAGTCTGAAGGACTACAATCCATGGGGTCACAAACAATGACATGACTGAGCGACTAAGCACGCACACCAGGAAGATCCCACATGTCGTGGGACAACTAAGCCCATGCGCCGTAACTACTGGAGCCCATGTACTGCAACCGCTGAGCCTGCACTTAGAGCCCGTGCTCTGCAAAAGAGAAGCCACTGCAGTGAGAAGCCTGTGCCCCGCAGCTAGAATAACCCCCGCTCGCTGCAACTAGAGAAAACCTGCACGCAGCAACCAAAAGTCAACTAAATAAACTTATTAAAATTTAATAAAATGTATTTTTTAAAAACCCACCAGGCAGGGGATGGTGCAGCCCAAAGCACAGGCCAGGTCTTGGGGCTGTCAGGCAGATGGGCAGAGGATGGAGGTGGGATGCCAGAATCAGAAAGAGCATAATAATAATAGTGGCAAACGTGATTGAGCGGTGAACATGTTCTTTGTGTCAGACCTTGGACGTTAACTCATGTAATCCTCACAGCAACTCTGTAAAATAGAAGCTGTTGCCATTCATACTTTATTCATGAGAAAATAAGTTCAGAGAGGTTAAGTAGCTTGCCCATGATCACATAGCTAGCAGGACGCATACTTAAACCCAGGACCCACGAAACACTGCAAAAACATCGCTATCCAACATGGGATGGAGTGCTGTCTCCTTCTGGGTTTTAAGACCCACCTAGAGTGGAGGCTGACAGGTATTGGAGGGTGTTTTCAGCTCCCAGTTGAGAGGCCAGGTTCCTCCACCCCCAGCCACTGGGCTTTGCCCAGTGTTCACAGCAGAGAGAGAGTTGGCTCCTGAGAGTTTTACAGTCTCTCCAGTTGTTTGCACCAGACAAGGGATCTGGACTTTTTCCCATCCAGATGCAAAATACAAATCCAGTTAAAACAGCCAAATGTTCCCTTTAGCTCGTCTTGAATTAGAAGCCACCCAGATGTTTAAACAGAGATAGGCTAGAGATCTGTCCTGTCTGAACACACCAGCCCCTGGCACAAATGATGTAGCCGCTGCAGCCCTGTAAGTATCTTCCAGGCTTTCCTATTCCAAGAGTCAGCAGGCAATGCTTTATGTGGCAGCCTGGGTGGGAGGGAGTTTGGAGGAGAATGGATACATTATATGTATGGCTGAGTCCCTTTGCTGTCCACCTGTAATTATCACAACATTTTTACTTGGCTCTACGTTAATACAAAATAATTTTTTTAAAAAAGTGAGCAAGATACTGAGTGTCAAGCTTGATGGTAGCCACCTCTCTCTTCTATTTGGGCAAATCACAACTTTTAAAAAAAGCGTTGTAATTGAAATATACATATAGAATGCACACAAATCATAAGCATAGACTTGACTTATCACAGAGGGGACATGTCATCACATGGCCAGGCATGTCATTACAATCCCGGTCAAGACATACACCAACACCAGCACGCTGCAGACCCTTGCCCCTGCCTGCCGAAATGCCTCCCTTCACTCTGCACCCGCCCTCCTCCCAAAAGGGAACCGTCACCCTGAATTGAACACCATCATCGCTCTGTCTTATTCTCCTATCTCTACATTGGCTACTGCTGGCTTTGAAGTTGCTATGGAGCTCATATGCAGTCTGTGAAAAGAATTTTGGAGGTGTTTATTATGAGGGGCTAGTGCAGGTGATGGAATTCCAGTGGAGCTGTTTCAAAACCTGAAAGATGATGCTGTGAAAGTGCTGCACTCAATATGCCAGCAAATTTGGAAAACTCAGCAGTGGCCACAGGACTGGAAAAGGTCAGTTTTCATTCCAATTCAAAGAAGGGCAATGCCAAAGAATGCTCAAACTACTGCACAATTGCACTCATCTCACACGCTAGTAAAGTAATGCTCAAAATTCTCCAAGCCAGGCTTCAGCAATACGTGAACCGTGAACTTCCAGATGTTCAAGCTGATTTTAGAAAAGGCAGAGGAACCAGAGATCAAATTGCCAACATCCGCTGGATCATGGAAAAAGCAAGAGTTCCAGAAAAACATCTATTTCTGCTTTATTGACTATGCCAAAGCCTTTGACTGAGAACCCTGTCAGCACCTCTCTAAAGTAGACCAAACGCACTTCAGCAATGAGGAAGAGGGGCCAGAGGTTTATGAAAGTACCTCTTGCTATCTTCTTGGAAAAACAGCAGGGATCCCTGAGAAAATGCCCTCTGCCCTTGGCAATGGCTTTGACTTGTGCATATGCTGATAAGAAATAAGAGAAAGGCTAGCTGTTAACCAGTGCATGGATCTGATGAGTCAGATCTTTGCTCACCCTTCCTGGTACCCTGTGGCACAGCTCAGGGGTCAATCTGAGGCCATTTCAGATGTTTCTTCTGCCCAGCAAGACAGTAAGGGGTGGAGGAAACACCGGAGGAGGCTTGTTGATTTGGAGTTCAGCAGGGGGCAAAGGGGCCGCCTCTGGAAGTTCTCTGTGGCTGTCAGCAATGCTCCCAGGATCTGGTGGTCCTTTATCTCACCCAACAGAAACAGTCCTAATAGCAGCCTGTGAATTACGCTGTTCCTAAACATGGGGCTGACAAGCGGGAAGGGAAATAAAAGAAGAGCCCCGGGAGCCGCAAGTGCCGTCAGCAGTGGCCACAGGACTGGAAAAGGTCAGTTTTCATTCCAGTTCCAAAGAAAGGCAATGCCAAAGAATGCTCAAACTACTGCACAATTGCACTCATCTTACACGCTAGTAAATTAATGCTCAAAATTCTCCAAGCCAGGCTTCAGCAATACTTGAACCGTGAACTTCCAGATGTTCAAGTTGGTTTTAGAAAAGGCAGAGGAACCAGAGATCAAATTGCCAACATCTGCTGGATCATGGAAAAAGCAAGAGAGTTCCAGAAAACCATCTATTTCTGCTTTATTGGCTATGCCAAAGCCTTTGACTGTATGGATCATGATAAACTGTGGAAAATTCTGAGAGAGATGGGAATACCAGACCACCTGACCTGCCTCTTGAGAAACCTATATGCAGGTCAGGAAGCAACAGTTAGAACTGGACATGGAACAACAGACTGGTTCCAAATAGGAAAAGGAGTACGTCAAGGCTGTATATTGTTACCCTGCTTATTTAACTTCTATGCAGAGTACATCATGAGAAACGCTGGGTTGGAAGAAGCACAAGCTGGAATCAAGATTGCTGGGAGAAATATCAATAACCTCAGATATGCAGATGACACCACCCTTATGGCAGAAAGTGAAGAGGAGCTAAAAAGCCT
This sequence comes from Nanger dama, assembly GCA_917880005.1. Classification (NCBI taxonomy): domain Eukaryota; kingdom Metazoa; phylum Chordata; class Mammalia; order Artiodactyla; family Bovidae; genus Nanger; species Nanger dama. The sequence goes on from CAKJTW010000014.1 coordinate 31,803,799, forward strand.
CTTGATGAAAGTGAAAGAGGAGAGTGAAAAAGTTAGCTTAAAGCTTAACATTCAGAAAACTAAGATCATACGTATCGGTTCCCCAATCATGGGATTTCTTTGTTCTCTCTTCAAAACCTATATTGATCTTTTGAAATAATCACTGTTTTAAATAACATTGAAGTTGATCCTTTAACTTGCAACCACAAAAATAATAGGTTACAATTCTGTAGCAATTTTTGCTCCAGGCACTGATCTGAGTGCTTTTTACATACCATTTCATTTAGTCTTCACAACATCCTTGTGAGGGATGTATTGTTACTGTCCCAGTTTCCAGATGAGGAAACTGAGATACAGAGAGGTTAGGTCACTTGCCTAAGATTATGGTGGCTGGTGAGTGCCAAGGGTGGCTGGAGCATGTACACTGGAATTATGCATAATTGCTCCCCTAACTCAGAGCCCAGGTGAGAAAATCACATGAATGAGCTCCTTCTTGCTTTCTTTGATTCATCTGTTCATTCATTGATTCAGTTGTGCCTTTCTTCATCAAATATCTGTTTGGTACCCATCACATGCCAGGCACTGTTCTAGTCTCTGGAGAGCTGTGTGGCCACAGCAACAACAGGTTCCTGCCTACTGGAACCTTCTTTCTAAACAGACAATAAACAGGAAGATGAAGGAATGAACGAGACAATTTTAGATTGTGATTTTTTGCTGTGAAGGAAGAAACTCGGGATAATTACACAGAGTGTCAGAGAGAGGGCTCCTTTGAATGAGCATGCTGGAAAGACCACTCTGAGATCTGAACCATGTGCAGAAGCAGCCTCACCAAGGCCAGGGCAGAGCTGGGAATTGGTGTTTAGTCACTCAGTCATGTCCGACTCTTTGGTGACCCCATGGATTGTAGCCCACCAGGCTGCTCTGTCCATGGGATTTCCCAGGCAAGAATACTAGAGTGGGTTGCCATTTCCTCCTCCAGGGGACTTTCCTGACCCAGGGACTGAGCCTGCATCCCTTGCACTGGCAGGGGGATTCTTTACCACTGGCCACTTGGGAAGCCCAAGAGCAGGGAGAGGGAAGAGTAAATGCCAGAATTCCACAGTGCACATGAACCGGTAACGTTTGAGAACCAGAGCACCGCCCCATCACACCATGCCTGGTGAGGAATCAGGGTCAGTAACTGGAAAGTCTCTCTGGGTTCTTTTCCTGGGGTCCATGCCCACCCAAGGTTCTGAGGAGAGCATCACGAGAGATCATAAACTTAAAAGGGAAAAATTTATATCTATGTGGTTTTTTTCTAAATTCAAACTGAAATATGATATTTCCTTTATAAATGTGCGCAACAAACCTTATTGGTATTAAGCATACTGTCACTTTGTCAACAATTATGCCGTTAGAGTGTTGCTAGACCTACCTCTGGCTCTCAGGGTCAGTGTATCACAATTATGCGGTTATGTATTCTTTACTTTTATTTTTTATTCATTTATTCATTTTATTCATGTGGCATATGGGATCTTAGTTTCCCCACCAGGGATCCAACCTGCACCCCTTGCATTGGAAGCAAAGAGTCTTAACCACTGGCCTGCCAAAGAGGTCCCTTGTAATTACGTATTATGTAATACAGTCACATGAAACAGCAAATGTAATAAACATTTTCAAAGAAAGGGTCGACAGACCTCACCAGACTGCTGATGAGGGTCCATGGCATAGAAAAGTAAAAAGGCAATTCAGAGAACAGCATGATCTGCTTTAGCTTCAAACACCCCCATGGCTACAGTTGGAAGAGGGGGTTATAAGGGTAGAATGACCCCTGAGCTCAGTCCACAGAGGTTACTGGATTTAATACTTGCAGCAATCACAAAAAAACAGTCATGATTGTGTCCATTTTAGAGGTGAGGAAGTTGAAGCCCAGACTTCAGGTAATTTGCTCACTAAGGATTGTAGATTTGGGATTGACATACATCTCTCTGACCTGAAAGGGCAGAGAGGGTCCATGGCCAGAGATGGGAGCATGTGACAAGAGGTCAAAGGTCAACAATATCTGCTTGGCCTCCTGCCCCAGCTTGGATCCCTGTGCTGCACAGCTTCACCCGTGGAAGAATTGCCAACCTGTCTTTCCTTAAGCCTGGTTCTTTCCTCAAATCGGCCCACATAGGCCAATTACACAGCTCTGAGCTGAGCCAACTAAATATTTCATGGGAATTTTAATTTAACTCTAAAGAAATTCATCCAACCCTGAGAATAGGCTGTCACCTCAAGAAATAGCACCAGGGATCCCTTGGACCTGCCAGTGACATTGCTACTTCCCTGGGAATGCTAATGCTTCTCTGGGTTTGGCTCCAAGCCTTGTAGGCTCAGCCCTGGGTGCATGTGTAAATCTCTGAGATTTGGGCTCAGATGTGCTCAAAAAGGGGTTCCAGGGTGGCTCAGTGGGTGAAGAATCTGCAGAAGATGCGGGTTCGATCCCTGGGTCAGGAAGATCCCCTGGAGGAGGACATGGCAACTCACTGCAGGATTCTTGCCTGGGAAATCCCTTGGACAGAGGAGCCTGGTGGGCTACCGTCCATGGAGTTGCAAAGAGTCAGACATGATTGAATGACTGAGTATGCATGCACACATAGACTCAAAAGGTTCTGATCAGGACCTTCCTCAGAATGGGAAGCAGGCTGATTTGAGTGTGTGTGTGTGTGTGTGTGAGAGAGAGACAGGTGACTAGCTGGTCCTCCTCCGTGTTCCCATATCCTGAACTGAAAGAAGGGAGGGGGAAGGGATGGGGTTGACCCCCAGTCTCCTCAGTGAACAGGGCACCCATCATTGTGCAGGTGCCATGGGGCCCTGTTAATTTACCCTCAGCCCCAGCCCACTGCGGGTGGAGTGGGAAGCCGCCTGCCTCACGCAACAGAAGAGCAGCTGTGTGCATTGCTGAAACCTATTATTAGGGCGTCTAAATGATGGCTCCTGTGGATAACAGGGGACCCAGGAGTGGGAGTGAGCTCCCCAGCAACTTCAGATCCCGTTGCCGCTCAGCACAGGGACCCTGGTGCATCCCGGCAGGTTCCCTGAGCGGCTCCCTAGGTGGAGGCAGGAGAGGAGAAGAAGGTGCCCAGCAGGTAGATGGATCAAAAGACAGAAAGTGAGCACATAATCTAATTTGAAATGGGCTGAGCTGCAGATGTTAATCTGCTCCACTGCGCAGCACGGAAGGCCTGAGGGCTGGCGAGATTCTGGAAGCTGGTCCTTTCTCTTCTGGCCCGCCTGGCTCAACCTGGGCCCCCTTCAGCATCTGCTTCTTCCCAGAGGGTAATTAACACCTCTCCGCCTTAATCACAGAGAGTGGGGGCCCATTTGCCTTTGCTTGGGCTCCCTGTGTAGTATACTGCCCTGGAGTTATAGGGAGCTGGAGCTGGGGAGGGGGCAGGGGGAGAAGGGAGCCCTCTGGTGGGAATGTGGGGCTTTGAGTCCTCTTTAGGCTAGAGGATGTATCTGTTTGCATCCGGAGCATGACCTGAATTTGGTTATAATGACCCAGCTTCCTAATAAGTCACTCCTGGTCCAGGCTCGTCAGCTGTGTATCAGAAATCAACTTGATTCTGCTGTTGGCAAGAAGGGGCTGGAGGGTAGGCCATGTCTGAGAAGTTGGCCCCCTGTACCCTACCCTGCTGGCTGCACTGGTTTTAGAGACTTACTGTGTGTACTTTGCGAATGTCAACAGTGCAGCCATAAGAAAGCAGTCCCGAGAATATGTGCATCTGAAGACAGATTTCTCTGTCTCCAAGCTGTGTGTACCTGAGCAAATTAGTAACCTCTCTGGGCCCCAGTTTCTTTGTTAAATGGAGCCTATGGCAACTACATAAGTTAATTTTTTTGACGATATGGTCCTTGCTTCTTATAATCTAATGGAGAAGCTAACTGATGTGCATGAATGTTCACAACAACAATAATAATGTTCACACAATAATAATAGTTAGAGCTCTCATTCAATGAGAATTATTCTGTGCCAGGCATAGACTTTGTATGAGTTGTTCAATTAATTCCTGTAGAGGCTCCATGAGGGTGGGAACTGTTGTTAGGCCCACTCTCCCGATGAAGAAATTGAGGCACAGAGAAGGTAAGTCCTTTCTCAAAGTCACACAGCCAGTAAGGGTAGGGTTGGTATGTGAGCCCAGGTCCCTGTTCTAATATAAGGCAATTTATGGCAAATGCTACCTAAGTGGTATAAGCAATGCTTTAGCTCCATTTCCCCCCTGCATATATTCACTTTATTATTATTTCTATTCATTTCTCTTTGGCTGCATCAAGTCTTAGTGTAGCATGTGGGGTCTTCCTTGTGGCATGTGGGGTCTTCTCTTGCATGGCACTCAGGCTCCCTGTCTGTAGCATATGGGCTCCAGAGCGCTTGGGCTCAGGAGCTGCAGTATGCAGGCTTAGTTGCCCTGTGGCATGTGGGATCTTAGTTCCCCGATCAGGGATTGAACCCACGTCCCTTGCATCGAAAGGCAGCTCAACCCCTGAACCATAAGGGATGTCCCTTACCTCCCTTTTTGATTGAGAGGAGGGAAGGCTTATTCCTGAGAAACTGGTAGGGAGGTCTATACAGAGGAGATAAACTTTGAATGGACCTTGAAGAGGGGAGTTTCTGTTGGACATTCCAAGTGAAAGAGCTATAGGAGGTGTGTTTGACTCCCAGGGGCTTCAGGAGGAGTACTAGGAAATGAGGCTGAACTTGGAGAGGTGGGCAGACCATGAGGGCCTGATTCCCAGGCTACGCCTGTAGCTCTGCCTGTGTGTCAGTTTACTAACTAAGCAACAGGCAGGGCTACAGGTATTAAACGTGTTAGGATTACAGACCTGATTCTGCTTAAAGTACTTCAGGGCCTTTCGACTGCTCTTCAAGTCATTGCATCTTCTGCCCGCCCCTCCAGCTTCATCTTACAGCACCGTTCCCAGCCGTGTGTGCTTTGGACACTCTGGCCCTCCTCTAGCCTCTGGAATGCCCCAAGCTCCCTCCTGCCTCGGGGCCTTTGCACATGCAGCAACCCCCCACCCTGAGTGGGAGTGCTCATCCCAGGCCTTCTCACCGGTAACTCTTGTTCAGATAACTGAGTCTCATCTTGAGAAAGCTCCCATGAAGACTCTGTCAAGCCCTGTTCTCCCTTCTTATGGGGCCACAGATGAGTACAGTAAACACTTAGTGCAGCTTCCATTTTACAGATTTCTTCTTCAATAGTCTGGCGACTGCCTCTGCTGCCATCAGGGACCCTGCCTGTGTTTGCTTGCCCCTGTATCCCAGCACTTTGCTCCCTACATGGGGCAGGGCAGAGGGTCGATAAGAGGATGCTGTTACAGAGGGAAGGATTGCTGGAGAGGAGGCAGTGGGTTCTGCCTTCCCTGACATTCCACACTCCAGGGCAGATCCCAGGACACAGAACTCACTGGGGATCCAGTGAGCTCCGTGGTCCCATGACACTCTGGGCCCAGATACTCAACCAGAGCCCAGCATCCTTTATCCCTCCCTGGGAAGCTAGGCTTGGTGAACCTGGGGCTCCTTCCTATCCGGGTCATTGTAGATAATGCCCTCGCCACTCTCACCACCTCAGGCCTGGCCTTGCTTGGGATTCTGTAAGCCTTTTCAATATACAAAGGATCTCCAGAGACAGTTACCCTGGAATGAAGGCTTCCAGGAATGCTCGATACAGCCTTATTCTGTGTAGCATTTTCTCATTCCAACTGTATCCTCCCAAAGCTTTCCAGAGTTAAATAACACAATTACAGAGTTAAATAAATGCCAGCAAGAGATGTGAGGCACTATGGGGCCTGAGTAGCAGGTGAAACAAGATTTGTGCAGATGTGACCAGCAAAGGACTAGAAAGCTGGTGGCAAGGCAGGTGAAGGAGGGCAGCCGGCCTCCCCAGTGGGCAGGAGCCCAGGGGACTGGGAGGTAGCAGGGTGAGTTAAAAAAGGCCAGAGAACAAAGACCTGGAAGCTGACCAGAGATAGCATGATGGATCCAAGAATTCAAAGGGAACTGGGGAGGTCACTGAATCTGTTGTCCCCAGAAGAGAGTTGTATAACAAGGAAGAGGCTGTGGACAATGGCTGGGTTTCGTTTCCAAGCTGGATGTCAGCTTTTTGCTTGAGATTTCTAAGCAGTGGTACAGTGTGAGGCCTAAGAGGGTCCTTAGGTGGATAGGCAGTTACACCAGGGAGGCTCACTGGATCGGTTCTGCTGTGTTTGTGTCCCAGGTCACCTAGGAAAGGCCACTAGGGGCCAAATGTCCAGAGACCTCTGCCCACCTGTAGATGAAACAGAGTCCTCTGTCCACCTGTAGATGAAACAGGCCTGGCTGCCCCCTCAGACATTCCTACAACTCATCATGGGTTAAGATGTTGTCTCCAGAGGCCCTGTTGAGATTCTCATCATTATCAAGTTCATCATCATTTTCACTATCAGTATCATCTTAACATCAAACATTAATCAGGTACTTACTTTGAAGCAGGCCCATGCTCAGCATTTATAAGCATCGTCTTATTCGCTTTCTTAGCAATTCTGGGAAGTGGGGACTATTGTCATCCCCACTTTCAGATAAGCAAACTGAGGCTCAGAGAGGTTACATAACTTTTGTCCAAGGCCACATAGCAAGCAAGGAATAACAGAGCCCAGATGGGTCTGGCCCACACTGAAAGCTGAGTCTCAGCCACCCTGTCTACTACCTCCATTGACCCAGGCAGGTGTGGGGGGCACTCCACAGTGTGTAGAGTTGATAGGGCTCTTCCACACCCATCATCTCTCTTGACTCTCACATAATATTGATAGGCAGGCATCACCTCATTGTATAACCTGAGTCCCAAAGAGGCTAAGTGAGTCATTATGAACATTTGGTCAGCAAAAGGCAGAGCCAGGTCTTCTGACCCACCCCATCCTCTCATTAGCCAGGCTCTATGTGAGACAGGAGCTCTTAGACAAAGGATGCAGAGAGCTGAGGCAGCAGAGGTCTGCCCAGGGTGCCTGGGCACTGCTGAGGGCAAGGGATAGACTTTTGCCCAAAAGGGGACAGCAGGCGCCTAAAAGAGAAGGAAAGGGAGCCAGAGGAAAGCTTTGATCTTTCAGCTCTTTCAGGATCTGGTGCTTTGGGCGGAGGCCTCCCTGGAGGTGTTCTCAGGGAAGCACGGGGTGGGGTATGCGGGCTAGAGCAGGCACGGCCCAGAGCCCTGCTGTGAATTTGCTGTCTTCCAGCCAGGCTGTCATCCTAGGAGAAGAGCCGTGGCCACCCTGAGCCTTCAGGCTCTGATAGCAATGATGGTGGCAGTCTCGTGTGACCCCATTCAACCCAGGAGGCACAAGGTAGTATGTTTTGGAAGTCACCTCCAGACTGCCTGCAGTCTGCCCTCCCCTTGTAAATTCCACAAACATCCAGGAGATAAAAGAGGGGATCTCTCAGAGGCAGAACATGAAGCTCTTCAAAGAGCACTTTCAATCAAAACTGGGAAGAGGAGAGAGGTCTTTCTCTCACAGGGAATGTATTTATACACCCCTGTGTGTGTGTGAGTGCATACACACACACACACACACACACACACCCAGTAACCAGGAGCATCGTGATGCTTACAGAATGCTCTGCCTGTTCCGGGTTCCCATTCCTCCCTCTCCTCTTTCTCTAGCTCCAGGCATCCTACCCTTTTCTGGGTTCCCGGCCCCTGCAGGGTACACCTCTAGATCTGCCCTCTCCAGATGGCATTGCATCTTTCTGGCCTTTATGGCTTTCCTGCCTTGGGCTCTGCTCCCTGCTGACTAAGGTGATAAAGAGTCTCCTCCCTGACATCTCTGAAACATCGATTCTAGGGACCACCATCATCTTCTGGAGCAAATGGGGACCAGCTGATGGAAGTTCCCCCTTCCTAGTCCAGCAAAATGAAAGCCTGGGATCTTAGGCCTGGGGAAGAGCTTCAGAGGGCTTCCCAGGCAGTGCTAGTAGTGAAGAATCTGCCTGCCAATGCAGGTTAGACATAAGAGACAGGGGTTCAGTCCCTGGGTTGGGAAGATTCCTTCCTGGAGAATCCCATGGACAGAGGAGCCTGGCGGGCTACAGTTCGTAGTGTCACAGAGTCAGACATGACTGAAGCAACTTAGCACACACACATGCAAGAGCTTCAGAGCACCTGGCTGAGTCCTTTCATTTCACAGTAGGAGAAACTCAGGCCCGGGCAGTAGAATCACTTACGCCAGATCACAGTGAGTTTATGGCCCAGCTGTGATGAGAGCCAGGTCTTCTGATGTTCTTTCAATGGAGGGCACGGCTCTCCCCAAAGAGTGACCAGAGATGCAGAAGGGCTGGGCTGAACCATCGTGATGCCCATACTTCCCTTGACTTCCCATGCCCACAATTGCTAGTCTGCAGCCCCAGCCCCTGTGGTTGTTACTTTGGTTTTGTGGCACATGACCTCCTCATCAAAGCCTGCTTTACAGGATAATGTCTTTTAACTAAGGTAAAAATAAAAGACATGCCCGCCTTTTGGAATAGCCAATCCCATGAGGTTGTTGCTGGTAATCCGGGCTGCACAGAAGCCATGGAGTGTGATTGCTGCTCGCTACTGAGTCAATGAAAAAAAAAATCCACTACATAATCTCCATAGCTTCTTCTAGCATCTCACTCTCCCCTCCCTTCCTCCCCTACACCAGGTTACACTCAAGTGGAGACAAAGGAGAGAGAGAAGGGCTGGGCTAAAGAGGCAGCAGTGCTTCCAGGAGGCAGTTTTCTGTTTGGTCTAGCTTGGGGAAGCGTCTATTTGAGAACAGACAGAAGTGCCCTGTCTGAGGCTGGGACAGACGTTCTCCCAGGGTGTGTGGTCTTTCTGCTTCTATCCAGGAAAGCGCCCTCCTGGGATGCTGTCCATCTCTAGCTTCCTCTCCATATGGAATTGTTTTACCATAATGTTGTTGCTGGCCGACTTTATAAACTTGTGAAATGATTTCTAAATTGCAGTCTGAAGTTCGCCCTTTTGGGAGGAAGGCTGTGTTGTTGGTGGTGGAGGGGAAAGAAACTTGAGGATAGAGTTGTTGGTTTGGGTTACTTGGTTTGGAGGTATCTTTTTTTTTTAATAACCAGAAAAATGACAGGATGCTGTGGTTATCTCTTGCCCATTGTATCAGTTTTCATTTTTCTATTCTTTTCTTCAGTTCTTTCATTCCAACCTATTAAACTCCTATCTCCTCTGCACAGGGTCTTTGCAGGGCTTGACAGCTGTTTTGCCGTAACCCTGCACAGGACCGGTGTTGCAGCTGCTACATCTTTGTGGCTGATTTCTGTTGCTTTACAAATGTGCTCTTGAGTGGAACTCAAGTTAGAGCCACTGTCATCGAGGGACCGAAGTTCTGAGAGGTCCAAACAACCCTCTGAAGGATCCCCACAAATGAAGGCACTAACCATCTTCTAATCAAACTTCACTCCCTTCTCAAGGGTTGATTCACTTGACAGCAGTCATCAACACTCTTGGAGAAATATAGAATGAGCTCAAAAAGGCATTCGTAGTTTTTGTTTTTATTAAAAATCTCTTCCATCTGCACTCTAGTCGCTTTAAAGCCTGGCCTCACTTTGTAAGGGCTTCTCTGGTGGCTCAGATGGTAAAGAATCTGCCTGCAAGGCAGGAGACCTGAGTTCAATCCACGAATCAGGAAGATCTCCTGGAGAAGGGAATGGCTACCCACTCTAGTATGCTTGCCTGGAGAATTCCAAGGATGGAGGATCCTGGTGGGCTACAGTCCATGGGGATGCAGAGAGTCGGACATGACTGAGTGACTAATACTTTCACCTTCACTTTATAAGGCTCTACCTTGTTAACTGATGCTGGATCGAGTGGCTGCTTTAGCATGAGTTGGGGTTGAGGAGCGGAGCTGAGATGGAGGAGAAACTGATGTTTGTCAATGGATGTATCCAGTGTGTACAAATCATAAATTCCTCTGTGTATAAAGCGAGGAGTGACATGTCTCTCTCCTTACTTCCTTTGCAATGATTTAGGAAAAATTGCACACACGTGTAGCATGTGTGTGTGTGTGTGTGTTCTCATTCAGAACCAGTTGGCCTGTTTGTAGATTGTTAAACACCTCACCTTTCCTCCTTTCTTTCTCCACCTTGTGTGTCAACAGATCTACCAGAATTGGTGAAAGAAGCTGAAATGTAAACCTTGATGGAAGCTAGTCTGAGATACACGCCTAGGTTATAAAACACAATCCTTAAATATCAGTATAAGTCAGAATCACCTGGACAACTTGTCACAAGTAGATTCCCAGGCCCCATGACCAGAGTCTGATCCAGGAGGTTTGGGATGAGACTCAGGAATTCACATTTTAATAAGCCCTTTGCTCTTAAACATTCTTAGTCTTTAATAAGAATAAGGTGATTCTAATGCAGGTGATCCTAAACTACACTTTGAAAATCACTGTTGGAGAATTGCTTGGAAGGACCCTGGTACTGTCTAAAACCCATACCCTTGGTTTGTGGATGAAATTAAGGAAGCCAAAAGAAGTGAAGTGACTAGGTTGGTTAGCTAGTTAGGGCAGAGCATGGCCAGAAGTGAACAGCACTCTGGGCCTTTCCCATCACTCTCTGTATAGGGGAGCAGGCTAATAGGAAGTGAGCTTGCTTTGCAACAGAGTAGATTGAAATTAGACACAAGAAAGAACTTTCCTGACAGTGAGGTATATGGAGGAGCCGACAGCACTTCCTTTCTCAGGGGATCTTAATTAAAGAAAGATTCTTATCAGGTATGGGCACTTTGGGTGCAGAAACATCTGGTGACTTCGCATAAAAGGGATCAGAGACCCTTCACAGAGTTCTGTGGCACCTGGATTTTGACCTTGTCAGCAACATAAGGCCAGTGGTCCAGGAAGCCTGAGGTGTAGTCCTACCTCTGACAAAGACAAGCTTGTGACATTGGGCCACTCACTCAATTCTTGGCCTTCATTTCTTCCCTGGGAGATAAATGCAGTTGCATTAGATTGCCTGTAATTTCCGAGGAGCCATCATTTTTATTTTCCACTGTAACTCCCTCACCAAAACTCACACAACACTGGGACTTGTTTGTTGGCTGAACAAGTTCATCAGTTGAATAAAAAACTACTCATTATTGAGTATCTAGAAGTTCTGTCTGCCAATTCTCCCTTGCCTAGGGCGTTTTTAGTCTCTGTCTGACAGGTCCATAGTGAGCCTCCCTTTTGATACTAATTTACATATTTAAAGGGGTCTAAGCTGAAACTCCAGTACTTTGGCCACCTCATGTGAAGAGCTGACTCATTGGAAAGGACTCTGATGCTGGGAGGGATTGGGGGCAGGAGGAGAAGGGGACGACAGAGGATGAGATGGCTGGATGGCATCACTGACTCGATGGACAGGAACTCTGGGAGTTGGTGATGGACAGGGAGGCCTGGCATGCTGCAATTCATGGGGTCGCAAAGAGTCGGACACGACTGAGCGACTGAACTGAACTGAATTTCAGATGAGGGCTTCCCTGCTGGTTCAGTGGTAAAGAATCTGCCTATAATGCAGGAGACACTAGTTCGATCCCTGAGTCAGGAAGATCCCCTGGAAAGAGGCATGGCAACCCACTCCAGTATCTTTGCCTGGAGAATCCCTGGACTGAGGAGCCTGGTGAGCTACCGCCTGTAGGGTCGCAAAGGGTGGGACAGGACCGAAGTGACTGAGCACACACACATATTAAGCACACACACATGTCCCTCCTTGAGAGGGACATGGGTTACAGCTTCAACATCCATGTCCTCTCATGAGTGACTGTTCAGACCTATGGCTGCTTAGGATTACTCCCCGAGCAGAGAAGCCAGACCAGAGTGGCACCTCTCCATCATTGGTGGCCTCTGGTCACCAGTCCCTGTGCCCCCTTCTCATGGGGCCACCCCTTTGATGACCTCCCTCTGTTCCTTTCAGAAAGCGGATCTGGCCGTGGCGGGCCTCACCATTACTGCGGAACGGGAGAAAGTGATTGATTTCTCAAAGCCATTCATGACTCTGGGAATTAGCATTCTTTACCGAGTTCATATGGTAAGAGATTTATTTTATAAGCATTTATGGCATTAGAGTTATTTGCATGCAAACACTGAGTTATATGGTAATAATGAATGACTCACAGAAATATTTAGATTTCAAGACTTAAATGCAAATGTGCCAGGCTATTTTCTCCCCCATCAGCTGTGAGGACTTGCAAACAGGAGGAATGGAAAAGTCACACTTGAGGGCTTTCCAGTAAAAATAATGCTACTGCCTCACTGAATAGGGATGGCCAAGAATGATCATTCAACCCTTGGTTCATAGAGTGTTGGCAACTGGACCCGTGGGTTACTTAGGTTCCTCCAAGGTGGTGGGTCCCCAGCCCAGATGAATCACCCCAGATTTCTCAAAGCCTTTGGCAACCTTCAGATCTGCTTCCCTTCATTCTGAGCATTGCACCTACTGAGGCAATGCAGACTCCCTCTTTTGATTATCTGTACTGGAGAATAAAGAGCAGGTAATGTAATATTACTTATAGCTTCTTCTGCCTCCCTTTCAAAAGGAAGGACTAGACTGAGTATAAAAATGAGTTTGTAAAAGCTCACCCATGGGCAGCAGGGGCTGGATGCGACGTCAAAGTTACTGGCTGGTGGGGGGAGCATCCGGAGAGGGAATAGTAACCCTTATCCAACCTGGCTCTAAGCACACATCTATTACATGGATTTCCCCAATGATCTAGTCACTTTAGGCATCCAAGGTCATGCTAACTTGATGTATTCTAGCAGCCGGCACCACAAAGCTGCTCAACAGAGAGGAACCCAGAGCTCACCCCATATACCTGCTAAAGACCCTCCACCCTTCTGAGCCCCTCCCAGGCCCCAAGTCTCAGCCCTGGGAGAAAGGAGTTTTCTATATTTGCAGCCCCAGCCAGGGCATCAGGATCTGTGGCCCGTTTCTCCAGGAGGAAGGACTTCTTGTCTCAGAGTCCACTCGGACAGCTCAGAAGACTACTGTCCTGGGCTGGGCCTCAGTGTCCATCATCATTGCTGCCCAGCTTGGACAAAGAGGCTACATCATCTGGAAGACGAGACGGCATCAAAATCCCAAGCTGTCTGGGCTAAGCCAGATAGAAATGTGAGGATCTGGTCATAATCACTGCGATGATGGCTGTTTCTGTCTTATGAATGAAGGGGGATTTTGATCCTTCCTCCTGTCTTTTCCATGATAATGATAACTCCCATTCACTGAGCACCTCCTGTGTGCCAGACACTCTTCAGGCCCCTGTATGTGGGCTGTTGTTACAGATTGATTTGTGTCCCCTCAAAAGGACTTGTGAATTGGGTGACCTTATTTGGAAATAGTATCTTCACAGATGGAGTCAAGTTAAGATGAGGTCATACTGGAATAGGGGATGTGGAGCTAATCCAATGACCAGTGTCTCTATAAAGAAGTGGGAAATTTGGACACAGACACCCAGAGGAGAAGACAGCTGCTAAGTCGCTTCCAGTCGTGTCCAACTCTGTGCGACCCCATAGACAGCAGCCCTCCAGGCTTCCCCATCCCTGGGATCCTCCAGGCAAGAACACTGGAGTGGGTTGCCATTTCCTTTTCCAATGCATGAAAGTGAAAAGTGAAAGTGAAGTCACTCAGTCATGTCTGACTCTCAGCGACTCCATGGACTGCAGCCCACCCGGCTTCTCCATCCATGGGATTTTCCAGGCCAGAGTACTGGAGTGGGGTGCCACTGCCTCCTCTGCTTGATACCTGGAGACAGCTTTCCATCCAGCACCATTTCTTGAGCCCCACCACCACCACCCTGACCCATTCTCCTCCCACAGCTGAGCTCCAAAGGAGGATCCAAAAAGACAGAGACACAGTCTTCCTCCAAATGGCATTTCTATGGCCAGGTCACATGACTAGGCTCTGGCCTTGATTTCTTGATTAAGGCCAAAGGCACTAGAGCACCGCCCATGATCAGATGGGCTGAGAGGAACCATATGAGTAAAAGCACATCAGCACGAGTGTTTTCACCGCCTGGGAACATCTGCGACTAGGCCACCTCCACCACCAGGACACCACTGTCCTGAATATCACCTCTGGACATCCTTAATTGGATCATTGGCCAAATGCTTCCTACCAACTGCACACCTCAGACTGTATGAGCTCGTCTGCATTCGTTCTGGGATGTGAAATTTTATGTGTCAGCTTGGAGAGGCTCTAGTGCCCAGATATTCCGTTAACCCCTAGTCCAGATGATGCTCCGAGGGTCTTTTGTAGATGCGATGAACATCTATGATCAGTTGACGTCAAGTAAAGGAGATGACCCTTGATAATGTGGGTGGGTCTCATCCAGTCAGTGAAAGGCCTTGAGAGCAAAAGCAGGTTTCCTAAAGCAAAGGGAATTCTGTATTAAGGCTATCACATAGACATCCTGAGTTTCCAGCCTGCCCTACAGATTTGGGACCTACCAGCTCCTACAATCACAGGAACCAATTCCTTGAAATAACTCAGGTAGTGCTACGTGTAAAGAATCCACTTACCAATGCAAGTGAAGCAAGAAACACAAGTTTGATCCCTGAGTTGGGAAGATCCCCTAGAGTAGGAAATAGCAACCCACTCCAGTATTCTTGCCTGGGAAATCCCATGGACAGAGAAGAGCCTGGTGGGCTACAGTCCACAGGGTCACAAAGAGTCAGACATGACTGAGCGTGGCATACACACACACACACACACACACACACACACATCCTCCTCCTGGTATTCTCGTCTCTCTGAAGAGCCTTACCCACACAGTTCCCCTGTCTGATCAACGTTCCTTCCCTCTCCCTGCCGTTTTACTGAGGCACTAGTGTGTCACACAGCTGCTCAGATCTAATTTCTAACAGGGGGCCAAGCTGAGCAAAAATTGAGTGCTGGCGTGAACAGCTCACACTAAGCAGAACTGACGGTTTATGCGTTTATTCAACAAATATTTACTTAAATTCCATGTGTGCAGCAGAATGCTTAGAAAGCATCAAAAAGTGAGCTGGGGAGAGGACAATCCTGAATTGACTAAACTGGGGGAGACCTGGTTAGAACAAGTCTGAGATGAAGTGTGCAGAGTCTGAGACAAAAGAGGTTGTCAGAAACAGCTAATACCAAAGGGGAGCCCAGCAGAGTTCACCGTGAGTGCCACTGTCTAAAATTATTTTACATAGAGAAGCCTCTCTGACACAATAAGTGTTAAGCTGATGAAATTAAAGTTGAATACTGGGTGTTTATTATTTTGTAAATTTTCTCTAACTGATAGTTCTCTGTGAGCAATATGATTTATTTTAATGTAGTTTATAATCTATAATGACCCAGTCTCTTAGCTCTATATCCAAGGTCACCTGAGTCGTGAGTGATAGTTACCAAAAAAGTGAGCATCTGGTGAAAATCAAACCTGTGTGCAAAAGTGAAAATAATTAACACAAGGTATAAATGCCTGGTTAGAAATTCTTCAGAACCTTTCAAAATAACAGGTGGTGGCAGGTATATCTCAAGTCGAAAGATAATCAGAAGTAATTTGTGCCCTTCCAGCAATCTCAGATTGTCTAGGTTCTTTCTTGAACATGGATCATCACAAGTTGATTGTGGGATATTTTCCTTCCTCTCAACCTTGGGATATGATCTTTTTCTGCCAGGCATATCCGGGATCAGAACCAGAAGACTGTTTTGCTCTTCGACCTCTACTCCCTGCCACACAGAGGCTGGCTTTGACATTCGTTATTATCAATCTCTCCTGCTTATTAAAACCCCCTCTCTGTTCCTAGCATCCACATCACCATTCTCTCCTGCTGTGCCTCCTGTCTCTCTGATTATTGCCTTCTTTACCATTTCTCTTGATTCTTCTCTCTCTGCTTGCCACTTAAATGTCTGTGGTCCTTTTCTATTCTCACTCTCCCAATTCTCTGACTGGATAATCTCACCTGTCCCCAGATCTGTAAATCTAACCCTGACTGCTCCCCTGAATTCCAGAAGCATATTTTCAATACATTACTAAGTCATCTCCAGACTTCCCAGGTGGCTCAGTGATAAAGAATCTGCCTGCCGATGTGGGAGCCACGGGAGATATAGGTTCGATCCCTGAGTCAGGAGGATCCCTGGAGGAGGAAATGCCAACACTCTAGTATCGTTTATTCATTATATATCATTATTCACTTGTATCATTATATCAGAGGGGCCTGACAGGCTACAGTCCACGGAGTCACGAAGAGTCAGACATGACTGAGCAACTGGGCACACACGAGGCGTCTCCACATGGATATCTTACAGGCACCTCAAAAACAGGGACACAAACATTTGGCATATTCCTCCCTCCTCCCCTCTGCCCCCTCTCAAGTCACAACATCTCCATCCAGCCACCTGAGCCGCCCTGCACTTGTCTTTCCTCAAATGTCCATTTGGTCCACTCACGTCCTAAGCAATCTTCATAGATACTGTCTTTCACTCTGCCTTGGTTCAGGCTCTCCTCATCTCTAACATCAACTGCTGCATTCCAGTGGCCTGTATCCTCCTTGAAGGCAGGTGTTTCTTTTCTTTTCTTTTTCCAGGTTTTTAAAAAGTACTTTGTTTTAAAAAGTACTTTCTGTTTTAAAAAGTACTTTCTCTGGTGGCTCAGAGGTTAAAGCGTCTGCCTGCAAGGCGGGAGACCCGGGTTCAATCCCTGGGTCGGGAAGATTCCCTGGAGAAGGAAATGGCAAGCCACTCCAGTATTCTTGCCTGGAGAATCCCATGGACGGAGGAGCCTGGTAGGTTACAGTCCATGGGGTCGCAAAGAGCCTTCCCTTTCTTTCTTTTTGGCCGTGCTGGGTCTCTGTGGCTGCACGTGGGCTTTCTCCAGCTGCGGTTAGAGGGGGCTACTCTCTAGTTGCAATGTGTAGGCTTCCCCTTGCGGTGGCCTCTCTTGTGGGATACAGGCTCTAGGGCCCTCAGGCTTCAGTAGTTGCAGCACACAGGCTCAGTAATTGTGTTGCATGGGCTTATTTGCCCTGAGGCACGTGGAATCTTTCTGGAGCAGGGATCATTGAGCCCGTGTCTCCTGCATTGGCTGGCAGATTCTTTGCTGAGCCACCTGGGAAGCCCCAGTATCATATGGTATTAGACTATGCATTTTTATGGGATGATTTTTGGTATGGAAAATGTCATCATCCTAAACAGGCAGCATTTACTTGAAAAGTATAGAAGAAAGAAAGGAAAGAGGGAGAGGTGTAAAGGGATCTTGTGATTCTGTGAGCAATGAGCACCACTTCTCTTTGTGGCTCACGGCCAAGCATCACTGACTCCCAGGAACCTGGCTTCTGCCAGGAGGTCCAGTATTCTAGGCAGCAGGATGAGTGACCCGAATTGATTTCTTCCTTTTCTTTCTGGCCTGTACCCTGTTGGTCTGAGAACAAAAAGCGAGTGAAAGCAGATGTTGGGGCAGCTCAAATCCATTAACAGGTCAGGCCTGCCATAGCTGCCACCTGAACCCCTTACTCCATCCCGCCCTGATGCCTGTGCATCCCACAGACAGCAAAGCACCCTCCTGAGAAGGCCTCAGAACCCCTGACCCAGGCCAGATGAGCTTCCAGGTCAAATGTTGAGGGCCCAGCCTTTAGAATCTGGAGTGTCCCCTTGTACTCCACAGATGGGAGTCCAGTGACTGGGGACATCAGAAGTTCAGGACTCTCTTCATTTCCTTGGCATATTAGCTCATTTGTTATTGAGAAGTTCAGTATGTAACATAGCAGTATAACCCCAAGGGCATTTTGCAGTCGAGGGGGTTTCACAGAATTGTGCATTTTGTAGTCCAGCGTTTTATAGAACTGATGCATACTATCAGCTCCCAAATCTCTGTGAATGGAAGGGAGAAGAGCACAGAAAATCAAAAGCATTCATATTTGATGTTAGAGTATGTCATGTAGTTTTCTCTCTCTTATTTTTCTACAGCAGCAATTTGCCTAATGATGTTTTGCTCAGATTAATATTAAAGTAAGTTTGTATGCCTCAAGCACACAGACTGTTGGAGCAAGGCCTCACCAGAGCATGCCAGAAGCCAACCTGGGGTTTGACATTTGGCACATAGAGCCCCAAAATGGAAAATCAAGTTTAAAAAATTCAGCATCGATATATTCAAGGAGGTTAGGTACATGTCCAGGATATTTGCATGTTGACTAACATCATCTGACGCCTCGTTATTCATGAAGCACTTTCACATAACAATCTCTGGTTTACTACAGCAACCCCCAAGGCAGACAGTAGACTTCTTGTTTCACGCAGAAGGATTCTGAGGTCAGTGGTGGCCAGTGGTGCAGGGGAAAGAAGAAAGATGGGGCAATGGTGGGGGTAGCATGGAACCCAGGTTTTCAGTCTCCAAGTCCAGACACTTCCAATGATCTGTCTTTATGGTATAGTAGGTATATTTCCTTGTGTCAAGGACATGTGTTAGGTGATCTTTCAAGATCCTTTCTAATCTGATGATACTGTCTATGATCCCATGTAGTGCCCTGAACCATCCAGAGCATCTAAGGCTCCCTTGAAAATGTGAGTTAGTGAGATTTCCCTGATGGTCCAGTAGTTAAGAATCTGCCTGCCCATGCAGGAGACATAGGTTCGATCCCTGGTCTGGAAACTAAGATCCCACATGGCTCAGGCAACTAAGCCCATGAGCCACAACTACTGAGCCTGCAGGCCACAGCTGGAGAGAAGCCCCAACTTGCCACAGCTAAAGAAAGCCCACAGGCCCCAAGCAAGTGCCCATGTGCTGCAACCAGGACCATCAAAAATAGGTAAACAAATACACAAGTTTTTAGAAAATATGAGTTAATTATTTTCCCCTGCGATGTCCTGCTCCATCTTTCAATGACAAATGTGAAAGTTTGACACTTTGTTCTTTTTCTCTTCTTAACCCTTGGCAAGAATCGTCTCTCTAAAGAAAAGTTTTTTAAAAAAAAGCAAACAGTGATTAAATTTAAAAATGAGCAAGAAATCAATGTCAACATTAAATTAACACCTGGCATTTTTTCTGGATGTATTTTTCAAGAAGGTCTGTTTCATCTCAGAAAGACTGTCTAGGAAAATGGAGAATAATACTTAGTAAACCAATGAATCATTTCTAATACTGCTTAATACCCTGTTATAAGAAAATAGAAAATGAATAAAGTTCTATTCCTTAAAACTAAGTAACCTGATAGCCCATATAATGGAAGTATATGGTTCTCTGGATGTATAATCACATTACTCTTGGTTACTTATAGAGTGCTTCTCTCTCAAGAAGCTCAAGGATTTTATCAATGTTACTATAGTAATTCTCACATCCCCAACTTCATGTTGATTGCGGTGTTCCACTTTCTGGAAGAAGAAAACAGCACCCAGAGAAGTCAAGGTCAGGACCAGGTTTAGAACTTAAGTCTTCTAGTGACAGATTTCCAATCAGCAAAGTGAAAATAGATATACCAGCATCTGGATTATAAAGGCAGCAACCCCATCTGGGTGTTTTAAGTGAAGAGGAATTAATTGCTTCTTTTTTCCTCTTAGAGTCAGAGGCGGGAAGTGCATGCTAAACCAAAATATCAAGACCGTCCACTGCAGACACACTGAGGGAGTTATCCATGGGTTCCTAGGGTGGACCAAGAATCTCCTCCTTCTGCTTCTTCCAGAAGGATTCATGGAGACTTCATCTGTCTTATCTGTTTCTTCAGCCCTAAAGAGTGTTTTATTGACCACTGATGACAACTGGTAGTGGAAAGAAACCTCTGTATCAGTGGCCATTTAGTTCTACAGAGTGGCAAGACCACATGGAGGACAGGAGGAGCCTCTGTCATTGGTTCTGCTGGAGAGGGAAGAGCGCTGCTGGAGGAAGAGCAGGAACAGCACTGATGTCCCAAGTCTGTGTGTCAGGAAGTGGAGGGTGCCCAGCCCTCACACAGACACAGGAGAACCCACTGCACATCTGAGCCACTCTGTCTTGACTTCTTTGGGAAGGCTGAGGTGGAACTGAGTTCCAAAGCTTGCAATTACCGGCTTCTAAGAGCCAGCCTTCCAGAAGAGAGCCTGGTATTACCCTCATCACTTCCTAGGGAAGCCCTGGGGAAACCCTCATGATTCATGTATTATAACCCACAAAAACTCTAGGAGTTATAGAAAGGGAATGTGGCCAGATGGAATTCTCCCTCCAATCATCTTTAGCATGTGCTACTACAGGACGGAAAATTGGATTTCTTGTCCATGAGAGAGGACTATAAAGGCAGTTCCCTATTTTGTCATACACCCCCACCTCTCTCACGTATGGCTCCCATTAGACAGTTGTTGTTCAGTTGCTAAGTTGTGTCTGACTCTTTGTGACTGCATGAACTGTAGCCCGCCAGGCTCCTCTGTCCATGGGATTTCCCAGTCTAGAGTACTGGAGTGGGTTGCCATGCCCTCTTCCAGGGGATCTTTCCCACCCAGGGATCAAAGCTGAGTCTCCTGCATCGGCAGGTGGATTCTTTACCTCTGAGCCACCAGGGAAGCCCATTAAACAGAGGGAGGAGCCATCACTTATGTAGCACTTACTGTATGTTAAAACAGTGCAAGAGGTAGGTTTTATGATTACCTCCATGCTACAGAAGAAGACATGGAGACCTAGAGAGCTTACGTAGCTCACCCAGGATCCCATAATTGTATATGGTACAGCCAGGATTCAGTCCTGGACAGGCTGACTCCAGAGTCTGTGTGTCAGTTCATTACCTGTCCTGTACTACCTGGCCCCAATGTCCTTATGTATTTGGCTCCAGACTCTGGGCAAGCAATTACTTTCTTACTATAATGTCATTTCTTCCAGTAAATGTGCAATGAAGTATCAGTGAGGTTATGGATTTTTTTAAGGATAAGAGGAATTTTCACCAGGCAAGAGCAGATTAGTTCCACTTGGTAACTCCATGAACAGCTCCACTGCTGACATGCAAAGGGCCTCGCCACTTAGGGATTGTAGTCAGTTGGTGGCCAGCCCCATCTCGCTCACCATCCGACAGCATCCGTGATGCTGGCTCTGATGTGGTCAGTCTGAAGCACAGTACAAAAATCAAGGAACCAGTTCCCATTTTGGTGCCATCTAATTTGCAGCCCCATTTACAGGGCTTGGCTTGACCTAGACATTTGGGGCATAGACTCTGTATCACCAATTATCTACCTTCAAAGTGGTTGTCTTCACCAGAAAGAACAGGCCCAAAGTGTAGTCGACAGAGACATGTATAAATCAATAACAGAGTCCCCATAACCGATGGTTTGTTGTCATTCACTCACTCAGTCATGCCGATTCTTTTCGACCCCATGGACTGCAGCATACCAGCCTTCCCTGTTCATCACCAACTCCCAGAGCTTGCTCAAGCTCATGTCCATTGAATTGGTGATGCTATCCAACCATCTCATCCTCTGTCACCCCCTTCTCCTGCCTTCAATCTTTCCCAACATCAGGGTCTTTCCCAATGAATCAGTTCTTCACATCAGGTAGCCAAAATACTGGAGTTTCCACTTTAGCATCAGTCCTTCCAATGAATATTCAGGGTTCATTTCCTTTAGGATTGGCTGGGTTGATCTCCTTGCTGTCCAAGGGACTCTCAAGAGACTTAAATGATGATGGGTATAAATAAATAATGTTTAGAGTACTTTAAGGGGGCGAGATCAAGTAGGTTGGGATTCTGTTGGCATTGGGGAGAAAGCGTGGGATTAATTAAGGAGTTTATTGAAGCAAATTGTAAAGATACAACGGAGAGGAAGATGTGGTACAGCTGCCGTTTGAAAGAAGGAGAGCACGGCATCCCTATGGCACAGCTTGACAAATGAGCACCAGAGAAATTGAAACCATCACCAGTGATGTGAGCACGGCACTTAACCTCCTTGGGTCCCATTTCTTCCATCTGTCAATATGGAGAACTGAGTACTGAAATCCAAAGAACATAGTGAAGCATTTTGAGTTCTTCTGAAGAAAAGCATCACCATCATATATCCATATATCCACTGGGTTAAGGAAAACCTGTTATTAGGAGGAAATGCCAGTAGCATGTGACTCCTGATCTACCCTCAGCACCAGGAACTCAGATATCTGCTGGGAAGGAAGCAGTCAAAAGCATCCTCATAGAAAAAAACGGGAGGTGTTCAGAGCCTTGCAAGTAACATACTTCTCTTTGGCATCATAAAAACAGCTTGGGCTCAGTCCAAGCCTAGTCTGTGCAAGCCCAGACCCACATCTCAAATGACTGCCCATTCCTTGCTCTTCTGCTTGGCGTCAGTCAGTCACACATGGAATCAGATGTTGCCTTGCCAACGTGACTGATATATTTCCAGGGGAGCTCTGTTTATGTCTTGATCCTTGTTTGTGTGATGCTCTATGTTTTATAACTTAAGTCTCCAGGAGTTTTTCCCATGGCTGTGCATCATTTCTTATCACCCATAACCAAATATGGCAGCTTTAAATAGCGCTGTCATTTTCCTCAATTTCATTCATTGTGATATAATCAGGGATAGATTTCTGACACTGAGCATCTAATGGGGTTTCAGATTCAGAGAGCAACAATGAAATAATTTTTTTCTCCTGGATATCTCTCAGTTGGGAGACACAGAGTGAAGTAGTCATGAGTGACAGGTGTAGAATTCATGTACGTTTGCCCAGAGAAGCTCCAGGGGATAGAAGGACCCCAAGAGAGGCCCAGACTAGTGATCTTCAGCAGCAGGAGTGTAGATGTAATGAGCATCTTCATCCCCTTCTGGACTCAGTCTGTCTCTTCCTGTGTCTGCACTGGCTCTTCGGATGATGGTGAAGGCATGGTTAGTCCATGACGGACACAGGAATGACTAACAAGGGACTCCAATTCCACTATCTTGCGGCCTTCTTCCTGTTACACAATTTACATAGTGATAGGGCCGTACATACTCAAATGGTCTTCTCCCTGTTTCTCTCCTGTTCCCCTGGTCACTGGGCTTTGTCCTTCAAGTTGTTTTATTTTCCCAGTCACCTGAGTGTTCTCTGCAGCTCAACATGAACACACATGAGGCAGAGAAATTGCAGTTGGTATCAGAGGGCAGTTCCCTGGTCTAAGCCACATTGGGAGAGAAGTCCAATTTCAGACAGACCACCCCAGGGGGCACTGTCACACTGATGAAAGACTTCAGGATCCAAGAACCAGTGCCCCACTGGCAGAGGGTAAGCTTTGACTTCTTCACTCTGTACCCTCTGGACTGTGTCCTCAGTGGGAGAATAAAATTATACTCCCAAGTGCTTTGGGAATTTGTCTATTGGCTCACTGGAAAGGGATGGAGAACTCACCAGAAGAGCAGTTGAAAATCAGCCACAACTGGGGTTTGTGCAGACAAAACAGGGCCTTGCTGCATTGTCTCCCCTGCTCCTTAGATGCTGCCTTGGGGGCAGCTGTTGTTACCTGCAGTTTCTCAGCATTATCTCATGGTCTGGCTGTCCTTGGATAACAAAAGCCCAGACAGCTGATTGAGATCAACTCAGTGTTGGCATAGATAGCTCCCCTTGTTGTCTCTGGGAACCCCAGTACAAAATGACATACCTTGATATTGACAGCAGGTTGTGCCATGACTGACATGTCCTTGAACTTGAAAGTTTACCTGTTCATAGCACTCCTGAGCTTAATACTGGTTTTCTATCCTATCCATGGACCTCCTAGATTCCTGGAATCATAAAGTCATATCATTTTCGATTTAGAATGGTCTTCAGGGAGCATCTGTTCCAGTGGTTTCATAGTAAGTGGAAGAAGCAAGCCTGGTTCAAGACCAGGGCAGCAGTGGGAGCTGCAGAGTGGGACCCTGTTTTGAGTGAACAGCCACCACTCAGCTCCAGCTGGTTGTGAATTAGTCCCAGTGTGGCCAGATCACCCATTTTTAAAGCCAGAAATCTGGATTTTTCTGTGAAACATCCTAGTCACTTAATGTTGACAGCTTATCAAAATGAGTAAACACTACAAGTCAGCAAACAAGTGGTCTGTGGGCTGCAGGTCACTAGGGTATCACTTTTGATCTAGGTCAGCTCCAGTGGAGTCTGGAGTTGGGTGTGCACTTGCCTGAGACCACACTGCTAAAGACCAGAAGCAGACTCTGGAATTCCTTCCTTCTCATTCCATCTCACTTTCCTGCAGAAAATGCCCCCCGCCAGAGTGTGGTCTCCAGGTTTCTGGCTGGTTCTTGGCTCTATCCTTTGGCTCCCATCACTCTGCCTGGCCTAGGAACAACCATGTTTTTCCACAGCATCGTGGGCTGCATCAGATGCCCTGGGCTTTGTGACAGCAAGCATGCATTTGAGTCCCAGTTCTTCCACTGATGAGCTGTCTAACCTTGGACACATCTCTTGAATGCCCTAGGGCTTTGATTTCTTTCTGAATACAATGAAAATAAGAATCTGGGCACTTCACAGCATCCAGTTTGAGGTTTACATGAGAAGGTCTCACTGTATGTGAGATCACCCAGCAAACCAAAAACCAAGGATGCCTATCAAATTAGCATCCTCGTAAGAAAGACGTGAGTGGCAGAGAGGGGGCTACATGTCCTTGGACATCAACAGCTCAAAAGTGCTTCAGAGCCCATCCACGCTGCCCCTAGAGGACATGGGGACGCATATAACGGACACTGAGGGCTGTTCTATTGCCCAGCACAGAGCCTGCTTCATCCTAGGAAGTGATGAGACCCTGGGCCGTTCTTTAGTTTCATCTACTGAGTTAAGGGCAATGTAGATGTTTCAGAGCAGACCCTCTACACCTTCAGCCCCTGTGTCATTTACACCAGTCACCCATAACCCAAGGCAGTGCAGTCTGGGCCCATTCCCAGCTCACCAACCCTCTGCCCTCCCCTGCCCAACGGCTGTGCTGACTGAATGCATACATGAATCTCGTTTCTGTCTCCATTTCCAGGGACGCAGACCTGGCTATTTCTCCTTCCTGGACCCATTTTCTCCGGGCGTCTGGCTCTTCATGCTTCTAGCCTATCTGGCGGTCAGCTGCGTCCTCTTCCTCGTGGCTCGGTACTGGCTTCTCCCCTTCCCTGTCCTCACACCGCCATCTCGTGTCCACCTCTGGGAACTGCACAGGCAGGGGTGGGGAGCAGGAGGGGGCGGGTGGAGAAGACCTTGGTGCCAAACCAGAGGAATGGGAGACAGGCTCAGGACCCGAGCCACTCGGCCCGGCTGTCAGCTGGGCACTGCCCGTCCACCCATCTACGTGCCTGTCCCCTGATATGCACAACACAGACAGGCGAGCTTGTCCGAATTTGTGCCCCTTGTTGCTTACCCCTCTTATTCCCTGGTCTCCAGCCCCCTGCCTTGGGAGAGAGAAGAGGGGAGGAAGGTGGTGGGAAGATTACTCTGATTAAGCGCTCTGCCTTTGGCTGCCCTGGCATCTGTCCTGCCAGGACCTGCCACAAAGTGCTGAGTGACAGGAAACAGAGCCTGCAAATCCGGAGTGGGGAATCGGCAGCCTTGGTGACACAGGCAAGGGAGACGGCCTCCTCTGCAGAGGGCCTGGCCCTTCCCCAGCCCGGTCTGTCTGTGAAAACACAGCTGCCTTGTTGAATGGAGACCATGCAGGGCGGCTGGCAGCAGCAGGGCAGGATGGAAGCAGCGTTGGCAAACAGCGCTGAGTTGAGACACATGGTCCAGTTCCGGGTTCGGGGAGGACAAGAAACCCACCCCCCATCTCCCTGGACATGAGAGAGAGTGTCCCTGAACCCAGGAAGAAGCCAAGGAGCATCCCAGGAGGATGCGCAGAGAGGGTCATTTCTCTCTGAGGCTATGATGGGTTTCAGAAGAGCCCACTTACTATCCAGAGGCAGAGCCAGCTCCCGTGGTTCAGGGTCATTCATACAGATCCCTTTCCTGCTCAGAACTCAGCTGATCACCTCAGAGGAGCCAAGACCCATCAGATTGAGAGTCTAGGGGGCTGACAGTGGCTCTGGTCCAGCCCTCCGCTCTCCTCTGCCTCGGGGCTACAGGGGCAGCGCTGGCCTCTTCTGAGGTGAACGGTCCACCTCTATGGGGTGGGGTCTTCCCCATAAACACGCCTATTCATTGCTCAAGGGGAGCCTGTGCTCCCTCCAGCTAGAAGATGGAACTCCCAGGAGGGAGGTGATGCGTGTATAATTATGGGTGATTTGCATCACTGTACAGAGGAGACCAGGCTTCCCTGGTGGCTCAGATGGTAAAGAATCCTCCGCTTGCAATGCAGGAGACCCAGGTTCGATCCCTGGTTCGAGAAGATCCCCTGGAAAAGGAAATAGCTACCAACTCCAGTATTCTCGCCTGGAGAATCCCATGAACAGAGAAGCTTGGTGGGCTACGTCGGTGGGCTCTCAAAGCACAACCAAACAACTAACACACACACACACCCCATACACACACACCTACACCAGGAACCAACACAACATTGTAAAGTGATTTCCCGCCAGTTAAAAATAAATTTTTAAAAATGAAAATGGAGCCCCAAGGATCTTCGGAGTACAAACCCCTGGGGCAGTTCCCAGCCTGCCCAAGAGGCATGGCATCACCCAGTCCGTGCCTCTTCCAGTGGAGATCAAAGCCAGGTTCAAGAAGTCATTCCCAACCCCTGAGACCCAGCCAAAGGGGAAAAGGCCTTGCTTACAACCTGGTCAACATCACAGGTTGCTGCATGTGATGCTGGGTGCCACCTACCCACCTTGGGCCCGTAGCCATGGTCACTGTCAAGTATCTGTTGTCAGTGTCGACTGGCAAGGCGCGGAAGCTGGCACGCCATCTGACACGTCCCCTCTGCACTTTGCTGGGCTGTCTGCAGCTGCTCACAGGAAGCTGTCTGCCTGAGTGTCGGCTCTGCTGCCCTGGAATTCTCTCTTGTCCTCTTTGATTGAGGCCCTGTGTGTAGAAAGTCATGGTTCTCAGGGGGCCTTGAGGGCCTGGAAGTGGTATTAGGGCATGGCTATCAGATACATATATACACACACACATACACACACACACACACACATACATACATACACAGCCACACAAGACTGCTTCACCCTGCCTGCCACAGCCTGAAGCTTTTCAATCAGCCTGGGGGCTTAAACAGTCCCTCTCTCCTGCCATCCACATTCATACACACACACTGCTCCCCCAGGATCCAGAATTAACGAAAAGATTAACCAAAAATTGTACTAGAGGTCTGATCATACATCATATATATCATACAATATGTGTGTGTATATATATATACACAGACATACAGGTCACTTGATATGAAGAGCTAGTTCATTGCTGGGCAAGATTGAAGGCTGGAGGAGAAGGGGACAACAGAGGATGAGTTGGTTGGATGGCACCACTGATTCAATGGACATGAATTTGAACAAACTCCAGAAGACAGTGAAGGACAGAGGAGCCTG
Organism: Nanger dama; assembly: GCA_917880005.1. Lineage (NCBI taxonomy): Eukaryota > Metazoa > Chordata > Mammalia > Artiodactyla > Bovidae > Nanger > Nanger dama. The sequence goes on from CAKJTW010000014.1 coordinate 31,831,157, forward strand.
GCGTGCTACAGTCCAACATGGCCTTAGCAACTGAACAACAGTAGCAAAATACATATAATATCCTATATGAGTAATATCTGAGGGTAGGGTAATCTGGCCCAAGGCAATAGCTTTCAAACTGGGTTCCCAGGGACGTGGAGGCTCCTGGTAGGCGCGGACACGTGGAGGGGTGGTGAAGAGGCTAGGCACACAGAACTCTGCGGCCTCAGCTCGTCTTCATTCACACCAGCTCCACTTTTCTGTCTCATATATTGTACTTCTGGGTAAGATTTTAGAGGGAAAAGATGTTTGAAAGCCACTGCTCTATGGCAGCCATTCCCAAGCCAGCTGATATCAGAGTCATTCAGGGAGCTTTAAAAAACTTGAATGTCTAAGTCAGATCATCTCAGAATCTCTAGGGATGAGGCCTCGGGAATCTGTAGTTCTGAAGCTCACATCCAACCACCTGTAGGCCTGGGAACCACTGGGGTAAAGCCCCACGGGTATGATCCAACCCCATAGCCCCTGGAAGGAAGGAGGATGTGGGGGCAGAGGCCAGAGATGACACACTGGCCTTGTAATCAGGAACAAGTAGCAGTGAAGGAAATGTGCACCAGCCCTGCAGCACAGCACCTGCAGACTAGGCTGAGCGAAGGGACAGGAAGGCCGGGGAAGATGATGACATCGCGTGAACACACAGACCTGCCCTTCTTGGCATATGTCCAGATGCGTCTCCCACATCAGAGCTGAAGGCTTTGTGTGGGAGGCATGCTAAGGAAGAGGGAGGGCATGCGTCTGGTGGGCAGGAAGTTGGGGCATCAGAGACATCAGAGGTACTGCTGGGAGAGAGGCCAGCGTGAGGCTGTGAGGGACAGTCGAAGGAGCCTGTGTGCCTTGTCAACCCTATGTGCCCGTCACACTCATCCAGGGAGCCCTGAGACATGCTGAGGCCCAGGCCATATCTGGACAAATGAAATCAGAACCTCTGGGCATGGGATCCAGGTATTGGCATTTTTAAAAAGCTCCTGGGTGAGCCTGAAACACAGACAGGGTTGAGAACCAGGGCCGGAGGGAACCACTGGGGCCAGTGGTTTGCAAAGTGTGGTCCCTGGACCAGTGGCATCCCCTTCTCCCAGGAACCTGCAGATTTGTAGGCCTCACCCAGATTTAGCAAATCAGACACTTCAGGGCTGGGGCCCAGCAATCCATGTTTTCACAAGCCTTCTTGGTGATTCTGATGTCAGTTACATTTTGAGAATTTCCACTCTGGGTTGAGAGTTTTCAATCCACGGCTCTGAACAACAGCAAAATACATATAATATCCTATATGAGTACTATCTGAGGGTGGGGTAATCTGGCTCAAGGCAATAGCTTTCAAACTGGGTTCCCTAGGTTCTCTCTGGGGTCACTTCAGGGGAGCAAAAAGACAGAACAAGCAATTCCCAGCCATCCACCCCCATGACTTGATTTATTTTGAAAAATTAAGATGTTTCTTTGATTAAAGTTCCAAAACTGCCAACATAGTCCAACAGAAGGGAGCTGGCTTGCCCAAGGCCACCAGCAGCTACCAAGGTCCAGGGGTCAGGCCAGGAAGAAGAGCACCCCCACCCCCAGCATCCCTTCTTCGAGCCCACCCTCCACGGCGCTGATGTGTGTTCCTTTCTCCCACAGGCTGACCCCATATGAGTGGTACAGCCCCCACCCGTGTGCCCAGGGCCGGTGCAACCTCCTTGTGAACCAGTACTCCCTGGGCAACAGCCTCTGGTTTCCGGTCGGGGGCTTCATGCAGCAGGGCTCTACCATCGCCCCTCGCGCCTTATCCACCCGCTGCGTCAGTGGCGTCTGGTAAGATCCTGGGGTCCTCTGATCAGCCCTGATCCAGCTTCCTGCAGGCAGGGACCTCAGCTTCACCCTCGGACAGCCTCTGTCAGCTCAGAGGGCTGGTGAGGTGGGGTGGGGGAGGTGCAGTGGAGGGTGCTCTTTGTGCCATCTTCTCTCCTTCCCCCTTCCCCCACCTTGGAGATGCGGGAGAGGAGCCAAAGCACAAAAGGAGACCTGGTGAGAAAATGCCTTGAAAGCCCAGGCAAGGCAGTTATAACTTCCTGACCTGAGAATGACTGGCATTTGAGAGGCAGGGCCTGAGAAGTCATGTGCAAATTTGTGCAAATATGCACAGTGTGCAGTAGGAAGTCCTGGCCCTCCCTTCACCAACCCCAAGTCACATCACTCCCCCTCCAGCAGCTTTCTGGAGCTCTGTCCCTCTGCTCCTGCCTCAGGGCCTGCCAGACGTGTCCACCTCAGCAGGTGTAGAAAAATGCAAGCTCTTAGTGGCTCAGAGTTGGACGGGACCTCAGGGTCTAAGTTGACAGCAGGGTCCACAGGGCTCCTGTTGGATCAGGTAGGGCAAAAGGAAGAGGGTGAAATGATTCAAGATGTGGGAAAGTTCCCTGAAAATTTGGAAAAGCCACATAAATGTTTGAACTGATCATTGCTATTAGACCATTCATTGGTGGGGGGGGCAGGAATGAAATATCTATGTAGCCTTGAGAGGCAAGTTCTCCGTCCTCACTTAAAAACCCGCTGTCGGGTTTGGTGTCACAGCTTTTAGGACTTATAGGCGTCATTCTCTCCCCTCCTTCTCAGCCTGTGTAAGCTGGAGGAAAGGGGGAAGGGATGAGGATGCTGGGGATGGTGGCGCATCTGGACAGTTACTTGGGAGTCACTAGACTGGGGCTGATCCTAGCAGGTGGAAACACAGCCGGGACTGATAAGTGACAAATCCAGTAGGATTTGAATCGCTGGGGCAGGATGCTCACCCATTATCACATCCAGCCCAGGAGTCACTGAGCGCATCACCATGGGGAGCCGGGCCTCACGTTCCCCGGCAAAAAGAAGACCTTGGCAGGCACAGTCGTAGAACCCTCCAAAAATCCAGGAAATCTGGGCAGAGACCCGGAGATGAGATGTCAGCTGAAGGTTTTGATCCCTTTCTACCTGGGCTTTTCCTTCCAAAGGGGCATGTGACCATGTGGCTCCAAGTGGGGCTCCATTGCCAGCTCCCTTAACCTGTGAGCTCACACCTCCAGGAATTCCCTCCTCTAAAGGACATCTGCCCTGGTGCCAAGGGGACCACCTGTCCTGCAGGTTGTTGACTCAGCCTGCTGGCTCAGGAGGGCTTTAAATAGCTGGCCCCAGGTGGCTCGGTTACCCTGCTCCAGAGCGTGTGTGGGAGGGAGGCTCGGCCCTCCCCAGCCTAACCCAGGGGTGTTGGTGTGCCCGTCTGCTTCTTGGAGCTCTTGGTTATGAAATCACAGCCTCAGTTTGTTGGCTCCCTGGAGAGTGGGAGGTCAGAGGACCCGGCCTTTGTGACCTAACATGGCATCCTCATCCAGAGCAAGTGACAGAAAATACCATGTCTCTAACAAGAATGCCAGCTTCACAATAAAATGCCTGTTTGGCACAGGAGCAAGGCTCTGTTGACCCCTCTGGAGGGAGCTTGGGTGTGATTTGCTTTCTCAGCAGAGGCGATGGGCTTGCACTGAGCTACTTAGGCTCTTGGAACTGTCCCCTGTGACCAGTGGCATAAACAGCCACATGGCTGTCCAGGGTGGAACAGATGCCAGAGTGTAGCTGTGAGGTTGAGGGAACCTCCCGAGCCAGCTCTGAGATCATGTCCATACCCAGGGCTCATTAACCCACAATAGTGGGTCAGAGCAACTTCCAAACGCTCACCTCCACCTGGGGAGCACTCACCACCACCCCCAGCCTCCTCTGGGGAGACTCATGAGAAACAACTTCCAAGAGGGTGTAAGAACTCTGGCAGGAGCAGGAAAGCCAATTTAATGGAGGGACTCCTGGCACTTACAGGTCACCAGTAGGGAAGGTAGACAAATGATTTTCATCCCATTTGTGATGAAATGGGACTGTCTCTATTTGTCTCTGTATCTCATGCTCATCTCATCCTTTACAGATAATTAATCACTAATGACATGTTATCTGATCTGATCCAAGACAGGTAAACCAGGCATTATTAGGGTGTTCAGTCACTAAGTCATGTCCAACTCTCTGCGACCCCATAGACCATGGCTTGCCAGGCAAGAATACTGGAGTGGGTTGCCATTTCTTCCTCCAGGGGATCTTCCTGACCCAGGGATCAAACCTGACTATCTTGCATCTCCTGTACAGGCAGGTGGATTCTTTACCGCTGTCCCACCTGGGAAACACAAAGCAGGCATTATTATCCCCCATTTATTAGACAAGCAAAAGACCTCAGAGTTGTATAGCTTTCCCCCAAGATCTCACAGATGGAAGTAGACAAAGCCAGAACTAAAACCAGATCTCTTACTGGTGGTCTGGGGCATGGATCTGGTGGGCTGGCATGTGGATGTGCCTGTCAAGTTGATGGGTACACCTGTCACTCCTGGAAGAAAGAGCACAGGCCAAGGGGGTAATGGACTTCTTGCTCTTGCAAACCTACCTGCAAGCTGCCCTGCCGGAGCCCGTGGCAAACACTGTGCCTTTGTTGGCACATGTCTTCATAATGAATTGAAGCCTCATTAATTCAGACTCCACTGATTCAGAATTTGGCGAGTCGCCAGCCTCAGTTATGCTTACATATATCTTTGAACCCCTATAAACAAATGGATTAGAAAGCAGATCCATACTGCTGACCAGATGGTAGAAGTCCTGTTTAACCTACTTAAGTGAACAAACTGGTTTTAATGACTTTAGCGTGTGTGCTGCCTGAGTTGCAGAGCTATTCTAATTTTAAATGAGTTCGATCTACCCAATGAAACAACCTACCACTTTGAAATAGCATGACCTTTGTAAGAGTGTTTTCTAATTCCAACTCCTCAGCGGCTCAAAGGTGCTTGTCATCAGTTTGTCTTGAAGAGCTCCTGCTCTGACGATTTGTGGAACTGGTTTTAGAATACGAATTTCTCCATGTGTTACTTGGCCACGTGACTTTGCTTCTCTGAGCCTCAGTTTCCTCTTCTGTAAAGTCACAATAGAATTTCACTTCCCTGAGTTGTAGGGAGCACAGGAGCTGGAGGGTGTGGCCCTCCATGGGTCCTCAGTACATGGTGATGCTCCTCTGAAGGTCAGCTGCATTGTGAGGGGACAGGGGGTGGGGGAGATGTCCCGGCTGTAGCTCTGAAGAGAGCCCCCAGAGCTGACACCCTTAGCTCATTCACTAGCTCATTGCTCACTGTTTCCCAAGCTGTTTCATGTTCACAGACACACTTATTTTGAGTAGCAACCCAATAATCACCTCCTTTAGGAAATAAGAGAAAGAGAGCCATGGTCTTCTTCGAGGCAATCTCCCAAGCACTGTTCATTTCTGTTGAGATCATATGCCCTGCCTCCTTTCTCTTCCCCCACTAAGCTGAGGGCTCTTTCAGAAGAAGAGGGTCACCTGCCCTCTCCCATGTCACAGCAGGACTGGGGATGGGGGCTAAGACTCCTGGGGGCGCCCGGGCAATGATGACTTCCTGGTCTTTTCCTGCATAGGTGGGCATTCACACTGATCATCATCTCATCCTACACGGCCAACCTGGCAGCCTTCCTGACCGTGCAGCGCATGGATGTGCCCATTGAGTCAGTGGATGACCTGGCCGACCAGACTGCCATTGAGTATGGCACGATTCACGGAGGCTCCAGCATGACCTTCTTCCAAGTAAACCCATATGGTTGCTCACCAGCATCGGGAGCTGGGCAGAATAAAGTTGAGATGTTTGTCGGCTGGAGATAAAAACATCTCTCCTCATCTCATCCTCCCTTTTGAACACCTAGTTTGGAGGTCCTCATGGGACTCATTTTCCCCCCTGCTCCCCAAAATATCCCTGGAACCAGGTCCCCAGAGCATTGGGTTAATGCCAGCCTTGTCCCTGAGTGTTGATCCTGAATGATTAGTGCTGCTTAAGATGATTTTAGTGATCGAAATGTTTTTTAATTGCAATAGTTTCATATTTATTTTAATAAGCATTAGAAAAAATATGTGGTGAAGCTAACCTATACTTTTACTTATATTACTGCATAGGATGAGGCTAATGCATGCTTTAAAATTTTTTTGAGGGTAAATTTTATTAGTAGTACTTAGACAAAGCAAGATTGGAGTAATACACTAATGAATGAAATGTAAGGAACTTTAGATTAAGCTGAACTGGTTTCACTGATCCTAGACTATATAGATGTCATATGGGGACCGTTTGGGCTTCTCTGAGTTTCCCTTGCAAGGCTCAGGAGCGGATCCTGCCACAGTGCATGTTAGCTGGCCAACCAGAGCTGGGATAGACACAGAAATAGTTTGTGTTGGCTTGCAAGATCTCTAGGGAAGCAGATTTCCCTGGAGTCTGTGATTGTCTAGGCAGCCTATGACCCAAGAAGTTCATTTTCACATGAAACAAGTCCAAGGCCTTCAGTTTTCTGTTCTTCGTACATATCTCAGAGCTGCTGGCACAGGGACCATGAAGGCATCGTGCAAACATAGGGTTTGGATAATCCCCCAGAAATCTGTCTCCTTCTTATTTGTACCAAGAAGCCAGCATTGGATATGTGATTGATGGACTGGTTCAGAGTTGGTAGTAAAGGGCTGGCATTCTTCCTTTGGGTGATGTCTCTTAGAAGTCCAGAATGAATCTGAGCTCGCTGCCTCCCAGAAGGACAGTGGAGGATGCAGCCAGAATACCCATACTCACTTTGGTCAGTGTGTGGAGGTTGGCAATGGAAGACCCCGTGAGGGTGGATGAGGCAGATGCGATGATCACACCAGTAGGTAGAGTCTGCAGCACCTTCAGATCCTGTTCCTTTTCTGTCTTTATGTGTGTGTGTGTGCGTGTTTAGTTGCTCAGTTGTGTCCGACTCTCTGCGACCTCGTGGACTGTAGCCTGCCAGGCTCCTCTGTCCATGGGATTCTGCAGGCAAGAATACTGGAGTGGGCTGCCATTCCCTTCTCCAAGGGCTATTTTTTCTGTAAAAGGTATCAGAATCACAACCCTCTCCTGCCATTGAGCAGTGGCAGCTGAGAGATGAAAGGGAACAGGTTCTTGAATGCAAGGAGGGGACTGAGTAGCGGAAGGACCAGGATTTGGGGGACCACTTGGATGCTCTCCTTTCCAGGCCGCTGTCTCCTTTCACTACCCTCAACCTGCTTCCTTGTGTTCCTTTCCCAGAATTCCCGCTATCAGACCTACCAGCGCATGTGGAATTACATGTATTCCAAGCAGCCGAGTGTGTTCGTGAAGAGCACAGAGGAGGGGATCGCCAGGGTGTTGAATTCCAACTACGCCTTCCTTCTGGAGTCCACCATGAATGAGTACTATCGGCAGCGAAACTGCAACCTCACTCAGATTGGGGGCCTGCTGGACACCAAGGGCTATGGGATTGGCATGCCAGTCGGTATGCAGGAGAGGATCAGCCTCTTCGGGTAGCTCCACCCAGGCAGGCTCAGGGCAGCTCAGACCACTGAAGGCAGCCTTCACATCAACAGCCCCTATTTCTAGAACCAATTTCTCAGCGACTTGAGGCGGGCATTCTGAAGGTTTTTTTTTTTTTTTTTTTTAAAGCAAACCCTCATACTTCACGTCGTCAGGGATCAGTTCTCAGTCCTTAGTTAGTGAAGGTTTAATTGATTAGCTTTTTTATAATTGTGCTGATTTCTTTTGGCTGTTCTGGGTCTTGAATGCTGCTCAGGCTTTTTCTGTAGTTGCGGCGAGCAGGAGCTACTCTCTAATTGCGGTGCGTGGGCTTCTCATTGCAGTGGCTTCTCTTGTCGTGAAGCACAAACTCTAGGGCACACAGGCTCCAGTAGTCGTGACAAGTGGGATCTTGCCAGATCAGGGATAGACCCTGTGTCTCCTGCGTGGGCAGATGGATTCTTTGCCACTGAGCCACCAGGGAAGCCCTTGTTAGTTATTAATTGCATGATTACTAAAGGGCACTCAGATGCCCCTGGTGGATTCTTTAGGCCTGTTGTTCTCTCCCCTTCCTGCTCTCTGACCATTTCTCGGCTGGCTGACATCTCTACTAGTGGTGGAAGGGAGATGGTAGGACTCAAGTGAATGAATTTTGCTATTAGTGTCCGTGGTGAAAGGTGTAATATGAAAAGGGATTGATGTGATTGGAAGAGATGGCTTTCAGATCATCTGTGGCTCTCATGGACCCGTCTACTCTGAGTCAGTGTAGATAGCTGAGAGTGAGCAGGAGCGCTCTGATGTAGCTCTGATGAGGCTAGAGAAGCTTGGCTTCCAGAAAGGTATCCCAGCTATGCCTTCTAAAGGCAATGCCTGCTTTAGGCCTTCCTCGCTGATGACTCCTTCACCAGAAGGTGAGGGGGAGCGTGTTAACTGCTCACCATGGTTGTAGCGGAGGTCTGGAAATGTCTTCTAAGTGTTTCAGACACATACCCTTCCCCCAACACCATGGAGAGTCATGTGGCACAGGGCTGACTTCAGACAAGGTTGTCTTGTGTGAGGCAGCAGGGAAAGAAGCAGGAATGGAAGAAATCAGATCATGTGGGGAAATTGATATACAGTACATGCATCTTTGCTATGATCTTGCACAATTCTTCCTCTCTCTCTTTTCTTCTAAGTGTAGTTGATTTACAGTGGTATGTTAGTTTCAGGTGTGTAGCAGAGTCATTCAGTAGACATATATATATTTTTCAGACTCTCTCCCTTTATAGGTTATTAAAACATATTGAGTAGAGTTCCATGTGCTATACAGTAGGTCCTTGCTAGTTATCTATTTTATATATAGTAGTGTTACACCCCTTCTCTGGATCATTACATAACTCAGAACTCTGTAAATTATGGGGCTCACTTATACCAGTATCTTATGAAGAGCATGGCTTTGAGGCAGGCAGATCTGGAAATACACCCTGCTTCCTGACTACAGGACCTTGGACAAGTGATTTAACGTCTCAGAGTCTCATTTATCTCATTTTAAGGGGAAAGTTGCTCAGTCATGTCTGACTCTTTGCAACCCCATGGACTGTAACCTGCCAGCTTCCTCTGTCCATGGAATTCTCCAGGCAAAAATACTGGAGTGGGTTGCCATTCCCTTCTCCAAGGGATCTTCCTGACCTAGGGATCGAACACAGGTCTCCTGCATTACAGGTGGATTCTTTACCGTCTGAGCCACCAGGGAAGCCCATCTCATTTTAAAACCAAGTTTCTAATACCTAACTCAGAGGGTTATTTTGAAGGTTAAACCTAATCAGCTGGTCTCACCACGGTATCTCATCACACTTAGCCTGTTTGGGGGAACATTAGACCCTCCTCATCTTTTCCAGGAGAAGGCAGTGGCACCCCACTCCAGTATTCTTGCCTGGAAAATCCCATGGACAGAGGAGTCTGGTAAGCTAACAGGCCATGGGGTTGCTAAGAGTTGGACATGACTGAGCGACTTCACTTTCACTTTTCACTTTTCATGCATTGGAGAGGGAAATGGCAACCCACTCCAGTGTTCTTGCCTGGAGAATCCCAGGGACGGGGAAGCCTGGTGGGCTGCCGTCTCTGGGGTCGCACAGAGTCGGACACAACTGAAGCGACTTAGCAGCAGCAGCAGCAGCAGCATCTTTTCCATCATTCCCTCTGTTACTTGATCAAAGCAGATGACTTCTTAAAGACTGCTCAGAAACCAAGCCCAGGAACATAGGCAGTAACATGATTCAACTCTTGAACCTTGTAATTTCTGACACTAGTAGTTCTATAGCCCAGAAGCCTCACTTAGGGCACCTGCTTACTCTCCACTTAGCATCATATTTCATTGAGTCCATTAATATTACAGATTGTGGGCCCCTTTGAGAAATTTATTGGTTGACATTTTGTTTAAAGATGGTGGAGTGACCCGCAGAATGAACCTAAGGTGCACCTTGATAATACTCTAGCAATTTAACATATTTAACTGAAATGTCAGGTGTTTCAAAAGTTTTCATAGAGGAAAAACCTATAGAGAGTTGACGCGAAGCTGACTGACTAGAAATTCTCATCGATAACCAATGAAAAAGGGAGGGAAATGCATTGGTTCTGTCTGAAGTGAGGCTGTTTCTGCTTGTATTACTTTAATCTTATTCCACCTGCAAGGCAGATGTGGTCCTTCCCATCCTAGAGGATAGAACTGAGATTCAGGGTTGATAAGTTGTCCAAGGTCACAGAATAGGTGGAGAGAGAAACTGGGCTTGAGCCTAGGGTGCCTGTCTCAAATCTAGCATTTTGCCTCCCAGACCATGTTGACAAAAGGGTATCCAGCTCAACAGAACAGGATAGATGGGGAGGGTGAACTATAAGCTAGCCCAGGTTCTCAGATCAGGCTGGGAAGAGCACTGCAGAGTCTACTGATAAGATAGAATTTAGGTCCTAAAGACAAGCACATGTGTCCTTCTTAAGTGAAAGGTAAGGGTGTAAACAAATAAGCAATGTGATTGGACCCAGGAAAATTAAGGGAAACGGAACAAGGAATGAGATGTGTAGGTAGTTTAAGAGCTAAGTAGGCAAACATGGAGTAAGCAGAATAATCCTTTGCTGGGGCCCTTGGTGTGCTATAGAGATTGGGCTGAAGATGCCTTGAAAACTGCTTGAAATGCCTTGTTGGGTGGATACTTGTTTCTAAACCTGGAATGTTCACTGGTCTCACCATCTAACACCATCTGTTAGTTCAAGTAGCCATTCACTTCAGATGTGTGTTAAGTACCTGCTGTATGTGAGGTGCTGTTGACATTCACCCAGTTTGTGTTCAGTGATAAAGGCTTGGGGTCTGAATGCCCAAGCATAGTTGTATCTATAGCAGGGAAGTTTCTATCTATGGAGTCATGGGCTGTTAGAGTCCTAAGAGATCTGGGAACTGATCTGATTCCTTACCTGTCAAAGGGCAGTCCATGGCCCAGCGGCAGGGCACTACCTTGGAGCTTGTTAGAAATGCACTCTCAGCCGCCACCCTAGACCCATTGAATCAGAGTCTGCAGGGGTCAAATCCCCAGGGGATTCCGATATGCATGAAAGTTTGAGCATAGGCATCTATTTGTTCCAGCTCCTGCCTGTATCCTTCACGAGAGCCCTTTCCCCCAGACTATCTGTCCACAGCAGGCCTTCACAGAGCTTAGACAAGAACCTGGGTAGCTTAGTTGCTTTCCAGACTCTTGACAGCTTTTTCTTAATGATTTCAGACCTCAGCCTGGGCTGGGGCATCGAGCTTTCCATAGTTTTGTTTAAGCCTGTTTCTGTGATTAAATCTAAATTCTGGGACCAGAGGTCCTTGACAGTATTCCATTTGAAAATTAAAAAGAATTGCACTCAACTAAACCTTCTGTTTGAGGAGGTGGGGGAGCAATGTGGACAGGGTGGTGGACAAGGTCAGGGTTCTGGGTCACCCAGCGGGCAGCCATGAGGGTCGGGGATGCCCCAGATGGGTTCTCCATGTAGATAGGGCCACCCCTCTCTCTGGGTGGCTAGTCTCTTATTGGTGGCTGCTCTGGTAAACAGTTGTTGGGTGTAATGTAGTGAGAGTTACAAATGGCAGAGAAACTAATTTAAATAAAGTAGAGAGTAGGCAGCTGATGGACAGCAAGATTTGTGTCACAGAAGATGACACTCTTGGCCTCCCGGAGGCAGGCACATGGGGAGCTTTTGCAACCCGTTACCCACATGCCAGTGGTTCACCCAGGAAGAACACAGTGGCAACCTGGATGGGGAGCTGGGAGGCACAGCTGTCTGTCACTTGACCCACAGTGGGGTCTTGGTCATGGGCTGGGCATGCCAGTCAACATGGAGAGAAGGGAAGTAGAAATACCTGGTGCCCCACTTGGAGCCAGAATGCAGTCCTCTCCACGGAGAGTCCCAGCCTGAGCACAGTGTAGAGCCGTGCTCCTGCGGGGACCCCACCCCCTCCCCTCCTGTGCTACATGGGCGGGTGGTGGGGGGGTGGCAGGGAAGTTGAGAACTGGCCGGGGAGCAGAGAGATGCAGACGGGGCACTCATGTCCTGTGTTTCGGGCTCTCCTGTGACCCCCAGGCTCCGTCTTTCGGGACGAGTTTGATCTGGCCATTCTCCAGCTGCAGGAGAACAACCGCCTGGAAATCCTGAAGCGCAAGTGGTGGGAAGGGGGCAAGTGCCCCAAGGAGGAGGATCACAGAGCCAAAGGTAGGGGCAGCCGGGGCCCCTCCTGCCTGGGAGACCGGAGATGCTTGTCTCTGGCTTCTGAATCCCAGTTCATTATAAATGAAAACAAGCCTCAAAAGGAGCCCAGGGCCAGGCTGGGATCGGCTAGGGTCAGCCTTGTCCCCAGGTCTCGGCTCCCTGTAGGGTATCCACTCCCATCCCTCCTAAGTCCTATGGATGCTAACCCTGCCACATCTTGAGTCCAGTCACTTCTGCGCCAGCACCACCCCTTCCACTGTGGCCTGTGTCCCTGGCACTCACAACCGCACAATTACAACTGCCTGGCTTCTTTTTCCCATTTTTGGCCCTCTTCATTGTTCTCTCTGGGGCTTCCCAGTGGCGCTAGTGGTAAAGAAACCCACCTGCCGGTGCAGGTTAGATGTAAGAGACTTAGGTTCAATCCTTGGGTCAGGAAGATCCCCTGGAGGAGGGCATGGCAACCCCTCCAGTATTCTTGCCTGGAGAATCCCATGGACGGAGGAGATTGGGGGCTGCAGTTCGTAGTGTCACAGAGTCAGACGCAGCTGAAGCGACTCCGCACTCACACACACAGTGTTCTCTCCACCAGGAGCCTTAAAAAGGTGATTCTTTCTAAGACGCACATGAGATTGCAGCCTTGGGGGCTTCCCTGGTGATTCAACGGTTAAGACTCTGCCCCTTCACTGCAAGGAGTGTGGGTTCGATCCCTGGTCGAGGAAGCTCCTCATCCTGTGAGGTGCAGCCAAAGGGGAAGGAAAGAGATTGCAGCTTTGGCCTGGACAGACCTTCCAATGGCTCCCATCTCACTCAGAATAAAACTCAAGCTTTCTATGACTCCTGACCCTACCTGATCTCTTCCCCCATTTTCTTCCTGCTCCCCAAGCCTGCTCCCTTCAGAAGCTCCCTCAGAGGGGCCATCAAGTCCCCACCCTGCACACCTCTCCTCCTCCTCTTAACTGCTTGATTTTTCTTTTCAGACTACCTGATATTATTATTTTCTATTAATCTGTTTACTTTCTGCCTCTTCTAGAACTTAAGTCCCATGAGGGCAGAGTTTGTCCTCCCTCACAGGGCTGTCCACTGGGCCTGGCACATGGATATTGTATTGAATGAATCAATGAATGTTAAATCCAGCTCGATAGAGAGCAGTGACTGACTGCCGTGAAGTTGAGGAGGGGCTTCCCCTGTGGCTCAGTGGTCAAGAATCTGCCTACTATGCAGGTGTCACAGGAGACATGAGTTCAATCAATCCTTGGGTCAGGAAGATCCACTGGAAGATGGCAACGCATTCCAGTGTTCTTGCCTGGAGAATCCCTTGGACAGAGGAGCCTGGCAGGCTACAGTCCATAGGGTCGCAAATACTTAGATATGACTGAAACCACTTAGCACTCATGCACGAAGGTCCTGAACATGTAGCATTTTCTGTCAGGGGAATATACACCCTGGCTTACCCAGGACAATCTCGGACTACGTATCTACTGTAGATCAGTTAATGCCTGTTAGTTATTTTTAGAATGCCCTTTCATTCTCCAAATGTCCTGGTTTGAGCAATAAATCATCTGGTCACCCTAGTGATCTACTGCAGCTTTGCTAAAATATGCAGCGAGTTTACCTATACACACTTTCCCCTGGGGAGGCAGCAGAGGAGTAAAATGGATGATCCTTGTGCTTCCCCTCTTGGCTCAGCATGAGTGATTATCCAGGATGAGACAGTGAGGGAGTGACTTTGTGTTCCTAAGTGTCTCTGTGTGCATCTCGATCCTGCAGGGAGAAGGCTCAGGAATACAGAGGCAGCCCTTAGTCATTTAGAATATCGTCTTTTTTTTTTTTTTTGGCCGCACCTTGCAGCATGCAGGCTCTTAGTTCCGTGACTAGGGATCAAACCTGTGCCCCCTGCAATGGAAACACAGAATCATAACCACTGGACCACTAGGGAAATCCTGATCTGGAGTAATTTAAAATAGAAACAGAGAGGTGGACCTGGGACCCAGAGTGAAACAAGAGGAATGTCCAGGTTTCTGGCACCCTAAAGCCCTCGATCCTCCTCCAGCGCTCTCCCTCCCACAGTGGGTTGGGTGCCTTCTGTGGCTTTGGCTTGAGCTCTCAACGTGCTGCATTGGAACTCTCGGTGTCCGCTGCCTGGTCAGTGGCACCTTAGAGTGGCCCCGTCTCCTCTGCTCTACGTCCCTGGCCTCCCCTGCAGAGACTGGACGCGTAATAAGCACTCAGTGAAAGTGTGTGGGAGGTGTGGTTACAGCCACTGACTGACAGCTGTCCGAAGACACCGCTTCCGGTCCCCCTGGCCACACTAAGGTGCTGAATGTCACTGCTGCGACGGTTTCCTGGGCAGCCTTCACGCCCAGAGCATTCCACTCTGTAGAGCTGTTCCTGACTCTGACAGCTGACTGGACATAACGTGGGGATGCAGGGAGGCTGTAGATGAGGGAGACTGATCAAAACAGGGGTGGCCAAGAGCAAGGGCTCAGAGAGCTCCAGGGGCCCCACCAGCTCTGGCTGCTGCAAGCCTGCCTCCTCTTCTCCTTCTCGCTTTCCTTCCCTTTGTAAACCTGATCCTAGTTGATCTTCTGAAGCCTGGTTCCCCTCGAGACTCACTATTGAGTTATCCGAACTCTCCAGTTTCCCCTTTCATCCCTGACCGTTAAACCCAGCCCCTGGCCCTTGCCCTTTGTTCACTTAGTATTTGTTTGTGTTTATTTTCTCCGGTAATCTATAGAGGAACATTTGGAGGGCAGCAGATTAGCAAAGACATAATGATGACTCAGGAGCTGGGACCTTATAGTTTTCACTCAGGGACTTCAATTTAGATCATCTCTGTCCCATTCACGATTTCACCCAGAGTCCAATGGAATCCCTCCACCTCCCAAGAATGGAGCTTATCAAACTTTTGCCCCCTGCACACCTGTTTGTTCTACCGATAGCCACTCTGTTGGTTCTCTTCCCTGAGGCAGTGTGCACAGGGCTCAAAATCCTGAATAGTGGGTCAAGTGGACTCTGCTCCATAGATGGCCTTGTTACTTACACTGTAAAATGTCTTTAAGCCTTGGTTTCCTTCTCTGGAAAACAGAGCTAAAAATAATAATGACCCTCCTTGGGCTACTGCAGAGATAGAATGAGATAAATCATGTTAAGTGCTTAGCAGGGCACCTGGTTCAAAGGAAGTGCGAAGTGATTTTATTCTAAATTTTTTCTTTAAGTAAGCAACTGAGGTCTGAATAGTGTCCATAAGTGCATCTGTCCACCCTGTATTCCTCCAGGCTACATAGCTCTCTCTTCAACACATAGGACATTAGTTTTCTGTTAATAGTTGTTCCCTATGGACTGTGAAAACCTTAAGGACAGGGTCTGTGCCATATGTATTTTTCTGTCCCAGTGACCAGCATATCATTTGATATTTCATCAGTACTTGACTCAAGGAATAGAAAGGAATGACTGAATCAGCCATCATCTCAAGGACCTACAGAATGGTCCTACTTCCTAAGTCTGTTTTCCTCCAGACAGCCCTGACATCCAGGCAGTGGATGGAAATTGTTTACAGAGCCCCCACTGCCTCCTTGACCTCGGGTGTGGGGTACCTTGTCTCAGCCGCCGCTCCTGACCTGGTGTAGCTTAAGCCAGCAAATTTGGAAAACTCAGCAGTGGCCACAGGACTGGAAAAGGTCAGTTTTCATTCCAATTCCAAAGAAAGGCAATGCCAAAGAATGCTCAAAGTACCGCACAATTGCACTCATCTTACACGCTAGTAAAGTAATGCTCAAAATTCTCCAAGCCAGGCTTCAGCAATACATGAACCGTGAACTTCCAGATGTTCAAGCTGGTTTTAGAAAAGGCAGAGGAACCAGAGATCAAATTGCCAACATCCACTGGATCATGGAAAAAGCAAGAGAGTTCCAGAAAAACATCTATTTCTGCTTTATTGACTATGCCAAAGCCTTTGACTGTGTGGATCACAATAAACTGTGGAAAATTCTGAAAGAGATGGGAATACCAGACCACCTGACCTGCCTCTTGAGAAATCTGTATGCAGGTCAGGAAGCAACAGTTAGAACTGGACATGGAACAACAGACTGGTTCCAAATAGGAAAAGGAGTACATCAAGGCTATGTATTATCACCCTGCTCATTTAACTTCTATGCAGAGTACATCATGAGAAACGCTGGACTGGAAGAAGCACAAGCTGGAATCAAGATTGCTGGGAGAAATATCAATAACCTCAGATATGCAGATGACACCACCCTTATGGCAGAAAGTGAAGAGGAACTAAAAAGCCTCTTGATGAAAGTGAAAGAAGAGAGTGAAAAAGTTGCCTTAAAGCTCAACATTCAGAAAAGGAAGATCATGGCATCTAGTCCCATCACTTCATGGGAAATAGATGGGGGAAACAGTGAAAACAGTGTCAGACTTTATTTTGGGGAGCTCCAAAATCACTGCAGATGGTGACTGCAGCCATGAAATTAAAAGATGCTTACTCCTTGGAAGGAAATTTATGACCAACCTAGATAGTATATTCAAAAACAGAGATATTACTTTGCTGACAAAGGTCCGTCTAGTCAAGGCTATGGTTTTCCAGTGGTAATGTATGAATGTATGAATGTGAGAGTTGGACTGTGAAGAAAGCTGAGCGCTGAATAATTGATGCTTTTGAACTGTGGTGTTGGGAAGACTGTTGAGAATCCCTTGGACTGCAAGGAGATCCAACCAGTTCATTCTAAAGGAGATCAGTCCTGGGTGTTCATTGGAAGGAATGATGCTGAAGCTGAAACTACAATACTTTGGCCACCTGATGCGAAGAGTTGACTCATTGGAAACAACCCTGATGCTGGGAGGGATTGCAGGCCAGAGGAGAAGGGGATGGCAGAGGATGAGATGGTTGGATGGTATCACCGACTCAATGGACATGGGTTTGGGTAGACTTCAGGAGTTGGTGATGGACAGGAGGCCTGGCATGTTGTGATTCATGGGGTCGCAAAGAGTTGGACACAACTGAGCGACTGAACTGAACTGAACACTGCCTCCAACAAACAGTGGCTGTGTGTCAGGCACTGTGCTGGGCTCTGAAAGTATGAAAAGCAATGAGACGTGGCCCTGCCCTCAAGAGGCTTAGCACCTAAAGAGAGGTGCAGATCATCACTGTAACAGTCACAATGCCGAGATGCTTTCCTAGAGCTGGACAGAATGTATTATGAAGCCCCAGGGCAGTACTTCTGAGCAATATTCGGGGAAGGTTTACAGAGACAGGGGGCCTGGACCATGAAATATCCATTAGGAGTTACAGCTTTGTTTGTTTATTTTCATCTTATTTATTTATTTGGCTCTGCTGGGTCTTGACTGCTGCACAGGATTTTCTCTACTGTTGTGTGGGGGCTTCTCCTGGCAGTGGCTTCTCTTGTTGCAGAGCACAGGCTTCGGGGCAGATGGGCTTCAGTAGTTGCGGCTCCTGGGCTCTGGAGCACAGGCTCGATAGGAACTGAACCTGAGTTACCTGCATTCGTAGGCAGATTCTTTACCACTCAGCCACCAGGAAGCCCCAGGAAGTCACAGCTTTAGGGAAGATTATGGAGCACAGCTGTCACACTCAGAAATTGGATTCAAAATGCAGGGTGAGGTTGGAGTTAAGAGGACATTGAAAAGTGGGTGAAGGCGTGTGGACAGCAGACCAGTGTCCCATGGAAGAAACAAACAGCAGAGGGGCCTGAGTGTGGAGTTTTGGGAGGTCTGGGGACACAGTCACAAATGTCTCAAGCAGCCCGACATGTTTGGAATATCCTTAAAGTCTTCTGTTTTGTCCTAAAAACATGTGAATTGTGCATCTGACAGCTGAATATGGGAATGTTTATGTCATGGAAAAACCCTTTTCTGGCCTAAACCCTGGGTAAAACTGTGTCCTAGGAACACCCCAGAGCTCTGCATGAACCTTGGCACACTGTGAGCACATTGGACTGACTTGGTGACATTGGTGGCAGATCTCAAAGGTTCTGGCATGAGATGGGGGCATCAGAAAGCAGGCGTTGTGGATGGAGCTCTGAGCTGTCAGTGGCATTCATGGTCCCAGGGGACAGTCATTGCCTTGGGAGGAACAGAGGGGGAGATACTGCCTTTAAGTTCTAAAAGAAGTTGTTCCAACTCAGCAGACACAATGTTCTTAGAAGTCAAGGTGTTTGATTTGCTAAAAAGTATTTTGGAATACAGAAGGCCAGTACCTGAAAAGAAGCTTGGTGTAAGCTGACACTAGAACTTGAAAGACACAGGCCACCCAGTCTGCAAACCAGATAAAAAGATGCCCTCCTGAGACAGAGAGTTTCTGAGCAGGAAAGGATGTGTTAGAATTTGGAGGGTCCCTGAGAAGGAGCTTGGTGCCCAGCTGAGAGGTGGAGTGTGCCAGAGAGAACTCTGAATTTGTTGGGAATCCCTAGAGGCAAAGAGATTTTTGCTTCCTTCCAGAGTTTAGCAGACCCCAGAAATATGTGTCATGCTGCATGGAGTGGAGGGTGTGAGAGATGGCACGTGGGGACCAGGGGCAGAGAGGTCGCAGAGACAGGCCTGCATTTTCCAGGGTCCCAGACAAGGATATTGGAATTCTAAGTCGAATCCAGCATTAGGACAGGACACCTAACCCCACTCCCATGACAGAGTCTCCTTGCCAACCTCAGACCTGAAATACATCCAGGAGTGAAAGGGGAACAGAGATAACACTGTATTTAACTGAATACAGACCTGAAATTCCGGAGAAGGCAATGGCACCCCACTCCAGTACTCTTGCCTGGAAAATCCCATGGGCGGAGGAGCCTTGCAGGCTGCAGTCCATGGGGTCGCGAAGAGTCGGACACGACTGAGCGACTTCACTTTCAGCTTTTCACTGTCATGCGTTGGAGAAGGAAATGGCAACCCACTCCAGTGTTCTTGCCTGGAGAATCCCAGGGACGGGGGAGCCTGGTGGGCTACTGTCTGTGGGGTCACGCAGAGTCAGACACGACTGAAGCAACGCAGCAGCAGCAGCAAACCTGAAATTTAAACATAAAATCTGTGTTTTTGGCAATCAGGTGAAAATAGGAGCCTGAGGTAGACTTTGGTACTTTTACAGGAAAATTAAGTTGTTGTTTTTGCAGCATGGTTGGCTTGGGATATTCTTCCCCATTCCACAGAGGTTTTAAGAAAACTGACAGCAGAGCTCAGAATGGATGGAGGAGAGAGACAGGGAAAGCAGGCTCCCAGGGAAGGTGGAAAGAAGTGAGCAGGAGGCTTCTCCCTACTCTGCAATTGGGGACTGAATGTTCCCTGGCATGGAGAAGAGAACTGAGCAGATGAAGAGGAAAATAAACAGTGGAAGTGATCCTTGCCCAGGTCTCATGTGCTTCAGAAGATGCTCGGGTTCTATCAACCAGCTGATGCTATCTTGCCTCCTTTCAGTCATCCTTGGGTGTAAGAGGGGGAGCCGTATTAATCACTAATGTATGTGGTCCAAGAAGGGGCTGTGTGGGAGATGCTGTGCAAATCAGCATAAGAACTGGGGCTTTGGTTCCCAGCCCAGCCACAGCAGCTTGTGCCAGTTTAATGCAGTGACCCCATTTCTGCCATGGCTAAAACCCAAGGAGACATTACTCAGAGAGGCTGAAAGGCTTTCTGGCTGAGCAAAAGTCCACATGACCTCTGCAAGCCAGGCCAGAGGCACTAACCTGGAAGGACCGGAGCCACTGCTTGGTTTGTGTGTGACAAATTAGCCATCAGACTTCCAGGATATAACTCACTGCTTGATAGACCTCCCCTCTCCTGTGGCTGAAGAAGAGGAGCCAGCATGGCCTGGAAGCGCTCTTCCTTGAAGTCTTTCTTGGGGGCCAGGAATGGAGCCGCAGGACCATGTTTTTTTCTTGCATCTCAAATTGAACAAAGGGCAGTCCTTTTCATTTACTTTCCAAAGCAGCTCCTAGGAGATCTTTCTTTTATTGATTGGAATCCCTTG
This sequence comes from Nanger dama, assembly GCA_917880005.1. Taxonomy (NCBI): domain Eukaryota; kingdom Metazoa; phylum Chordata; class Mammalia; order Artiodactyla; family Bovidae; genus Nanger; species Nanger dama. Next base: position 31,851,245 of record CAKJTW010000014.1, read on the forward strand.
GCTTCCACATGGACCTAAAAGGAAGGAGGAGAAGATGGAGCAGACTGAGAGGGATGGAGGTGGAGGGAACTATGAAGGGGGTCCTTATCTCACAGACCTCTGAAGCTGAGAGTGACATCAATTAGGATGTTTCAGACAATGCATGGTGCCTGGCATAATCCTTTTCTACTATGTTATCCTATTAAAATGTGATACATTTTAAAGAAAAGGATCTGATGCTGCTCCACTTCTAATCCAATATTACAGCTCCAGCATCGCTGCCAAATTCCAGAGAAGCATCCTAACATTGGGCTGATGCCACCAATCTGAGGTTTTGTGTTTTTTGTTTTTTGTGTGGTTTTTTTTGCCAGGTCTTCCTAGGCTCTGATGAGAACTACAACATTACCCCTTGGCTTCATCTATCCCCATTTCTTCCCCTGCCTATAACTCAGTGACCAGCTACCTGCATACACAGCTGAAAAACAGATCATGTGAAGGACAGGAGCATTACAAAAGAAGCAGGCTTCATTCCAAGCTGTTTCATTTTCTTCTGCCTTGTCTTTTCAAAAACACTCATTTTATTTATTTTCTCACTCAGCTCCTATAAAAAGAAATATCGCTAGCCACTCACAGGGGCCAACATCCCCATTCAAGGGGATTGTATCACCGAAGGCTTTGCAGAGCAATCGCCAGACAAAAAGGTAGTCGGTGAATTCCAAGGAAATTAAATACTTTTATCTTGAAAAACACAAGCTCACAATCAGGCTTCAAAGGAACATAAATACAACACCAGGCTGTGAAAATCAGGATCCCCTTTCAAGGATGGAATAGAGGCCAGTGGCATTGACTCACAAAATCCTTAGAGAGCAGGAAGTTTGCTGTCTGGCATGGCGGGAATGAAAGTGTGAGACATCTTAGCAAGAGTGGGGGCGAGTGATGAGAGGGGTGGGGGAGTGTGCGGACATTTTCCCTTCTCTTTCTTCCCTGGGGGCCCAGCTCTATTATGCTGGCTCCCTGGTTTCTCTGGAGAGAGCCAAGACTGGAAACCTGAATATGGGAGTTTAGATAGTGTCTCAAAGTGATGCTTGCAGAGAAAGCCTCTTCCTATACAAATCAGATTGAATGCTCAGAGACAGGGAAACTCTGGGATTGGGGGGTAGGGGGAGGGCGGAAAGCGTGATCAGGGAACAGAGGTGAACCATGGCCCCAGTGTATCTGCATCAAAGGAGGTCAGCGAGTATCAAGACCACAGCCGCACCGTGTCTGCAAAGCGAGGCAAGATTAAGTCAATGGATCTTCGATCCAAACATTTGATGTAATGTTCCCAAGGAGAGAAGGGGTTTTTCTAAGTGGAACTCACAGCCCATACATGGGCTTCCCTGGTGGCTCAGTGGTAAAGAATCCACCTGCAATGCAGGGAGACATGAGTCGGATTCCTGGGTCAGGAAGATCCCTGGAAAGGAAATGACAACCCATTCCAGTATTCTTGCCGAGAAATCCCATGGATAGAGGAGCCTGCTGCTGCTGCTAAGTTGCTTCAGTCGTGTCCGGCTCTGTGCGACCCCATGGACTGCATGCAACCCACCAGGCTCCCCCATCCCTGGGATTCTCCAGGCAAGAACACTGGAATGGGTTGCCATTTCCTTCAGTGTGGTGAAAGTGAAAAGTGAAAGTGAAGTCGCTTAAGTCGTGTCCAACTCTGTGCGACCCCATAGATGGCAGCCCACCAGGCTCCTCCATCCATGGGATTTTCCAAGCAAAAGTACTAGAGTGAGGTGCCATTGCCTTCTCCGATAGAGGAGCCTGGTGGGCTGTAAATCCATGGGGTCGCAAAAGAGTTGGTCATGACTGAGTACTAAACAACAGCGGCACAGCCTCCCTCCCCAGTCACTTGGGACAGGACTAGGGCAGCGGTCCCAGGCATGGCTTCCATCATGGGGAGCCAGGTTGAGTTCTGCAATCATGCTCCTGCAACTTGAGGGACAATGGGGGCCCCCAGTTCCCTGGAAAGGCGGTGTAGGGTAGGGATACAGGCTTAGACTCCGGCTTCCATTTGAATCAGGCACTTCCACTTGCCAGCTGTGGGGTCCTGGGCAAGTTACCTGACTCTAGTACCTTGGTTTCCTTATCTGGAACATGGAGGCAAGGGTAGTGCCAGTTTCACAGGGCAACTGTTAGGACTGGATTAAAATGTGTAGCCTAGTAAGCTAGCTCATAGTAGACATTCATAAAGGTCAAATCTTTATTTTTTGTAAACTTTAGCTGGGCAGCCAGACTTACCTGGATTTCACATCTTAGCTCTGAAGACTTGGGCAAATTCTTGAAGTTCTCTGAATTTCTGTTTCTTTAACTGTAAAATGCTGACAGTAGACCTTCTTTATAGTATTTTTAATGAGAATTGAGTGAGATCCAAGGTGCTCAAGCTTATACTTTGATAAATTGTAAAGTGCCCCTTCTATAATTTTTATTTTGATAAATTTCAAAATTTATCAGATGTGTTTCTCATCCCTCTTCTATTCTGTCGCTTTTCCTACCCTTATGCCATCACTGTCTCCAGAATCTGCTAAGGTCTAGTCAATAGATGTCATGATCGATGTAAGGAGAAATGGCAGACTTAGTTTCACAGTCCTCAGTGGTGCAAACATGATGATTCACTTTGTATTTTCTGGAAAAGGTTATGCAGGTCAGCTCATATTTGGGCAAGTAAAGTTGCTATTTACAACAAATAAGTCCACAGAGATGGGGCCATTTAATATATTTGCATGAATGTAGGTGAATGTGGCTCTGAATTGTTTTTATTTATTTAGTCGCTAAGTCATGCCTGACTCTTTGTGACCCCATGTACTGTAGCCCTCCAGGATCATCTGTCTATGGGATTTCCCAAGCAAGAATACTGGAGTGGGTTGCCATTTCCTTCTCCAGGGGATCTTCCTGACCCAAGGATCGAACCCTGGTCTTCTGCATTGGCAGGTGGATTCTTTACCACTGAGCTGCCAGGGAGCTTCTAGACTCTGAATTAGTAAGTGCTTGAAAATCGTATTGGTCAAACAATCCACGTTCTTATCAAATGTTGTCACTCTGGAAGATTGCACCAAGCTTCAGCACCTAGCATAGTGCTCAGCTCATGGGAGCTTCTCAAGAAGGATGTGTTGACTGATGTCAAAGACAAAATACACTGCCTCCTAAAGGGATTGTGGTACCAGTCTCTCCTCTCTCTTCCCCTGCCATGTGACCCCTGTTGCCTCTGCCTCTTTGCTTCCCAGGCTCCCATTTAAAAGGAATTGTCCTGCCTTGCATTTGCAGATTTCCACAGGACCATCTGGAGATATGCATAGGTTTTAAGGTCTGGGATATATGTGCACCTGAATCCAAGAGGTGACTATTTGCTGGTCAGAACCAAAGGCAGAGCAGGTGGCTGGGTGGGTGGGTGGCATCTCTCAAATCCATTCAGAGATACTCCCTTGCAGGCGGCCCATTCCCCTCTGTGGCTCTGGAGACAGCATTCTTCATTTGCATTTATCAACTATCATTTGTGTTTGTGGGCAATCTGTGAATGACACCAAAGTTAGTCTTTAATCTACCAAAAGTTTATGGGGAGAGTTTGATTCCATTTTAGTTTAATAGTCTTACTTCTGGGACCCAAACTCATGTCAGGAAAATCTCAGTTTGAAAGCCATCTGTCTGAATGGCTTCTGTGTGGTCTTGTCTGAAGAATGGAGGGGCGGGGGTGATAAGATGACTCCAGTACAGGTGTGGAGGCATCTATGGGTGCATCATGGGCCTTGGGGTCAGACTGGAGGGAGTCCACATGACAGGCTCTCCTGAGTGATGGCTGTGAGCTGGGGAAGGCGTCTGACTTCTAGGAGAATGACTAATGACGATGTTAACGGAACCGCTGCTCCCTCCTAACTGCTTCCCGCTCACTCCCCACTCCATCTGTTTCTCAACTGCAACTCTGCCAGCAATCTATTCTTGCCTCCCTTTCCAATAAGTTCCTAAAGGCACGAGCAGTATATAAGCCCCGCTCCAACGGGGGGGGGGCCACTCAGCCCGGAGTCAGCACGCTAGAGCTGACAGCCCTGATTAACATGCTGGTCTTGAAACACGAGAAGCTGGGAAAGAGAGGCTGTGGGGTGTTTCACTGACTCATGGTTTCTACCAGAACCCTGTTTAAACCTAAGCTCCTCTAAGAAGCTTTCCCTCACCCGATCAAGATATCCCAGTACAGATCACCTGTTTGTTTATAACTCTCCCCCAGCCCCACCCCCCAGACCTGCTCAGGACCACGTACGCTCAAGTCCATGTTGTGGATCATGCACATCATCTTCAGCCCCACTTGGCCAACCATTCAGTACAATCTGGGCCATCTGCCTGTGTCACCAGGCTAGTAGAATTGGATGAGGGCTACTGCTCAAACTCTGTCATGTCTGATTCTTTGCAACCCCATGGACTGCAGCCCACACACTCCTCTGTCCATGGGATTTCTCAGGCAAGAATACTGGAGTGGGCTGCCATTTCCTTCTCCAGGGAATCTTCCCGACCCAGGGGACAAACTCACATTGTCTCTTACATCTCCTACTCTGGCAGGCAGATTCTTTACCCCTAGCGCCACCTGGGAATAATAGATGAGGGCTGGCCCACTTTATTATTAATTTAAAAGCATTTGATTAGGAGTGAGTACATATCACAATATTTATCCAGAGTTTTGGGTAATGCAGGCTTCTGCACCTGTGATGTCCTTATCCTCTTTCTATCAGCTCATTTTTTCAACAAGTATTTACTGACTCTTATGATGGGCCATGACTGTGGTTTTACAGAGCTGAACAAGACTTGGATCCTCCTCAGAGTCTAGTGGGAAATCAAGGTATCTACATTAAACTAATGATTATTCTATGCGGTTTTAGAGTGATACAAGATGTATTAGAAATCTTCTGACCAGAAAGATCACTCAGGCAACTACAGGGATGGTAAAGTTGAGAAGGACAGGCTGTGTGCAGAGAAATCATTTTGGAGTCTTCAGCCAAAGTCCAGGCAAAAGATGGTGGGGGCCTGAGCTAGGGAAGTGGTAGGAGAGACAGAGAGAAGGGTAAGAAATTAAAAAGCATTTAGGAGGTTAAATCAGCAGGACAGTACATGGAGGAGAGGCAAGAGACCCAGTGCAGGGAAATGGAATATGCTTCAGAGCAGGCAAAGGCAATTGAGAAGCCTGGGGGAGAGGGGGAGCAGAGTGCAATGGCTTCATGAAAAAAGGAGGAAGAGGAAGTTCCCTGATGGTCCCATGGTTAGGATTTGACACTTTTACTTCTTTGACCCAGGTTCAGCCCCCTGGTTGGGGAAAATGAAATCCCAACAACGTCACAGTGTGGACAAAGGAAAAAATGCAAAAAAGGGGTTGGTTGACAATGTCAAGTGTTGCAAGAAGTCATTTAAGTTCAGGACTGGAAATTTTCTGATAGATTAGAAACGAAATGTTTAATAGTGACCCTGATGAACTTGGTTTTAGCGGTACAAAACAAAATTTCATGGGATGACAAGTAAATATTCGGGAGGATAAAAGTGAATTCAGAGCACAATCATTTTCTCCTTTAGATAACATAGACATATCACCTAGCACCTAAAAGCTTTTCTTGAGTGTCCAAAACTATGTTTGAGGTCTGAAAAAAAATTATTAGCTTCAAAATGCAAAAAAAAAAAAACCTGCTAAATTAAGTTGACATGTGTAATTAAATATCTCCAAGATGTAACACTGTTTCAACTTCATTAACTTTAAATTTAATATTCATAGAAACTTCACTACATTTAGAAACAATTTTTTCAGCTGATTTTTCTTCTTTTGCAAACATTCTCTTATATGCACAACAACTGCTAAGAAATCACAGCCAATTATACAGTAATTGTTGCTTGCCACTCCGTCACATCAGAAGCAGAATTTTAAAAATGCATTTAACATACAATGTGGGTACATTTTCTTTTTGTTTCATGTGGGATGGGGCCTCCAACTGTAAGTGTTTTAAGAGCTGTCTTAAAATAGTTCTGATATAGACAAACTGTTTCAAAAAGCTTGGCCAGGGAAGAAAGGAAAAAGAAGGGTATTCACTAGGCAGAGCTGGAGGGAGGAGAAGGATTTTTTATTTTTCATTTTTAATTAATATTTTATATTGGAGTATAGCCAAGTAACAATGCTGTGATAGTTTCAGGTGGACAGCAAAGGGATTCAGTCATATGTATACATGTATCCATTCTCCCCCAAACTCCTCTCCTATCCAGGCTGCCACATAACATTTAGCAGAGTTCCCTGTGCCATACAGTAGGACCTTGTTGGTTATCCATTTAAAATATAGTAGTGTGTAGACATTGATAAGAAGGGAAAGACTTGAGTGTGTTTTCGTGCTGAGGAAAAAGCCAGTGGGGAAGACAAGACTGGGGAGGGCCAGGACGGTGACAGAGGGCAACAGGGAAACACTAGAGCCCAGATGGCAGAGCTGGACCTGAGGGTAGAACGCCTGCTCTGCAGAACCACGAGGGGAGGTTGAGTTCCTAAAGGGGATCCTAATCTTTTTCTGGAGCTGAAGCTTCAATACTTTGGCCACCTGATGCAAAGAGCCAACTCACTGGAAGAGACCGTGATGCTGGGGAAGACTGAAGGCAAAAGGAGAAGGGGGTGACAGAGGATGAGATGGTTAGATACCATCACCAGCTCAATGGACATGAATGTGAGCAAATGCCGGGAGATAGTGGAGGACAGAGGAGCCTGGCATGCTGGTCCATGGGGTCCCAAAGAGTTGGACATGACTTAGTGACTGAACAACAGTGTTTTTTCTATATCAGGCAGAACTCTCTGAAGGTGATAGGAAAGCCCATGGTACCTCAACAGTCACTTGGGGCTCTATTTACCTTAACAGGTGGGCCTCCTTGGTATCAGTTATCACTTCTCCTTCCCTGGGGACCCCTTTCTCCACAGGGGTCGGCTGGAGAAACTGGTTAGTCCATGATGTTCAGGTGCATGTTCTAAAACCAGGTTCTCACCACCCCTAAAGCTACGGCTGCACACCCCAGCTAGATTCTTCGGGCATTCCCGTTAAGGGTCTCTCTTGTCTCTCTGATGTTCCTATGGTCAAAACCTTCTGCTTAAATAGTTCCAGGTTAGAGGGACAGGTCATCAAAGAAGCCCGAGCACCTTCCTCCTGGAAGGAAGAAATCTACTCCAAACTCTATATGCGTTCCCTTAGAACTGAGTTTTTGTCTCTTGTTTTTGATTATTCAAAATACAGGATGTTGTATTCATGTAGGTCCTCAAGAGCTGGCTGTGTGGACCTGCAGATCAGAGTGTGTGACCCATTGGGTGCATTCATGATGTGAGCCCTTGGAGTAACAGAGTATTAGTATAGGCAGGTGCTGTCCCATGCTGTGTTATTTTAAAAACCAAACCAAACCAAACAAAAAAAAGACATTCACTTGAGGCTTTGTGAGAGGAAACCCAAGGCATCTTGAAATGGCTAGGCAGGGATATTTTTCCAGCTTTCCCAAGTACAGGAAGCAGTGTCAGATTTCTGCTCCCAAACCCTGGTTCATCTCAGCACTGCAAGACACTGGCTTTCCCTGACACGACATAGCTCCGTGTCCCATGAGGGCACTGCTGGTTGGACAGACACTCAAAACGTCCAAGTATTCAGGAAGAGCACAGGAGGGAAGCCACGCCCTGGGCACTTTCCTAGATAAAAGCTGCCTTTAGATTTTGATTGTGGCCCCTGGTGAATCAGAGTTTCATGTGTTTTTGACACTCTCCCTCCCAAAAGCATCCAGTTACATAGCTAATGTGGTGTTTGACATTGCAGAAGTGAAACAACCATATAATTCTAGAAACATTTGTTAAGCATATGTTATTTGGACAGTTATCATACTAGAAAGTGAGGTTATAACCATATATTGTGCCTGACTTGAAGAAACTTAACTATGTACGATGCTTTCCCAAATACCAATTTGCAAACAAATTTTAGGCCTGGCTGGAAAAGAATCACCTGTGAAATGCATTTAAAAATACAGATTCCTAGGCATCATTTCCAGAGGTAGGGATTCCGTAGGTCTAGGGTAAGGACTAGGGATCTGTGTTTTTAATGAGCTTCCCAGATGGTTCTGATGGCCTTCAGGTTTGGGAGCCACTGGTCTGGTGGAATAAAAATTTTACTTTTCAAGGAAGTATTTTAGTAACATGTTGACACAGATAAGTAAAAGAAACTTTTTTCTATCCACAGTTTAGTTACAAGTTTTTATATCCATAGATATAAATGGCTTTATATCAAGCAAACACAGTGTTAGGAAGATTGACTACATTTTTGTGAAACAGCTAGAATTTGCTGGTATTTTAATATTATTGTTACTGTTGTTGTATAGTCGCTAAGTTATATCTGACTCTTTTTCAACCCCCATGAACTGTAGCCCGCCAGGCTTCTCTGTTCATGGGATTTCCCAGGCAAGAATACTGGAGTGGGTAGCCATTTCCTTCTCCAGAGGGATCTTCCTTATCCAGGGATTGAACTTGCATCTCCTGCATTGCAGGCGGATTTTTACCACTGAGCCACCTGGGAAGCCCTTTGTTATCTATAGGCGAAATCCAATTTTGCCTGAGCTCATTTTCATAAAATGACTGCCACTCCCACCCCAAGAAGCTTCTCACCAATCTCCTCCATTTGCATCTTCCCCACTTCTCCTCCAGCTGTGCTCTGCTTTTGTTTCAAAAAAAATAATTATATCTCAGGGAACATGTGTGTAAAGCATCTATAAGTATCAAGTGCTGGTAATTCAAATAACATTCAGCGTTTCGTAGAATAGTTATGTCTCCCAGCTCTTTTACGCTATTTTTTGTTTGTTCTCACTTTCTTACAGGACTAGGAATGGAGAATATTGGTGGAATCTTTGTGGTTCTTATTTGTGGCTTAATCGTGGCCATTTTTATGGCTATGTTGGAGTTTTTATGGACTCTCCGACACTCAGAAGCAACTGAGGTAAACCTTCTAATGGGTATGACCTATATAGTGTTGGCAGGTAGGGCAAAGTTCAGAGGCTCATGCAGGGACAAAGGTCATTTCAGACAGAACCTGTGAAATCCCACAGGAGGGTAGGGGGCCCATGGATGTAACACAACTGTGATTTAAGGTATAGTATTAAAAGGAAAAACAAGCAAAAGTAACCAGGTTACAATGGAAACAGTGGCTTTAGCTCTTCTATCTTAAGTATGTTTTTGCCTTGGAGGTAAAAGCTGTCTAGAGCTATTATCCTAATTCATGAGAGCTCAAAATGGCATCTTCCTTCTCAGAGATTTGGAAGAAGTTTAATTCTCAGACCTGTGACTTAGAAACTGGGTTAATTAAGCTTCACACAGATGGAAGAGTCTGAGAAGGAGGAAAAAGACTTTATCCAATTGAACCCTCATTCTACCTCCTTACATGCTTCCTGCATTATTTGTTTGTTTTAACTGGGGTATAATTGCTTTGCAGTGTTGTGTTAGTTTCTGCTATACAAGGAAGTCAATCAGCCATATGTGTACACATGTTCCCTCCCTCTCCCTCTCCTCCCCACCCTACCTCTAGGTCATCACAGAGCACCAAGCTGAGTTCCCTGTGCTATACAGTATGGAGGTTCCTCAAAAAACTAAAAATAGAACTACCATTATTTGGTTTTTAAAGTATACTAGCAGTGGCACCCCACTACAGTACTTTTGCCTGGAAAATCCCATGGATGGAGGAGCCTGGTGGGCTGCAGTCCATGGGGTCGCTAAGAGTCAGACACGACTGAAGCGACTTAGCAGCAGCAGCATCTATCTCAATCTCCCAATTCCTGATTGTCCTAAAATCTCTCTCCCTAACTGACACTGGAGAAACAGCTCCTAACAATAGCTAAGAGTCCAGGGCTCTGATAAACCTCTGCAGTCCAGCCTTATGTAGGGCCTCGATTTAACACAGCTCACCAATCTCTTCCTCTTTCTCATATCCCCATAGGACTTCCAAGCCACCACCCACTCCTCATAACCCTTTGCTCCTTCACGACTAATGTTTCCTCCTGTCTCACCAAGAGATCAGGAGTGACCAGCCCCCACTGAAGATCGCCGCCTTAAAAATCCATCCACAGCTGGAGCCACCCCTGGGGCTGCCTCGCATGTTCTGGTCACCCCTCCACCTCATTCCCATCTTTCCTCAGCTCCTCTAGGATTATCCTTTTTCTCTCCTTGATTCTTTCTCCTTATTCTCTCCCCCAAGTCCACAGCTACACTAATGTTTATCCCATAGTCTCAAATAACAGCCATGTTACTATTGCTCTTGCCCTGCCTCTCTCCTCTTGCAAACCCAGGTGATCCACTGCCTCCCACCTCCGTGTTCTCACCTCCCATTCTGGACTCACTCAAGGACAGCTGGCTTCTCCCCACCTCTGCCCTGAAAGGTCATGGCTAAGAGGCCTGACCCCTCCCAATGAACAAAACCAAAAGATAACCCACTGGGCCTTATTGGACCTCAGTGTGGCCCTTGATGAAGTAGGCAGTTCCTTCTAGAACTCTTTCCTCCCTTGCCCTGCCTGCTCCAGACTCTCTTGGTTCCCCACCTCCTTCTCTCTTTAGCATTACTGGCTCTCTTCCTCCATCTGCTCCTTCAACAATGATGCTCGTACCTCTCCCTAAGACCTCATTCAAGTGAAACCTGTGAAACCTTCCCCACATCTCCTGCCTTCTCCCCCAAATCAGAATGCTACTCATTTCTCCTCCCTTCCACCACCCCTGTAACCAGAGCATAGAGCATTCACACACTGTGTGCCAATTATTTTCATATCAGCCTGGTTACTAGACATTTGCTACCCCAAATAAGGACTCAGTCTTTTGTGTCAGTATTCCCACTACAATGCACAGTATTTGGTACTTAGTTGACAGCCAATACATATATGTTGGCATATTCTGTCACATATAATAGATTAGGCAGGAGATGGTGGGCTGCAGTCCATGGGGTCGCTAAGAGTCAGACACAACTGAGCGACTTCACTTTCACTTTTCACTTCCATGCATTGGAGAAGGAAATGGCAACCCACTCAGTGTTCTTGCCTGGAGAATCCCAGGGATGGGGGAGCCTGGTGGGCTGCCATCTATGGTGTCGCACAGAATCGGGCACGACTGAAGCGACTTAGCAGCAGCAGCAGCAGATGCTTTTGTTATTATTAGAAGCACAGAGAAGTCAAGACTTGCATAGCGTGTCTGCTACTTATTGACAGTTTTGAGTCTAGTCCTGACTCAGGCCATGTTCCATTAGGGGAGTCTACTCTGTAGCTGCTTCAGGTAGAGGGTCTGTGTAAGCTGGGTTATGTTCCCAAGAACTTGCCCATGGTCTGGATGTACCTTGAAAAATTCAGTGAGGAGTTCAAGCTCTCCCAACATCTAGAGAGAAGAGTAAAGGCTACATGAACTATTTGACTATGGTAAAGCAACTTCCCGTTTCTGCTGATAGAGTGGGAAGAGTGAAAGAACATGAAAGAAAAGAAAGTTCCTTCTCCCATCCTGTGGGGGAAAAGTGTCCTTTCCAGCTCAGAGAAGAGAACAAAGCAGAGCATGTACTCACTCTGAAGTAGGTAGGTTTAGATTCAACTTCTAGGTCAGCTATTTGTTAGTTGAATAAGTCTAATAAAGTATATAAATTCTTTGAGCCTCCATTTCCACATCTGTGAAATGGGTATAACCATGATAGTCATGGACTTCCTGGTGGCTCAGATGGTAAAGAATTCACCTGCAATGGAGGATACCTGGGTTAAGTTCCTGGGTTGGGAAGATTCCCCTGGAGGAGGGCGTGGCAACCCACTCCAGTATTTTTGCCTAGAGAATCCCATGGACAGAGGAACCTGGGAGAGCTTGAACTCCTCACTGAATTTTTCAAGGTACATCTAGACCATGGGCGAGGTCTTGGGAAAATAACCCAGCTTACACAGACCCTCTACCTGAAGCAGCTACAGAGAAGTAGACTCCTCTAATGGAACAATTAATGGAACAATCCACACAATTGCAAAAAGTCGGACACGACTGAGCAACTAAGCACAGCACATGGTTGTCATGGCACAGGTTCAAGATTCTTCATTCGCAGTTCTGAAACCTAAAAGCTCAGTTCAGAAAATTCCAAGTTTTTGTTTGATGCCAGCGTATTTGTTGACAAACCGAGACTTGGACTTGTATGAGGCTAATATTTATGGTCTTTCTCTCACTTGGTGTGAGCATATATACCTTTTGCTACAGAAATATAAATGTGTTTGAATGTAGGGTCTCCCTAAGAGCCCACTGGAAGAGATACATAATGTATTTTATGTTCACTGTATTACCTTGTCCAAATCCAAAATATTTGAAAACACAGCTGGACCCATGAGTTTCTTATCAGGAGAGCTGCAGGAGTAGATGGCTGTTGTACAATTCTTAGAACAGCAGCCTCTCCAGCCATAACCAGCTGATTAAAAGAAATGAGACTTTCTAGCCTAAGAACAGAATGTTCATGGAGACAGGGCTGTTTTTCAAATACTTGAAAGACTGACATCTGGTAAAGGGATTACTTATTTAGTCAGCTTCAAGGTCCAAATTTAACTGGGATCAATGGATGACAATTTCAGGGAGAGGAATTAAGTCAGTAGAAGGAAGCAGCGTTTAAGGGAAATATGCAAAACTGGTAGGGCGCCTTTCCACCGTGGTGAGATCATTGTCTTTGAAGGTGTTCAAAGTTGAAACAACCAGCTGGTAGGGCTGTTGCACACGATGGTATGGAGGATGTTTGAATATTAAATAGCAGGTGGAAGTGAGAGGATGAGTTGAAAGGCCATCGATCATTTAAGATGATAAAATTCTGAAACTCTGCACCCTGATCGCTCGCCCGAACTAGCACACAAGGGACCCTATGGGGCTGCTCTTGAAAGATGGGGCTGTGACCTCCTCGTGTCCTGCAGGGGTCCGTCTGCCAGGAGATGGTGAGCGAGCTGCGTAACATCATCCTATGCCAGGACACTGTCCATCCGCGCCGGCGGCGCTCTGGGCTGCCGCTGCCCCGGCCCCCCATCCCGGAGGAGCAGCGCCGGCCCCGGGGCACCGCGACGCTCAGCAACGGCAAGCTGTGCGGGGCTGGGGAGCCCGACCAGTTGGCGCAGAGACTGGCCCAGGAGGCCGCCCTGGTGGCCCGCGGCTGCACGCACATCCGCGTGTGCCCCGAGTGCCGCCGCTTCCAGGGCCTGCGGGCGCGGCCGTCCCCGGCGCGCAGCGAGGAGAGCCTGGACTGGGAGAAGACCACCAACAGCAGCGAGCCCGAGTAACCCCGCCGCCGCCGAAGATGCTCGGCCCCGCGGCCCCGCTGGGGGCGGGATGCGCCGGGCCGGCGCCTGCTGCCCGCCGGGCCCTCGGACTTGTACAGCGCCCACCCTTCTCTCCGGATTTTGGATCCAATGACTTTACAAACAGAGCCTGACGCCCCAGCCAGAGACGGCGCCCTGGTCCGGGGAGCGGGGGCCACCCCAGAGACGATGCCCCCAAGTGGCAAGGGACTCTCTGCCTCCCAGCCACAAGCCCCTTCTCCCCCAGTGGGCCTTCCCATCCTGCCAAAACTACAGAGTCCGGGTGGGGGTCCCTGTCCAGACCGTCAGATGAACTGGTGGCATCATCAGTGGAATTTCCCCTAGGAAGGGGCCATTGTACCCTGGGTCTAGTTCTTACAGGAAAAAAAAAAAAAAATTAAACTCAACAGGGAAGTTTTTCTTTTCTGGATTTGTATATTTTTGTTAACGTTCTTTTGTTGTCTCTTTCGCTGGCCTTCCTTCCTTTGTTGTCTCCATTCTCTTCCTTTGTTTTGCTTTCTTGGGGAGGCGGGGAGGCTGGGTTAGGGATTGGAAGTCGTCATAATCTCTGTTACCATTTCCCTAAATTTTAGGATATGGAGCAGCCAGTGCATCAAACTCCAGGTGCTGAATTCTCCCTTCTGTGTGGTGACCTGGGGACACAGGGGCGTGGAGGAAAAGGCTTTTGGGAAGAATTAGGTGGAGAGTCTCCAATAAAGGTCTATTAAAGTAATTTTTAAAACGTCCTAAACCAATGAACTGAAAGTTGACTGAGAGAACTTGAAATGCCTGAGAGGTTAATATGTCCCTTCTTTCTGTTTCTCTTTTTGACTTTCACTGTGATTGGGTTTGGTGTGGTCTTTGGTGAAAGTGATCTCTGGAGAGGAGAGAGGAGGGAGGAGCGCAGAAGGCACTGACTGTCCCAGGGCTGGTTTAAGGAGCAGGGAGGATAAATGCAAGCTCCCTGGACAGTGGCCTTGGCTCGGTGTTCATGGGGTTGGGGGTGGGGAGAGGATGGGGCCACCCTGCTGGTCTGGTGCACCCACTGTTACCTGCACCTCTTTTTAACAAAATTCAGTAGCTGCCTCTGAAGCCAGAGCTATCCTGGATTGGGTGACTTCTTGCTACTAGATGGGAGACCTGGGTACAAGCGTGCACGTGTGTGTGTGTGTGTGCTTATTATATAAAAAGACCATATGTAATCAAGAATTTGCCAGGCTCCTGGGCAAGAGGTAGTGTCTTGTGGCCAGTGCATAGGCCTGGGAACCAGGAACTCTTGAGTTCTTACTGACACATGGGCAGTAGCTCCCTTGTATGACTTCGCATGAAGCATCTCACTTCTCTTCCATCTGCACACTAAGAGTTACTGATGCTTTCCAGGCTGTCAGATGCCTGCAAAGTGCTTCTCTACTTGTGAGATGCTTGCAGGGTCCACAGCATCTTCTGACGGGAGGGCAGCCTTCCCAGCAGCCACTTGACCTTTGCTTGGCTTCTCCAATTGGGAGTTGCACACATAGAGTTTTCATTTTCTGATGGAAAGCAAATTCTATGCAATTTCTGTTTGTCAGCTTAGAAAATCCAGAGGGGAGAGAGAGCTAAATAGCTACGACGATCACCTCCCCCACCGTCAACACCTCGAATCAAAATTGTCCTCCCGTTGTTTCTGTTCAGAATGTACTAACATAAAGACACCTTTGGAAGACGATGAGCTTCATTCCATGTTTTTGCCATCGACGTTAGGTTGGCATCTTCTTTGTGCCAGGAGAGTTGGTTAGAGCAGCCATCTTGGGGGTACCCTGAGGAGTCAAATAAAGGATACCGGTTTTGTACTAGGCTGACCTCCTCTCACGTGAATTTGAGTCCTTTTACTTTTTCCTCTTAACTCATCAAATGTCAGCAAGCTCTGCAGACACGAGTCTTTTAAAAAAACCTTGCTCGCTTGAACCACCTGAAGAAACATGGATTTGGCAGGAAGGGCACCTGGAAGCCGACAGACTGCAGACCAAAATGGTGCCACGTTGCCCTCCACTCCAGCCCTTGCTTCTGACAATGTGGTCCCTACTGTCAGATCACATGTGGGCAGGAAGGGTTTTTTTTTGTTAAAGACAAAATAAAACTCATTTTTATGAGCAAGACATCTTGATCAATAACAAACCTTTTTCATAGATTAGTGAAATAAATGTCCCCATGAATCATTTATAAAGTCTGTTTCTTTCATGGAATAAAGATAAGACTGACAGCACAAGGAAGTTTCTATTAGCTGCAGAAACCACTATTGCACCTCGCTCAAGCTGCTGAGTGGATTTGCAGCCAGCTAGTTCTCTTCCTTGGTTCGTCTCCACTTTTTATCTGTTGGTTGTTGGCTTTCTTTTCCATTCTGTATTTTCTATCTGACTCTGTATACTGTATAAAGCTGTTTTTCTTGTCTGTTTATCTTTCTTCAACTGGAATATTTACAATAAAACAGAAAGAAACCCTGAAATGTTAGTGATGGATGAAAGCTGTCTGGGTTTCGAAAGAGTGGTTTGGTGTGTCTAAAATCCAGGTACCCTGAAAGCAAATAAAAATATAAACCCACATTTTGTCTTCCCCTCCACCTGCCCTTCTCTCTTGCCCTCTCTCCAGTTCCCACCCCTTCAGCTCTTTGTTCAGACCCCAGAAAAATCTAAGTGGCTTCTTTCAGTTGGTAGTCCTGGAGACAGTCAATCCCCACCTCCCACCCCCAAACAGATACACATGTTAATGAAGTTCAGGATTCACAGGGTTTTGTCTTCCTAAATGCACTTTCACAGAATAGTCATCTATTGATACCTAGGGTAACTCTAGTCAGATATCACCCCAGATTCCACTGGGAGCTTGAAGATTACATCAATTAAAATATAATACTTTGCTTTATTTCTTTTAATTGCCTTGGTGGGCCCCAACGGTCACAAGATCTCTACCTCAGGACCCAGGTGGGGTGTAAGTTGAGTACGTAGATGGCCAAAAATCTTTTGGCTTCCTCTAATCCAATGCTCATATGAGAATATTCATCCTGGGAACTTGCCAACCGGCCCTCTTATTGGTTAGGTGAGACCGAAATATCAAGATAACCAATCCGCCTGGGGCTGCTCTGTGAAAGTTTATTAGTTTGGAATTCCAAGGAGTTTAATTTTCTTTGGGAATCCAAAGGGGACTTCCCATGGTGCAGAAGGCCAGAAAGGGCTGGGGCCTTTCAGACTCGGCAGGTTGGTGGTTTGAGTGAAGCTTGAGAGAACCGTTTGTAACCCTCCCTCCAGTGGGGTGTGCGCAGCAGTAAAGCAGTCTGGACACGATAAGGGGGATTTGGTTCCCTGATGGGTAGGCGACTCTCTGGAGGTAATAACAAAGAGGCCTGTTGGGAAATTTCAGAGAAGGAATCCTTTCATAAAGATTTCACTTAAAGCTAGTGCTTCCTATGGGGCCTCTCAAAGAGAAAAAATTAAGCCTTAGTTGCTTTGAGTTGTTTGCTTGTCTTTCTGTGAAAAGTGGCTTCTCCCCACAACCCCACAGGCAAATCCTCCAACATTAGCCAACGGAGTGTCCTCAGGGGCTGATAACCTGGGGATCCTACTGCATGCCTCAAAGACGTGATGACGTGCCTTTAGAGAACTCCTCTCATAGAAACAATATTTGTAGTTGCTGAGTCTTGTCCAACTCTTTTGCGACCCCATAGACTATAGCCCATCAGGCTCCTCTGTCCATGAAATTCTCCAGGCAAGAACACTGGAGTGGGTAGCCATTTCCTTCTCCAGGGGATCTTCCCAACCCAGGGCTCGACCCGAGTCTCCTGCATTGAAAGGCGGATTCTTTACCATCTGAGCCACCAGAGAAGCTAGAAATAATATAGACCCACTCTATCTATCTGTCTCTCACAACAGGTGTTGATTGCAGAGGAAAATGCATCTAAGTTTTAAAACTGAGGAGGTCAACAACCCTACTGTCATTTGAGGGCAACCTGGAAAGAACAGTTCTGTCACTATCAACAGAATGGTATCCTTCAAATTCTATTAATTTCATACTAATTTCCAAATCTGAATGAAAAAATATTAATGTTACTGTAAGAACTAGCATGAAGATCAAGAAAAAAAAAAGTTTGTGAAGAGAATAGAATGGAAAACAAACTTTCTGATCAGAAATGGCAGAGAAGTTGATGGCCTAAGAAGAGACATGAAGAGGTTGAGTGTAGGGACTTTCTGGCAGCCCAGTGGTTAAGATGGCCTTCCGATGCAGGGGGTGAGGGTTAGATCACTGGTCAGGGAGCTAAGATCCCATGTAATGTGCAGCCAAAAGCATAAAAGAGAAGTAATATTGCAGCAAATTCAATAATGACTTTTTTAAAAAGGAGTTGAGCATATAATCTGCTCATATATTAAGTGAGACCATGCATGTAAATATTTTAGTGGTCAGGATTGAAGGAAATGAGTCAGAGAACCAATGCATTGTAACAGTTGTATCTGGGGAATTGAACTTATTTGCAAAGGTAAATATCTAGAGTCTTACTGCAAATATGTAGAGTCTGTATTATAGAGGATGGAGGTCAGACACAGAAGCGCAATGATCCTCCTGCCAGAAAATTAGCTAAAGAATCCTCCTCACCCTTCAGAATCCCTTGTACCCAATCGAGTGTTCTCTCTTGACTATGGCAGAAAAGTCAGAGGGGAACAGGGACCAAGAGGCCTCTCATCCTGTTGGGAATTTCTCTTAGATTCGTGAGTGACCTTGAGAGGGCATTCTTCAGTCTACAGCCCCATATTAGTCTGTGTCTGTCTTCTGTCTGAGAAGACAACAGTTACCTGTAAGAAACAGTGATGAAAAAGTACAAAATATTCAAGTGCTGGAGAGTGTGATTTGGAATCAAATCATGTAGACATTCCGAGAGGCTGAGGATTCCAGGTAATTGAGATCGGCTTAGTGGAGGAAGCAGGACTGTTTGTGACTTGGGGTTGTTAGTTAATTAGTTTATTTATTTTGGACATCTAGAAAAACAAGAGTTCACTTTTTCTGGGAATGAAATACGGTTAACTCATGTTGGGTTCAGCACTGTTTTGATAAGAGATAGCTTGTTGAGGCAGTTGTTTTGTTCCGCCCACAGTGTTCTTTTCCCCCAGGATTCCAGCTTACCTATTATGCTTCTTCCTATTTGCTGCAAGTACTATTTAGAAATTTTCACCACTAGCTCGTTCCTGGGCTTCTTTATGTTGTATTAGTGGGATTAGCTATAGAGACAAGCAGCCTAGACCTACAGAATACAGAAAGGCTAACTGTGAAACAAGCAGTGAGATGATCTGAAGTGGATTATGAGCTCTTTTAAAAAAGATCAAATACTTTTAAATTGGGCAGAAGGAGGGTGAAATACAGAACTGAAAGTGTGGAACCAATGTGAAAAACTAATACAGAACCAAATGCCCAAATTTCTGATGTACAGGAACATTCAGAATGATTTTCTTTTTCAGTCCATTGAACCATCCAGGTATCCATTTGGCTTTGCCGAAGCCCATGGAGCCTGCATGGAAAATTATTCTACTTGGATTGTTCTGATTAGATTCTTAGTAGCTTTTCCATGAAAAATAGCAGAATGTAGCTTCCAGTTCTACATCATCTGTAATCCTATAGCTCCAAGTGGGCCTAGAGAAACATGCTAAATCACCAAAACCAGGTGACATGTGACAGTCACAAGCAGGATAACACACACACACACACACACACACACACACACACACACAGGACAGCATTACTGGAGATGTTCATACCCACACACTCAAATGTGGTGACAGTACTTAAAAGTAGCTTAAAGAGAATCTGATGGAAAAATACTTCTGCACAGAGAGACTTAAATTTATTTCTCTGTGCTTCTCTTGCCCCTGTTTATTCAAGCTAAGCTGGTGTGTGTGTGTGAGGTTAGCACAGACTGGGAGATTCCCATCAGGGCTCTTATGTCTATTTTGAAAGAGAGAAGACAGTTTCCACGATCACTTCAGGGTCTGTCGGTGCTTCTAGATAACATTCCTGGGTTTAATCTTCTGGGTTTTAGTGGCTTAGTTCTCCCTGAGCAGTCTTGGATGTAATTTATTTCTAAACCAACATATATGTAGATGCGTGAAGTAAAAGGTGCTTTTTCCCTATTCCCAGTTGAGGGATAAGATGCCTGAGCTAACTTCTTAAAACCTCTTCATCCTCCACCCCTATCAGATGCAAAACAGAACTCCTCCAGCATGAATAACTGACCAGGCAAAACGTTCTGGTGATCGTGTAATGGAACACAGTTCGGGAGAACAAGAGCAGCGCAAGTTGGCATTCCTTTGCTCGACACTTGTCAATCACTTTGTCCATTGCAGGCAGGAAACAATTTTCAGAAAAGGTCACACAATGAAATTGTTAAAATGTAAGTGGTTAAGTTGACTGGTGAGCGATAGAAAGCTGAAGCAACGTTTTCATTTAGCTAGTCTATTTCCTGTCACAAATAAACAACAAATTTGCTGAGGCTGCCATGATTTCTAGAGGATAAAGTTCCTCGTTGATTCAGCCCCTGCTGATCTTTCAACCTTCTCCTGACACTTTTCTCACCTTCCCTCCATCCCACCCTGCAGTCAAACCACACTGATTTCTACTCTATGTATACCCTCTCCATCCCATGCTTTTCTTCTCCTCTGCCTTTACTTTGGCAGTTCCCAGCTCTTGCCTTCTCTTTCAACTCTCCACTGTCAAAGTCTCCCTGTATATATGAGTCACCAGTGGCTCAGATGGTAAAGAATCTGCCTGCAATGCAGGAGATCCAGGTTTGATCCCTGTGTCGGGAAGATCCCTGGAGAAGGGAATAGCAACCCACTCCAGTATTCTTGCCTATAGAATGGAAAAGAATATGAAAAAGATATATGTATATATATGTGTGTGTATAACTGAATCTCTTTGCTGTACAGAAAAATTAACACAATATTGTAAATCTACTATTCATCAATAAATAAATTTTAACTTATTCTTAAATTTAAAATATTAATTTACTAAAGAATAGTGGATTTACAATGTTGTGTTAATTTCTTCTGTATAGCAAAGTGACTGAGTTATACATATACGCATACATACATATATTCTTTTTCAGTATGTTTTGTCACAGGATATTGAATATAATTCCCTGTGTTATAAAGCAGGACTTTGTGTTGTTCTATCTTATGTATAATAGTTTGCACCTGCTGACCCCCTAATTCCTAATCCTTCTCCCCTTGCCCCCTTCCTCTTGGCAACCACAAGTCTGTTCTGTGTGTCTGTGAGTCTGTTTTTGTTTCATAGATAGGCCGATTTGTATGGTATCTTAGGTTTCACATATAATATCATATTCGTATTTGTCTTTCTTTGTCCTTTCATCTTTTTAGAGCAAATCATCAAGGGGAATTTCTTTCAGTTTTACTAGTGAGTAAGGAGGAAACTGAATTGGTTTTGTTTGTTTTGGTAAAGTGAAAGTGAAAGTGAAATTTGCTCAATCGTGTCTGACTCTTTGCGACCCCTTGGACTTCTTTAGGCCGGAATACTGGAGCCGGTAACCTTTCCCTTCTCCAGGGGCTCTAACCAAGGTCTCCCACATTGCAGGATTCTTTACCAGCTGAGTCACAAGGGCAGCCCAAGAATACTGGAATGGGTAGCTTATCCCTTCTCCAACGGGTCTTCCCAACCCAGGATCTCCTGCATTGCAGGCAGATTCTTTACCAACTGAGCTATCAGGGAAGCCCCTTGCGTTTCTCCTGAGCAAGCACTGCCTTGATGGACTTATATTGAAATGGAGAGCCCATGAACCAAATTTTGATCATTTTATTTTGGAGCAGAAATCACTTTTTGTATGTCTCTCTCTTTCTGACTTGTTTTGCTTAGTAGGATAATCTCTAGATCCATCCAAGTTGCTGCAAATGGAAACCTGCCTATATTTAAGATCCAGCTCAAATATCATTTCCTGTGACATCTTCAATGATCCCCATCCCCAAGGCAGTAATAATCTCTCCTTCTCCTGAACATTCCCAATCTTTCCCTGATCACTTCCTGAGCTGTGCTGTGCTTAGTTGCTCAGTCATGTACGACTCTTTGTGACCCCATGGACTGCAGCCTGCCAGGCTCATCTGTCTGTCCATGGGGATTCTCTGCTCGAGTAGGTTGCCATACCCTCCTCCAGGGGCTCTTCCCAATCCAGGGATGGAACCCAGGTCTCCTGCATTGCAGGCATATTCTTTATTGTCTGAGCCACCAGGGAAGCCCGATCACTTCCTACACTGAATCATATATGCTTTCTCCCACCTACCAGAGTAAGTAAGTCCCTTAATGTACAGAGAAAATGCCTTTTCCATCTTTAGTTCGTTCACAGTGCATAGGATTCTTTGCACATATTTGGTTCCCATGAATGAATGCATGAATGAATGAGGCAAATTCAACCGAGAGCAAATGTACATAAAAATACTGCAGGTTTGAAACCAAGCAGCAGAAATACGCTAATACATTCCTGATTTAAAGCAACTGTGCATAGAACTACTTAAAATTCTACACCAGGCAAAAATATTATTTCGTTTATTTAACTGGATGTGAACCTGATGGGGACAGCTGGTTGATAATGTTCGTTAGCTGGTGGAGAGTTGGTTCCAACTGGGAGGTACAAGGGGATGTTTTCTTCCAGTTGTTTACATGCCTTCTAAACAGGTGGTAAGAATTCAGCCTCTTGACTCCCACACCAGTTTTGGAAAAAAATCAATCATCCTTCTCCCTTATCTCCTCATTATTTTCAAAAAGCGATTTCTGCTCCAAAATAAAATTATCAAAACATGGCTCATGGGCTCTCCATTTCAATATAAGCCCATAAGCTAGTACTTGCTCAGGAGAAATGCAATCATCTTTATCAAAATAATCAAAACCAAAATCAGTTTCCTCCTTACTCACCAGGAAAGCTGAAAGAAATTCTTCTTGGTAATTTGCTTTTTAAATGTGAAAACATCATAATTGTTTAAAAGTTAACAAAGTAGAGCTCTAGTATGTAGACTGATTACCATTCTGGGAAGTCTGGCCAGTTTTGATGAGCTGAGAAAAATGCTATTATTTTCCTAAAATAGTTCTAGATCAAAGAAGTTAGTCTTTAGATCAAAGAAGTAGAAAGGGAGCAGAGAGAAAGAACCAGCTTTTCTCCAGTATCTGCTACATACCGAATACACTACAAGCATTTGTTTATTTAATCCTCGTGACAGCCCTTCTGAATTAAATACTACTATTTTCAGAGAGAAAAATGTAGGGTTTTGGAAATTAAATAACATACCCAAAATTCCACAGCCGGTAAAAGACAAAGCTCTTAGTGAAAGGCAAATATTCAAATCCAGTTCTGTCTACGTGCTTTACCAGTGTATCTCCCTTTACATCCTATCACCTGATCCCATCTGCATGGTTTTCCTCCAGGAAGAATAGAACTTACAGACAAGGTTCTGCATATGCTTGCTTTTTATTAGCTAGGATTCTTGCTTTTTTTTGTTGTTGAAGCAGACAAATCACTCTAAATCTACAACTTTGTTCACCACTAGCATTTTGCATTCGTTTTTGAAATAACCCACTTCAATACTAAGAAATCATCAGAGATGCTCGATATATTACTTTAGTGATGGAATTTCAGTAGAAGGAGAGTTTTTAGTAGGTTGTCTGGTGATATTTCTTATTATTAATAACAATGAAGTTTGGTGGCTTTAATACGACCAGAATGGTTGTTTAGTTGATGCAAACATCCAGCTGCTCTGTTTTTGATTACAGAGAGAGTCCTGTTCAGTGATCAGAGATAACAATGTAAATGAGGAAAATTATGCATAAAGCCCTGTGGATCTAGAAGTTTGTCCCCTAGACTTGTAAATCTGGAAGGACTCTCATTCAGTAATCAGGTACTCCATTTTAGTTCACACCCTACGATTAAAATGATACCCAAGACTCTGTGACCAAAGAAGTGACTCTGACCATTCAAACCAATAAAACTTTATTAAGTGTTATGTTTGTCCTGACGGAAGGGAGCGAGGTTTGTGGCTGCTGTTGAGGGATGTGAAGATGGATGAGGTCGTGTGGACTTTTTATCCTTTGTAACCCCTAGAACTAATTGTATATGTTGCTGAGATACAGGATACAGATTAATGAAAGAACCTGTAAACAAAGGCTGAGTTCCCCATTATCGTGAGTATGCAGAGTTGATGGTAGCAGAAAAATCTTCATGGATTAACAGTATGGTTGTATTTTTATGATGCCAGACTAGATGACGTGCTGTCATGATCCCTTATAGGAGAGGGAGATGATCATAATAGTAATATTCTATCTTTTATTGAGTACTTAATAATCACCAGATAATATGCTCTGTGTTTTGTAGATGTTATTTTTATATTCATGACAGGGAGTTATTATTTTCCTCCTGCTAAGAAAAGGAAACTAGTTTACTTGGCCAGCAGCAATTTAGAAATTGTGGAACTAGGATTTGAACACAGCTGCCCTGCTCTAGAGTCTTACAATTTTCAGCAAAGTCTTTTTCATTTCAACCTTGAGATCCTATGATTGTCAGGCATGGAGTCTGCCTTCAAAGTGTCACTTAAAAGAGGAGACAAATGTACACAGCTATAATGCAAGGGGGATAATATAGAACACAAAATATTATGATCTTGTTGAAGAAATAGGAAACAGAGTTATAAACTAATAAGAGAGATTTATTTAAGGATGAAAAATGTGTTTACAAAAGACATAATAAGGAATTATTTCATCAACAAGCCTTATATTTAGCAAGAATTTATTGTTATATAGTCCAAAAAGTTCTTTTGACGCCTCTTGTGTGCACATTTCTGTCTAGATACTGAAGGATTCAAGAACAAGGCATTTAAAGCTGAAGAAACTCATTTTCTGGGCTGCTCATTTGACCCTGAATCTTAATTTGATTTTGTGACATTTCTGTTACTGTTTTTCAACCAAATTTATACTTTTAAGGTTTAATGTTTTATGATTAATAAAGTAGTACACATGCATTACAGAAAATTTGGAAAATCTAAAAGTATAAGAAAAACTACCCCAAATGTCAATAACTAAAGGTCTTCATGTTTTAAATTTTGTCTTCTAGTCATTTGTATGTGTCTTTGAATCATTATGATTTTAATGTATGCTATTACATTATTACCTAACTTTCTCTGCATATACACTGAGCTTATCCAACAAGATTCTGAACTAGTAGAAGGCAGGAATGAGGTATCACACTTTCCTGGAGTCCTTGGACTACATACAAGTAAGTTTGCACTGTTCTGTCAACATAGTAAGTGCTAGAATCATGAATGGATTGATTACCAATCAATCGATGAATGAACACAAAACATAAAACAAAGTTCTCCACCTTTGAGGAATTGACAGTCTATATTAAAGTTCTAATTGCAAAAAGCATTTTACCCTAAGACTTGCATGCATGCCTGCTAAGTTGTGTCTGACTCTTAGGTACCCTATGGGCCTTACCTCTCCAGGATCCTCTGTCCATGAGATTATCCAGGCAAGAATACTTGAATACAGAGTGGGTTGCTGCACCCTCCTCCAGGGGATCTTCCTGACCCAGGGATTGAACCTGCATCTCTTATGTCTCCTGCATTGCAGGCAGGTTCTTACCACTAGCGCCCCCTGAGAAGCTAACATATGGCTAAATACTAAATGAGTCATTGCAGGATACTTTTTAGAAAAAAGTGATACGTGGTGAGGATAGATGGCCTGGGACATACCTGTGGGGTTATAACTAGGGTGGAAGAAGCTGAGTTTAATTTTTTTGACTATCCAATAGGCTCCCTATAGATATGGGTTGTTCTGTCTCTAACCGGTTCCCATTATTCTACTCGATGCCAAGTGGCCTCTCCACTGACAGTCTCAGAGGACCTGATATATTCTATACAAGCAAAAGAAACCAAAGCCCCTCTCCCTGCACAATGGAAAGTACCTAGCTAGTGTTTCAGCTCTGGGATAAGGAGGGAATTCTAGGCTACACAGCCTCATGATGGATAGCTTTCTCCAGTGGTAAACTTATGAGGAAGGAGTTTTAAAACTCTTTTTAGAGTTCTTTCTCTCCTTTAAGTGAAAGCCTGCTCAGGGGGAAGTGCTGAAACCATACTCTCTCCTGCCTAGTTATCTGATGATTATAGTCCCGGAGCTCCCATTATACAACTTGTGCTGAAGTGTATTGGAGCTGAGTGCCTTGGCTAGAATGGGCAGCATGTGAGAGGGACACTTTGGGGACTTGCGGGCTTCTCAGATGGCCTGAATTCAATGAATAGTTCGCAGCAAATCAATAGGGGCATAGCAATCAGGTGGATGTAAGCAGAGCTGGATTTGAAGGATTTTCACGTAATCGGTTTGGAGAATTACCCTGGGTATAAAGAGATGTGTAACATCAAGCTGCATTTGGTGTACTTCAGCTCAGGTTGTGGCAGCTGGTCTGACAGGCTGCCTGCCCCTTCCACAGTTCTGTTAATTCCAGATGAAATGAAAATACCCTCCTTAGTAGTCATTAAGGTTCCAATTTTATTTCTCATTATTAAACCATGAAGTTGGCAAAAACATTTAAATTACGCAAAATGAAGAGATTTATGAGCAAATTGGAGTCAAGGTGAAACATTGAAGCTTAATCTCCAAAGATTAAGACAGGCACAATAACCAGCCTATTGGGAAAAAAAAAAAAAAAAGCAGATCTCAGAGTAAACAGGAGGAAATGTTCTTTCTTATTTTTCCCAAAGAACTAACCCTTTAAAATTGAGTTTTTAGATGATGACTTCATGCTTGGTAATACCCATCTGATTTGAGAAATGTTGGAATAAGATTTAAATGGTATTTTAGTGTCTGTGTAAAACTAGAAAGGTCTGTCACACTGATGGCCCCAAGCAGCTGAGAGTCTCCTGCGGAGGCAGAGCGCTGTGATGAGAGCAACATGAATTATTTCAGATTCCCCTTGCCCTGAAGACAGAACCCTGCTCGGTGGCCAGTGTGAGGGTCAGAGATTAAACTTGTTTGATCTGCAGTTTCTCCACTGAGACTATCAGTAAGGAGCTGTTGTGCCAGAAGGAAGGATGTTTCCAGCCAGCTGAGTGTCCCATGGGTAAGCACAGGGCTGAGACCCCACTTGAATTCCTTATGGGAGGCTGCCTCCTTCCTGGAGAATGCCATAGCAGGGGCGACCTTGAAAGGGGATGACAGACACAAAAAGGTTCCATAGGCGGCCACCTAAGCAGGCCACCATCCACTGAAAGCATTTTAATTTAATACCAAAGAGCGTCGCGGATATTCATAATCCCATCTTATTGATCCTAAACCTCTTTCAGCAGTGAGGAGATGCAGTTACCGTCAGGGCAGTAACGGCAATGACTATTCCTCGGGAACTTTGACAGAAAAGTACATGCACTTCAAAACTGAACCCCAAGGCTTGTCTGAAGGGAGGTGGTATGACCTGGACGTTAGTGTTGATTACTGGGAGATTCCAACTGTCCCCTCAGGCTGCGTGTCCCCCATAAACCTGTTCTGAAGCCTGACGTAGTCAATAGAGTGGCTTCTTTGGGTTCAGCAGGTATGACATTGAGTTAATCATTATAAGTCAGTGACATCATAGCAGAAGCAAGATCTGGGAGAGGTCAACTTTTATGAAGGTTACAGAGGTTCCTGCCTCCAAGGATTCTGGGGTTTCTGGAGGTGCTGGGTCTATGGGAAAGCTGGTCCCAGAGATGGAGGGGTGGGGGGTAGGCTGGGGCAGGAGAGCAAAGAAACTAATGTTTCTTTAGTTTTAATTGTGTCCCAGGTATGACACTAGGTGCTTTCACATAAATTATATTTAATCCTTGCAGCAACCCTCTCAGGTAATCTTTTTTACCCTCATTTTAGAGCTAAAGAGTTGGAGGCTCAGGGAATTGAAGTAATTTGCACAAGCTCACCAACCTTTCCCAGTACGGATGTGAAAAAAAAAGAGCTGGCCGGCCTCAAAGATCGTGCTTTCTCTGTGACATCATGCCAAGTCCTTGGAAGTTAAGAACTAGGATCCTTATTGCAGAACTGGGTCACCAGGAGTCACCTGTCCCAGAAGCCTATGTGGGAAATTCTAAGTGGGAAAAACACCCAATCTCCTTTAATAAAAATGCATTGTTGTTCAGTCGCTAAGTCATGTCCAGCTCTTTGCAACCCCCATGGGCTGCAGCATGCCAGGCCCCTCTTTCCTCCACTATCTCCCAGAGTTTGCTAAAATTCATGTCCGTTGAGTTGGTGGTGCTATCTAACCGTCTCATCATTTGTCGACCCTTCTCCTTTTGCCTTCAATCTTTCCCAGCATCAGGGTCTTTTCTAATGAGTCAGTTCTTTGCATCAAGTGGCAACCCTCTCCAGTATTAGAGCTTTAGCTTTAGCATCAGTCCTTCCAGTGAATATTCAGGGTTGATTTCCTTTTAGGACTGACTAGTTTGATCTCTTTGCAGTCTAAGGGACTCTCAAGAGTCTTCTCCAGCACCACAGTTTGAAATCTTCAATTCTTCAGTGCTCAGCCTTCTTTATCGTCCAACTCTCATCTGTACATGACTCTTGGAAAAACCATAACTTTGACCATACTGACCTTTGTTGTCAAAGTGATAACTCTGCTTTTTAATATTTAATACACTGTCTGCATGTGTGCATGCTAAGTTGCTTCAATCATGTCTGATTCTGTGAGACCCTATGGGCTGTAGCCCTCCAGGCTCTCTTGTCCATGGGATTCTCCAGGCAAGAATACTGGAGAGGGTTGCCATGCCCTTCTCCAAAGACACTATCTATGTTTCCCATAGCTTTCCTTTCAAGCAGCAAGCATCTTTTAACTTGAAATGGAGGGAAAATCTCTACTTGAGAATGGGAGACTAGACTAACTGGACCTGATCTCTGCCCTCTCAAGATTCACCTTCACCTTGGGAGTTTTATCACAAATCATTCTTGCTGCCACCTTTGTCTCTGGGGCCAATCTGATCTTTCACAAAAGGACTCAAGTGGACTTAGGACATTTAATTTGCTGAGGCAGCACTGCAGCAAGGCTAAAATGATGACATAGGACAACCAAAGGCTCAGAGATAAGTAAAGGAAAATAAACATGGATTAGAGGCAGCGATTAATCGGACTCAGGAGCTGTGGCTGCTTTCCAGAGCATAGTCCATCCTCATAGGTGATTTTGCAGTCACCGCCCTACTCAGTTTCCAGCCTGAGTTCAGGTGGCAGAGGCCAAATCCTCCACCCCACCCTCTCCCACCCCAAGCATCTGGAATGTCTTTCTTAAAAAAACCTTATTTTTTAATATTTATTTTATTTATTACTTATTTATTTGGCTGCACCGGGTCTAGTTGCAGCAAGAAGGATCTTAGCCGAGTCTTAGCCACTGAACCAGCAGGGAAGTCCCTGGAACATCTTAAAGCACGTTTAAGGAGGTTTAGGCCACAGTCTAAAGCTAAGCTTCAAATTTCAAAGAAACTACTTGCCCTGTGTAGATGAGCACCTGCCTTGACTTATTTATTGGTAGCTGCAAATTCTTAACCCAATGTGAACAGAAAAAGGTAAAAAGGTAAGTATTATAGGAAACGGAGAACTTTTTACAATTTGTCAAAATATGAACACTAGTGACATTTTTATTTTAAATACAACTGCTTAAAGCATTGGCAGCACTCTCCTTAACCACAGTTACTGAATACAATGAATAAGTTCTTCTCACACGTCATTCACTACATCTAGAGCAAGGCTATGTTTTCACAGAGCTACCAAATCAGCTACTTTTCAAACACCAGAAGATCTTCAAAACAACACTAAAATAATATTTCACACCTACCAAGGAGGTTAAATAAACCAATAAAAATTTGATAATGTTAAGAGCTGGTGAGGATGTTTGCTCAAGAGAAGTCTCAGCTGCTGGTCGGAGTCTAAACTGGAAAGAAAAATTGGCAACATCCAATAAAGGTAAAGATGAGGAATATCCTATAAATCAATTTCAGATCTTGGTATATACTCTAGAAAAATTCTTGCAGATGTTCACAGGCAGACATGAAGAAGAATATTCACTGCAGCAGTTTATAACAGCAAAACACACAGATTACTTTTTAAAAAATCTGGACAAAATTTAAATGTCCGCCAATAAATGGATGGACTTTTAAAGTTATGATTTAATTGGTACAATGGAACAGTTCACAGTTGTAAAAGCGAATAGGATGCCTCTACATATGAATAAGTCTTTACCATATAATATTGAGTGAAAATCCCCATATCTCAGGGGATTTTCCCTCCTATGCCATCTCTCAGGTTTAACCATTGACCACAAAAACCACTCATTCATTCTTTAAAGTAATATTCTTAACTATATGGGTGCAGCCTCTGTTAGATATTTTGGGAGGCTGAACTATTGATCTAAGGCCAACAAGGATGCTTTTTCTTAAGATCTCATGGGCGGAGTGCATCTGCAACGCAAATGGAGGGCTTCTTGGAGCGGTGCTGGCATAGTCTTGGCATGTACCGATTAAACAAAATAGACACAAGCAGGAAAGCAAACCAGAAAACAACTCCCTACTACAAATGCATGAAAGGAAGGGTAACTTTGTTAAGAAATGCAGATAAGTGGTTTTTAATGAGAATGTGTTAGTAGAAATCAAGACTGTCCAAGAACAACTCAGGTTGCACTATTGCTACCAACAAAGTAAAAGGATTCGAAGCGCTTCTCTTTCTTTCTCTCTCTTCTGGAGTATTAAACCTTTCAAAAGATCAACAGAGTGATTCCTGTTTTCAAATAATTTTTAGTCCTATGTGCCATTGGAAAGAAGGCACACAACATCGAAAGGGTTTACAAGAAGTCGGTGGTGTTGGTTGTGGGGAGGGTGGTGACCTAATTAATCATAGAAATATAGAGGTTGTATGGGGAGATGGAAAGTCAGAACTGGAGTCAGATTCTGGCTGTACCACTTATGAGCTGCTGGTGCTTCTGGCAATTCATTTAATGGTTATAATCTCTAAAGTCTCTTTTTAAAAACTTTTTTTTTTTTATTTTTCTTTTTTTTTTTTAATACTTTATTCTACATTACAGTACTGTATTTGTTCTGCCATACATTGACATAAATCAGCCACAGGTGTCCACGATCTCCCAAAAACTTTTAAATTTTGTGTTGGGGTATAGCCAACTAACTATGTTGTGTATATATATATATATATATATATATATATATACATATACATATATCCATTCTTTCCTAAAACGCCTCCCACCCAGGCTGCCACATAACTTTGAACAGAGTTCCCTGTGCTGCACAGTAGATCTGTGTTGGTTATCCATTTTAAATGTAGCAGCGTGTTCCTGTCCATCCCAAACTCCCTAACTTCAATGTCTTTTTGATAAAATGAAATGTCTTGCAGTATTGCTGGGAGGATTACAGAGATAACAAGGGAAGTACATATACATGTGTGTGTGCTTAGTTGCTCAGTTGTGTCTGACTCTTTGTGATCCTATAGACTGTAGCCTGCCAGACTCCTGTCCATGGGATTTCCCAGGACAGTGGGTTGCCATTCCTAGTGGAGTGGGTTGCTATTTCCTACTCCAGAGGATCTTTCCGACCTAGAGATCAAATATCTCCTGCATCTCCTATATTGGCAGGCAGAGTCTTTCCCACTGTGCCAACCTGGGAAGCCCCAAAGTGTACATATAAATATATGTATATATATGTGTGAGTGTATATGTGTGTGTTGTGCTTAGTTGTGTCTGACTCTGTGACACCATGGACTATAGCCCACCAGGCTCCTCTGTCCATGTGGGTTCTCCAGGCAAGAATACGGGAGTGGGTTGCCATGCCCTCCTCCAGGAGATCTTCCTAACCCAGGGATCAAACCCAGGTCTACCACACTGCAAGCTGATTCTTCACCAACTGAGCCACAAGGGAAGCCCATATATAGAGAAAGAACTCAGTAAGTGATAAAGGCCCAAGAAATGGAAGAGCTTGTGATGATGATGGTGACGATGTTGATGAGGACAACGACACTTTCCCAAGCTGCTACTGTGCACTGCGATCAACTACAGCCTCCTTCTGGTATTTATATCCTGGTAGGAAAGGCATAGGAGACTTCAAGCAGAATAAAACTTAACTCTGTAAAGCATTTACTGGCAAAACCTAACTTCTTGCACATAGACGATAACTAGCCCGTCTATTTTAATAATAACAGCTTTTTTTGTTTGTTTGTTTCAATTTCTGGTTGCCCTTTGTTGATCAGCAGAGAACTGATTATACAGTCTATACTGGGCCCATAAAGAATTATTCTTAAAGAATTCAGTTCAGTTCAGTTCAGTCGCTCAGTCATGTCCGACTCTTTGCGACCCCATGAATCGCAGCATGCCAGGCCTCCCTGTTCATTACTATCTCTCGGAGTTCACTCAGACTCACGTCCATTGAGTCTGTGATGCCATCCAGCCATCTCATCCTCTGTCGTCCCCTTCTCCTCCTGCCCCCAATCCCTCCCAGCATCAGAGTCTTTTCCAATGAGTCAACTCTTCTCATGAGGTGGCCAAAGTACTGGAGTTTCAGCTTTAGCATCATTCCTTCCAAAGAAATTCCACGGCTGATCTCCTTCAGAATGGACTGGTTGGATCTCCTTGCAGTCCAAGGGGCTCTCAAGAGTCTTCTCCAACACCACAGTTCAAAAGCATCAATTTTTTGGCACTCAGCCTTCTTCACAGTCCAACTCTCACATCCATACATGACCACAGGAAAAACCATAGCCTTGACTAGACGGACCTTAGTCGGCAAAGTAATGTCTCTGCTTAAAGAATTACCCTTTAGCAAGATGCTATTAGCTGTGATGGTCTTTATGAGAAACAGCCCAGTGAATGTCACTAAATCTATTGTAAAGAATGTTTGTGAGTCGGATGTTCACTGCATCACATAGTGTCCATTTTACCAGACCTCTAGGGAAAGAGCCCTGTCTGATCTTGGTGCAAAAACAGCTTAAAAAATCCTTTGGGTACTTGATTTTATCCTTTTGATGCTGTGAACAGACAAAATTCATTTCCTTTTTGAATGAATATCTGGGATGCTCAGTTTGAGACCTAACAGTAACTGTACATTATCACTGTGTACATTATTTATGCGTCACCTCGGAGTCACCTTTTTCTTACCCTTGTTTTTTTCTTCTCTTTTCACCCTGCTTTTATTTTATTTTCTTGGTTGCAGCATGCAAGCTCTTAGTAGGATATAGTTGCCTGACCAGGGATCAAACCCATGTCCCTTGCGTTGGGAACACAGAGTCTTAGCTACTGAACTGCCAGGGAAGTCCTTCGCTCTGCTTTTACCTGGAAGAACACTCATACATAGAGGTACTGTCTTGTACATGTCTGACTCTTTGTGATCCCATGGACTGTACCCCACCAGGCTCCTCTGTTCATGGGACTCTCCACATAAGAATTCTGGGGTGGGTTGTTATGTCCTCCTCCAGGGGATCTACACAATCCAAGGATCAACCCAGATCTCCTGCATTGCAGGCAGATTCTTTATCAGCTGAGCTACCAGGGAAGCCCTCATACATAGATCCATCCATCTATCTATCTATCTATCTATTTAAATACTTACATATATATATATATATATATAGCAATACTTACAAGTATGGAATACAGTGCTCCATACTAATCTATAAAGGAAATTATGCCAAACGTCATTACTCTGGGTGGTCCAAGGGTTGATTGTATTAAGCAGACTACTCTAACGTTTTGTTTTTCCCACAGAAACATCATCTACACTGGTTGAAATGCAGCTCTCTAAAAGGCAGTTAAATTATTAACTCCCATCTAGATCCTAAATGAGTGTTTTTCCCAATACATCATTTATATGTATTTACTGTTGCCCCTCAGGAGTTGAGGTATTAAAGTGCTTTTTGAGACATGCTGGGAAAACTCTGGAAAATAACTTGCTGAAAGAAAACTAGTTCGGGAAAGCAATTTGATGTTCCATTTTCCTGCTGGGATACTATCTGGATAGGATGGTAGTGTTTATGTGTAAGCAAAAATCTGTTCCATATGTTGAGAGGAAGACAAAAGCAGTGCCAATCTGTGATGCTGGGCAGTGGCATTCAGCAGACGATTTATGAGGCAGAGAGTCAAGGACCTGCACTCAGCAATCACCGTCATCTTTATGCATGAAGGACCACCACCACATTTTCTACCTCTCTTTTGCTCTCTGGTGTGTTGATCTTTTAAAAAATTATATATATTAAGCCTTGCCATAGGTTTAAAGGTACACCTTAACTCACTCAAATCACAAGTCTTGTCTCTGACTGAGAAGAGTACTGATAATTCAGCATTATTACCAAAAGTGAGGTGATGGAACTCAAATGAACCATGCTGAGGCTCCTCTTTTAGGAAAAGCACATCAAGGCTTCCCTCCTCCAGGACTGTTTTGCTTCTTGGTAACTTGGTCGAAATGTGCTTTTTTCCGTTTTTTCTGGGTCAAATCCCGGTGAGGTGCTGTGGAGATGGGTGTAATTTCATGAGGGAAAAGCATTAATTTTTTACCTGAGAGAAAGCTGAGGAGGGACTTCCCTGGTGGTCCAGTGGCTAAGACTTGGCACTCCCAATGCAGGGGTCCTGGATTCAATTCCTGGTCAGGGTGGAGTCCAGCGCCCACATGCTGCAACACAGCGATCCTGCACACAGCAACTAAGACCCGGCGCAGTCAAACAAATAAACACGTAAAATACATGGTTTTTTAAAAAGATAAAAGAAGTTGAGGAAAGGTCTCTTCTCTCATGCCTTCATTTTCCTCAGAATGTTGTGTTGCATTTTTTTTTTTTCCTTTTTAAATTGAAGAATTAATGAAGAGAAGGACAGAGTGTGGTCTGGTGAAGGAGAGGTTCATGGACAAGTTTCGCAGGAACAGCATCAGCTGCCGTAAAACACAGAAATCTCCATTCTTCCCTGACAAAGCTGAAACTTATGGCTTGTGCCTTATCTCCCCCAGGACACAGTGTCCTGATAAGGGGTGACAACCCAGTGGTTAAGATGTAGGCTTTGGAGTCAGACTCTGGATTGAAATCCCAACTTGAGCACTTTTATTGTGTGATGCTCAACAAATGCCTCCACTTAATTTCACTAAGCCTCGTTTTTCTCAACTATATGAGGAGAATAATAATGAGTACCTACCTCATAGAATTGCTCTAGGATTAAGTGAGACAATCTTTCTGAAGCATTGAGCACAGAACCTGAATATTAAGCACTAAACGATATCAGCCGTTATTATGTATATGATCAAAATCATTTTAAGGTTGGTTGATTCACAAACCTTTGCTTATGAAATTCCTTTTTATTTTTAAATAAGAAAATGCTGTTTGCCCTCCAAGCAAGATGGCTGAGGAGTCTGGGCTGCAGCTTCCTCCCTCCACTGGTCCTGAAGCTGAAGGCCCTAAGGAGGTCTCTCCAGAAACAGCCACCCCAGAGCCCCGTTCTTCAGCTACAGTCTCTCTGGGAACAGAAGAACCTTTCGGTGACACCAAGAAAAATATCAACATCCTGCTAAAGGCTGTGGGAGACACTCCTATAATGAAAACAAAGAAGTGGGCTGTAGAGCGAACCCGAACCATCCAAGGACTCATCGACTTCATCAAAAAGTTCCTGAAACTTGTGGCTTCAGAACAGTTAGTATAAAACCAATGGTGGTCGTTTCCCTACAGAAATTCACAGAGCATTTGTCTCTCGGTACCCAAGGTGGGAGAGGGGATTGATTCCAGGACCATCTTTTGTAGATGCTCAGGTTCCTTATATAAAATGGCATATTTGCATATGCTGCTGCTGCTGCTGCTAAGTTGCTTCAGTCGTGTCCGACTCTGTGCTACCCCATAGACGGCAGCCCACCAGGCTCCCCTGTCCCTGGGATTCTCCAGGCAAGAACACTTGAGTGGGTTGCCATTTCCTTCTCCAATGCGTGAAAGTGAAAAGTGAAAGTGAAGTCGCTCAGCTGTGTCCGACTCTTAGCGACCCCATGGACTGCAGCCTACCAGGCTCCTCCGCCCATGGGATTTGCCAGGCAAGAGTACTTTGCTGCTGCTAAGTCGCTTCAGTAGTATCTGACTCTCTGCAACCCCATAGATGACAACCGACCAGGTTCCCCCCGTCCCTGAGATTCTCCAGGCAAGAACACTGGAGTGGGTTGCCATTTCCTTCTCCAATGCATGAAAGTGAAAGTGAAGTCACTCAGTCATGTCTGAACTCTTCACGACCCCATAGATTGCAGCTTACCAGGTTCCTCCATCCATGGGATTTTCCAGGCAAGAGTACTGGAGTGGAGTGCCATCGCCTTCTCCGCAAGAGTACTTTAGGGTATGTAAATAGTTGCCAGTACCCAACACATTAGTTCTGCTTTTTGGAACTTTTCTTTTTAAAGAAAATATTCTTCATGCTCCCACATAATAGGATCATGGGATAATTAAGAATTCGTATTTTTAATTTTTTTAATTGGAAGATAATTGCTCTACAATGCTGTATTAGTTTCTGCCACACAACATGAATCAACTGTAAGTATATATATGTCCCCTCCCTCTTGAACTTCCCTGGCCCCCATCCATTCCACCTCTCAAGGCCATCACAAAGCTGAGCTCCCTGTGCTATGCAACAACATCCCGCTAGCTATATATTTTATATAGAATTAGTATTTTTAAAATTTCACATATTTACACATTTTTTAAAAGTAGTATGTGTATATTTGAGAACAGTTGTTTATTCAGTGAGGGTTTGGGGTACACAGGGATTTGCAACCTCTCTTAAATGGCTCCCTGGGACCCATAGAGTCTGAATCTGTGCCCAAGGAAACATTGTCTCCCTGTGGTCTTTTGTTTCGGGGAACAATGGGGTTCAGTGACACGTTATAAGGTATTTCATGACAGAGGGCTCTGAGGCCAAATATGTTTGGAACATGCTTCATGAAATAGCTAAACTCTTTTATGTACTGCAGAACTTTTGGGCCATTTATAATATGAATAGGTATGGTGGTTCTCCAAGAGGGTAATATAAGATGCTGTTTTTCCCAGATATTTTTTAACAAAAAGCGTGTGTGTGTGTGTGTGTGTGTGTGTGTGTGTGTGTGTGTGTGTGAAAGTACCTGCAGCAACTTGGGCACATGAGGGCTTGCAAACTCACCTTTACAAGACTGTCTTTCACTGGCAGGGTCCCCATCTCATATGTGCTCACTGGCTTATAAAATTTCTCTGCTGCTTCAGTATTACCCCTAACCTCCATGCTTTTTCTTAAGATGCTTCAGTCCTTTAAATAGTCTCCCCAAGGCATTGATTGCCTAGCTCTCTGAGTTTACAAAGCCTTCTATGAAAAAGTTGGGAGAAGTTCCCAAGGTGTGAACTCTAGGGATTTGATATCTGTCCTGTGAGAGCATCCTTCCCCCACACCACAATATACTGACTCAGAATGATCTCAGCACCTTGACTCTTATCTACCCCCCCAGGCCAAGTTTCCTTCCTCTGCCAGAAGCTGGGGAGATCTTTTCCCCACTTCTTTCTAGCTTGCTGTAATTCAGTGTCTTCTTATAAGAACACCAACTTTTCATTCTATTCTATAAGACTCCCAGCAACCTGTTCCAGAATTTCCTAATGAACAAAACAGACACCTTTTCTCTATTCATTGTTTGCTAAACAGGCAATTAAATTAAAAAGGCAGTTGAATTTGTAAGCCTAGGGGCTCAGAGAAATCTGGGCTGGTAATGTAGAATTCATCAGCTAGGGAACTTCCCTGGTGGTCCAGAGGTTAAGACTTTGTCTTCCAATGTGGGGGGTACAGGTTTGATCCCTGGTCAGGGAGCTAAAACCCTAAATGAACTCGTGGCCAAAAAACCAAAACATAAAACAGAACCAATATTGTAACAAATTCAAGACTTCAAAAATGAAGACATTAAAAAAATCTTCAAAAAATTTTTTAAATAAAGAATTCATCAGTGTGAAGATGTTATTTAAATAAGTACAATAGGTGACATGACATAGGGAAAGACTAGAGAAAGAAAGGAAAGAAGAGGCCTTGGATAAACCCTAAGAAGTTCTAACATTTGGAGGTAAGGTAGGGGAGGATAAACTAGTCAAGGAGACTAAGAAGGAGCAGCAGGTGTGAAAGAGGAAAATTAAATGATGTCCCAGAGGCCAAAAAAGAGGGAGAGGCTAAGTGAAGCAAATGCTACTATGAATTTAAAATGAAAACAGAAATACTAGAAGTACTCATTGGTGACCCTCACAAAAATGGTTTCAGCGGAGAGTGGTGGAAAAAGAATCAAGACTGGAGTAATAAACCAAAGAGTGAATATTGAGAGAGACAAGAGACAGCGTGTGTAACAACTATTTTAAAGATGTTTTGCTGAGACAGGGTCAGAGAAATAGAGGAGGAGGGGCATAGAATGTAAAGTCAAGAAGACGGAAAATACTAGAGTATGTTCCTGTTGTGATGGGGATGACCCAGTAGACAAGAGACTTGCGAAGCATATAAAAAGGAGGAAACCAAAGAGTGGGAGACCTTGAATGGATGAGGGCAGAAGAAACCCAGAACACAAAGAGAGGGTCGGCGTCTGGTAGGAGGAGGGACAGGGTCTCCATTTTAGCAGAAGAAATGAGGACAGGTGCTGGCTGACTTTTAGGGAAAGATATAGGAAGACAAGTGAGTTCACACCAATGGTGTTTACTTTTCTTAAGGAAGTTTGAAGTGAAGTCATCTGCTCAGCAGGAGGGAAGACAAAGGCGTATAGGGAGTTTGAACAGAGAGAAAGGAATCTTAAGGAGTGCTGCTGCTGCTGCTAAGTCGCTTCAGTCGTGTCCGACTCTGTGCGACCCCATAGACGGCACCCATCAGGCTCCCCCCGTCCCTGGGATTCTCCAGGCAAGAACACTGGAGTGGGAAATCAGAAAAACTCACCAAGATGAGTGAGCAATACTGAGTGCCTGTTAAAAGTCAGAAGTAAAGTCAGCTCAGGTATGTGGATTTCTCTAGCAGTACTCACCTTCTCTAGAACTGGCACGGTTAGGTTCATCCTTGAGTTAGCCAGACAAGAAAGAAGGACAGAGGAAAAAGAGAGGCACTGAAGTTAGGGATATTTGCAAGGGAGCGCATGTAACGGTGGACCATGGAGTCCAAATTGTACAGCATCCACCACAATGGCTGGGGCACAAGGGTCACTAATGAACAAATAGAAAGCAAACATCTCTCCTGACAGGACTTCCACAATTCATTTATGTCTCCTTAACAAAGTTACAAAGTGTAAGTTTGTGAATGGAGATAATATCTCCACAGAAACTGAGGTTCTGTAAATTCTTGAGTCTTACCCAGTCACAGCCATCTAATCAATTGCTCACGTTATATACCAAATATATATATAGCAAGTCCCCTACATACAAATAAGTTCCATTCCAAGAGCACATTCGTTGAGTCCAACAAAGTAAGCTTAGGAACCCAACTAACACAATTGGCTAGTACAGTACTATAATAGGTTTATAATACTTTTCACATAAATAATACATGAAAACAAACACACGCAAAAAGAAAACATTTTTAATCTTATAGGATGGCACTTCAAAAGTACAATAGCACCAGTCACATCATCACTGCTTTTACTGATTGCTTCTGGACATTCTGGCCTTGAAATAAAGATTCTGAACTACTGTCCTCTATACAGTTCTGTACAGTAAAGTACACAAAAGCACAGCTGCTTATTATAGATGATCCATGTACCTAACAGTGTACACCAGACACACGAACCTACTTATGTGACTGAACATGAGAATGCATGTTCAC
Organism: Nanger dama; assembly: GCA_917880005.1. Taxonomy (NCBI): domain Eukaryota; kingdom Metazoa; phylum Chordata; class Mammalia; order Artiodactyla; family Bovidae; genus Nanger; species Nanger dama. The sequence continues at coordinate 31,890,369 of CAKJTW010000014.1, forward strand.
AAGTTTAATCATAAAGTGAAGAGGAGCTAAAAGCCTCTTGATGAAAGTGAAAGAGGAGAGCGAAAAAGTTGGCTTAAAGCTCAACATTCAGAAAACGAAGATCATGGTATCTGGTTCCATCACTTCATGGGAAATAGATGGGGAGGCAGTGGAAACAGTGTCAGACTTTATTTTTCTGGGCTCCAAAATCACTGCAGATGGTGACTGCAGCCATGAAATTAAAATGTGCTTACTCCTTGGAAGAAAAGTTATGACCAACCTAGATAGTATATTCAAAAGCAGAGACATTACTTTGCCGACTAAGGTCCCTCTAGTCAAGGCTATAGTTTTTCCAGTAGTCATGTATGGATGTGAGAGTTGGACTGTGAAGAAGGCTGAGCACCAAAGAATTGATGCTTTTGAACTGTGGTGTTGGAGAAGACTCTTGAGAGCCCGTTGGACTGCAAGGAGATCCAACCAGTCCATTCTGAAGGAGATCAGCCGTGGGATTTCTTTGGAAGGAATGATGCTAAAGCTGAAACTCCAGTACTTTGGCCACCTCATGAGAAGAGTTGACTCATTGGAAAAGACTCTGATGCTGGGAGGGATTGGGGGCAGGAGGAGAAGGGGACGACAGAGCATGAGATGGCTGGATGGCATCACGGACTCGATGGACGTGAGTCTGAGTGAACTCCAGGAGATGGTGATGAACAGGGAGGCCTGGCGTGCTGCGATTCATGGGGTCACAAAGAGTCGGACACGACTGAGCGACTGAACTGAACTGAAGTGAACTGAACTTGAAGGTTTATGTGTAGGAGACACACACACACATACATATACATATATATACACACATACATTCACACAAGAGACAAATACAGGGCATTTTTTCTTTCTGTGAGGCCTTTGCTTAAATGGTTTCCTTGAGGGATCTGAGGTCTAATAAGGGTCACGTATATCATAAGTTGCTTGTTAAGACTATAATAAAATAATGTGAAAAATATTAATACTTGGAAGCATAACAGAAGGAGCAATTTGATTTCGTTTGGTGGGTAGGGATGTCTTCACAGAGAAACTGACACATGAGCTCAAACGTAAAAGTCAAAAGATTTCATTTAAACTTTGACTGTTCAATAGAAACTCACTTTTGTTGTTGTTGCTGTTGGCAACGCTATGGACTGTATCATGCAAGGCTTCCCTGACCTTCACCATCTCCAGGAGTTTGCACAAATTCATGTCCATTGAGTTGGTGATGTTATCCAACCATCTCGTCCTCTGGTGCCCTCTTCTTTTGCCTTCAATCTTTCCCAGCGTCAGGGTCTTTTCCAATGAGTCAGCTCTTCACATCAGGTGGCCAAAGTACTGGAGTTTCAGCTTCAGCATCAGTCCTTCCAATGATTATTCAGTCTTGCTTTCCTTTAGGATTGACTGGTTTGATCTGCTTGCTGTCCAAGCTTCTCTTAAGAGTCTTTTTCAGCACCACAATTCAAAAGCATCAGTTCTTTGGTGTTCAGCCTTCTTTATGGTCCAACTCTCACATATGTATATGATTACTGGAAAAACCATTTCTTTGATTATACAGACCTTTGGCAGCAAAGTGATGTCTCTGTATTTTAATATGGTGTCTAGGTTTGTCATAGCTTTTCTTCCAAGGAGTAGGTGTCTTTTAATTTTGTGGCTACGTCACTATCTGCAGTGATTTTGGAGCCCAAGAAAATAAAATCTGTCACTGTTTCCACTTTTTCTGCATCTATTTCCCATGAAGTGATGGCACTGGATGCAGCGATCTTCATTTTTGAATCTTGAGTTTTAAGCCAGCTTTTTCACTCTCCTCTTTCACCCTCACTTTCTTGCCACTAAAATGGTATCATCTGCTTGTCTGAGGTTGATGATATTTCTCCCAGCAGTCTTGATTCCAGCTTGTGCTTCATCCAGCCTGGCATTTTGCATGATGTACTCTGTGTATAAATTATGGAGCTATTAGTAATTGCCCTCCACTCTTCCCCAGTAGCATATTGGACACCTTTTGACTAGGGATGGGTGTTGTGTTTATCTTCCGGTGTCATATCTTTTTGCCTTTTCATACTGTTCATAGGGTTCTCACCGTAAGAATACTGGAACAGTTTTCCATTCTGCCCTCCAGCGGACCGTGTCTTGTCAGAACTCTTTACTATGGCCCATCCATCTTGGGTGGCCCTCCATGGCACGGCTCATAGCTTCACTGAGTTACACAAGCCCTTTTGCCATGACAAGGCGGTGATCCATGAAGGGGAGAAACTCACTTAAGAGAATACAAAGAACTTATAATAATAGCTAACATTTATTGAGTGTTTACTATGTCTGAGACACTAAGCACATTATACATTTTAGCCATTTAATCTATTAATAGGTTCTGTCTTTATCCCTATTTTTCTAGTGAGGATTAAGGAGGTTGATTATTGTGTTATTGAGAGGCCCAAACAGGATTCAAATCTGGGTGTCTATGATGTTCAAGCCCAGGAAGAAGGATTAGCACTAGCAAAGGCCCAGGGAATGTGAAAGAGAGGTGCATGAAGGAGAGCAAACTGGGTGGGGTTGGGGGAGAAAAGAGGAGCATGGCAGAGGCAGAGGTAGGAAGAACCATGGAAGGTGGGCCAGGAAAACTAGGCTGTGCCAAGATTCTAGTCCTCAACTAGTAGTGAGTTCTAGTTATCTATTTCTCTGCAACAAACTATCCCAAACTTAGTGGCACAGAGCAACCATGCCACGTGAGCACAGCAACTTTGCTCATGGATTTGGTGGTAAGGAATTCAGAGAAGACACAACACAGTGGGTGACTCATCTCTGCTCCATGAGACCTGGGGCTATGGTCAGAAATACTCAAAGGCTGGGGGACTGGAATCATGTGAAGACTCACTCACTCACATGTCTGGTAGGTGATGTAGTTATCTGAGACCTTAGCCAGGGCTGTTGGCCAGGTCTGTGGGGATACCCTCCTGTGAGCTCTCTATGTGCCTCCACTGGCTTCCTCACAGCATGGCTGTCAACACACGTGTCCCAAGAGAGCATCGAGTATCCATGGCATTTTGCTCTGCTGGTTGAGGCAGTCCCAAAGGCCTATCCAGGTCCTAGGAGAGAGGGTATAGATCCCACCACTCAGTGGAAGGAAGGTCAAAGTATTTGTAGCCTCTTTGTTTTCCATCATCTTTAACCATTTTATAAGGGTACAGTTCAGGTTGTTTTTTTAAAAATATTTATGTATTTGGCCGTGTCAGGTCTTACCGTGGCATGAGAATCCTTCATTGTGGCTCGTGGGTTCTCTGTTCTGGCTTGCTGGCTTCTCTCTAGTTGTGGCAGGCTCATGGGCTAAGTTGCCCCGTGGCAAGTGGGATCTTAGCTCCCCAGCCATGGATCAAACCAGCATCCCCTGCACTGAAAGGCAGACATCCAACCACTGGACCACCAGGAAAGTCCCTGTCGCCTGTTTTAAAACTACCAAAGCATCAGTGAATCAGGTCATTAAATAAGGAGATACTTTTAATTTTGTGGAAAGCCAGTCTACTAGCACTAAGGTGATGTCTATTGCAATACAACTTTTACATGTAAAATGCATGGAATTACACTACATGCTCTTCCAGAGCTCCCCTGAATCTTTCTTTCACTCATTTAGTTTTCCATTTCTGTAGTCTATCTTACTTCCTTTGTTTACAATTTTACAGGAGAAAAGTCAAGTTTAAATGAATCGTATGAAAGTGCCACAAAGATTTTTATTTATTTTTTAAATAATGAGTAATACTGGTTTATTTATTTACTCCTGCAGTGGAAGTTTGGAATCTTAACCACTGGACAACCAGGGAAGACTCATTGAAGATTTTTAGATATAACTAGCTCTAAACATCTAACAAATAAATAACAAGAAATGTTTGTATTCAAGAGAATTACCTTTCTAGTGCCTTAATAGTTGGCTGAATTTTTGAATTAACCTTATGCACAATTTAATTGCACTCAGTGTTATTTTAAAATCAGTGTCCTTTTTAAAATGACATATTCACAGAGTTAAATGGTGCCTCCAGAGGTAGGTGAGCAACTAAACCTCCCAAAACAGATGGATACCTATGAGCGATATTTAATCTTAGTGGAAAGCCAAGTTTACCTATGACAAGTTCCTGGCTTGGAAGCAATGCTTACTGTGATACAACTTTGCTGAGCTAAACATTTACAGAGAATAGAGAACAACAGGGCAGCCAAGTAGCTGCTTTATTGTGAGCCCAAAATAAACATGCCTCAGAACATTTAAAACATGCCTCAGAAGACTTGATTAAGTGTTTTTATGCACCCTCAATTGAGTCTCCAAGTGGTTCTTTGGAGTATAACTCAATAATACAATTAGTAGTGGAATTATGTTATAATATTATTAATTAATTCATTTATTCCATCAATTTTGTTGACATACTATCACAGCCAACTCTTGAGCTAGTTACTGAGTGTTATCAGCACGCTATAGATCTAGAAGAAGTATGTCAATTTTAAAGAGATTCCCCTTTTAAATGATTAATCCTTACTGGAGAAAAATGACTTGAACATGCATAACATTTATCTTTATAAGTTAAATGAGCAAGTGCATGAAAAGCTAAGAATAATATATGGCTCTTCGCGAGACCTCATTGCAAGTTTAGCTACTATTATTAAGCTCACTAAAATTCTCTCTAATTCCTGTATCTATTCACATTATATTTCTTGCATGAAGGCAGAGATTAGTAAAAATTCCAAGATCTCTCATGAACATAGGTGCAAATACTCAACAAAATATTAGCAATTCAAATCTCACAATATACAAAAAGAATTATATTATACCCCTGGTCTACTCCAGGTATGTAAGGCTGGTCTAACATTTAAAAATCAATTAATGTAATTTCCATTGTATGGATCTTTCACATCCTTGGTTAAATTTACTTCTAAAGTGTTTTATTATTTTTGGTGCTATTGTGAATGGGATACTTTTTTTTTTCAGATATTTCATTGTTAGTGTATAGAAACACAACTGATTTCTGTGTGATTTTATATCCTGCAACATTAATACATTCGTTGATTAGTTCTAACAGTTTTTTGGTTGAGTCTTAGGATTTTCTGTGTATCAATTCAGTTCAGTCGATCGGTCATCTCTTACGCTTTGCAACCCCATGGACTGAGGCCTCCCTTTCCATCACCAGCTCCTGGAGCTTGATCAAACTAATGTCCATCAAGTCAGTGATGCCATTCAACCATCTCATCCTCTCATCCCCTTCTCCGCCTGCTGTCAGTCTTCCCCAGCATCAAGGTCTTTTCCAATGAGTCAATTCTTCGCATCAGGTGGCCAAAGTATTGGAGTTTCAGCCTCAGCATCAGTCCTTCCAATGAATATTCAGGACTGATTTCCTTTAGGATGGACTGGTTGGATCTCCTTGCAGTCCAAAGGACTCTCAAGAGTCTTCTCCAACACCACAGTTCAAAAGCATTAATTCTTTGGTGTTCAGCTTTCTTTATGGTCCAACTCTCACATCCATACATGACTACTGGAAAAACCATAGCTTTGACTAGACAGACCTTTGTTGGCAAAGTAATATTTCTGCTTTTTAATATGCTGTCTAGGTTAGTCATAGCTTTTCTTCCAAGGAGCAAACAACTTTCAGTTTCATGGCTTTTAATTTTTTTTGGTATAAGATCATGTTATCTGCAAATAATGACAATTTTACTTCTTCCTTTCCAATTTCATTGCCTTTATTTTGAATGATTGTTTAAGCTAGGGCTTCTAATATTGTGTTAAATAAGAGAATGGGCACTGAACCTTTCATTGTTGATACAATATTAGCTGTAGGTGTGCCATATTATTATTATTATTATTATTTATTAAGATATGTTCCTTACATGCCCAATTTGTTGAGGGTTTTTATCATGAAAGACATACTTTATCAAATGCTCTGTTTTGAATCTATTGAGATGATCATATGATTTTTATCTTTCATTCTATTAATGTGATCTATCACATTTATTGATTTGTGTATGTTGAACTATCCTTACATCTCAGGGATAAATCCCACTTCATCTTGGTGTGTGATCCTTTGAATGTGCTGTTAAATTTAGTTTGTTAATATATTGTTGAGAATTTTTGCATCTATATTTGGCATGTATATCAGTCTATAGTTTTCTTTCCTTGTAGTTTCCTTAGCTGACTTAGGTACCAAGGCAATTCTGGCCTTGTAAAATAAGTCTGGGAGTGTTCCCTCTTCAAATTTTTGAGAAAGATTGTTATTAATCCTTTTTAAAACATTTGATAGCATTCAACAAGGAAAATATGTGGTCCTGGGCTTTTGTGTTGGGAATTTTTAGTTACTAATTCAACCTCCTTATTGGTCTGTTTATATTCTCTGTTTATTCATGATTCGGTTTTGGTAGGTTGTATATATCTAGGAATTTATCCATTTTGGGGGGATAAATTTATCAAATTTGTTGGCACATAATTGTTCAAAGTAGTCTTTTATAATCTTATGTATTTTTGTTATATCTGTTGCAATATCTCCTCTTTCATTTATGATTTTAGTTACTTGAGTCTTTATTCATTTTTTTCTTGCTCAAACCAGCTTGTCTATCTTTTTAAAAATAATCAGATTCTAGTTTTCTTCATCCATTATTTTATGGTCTCTATTTCACTTATTTCTTCTCTGATCTTTGTTATTTCTTTCCTTCTGCTAAATTTGGGCTTAGCTTGTTATTCTTTTGATTATTCCTTGAGGTATAAACTTAGGTTATTTACTTGAGATCTTTCTGTTTTCTTAAATATGCATTTATCACTATAAACTTGAGTGTAAGAACTACCACAGGTGTTAGTGTACTGTGTTTTGATTTTCATTTATTTTAAGACATTTTAAATTTTATTTTTATTTGTTTCTTTGACCCATTAGTCGTTTAGGCTGTGTTCTTTAGTTTACATGTCTGTAAAATTTTCAGTTTTCCCTTTGCTGATTTGTAACTTCGTATAATAGTAATTAGAAAAGATAGTTGGCATGAGTTCAATCTTAAATTTGCTAAGTTTGTTTTGTGGCAAAGAAATCTATAAGATGTGATAAACGAAACTGAAGAAGATACATAAAAAATGCACAAAATACACAAAAAGATATCCTGGGTTCAAGAATCAAAAGAGTTAATATTGCTAAACGTCCATATTACCCAAAACCATCCCTAGATTCAACTTAATCATTATTGAAATTCCAGTGTCATTTTCATGGAAACAGAAAAAATTCCTAATATTTGTATGGAATCACAAAAGACTGAATAGCCAAAGCAATTTCAAAAAGAAAAAACAAAGCTGGAGGTATCACAAGTCCTGATTTCAAACTATATTTCAAAGCTATAATAATTAAATCTTCTATAACTTACCAAAACTGATGCAAGGAGAGTAGCAAAAGTTTAATAATGCTTAACTATGAAATAACTGAATCTGTAATTTAAAACTTTTTATATAAAATACTCTAGGACAAAATGACTTCATCAGAGAACTCAAACAATCATCTAAGAAATAAATAATGTCAATATTACAATTTTTTGCAGGGAATAGAAAAATAAAGAGTACTTTTCAACTAATTTTATCACACCAATGTGAAAAAGACAGACAAACTCAGCAGAAAAAAAGGGCCCATACTGTTCATGAAGGAGAATATCAATTTGCTGATAAACACAGGAAAAGATACTCAACCTCCTTATTACTGCATGATAAGTCACTTTAGCTGTGTCCACCTCTTTGAGACTCTGTGGACTGTACCCTGCCAGGCTCCTCTCTCCATGGGATTTCCCCAGTAAAAATACTGGAGTGAGTTGCCACACACTCCTCCAAGGGATCTTCCCAACCCAGGGATCAAACTCGCATCTTCTGTGCCTCCTGCATTGCAGGTGGATTCTTTACCATTGAGCCATCAGGCAAGCCCTCTTTATCACCAAGGAAATGCAAACTAAGCCAAAATAAGATACTACTATATGATCACCAAAATGGCTGACATTAAAAAGATGTGCAGTACCAAGTATCGACGAAGTGGAACAAATGTGATTCTCATACACTGCTGTCAGAATTGTAAATTGGCACAACCACTTTGGAAAAGTGTTTTCTAAAGCTGCACTGTCTAATATTGTAGTAGCAGTAGTAGTTAGTACCACATTTGTTTGTTGAACACTTGAGCTGTGGCTAGTCCAAACTGCAATACATGTAAAATACACCTTGAATTTTGGAGATTCAAAATGTGAAAAGAATGTAAAATATCTAATTAACAATTGTGATATTGATGACATGTTAAAATGATAATAGTTCAGATGCATTAAAACACAAAAGTGCATGATTAACATTCATTTTTTTAACCTTTTAATGTGGCTACTAGAAAACTTTAAATTACAGATGTGACTTGACTTGCACTATATTTCTATTAGACAGTGCTGATCAAAAGCTACGGCCCATCAGTTTTATTCCTGAGTATATTCCCAAAGAAATGGGTATATATGTGGACTAAAAATCAAGTACAAGAATGTTCACAGCAGCATTATGCATAGTAATAAAAAACCTGAAACAACCCAAACATCCTTCAGTAGTGAATGGATGAATAAATTATAGTGGATTATAATATGAAATACTATTTAGCAACAAAGATTTTATTCAGCTATTTGAAAAAATGTAGAAGATTCACAATGTTAAGTGAAGGAAGTCACCTCATTTGATTTCATTTATATAAAGTCTGGGCTTCCCAAGTGGTGCTAATGGTAAAGAACTTGCCTGCCAACACAGGAGATGCAAGAGACATGGATTCAATCCCTGGGTCAGGAAGATCCCCTGGAGGAGGGCATGGAAACCCACTCCAGTATTCTTGCCTGGAGAATCCCTTGGACAGAGGAGCCTGGGGGTTAGAGTCCACAGGGTCACAAAAAGCTGGACACGAATAAACCCAGTTATGACACACATACAAAGTGTAAAAACAGGAAAAAATAAGCTACAATATTAGAAGGATAGTCAGTAACTAATACAGTTTTGCCAAGAAAATGCACCGGTCATAGCAAACACCCTCTTCCAACAACACAAGAGAAGACTCTGCACATGGACATCACAAAATGGTCAACACTGAAATCAGATTGATTATATTCTTTGCAGCCAAAGATGGAGAAGCTCTATACAGTCAGCAAAAGCAAGACCAGGAGCTGACTGTGGCTCAGATCATGAACTCCTTATTACCAAATTCAGACTTAAATTGAAGAAAGTAGGGAAAACTGCTAGACCATTCAGGTATGACCTATATCAAATCCCTTATGATTATACAGTGGAAGTGAGAAATAGATTTAAGGGCCTAGATCTGATAGAGTGCCTGATGAATTATGGAATGAGGTTCGTGACATTGTACAGGAGACAGGGATCAAGACCATCCCCATGGAAAAGAAATGCCAAAAAGCAAAATGGCTGTCTGGGGAGGCCTTACAAATAGCTGTGAAAAGAAGAGAGGCAAAAAGCAAAGGAGAAAAGGAAAGATATAAGCATCTGAATGCAGAGTTCCAAAGAATAGCAAGAAGATATAAGAAAGCCTTCTTCAGCAATCAATGCAAAGAAATAGAGGAAAACAACAGAATGGGAAAGACTAGAGATCTCTTCAAGAAAATTAGAGATACCAAGGGAATATTTCATGCACAGATGGGCTCGATAAAGGACAGAAATGGTATTGACTAAACCGAAGCAGAAGATATTAAGAAGAGGTGGCAAGAATACACAGAACTGTATAAAAAAGATCTTCATGACCCAGATAATCATGATGATGTGATCACTAATCTAGAGCCAGACATCCTGGAATGTGAAGTCAAGTGGGCCTTAGAAAGCATCACTACGAAGAAAGCTAGTAGAGGAGATGGAATTCCAGTGGAGCTGTTTCAAATCCTGAAAGATGATGCTGTGAGAGTGCTGCACTCAATATGCCAGCAAATTTGGAAAACTCAGCAGTGGCCACACAACTGGAAAAGGTCAGTTTTCATTCCAATGCCAAAGAAAGGCAATGCCAAAGAATGCTCAAACTACCGCACAGCTGCAGTCATCTCACATACTAGTAAAGTAATGCTCAAAATTCTCCAAGCCAGGCTTCAGCAATATGTGAACCATGAACTTCTAGATGTTCAAGCTGGTTTTAGAAAAGGCAGAGGAACCAGAGATCAAATTGCCAACGTCCGCTGGATCATGGAAAAAGTAAGAAAGTTCCAGAAAAACATCTATTTCTGCTTTATTGACTATGCCAAAGCCTTTGACTGTGTGGATCACAATAAACTGTGGAAAATTCTGAAAGAGATGGGAGTACCAGACCACCTGACCTGCCTCTTGAGAAATCTGTATGCAGGTCAGGAAGCAACAGTTAGAACTGGACATGGAACAACAGACTGGTTCCAAATAGGAAAAGGAGTACATCAAGGCTATATATTGTCATCTTGCTTATTTAACTTCTGTGCAGAGTACATCATGAGAAATGCTGGACTGGAAGAAACACAAGCTGGAATCAAGATTTCCAGGAGAAATATCAATAACCTCAGATATACAGATGACACCACCCTTATGGCAGAAAGTGAAGAGGAACTAAAAGCCTCTTGATGAAAATGAAAGAGGAGAGCGAAAAAGTTGGCTTAAAGCTCAACATTCAGAAAAGGAAGATCATGGCATCTAGTCCCATCACTTCATGGGAAATAGATGGGGAAACAGTGGAAACAGTGTCAGACTTTATTTTGGGGGCTCCAAAATCACTGCAGATGGTGACTGCAGCCATGAAATTAAAGGTGCTTACTCCTTGGAAGAAAAGTTATGACCAACCTAGATAGCATATTCAAAAGTAGAGACATTACTTTGCCGACTAAGGTCCCTCTAGTCAAGGCTACGGTTTTTCCAGTGGTCATGTATGGATGTGAGAGTTGGACTGTGAAGAAGGCTGAGTGCCGAAGAGTTTATGCTTTTGAACTGTGGTGTTGGAGAAGACTCTTGAGAGTCCCTTGGACTGCAAGGAGATCCAACCAGTCCATTCTAAAGGAGATCAGCCCTGGAATTTCTTTGGAAGGACTGATGCTAAAGCTGAAACTCCAGTACTTTGGCCACCTCATGCGAAGAGTTGACTCATTGGAAAAGACTCTGATGCTGGGAGGGATTGGGGGCAGGAGGAGAAGGGGACGACAGAGCATGAGATGGCTGGATTACATCACGGACTCAATGGACATGAGTCTGAGTGAACTCCGGGAGATGGTGATGGACAGGGAGGCCTGGCGTGCTGTGATTCATGGGGTCGCAAAGAGTCGGACACGACTGAGCTACTGAATTGAACTGAGTCAGTAACTTTAGGGAGAATGGTGGATGTAGTGACTGGGGAATACTGGGAAACTGGCCTTGTACTATGGCTCGACAGGCTGCTGGTTACATGGGCTTTTGCTTTGTGATAATTCATTGAACTGATCATATATGTACACTGTGTATGTGCAGCTTTCTGTATGTGAAGTATACATCCAGAAATAGAAAAACTAAGAGGGTTTAGTGAAGTTTTCAGCAATTTAAAGAAAACAATCTTAATAAAGGTAAAGCCTCCTTGATAATTAAGCTTCTTACAACTGATCCATTAATGTACATCTCAGAAAAGCAATCTAAATTTTTTTTAAGACTATATTCTGCCCAGTTCAGAAAATCCTGGTACTTTCTAAATAGTTCTAGGTATGAGTCTCCAGTTAAAATAAAAATATCCCTGCTCTTTGCTTGGTCACTGAGCTTGGCATGACAGTTCATTTCCTGACAGAGGCATCAATAATGTTGACAAAAATAAAATACATTACAGAATTTAAAGCTATGATGTAGCCTATAAGTTTTCTAAGTTGTAATTTCCTGGGAATCTTATGGAAACTATGGCATTTCCTCTTGAAAATACATATATGTAAAATATTCTATATATTCGCCATGGCAGCTTATTCAATTCAGGTTATCTGATAGTTAAAGCTCTGCTGCTGCTGCTGCTAAGTCACTTCAGTTGTGTCCGACTTTGTTTGACCCCATAGACGGCAGCCCACCAGGCTCCACTGCCCCTGGGATTCTCCAGGCAAGAACACTGGAGTGGGTTGTCATTTCCTTCTCCAACGCATCAAAGTGTAAAGTGAAAGTGAAGTTGCTCAGTTGTGCCCGACTCTTCGTGACCCCATGAACTGCAGCCTACCAGGCTCCTCCGTCCATGGGATTTTCCAGGCAAGAGTACTGGAGTGGGGTGCCATTGCCTTCTCCAAAATAAAGCTCTAAGGCAGAAATAGATCAAGTTGAAAAGGCTGGTTGGTGCAAAAACCAGGACTAGTATTGCAAACTTTCAATTTCTAAACCAGCTGCTATTCTTTCAAGGAAAGCAGTGGCTTTTCTCTTCCCCTTTGTTCCCATCTGTGTACTGATGCTGTTCACATTGAATTCTCATATAATTCTGTCCTTATGCTTTGCCTACTTGGGAGAGGTCTTTAGCTAAGAAGATGACTCTCTAACCCACCTTCCTTTTGAAATAATAGATATTTAACTGTCCTTTATCACTGTTATTTGGGTATAAGCATTATCTTCCAACTACATTTTAGGAACAATAACTTATCCATCTTTGTTTTCCCCACAGCACCTAGCTAGGTATATATCCATTACAAAATAACCAGTTGTTGAATTAGAAGAGCATGCAAAAATCTGACTAAAATTTCCTGTTGAATTACATCTCATCAATGCAGTGTTACTGTGAACTCAGATTCTGGTGTCAGACTGACCTAAAAATGTATTCAGCCTCTGTCATTGACTAGCTGTATGTTATTAGGTATATAATTTCTCTAGAGTCTTAACTGGAAAATCTGTTGGCACCAAGTGTACTTCATAAAAGTCACTGTAAGGATTAAAGAAAATAATCTATGTGAAATAGCTTGAGCATGTTCGGCACATAATAAAAACTCAAAAAGTGGCTATGATTATTGTTATAGCATACTCAGTTTTGAAATAAAGAACTGGTTGGGGGACCATAGGCTTAAAACCTTAGAATTTGACTGGCTAGCCAGTCCAACTGATCTGGAATTATTATTATTATTACTATTTTTACTTTTTTCTTGCCTGCACTGCATGGCATATGGAATCTTAGTTCCCCAACCAGGGATTGAACCCATGTTCCTTGGATTGGAAGTGCAGAGTCTTAACCACTGGGCTGCCAGGGAAGTCCTGATACAGAAATTATTTATAGACCATTCTAGCAGGATTCTCCTTTGGCTAACCTATCCAAGTAACAGGGAACTCATTGGAATGGATTAAAGCAATCCAATTCTTCGAAAGTTCTTTCTTATTATTAGCTTGAACCATATGAAATTGCCGTTTGTATGTCAAAACAATCAAACTACCAACTGTTTCTAATAAAATGACCATCTTTCTGTTACATCCTCATTTAACTTCCCTGTCCATTGTCTCTTTGTACATAACAGTCCTTTAGAGATAATGGGGAATCCAGGATGAACACAATGGATCTAGCTCCTACCTTCATGGAGGCTTAAGTGCTTGTCAAGGAGACAAGAAAATAAGCAGTTAAATATCATTTTCAGTCTCAAGGAGGTAGAAGAAGAATATTTGACGCAAAGGGCTTAGCAGAGCAAATTCTCATAGAACATAAACCCGAGGGATTGAGAAAGGGGTAGAGCAGCACTAACAGACATTCTGTGATCATGAAAATGGTCTCTGTGGGCACTGTCCAATATGAGAGCCCCAGCCACACACAGCCACTGAGTTCCTGAAATGCGGCTAGCGTCATGCGACTTAGGAAATGCGATTTTAATTAATTTAAATAACCACATACGGCTAGTGCCTATCAGATTGAACAGGGCACGCACAGAATAAGAACAGACAGGGAACATGATCATGCATGAGGTTTTTTAAAAAAAATTAATATAATCTGTCCTGTGTGGGCTCTCCATTTGTGGTGTATGAGTTTAGTTGCCCTGAGGCATGTGGGATCTTAGTTCTCCCACCAGGGGCTGAACTCACATTGGAAAGCTGATTCTTAACTACAGGACCACCAGGGAAGTCCCTACACATGAGTTTTAGAAAGATAATTTTGTCTATCTTGTGGGATAGACAAGGGATGGGTAGAGACGTTGATCTTAGAGAAGGGAATGAAAGAAAAGTGAGTCAAGGACAAAGTGTATATAGTGTATATAGTCATCTCTCGGTATCCACAGGGGATTGTTTCAGGCTCTTCCTAGATATCAAAATCCACAGATACTCAAGTCTCTTATAGAAAATGGTGTAGTACCTGCATATAACCTATACATATCCTCCCATATACTTTAAATCATTTCTAGGTTTCTTATAATACCTAGTACAATGTAGCTGCTATGTAAGTAGTTGAATATGATATATATGTAAAGGTCATATAAATAGTTGTCTTCTCTAAGGCTGTCTAACCCAGATCTCATGCAGATTCTTTACCGTTTGAGCCACCAGGAAAGCTCAAATAGTTGTCTACACACAGCAAGTTCAAGTTTTACATTTTGGAATTTTCTTTTTTTCCTGAATATTTTCTATCTGCAATTGGTTGAATCTGTGAATATGGAATCCCTGGGTTATGAAGGGCTAAGAATACATGGAAGAATTGTACAAAAAGATCTTCACGACCCAGATAATCATGATGATGTGATCACTAATCTAGAGCCATCTTGGAATGTGAAGTCAAGTGGGCCTTAGAAAGCATCACTTCGAAGAAAGCTAGTGGAGGTGATGGAATTCCAGTGGAGCTGTTTCAAATCTTGAAAGATGGTGCTGTGAAAATGCTGCACTCAATATGCCAGCAAATTTGGAAAACTCAGCAGTGGCCACACAACTGGAAAAGGTCAGTTTTCATTCCAATGCCAAAGAAAGGCAATGCCAAAGAATGCTCAAACTACCACACAATTGCACTCATCTTATACGCTAGTAAAGTAATGCTCAAAATTCTCCAAGCCAGGCTTCAGTAATACATGAATTGTGAACTCCCTGATGTTCAAGCTGGTTTTAGAAAAGGCAGAGGAACCAGAGATCAAATTGCCAACATCCACTGGATCATGGAAAAAGCAAGAGAGTTCCAGAAAAACATCTATTTCTGCTTTATTGACTATGCCAAAGCCTTTGACTGTGTGGATCACAATAAACTGTGGAAAATTCTGAAAGAGATGGGAGTACCAGACCACCTGACCTGCCTCTTGAGAAATCTGTATGCAGGTCAGGAAGCAACAGTTAGAACTGGACATGGAACAACAGACTGGTTCCAAATAGGAAAAGGAATACGTCAGGGCTGTATATTGTCACCCTGCTTATTTAACTTCTGTGCAGAGTACATCATGAGAAATGCTGGACTGGAAGAACACAAGCTGAAATCAAGATTGCTGGGAGAAATATCAATAACCTCAGATATGCAGATGACACCACCCTTATGGCAGAAAGTGAAGAGGAACTAAAATGCCTCTTGATGAAAGTGAAAGAGGAGAGCAAAAAAGTTGGCTTAAAGCTCAACATTCAGTAAACGAAGATCATGGCATCTAGTCCCATCACTTCATGGGAAATAATTGGGAAAACAGTGGAAACAGTGTCAGACTTTATTTTGGGGGCTCCAAAATCACTGCAGATGGTGACTGCAGCCATGAAATTAAAAGGTGCTTACTCCTTGGAAGAAAAGTCATGACCAACCTAGATAGCATATTCAAAAGCAGAGACATTACGTTGCCAACAAAGGTCCATCTAGTCAAGGCTATGGTTTTTCCAGTGGTCATGTATGAATGTGAGAGTTGGACTGTGAAGAAGGCTGAGTGCTGAAGAATTGATGCTTTTGAACTGTGGTGTTGGAGAAGACTCTTGAGAGTCCCTTGGACTGCAAGGAGATCCAACCAGTCCATTCTGAAGGAGATCAGCCCTGGAATTTCTTTGGAAGGACTGATGCTAAAGCTGAAACTCCAGTACTTTGGCCACCTCATGCGAAGAGCTCACTCATTGGAAAAGACTGATGCTGGGAGGGATTGGGGGCAGGACGAGAAGAGGACGACAGAGGATGAGATGGCTGGATGGCATCACTGACTCGATGGATGTGAGTCTGAGTGAACTCCGGGAGATGGTGATGAACAGGGGAGGCCTGGCGTGCTGCGATTCATGGGGTCGCAAAGAGTCAGACATGACTGAGTGACTGAACTGAACTGTAACTAATCACACCCAATCTTATACAATATTCATTTATGCATTTATATTCACTCTATGCAGTATTTGTGAGCAATAATGACCCACATCTCTTGCCTTTTCCCCTAGTTGCTCATAGGACATCTAACTTCTTAAGTATCTCTGAGTGTTCCCAAGAGTACCTGAGCTCACAAGTATGTCTATCAGTAAAGCATCCATGTAGCGTCCACATTGCTCCTTCTCCTCTGTGCATATTTCACTCAATTCTTCTCATGGTCCTTGTCACTGAAACTACTAGATGTTGGTCATGTCAATGATCCTAATACTTCCAAAGCCATTCACCCTATGGTGCCTGAAAGACCCTCTGTGCTCTGCAGAAGGAGGAAACTGCCCCTTCACAGTTTCTTGGCTCACCCTCTCCTTGATCTTAAGAACATTTTATTTAATCGACTCTTTTCCTGCCCCTCTCTTAATTTCCCTAAGGCTTACCTATGGGATAAGTAAAAACAAAATAAAATAAGAGAAGTAAGTCCCCGGATTGTCACCAAGTCCCTTGCGAAGAATTTTGTTTCCCCACTCTATGAACCAATAAATACCCATGTATGCACATCACAACCCCTTACCTGCTCCCTAGCACACACTACATGAAAACACACACACTTTATGTATGAAGATCTTGTCAACTCCCAGCTCTTCAGCTAAAATATCCCTAAAAGACCGAATTCTCTTCAGTCTTTTAGGGACGGTGCTCAGCCAGCACCATTCCTATTCTTGCAAAAGAAATGGTCAAAGAAGTACATCAACCCTCGCAGCCCAACAGTCAGATATAACGGGTATAGAGCTGCAGCGGCAGTATAGCATAATGTGAAGTGTGGGCACTTGACTTTGGTGTCAGACTGACCTGAATTCTGATGTCAGCGTGGTCACTTTTACTAACTGTCTTGGGTAGATCACGTAACTTTTTTGAATTTCAGTTTTCAATTCTGTAAAATACCTGCTTTGGGAAGGTCATAAAAATCGGAAACAGCTTATATACAGTGCCTGGTATCTAGAAGGGGCTCAATAAGTGAAAGATGCAATCTCTACAGTGGTGTTGGAGCACCGAAACCTCAGGATGCCTCAGACCTTGTGACAAGGACAGACATAAAGGTCAGAATGCTACCACATCCTTACCCTAAAGCATCTTGGGACAGTATTCGATTACAGCCTAGAGCTCATGAGCAAAAACACTGAAGACATAGAAAGGAGGGGAACTGATCAGGGTCACTGGTAAACTAGTGACAGAATCAGGACAAAATTCTAGCTGAGTCTGGAAACTTTCGGCTTGCTGCTTGTTTCTGTAAGACAGCAGCCCCTCATAGTGCCGGGCTCGGCTCTGACTTGCCCCTATTCCACTTTGATGCGACAATTTGTACTCCTCCTTTGCACCCTGGGTGTCCCCCATGACGAGTAAGAGAAAAAGCAGATGATGAAGTGTGTTTCTAGTGACTACCCGGCCGGCCGCTCCATCCCCGCCGCCACGGCAACCTCAGCTTGGTCCCGGAGGACCGGCTCCTCCGGCGCCCCCTCCCATTCACGCAGCGGACGTGACACGTGCGGCGGGGTCACGTGTTGTTGTTGGGCCGGGAAAGCTGCTTCCGGGTCAATGCAGGACACAGGCCTCCGGAGGCCGGAGAGGGGGACGAGGTGAAGCGGAGCCGGTCCGGGGCCGGCCGTGAGCAGGCCCGAGGCTGAGCGGCGGCCACGGCGGCGGCCGGGAGGGGGGGAGGAGGCGCAGGCCGAGGAGCCGCCGCAGCAGCTCCCCCGCCTCCCGGGCTGGGGGGTGAGTGGAGCCCGGGCCTGCCGGCTCCGCCGGGTTGTCGAGGCCCGAGGGGCTCCCCTCTGGAGCCGGGGTGCGTGCGAGGAAATAGTAGGAAGAAGTCGGAGCGGGACGAGGCCTGCCTGGGCGAAGGGGAGGGTGGGACACCTGCCGGGGCCGGAGGGAGGATGGGGCCGGGCCTGCGCTGCGGCGGCGCGGGGAGGGCCTGGGCTGGGAGAGGGGCATGAGTTGGAGGAGGCCGTCTGGGGAAGCCTGTCCGAGTTCCTGGGAGAATCAGGGCTTCCCGCTGTGCCCCGGGGCCTGGGGGACGAGGAGATGCCCCATGGCTGGTAGGAGATGGATATTGGAGATGTCTGGGGCTGCTGGGGGAATAAGAAACTTGCCTCTGAACTACTGAATCAAAAAAAAAAAAAAAAGTATGTGTTCCCAGGGAGGTTCGGTTGGGTTAGGAGCTCCTGGGACACCAGGACTGCTCCTTCCGGGGCCGTAGAAGCAAGCAAGCGGCAGTTTAAAGAGGGCTTTTGAGAGAAACGTTTTGCCCCCAGGACAACTAACGGACAATGAGGCGGTTGGAGCAAGATGGGACCTGGGAGGAGGGTACCCTGTCCGGAGATCTGGGAGAGGAGAAGGGTGAGGATCTGTGAGGAGCTTCATTCTCTGCTGAGTTCGAGGTCCTCTTCTAGGAAGACATACTGGGAATTGGTGAAGCGAGAAGGAGAGGTGATACTGTCTTGGGGCACAGTGATTGTAGAAGTTGTAGTTCCGTAAAGTTGTTTGGAAGAGTAGAACTGTTTCTAGTCAGTGGAGGGAGGAGGAGCTCTCTGAAGGTTGCTAAGTTACCAGAAGCTTGTAGGCACGCCTAGGGCTGGTGTTAGGGGAAGTTAGTTCTTTCAGGCTTAGTTGAGGCGTGTCCTCATTCTTTTTGGCTGCCCGGAGCTCTTAAATTGGTTTCCACGAGCCCATCTTGAGCTAAGAGATTGTGTAGGTACTGAGGGCTGATGAATGTCTTTGGGTCCAGAGACATTTGACCTAAATCTCTAGGTTAGGAGCTTTTAAACTTTTTAAAAAAATTATAGTAAGAATAGCGTTTTTCATTGTCATCTAGTACATACCCACATAGGAACAAGAAATTTCACAAAGCAGTGAAAGTGAAAGCTTCCTTGGTGGCTCAGACGGTAAAGCGTCTGCCTGCAATGTGGGAGACCTGGGTTCCATCCCTAGGTTGGGAAGATCTCCTGGAGAAGGAAATGGTAACCCACTCCAGTACTCTTGTCTGGAAAATCCCATGGATGGAGGAGCCTGGTAGGCTACAGTCCATGGGGTCTCAAAGAGTCAGACATGAAACAGTACTCATTCTTAATACTAATGATGCATACTGATAATTGCTATTATATTTCATTCTTTTTCTTTAAGAAATGCTAACTAAATGCACTAAATTGATACACGGGTCATAACTTGCAGTTTGACAAACTGTCTCCTGGTCACATTTTTGCCTTCAGTTAGTGTCTAACTGTATGTTTCTAGAGAACAAGGACGATAATAAGGAGGTGGGTAGGGAGAGAGAGTGGCACCCCCCCCTGGTGCAATTGACTACTTTTGTTTACATATTTAGAAGGTGTAGCAAATTGTACCATAATCTTTGATGTCTTAATTTGCCTGATCAGTTGATGCAATTTTGAAATAAGTATGTGCTTTTAATTTTCTCTGTTCTTTGCTGGATCTGAGAAATATGAGAGGCCTAGTTCCATACAGTTGATTCATCCCTACAACATCTTTAAGGTAATTTTATTTTAACGTTAACAGTATTACACATTAATTTGCCTTTCTGCAGTGTTAAAATTCTCAAGCTGAAACCCATAGTCTTCCTACTCCAATAATTTATGGTATGCTTTTTCTGCATGATTTAAGGTGTAGGTTCCTGGCTTTAGTAACTTAATCATCAACTTAAGATATCTTTCAGTCAATTAGCATCTTAATTCTCCCCATGAAAGTGACATTTTCATCTGTTTTTGAAACAGAGAAGGTCCTGTGTGAGTAGTAGTAGAATAAATGTTAATGAGTATTGGTGACCAAAGTGAGAAGCCTTCATGTGTGGTGATGTTTAATGTCCTTTTAAAAGTGTCACATGGCCTGTTATTACAAGACACTGAGTGTCAAATGATGCTGCCTGATTTCAGTAGGTACATATTTATAGGTTATATGTAGGACCAGTTCAGTCATTTTAATTTTTGTTGAAGATGCCCTCATATTAAACCTGGAATTCAAAAAGTACAGCCGTCAGGAAAATATTGCCTGAAGTAAAATTTACCACTGGGGCCACATTCTTGAGTAGATGCTTTATGAAAGCATTCGTATTATGTTCAAACTTAGTGTATTATAAAATACATCTTTCTTACCTTTATTTTTTGACTATCTCTTGGTTGCTCTGCCTGCATGTATCAGCCATCCTTTAAAAATTACGTTTTACTCAGGTAAAATTTTGTTTTAAAATGTTTAAAAGTTTTCTTTGTGTGGTAGATGTTTGGGACATCAAGGAAGATTCTCACTAATTCCATTTTTCTGGGAATCATGTGTATCTGTCAATAAACAGTTGTGGAGAATTTACCCTGAGTGATTCTGTGTGCTTTTTTTTTATAGTTTTTGTTTCTATTCTTCAGCTTCTTCCACCTGTCTATACCCTTCTAATTTTTGCTCTTTTACTCTTCTAATTTTTGCTTCTGAACTGCTGTGGGTTTGGAAATTAGATGCTTACCTTTGTTAGAACTTTGAGTAAAATGAGATTATATGGCTCTTAATAATGTCCTTTCACTTATATATATTATATATTGAGTATAATATATACATGCACTTTGTTTTAGTGTGTGAACTATGTGACATGTATTTTGCAGGCCTGTTTGCTGACTTCTTAGTCATGGGCTGTGTTTTGAATAAGTGAACTCTATACTTTGGAGCTTAGTTGGTTGTCTAAGAAGAAGTTGTAAAAGTAGCATGAAACTGGTCGGAATACAACTTGGACTTAAGGGGTGAAGAAATCATTTGTTAATAGCTGTGATTGTTGCCTCTGTACCACATGCAGTTCACTGTCAAGAGGTACCATTCTTTCCTTTTTCTTCTTTTCCACTACCATGTTCTAGCTTGTATTTTTTTGAGATTGAAATGCTGCCAGCCTATTTCCATTGTTGTTTTCAATATACTTGATCTTGCATAACTTCATCAGGGTACTCTTCCAAAGAATATTGCTGTGATTTATCATTTCCCTCCTCAAAAACCATTAGCAATTTCCCAGAGCCAGCACTGAATAAAACCCATAGTGTTTAGGTTGGCGTTGAGAGCATTTTTACTGACATCATTTTTCCAGCCCTAAATGCGGAGCCTCTGTTCCTGCCAAGCTGTCTGCTTTTTGATCCTTCCTTTGCATGTAGCATTATTCCTGAAAGTCTGCAGGACTTTGTTCATGAAATCCTGCTCATCTGCATTTCGTTACAGCCGATCCCTCTTGAAGTCTTTCTTGATGTTTGTTGATACTACTTCTCCTGTATCACTGTATATTTACCAATTGTGTGTCTGATTTCTATCCCTTTTAGATTGTAAACTGATTGAGACAGGAGGCTCATATAGCCTCAAACCTGTAGAACACCCTGCACAGAGTTGAGTATAGTTCATGGACCAAGACAGTGAAAGTTGCAGCTCTCTGGAAATTCCACCCTAGACTTACTGAATCAGAATCTAGGAATCTGCCCAGGTGATTCTAATGTACAGTAATGTTTAAGAATTGCTGACCTAGCATGATGCATAAAATTGCAGCAGATACACATACAGTTTTTTAGCAGATAATGTGAGTGATTTGAGCAGTATCAGTTCAGCAGATAGGGCTTTGAAGTTGGGCAGCCTAGATTTGAGTCCTTCACTCATTAGCCATCTGACTAGCCTCTCTTTGCTTTAGTTTTCTGATGTGTAAAACAGGGTTAGTAACAGTACCTCTGATAAAGGTGTCGTGAGAACTGAATAATAACAAGTATAAAACAACATAGTACCAGCACATAGTGAGCTCAATAGGTATTATGTACTGCTGTCATGTTGATCATAACAGGTCATCAAAGTCATGAAACAAGAATAGACTTTATTATCAGTCATTGTGAATACTCATGTTTTTAAGAATTCAAGCTTAAGATTCATTTTCTATTGTAGACTGACAGTTGATGGATCTGTATGGCATATAAAGTCATAAAATGTGTTTTTTCTTCTTTAGAACGATTGATGCCAAATTAGCATGTTAGATTCTGCGCCTCCCATCCCCCCCACCCCCGCCCCCTGAGCTCCCTGAAGGAGAATGCAAACTTCTGTGTGTATACACACACACACACACACAACACACCCCTGGGTCAGGAAGATCCCTGGAAACAGGAATGGCAACCTACTCCAGTATTCTTGCCTGGAGGATTCTATGGACAGGGGAGTTTGGTTGGCTACATAGTGCATGGGATTGCAAAGAATCGGACATGACTGAGGGACCAACACTTTCACAGACACATCGTTTTCAAAATTCCTTTCCATCTGTAATACTTCTCATTGGTGTTCCTGATTTTTATATCACTGTCAGAAAGTGCTACTTCATGTTTATTGAAAGTAAAGTTCACTGTTTTATTCATCCAACAAATATTTGTTGCCACTTGCCTGACACTGCTTTGTACTACACTGAACTGACAGATTCCTACTTTTGTGAGACTTGGGTTCTGGTGGAATTTATCACTAAATTAACAGATAGTGATAAGTGCTGTAAAGAATGAAACAGAGTGAAGTGATAAGTGCTTGCTGGTGGCAGTGTTGCCATATTTAAGGAGGTGGTCAGAGGCAACTTCGTTGGAGAAGGTAGCATTTGTGCTTAAATTTATTTGAGATTTAAATGCTGAGACGAAGCCAGCTAAGCCAAGAGCCAGGAAAAGGACATTCCTGTAAAAGCCTTAAGAGGGGAATCAACTTGGCAGGTTCGAGAAGTAGAAAGCCAAGCCAGCTGAAACCTAGTGGGGTAGGAAAAGGGTGGGAGGAGGTAAGCGCAAAACAGGTAAAATGAAGCCCTGAAGGCTGTGGTAAAGACTGATTTTATTCTGATTGTGAAGAGAAGCCTTTGGAGAGTTTAAAGGACATGACTTACATTTTGAAAAGATCACTTGGAAAGTTTTGGAGAATGAATTATACAGTCATGAGAAACTTAAGAGGAAGCTATTGCCACAGTCCTAGCAAGAGATTAATGAAGGCTTAACCTGGAGTAAAGTAGAGGAAATGGAAAGAATTGGGCAGAATTGGGGTGTTAGTGGCTCAGAAGGTAAGGAATCTGCCCGCAATGCAGAAGACCCTGGGGAGGGAAGATCCCCTAGAGGAGGAAGTGGCAACCCACTCCAGTACTCTTGCCTGGAGGATCCCATGGACAGTGGAACCTGGTGGGCTACAGTCCATGGGATCACAGAGTTGGATATGACTGAGTGACTAACACACACAGGTTGATTAATTACAGGGGGTGTGAGAGGAAGAGAAAAATATAACTCTGTAGGTGGGAACTAGTGGAGGAGGAGCAGATTTGAGGAAATTAAGAACTCTGATTTTCTTTCCTATGTGCCTCTCCTTGGTTATTCACTCCCACTGTTACAGGATACCACAATTCTGAATTTTTTGTTTATTATTCTTGTAACTTTTCTTTACAGTTACCACCTATGCATGTAACCCTGAACAATGCAATGATTAATTTTCTATGTTTTTGAATTTTAAGTGGAATTATATTGTATATATTCTTGTGATAGGTTATTTTATCCGTTTAACTGTTTTTAAAAGTCATTTGTATTGATAAGGAAGCAGTCATAAAGAATGACCAATTATTCCATTGCTGTGTAAACATTTTATGAATGTAATGGAATTTATCCAGCTGCCTTTTCTTGGATATAAGGGCATTTTTTTCACCAGGGTTTTTTAATTTCAAACAATACTGTTGTTGTGGACACTTGTACTTTTCTCCTGGTATACATTACAAGTTCCTGTAAAGTTACACTGAGAATTGCTGTGTCACAGGAAATTGCATATTTAGCCTCACTAGATGATGGTAAATGATTTTCCAAGGTGTTTGTATTCCTACTAGCGGTGGAAGAGTTCCTGTTCTTCCACATTTTCTCCAGCACTTGGTATTGTCAGAGTTTTCAAGTTTTGCTAGTTTTTGTAAAATGATAGTTCGTTGAGATTTTAATTTCTGTCTTTGAATATTATTATTGAACATCTTTTACATATATTTATTAGTCTTTTGAATTTTATCTTCCATTAAATACTTGTTCATGTCTTTTGTCTGTTTTTCTGTTGCATCATTTGCATTTTTCTTACTGGTTTTGGTTCTCTATATTAATTACATGTGTTGCAAGTATCTTTTTCCAGTTTCTAGCTTATCTTTTTCTGTGTTTAATATCTTTTGATGATCAAAAGTTTTTCATTTTACTTTTCCTTTATGGATTCTTTTTGCATTTTGCTTATGAAATAGTTCCCTAAATTAAGATCTTAGAGCTGTTTTCGTATTTTTAAAAAATACTTATTTTTTCCTCATTTGCTTTCAACATTGAACCTTTCTGTATTGTGAGATGAAGAATTCCCCTTTCACTTTTCCCAGATCTGTATTCTCTTGTCCTGGAGCAGTTCTTGTGTAGTTTAACTTTTTCCTGCTAATCTCTATGCTGCCTGAAGCCAGGTTTACATAGACCTGTTTCTGGACTATTCATTCAAGTCCATTGATCCATTTTTTTTTCCCTCCCGAGTTTTCTTTGCAAAGTACAGTTGATTCTTGTTATTCATGGTACTTAGTTAAAGTTGCCATAAATACCAAATTAGTAAATTTGTAACCATTGTTCCCAGGGGAAATGTAGGGTTAGGGTCCTGCCAGTCTTTGCTCACATTTTCATCAAGTGATTAATACCTAACCTTGTTGAATATGTGTTTCTGTTTTAAAAACCTGGCACTAAATAGATCCTGAGAAGGACTCCTGTTTACAGTAGGAGAGCTGAAACAAGAAGGCAGAGTGATGCTTTTTTCTCTCTCAGCTGGAAACATACTGTGAGGTGACTCATTTTTTCTTGCTCTAAGAGTATCTGCAAATGACCATGAAAATGCTACAAGTATTGATTTTGGAGTTACAAATTAATTTGAGTTGGTAAATTTGCAAATAAAGAATTTGCTAATAATGAGGCTCTACTGTATTATGAAATCTGGGGAGACAGTTTTTCAGCAACTTTAGCACTTTCCCTTTCCTCTTCTGCTTACATATATATAATATTTCATTTTAAAAGAATGATATAATGCAATGATTCTCTCATATACTAAGTTGTATTTGACGGATGCCATTAGCTCAATGTGCTTCCCTGGTGGCTCAGATGATAAAGAATGCAATATGGGAGACCTGGTTTCGATTCCTGGGTTGGGAAGATCCCCTGGAGGAGGGCATGGTAACCCACTCTGATATTCTTGCCTGGAGAACCCCTGTGAAGAGAGGAACCTAGTGGGCTACAGTCCATGGGGTCGCAAAGAGCCAGACACGACTGAGCAACTAAGCACAGCATTATCTCAATGAGGATAGTTCATTTTTGAGAATATTTTTATTATTATGTTGTTATTTAGTTCATAGGTAAATGAATAGAGAATTTTAGGAAAGAATTGTGACCTTTAAAATGTTGGAAACAAGTCTAGATTATTAAACCATATTATTATGTCTTGCATGAGGATGATATTTTCTCATAGGTACTATTAGTAACTTAAGGCATACATTTTATAAAGGCAAGTCCCTTTGGAGATTGTAATTTAAATGTTATGTGTATTAATCTCTCATCCATTAGTGACATTTTCCCATGTGAACATCAGTAAAGGAGTCCAAAAAAGATATGGTTGTGTACATTATAAATCATATCTGTTACAAATGTGTTTATTGAGACTTGGCTAATTTATCCCTCACTCACTATTGAAGATCCTTAAGTGAATTGTTGGCATCAATTTGGTAAGTATGCTGAGAGAGTAAGATCCAGACACTTTAGACTTGACCTACATTCATCTTTGTTTTTAAGTATATTTTATTTATTCCTTGATTTTTGAAATTTTATTGTGGTAAAATATATATAACACGTACCATTTTAACGTGTATGTATCAGTGGCAGTAAGTACATTCACATTGTTGTACAACCATCCCCACCATCCCTCTCCAGAGCTTTTACATGTCCCCAGACTGAACCTCCCCATTCCCCACTCTTCCCAGCCCCTGGCAACCATTATTCTATTACACTTCCTATCTCTGTAAATGTGGCTACTCTAGACACTTTGTATAAGTGGAATTATATAGTAGTAGTTCTTCTATGTTTCGTTTATTTCACTTAGGTTTATGTCTTCAAGGTTCATTCATATTGAAGCATGTGTCAGAATTGCCTTCCTTTTCAAAGCTGAATAATTCTCCATTGTGTATACATTCTACGTTTTCTTTATCCATTTATCTGCCCATGGATGTTTAGGTAATTTCTGTCCTTGGCTATTGTGAATAATGCTGCTATGAATATTGGTGTACAAATAGCTGTTCAAGTCCCTGCTTTCAATTCTTTTGATATATACCCAGAAATGGGATTGCTGGATCATATGTAATTCCATGTTTTTTTGAGAAACTGCCATACTGTTTTCTGTAGCAAGTACACCATTTTACATTCTCACCAGCAATGCACATATATTCATTTTTAGTTACTGTACTGTGCCTGTTGATCTAAAGAATGGCATAAATTATTAAATCTGATGTGTGAGTTGTACAGTATAGTATGGATACCAAAATCATAGATTCAGTATTAAATCTACTGTGGGTATAGTTTTTGTGGAAGAATTCAACTTGTGCTTGGAAGCAAGAATTTTTATTCTGCTACTGATTCATTGCTCTATCATGTGTTGTCTTATTTTTGGAATCCCCATGGAGAGGTAGACATAATTAGTATTTCAGTGGTAGCTAAGAAGCATTTTCATAACTAATCTGTTTGTTATATCCTTGCCTTTCATATTTTAAAAGATACATGTGATATGAAAAATCAGAAGTGGTTAAAAACTCATCTTTTACCATATTTATTGAGTGTGGATTATGCACAAAGTTCTAGCCCATGATAGAAAGAAGCATTGTGATATGGTTCTTAGCCTCAAGAACTGTACTGGCTAAGGATTTAAAACATAAACACATGAAAATCACAACACTATGCATTAGTTAATAATGGGAGAAAAGGGAAAAGAATCCATGCCAATATATGATTAATTACCCATTGAATATTTTAGGTAATGGATAGGCTGAGCTCAGCTCAAAAGAAGCATCATTATGTCAGGAGGTATCTGAAGAGTCTTCATCTCCAAGTATTCTGAGTAGGGCTTTGAAGAATGAGTAAAACTTAAGACAGGTGGAGAAGAGAAGACCTAGTTAAGGAGAAATGACATTATACATGTCAGACATTCATTAATTGGCATTAATGAGCATTGACCTGGGACCAAAAAATAATTAGATCAAAACTGTTTAACAATAATTGTAAATAAGTCCACCAGCCCTACATTACTGTTTCCCTGAATGGTAATTGGAGTAGCAGGAGGAGTAATAGTAAGCCAGTATTCAAGTCCTCTTCCTGGGCAAGGCAATGTGCTAAACATGTTTTACCCATATTACCTCCATTCATTCAGCAACCCCGTGAACTAGGAGTTCAGTTCAGTCAGTTGTGTCCTACTCTTTGCGACCCCATGAATTGCAGCACGCCAGGCCTCCCTGTCCATCACCGTCTCCCGGAGTTCACTCAGACTCAGGTTCATTGAGTCAGTGATGCCATCCAGCCATCTCATCCTCTGTCGTCCCCTTCTCCGGCCCCCAACCCCTCCCAGCATCAGAGTCTTTTCCAGTGAGTCAGCTCTTCACATGAGGTGGCCAAAGTACTGGAGTTTCAGCTTTAGCATCATCCCTTCCAAAGAAATCCCAGGGCTGATCTCCTTCAGAATGGACTGATTGGATCTCTTTGCAGTCCAAGGGATTCTCAAGAGTCTTCTCCAACACCACAATTCAAAAGCATCAATTCTTAGGTGCTCAGCTTTCTTCACAGTCCAACTCTCACATCCATACATGACCACTGGAAAAACCATAGCCTTGACTAGATGGAGCTTAGTGCACAAAGTAATGTCTCTGCTTTTCAGTATGCTATCTAGGTTGGTCATAACTTTTCTTCCAAGGAGTAAGCATCTTTTAATTTCATGGCTGCAGTCACCATCTGCAGTGATTTTGGAGCCCCCCAAAATAAAGTCTGACACTGTTTCCACTGTTTACCCATCTATTTCCCATGAAGTGATGGGACCAGATGCCATGATCTTCATTTTCTGAATGTTGAGCTTTAAGCCCACTTTTTCACTCCTCTTTCACTTTTATCAAGAGGCTTTTTAGTTCCTCTTCACTTTCTGCCATAAGGGTGTTGTCATCTGCATATCTGAGGTTATTGATATTTCTCCCGGCAGTCTTGATTCCAGCTTGTGTTTCTTCCAGCCCAGCGTTTCTCATGATGTACTCTGCATAGAAGTTAAATAAGCAGTGGCTATCTTTTACCCCTTTTGTGAATGACGAGACTTATTAATAGAAACCAATGTAACTTGCTCACATATAGAGAGGTGGAGTCAATCATGATTTATATCCAGGCAGTTTGGTTGCCCTTACTACCACCAAGCAGTATCACCGTAGGGCAATAATACTACTATAGCACAAATTATGGCAAGGGCTAGCGAATTTTTTTAATAACCTGTAAACTTTTGCAACTTCTCTTTGTGGCTGTTTACAAGAATGCTTTGTAAACTCTAGAAAGCTCCAGAGTGATGAGGTAGTAGTCCATTCCTAATGAGACCTTGCTTTAAACTTGATAGGTAGGTACACACAAGTAGAGAGGATGGGATAATTTGTTCTGTAAACAGCCGAATAGTGACCTTAAGCTTGTGTATTCACAGCTAAAAGATAGTATGCATGTACAATTTTCTAATGAAAACCGGTGCATTCAGCAAACTAATATTTAGTGCTTTTGGGGAGGAAGGGGAAGTTAAGAATAATTTTCCCCCTTTGGTGACTAGACCAATCAGTACAGCTGCTTAGTTTTGTGGTTCAGTTACTTTGATGTAGTTACAAGAAGTATTTTGGGTGTGATGATTTTCATATATTTTAAGAAGTTGGATTTCTATGATTTATGCATGATGTCATATACTATTGACATGCATTTTTTTTTCTTTTTTTTTTTTTTTTTGTAGTGAAGATGGCATGTCTCAACAGATTAGGAATACAGAAAGTATGACTTAGCATTCTGGTTAGGCCACAGAAACCTGAACAGGTCACCTCAGTTTCGTGTCCTGTGTAAATAGAGATAAGTGCCAGTCTGTCTGTTTGAGAAGGTGCCTGTGGAAAATTGCTAGGCTTTAAAATGATTGTTAATCTCAGTGTGGGGACACTCAGCTTTCGGGGAGCATCGATTCAAGAGTAAATGTTTCTACTTGTGAATTTTGAGTAAGTGCAACATAAAAGCCTTAAGATTTCTTTCTGGGCCATGTGGAAAGGTAAGGGTTGTTGGAGATTTGTTTGTAAAGGAGTTGGAAAGTGGGGGATAAGGGTGGAATTCTTGGAATTGATTGAAATAAGGAGTGAGGTGAACGTTAAACTTTTGTTGTTCTTGTGATTGCTGAAAGTTGATGGAAAGTGCTTTTCTGTATTCTAAAATGCCTAATTTAGTAGGGATGTAAATAATTGGTGTAAGCCAACATTTCTCACAGAAGTTATGGGAATCAAGAAAGAAATTCTTAGAAATAGTTTCATACAAAGAGATGCTTACATCTAAGTAGCAGTATTTTCTTAATCTTTTTCCTCTGAAGTGCTTTCTCATTAAAATAATAAAGATCTTGGGCTAGTTCATTTGGATCAGAAATTTCAAGTGCTGCACAGAACAGACTACCAGCATGAGAGTCAATCCTGGTTACTAATATGCAGCTGTAGATGAGAAAACTTTGTCTTTTGTACAATATCAAATGTGTGTGCAGTATGGTTCTTTAGTAAAAAGTCCTGACAGCTCTGAGGCCATACTCACTGATAACATAAGAGTCACAGTTTTAGATATCTCTGGTGCCACTAATATAATTACATAAAGAATTTGGGTTAGATATTTTTATACCTGTGGTGCTTTTAAGGAGAATGAATTGTGCTGTGCTAAGTGAAAAGCATAGCAGTGCCCTACTAATAGTCCAATTCAGAGACTGACTAGGAGTCTGAATTCACATTTCATTTGGCAGTATTGGATTTTTTGAAAAAAATCTTCTGCCAAGAAAAGTTGATGTGCCACATTATTATACTTGGGTGTAGCTTAGTATACAGCTGAGAAGGAGACTTTGAGAAATAGGGTGGTTCATAGTAGGGTGTGAGATCATGGTGTGTTGTGATAATGGACTTATCAGCTGCACTCAAGTTTTGCACTTGGCATGCTCAGAGTCAGTTGGTGAATTGGAAAGCTATAATTCTTGAGCTCTGAAAGGTTATTAGAATTAGTTTATTTTCCTTGCTTTTCATCCCAAGAAGGCATCTGCTTAGGTATATTACATAATGTTTAAGGAGATAACTGAGGTAGAGTTGCCTGTATATGTACTTTATGATAAGGGGAAAGCAGAAGCGCCATACAGAATGAGACTGTCTAGCCTAAATATGTTGACTTGGATGATATCTTTGATGTGTTTCTGTGGGAAAGATCACTGTCATTCATGAGTTCAGCAGCAAAAGCTTGTTAATGGAATGTTCTACAGACCTTAAAAATGATTATATAGGTATTTATTTATGGATATAGAAAGTTTTTCATGAGCTGTTTAGTGAAAAGGCAGGTTACAGAGCTATATATCTAAAAGTAATTTGATATTTGTGTGAAAAACATGTGTCTACATAACATGGAAAAAATGGTCTGAAAAAATACACACCATAAGGTGCATCCTCAGGCTTTTAATGTACTTCGTAAATCTGTCAACCAAAGCTTCCTGGTATGGCTGTGGCTGTAAATATGCTTCCAGATAAGAAAAGCTTTTTGATAACAGTTATTTACATGCTTAGCTAGTGAAAAGTAAAACTCCATCTACATGACCTAACAGTTTTTTGGCTTATTTTCAATTGGTAATTTTTAAAAATTCAGAATGTATATCACTAGTATTTTTAAAGCACTTTTTTTTTTAGAAAAAGCTTATCAGTAGACCCTTTTCTCTATTTTTTAATATTTTTAATTGAAGTATAGTTGATTCACAACATTGTGCTAATTTCTTCTGTGTATTCTTTTATAATATCCTCCATTATGGTTTATCCCGGGAGATTAGAGATACTTCCCTTTGCTATGCAGTAGAACCCGTTGTTTATCCATTCTAAATGTAACGGTTTGCGTCTACTAACCCCACACTCCTAGGCAGTCCCACCTCCACTTGGCAACCATGAGTCAGTCCTCTATGTCTGTGAGTCTGTTTCTGTTTTGTAAATAGGTTCATTTGTGCCGTACTTTAGATTTTGCATGTAAATGATATCGTAGGGTATTTGTCTTTGTCTTTCTGACCAACTTCACTTGGTACGATAATCTCTAATTGCACCCATGTTGCTGCAGATGGCATTATTCTGTTCTTTGTTACAGCTGAATAGTATTCCATTGTATATATGTATCACATCTTCTTTATCCATTCCTTTATTGTTCTTTCTTTTAATCTTTCTGGAGGTAAAAATATGTAAAATACACACTTGGGGTGCACTCTTGCTGAGGATCAGAAAGACTTAGGAAACAAAACAACAAGCTAAAGTCCCAGCTACCTGAAATGTCCGAGAATCTGGCAGAGTTCAGATATAATGGGGATCTTTAAAAACAGGAAGCTTTCTGGGGATGAGGTTAGGAATCCCAAAGTAAAAGCTAAACGGGGTTTGAAAAAAACTTCCAAAAATTAAGAAAGCCAGTAGTCCTAAGAGATTCTTTGACATTACTCAGATTCTCCTCCTTAGCTTTGTTTTGTTAGTTTTTTGACCTCCATGCCATTACTGCCCACACCCCAAAACTCATCCTATAAATGCCTCTTTCAAGATATAACAGCTCTCTATCTCTGAACACTTCACTTTTCTTCATCAGCTATCCCATCTCTTCTGTTTTCATCTCAGCATCTCAAAGGCATGGTCTATACTTAACCGTCTTCACCTATTTCCTTAACTCTCTAAACTGTGGTTTTTATCCCTTGTCTGTACTGAAGATGCTTCCCTAAGGTGAACAAACTCCTACTTGCCCAGTCCTTTTAGGGTTTTAAAAATTATCATTTTTGACCTCTTGATAGTGTAAATTAAGATCGGTAACCCCATCCTTGCAATATTCACAGCAATCTGTCAAAACTTCTCTTTTATCTCTGTAGGATAAAGTCAAACTAAGCAAGGTCAGGCATGAGCTGACTACCATCCACTTTTTGGTCTGCTCCCCAATTTTTATGTTGTAGCAAAACCACTTAATGTGTCTTGTGAGGTTTATCTTCAGTTGTTTCTGTGCCTGGAATGCTCTTCATCCCATTAGCCTAATCTTTGTCATCTTTCAAAAGGGCTGAGGATTCACCTCCTACTTCCTCGATTATACTTACAAAAGTTCATCACTTCTTGTATTTGAATTTACTATTTCTGGGTGCCCTGTTCAAGGTATGTATTATCTCCCTGAATTTTCCTCTAGGTTGTGAATGCCGTAGGGGCAGAGTTTGTATTTTATTTTCTCGCTTTCTTTTTGCTTGGCACAGATTGAGTGTCTGGTTCGTGTTTGTTGAATGGAACTACATGAGACTATAAACTTTGTGAGGGCACACATTTCATAAATAAATGAACGAGTAAGCCTAATTGGGACCACTTGATAACATGCAAAAAGAGGTAGTGAAAACTGAATGTATTTGTTTGTTGTCTCCATTTTTATTAAACAAGCGGTGAAGAAATTCTTATTCTCAGATTGTCTTGTAAAGGAAGTAGGTACCCGAGAAGAGAAAAATGCCTGGAATGAAATGTCATCTGACCAACAGAACCATTCCAAAGGTGAAATTGTGGAGCCTTTGGCCAAAATGTTTAACCTAAATTTTATTTTCACATATTTGGTAACAAAATATTAGCAGGTAGCTCTAAAGCGTGTTTTTCTCCTGCCCTTCTCTGATGGATAGATAAGATTCAGTTCAGTTCAGTCGCTCAGTCGTATCCAACTCTGCAACCCCATGAACTGCAGCACTCCAGGCCTCCCTGTCCATCACCAACCCCGAGTTCACTCAAACTCATGTCCATGAAGTTGGTGATTGGTTAGTTGTAAATTGTATCTTCATGGGTCTGTGTCAAATGGCTGAAAATAAATTTAAGCTACTTGGGAGTGCTTCCCGCTTCTTTATTATTTTTATGCTGTGAAAACTCTTCCTGAATGTTTAACTTCATCCTACATTAATGCATATTTTGAATTATTGTGACTTATTATTGAGAACTGTAAGTCAGTTTGCCACTATTTATTATTCCAGTAATTTGCATCTTGTAGGAAGCACCAGTCTTTAGTTAGTCTCCACAGCAGGAGGCAACCAGGAGGCCTGAAGCTCCAAAGCATCCTTAGGCCATGGCTTTGTAACCTCTGCCTTCTGGATCTCTTGTGGTTCGTCAGTCAGTAGTTTGGATACCATTTGGGTAATTTGGATGAAATATTTGGGTAACTTATTAACACATTTTACTTGGTTAGCAAAAACGATACTGGAGACCTGAGGGTGTTCTTCCCACCACTCTGTACACATCATAATCATTTTCCCACTTCATCTCAACCCAGCCTCTCATTTTGATTGTAGTTTAGTTCTGAGGTGCAGATGTGTTTTGTTCTGCTTTCTTTTTTGTTGTTTAGTCACTCAGTCTGAGTCCAGCTCTTGCAACTGCATGGACTGTGGCCCTCCAGACTGCTCTGCCTATGTGTTTTCACAGGCAAGAATATTGGAATGGGTTGCCATTTCCTTCAGGAGATCTACTTGACCCAGGGATTGGACCTGCTTCTCCTGCATTGCAGGCAGATTCTTTATCTCTCAGCCACCAGGGAAGCCCTTTCTTTTCTTTATCAATGCCCCTTTACAAAAATATTTCCATTTAGCCACCATTTTATTTCTTTTCTTCCTTAATTCCCAATTCCTTTAAAACTTATTATTATTTCTTTTAAAATTATATATTCCACATAGTCGAGTTTGGCATATTTTTTTCCACAGACAGTTGACAATAATGAGGACTTAAAAACACTTAGACAGATCAGGTCAGTGCCGGATATCATCACTTAAAAATGTTTTGTATTTTGCAAATACATGGGAAAAGAAAGGGTGATGCATACATCTCGTGAGTTCAGGTGGTTCAGACAGGTACACAGTGAAAAACCAGTCTCCTCACTTTGTTCCTCATTTCCTCTCTTTGGAGTCAACCGCAGGCATGAATTTTACTACTTTTGTTTTATCCTTCTGGATATTCTACCTTCTAGAAATAGTCTGTACATATATAGATAGATAAACCTATTTTTAAATAAGATTTTAAATGTCTGTTTTGGGACTCTGGGATAGTTTTGGAAGTTGTGAATGAGGCTGGTATTAATAGTGTTTATACTTTATATAAAATGTAATATTCTACCATAAAATTTTTTGGTGAAGTAAGTATTGGTCTTGCAAACCAGCATAAGGCTATATCTTGTGTATCTTCCTCTCTTAGTGGTCAGATATGGCCTAATCTGTGTTTCCAATTGTGTTGAGTTTCATACTAATTTTTACCTGATGTTGAGTCAAATTGATAGCATTTGAGGTTATTTAGGTAACTGGGTGTCCTGTTCTGATATTAATCTATTTGGCAAAAGTGTCCTGAGCTCCTTATCCTTGTACTTTCACCACGGGCTTATAAAAAGATCATATAGCATAGTCAGAATTTGAGGCACAAAGGGATTAAGATCTTCACGGGCACACTCCATGACTCGGTAAGAGAACCAAGCAACATCACTCCCAGATTCCTGGTTCCCTGGCTTGAAGCACCAATTCAGAACACTTTCATAAATTTATTAAAACTATGCAACTGTAGAAGGTGATCAGATGTAATTTGACACCAGTTCTTTCCATAGTCATAGATTATTGTTCCACCTCCAAAAAAACCTTTTAAAAGGCTCCAGTTAAAGGTCTTTTTCCATCCTATATTTCCTCATTTTTCAGTCTATTTGGTTTTCAGTTTTCCTTTCCCACCTACTGTTATTCCTCCAAGTGCCCCAACAGATTTTGAGTAGATTTATGTTAACTGATCCATTTTGCAATCTTAGTGTTCTAATTCCAAAATCTGTGTCTTAATGCGTACACTATCTGCATTCATGGAAAGCTGTTCCAATAGAGATCTTGGAAAATAACCAGTGAAGGTGCCTGACATTGCTTTTTAGTCTTTAGAGGGAAAAAAAAAAAAAACAAAACAGACTACTTAGAAAAACTTAAAGCATGGGGCCGTGAGGAATAACTTTTAAGTTCCCACGATTGCTTGCTTACCAGCATTTACTTTAGTTTGTATATGTTTCTAACCTTACCATCCTCATATCAGTTTTAGTAGTATAATAGCCAGTTACTTAACCACCAAAAGCCAGTTTATTCGGGAATAGCCAGAGGATTTACAATGTGAGATATGCAAACTATGGCAGACCATGCTGCTAAGTCGCTTCAGTCGTGTCCGACTCTTTGCGACCCCATGGACTGCAGCCTACCAGGCTCCTCCCCAAGGAAGGGGAACTTGCTTTTGTAGGGAAAATGAGGGGAGCTGAAGAGGGCGGCGTTGTATAACCGAAGAGTCCATTGAGGCAGCCGGGGTCCAAAGTATGGAGGCTGGCTGGGCTGTTCTCAGGCTCTGGCTGGGTTGTCGCTGGGCGGAGCATTTGTTTCTTCCTGCTGGCTGGTAAAGTAGGCAACATCTTCCTGTCATAGATGAAGGCCTGCATCTCTTCCTGTGTGAAGTAATTAATGTCCCATGACAGGGATGAAAGCTCAGCCTATAGCCCTATCCAGACTCCAGTTTTAGTCAAGGTTTCTTTAATTCCACACTCAGCTTGTCTATATTTAAATTGTGACTAAGATTATTGTCCTTGAATGAAGAGGTTTAGGATTAAGTGAATGTGAAGCTTCCAGTTAAAAGATGCTGTTTAATCTTGGTGACTATTATTTTGACACTGACAGCTCAGCAGCCTCCCACACAGTTTTTATTCTTTTGAACTGCCAGTTGTATGGAAGATAGCAATGCAACTTCTTTGACTTTTGTTAAACATTTCTGAAACTTCTCTTGGTGTTCTGCTTGAGACGGTCTTTGATCTGAACCGTGGTGCCTGCCACTAGTGGCATAGTACCTGCTCTGTGCTGTCTGCTGTCGGTCATGAGTTTATGTTGAGAAAGAACCTTCCACCGGGAGGTTTCTGGAGTCGTCGATGAAAACAGAGTTCGGTTTTGACACAGTGCTGGGACAGAGGACAGCAGCATGTACTTACCACTCCGTGTGCATAAAAAGAACAAGCTCTCTTGTACTAAAATAGACCCTGTTCTTAAGCTCCCAAATGACAACTGTGACAGAGGGCAGCCCTATATTTTCAAGTTTACTTGTAGTATACTTGTTATGAAATGCATTTCCACTGTCTAAACTTTGATAGATCGTACAGATAAAACTTTTGGACATGTGGTCAGTGAGTGTCTATTTGGTGCCCTAGGTGTTTGTGAATTGATTTCATAAGGTACAGAAGATGCGGTCCTGGTTCAGTTTAGTTCAGTTTAGTCACTCAGTCGTGTTCAACTCTTTGCGACCCCATGAATTGCAGCACGCCAGGCCTCCCTGTCCATCACCATCCCCCAGAGTTCGCTCAGACTCATGTCCATCGAGTCAGTGATGCCATCCAGCCATCTCATCCTCTGTCATCCCCTTCTCCTCCTGCCCCCAATCCCTCCCAGCATCACTGTCTTTTCCAATGAGTCAACTCTTCGCATGAGGTGGCCAAAGTACTGGAGTTTCAGCTTTAGCATCATCCCTTCCAAAGAAATCCCAGGGCTGATCTCCTTCAGAATGGACTGGTTGGATCTCGTTGCAGTCCAAGGGACTCTCAGGAGTCTTCTCCAACACCACAATTCAAAAGCATCAATTCTTCAGCACTCAGCCTTCTTCACAGTCCAACTCTCACATCCATACATGACCACTGGAAAAACCATAGCCTTAACTAGAGGGACCTTAGTCGGCAAAGTAATGTCTCTACTTTTGAATATGCTATCTAGGTTGGTCATAACTTTTCTTCCAAGGAGTAAGCGTCTTTTAATTTCATGGCTGCAGTCACCATCTGCAGTGATTTTGGAGCCCCCAAAAATAAAGTCTGACACTTTTTCCACTGTTTCCCCATCTATTTCCCATGGAGTGATGGGACCGGATGCCATGATCTTCGTGTTCTGAATGTTGAGCTTTAAGCTAACTTTTTCACTCTCCTCTTTCTCAAGAGGCATTTTAGTTCCTCTTCACTTTCTGCCATAAGGGTGGGGTCATCTGCATATCTGAGGTGATTGATATTTCTCCTAGCACTCTTGATTTCAGCTTGTGTTTCTTCCAGTCCAGCGTTTCTCATGATGTACTCTGCATATAAGTTAAATAAGTAGGGTGACAATATACAGCCTTAATGTACTCCTTTTCCTATTTGGAACCAGTCTGTTGTTCCATGTCCAGTTCTAACTGTTGCTTCCTGACCTGCATACAGATTTCTCAAGAGGCAGGTTAGGTGGTCTGGTATTCCCATCTCTTTCAGAAGTAATCTAGAAAATGGGCCAGGTTTAAAGACCACTTTTATATTCATGTCATTTTTACATTGCTACTGCAAATACAAGAGGAAATTTTTAGCTCATCCATAGTGGGAAAATTTGAAGTGGAAAGAAGTTAAATAAGTAGTTTATGTCTTACCCAGCTAGCAATTGACAGAGTCGAAGTTTTCTATGTTTATGTGCTTTTACCACATTACAAATTTCTTTTATAATTAGTTCTGAATTTTAGAGATTTACGAGAGCCCTATAATCTAAATAACACATTTGTATATTTCAGAGTTCTATGGTAACCCTGAACTCCAAGTAGTATAGATATTAATATTGTCTTTTACAGAAAGGACATTTAAGCCCCAGATAAATACAGTATCTTGCCCAGTGGCACAAAAGTATTAAGTGGTAGAACTGGGTGGGACTTATATCTACTCCTGATCCTGAATCCTCTGCTCTTTATACTTGGCATACCGAAAGCTAGTTATTTTATTAATAGTACTCAGCGACACTTACTGAGCCATGACTGTGTATAAAGTACTGTGCCAGATGCTGTGAAACAATACTGAAGAAGCAGAATTGCATAGCATTGCTCACCTTTATAATGCCATGGTGGAGCCAGGACAGTCACATGAGGAAAATACCTAACATCAGTGTAATTAGACTGTGAAAGCAAAAGCAAACCCAGTCAGCATAGGGAAGCGAATATGTCCCTGCCAATGCTAAACAGTTTGGAGTGTTAGCTGACTAGTACCAAACAGCCTTCTAGAAGGCTCATTCCTGCTGGTTTTTCCTAGGATCAGGTTCCAGTAGTCATTTTCGTACTCTCCAGCTCTACTTGCTGCATCTCCATAGTCTAAACTGTGTCAGGTCTCTCCTGTTTTAAGAGGAAAAATCTTGGGCACTTGCTCCCCTGACCCCCACTCTGTCCTATTCCTACCTTCCTCATCAGCTCATTTCTTCCCACCTTCTCATCAGAACTTCTCAAAGTGTTGGCTATACACTCCACTCTCTGTCCCTTTTGTTTTCCTTCATGATGTTGCTTCCTCTACCTGGATCTTAAATATCAGTGTCCTGGAGAGTTCTGTCGTCTGACTGTCCTTATTCATGATATTTGCTGATGAGGTCCAAATCCTCACCTCAAGCTCACCTTTCTCACCTGACTTCAGACTGTTTCCCTGAATCAGATGCCTCAGATTGAACATGTGTAAAATAGAATTCATCATTTTCCTCCTTAAAGCTAGATCT
Source organism: Nanger dama (assembly GCA_917880005.1). Taxonomy (NCBI): domain Eukaryota; kingdom Metazoa; phylum Chordata; class Mammalia; order Artiodactyla; family Bovidae; genus Nanger; species Nanger dama. Next base: position 31,929,458 of record CAKJTW010000014.1, read on the forward strand.
TTCTGCATTCTCTTTTTACTTAGTGTTACCACCGGTGACCTAGTCACCTGGACTAGAAACCTGGGCGTCAGCCTTGACTCCATCTTCCCATCGGCCCCTAAAACTCCTGAAAAGCTTGCTTTCTAAGTAGATGTTGAATCTGTTTGTACTACCACTGCATCACTGGGCTCTCATTGTGTCACCCCTGAACTTTGTAACATCTGACTTTTCTCCCAAACAGGATCTCCTCTGTCTGAGATTCCTATTTAGGTGATCCTGATGCTCTCTGTTGTTGGATCTCTTCTGGTTACTCTTTTATACCATTGTGCATTCTCTCTGCTCTGTTTAAGTATTCAAAGAAGAGTACTCTTCTTTGAGTACTCTTTATCCTTCCTTTTTCTGATTATTTTAGTAAAAGCTTAGTTTGTAATAGGCAGAACTACAGAGGACAATTGGTGGCCTAGAGGACAATTGGTGGCCTATATTTTAATTTATATTTAATACAGATCAAAAGCCAGTTCCTCAAGATAATGGTAAGCAGGCCCACACTGTTTGATGTCACCTTTTTTAACCTGTGCATGAGTACTGGGAGTATGCTGGGGTTATAGTATGTTTGTACCCTTAGCTGAGGTTAGAGTTGACCTTGACAGTACTAATATTTTGGTGCTAATGATACTCTGAGTTAGTTAGGATTAGGCTCATTTTTAAGTAACTGAACAATTGAGAACAGTGGCTCAAGTAAAACAAGGTTATTCCTCTTTGACTGAAATTTTCAGAGATATGCACTCAGCAGCATTATGGCAGCTTAAGTCCCTTTCAGCTGTTTGTTTCACCTTCCTTAGGATGTGTCTCTTGGTCTCATAGAACAAGGATCTGTTTCTAGGCAGTAGAACTGGGGAGACAGGGAAGGAGGACGGGCACACTGGCTGTCTTTTAAGGATTATTCTCAGAAGCCTCCATAGAATTCTTTTATTTTTATCCCATCAACTAGAACCTATATACTCATTCCTCAATAGAAGTAGCTGTGGAAGAAGAGAGGACTTTTGAGTAACAAACGTCAATTCAGTGTCAACGTATTCATCCCATTCTTCAGTCTGATGTTTAATCTGTGCCTTCCTATTGGCCCCCTTTCCTCCTACGACATGGACCTGTGCACCAGCCAAAGTCTTCCTGTTACACTTGGCTGATGGTCTTCTCTTCTAAAGCTTGTAGCACTTCTCATCTGTATTGCAGTTACCATATGCTGAACTATATTGCTGCCATTTGTCTGCCTATGTAGCTTCCCTCAGTCATGAGATCTCACCACAGTATAAGTTCCTGGGGTCAGTGACTGTCTCTTCTGTGTTAGCAATGCCTCGCTTAGTACCTTGTGAATAATTGATTCTCAATAAATATTTCCTGTGTGAATAAATAGACAAATTTTGATGACTTCTGGTTTCTTATAGAATTTTAGGAAAGGAATATGGATCAACCTACCGGCAGGAGTTTTATGCAAGTATTATGCGAAAAATACAGTCCTGAAAACTTTCCTTATCGCCGTGGTCCTGGGGTGGGAGTCCATGTCCCAGCCACACCTCAGGGCTCTCCTATGAAAGGTAAGAAAGATGGGACATAAAACGTTTATTTACTGGAACTTACTTAGGACGTTAAACCAGACTATTGCCTTATTTGCAAATGATAAGGCAATAGTCTTTATTTTGAATTATGAATTGAATAGCCTTTCTCCTTTTCTATGGTTTTAGTTTCTTGGAATACCTGAAAGGATTTATCTTCCTCCAGACTGGCCAAAAGGCATTTTAGTTGCATTCATAGGGCAAGAGCAATATTTGAGTGAGAGCATTTCAAAGAACTTGGAAGGTAGAATATAGTACAGTCCTGGCCTGTGCCCTCAATGACTTCACAGCCTATTGGATTACAAGATACTCACATTTATAAAAATATATAATAACGCAAGGTAGTTTATATTGAATCAGATGAATGGCACACTGATTGGGAAAGAAATTTAGGGAGTGAGTTAATATGAGCAGGAAAGAGTTCAAAATTGTGAGATTTGAACTAATCCTTCAAGAAAGTAAAATTTGGTTAGAGAGGGGATAAAGACATTCTAGGAGGGGGCTTATGTGAGCAGTCATCTACAACTGGAAACATGCAATGTGTGTTTTGGTTTGCATTTTAACTTAATGTTGTAATTAACTGTTCTTGGAAATAGTTCTTTGTCATCATGGGAGGTTAATATTAAACAGTGTTTTTTTTGTTTTGTTTTGTTTTGTTTTTACTTTATTTTACTTTACAATACCGCATTGGTTTTGCCATACATCAACATGAATCTGCCACGGGGTATACGTGTTCCTAATTCTGAACCCCCCTCCCACCTCCCTCCCCATACCATCTCTCTGGGTCATCCCAGTGCACCAGCCCCAAGTATCCTGTATCCTGCATCGAACCTAGACTGGCTATTCGTTTCTTATATGATATTATACATGTTTCAATGCCATTCTCCCAAATCACTCTACCCTCTCCCTCTCCCACAGAGTCCAAAAGACTGTTCTATACATCTATGTCTCTTTTGCTTTCTCGCATACAGGGTTATCGTTACCATCTTTCTAAATTCCATATATACGTGTTAGTATACTGTATTGGTTAAACATAGTGTTTTAAAGTTCGTATGTCCGAAGGTTACTAAATGTTTGCTATTTTTCAATACCACTATCTTACCACTCCATATAAACTGGAACAGCGGAAAGAAGTGGACTTCTTACTTGATCATTTTTTAGGATTCACTTCCATCCTGAGAAAATTGATTTTGTGAAAAGCAGTAAGTTGAAAAATCATATTATTTGAGGCCTCCATTCATAAAATATACTTTTGTGAGTTTTTGGTTTGTACCAAATAGGAAAAGAGTGGCTGAATTATCATATTGATCCTTTTTATTAGAGATAGAAAGAGTGATTTTATTGGCATATTTTTGAACAAGCAGTAGTTTGAATTCATTGAATGGTTTAAGACTCTGAAACATGTTCTCTCATAATTATATATTTTTGAAAGTCTCATTTTTGTCAGGGACAAATTCTACGTGGATATGAAAGGGGGTTGACTGATGGACAAGTATGGGAGAAAGATGTAGATTTTTAAATGGATTTATGTAAGTGAGGAAGATTCCTTGAGTTGATATGAATTTGAAGAACAGAATTGATTTAGCCAGTATACTGTCTAATGGTCTGAGATAATTTTCAAAGACAACAAGAGGTGAGAATACAAATCAGTCTGTCTGAGAAAAGAGCTAACCAGAATGATACTTTTGAACTGAATTTTAAAAAGAAAGACTTGAGGCCAATAAGAAGATAGTGGTAGCCCTGACGTGAATCACAGGGATCTAATGTCAGATGATAAGGTGACAGTATGGATGATGATTCTGTTGTTGGTAGTTGAGCTAAACAATCCTGCCAGGAGGTAAAATCTCTAGGACTTTTCAGTCTAGTACTTCTAATCTCCTCCTGGGTCATATTTGGTATCTCCCCTTGAAATTCAATACCCTTGGATTCCATGTCATTCTGTATTTTCAGGGCTTTGTGTAATTTCATATAATTTGATTTTGATTCCTGGCAGTTCAGTGTATGTAGACAAGAATTAGGCTGATGTAGAACATGTTTCATTTCCTTTGTGACTCAGATCGCCTCAACCTCCCAAGTGTACTGGTGTTGAACAGCTGTGGAATAACCTGTGCAGGAGATGAAAAAGAAATCGCTGCCTTCTGTGCTCACGTGTCAGAACTAGATCTTTCTGACAACAAACTTGAAGACTGGCACGAGGTAAAGCTTTTATATCGCTGAGTTTTGGTGAAGGGCAGCAACGACTCACTGTATTATTGTCTGCGTTGCTGTGTATGCTGCTGAATTCTTGTTCTCACTTGGGATTCTTGTCTGCATGTCACAAGAGAAATAACTGACTGCTTCAGCTGTTTCTGTAGTGATTTTTCAGTTAACTTTGTTATTGCTTATTTGTTTTTCATTAATGTGAAAAACACTGAGAAACTTTTATTCTAGGCATCAAGAGGTTAATAAGACCATAGACGTTTAGACTGCTAACAGTGCATTAAATTCTCTACTGTTTCACTAGTTTACATATCTGGTGTTCATTCTCTGCTATTACTTCAATATTTATTACCATAAATTGACATAAAAATTGCTGGAGCTCAAAACTAAGGTTATAAAATATATTTTTCTTGATACTAAAATTTATTCCAAATATTTTAGAACTTTTCCTTATTTTATTAAGTCTTATTGGTGATTTGACATAACTGATGCCTTTGACCTCAGAGTAATTCTTGAGTTGCACAAATAAAAGTATTATGGCATTCTCTCTTGTTATTATATATATAACATTACTACCTGATTATAACATGACCTGATAGAAGGTATCTTTAGAGAAAACAGTTCTTCCTGCTTGATTTTTTACCCTAATTTAGGTTCTTATTCCTTGTTTGGACTACTGGAAAAGTGTCTTAATGGGTTTTCTGCCTCAGGTTTTACTTTGCTTCCTCTAAGCTACCTTCTGCAGTGCTACCAGACTCCTTTAAATAATGAAACGTGATTGTGAAACTCTTGCTTCAAGTCCCTTCACTGATTTTCACTGCCTACAAACAGTGGTTTGAACTCTCTCAGTGTGACCCTCCATCATGTGACCCTTTGCTATTTTCAGAGTCTTTTCTCCACCTTTAGCCATGTACTTTTCTGCAGTTCATGATAAATCTTGACAAGGAAAATTTCCCTGCTTTTATTCATTCTGAATCTACTGTTCTCTTTCTCCTCTGTCTACCCAGCTGTTTTCTATGCATCTTTCCAGATTTGGCCCAAGTTGTTGTTCCTCTCTGAAACTTTCCCTGACTCTCACCTAGGCAGAATTAGATCACCCTAACCCCTATATCACACTGCTGTGACAGAATCCATCACAGTGTGGTGCAGTCACTGGCTTACTTGGCAGTTTTCTGCTGGACCATGAGCTTTTTCAGGGCTTTCTTTTTTTATCATCAGCAGTAGCATTCTAGGCTGGAAAAAAAAAATAGCAACACACTCCAGTATTCTTGCCTGGTAAATCCCATGGACAGACGAGCCTGGCAGGCTACAGTTCATGGGGTCACAAAGTATAGAACATGACTTAGTGACTAAACAGCACAGCAGCATTCTAGGCATTCATATGTTTGCTGAGTTCATTAAAGAATAAATGATTGTATCTTGAAGTTTGATCAGGCCCAGTTGCTCTAACTTTTCCTGTAATCTTAAGAAATTCACTTACTCCTTTATCATCTATAAGACAAGGCTACTGATAACATTAATTATCAAGACACCTGGTAGATATTAAATGTGATACAAATTCTAAGACCACTTTCTTGTTAAAGAAAAATCTATCTATAACTTACTTTTCTTTAGCTTTTCTTACATTCATCCATTTCATAGTCTTATGTAATCTGTTATCTATGCTCCCCATTATATTTCCTACCTTTATTAAGATGTTTGCCAAAATTCTTTGAGATGTACGCCACTTGATTTCTAAATCATGTGTTAATATATACAGATTTACCTGGCTGTTTCCAAGAAACAGTCTCTACTTATCCATGTATTTATTGATTGGTTCACTTATACAAACAACTCTTACAGTTCACTGTTCAACAAGTTACAATGTGTGCCTTCTGGGTCCTTTGAGATGCTTAATTGACATGCATGCTCTGTCCACATTGTACAGATGCAAAAAGAACTACCTTGTTAATCCTCCTTCTCCAGGATTCCCACAGCAGTCCTCCTGCTGAATCTCTGGTGAGACTTTTGACCTGCGTGGATGACAAGTCAGACCAACTCTTACCCTGAATCATTTCAGCTCTTATGTTCACAAGCTGATTCCCCTAAATTTATTTCTTTGGCAGTAAAAATTTCACAGAGGTGTTGTACTTTGTGCTTTGACCACATACATAAGCTTTTGCTAACTGATGGGAACAGTTTAATAGAGATATAACTGCTACCTCAGAAGATGATTTGTGTCAACATGGATCGGAGCACAAAATTTATACTAGGTAATTCAGCCTTTTCTCTGCTTAGACAAAGATCTACACTGAACATTTTCCCAACCCACATTGACAGACAGAGCCAGAGGGTCATATGTTTGGGCTTTCCAGGTGGTGCTGGTGATAAAGAATCCACCTGCCAATGCAGGAGACATAGGAGACATGGGTTCGATCCCTGAGTTGGGAAGATCCCTGGAGTAGGAAAGCGCACCCCACTCTAGTATTCTTGCCTGGAAGATTCCATGAGAGAGGAGCTTGGTGGGCTACAGTCCGTGGAGCCTCAAAGCGTTGGACAGCACTGAGCTCACAGCTGCCATGACACTCACAGCCACATGTTTATTTGCGCTGTATTGGTGCTCAGTTTGTGTATCCCTATAAGTGCCCTGTAGTCTGATTTCAGGCAGTTTTCCAATGAATGTTTGCTGCTACCCTTCAAGTTTCCATTTTCCAGTTTATTTTTGTTTTCATCTTTCCCTTATATTTTGTCCTTCCCCTTAACTGTAGTGCATCCCAGTCTTCTAGAATATATATCAGAACACAGAGATATGGGAGAAATACTGACAGTGGAAGAATATTGATTTTTAGAATTGATTAAACTCTTTGCCAAGCTACAGAAGGCCTCATAGGTCACAGTTTTAAGATATTACATTCCAACCCATTTGTAACACATGTATTTGATTACCAAAAAGATCATTTGTCCCTGGCCATTAACTAAGTTTATTTCAGCCAGTATTTGATATAGCAGTATGGAACAGAATAATCTAGTTTGTCCTTTCAGTGTTTTTGAATGGTCATTAATGTTATAAGTAGCTTCTTTTATACTTTAAACAACTGGCTGCTATCTATTCAGAGGCTAATATAAATAGGAGTGAGATGTGTAATACTTGGGGGAGAGGCAAAGATTTGTCTCCAGCCCTTCTAAAACTGGGCATCTGTATGTATAAAAAGAGAGATGCATTTTTTAGCTTTTGATGTGAATATTTGGCTAAGTAGATTTTTGTCTGACCTTTCCCAAAGTATCTCTTTTATCCTCCTCTCCTTATCAAAACCATTTTATAAAGGAAATTGAACTAAGCAGCTTAGAGAAGGGAGGAAGCCCCCACTTGGGTGAAGTAGAGAATAGCTTAGGTATAAATTACAGATTGTTATCTTACAACCCTTTCTCATTTTTCTTAAAACCTTAGTTTCTTCCTTTTCAAAAGTAGAGGGTCCCCTGTTAAGTGGAGACCAAAGAGGTGGTCTGAGTTCATCTCCATGTTCTGCATATGAGTATCCTGAACTCATTTCAGATCGATGGGTCTTGTTTTCTAGTTTTAGAATTTAAAAAAGAGAAGCCTGAGATACTCACTGAATATCAGCCTTTACTATTAAGACATTTTTCTGCCATGAATAAACCTACTTGTGTAATGACTATAAAATTTTCCAGAATATTGTTAATCTAAGGTGACCCAAAATCCTTTTAAATTTTAATCTTTTAAAAGAGACATTTATTTCTAACATGCATTATTTTCCAAATAATATTTGGATTATTCAGTTGTAGTCCAGTGTTATGTTTTTAGGATATTCTAGGGCTGAGTCATTATTTTTTTAATTAATTATTTGGAGGATAATTACAGTACTGTAATGGCCTTTGCCATGTAACAACATGAATTGACCATAGGCATACGTGTATCCCTCCCTCTGAACCCTCCTCCCACGTCCACCCCATCCCTCCTGGTTTTTACAGAGCCAAGGAGACACAGACATAAAGAACAGACTTTTGGACACAGTGGGAGAAGGAAAGAGTGGGATGATTTGAGAGAATAGCACTGAACCGTATACATTACCATATGTAAAATAGATAGCCAGTGGGTGATGTATGATGAGTCATTATTTTAAGTCTTTCTTCTCATTAGATAGTAGTGCAGACAGACGCAAACTATGAAGAGGATCACCTCAGGTATCTGCTAGCCTTGGAAATTCTTTCAGAAATTGCTTCAAAAACTCAGAGTATCCATTTTTGGGAAGTTTTCTTCTTTATTATAAAAATAAAATATGAAGAGTGGTGGTTAGCAAAGGGTGTATGCTTTGTTTATTTAACTGGGGTTGTACTAAAATTAGAACTTATCCTTCATGCTATAGTTGGAGCCAGTTCCTTTTCATCATTTTTTTTTTTTTTTTGTCCTTAAAGCATAGCCAGTCATCATCTTCTGTGTGAAAGGCCTTTGTATCATTCATTGGTATCCAGGTGGTAGAATGCAGTAAAGGATTGGTCCATGTGTGAACTATTCAGCTGTGTTGTGGCCACTCACTAAACTCCAAATCTTAGGCATATATCACCCAAATACTTGGTACCATTTGATCACAAAAGAGATCAAACAGGAGAATATATGCCAACTGGTATGAATCTCTTGCATTTTAAACTGAAGCCTAGTGTGCTATGCTTAGTCACTCAGTCGTGTCCGACTCTTTGCAACCCCATGGACTGCAGCCTGCCAGGCTCCTCTGTCCATGAGGATTCTCCAGGTGAGAATACTGGAGTGGGTAGACAGCCTTTCTCCAGGGGAACTTCCCAACCCAGGAATCAAACCCAGGGTCTCCTGCATTGCAGTGGATTCTCTACCACCTGAGCTACTCAGGAAAAAACCTAGTACAATGCATAGTGAATAGTTAAGGTCAGTAATCAATGAAGCTCATTTCCTTTTTTTTTTTCTTTCTTGTGTACCAAGTTACTCACTAAATCATGTTTGATGATCATGTTTTCTCTTTTGTTGATGATCATGTTTTCTCTTTTGTAATATAGTCACAGATGCTTTTTATTTTTGAGTAAATATATTTTGAAGTTTGGTGCATCTTTGGACCAGGCTGAAAGTGTTTTCTAAATGATTATGTAGTTAATTTTGACTACCTGAATTGTTACCATGTGGTCTTCAATAAACCTTTAATTAGCCTTAATATTGTACTGAGGATGGAAGGAAGGGATATTCAAAGAGAATTACTTGTACATGACCCAATCTCAGCTCTTTAGAAAATGTCATCTAAGTGATCTTTTCTTCAAAATATCATATAGCAATATCAAAGAGAATATTTTACAGAGCAGAATCAAAAACTTTGCCAAAGGCAACATAGAAAATTTTTCTTTTATACCATTAATTTTCAGTGACGCTATAGAAAGGAATTAAATCATTTGCCATGATTTGTTGAAATTATTTATGCCTCTCTGTGCATACCATCTCTAAATAGGACTTCACAGTATAAGTGGCATTTTGCCTGGAGACCCACTCACTTAGATTTTCTTGACTATGATTGCTGTTTAAAAGCTCTGATTACTGCCTAATGTGCTTTTCTTTTTTTTCCTCCATAGGTCAGTAAAATTGTGTCAAATGTTCCCCAGTTGGAGTTTCTAAACCTGAGTTCCAACCCTCTGAATTTATCAGTTTTAGAAAGAACATGTGCTGGGTCCTTCTCTGGGGTTCGAAAACTTGTCCTCAACAACAGCAAAGCTTCTTGGGAGACAGTCCACACGATACTGCAGGAGTTACCAGAGTAAGCCCAAAGGGCATGATGGAGAGGGAACTATGTTGCCGTCTGTGTTAGTACCTAGAATTACTGCTGGCTTCCCACCTCAGAAATACTAGAACTGCAGATTGAATGGAGAATGAGGTTAGAAAAATGAAGTAATTAAATGAGGGTGTGAGGGTAATCTAGTAGCATTTTCATTGGAATGCTTGTACAGTGTTGAGTAGCACCAAGACATAGGATATGTCATCTTTGGCTAGAAAATATCCCTGAGAAGCACTTATCATTTCAAGATCAACCCAGCTTTCTCTGTTTTAATCTTCTGATTACCTGATTCCAGAATTTTGCCTTAGCCCTTTTCTTTGGGAGGAAAGAATCATAATGTCTCTAAAATATATTAACACTCAAGATGATTAAGTAAGTGCCTAGCTGGCATGATGGGAAAATGGACCTCATATTCTTTTCAATAATATAAGCAGGAAATTATACTTTGTCAGTTTAGAAGTGTTTTGTTATGTTTTGTTTATATCTGTCTTTGTATATGCACATAAATATTCAAAGGAAATAGTTTAAAGAAATATATGAAGCTGTAGTCTCCTTGATTGTCTAAATACGGAAATTATTAAAGAGTCTTTCAGAGTCTGGTCTCAACTCACTTATTCCATCTTAATTTCTCACTCTCCCTCTAATGAGATTGGTTTTTCTCACTGCATGCAACATTTAGCATAGCATGGAATGAGCTTTAAATCACAGTTCCACTTCCTAACCGTATGACCTTTGATAAGCTTATTAATCTCTTGTCTATAAAGTGGCCATAATTAAAATTTCAGAAGTGGAAGTATCACCTGCACAGGGCCTGACATAGGGTAGGAATTCAATAAATGATAGCTATTATTTGTGTTTCTAAACACTGTTCATGTTGTTTCTAGAATTTTCTTTTATCTCCTCTCAATTTACCTAACTCTGCCCCTTCTTCAAGGCCATGCATCCTTTCCTGGCTGTTCCAACTACAATTTCAATTCCATTCTTATATGAAATGGCATTGCACTTACAGTGCTGCTTCATTTAGCATGTATTTATTTAAGTATACAATTACTTTAGTACTGGGTTATATCATTCTCTGCTCTTTTATGTATTTTAGGTTTGTCTTCCCAACTGTATTTTAAACTTCAGAAAGACATCTTTATATTTGTTCTACTATACCTAGCAGAGTCTCATACGTTGTAGATACTTATTTACTGAGTGACTAAAAATAGGTGCAAAAGTAGAAACTTGGCTGCTTTAAACAATGAAATATTTTCTTTTTCTCTGCAGTTTGGAAGAACTCTTCCTGTGCCTTAATGACTATGAAACAGTGTCTTGTCCTTCTATTTGCTGTCATTCTCTTAAGCTACTACATATAACAGACAATAACCTCCAAGATTGGACTGAAATACGCAAGTTAGGAGTTATGTTTCCCTCACTGGATACCCTTGTCCTGGCCAACAACCATCTGAATGCTATCGAGGAGCCTGATGATTCATTGGCCAGGTTGTTTCCTAATCTGCGATCCATCAGCCTCCACAAGTCAGGGTGAGGGACATGCTTGTTCTCATTCTACATGCAAATTGATCTGCACTTATGCATGAAATACAGTGAAAGTGTATTTCTTTCCATCATACCTCTGCCTTCTTACAGGATGATTTTACAGAGTGACACGTAGATGCCTACTGATTAGCTAAATTTAAGGCATTCATTTTCATAAATGCTCTGGTAAATATCAGTTTTATCAAATATTCACTTGGCATAGCATTATGTTAGTTATTAATATTTTTTATATTAAAGGGGCCATGCTATGAAAGAAGTGAAAGTGATGAATTGGGTAGTAAAAGGAAAGGTAAAAGAGTACAAAAAATTACAAACAAGATGGTTTTGTCTGGATTTAGGTTAAGGAATCCCAGTCCTTTTAAATTCCCACTTATCTTTTCTAGTATTTATATATAATTGATTATCAGTTTGTTGCCATTTGATTCTGCATATAACAGGAATGAATATTTTAGCCTAATTTTAAAAATGAGTAACCTTTATTATTTGAAGTCTTAATATTCACAGAAAAATTGAGCAGAGAGTACATAGAGTTCCCATATACTCCCTGCCTCTACTCATGCAAAACCTCCTCTTCTATCAACATCCCGGCACCAAAGTGATATATTCAGTTTACCTACTTTGACATCATCCAAAGTCCAGAGTTTACACTCTTAGTTCATTGTGTGGGTTTGGACAAATGTATAGTGACACACGTCTACCATTGTATTATACATCTTAGTTTACTGCCCTAACTATCCTCTGTTCCCTGCTTGTTCATCCCTTTTGCCTCCCTAATCCCTGGCAACCACTGATGTTTTTGCTGTCTCCATAGTTTTGCCTCTTCCAGAATGTCACATAGTTGGAATCATACAGTGTGTAGCCTTTTCAGATTGGCTTCTTTAACTGAGTAATTCACTTCTTTCTCTTAGTTTAAATTCCCTCATGTCTTTTCATGACTTGATAGCTCATTTCATTTTTAGTGGTAAATAATATTCCATTATCTGGATGTACTACAGTTTATTTATCTACTCGCAAGCTGAAGAATATCTCGTTTTCTTCCACATTTTGGCTTAATTAATAAAGCTGCAAACTTCCATGTGTAGGTTTTTGTGTGAACATGTTTTCAGTTCATTTGGGTGAATAACAAAGCACAGTTGCTAGATCATATAGTAAGAGTATGTGTAGTTTTGTAAGAAGTTACTGAAACTCTCTTCTTAAGTGGCTGTACCATTTGCATTGCACTAGTAATGAATGAGAGTTCCTGTTGCTCCACATTTGTCAGCATTTGGTTCTGTGAGTGTTTTGGCCTCTGGCCATTCTAACAGGTGTATAGTGGTCTCTCATTGTTTTAATTTGCATTTTCCTGATGGCATGTGGTGTGAAGCATCATCTCGTATGCTTACTTGCTGTCTGTATTTCTTTGCTGAGATGTCTGTTCAGGTTTTCTGCCTATTTTTTAATCAGATTGTTACTTTTCCTATTGTTGAGTTTTAGGAGTTCTTTGTATATTTTGCATAACAATCCATGTGCCTTTAGCAAATATATTCTCCTAGTCTGTGGGTTTTCTTCTCATTCTCTTGGCATTGTCTTTCTGCCTTTTTTTTTCCAAAAGAAACCAACTATATAAAGAAAAATAATTCTGACCTGTAACTGAAAAACCACACAGTTTATTTCACCATGGAGATTTTAAGGGTGGGAATTAAGTCTTAAAAACAAGTGATTATAAAGCAATTATCCTCCAATTAAAAATTTTTAAAAACAAGTGATTTCAATAAGGAAACTGCTTATTTCACAACTGACACTGCTTGAGCTAACTCCATTCTTCCTCCTAGGTAGAATGCTGTTCTAAAGAGGACAGCAGTGACCTGGGTTGGTTATGTACCAGTTTATTGCTCCTCTGCCTTTACCCTTGCTGAAGGCTGATAGAAATAGGAAGGGAAGAAAGGGACTACGTTGTTCTCTGCAATAGATTTAATTAATGTGTTGTAAAACTGACCAGGAATATTTTTCCTGCTAGTGCCAAGTACAGACTTGGATGCTACATTTGTTCACAGCCATAGGAAGAGTTTCCTTTTAAGACTGACCAGTCTTAATTTGTTTGCCTATTTTCCTGCCCAAGGGTTCAAGTGTTTTGTGTCTCAGTTTGTTTGTTTTAAATTTTGAATGTGTTTTCCCTATCCCCAAGATGGAGATAGTTGAAAGATAATGTTTAGTTTCTGGTTCTGTGGACCCTGCCCATTTTAGTACTTGTTAAGTAAAAATTTAGTCTAGCAGTATCTACTCTTAGATTCTCTGAGTCTGTATTTGATGAAAGAGTTGATCACATCACTTAAAATTTTGTAATCATGGCATCCATCCTGCTTATTAAACCACCAGTGGTCCCCTTTACTAACCTTTTGGGTAGAGAATCAGTAGATGAGTGAATGTTGGAGAGTAAAGGGGATCCCTTGAACACTGGGTTCATGGAGAAAGGAGAGGCAGTAGGGAAGTTTTATGGTGTTTTATTCCACTCATTCCTTGGATAAAGAAAATTTTCAGGATCTGGAACTAGCTTTTGTGATCATTTTAGCATTTCAGAACTTATTAATGGAAATAATTTCTTTGGTGACATTTATCTTCTCATTTGTATGCTTTTCTGGATTTACTTAAACAATATATTTCTCAAATTAGGTTTGCAGTCCTGGGAAGACATTGACAAACTAAACTCATTCCCTAAACTTGAAGAAGTGAGATTGTTAGGTATTCCTCTTCTACAGCCATACACCACTGAGGAGCGAAGGAAGTTGGTCATAGCCAGGTGTGTTGTCCTGATTACTCTGCTTTCTTTCCTCAGTGCTTTGTTGCTTCATTAAGGGATTATGCACTATTGGAAAGTGGGAGGAAGTATACTGTGTGTTTATCCATCTCTAGAACAGGCTGTGCTTAGAGCTTCTGCAGCTCCAAATTCTAGAAGAAAAGAAACATAATATGATATGAAAAGTATGAAATATAATTCATCTGCCAAGACCACTGAAAAACTTCCTCACAAGTCTATTCCATTTTTATACTTTTTGATATTTACAATATTTGAAATCTTATTTGGGTCATGAGGAAAAAGTAAGTATAATTGGGAATCAATTCCTTGTTTTCTCTGTTAACATAGAAGTCATTTACAGTGTAAATCCCTGGAAACTGGGCTGTTTCATTAGTGTAAAACTCAGGAGAGCAGTATCTGTGGTTTTTTCTTCCATTTAGATTGACCTAAACTTGACCACCACCTTGGTACCTTCTTCCTCCTGCTGTCCTGCCTTCCATGTCTCAGCATCTGCCTCCCTTAGACTACTGACATGTCCCGTGAGGGTTATTTTTGTATGTATGTGTCTTTAACAGCATTAAGGTTTGGCTAAGATGTAAAGGGCTGTGGAGCTTTGCTCTGTTCTCTCATGTATATACATAGTAGTTTAACAGGGGAACAGTAATCTTGAAGATTCCCTAAAGAAGAGTGATTCTGGAAACTGCTTTGATCTTTTCTGACCAGCTAATACCTAGCAGGTCTTTACTGCTTTCCAGCTGTTAACATACACATTAATATCCTACTGAGGAAATAAATTTCAGCATATTTTTCTTCTAAGAAGAGTAAGTCTTGCATACCTTGTGCTTTTTTCCTTTGCACAATTCTTTTGTAAATATAATCAGTGAATCCTGAACCATGTGACCAGATTGTCCTGACGGCTCTGTAGGCCTGTGCTGTTCAGTGTGGCCCCATCAAGCCATGTGTAACTTTGGAACACTTGACATTTTGGCTAGTCTGAATTGAAATGTACTGTAAATGAAAAACTCATACTAGATTTCAAACACTTTATATGAACAAAAAGAATGTGAAGTACCTTAGTTACTTATTGTCGATTATAGGTTGAAATATATCCTAGATATATTAGATTATATATAATGTAGTATTAAAATTAATCTTATTTGTTTACTTTTTACTTTTTAAAATGTGGATACTAGAGAATTTAATTACATGTATGCGTTGCATCATATTTAAGTTTGGACAGTACTGTATAGAATCTTATTTTGAAAGGTGAGATATGGTTATAAAAGGTCAGTGTTACTTCCACAAATGCAACTTTAGAGATGTTTTTGGTCTGTTTATTTTCTGTCACATTAGTTCATGTAAGTAGTTGCACACAGGCAGAGCTGCATCAAATACATCCTTTCAAGAGAATAGACTGGGCCTCAAAACACTCATTTTATTGTATCTTTGCTTTTTATTTATAGATTGCCATCGGTCTCCAAACTTAATGGCAGTGTTGTTACTGATGGTGAGCGAGAAGACTCCGAGAGATTTTTTATCCGTTACTATGTGGATGTCCCACAGGAAGAAGTGCCATTCAGGTAAAAACCCTCATCAGCTTAGCAACACTTTAGCAAGTATTAAAATCCCATGGACAGAGGAGCCTGGTGGGCTGCAGTCCATGGGGTCTCTAAGAGTCGGCACGACTGAACGACTCCTTTCACTTTTCACTTTCATGCATTGAAGAAGGAAATGGCAGCCCACTCCAGTGTTCTTGCCTGGAGAATCCCAGGGATGGGGGAGCCTGGTGGGCTGCCGTCTATGGGGTCACACAAAGTCAGACACAACACAGCAGCAGCAGCAGCAGCAAGGCAACTTAAGAACTATTGCTTTAGAGCAAAATAGTACTAACTTGTTATTGGACCCTCTTAGAAGACTTTGGTGATAGGTTTTAAAATAAAGGAAGAAACACAAAAAGCAAACCTGTTTTATGTTATTCTCCATAGTGTATTTCTTCTAGCCTTGCACTTATATTAGGAATGTTTGGGTAAGTATTTGATTGCTTCCAGTAGTTCCCACTCCGTCTCCCATATCATTGATTCCTTTTGTTCCTTTCCTTCAGGAGCACATTTTCACTCACCCCCAAAACTGGTCTTTTTTTTTTCACATTGCATCTGCTTTTAAGATCCATTATGTTCTGCAGTTTGGAAGGCTTGGCAAATGTACATGAGGTTTAGTGATTATGAGAAACGGAATAGAAAATAGACTCCTTAAATAGGAAATATAAAAGAAATGAGAATGTTGAGTCGGAAGAGAAATGCTGAGGCCTGAATATGAAGGGTTAATACATATTGTTTGGTGAGAAACTAATATTCTATAAATGTAAAGAAAATGTAGCAGATATTATATATGTAAACATAAAGGGAAAAAGACTCTCTAAACAGGTTTCTGGGTATTGGAAACTAGAATCAGTTACCCCAAAAGTAATTCTTTTCTTAAAGAGTTTAAGAACAGCATTCAACAGGAGGAGTTTCAGACAACAAGATGCAAGTTAAGACTGAACATGAGTCAAACCACATTCTGTTTACAAATTTCAGTGATTCTAATTCATTCCTGGCATCTGGCACATAACAGTCGTGTCTGACTCTCTGCGACTGCCTGGACTGTAGCCGCCAGGCTTCTCTGTCCATGGGATTCTCCAGGCAAGAAATCTGGAGTAGGTTGCCATTCCCTTCTCCAGAGAATCATCCCAATGCAGAGATCGAACCTGGGTCTCCTGCATTGCAGGCAGATTCTTTACCATTTGAGCTACAAGAAAGTCCTAATTCATTCCTACTGAACATTATTCCCCCAGAGTTCTCTGTTTTTTACAGACTTTAAGAGAGTTTCCATACTGAAGGCTCAACCAGGGCTGTGTAAGAGAGTTATGCTATTAGCAGTAGAATTTTAATGCTTAAATGTTTAAAATGTTAGACAATTAAGTAAGAATTTTGAAGGTAAACTTTTAAAATTAGCTAAGAACAGCTAGTTAGGAAGAAATATGGTTATGCCTTTAGCACAACCCAGAAATATTAAGTTAAACCATGTAAAAAAAATTTTTAGGTTAAGAAAACTATAGTCTGATATCTATAGTTTCATTTGATTCAATCTAATGTATTAGAAGAAGTAAATATTCTGGCTTTAAGCATGTTTGTCATGACAGGTTACTTAACTTCCAGTCTGCTACAGGAAGTAGTATATACATATATATGTGGCAGTAAATTGTTTCTCTCCCTGATGGCGTAATTTTCCTAAAGTGCTTTTTGTGCCTCTGTGGTAATCACTATCTTGAATGCATGTCATAGAAATCATCTTTATCCAGGGGAGGACTTTATTGGAAGGATATTGAGAAACTAAAAGAATTGCTAGATGGTCTAGAGAACCCGGTTTAGACAGGAAGGAAAGCAAGGATAGCCAAGCTTTCCTCTTACAGTCTTCTTTATAGATTTCTGTTGGCACAGTGCGCTGGACTTTACCACTGAACACTTGCAGCAGTGTCATGGACTTTGATTTCCCCATTAGCATTGAAAATGATTTGTTATTGACCTTTGCATCCATTCCTAAGTTGAGACCTACGTATCTGGCCAATTGATTGGCTGGTTTAAGGCATGTGCCCACACTGTCTCCCCAGAGATAAGAAGCGGGCTTATCTGTTCCTTTTGGCTTCTGCAGTGAGAAGTCATAATCTTGCTTCCCCTAATCTTGGGACTTCTTCCCATGTAGGAGCAATTCAGTGAAAAGAACATTTACTATAGTCTAACACAGAGATTACTTTGATTAACATCTAGATATATACCTTTTCTCCAGAGTTATGTATTAAACATTTCTTTCCTTACCTAACCTAATAAATTTCTTATACAAATGAAAACACATTTCTTTCTCCTTGTAATGAGATAACCTATTCCAATCCTATGTAGACTGTGATCAATTAATTACCTACTACCAAAGATTTATGCAGTCAAGCTATTTTAGTTACCACTCTGGCCTCGATGCCTCTTTTTGTAATTACGCCTCTTTTCTCACTGACTAGTAGTAAGTAGTTACAGATAGTAGTAGTAGCTTGATATTGCCGCCTGGTCTCTTCCTTGCTGATATTGAAATATTGAAATGGGCAACCAGATCTCAGTGTCTCCCACCAGCATCCCTGGCCTATAAAATGTTTTCTAAGGATGTGTGTGTTCTGCTCATTAATGTATTTTGCAAGACCTTGGGGAAGGAAGTATCTCTGGGTCTTTGTAGGGTCCATGGCTGGAGAACGGGTGGAGTGACAGTAGTTCAGTTCAGTTGCTCAGTCGTGTCCAACTCTTTGTGACCCCATGAATCGCAGCACGCCAGGTTCCCTGTCCATCACCAACTCCCGGAGTTCACTCAGACTCACGTCCATTGAGTCAGCGATGCCATCCAGCCATCTCATCCTCTGTCGTCCCCTTCTCCTCCTGCCCCCAATCCCTCCCAGCATCAGAGTCTTTTCCATTGAGTCAACTCTTCTCATGAGGTGGCCAAAGTACTGGAGTTTCAGCTTTAGCATCATCCCTCCCAAGAAATCCCAGGGCTGATCTCCTTCAGAATGGACTGGTTGGATCTCCTTGCAGTCCAAGGGACTCTCAAGAGTCTTCTCCAACACCACAGTTCAAAAGCATCAATTCTTCAGCACTCAGCCTTCTTCACAGTCCAACTCTCACATCCATACATGACTACTGGAAAAACCATAGCCGGGTGACAGTAATTTCCTTCATCCCTGTGTCTTGCAGTTTCTGAATTCCTCCTTCCACATTAGCTCAAAGAATTTGTGACATTTCAACTTGTTTTAGCATAGACCGCCACCATTGAGTCCAATTTCTAGTCAGACAGCTTAGAACCACTCTAAATGATTCTAAACCATTGAAGCTAGCCACTAGATTTTTAAAATTCAGAACCTTTGGTAATATACCTACACAAAATCAGCCAGATCTAGAATTGCTTTTTTTCCCTTGGTTAACACAACTTATTTCTTATATTCCCTATATTCATTTCCCATATGTTTGTCCATATAAATGACCAAAGACTTGTAAATGTTTTGATGTTTTTGTAATTGATCCCACAGACAATGCTGTGATTTGACCGATGGTGGTGCAGTAGAGTACGTCTGTGGAGGGAGGAGGCAAATGGGGAATTAGTTTACACTTGCAAGGTAATTCCCTCAGGCAAGGGGATTTTACTGCCTTTTCAAGCCGCAGAAGGAACGGTCTTATTGGACCCGGTGAGGATTTGGGGATTCAGGATATTCCTAAGTCGTCAGAGTCCTTCCTTATATATACTTCCATTCCAATATATGCCCTGTGTCTCTCCCATTAGTGCTTCAACTTTCATAGGATAGTTCCAATATGGGTGCAAAGCAACCTATGATTCAGCAACCTAGAGCATAAAATCTCGTATATTTGTGTTTATGGCTACTTCAGCTCTGTTGTAAGAGAGCAAAGATCCTTTATAGGAACTTGACATTAACATTCTCTTTATGTAATATTCTCTATTTTGTACCCTTAGAATAGCAGGTGCTTATAGTCTTGAATTGTTCATTCCCATCATGTGTTTTATTCTTGGCAGCACTCTGTCAGTCTCCTAGAGCATTTCATGTGAACTCAAGTGATAATTAGTTATTTCATCACTCCATGGCAAGGACTTACAAAATCCCTCCCATGAATATTGTGATATCCACTGGCCTCTACTAGGCCAGAAACCAATCCCAAATCACCTTTAATTACCTGAGGTACTATTGCTGGGGAATCTACTCCCTGGTAGCAGGCCCATAGGGCACAGAACAGAAATAAACTCTGGCCCACTTAAGTAGAACAGGAATTTAGTAAAAGAATAATGAATACTATGTAGGGCTCAGAATTGATAAGATTAGAGAAATAGGCTTGGCAGGGTTGAGGGGAAGGCAGGCACAGCCAAGATTCTGTAGATCTCACTGTACAAACACTATCCTTCTCTCACTGGTCACTGGACAGTCACGAGTAAGTTGCTAGCCTTCACTGCAGGCACTTTGCAGCCATACTTCTGAATGTTTGACTCTTCCTTGTCTGCTGTGAGTAATCTCTGCCAGACCTCATGTCCTTGCATTACATCTTAGGATTTAAATTCCAGCTATAGTTAGACAGGTTTATGTCACCTTCCCAGGTTCTAGCTTCCAGGGGAAAAATAGAATACCTACTCTTTAGCTTCTGTAGTGGGACGTGGTTTCTGCCTCTCATCTATCTTGAGTTTCCCTCAAATCAGAAGGGCATTCTGATGTCAAAGTTGACATATATCCACTGTAGTACACATTCCCTAGTAGTTTTCTTATAAGTCTCCTGGTGGACTGATTTTTGAGCCACTGTAATATGCCAGGAGCTGTGTTAGCCATTTTTAAAATAATATAATAGCATTCATGCTGATGCAAGATGAAATGATGCAAGGTGAATAACAGAGAGGAATTTATATTAAATGCATTCATTATGAATTAAGAGTGATGTATAAACAGGGCATTTAGTACTATACTTACCATCTCTTTAATTGTCCTCCAAGTTATATGTATAATTTCTCCTCAGAACACCAATGAATAGTGAATAGCACAGTTCATAGTTAGTAAAAGGTAAAAATTTGACTTCCTAAATAATTTAATGTTTCATACAGAATCACATTTGAGCTTTAGTTTCCTGGTGGGACTCAGGTATCTGTTTATTTTGAAAACATTCCTTTTCACTTGACCGTGGATTTTTAAAATCTTGATTTCCCTATAAATTCTGACTTTCCCAGCATCCTTCCCCAGGTTTAGGCTCCCCAGTCTTCTCCTCTTATTTTCCTGTCTTGCATCATTAATCACCAAATACCTCTGCTCAACTTAGACATAAGTAAGAAAAAGTTAGCCAAAATGTCTTTTGAGAGCTTGAATAAGGCCGTTATGATCCGTTCAGTGTCCTTTATGGTAGCAAAGTTAGTTTGTGAGTCAGTTGGATTATTCACACACATCTGTTTCCATATGATTAGTCATTTTGGCAATGGAAGACTTTAAAGATGATCCAGAAATTTACATATTCTTTTTTTCTATCTCAGAATAAAATATAAGCTCCAGTTACCTGTACCACTTCAGTTTTTTATGATGAACAGAATAAAATGTTTAGAGGACTGAAGGGAGACATACTTATTAAGAGTGTTATAATTCCTTACAGGCGCTCCCTTTCTACTGGTAGGTGGAGCTGGAAGCTTAGCCTCTCTACTGTGTCTGTTTACGGTCATTATGGACTGACACACACACCAAGCAGAGGAGTTGCCCGTATGTTTCGTATTTATTTATTTTGTAAAACAATAGAAGATGAAACATTTTTGTTGCATGATTCTTGGTCTTTAAGCATCGCACTGTTCGCTCCTTCAGTCACTGGATTTTCCTTTAGAGTCTTCATTTCTGCCTAATCTCTTCATGGCTTGTGTGGCAGTGGTGCGTTATTTCAGAGTGAGTTCAGTGGGTGCTGCCAGTGGCTGAAAAGATGTCCTCACTGGGTGGGTCATATTTCAGTTGTAGGACTCTCATATTTTACCAGGAGACCTTCTAGGAAATAACTCTAGATTCTAGATGGGTTTCAAAGGGCAGTTTAATTTATTTACTGAATATCTACTATGAACTAAGAGGCACTGAGCCAGAAGCTGCAGATAAGACATAATAGTAGTATCTATTCTTAAGAAGGTTGCCATCTGGACTAAGCTAGAGATATATTTCCTCTGCTGGAGGCTCCTCATGTTCCCAACTTCTAAAAATCCAATTATCTCAGGATTTCATCTTTGCATCTCTTCTCTTCTGTACTCATCCCATAGGTACACTTTTATCTAGTCCTGTGGCTTTCCATACCTAAATTTATTCAGCTCTGATCTATCTGCCCCTAAATTCCAAACTAATATTTCCAGGTATCTACCTGACATCTCTATCGGATGTTTAACCCTAATGTGTCCAAAATCTAACTTTTGGTCCCTTCTTTACCTTTCCTTGGCCCTCGCCTTCCCTGCTTTATTTGCTGCTGTGCACATTTTCCTCTATCTCTTCATTCTTCCAGTTGCTCAAGATTAAGAGTTGGGCATCATCCCTGATTTCTTTCTCCTATACCTCACAAGTAGTCCATTTTGTTTTTTTTTCAATTCTGCTTTCAAAAATATATAGAAGCTTAACTTAGCATCATTTTAGTTCAAGCCTTCCTGGTCTCTACCTGTATTATTATAGTTGCCTTCCAATTGTGTTACCAATTCTAAGCTTGCACTATTTACTGCACAGCAGGCCAGTAAATCAAGAGGGAAGCTATTAGGACAAGGAAGAGCGATTTTATTTTGAAGGCCAGAAGACTGAGAAGATGGTGGATTAGCATCCCAAAGAATCATCTTACTTGAGTTAGAATTCAGGCTTCTTTTATATTAAAAGGGGAGGGAATTTGGTTTGTTTTTGCAAACTTCTTGCTGTGGTAATCCTTCTTGCTATCTGGTAGGTCGGGTCACTGATGTCCCTGTAAACCTCCAAGGAGAGAAGTGCTATTCTCTGTCCTGCAGCTTTTTTTATCCCATATCTTATCCAATGAAAAGTGCTGCACTTTTAAAGGTCAGAGTCATGAGACTGGGCTAACCTGTATTATATTTCAGGCTATAGGCAACATTCTTGAAGCAAAGCAATAGAAGACAGAGGTTAAGTAAAATAAAACAGATCTAATATGGAGTCAGATTTGTTCTTTCCTATTACAATTGGCCTCCCTATATCTACCCTTGCCCCATATTCTCCACATGCTGTGCTTAGTCTCTCCATCTTTCCATTCTTGGAGATTTATGTCCAACTCTTTGCGACCCCATATACTAGCCCGCCAAGCTCCATTGTCCATGGGGATTCTCCAGGCAAGAATACTGGGTGGGTTGCCATGCCCTCCTCCAGGGGCTCTTCCCAACTCAGGGTTTGAACCCAGGTCTCCCACATTGCAGGCAGGTTCTTTACCATCTGAGCCACCAGGGAAGCCCAATTCTCCGCATGGCAGCCAGTTTATAAGAACTCAAATACATGGGGAAAAAATCCTTGGCGTTCATCAAACATACCAAGCACACTCCGCCTCAGGCCTTTGCACTGTTTCCCCTGTTCAGAATGTGCCATATCAGTTGCTGGGCTCGCTCTCTGATACCTCATCAGAGACTCCCTTCCTAACCATGCTAGCTGAAACAGCACACCACTGTCTCATGCCATTCTCTTAACCTACCATTGTTTGTATTTATCAACACCTAACTTACATTTCTTATGACTGAGTTAATCTGGTGAAGATGAGGGGGAGAATATTCCACACAGGAGTTTGTGGGAAGTTAAGGCACAGAGGTATGAAATAAGTCTTTAGTTCCAGTATGACTTAATGATAAGCGATTAAATGGGAAGTAATGGCAGATAACACTGGGGAGGAAGGTAGAAACCAGGGCAGGCCATTTAAGGCCTTGGTGTGCCATGCCAGTTCAGTTTAGTCACTCAGTCATGTCCTACTCTTTGTGACCCCAAGAATTGCAGCACGCCAGGCCTCCCTGTCTATCATCAGCTCCCCGGAGTTCACCCAAACTCATGTGCATCGAGTTGGTGACGCCATCCAGCCATCTCATCCTCGTCATCCCCTTCTCCGCCTGTCCCCACTCCCTCCCAGCATCAGAATCTTTTCCAGTGAGTCAACTCTTCGCATGAGGTGGCCAAAGTATTGGAGTTTCAGCCTCAGAATCAGTCCTTCCAATGAACACCCAGGACTGGTCTCCTTTAGGATGGACTGGTTGGATCTCCTTGCAGTTCAAGGGACTCTCAAGAGTCTTTTCCAGCACCACAGTTCAAAAACATCAATTCTTCAGCCATGCCAGTAGACTAGGACTTTTTCTTGTGGGCCATGGGAAATCACTGAAAGGCTTCAAGTGGGAAAGTTATGTGGGCAGATTTAGGTTTGTGTTTAGGAGAAGCTGAGAGAGACCCAGAGACCTAGTTAATAACTAAGACTTGAGTAAAGGAGGATATGTGTATCAGTGGTCCTTTATTTCTCTTTACAAAGGTATAAGTTAGGACTGAATTTCACTGTAGAATTTGAAGCCATTTTTAGAAAATACTTTGTGAAATTCTATATGTTTTCTGGTATTTATAGGTCTGATTTCTCTCGGGTATAAAAGTACCATTTAGAGAGAAAAAACTCCACATTTATGAATCTGCCACATGTTAAAATGTACCTATTTATTATTTTTTGCCTTTCCATTTATCAGACATCTTTCTATATTGCCTGTATTTCCTTTTTTTATGTTTTCTTTATGTCTTAATTTCCTGTGAGACTGAATTTAAGTTACTTATTTCCTACTTAACTAATACACAGCTCCCCTGTTTAGTTTTAAAGAGAAACAGAAAAAGAAAACCATGTTAACTTTTCTTTTAGAAATCAACATATCATGTATCTTTTCAGTGGGGTCCAATGGTTTCTATTTATTTTTAAAGACAGGGAAAGTAAATGCATTGATTTGGGGTGTCTTTTTTTAGACTTTAGAATTTTGTTTTTCATAAAAGGGAGTTATGAGAGGCATAGCTCCAGTGAGCAGTTGTTTGATGGGAAGAAATGCTGCTGTCGGAGACAGAGTGGCAGTGCGAGAAATAAAGTTTTCTTAAAGGCTTTTCTTTTTGCTTTTATCCTCCTTTAGTATCTCACTTTATGTCTGTCCCAAGGAGTCCCTAGACTGTGCCCTGGGAAATCCTTATTTATGATGTCAGGGATTGTAGTAGGCATTCCTCAAATGTTTATTGGATTGTCATTAGTGGTAACCAGCTTTTTAAAATATGGAGAGCATGTTTTTTCCTGCTTAAGACTAATGGCTTTTCTAAATGGAGCTGATTGTATCTTCATGTTACTGTGAGAGCAGGGCAGCAGGCTGTATTTGGACCTCACCTCAATGAAGGCTTATTTTGCCCTGGGTGCTGGAGAAATCCTAGTGTGCCGTGTCGTTCCCTCATATCCCTTCCAGACAGAGGACCTGCTGTTTTGAGGGAACATTCCTCCGTTGGACAGAGTCTCCTGGGCTTCTCCATATTGCCAGGCTCCATCATCTTCTGACAAGGGCCATGACACAGCACTCCTCACATTCAGCTGCAAGTCTGATGAGAAACAAAAGGGGCTTTCTGCTTGGCGCACCGTGGATGGCGCACCGTGGAGAGCCTCTGAAATGTTAGCTCTCCCTGTTGCTTACCGCTTTTGTCATTCCAATTACCTTGGACTTGACTGTGACTTCTTTCCACTTTCCCAGCCTAGCAGAAGATAGGCTGCCTTCCTAATCTTGATTAGAGTTAATATATGAGAATTTGAAAATAGCTGCAAAGGAAAGAAAGAATGAGAACCAGCCCTCCCAAATCATGGTCGTGGGAGAAATTTTCTTTGTTGTCTAAACTTTTGTTTTGGCCAGGGCATGGGGCCAGTTTTATGTTTTATTGGTTTTGTTTGCTGTTTTAGAATTAAAATAAAATACTGAGAATAATATATAAACACTCATGTTCACATGGTTCAGAACTGATGATTTTTAGTATTTTACTTGTTTATTTTTCACTGAAATAGTAATATTATAGATAAAACTAGAGTACCTTTTTATCTCTGTTCTTAGTCATATTTCTTACTCCAAAAAGTAACCAACCACTGACAAGAATTTGATGTATATAGTTGATGTCTACTTATTATATTTTATATATCTATTAAAGTATAAAGTAGGATCTTCTTCAGAGAAGGCAATGGCACTCCACTCCAGTACTCTTGCCTGGAAAATCCCATGGACGGAGGAGCCTGGAAGGCTGCAGTCCATGGGGTTGCTGAGGGTGGGACACAACTGAGCAACTTCACTTTCACTTTTCACTTTCATGCATTGGAGAAGGAAATAGCAACCCACTCCAGTGTTCTTGCCTGGAGAATCCCAGGGACCGGGGAGTCTGGTGGGCTGCCGTCTATGGGATTGCACAGAGTCGGACATGACTGAAGCAACTTAGCAGCAGCAGCAGGATCTTCTTATACTTTGTCAATATACATTGCAGTTTTCTCTCATGTAGCTTTTCAATCTGATATTTTCACTTTGTATTTTGTTGAAAAGAAGTTTTAAAAATTTACTATAACATATGTCAGTCCTTTGTTCTACAGCGTTTTTTTTTTGTTTGTTTGTTTGTTTTTAAATTTTTGGCTACACTGTACAGTGTGTGGGATCTTAGTTCCCCAACCAGGGATGAAAACCCACAGCCCCTGCAGTGGAAGCATGGAGTCTTAAACCACTGGACTGCTAGGGAAGTCCCTCTGTGCTTTATTCTTACTCCATCTTGGTCAAGAAGTCATTTCCTTTCCAAAGATCACTGAATATAATCTTGTGGGCTTTTTCTGAAAGTGCTTTCACATTTATGGCTTTGATCTGTCTGGAATCTAGTTTTGTGTTTAGTCTCTAATAGCGATCTAAGACTGTTTTTCTCCCTCCACAATGATAATTGGTATTCACCATTGATCTGTAAGACCAGTTCAGTTATATATTTTTTTATGTACATTCATGATTCTTTGTCAGAGTCCTGTTCTATTCCATTGATGTATAGTCCATTCCTGTACCATTACAAAATTGCGCTATTATATTATTAAATTATAGTAAGTCTGAATTTCCAATAAGAATATGTTTCCTCACCTAATTGTTCTTTTTCTAGATTCAGGTTAACTGAATCTAATTCAGATTAGATGTTTTAGATCCTTTTCCCTATAATTTTAGGGATTGGCTTATCAAGTTTCACATAAATCCTGCTATAATTTGGATTCCAGTTACATTGAATTCATTGACTAATTTGGGAGAATTGACATCTTGATGCTGTTACATCTTATCTGTAAACATAAGATGTCTTTCCATTTAATTCAGAGAATCTTTTATGCACTTCAGCAATGTTTCTAATCCCCTTACAGTGTACTTGCACAGCTTTGTTAAACTTATTTTTGGACATCTTATACATTCTATTCCTACTAAAATGAAGTCTTTTTTTTATCTGTCACTGCTTTCTAATTTGTATTTGTGTTTAGGAATACTGTTTAATTTTGTATGTTGATCATGTGTCCATCAGTTTTACTAATGTATAGAATAGCTAATATTTGCTTTCTTTTGGATTTCTAGGTAGGCAGTCATATCTGCAAATATTTTTATCTCTTTTTTTCTGTTTCTTAGATAGGACCTCCTCCAGTATATATTTTTTTTAATTTTTATTTATTTATTTATTTTTAATTACAATACTGTATTTGTTTTGCCATACATTGACCTGAATCAGCCACAGGTGAACACAATCTCCCAATGCCGAAGCCCCCTCCCACCTCCCACCCCACATCCTCTACCTGAATCATCCTGTGCTCTAGCCCCATGCATCCTGCATCCTGCATTGAACATAGATTGGCACTTCGTTTCTTACAAGAAAGTATACATGTTTCAATGCCATTCTCCCAAACCATCCCACCCTTTCTCTACAAGAAAGTATACATGTTTCAATGCCATTCTCCCAAACCATCCCACCCTTTCTCTCTCCCTCAGAGTCCAAAAGTCCGTTCTATACCTCTGTGTCTCTTTTGTTGTCTCACATATAGGGTCATCATTACTCTCTTCTAAACTCCATATATATGTGTCAGTATACTGTATTGGTGTTTTTCTTTCTGGCTTACTTCACTCTGTATAATCGGTTCCAATTTCATCCATCTCATTAGAACTGAGTCAAATTTATTCTTTTTAAGGGCTGAGTAGTACTCCATTGTGTGTATGTACTACAGCTTTCTTATCCATTCATCTGCTGATGGACATCTAGGTTGCTTCCATGTCCTGGCTATTATAAACAGTGCTGCAATGAACATTGGGGTACATGTGTCTCTTTCAGTTCTGGTTTCCTCAGTGTGTATGCCCAGCAGTGGGATTGCTGGGTCATAAGGCAGTTCTATTTGCAATTTTTAAGGAATCTCCACACTGTTTTCCATAATGGCTCTACTAGTTTGCATTCCCACCAGCGGTGTAAGAGGGTTCCCTTTTCTCCACATCCTCTCCAGCATTTATTGCTTGTAGACTTTTGGATCGCAGCCATTCTGACTGGTGTGAAATGGTACCTCACTGTGGTCTTGATTTGCATTTCTCTGATAATGAGTGATGTTGAACATCTTTTCATGTGTTTGTTAGCCATCCGTATGTCTTCTTTGGAGAAATGCCTATTTAATTCTTTGGCCCATTTTTTGATTGGTTCGTTTATTTTTCTGGAGTTGAGCTGCATAAGTTGCTTATATATCTTTGAGATTAGTTGTTTGTCATTTGTTTCATTTGCTATTGTTTTCTCCCATTCAGAAGGCTGTCTTTTCACCTTGCTTATAGTTTCCTTTGTTGTACAGAAGCTTTTAATTTTAATTAGATCCCATTTGTTTATCTTTGCTTTTATTTCCAGTATACTGGAAGTTGGATCATAGAGGATCCTGCTGTGATTTATGTCGGAAAGTGTTTTGCCTATGTTCTCCTCTAGGAGTTTTATAGTTTCTGGTCTTACATTTAGTATATTTTAAATGAACGATAAAAGAGAGCATTTTCCTTTATCCTGTTCCTTACTTTAAAGAGAGTACTTCCAAAGTTTCAGTGTGAAGTGTTTTGGTATTTCCCCCTCCAAAGGTTTTATAGTTTTAAATTGTACATTTAAATCCATAATCTCTTTTGGGTTAATTTTTGTACAATGTGAGAGGTTTAGGTTGAGGTTCTTTTCCCTTTTTTTGGCCTATAGTTGTCCAGTTGCTCCAGTACCATTTGTTGAGAAGATTGTCTTCCTTTATTGCATTCCTTTTGTAACTTTTAAAAAATTGAAAGAGCCTATTTTGTTTGAGTATATTTTGGAGTTTTCTAATTTGTTTCACTGACCTATGTGCCTTATTGTCCTACCAATACCGAGTACTAAAGCCATATAATAAGTTTCAATATCACAGAGAATGATTCTTCTCTTTGTTCAAGATTATTTTAGCTATTATTGGGTCTTTGCTTTTCTAATATATAAATCTTAGACTAAACTTGTTTCTGTTTACAAATAGTCTTTCTGGGATTTTGAAAGAAATTTTGTTAAACTTAAATCAGGTGGGGAAGTTTCACATATTTACTATACTGGATCTTCCAGTGCATGAACACAGTGTTTCTCTCCATTTATTTAGACATTTTTTGATTTCTTCCATAAACATTTTATAATTTTTAACATACCTTTTCAATCTTTTGTTAGATTTATACCTAAGTATTTCATGTCATTTGTAAATATGAAAATTTTTATTTCTGACTTTCCAGTGTACAAGACTGTTTCTTTTTCTTACTTTATTGTAGTGGCTATAGCATCTAGTACCTATGTTGCATAAGAGTGCTTTGCTCCCAATCTTAGGAAAATCATTCAGTCTTTTACCACTAAGTATAATGTTAGCTATAGGCTTTTTGTAAATAGGCTATATTAGGTAGTCCCCCTCTGTTCCTAACATGCTGAGAGTCTTTATCAAAAATAGATTTTTTTCAAATGCTTTTTATGTATCAATAAATGTTAAATGATTTTTCTTCATTCTCAAGTTGATATGGGAGCTATACTGATTGATTTTCAAGTGTTGAACCAGACTTTGCATCAGTTCAGTTCAGTTCAGTCTCTCAGTCATGTCCAACTCTTTGTGACCCCATGGACTGCAGCGTGCCAGGCCTCCCTATCCATCACCAACTACCGGAGTTTACTCAAATTCATGTCCATCGAGTCGATGATGTCATCCAACCATCTCATCCTCTGTCATCCCCTTCTCCTCCTGCCCTCAATCTTTCCCAGCATCAGGGTCTTTTCAAATGAGTCAGTTCTTCGCATCAGGTGGCCAAAGTATTGGAGTTTCAGCTTCAACCTCAGTCCTTCCATTGGAAGTCATTGGAAGGACTGATTGGAAGGCTTTGCATACCTAGAATAATTTCCACTTGGTCACAGTGTATATATATATCTTTCTCTACATTGTTGGATTTAGTTTGCTAATATTTTGTTGAGGATTTTTGTGTCTGGGATCATGAAATTTATCAGTATGTAGCATTCTTTTTCGAAAAGCTATATTTATGTGCTTTTCATATCAGAGTAACATTGGCTTCATAAAATGAGTTGGTAAGTTTTTCCCTCCCCTTTTGTTTTCTAGATAAGATTGTGTAAAGGTCTTAATTTTCCTTTTTTAAAATCATGTAATGCAATTTTAAACTTCTAAATTTTATTAAAATACATATGACAAAAGTTTACCACCTTAACCATTTTTTTCAATTGTGGTAAAATATATGCAATATAACATTTATCTTCTTAACCATTTTTAAGTGTACAGTTCAGTTGTGTTAAGTACATTTACATTGTCGTGCAACAAGACTCTAGAACATTTTTTTACTCTTGCAAAACTGAAACTATATTTATAAAATATCAACTGCTCCTCAGCCCCTCCCTCCAACTCCTTACAACCACCTGACAGCCATCATTCTACTTTCTGTCTCTATAAATTTGGCTACTCTAGATACTTTTTATAAAAAGAATCATATAGCATTTTTGTGACTGACTTATTTCACTTAGCATAATATCTTCAGGTTTCATCCATGCTGTAGCATGTGACAGAATCTCCTTCCTTTTTAAGGCTGAATAATATTCCATTGTATGTATATACCACATCTGTCAGTAGACATTTGGTTTGGTTTGCTCCCAAATAGTGAATAGTGCTGCTGTGAATAGTGCTGCTGTGAACAAGGGTGTGCAGATAGCTCTCTAAGACCCAGCTTTCTGTTCTTTTGAATCTCAGAAGTGGATTGTTGAATCATGTGGTAATTCTCTTTTAAGTCTTAAAGGATCACCATACTTTTTTTCATAGTGGTTGTGTCATTTTACAATTACAACAACAGTGCACCATTTTCTCCACCAACCAACACTTGTTATCTTGTGTTTTTTAAATGCTATCCATCCTAATGGGTGTGAGATGGTATCTCATAGTGATTTTGATTTGTATTTCTTTGGTGATTAGTGATATTAAGCATATTTTTGTATGCTTTTTGTCATTTGTATGTCATCTTTGGAGAAATGTTTGTTTGAGTGCTTTCAGTTCAGTTCAGTCACTCATTTGAGTCTGACTCTTTGCGACTCCATGAATCACAGCATGCCAGGCCTCCCTGTCCATCACCAACTCCTGGAGTTCACTCAAACTCACGTCCATCGAGTCGGTGATGCCATCCAGCCGTCTCATCCTCTGTCATCCCCTTCTCCTCCTGCCCCAATCCCTCCCAGCATCAGGGTCTTTTCCAGTGAGTCAACTCTTCACATGAGGTGGCCAAAGTATTGGAGTTTCAGCTTCAGTATCAGTCCTTCCAATGAACCCCCAAACATGATCAGTCACCTTTAAGATGGACAGGTTGGATCTCCTTGCAGTCCAAGGGACTCTCAAGAGTCTCTCCAGCACCACAGTTCAAAAGCATCAATTCTTCGGTGCTCAGCTTTCTTCACAGTCCTACTCTCACATCCATACATGATGACTGGAAAAACTATAGCCTTGACTAGATGGACCTCTGTTGGCAAAGTAATATCTCTGCTTTTGAATATGCTATCTAGGTTGGTCATAACTTTCCTTCCAAGGAGTAAGCATCTTTAATTTCATGGCTGCAGTCACCATCTGCAGTGATTCTGGAGCCCCCAAAATAAAGTCTGACACTGAGTGCTTTACCCATTTTTAAATCTTTTTTTATATTTTTTGTTGTTGAGTTGTAGGATATCTTTGTATGTTTTGGATATTAACCCCTTATCAGATATGTGATTTCCAGATATTTTCTCCCATTTGGTAATTTGCCTTTAGCTCTGTCAGTTGTATGCTTTGATGTACAAAAGTTTCTTAGGTCTGATACAGTCTCGTAAGTCTATTTTTGCTTTTGTTGTCTCTGGTTTTGGTGTAGTATCTAAGAAATCATTGCCAAATCCAGTGTTATGAAGCTTCCCCCTATATTTTCTTCTATGAATTTTACAATTTTAGATGCTACATTTAGGTCTTTAATACATTTTGAGTTCATTTATGTATATGATGAAGGTAAGGGTCCACTTTTTTTTCCTTTTTGCATGTGTATATCCAACTCGCAGCACCATTTGTTAAAGAAACTGTCTTTTCACTGTTGGGTGGTCTTCAAACCTTTATGGGTCATTTGACCATATATGTGAGTTTTATTGCTGCCCTCTCGGTTCTATTCCTTTGGCCTATATGTCTGTCTTTATGCCAGTCCTGTGCTATTTTGATTACTGTAGCTTAGTAATATGTTTTGAAATAAGGAAAATATGAGTCCTCTAATTTCATTCTTCCCTTCCAAAATTGATTTGGCTAATCAGGATCCTTTGAGATTCCATATAAATTTGAGGATTATTTTTCCTGTATATGCAAAAAATGCTATTGAGATAGTGATAGGAATTGTGTTGAATCTGTAGATTGTATTAAATGTGGACATTTTAATAATATGAAGTATTTCAGTCCATGAACATGGATCATCTTTCTGCTTATTTATGTCCTCATTAATTTCTTTCAACAATGTTTTGTAGTTTTTGGTGTTTTCCTTTAAAAAAAAAAACATTGATTTCTGATTATTTTCTTCCTTTTGCTTGATTTGCTCTTTTCCTAGTTTTTGATGTTGAAATATAGATTCTTAATTTGAGGACTTTCTAATAAACATTTAAGTGCTATAAATTTCACTGTCTGCACTGCTGGCATCCCACGTGTTTTAATGTGTTCTATTTTAATTTCCATTCAGTTTTGTTTTTAAAAATTATTATTTTATTTGAGTCTTCCTCTTTGACTCATGGTTTATTTAGAAGTTTAATTTCCAAGTGTTTAGTAATTTTCCTCTTATCTTTCCAATATTGATTTCTACTTTTGTTCCATTATGGTCAGAAAACATACTTTGTATAATATCAATTCTTTTAAATTTGCTAAAGTGTATTTTATGCCCACCTTGGTGATTATTCCATGGGTGCTTGAAAATTGTATATTCTGCTCTTGTAAAGTGGAGTGTTCTATGTATGTCAGTTAGACACCGTTGATTGATTATTTTGTTCAGATCTCTGTTCTTGCTGATTTTCTATCTAGTAACTCTATCCTTTTCTAAAAGGAGATGTAGGTAGCTTTTTTAATCTGGTTTCTTTTACTTAGCATAATGCATTTGAGATTCATCTTGTGTGTATCACTAGTTAGGTCCTTTTTACTGTTCAGTAGGACATGGTTTGTTTAGACATTTGTCAGCCGAAGTACATTCTGTTTGTTTACCCTCTTCGGCAATTTATTAAGAAAGCTATTATAACCACTCACAGGTTTGTGTGTGAACATAAATTCTTATTTCTCTTCAGTAAATACAGACAAGTGGAATTGCTGAGTCATATGGGAAGTATATGTTTAACCTGTCAAGCTGTTTTCCAGAGTGACTGTACCATTTTGCTTTCCCATCAGCAACATATGAGAGTTCTGTTGCTCCAAATCCTCACCATCATGGTATTTTCCGTTTTCTTATTTCTGTCCTTAATTTTAGCCATTCTAATAGATACATAGTAGTTTTAATTTGTATGTACCTAGTGATTAGCAGTATAGAGCATCTTCTCATGTGCTTAATTGCTACCCAGATGCCTTCTTTGGTGAAATATCTGTTAAAATCTTTTGTCCATTTTTGTACTGGGTTCTTTTCTTATTATTGAATTCTGGGAGTTATTTATATACTCCATATATATATCCATATATATATATATATATATATATATATATATCCCTTATCAGACAATTGTTTGGTAAATATTTTCTCTCAGGCTGACTTATTATTTTATCTTTTATCAGTTACTTTCAAATAGCAGGCATTTTAAATTTTGATGGCATTCAACTTACTGATTTTTTTTTCTTTTATGGATTATGCTTTTGGTGTTATATCAAATCATAGATCACAGAGATTTCTTATGTTTTCTAGATATTTTATAGTTTTAGGTATTACATTTAAGCACATTGATTCATTTGAGTTAATTTTTGTGTATGATCTAGAATATAGATTTTTTGTTTTTTAATTTGAAAATATGAATGTCATTGTTTAGTTGTATTCATTGATAAGACTATCTTTTTTCTATTTAATTAAGTTTATACCTTTGTTGAAAAAACCATTAACCTTATAATAGGTAGACTCTATTTCTGGATTCTCTCTTGTTTTCCACTGGTCTATGTGTCTGTCCTTTGGCCAGTATTATGCTGTCTTGATTACTGTAGCTTTAAAATAAGTCTTGAAATCCAGGCAGTATGGATTTCAAGTTTGATTTTCTTTTCAAAGTTATTTTGGCTGTTCTAATTCCTTTGCCTTTACATATAAATATTAGGATAAGTTATTGAATTTTAGGAAAAAATTCCTGCTGGGATTTTGCTTGAGATTTTGTTGAATCTGTAGAACAATTTGGGTAGAATTGATATCTTAATAATATTGAGCCTTCCTAT
Organism: Nanger dama; assembly: GCA_917880005.1. Classification (NCBI taxonomy): domain Eukaryota; kingdom Metazoa; phylum Chordata; class Mammalia; order Artiodactyla; family Bovidae; genus Nanger; species Nanger dama. Next base: position 31,963,881 of record CAKJTW010000014.1, read on the forward strand.
CCATGAACCACGTATCTCTCCATTTATTTAAGTTTTCTATGATTTCTTTAAGTAATTGGTGTTTCGTATTTTGCCACATAAATCCTGCCCATATTTTATTACATTTTTACTTAAGGATTTCATGTATCTAAGCCCTATTATAAATAGTACTATTTTAAATTTCAGTTTTCAACTGTTCATTGCTAGGATAGAAATACAATTCGTTTTGTATATTGACCTTGTATCTTGCAACCTTGCTAGAGGCAACCTGCCTCTAGTAGTTCTTTGGTAAATTCACTGTAGGCAGTCATGTTGTATATGACAAGGCACAGTGTATATCTTCTTTTCCAATATGTATGACCTATACTTCTCTTTTATTTTTCTTTTTTCCTCTTTTTCTGCATCTCTTAAGAAACTCATGTAGTTTTTAAAATTTAGTGTGCCATTACAGTGAATTATATTAACTGTTGTTTTTTTTTAATGTTTAACCAGCCTTAAATTCCCAGAATAAATCTCACTTGGCTATACTATAATGTTAATCTTTTTACATATTGGAAGGTTTATCTTGCTGATGTTTTGTTGAGAATTTTTGTGTCTGTAGTCATGAAGATTATTTTTATGTGTCTGTAATTTTCTTTTTCTTAATGTCTTTGTCTTGGTTTAATACTAGAATTTTAGGATAGTGCTGGCCTCATAAAATGAGTTTGTAAGTGTTCTTTCTTCTTCCCTTGTCTGAAAGAGTTTGTGCAGAATATTATTTCTTTCTTAAGTATTTTGTAGAATTTGTCAGTGAGGCCATCTGTGCCTGATATTTATTGTAGATTTTAACTATGATTGAATTTATTTAATAGATATAGCTTGATTCAAGTTGTTCCTTCTTGAATGAGCTTTAATAGTTTGTGTCTTTGAAGGAATTCATTTTATCTTAGGTATTGAATTTATTAGCATAAAGTTGTTCATAATATTCATTTATTATAAACCTTTGATGTTTTAGAGTCTGTAGTGATGTCTCCTCATTTAATCCTGATATTAGTATCTTCTTTTCTTGATCAGTCTGGCTAGAAGCTTATCAAATTCACTAACCTTAAGGACCAGCTTTGGGTTTTATGGGTTTTCTCTTGGTTTTCTGCTTTCTATTTCACTTATTTTCCTCTATCTTTATTAGTTTCTTCCTTCTTCTTGGTTTGAGTTTAGTTTGCTCATCTTTTTCTAGTTTCTTAAGGTAGAAGCTTAGATTATTGATTTGAGACTTTTCTTTGTAAACATTTAATTCTATAAATTTCTCTTTGTAAACATTTAATTCTATAAATTTCTCATTTGCTACATTCTATAATTTTTGATATATTGTATTTTTATTGAATTTAGAAAATTTTCTAATTTTTCTTGTGACTTTCTTTTTTGACCCATGAGTTATTTACGTATGTGTATTGTGTATTTTCCAAATTATTGGGCATTTTCCAGTTATATTTCTATTAATGATTTATAATTGATTTTATTATAGTCAGATAACATATCTTGTATTATTTCAATTATTTTAAACCTAGTAAAGGTATATTTTGAGCCTAGAATATGGTCTGTTTTGGACAAAGTTCCATATGCACTAGGAAAAAAATGTGTTTTCTGATGTTGCTAGAAAATGTGTATTAAAAATGTCAGGAAAAGTTTGTAGTATTGGCCAGGTCTTTATATTGCTCACAATTTTCTGTATTCTTACTCTGTTAATTACTGAGAAAGGAGTGCTGAAGTCTCTAACTGTAACTATGGATTTGTCAATTTTAGCTTCCAGTTCTACCAGTTTTTGCTTCATTATCTTGAAGCTCTCTTGTTACATATATACAAGTTGAGGATTGCTACTTATATATATATAATATTGTTATTTGGAAAATCCCATGGATGGAGGAGCCTGGTAGGCTGCAGTTCATGGGGTCGCTAAGAGTCGGACATGACTAAGCTACTTCACTTTCACTTTTTACTTTCATGCATTGGAGAAGGAAATGGTAACCCACTCCAGTGTTCTTGCCTGGAGAATCCCAGGGATGGAGCCTGGTGGGCTGCCATCTATGGGGTCGCACAGAGTCAGACACAACTGAAGTGACTTAGCAGTTAGCAGCAGTTTGAGCTTACCTCTCCCCTTCTAATGGTTTTTGCAGTTGTCTCTAACCAGCTGCCTAGACTCTTGATCTAGAACCAACTCTCACAATGGATTTTGGAGACCCTATCCCACTAATTACTGAGTTAGTGTAAATCTAGTCACCTAAGCAGGAGGTGTGTGTGTAATGTTCTTAGTCACTCAGTCATGTCCATCTCTTTTTAACTCCATGGACTATAGCCTGCCAGGCTCCTCTGTCTGGAATTTTCCAGGCAAGAGTACTGGAATGGGTTGCCATTTCCTACTCCAGGGGACTTCCTGACCCAGGGATCAAACCCACATCTCTTAAGTCTCTTACATTGGAAGGCAGATTCTTTACCACTGTACCACCTGGGAAACCCCAAACAGTAGGTGATTTGATTCAGTTCCTTTTGGAAGAGTTATATTTTTACTTCCTTTACCTAGACCCATTGGTCAAAAGAGGTAGCCTGAGGAAGTGGATCTGCAGCAGTTTTTTGCCTCCTTATTTCACATGCAACCTCACATTACCCTAACTCTACTGATGCTTCAGGCAGTGATCCTGGCTTGAGTTCCTGTACCTCCTGTGTGGTACTTTTAACCACCTTTGCTTAACAGGAACTTAACTCCTGACTGCTACTACCTGCTTTGAACTTGGAGTCCAGTGGTCCTGTAGTTTCAGTTGTATGCTTTGTATTTCTGTTCAGTTTCTGGTCCATCGAGATGTCTCTTATTTTTGAGACTGGGCCATGTGTTCTTGCAATTCAACCCTTTCATATTTTATCCATTTTATTCTGCCTTTGGATCAGAAATACGTTAAAATGTGAATTTATGGAGCCATTTTGCTCAGGGTTTTAATCATATTGATAAGTGTATATCAAATAATGACTTATCTGCTATATAGTATTCTATTATATAACTAGGTGTCTGTCCATTTACTAGGCAACATTGTCAGTACTTGAATTTAAGAAATAGTGAATTGAAACAAAATTCTAAGTCTTTATGGAAAACTATATGAAAAATACTAAGTTCACTTCCAGACACTTTGTTTTATGTGAATGATGAGAATAAGTAATTCTGGATGTAGGTGAAGTACAGAAGCTTGAGGAAGACAAGTGGGAAGCATCTGTGGCTTCATTTAAGTGAAAGAATGAGCTCCATGATGGAAGATCACGGACAGAAAAGGGATGAGAATCTGGGAGTGAATTTTGAGTACTACCCAAGTATAGATGGTAAAAAGAAACTGTAAAACGAGATTCTAATGTAATGTAAAAGGAGAAGAGAATTTCTAGAACACTATTCATTATTGCAGCAAACCATTAAGGTGGTGATAACTGAGAAAGAATGGTGGTCTGAGAACAAGACCCAAATTCTACTTTCTACCTTTCATTCTTCCATAGCAAACTGGCCCTCAATTTAATTACTTATCTGTAAAGTATGTAGTAGATGATCTCTGTGATCTTTTCTGCTTCTGAAATGTGATGTTTTATGTGTTTTAAAAGATGTTGGTGACTTTGAGAAAACTGTTTAAGTAGAGTGCAAAATCCTAGCTGCAGACTGCTACAGCAACTTCCTTGATACGCCACGGTGTGCGTGTGTGTGTGTGTGTGTGTGTGTGTGTGTGTGTGTGTGTGTGTGTGTGTGTGCGCGCGCGCTCAGTCCTATCTGACTCTTTGCGACTCCATGGACCGTAGTCTGCCAGGCTCCTCTGTCCATGGCATTTTTCTAGCAAGAATACCAGAGTGGGTTGCCATTTCTTCTTCCGTGCCATGGTATGATACCATGTCAAAAAGAGAGAAAGCATACCATACAAGAGAGATTAAATAACAGCAATCAGATGTTTGAAGTGTATTTTGAGTCCTTTGTAATACCTTGGGAAACAAAGTACACTGTGTGAATAGTTTTCTTCTAGTTATATTTAATGATTTTGTTCAAGAGAAGCATAAGGGATTTTTCATGTTTTATTTGTTGCACTCCTTAAAGAGAGAGATATCTGTGTTAGAGATTTCAGTTCAGTTCAGTCATTCAGTAGAGTCCAACTCTTTGTGACCCCATGGACTGCAGCAGGCCAGGCTTCCTGTCCATCACCAGCTCCCAGAGCTTGCTCAAACTCATGTCCATCGAGTAGGTAATGCCATCCGACCATCTCATCCTCTGTTGTCCCCTTCTTCTCCTGCCTTCAATCTTGCCCAGCATCAGGGTCTTTTCTAAGGAGGCAGTTCTTCGCATCAGGTGGCCAAAATATCGGAGTTTCAGCATCAGTCCTTCCAAAGAATATTCAGGACTGATTTCCTTTAGGATGGACTGGTTTGATCTCCTTACAGTCCAAGGGATTTATTTTGAAGTGAAAATGAAAGTCACTCAGTCGTGTCCAACTCTTTGCAACCCCATGGACTATACAGTCTATGAAATTCTCTAGGCTAGAATACTGGAGTGCGTAGGCTTTCCCTTCTCCAGGGGATCTTCCCAACCCAGGAATCAAACCCAGGTCTCCTGCATTGCAGGTGGATTCTTTACCAGCTGAGCCACAAGAGAAGACCTTATTTTGAAGTAAAAGCTTTATTTAGAATAAATACTCTAGTTGATTCAATATGAGCCTGCTTTTGAAACTCAATAGAGTAGTAGAATTGTAAGCTTAACACTACTGTATAGGCCAGTATAGGCCCCTGTGAGCACACCTCCAGATAGTTCTAAGGGAGAGATGGAACACTTCTGGGACGCCCATAATGCCACTGTGGTAATGCACTTGCATTTTATGTAAGACTCATCATTTTTCTCTAGGATGCTCCTTGAGATTGTGAGCTGCTGCTTTTATGGATTTGGAGACATGAGGTCCAAATGTGGGAGCTTTCTGCCAGCTTAAAACCTTTGCTTCTAGGCCTCCTTTAGTCTTCCATGTTCCTAAAAATTATATAAAATATTATGTTCACATTGCTTAGGCTGGTTTATAAAACTGCAAGGAACCTTTGTCTCTGTTCATCTTTGGGGATTAGGTTTTTTCATAAATTCACCCTCAGCCTAAGATTTATAGTGGAAACCTACAGTCCTTTTCAAGTAGTGTGTCAGGTCTTTATTCTAGCTTCATAGAGCAGTGACTGAATTGTAATTGAGGAAATGCTCCTAGCTATCTTAGGAATCAAGAGTGAAAATAGGCAGTAAGGAGAAAGGGACACACCTCTCCCTACCTGGCCATCGTGCTACTAAAATAGCTCATGTGTCTGTCCCATTAGGCAGGTGTGCCGTGGACCAGCAGCCTCGTGTGTGAAGGCTGGTTTATGTGCGCTGGGAGTGCGGTGCCCACCCCAGCTCTACTAAGCGTGGCTTCATTCTCCAGTCTCCCCTTTTTAGTGCCACCCACAACCCACTTTACAAGTAACTAATTTCTAACTCCTCACCATTCAAAGACTCTTAAAGTTGAAAGAAGCTTTTCTCTCTGTGGGTGTTTTTATTTAATAAGGAGGAGGAAAAAAGCACAATGCCAGTTTGTCTGTGGGTAGTGTTCTTCACAAGGTTGCAGCTAGCATTTGGTTTCCATTTATCATTTTCAGTTACCCATGTGGTCATGCTGGCCTTTATGCTGTGTGTAGTAGATTTTGTTTCTCTTGTGATTGGTCATTTTCTGTTGGAAGGTCATGGGGGAATGGTATTCAGAACTACTGAACACAAACAGTATATATTACATTTTAGCATTTGCTTATTACAGTATATCCTTGCCAGTGTTATCTTCCAAGGTAGGCTTGTAGCATTTTGCCCACTTCAGAAGTGAGACTTACAAATATTAAATACTTTTTAATAGCCAGATAGCAGTACTGATTGGTAGACTATAAATTGAGGTCATTCATTTTGAAGACGACTTAATCATCAGAAATCATACAGCTTTGAGAAGAAAAAAAGCCATTTACCTCTTATGGCTATAGCTTTGGGGCTGATGATGCTAAGAAAAGCTCAGATAATACAGAATATGCAGGTATAGTTCAGACATTGTTTAGATGAACTTTTGAATAATGAATAAAATATCTAAGCTGGTGGACTAAGAAATTGGTTTCTAAAATTTGCTGGGTATTTTGTAAAATCATGATTTTTTTCTATCTACTTATTTGCCTTGCTTACCAATAATCCAAAATAAAGATATTTGGGGATAAACATATTATCTTGAAATCATGATTTTCACTTATCTAACTTTTAGGGGTACATATTCAGTGTATGTAGTGAGTTATCATGAGTCACAACTTTAATATTTTTCTTTATTTTTATAGCATAAAGAGTCAGTATTTGTTATAGTCCATATCCAGGCTTTCATCCATTTATAAAACTCTGTTGAAGTTACCTCAAAATCAATAAATAAACCTTAATTTTAAGATTAAATAAGTGGAAAATAAGTACAGGATGTGGTTATATTGATGACACAAAATAAGTTTGAAAAATTACACGGTAATGAAATCATGAAGGCACTTTTATAATCAAAGTATTAGTTTTCTATTGCTGCTATAACTAATTGCTGTAAAACTTAGTGGCTTAAAACAATGTCTGCTTATTATGTTAACAGTTTCTATGGGTCAAAAGTGTGAGCATAGGATGGCTTAACTGGGTTCTCTGCTTAGGGTCTCACAAGGCCAAAATCAAGGAGTCCGTCAACAGGGCTGTGTTCCTTATTGGAGGTTCTAGGGAAGTGTCTCCTTTCAGGCTTGTTCAGGATGGCCACTTAATTCTGTCTCTTCTCATGCTTTCCATGTGCCTCCTTTCATCTTCAAGCCAGCAGTCTCATGTCAGGTCCTTCTCATGCTTGGAATCTCCCTCAGTTCCTCTTCTATTGTTAGCTGGAGAAGTCTCTCTGCTTTTAGGGGCTCATATGATTAGATTAGGCCCCACCCAGTTAATGGGCTTCCCAGGTGGCACTAGTAGTAAAGAATCCGCCTGCCAGTGCATGAGACATAAGAGATGTGGGTTCAGTCCCTGGGTTGGGAAGATTCCCCTGGAGGAAGGCGTGGCAACCCACTCCAGTATTCTTGCCTGGGGAATCCCCTGGACAGAGGCGCGTGGTGGACTATGGTTGCAAAGAGTCAGACACGACTGAAGCGACCGAGCATGCACATAGGCATCCAGTTAATCTCCCTACTTTAGGATCAACTATGCCACATAGCATGATAGAATCTTGAGAATAACACTAGGGAATGGACGTGATTGGGGATGGACAAAAGTCTGCCCATCTTAATCATATTAAAGACTTAAGACTTTGTTCTCTGTGTCTTATGTGATTTTAAGAGAAGAATGTTGTGGTCAACTTTGTGTTTTATAACAATGACTTTGGCTACAGTATAGACAAGAGTAATTGGGGAGCTACTCTAAGGTCCTGGGAAACCATTGAAAGGAATGTCATTTGAGATTCAGGTAAGAGGAGCCACATGAGCTGTTTTAAGGAGAAAGGGATTTGATACAAGGAATAAGATGTTATAGAATCTGAAGAAGGGCTGCCTCCCTAGGATTATCTCTAGAGTGGTACTGCAGAACTAGGCCACCAAGGGCACTGCTTCCTCCACTAGCACCAGATAAGGGGAGACTCAGGAAGCTGCTGTCCCTGGGGGTGGATCCCACCACCTTAGCTGTGACCTGGAGACCAGCGAGCTGCTGCCAGGGAGTTGACTGCAGGAACACACTATGTGAACCACCATCTGATCATTAGGAAGCCTCTAAGAAAGCTGTTCCCACTCACGTCTGCTAGAGCCACTCTCTCTCTCCCCAGGCTGTTGAATGAGATTGATGAAAGTTAAATCTCACCTGAAAAGAGGATGGTAAATGTAGTTTTCATCTTTGCAGTATAGAAACGCATTCTAGGATGAGGTTGGAACAAATACTGTGTAGACTCATCCAGCTTATGCATCCAAAGAAAGCTGTGGCAATCTGTGTTATTAATGATAGTGGCTTGAATTTACAAAACAAGTGGGCAAAGAGATGCAGATAGACTCGTGAAATATTTAGGAATAGAATTAGTATGACACAACAATTGATGAGTGGGAGAAGTGGAGAAGAGAGATAGGAAGGAATCTGGAAGACTGTTCAGTTTCTGGCTGGGATGATTAGATAGTTTCTGGTGCCATTCACTGAGATAAGAAAGACTAGAAGAGAAGAAAGTTGGGGAGCAACAATGAATTATCTTTGGACCTGTTGAATTTGAGGAAACTATAAGACCTTAGAGTGTCCTAATTTATAGGTCATTTAATTTGTAGGTAGACTTGACCAGTTGTAACAAATAGGCTAATTTCTGCACATGGGCCATAATTTTGTGTACAAATATGTTTATGCTTGAGATAAATTCAGTTGACTATAATGTCAAGTATAAATAAGTATAGAATTATATAGCTATAATATCAAGTTTTGGTTTTATATTTAAATAGATTCAGGGCATACCACTAGTTCTTTAATTTCATTGTTGATTAGTGCTTTTCTTTTTCAAAAAGACTCGAGGGTGCTGTATTCCCTAAGTTTGCTTGTTAAGCTTATTTCTGGGAAAAAAACAAAACAAAACAAAACTTGGTGAGGTATAATATTCCTGGGTCATGCTTTCTAATTTCTTTATTTGGTAGGAAATGTGTTATTTTGCTCAGTCTCTTTCACTGGTGCTGAAATCTCGCTTTTCATCCCATTCTGTTGCTTATCCTTTATCTTTGAGCTCCCGTTTTATGATATTAATGCACTTATTAATGTCTGCACCTTAGAGTATCTGTGGGGCATTTTCATTTCATTGAGATGTTTTCTTTGAGATCGAGTTCTCCTCTGCCTTTTATTTATGTGTTTCTCTCTTTTATTCCTTTTGCTGTGTGGTATGTGCTTAGTTGCCTCTGTCTTATCTTCTTGCTTATGCTTAAAAGTGAGTCCCTCTCTCTGGACCATGTCTTTACTGAAACATGGTCTAACTAGACTCCTGACCCCTCACCACTGTTTCTTTTGTCCCTCCTGGACAGAGTCTGAGAGTCTGGGGTGTTACACTTCTATCTATTCTCCTGTAGTCTGAAGGGAAAACATCTGTAGAACTGGGTTCAGCTTTTATTTGACCCCTGGGTTCTGCTATCTTTCCCAAGATTTTGTTAAATTATCATAACTTAGTTTCACTTACTTGAAGTCATAATATGCTAGGAGACTGGGTAACAGAAAGATACCCTTGGACTTTGAGTCATTTTGCCTTTTAATTTGGAGCCTTGGAAAATTTCAAGTCCTGGTAGTTTTGTTTTTTGTTTCTGTGCACTATTTCATTTTGTTTTGTTTCTCCTTGCTAAGATCCTGACATACTGGCAGTGGGGTGTAGCACCTTCTGATCCCTGAGGGGTGTCCTTAGTCTTCCTCCTAGCTGACTCCATTCTCCTTCAGCCCCATTTGCTCTAAATTTAAAAGTATTGGTCAGTACACTAAAGGTACTGATCTTGGTAAGGATTTTGTTTCCTTACCTTCTTTCTCCATAATGTCTTCTAGGGGTTGAATTAGGATCCTTGCTTATTAACAAAACCACATAGCACAAAACTTTTGGTTCCTTTTAAAAGGCTATTTCAATGAGTCTGTTGCCTCTTTTTCTGTATGAGTTGCTGCTGGTAATATTTTACCCTTAAAAATATTATTTGGGGTCCAAGACCTGGGAGAAATTTCTGCAGTGTGTTTCATCATACCACCATCTTTTCAAAGAAGTGCTTCCTAAGTAGATTTTAGTCATATATTTTTTAAAGGGTATATGTGTTTTAATAATACAAGTCGCAGACAGCAGGAATGGAGTCTTAATGCTTATTGGCATATGGACTTAGAATTTATGAGTTCTTCAGTTCATTCGCTCAGTCGTATCAAACTCTTTGCGACCCCGTGAATCACAGCTTGCCAGGCCTCCCTGTCCATCACCAACTCCCGGCGCTCACTCAAACTCATGTCCATTGAGTTGGCGATACCATCCAGCCATCTCATCCTCGGTCTTCCCCTTCTCCTCCTGCCCCCAATCCCTCCCAGCATCAGGGTCTTTTCCAATGAGTCAACTCTTCGCATGAGGTGGCCAAGTTCTTACTCATCTGTTATTTTGTTTGATCCTCACAACTGTCTTATAAGGTAGGAAGAACAGACTTATTATCCCAGTTTTACTAGTGAGAAATCTGAGATACAAAAGGATTGAATGAGTTGGTAAGTCACACAGCAAATTATAAGTCAAGACTCTGACATCAGATCTTCTAACTCCAAGGCCAGTGCTATTTAACCTGGTCCCCCGCTTCATGACAATGATTGCCTCCTTCCCTGACCACAGAGGTCTTACTGCAGCTTCAGTGTTCTACCAACCTAGTTACAACACTGATTTAACTGAGTTAAAGCCAAAGTAGGGTGGAGAACGTGGGGGAGTAGCAAGCTTATGACCACTGTAGTCTGATCTAGAATTAACCTCAGTATATCTTGGTTATAGTAAAGCCAACATCAGATCTTTTTTAGCACTTTACCCTCTCTGGTTTGTAGAAAACTGCTCAGCTTCCAGAGGGAGATCAAACCTACATTCTCCAAAGCTGGCAGACGAGACAAGATTTTCCACATGGGAAACTTGTCCTCTTAGGCCCTGGTCCCACCTGCATAATTCACTTTTATCGTAGTATCTTTGGCTCTTTAATTTCTACCTTGATCTGGGAACTTGTATCCTTCATTTACCATTTTTTACAGGAACATATTCTTGATTCTTCCATGAACTCCTTATATTACAGTCATCTAGGCTAGGCAGGACCATTCAAACAAAGCATCACTGAAAAATCAGAGTTAATAGCTAATATACAACTGTTTTTTACAACAGTGTATTTGTTTGTAAGTTATGGCTTCTCTAAGGTCAGAAACTGCTGGTCTATGTCCATCTTTCTAGCTATTACCAAAAACATGGGCTTAGATATCTACACATCTTGATGATGACGCCCAAGCAAGTGGGTTCTAGAGAGTGACTGGATTTCTGTCTGTAACCTTTGTAGTGTCTACCTTTTTAGGTTCTCCTCTCCTCTCTCAGCCTATTCTTTCATAATTATTAGGTTCTCCTCTCCTCTCCTCTCTAAGCCTATTCTTCCATTATTATTAGCAGCAGGCATGATAGCCATCTTTAGAAGAAACCCCCTCTCTGCAAGGATGGGGTTTTACTGAGATTTCAAGGAGACAACCATATCAGATCACAGATTCCACATAGTCACAGTAGATAGGTAGGTAGGTAAGCAGATATCATATTAGACTAGGATATTAGATGTTGAAAATAGCAGTAGTTTACCTGTAGTTCTGAAGAAGTCAGTAGTTCTTGTGCTGGTGGCTTAGGCTATCACTGTCTTGCTTTTTTTTCCCTTCCAGGTATCATGAACTCATCACAAAATATGGGAAGTTGGAGCCTTTGGCAGACGTGGACCTGAGGCCCCAGAGCAGTGCGAAAGTGGAAGTCCATTTTAACGACCAGGTGGAAGAGATGAGCATTCGTCTGGACCAAACAGTTGCAGAACTAAAGAAACAATTAAAAACTCTGGTACAGTTACCCACGAGCAGCATGCTTCTCTACTATTTTGACCATGAAGCGCCCTTTGGCCCAGAGGAAATGAAGTACAGCTCTCGAGCCTTGCATTCTTTTGGCATTAGGGATGGAGACAAAATTTTTGTGGAATCCAAGACAAAATAACCTCCGCCAGCCTTGTGAGAACACACACGTTAGGACTTGCAGGGCATTTGTTCCATGAGGTTTTCTTCAGGAGGGAGAAGGTTCTTTTGTTTAGTTATGTTTTGTTTAGGTTTTGGGGGTTTTGTATATTTCCCTCTAAAATGGGTTAGGGGGCTGCTTTTGGCATTTTATACCGCCAATTCCTTCGGCTCTGCCACCAGAATTGGCTACATCCCCAGTCCCTGTGCCCACCCTCATGAGAGATGCCTGGGCAGCGCCGACTTCTAGCTGTGTTCACGGGGATCTGTCTGCCACTTGGTCGTCATGACCACTTAGGTACACTTGTGACGCTGGTATGAGCAGTGCATCCCCCCAGGAGGGCATCTTGCACTTAAATCAGGAGACAAGGAGCCTTTCCAGGAAGGGCCGGCGTGTCTCTCTCAGTTCCTCCATTTTCCCCTCCCTCTCTCCTTTCCTTCTTGAGTTCAGTTTTTCCTTTTGACTTGTCTCTGCACGTTTGCCCAATAGTTTTATTCTGTCCATACCTAACTTCTCATTTCTCAACTTGGTTAAGTTTTTTCCTTCATTTCTCTATTTTGAAATAATTTCACATGTTTCAAGCATTTCTCAACCTGATTCTGATCTCAGGTACTCAGTTGGAACCTTTAGTTCTGTTAGGGTCTGGAAGAAGAGTCCATGAGGGAACACCAGCTGCTGAAAGTGCAGTCACGAGCAGTCTGAGCTCTGTGTATGCGACTGTCCCGGTCTTAATGTTCCTCCCCCAGTAGATCACCCCTTACTGACACGAAATAGATCAAATCCCAGAGTTCTTTGCTGTTTGCTTTTTGAATGTATTTTTTTCATATCTATCTTTTTCATTACTTTATTGGGAATGGAGGACTGACTTTATGAAGAATTCAATAGTGCAGTTGATATACATGCCAGGAGACCTAAGAGTTACCTAATAAACTCTTGGTAGTATGTGTGAGGGAATCAACGTAGAGGGGATATGGGAGAAAGTGTATCGTGACTTTCCTGCCTGGCATCATTTGAAGTCTTTGCGCTTGCACTTTGCATTAGAAGAAGTGGGATATTTTCATCAAAGGAATCTTTGATTCCCAGTTCTTCCCTGGGATTTTGTGATACCATAATTAAACAATTCTTTTATGTTTCAACTTAGTTGCCCCTATAGGAGAACAGCTCTGACTAATCTCTGAGTAAAGTATAAGTGTCAAAACTTCAGATTTGCCTCCAAGTTATATTTTTGCACAGTCATATTTAAAGCACTTCTCTTTAAAAAGTAGTCCTTACCTGCTCTGACATCTTTTGGTTTGTTCTTCTGTTCCTTTGTTAATCAGTGTAGTCTCTTTCTTTGATACATGTTTTTCTGGATCCACCGCGTTTATCAATGGGAGACTTGAGTGGGACTTAGTGCCACTGGGGCAGAAAAATGTGCACATGAAGTATTTTTCAAAGAATGTAATTGTTATCTGATTGCATTTGACCTTTGACCTTTGTTACATGATTCCATCGCTTCTACAAACTATTAGATTCTCACGAAATTTTTAGATGACTCTTGTAAAACCCTTCTCAGATACAAAGTTGTGTTTATTATTGCTACTTTTTCAGTCATCCTAGGCCACAATAGCAGATGTTTATTCTCTTAATGCACTTCAGGTTCAGTATCTGTAAAGCCTTTGACCCAGGCTTGCTGAGTCAAATCTACATTCACCGTAACGTTGAAGGTAGAAACCAAAGGGTTTAGGAAGATGAATGAGGCCAGCTTTCCTGCTGTTGCAAACTTTATCTTTCAAAATCATAAAAATGAACAATGGAGATCCAGGTGGGGTATAGACAAGAATAATTATTTTGCAGTCACATTTTCCTGACAGATTTTTGGAGGTGGGAAAAAGTGTGGCAACAGTGTCATGACGATTAAAACTGTGGGTGCTTTGTGTACGTGCGTGTGAATACAAATGAGTATGAGAGAGAAACAGTGTAATTGAGCCCGTCACTTTTGTCAGCCTGGGAAACAGATGAGCTCTTATTTTTAACGTTGTATGACCCACGACTGTCTCACAGCAAAAAGCAGAGCGAACACCTGTGTTATGCTTTAATCATCAGTGAAATAGTAACAATTAATAAGATATTTTATATATGACAAAGTTTTATGAAAATGCTTTTTTACTATTAGAGACTTGTTCCTTCTGCTATTACAGAACACAGTGCCCATCAGCTGCAGGCGTAATTCTCCAATTACACAGTTGCATGTCAAGGGAACTTCTCATTTAACTCAATGGCCGTGGGTGTTTGGGGGACATTGTAATTGATGGTTCTAATAATTGCTAAATGATTTTTGACTGAGACAAGATCTAATGCAATTATCAGTCTTTTAGAGTTACAGAACAGAAGTAAATGAGAAAAGCTGTTTGAGCATGTATACATGTAGACTTATTTGGGTAGCCTAGTAAAGATGCTGCTCTTGAAATAAAATTGGTGCTGTGTAGACACTTGTAACCAAAATTATTTTTATAACAGGCCAAAAAGAAGGAGAAGAGAGACCATGGATTTTTGAGTCAACAAGTTATGCATAATTGATTGTAGCTTATCTGTTTTAATGTTACCTTCATCCAGATTCAGCGAGAGCATATCATTGACATTTATGAAGCAAAATTCTGTCATAGCCAGTATTACAGATAATGTTGCTACAGACACAGTGTATAGAACATATCTTTTCTAAAATAGAAATTCTTTTCAGTTATGAAAAAGGAAAGGAGTAATAAAAGAAAACCAAGTCAAAACTGAGACGTCCTTTTCATGTGGGCATGGAGCTGCTGAAACCACAGTGGAAATAAATTTTTGAATTTGAATTGTTGAAATATTCCACATTGTGTTAAAAAAAAGTTCAGAGTCATGTATCTTTTTTTCTTATTGAAAGTTTCTATTGTTTCTGTAACCTATTGCCACAGTGACTGTAAATACCTAAGAAAGCAGATATTATGTAACCCTTGTTCCTTTAAGACCTTTTGGTGAAAATAAGCCCAAAACATGAGCTGTATGTAACAGAGCCAAATGTTATGATGCTATGTTTTAAAAGTTTGTTTCCTTAAAAAGAAAGGAAAGTTCAGTTATGTTTCAGCTATGTTGCTAAATCAGCAGTGTTATGAACAGGGGAGACTTGTTACACCAGTAACTTGTCACCATTTGAGGCATGCAGGTGACAGCTTTTAGGAGCCCATGTGTTGAGGGTGGCTTGCTTCATGGGAGGTGCTAGGCTCCAGGGCAAATAGAATACAGAATTAATAGATTGTTCTAAGCAATGTCCTTTCCATTGATGAATTTGACTTTTCCCCTCATTTCATGTTGGATTGCAAATGCAAAACAACTGCTTCCAAGAACACCCAGA
The DNA here is from genome assembly GCA_917880005.1 of Nanger dama. Taxonomy (NCBI): domain Eukaryota; kingdom Metazoa; phylum Chordata; class Mammalia; order Artiodactyla; family Bovidae; genus Nanger; species Nanger dama. Next base: position 31,979,004 of record CAKJTW010000014.1, read on the forward strand.
AGCTCTCTGTGATACCAGGTGTGTTGTGAACACTCTATTTTTCATAGGTGCTTCCTTCAAATATGTATCCACTGTAGTGATGGAGAGGGACTGGACTCTCTCAGGCTCTTTACTTGCCAGTTGTCTCCTGCAGTTAAAGGAAATATATATATTTTATTTTAGAATATAATTTAAACATGAAGGTCTATTCTTTGCACTTTTTATTAATATATATAGAGAGAGATAATCTTTAAAAAAATTAAAAATCCAAGTCCACTTTCTCTTTGTGTTTTGATTTTTGTTTCTGGAGTTGTGTCGTCAAAGTACCTATTTATTTTTATATATCAAAAAGTCGATGATAGTGTTCTGGTTGAGTCCTCTGGGGAACCGGGCCTAAGTTGGTAAGAATCTGATCAGCTTAAGAAATTTAGTTGGTCTGTTGTCAAAGTTAGAGATTAAAGCTGCAAAACAAAGAATTCATAGGAATTACTTTTTTGTTAGCAAAGTTTTATACTTCTAACATGCTCTTTTAAAAATAAAAACCCATCTTTGAAATATTTGGCATCCCCCTTTTTGAGTAAGAATCTCATTTAGATGAATTAAGCTTTTGTGACAGTGTTCCAAAGGACACTTCTTTCCTTTGAAAATAATTTTGTATAAGAATTAGAGTTTGGCCACTGAACCGTATCTGCTTATCAATAATTTCTCAGTGATCTGTTATGAATGAACCTTGTACCGAGAATTGAAGTCCAAGTACTATGTATACTTTGTTACTGTATTTAGAAGAAAGACAGTATCTATTAAATGTTTTCTCAATTCTTCAGAAATGCAGAAGTATCATGATCTGTTTAAGATCCTCAAATTTCAAGAAATTGTAGTTTTAACCTCTGAGCTAAGTTCTGTTTAGTATTTATTATGAGCTTCTCCGAGTTCTTACACAGGAGATACATGTCAAGACACCCATTACCCCACTGGACTGAACAGCACTGTACCTTCTAACAGTTGTTAGAATACATGTGAAACAAGAAGGTTAACCTTTGAAGTCCTGTTTGTCTTTCCAGTTCTTCTCTGGAAAAAAAGTTATCTGTGTTCTCCAACTTAGAATTTCAGGATTCAAATTTAGCCAGATAACCTTTAAAACCATAGGTCATGATAAATATTAACATAAGTCATTTCATCTAATGTTTTTAATGTAACTTGAGATTTAGGAATTGAGTTAATACATGAAGGGGATAACATACCATATCTCCTTAAAATATAATGAATTTCTGTATCCTTCAAAAATTTGAGAATAACCCTAAAAGTGTTTAGGGTTTTTTTAATTGGCCTATTGAAGTGTTCAAATATATGTATTTGCCTAGACCTATGAATATAATATACGTGAACATCTTATGCTTTTCTTCAATGTAGTTTAGACCCCTGAGCAATTTGCATTCGATTTTAAGGCACATATATCAAGAGAGGAGTAACAAACTCAATCCAAGAGTCTGCTGCTGCTGCTGCTAAGTCGCTTCAGTCGTGTCCAACTCTTTGCAACCCCATGGACTGCAGCCTACCAGGCTCCTCCATCCATGGGATTTTCCAGGCAAGAGTACTGGAGTGGGGTGCCATTGCCTTCTCCAAATCCAAGAGGAAGATGAGACAAAAGTAGAGAGAGTTCTTGGTTATGTCAATCAGTGCCAGGGATCCAGGCTTATACTTTTCATCCTCATATTTCTTCTAAACACTAACAATGAGCACTTATTATCAACCAGGGTCCAGCCTAGATGCTCTACCTATATTAAAGCCTTTTGGTGTTCATGACATCCCTATGGTTCAGCACTATTATTTATCTCCATCTTCTTACTCATAAGGCACAGAGAGGCTGAGTAATTTGCCAAAAGTTGCACCGTTGATAAATGACACCAGAGCCAGGATTCAGACCCCAGAAATTTGGCTGCAGTTGACAGCTGTGCTACAGCCCTTGCCGCTGAAGTCCTTCATAACCCTGCAACAACACACACACACCCCGTTATTGTTAATCTTTATGTTTCACTGAAACACTAAAATGAGATATCCCTCAGCATTCATTGACGAAATTTGAGTTGCTCTATATCAAAAATCACTGATGTGGCTGGTGGTTCTAAATCCAGATTGGAACTTGTCCTCACGCCCCTTCCAGAATTGTGACACTGTGATTGGTATGTTCCTATTGGCCTCTTTGCTCTTCTGGGAGGAACCACAGTGAACACTCGTCATGGGTGCTATTGACAAGGATAAATAAACCCACAATATGATGCTGGACACTGATAATTTGCTTTTCAAGCTGAGGACATTCTAGAGCCTTAAAACTTTGTTTCAGTGAACAACCCAAGGTGAAACAAGTCACTCAGTTTTGACTTTGACTTTTATTAAGGAGGCATCTGTGTTCAAAGCAACTTAAACTTGATGTTTATGGGTGTGGGGGGAGGGGGAGAAACAGTAATCTAGTGGAGTTTGTATCAAATGTTTTGTTAACGGTAAAGGAAGAGGCTATCACTGCTATTGTTCCTCTCTAAAAGACAAAGCCTTGTGAGGAATATAAATATTACAAAATAGAGGAGGCAGTTTATTATGATCTGTGAGATTTAAATATGCCCCAAAATTGCAACACAATTTCAGTTTACTGAGTCTTTCACAGACTCTTCATCCTTGAATGCTTCTTAAGTCACTATAAGTAACACAACTAAGGTGTTAAATAAATAAGAATGGGAATCAGAGGAGGCAGACATGAAGAATATAGGCTAAAGAGGAAAAAATTTTTCTGAACTACCTGATACATTGGAGAGCAGATGTAAGCTTTATTCCACTATTAGAGAATACGACTAGGACATCATGAATAGCTTTGCTTGTGTTAAAATTTTGTTTGGTGTATATTTCAATGTTTACAAAAATACATCTGTTAAAAGGTGTCATTTATATTTCATTTTTAAATAGAAAACATTCACGATTCAAAAGTCAAAACAAAGAAAGCATGCATTGGAAAATGCCAATCCAATCCCTGTTCTCCATCTTTTATTAGTTTCTTGTGTGTCTTTGCAGAGTTAACACAAATAATGGCAAATGAGAATGTATATTCTTATTGATCCCTTTTATCCAGCAAAGTTAGCATATACCATCGTGCATCTTGCCTTTTCTCACATAAAATCTACCTTAGAAATCTCTCTGTAACACCATATACAAAATGATCTTGTGCTTTGTTTATAGTTTATCATCAACCCACTCCAGTCTTCTTGCCTGAAAATCCCATGGACAGAGGAGCCTGGTGGGCTACAGTTCATGGAGTCAAAGAGTCGGAAAGGACAGAGTGACTGAGCATAGAACACATATAGTATTCTATTTTAGATGTGATTTATAATTTATTTGACCACATCTTATTTTTACAGTTTTTGGGTGTGCCATGTAGCATGCGGGACCTCAGTTCCCCAACCAGGGATCGAACCCTCACCCCTTGCTTTGGAAGCACTAAGTCTTAACCACTGGACCACTAGGGAAGTCCCTGATCAATACCTTATTGATAGACATTTCAGTCTTTCTTTACTCTCTCTCCCAATCTCCCTTCTTCCCTCTCTCTTTTCTATGTTTTTCAGTTTGCTGCAGTAAAAGCATACATTATTTTACATGTTGGAAATAAAACTGTAGGATACATTCCCAGAAGTGGGATTGCTAAATCAAAGGTCAGAAAGTGAAAAAGTGAAAGTCGCTCAGTCGTATCTGATTCTTTGCAACCACGTGGACTATAGAGTCCATGGAATTCTCCAAGCCAGGATACTGGAGTGGGTTGCCATTTGCTTCTCCAGGGGATCTTCCCGACCCAGGGATCAAACCTAGGTCTCTTGCATTGCAGTCAGACTCTTTAATAACTGAGCTATGAGGGAAACCCCCAGAGTAATTTTGGTGGATGTAGCCAAATTGTTCTCCACTAGAGTTACATAAAAGAACATTTTTTTCTTCTGATTTTATGACTTGTCACATCTTGCAAAGTCAAAGATTTTACTGATCTTGGGCTTGATAGTAATTCCTGGTTAGGGCAATCAAGATGGGATTCTTTCCAATTAGGCATGCAGATCTAGCCACTTGAATTCAACACATAAAGGGTTTGCATGAGCCATACAAATTGTCTGTCTTAGGAGCTATCTTTCCTTGGAATCTGCAATTGTTAAATCACTGGTGAGTGAGATTTCACTTCTACTGAAGAGAGTATATGTACTATTCATCCTTAACAATATACCAGCATTTGTTTCAGCCGAGTGCCCTTGAAAAGTGATAGACAAATAGCCCTAAAACCCTCTGTTTATTGTCTGCAGTAAGCTTTAATCAGAACTGCTTCTTTCCAACCAGTGAAATTCTTCTAAGAAGAACTACTTGGTGAATAGGGAATACAAAGTGTTTTCCCCGATCCCTTTTCAACTTTATTGCTAATGTGCTAGCAAGGATGTTAGAATAAGACTGGTTGTGGGTTTTTTTGTTGTTGTTGTTATGTTGGTCTACTTAGAATTAGCTGTTACAAACCCCTTGCCTAGAGATAAATTCTAAAGTTATTTTCAGAAAATATCTGAGTCCTTGTTTAAGTTTCAGAGCTGAACATCTTTTATTATTGAGATCTTAGATCTAGAAAGTCTTGCTAGTTAGCTAATAAACATTAATGTTATTCCATGTGATCTTCTAAGAGTCAATGCCTTTTTTCTCATAATTAAGAGTGCAGTGTCTAGACTAAGATCAGCACAAAAAGAAAAATGTTATTGTTTAGTCACTAAGTGGTGTCCGGCTGTTTTGCAACCCCGTAGACTGTAGCCCGCCAGGCTCCTCTGTCCAGGGGATTTCCCAGGCAAGAATACTAGAGTGAGTTGCATTTCCTTCTCCCGGGGATCTTCCTGACCCAGGGATCGAATACAAGTCTCCAGCTTGGCAGATGGATTATTTACTGCTGAGCCACCAGGGAAAACTTCCCACCAAAAAAGAAAATTACTTAGAGGTAAATAATATTAATTCTTTAAAAAGACAGGTTCTAGAGCATCTGTGCTACAATTTAAACTCCTAATGCTTCCAGCTTACTGTTACAAAATGATTACCATGATACTACTAAATATGAAAAATTTTAGAAATATGACATCAGATTTTTAAACGTTTTGCTCTTAAGATGGAAAAACTAACAGACTGCATGAGAACCAATTTTATGAACGTTAACCCAGGTGTATAAGAACAAAGATTCCAAGACAGTAAGAGAAACAAACATCGAGATGCAGTGCTCTTGAGAACTTTCCATTGTGAACATCTTTACTATTTAGGAGGTCGTCACGAGCATAATTGCTCATGAATCAGCTCCTCTGTTTCAAGGACTTTGCTGTGACTAACCACCATTTTCAGGGAGAACGTTAAGCATAACATTAGATGAAGAGACTTCCCTGCTGGTCCAGAGGTTAAGACTCTGCCTTGTAATGCGGGGGATGCAGGTTCAACCCCTGGTCAGGGAACTAAGATTGCCACATGCCAAGGAGCAACTAAGCCCACGTGCCACAACTAGGACCCGACCCAGCCAAATAAACGAATAACCTTAGATGTAATCCCTTTGTCAAGCTAGATCTAGGAGGCTGAACATTAATCAATCGATGGATAAGTGGTAGAAACAAATGCACTACAGAAATACATGGAATCTCCATGGCATATGGAGACTGCAGAATGATCAGTTGCAGAGAGCTGATATATTTATCCAAGACATCAGTGTCACAGATTCAGCTGTCTGGGAAGCAGATGCTAAGGTGCAAGGAGGAGTGCAGAGGGCTTTTTGGGGAATTACACCCATGAAGGAAAAGTGGGAAAGAAGGATGCGGCCACAGAGGGCATCACATTGTGCCATGGACCTGACGAGGTCTGCAAGCCCAATACGATGTTCTGGAGCAAAGATTGCCTATGAGTCTCACTCAGGTCCTTTATACCAAAGCTTTTCTCAGATGGAGGAACACAAGAACATAACCTGAGCTTGAGCACGGATGCAGACACCAGAGGAGCCAGCCATTGGAAGCTGTCCGCTAACCATACTCTGGCTTCAGAGCATCCTTTCCTGTAAGGTGGATCTGAGTGGTGCACATCTGTACAGAACACGGTCCCCCATGCCATGTGTAGATGCAGTGCTCCATCCACAATCAGGGCCAGCTCCTCCAGGGCTCTGGTGGACTTCTCTTCCTGAGGGCAACCTCAGAAGGGGAGATCAGAGGAGTGAACTATGGCCCCTGCAGGTGGTTTCAGGCCCATGACCGGAACCCATCATCTCCCTCTTCCACCATCCATTCTATCACCTCTGCAGGTCTCAGTGGGTTCCCTTGTGGTTTCTCCCAAACTCTAATTCCTGAGGAGTCTGAATCCCTGGTAACCATATGCTGCTCATGCTTAGGTTGCTGTGCTTGTCCATCACAGGCACAAGCAGCTAGGGGAGTATCAAGAGCTGCCATAATGTATCACCTGAGTTCCACACACCTTACCCCTTGGACCTGTCACTCAACAGCAGCCCCACCTCCTCCTGATCAGGGATTCCTGATGGGATGGTGGCTCATCTCTCCTGCTAGTCTCTGTCACAGGGAACCTGGAGTACCCAGATGGCATCACAGCCACAGCTTGCGGTTCAGTAGGACTCTTGTTCTGTCTTCTGGTAAGAGTATGCCCTCTTGGGAACCAGGATGTCAAACTCCGCGCAACCTAGAGATGAGGTGTTGGGAGCCAATAATCCTTGGGAGTGATCACAGGTGGGACTACTCCTGCTTCCGCACCTTGGTACCTGGACCCATGGATTCCTCCTCTTGGGGCGCTGCTCCAACCTATGGCTCCTGCTATAATTTTGGGCGCACACTGTCACATCCCTTTTCTCATAAAGTAGGTTCTCTAGTCAGATGCTATTTTACCTGGAATTCTATGCCTGTGGACATCCAACCCGTTCATTCTTCTGAGACTTTTAATTCCTTCTTCTGCCATCTGTCCCAGTAATTTGGGCATTTCAACCTCTCTCTCTCTCTCTCTCTCTCTCTCTCTTTTATATATATATATATATATATATATATATATATGTGTGTGTGTGTGTGTGTGTGTGTGTGTGTGTGTGTATGTGTAATAAATATATGGATGAGTGGATGTATATGAATTCTTGTTGCTCAGTCATGTCTGACTCTTTGGGATTCCATGGACACTAGACCACCAGGCTCCTCTGTCCATGGAATTTTCCAGGCAAAAATATTGGAATGGGTAGCCATTCCCTTCTAGAGAGGATGTTCCTGACCCAGGATTGAACCTGGGTCTCCCACACTGCAGGCAGATTCTTTATCATCTGAGCCACCAGGAAAGCCCAGTTATTTATATATAAAATCCTAATACACAAAATTGTATACACAAGTACAAGGTTTTCCCAATTAGACCCTGATTTCGGCATAATAGAGGGCCTCAGTTGAAGACTTGATACTGTCTGTCACCTCAAGTAGGTTCTCTCGAGCAAAAATTGCCCATTAGAGGAGTCTTGCTTTGGGTGCAAAGTGACAAGGCTGTCGTCCTACCATGTGGTCCAGTCACTGGCAGGGTCTTCCGTGGCTCCAGCAGTGAGGCTGAGGCTGAAGAGCTCACAGCTCGAGGCTTGCAGCCTGCCACACTTCTCACTGCATCATTTCAAACTAGCTCAATTCTATTTCTTTCATAAAAGGTGTAAGAAACTTAAGAAATGAAACAAAAACAGTCAGCATATAACAAACAGCTGACTCTGTTTTTAGGGAATTAGATGTTTTGTTTTGTGTTTTGTTTGAGCTGTCTTTTCTCCTGCCTAAAAACAGCATCCATCTATGCCTTCTTTGTAAAAAACAAAGTGTCTTGGGTTACTGGCTCCAAGCCACGCCCACACCACCTTAGGTCTAAATCTTTCTTGTTGAATCTTGGCTCACTTTACTCCTTCAACAAAATAAGTCCCCCTGCTGACACGGCATAAAAAGAGATTTTTGTCATTTTTTTCCCCTTTCTGTGACCACTGAGTGTACACTTGAAATACACACTCAGACTGGCTCCTCAGCCCAACCAGTGATATATCAGCCCCGTCTGCTCTCAGGCACCTGACTTGCTCACACCCAGAGCCAGCCATTCTGAGCCATGCACGCTGCCATCTTGCGTATCTGGTTAAACCCAGGAGCGGTCCTGCCTCAAGAAGGACGAAGCATTTAATATGGATCAAAAGGCTAAACACAAATGCCCCTGAGTGCACGAAGAGAGAAGACAAAAACAGTTATGCCACTAGGAGTTGCTAAAGTAGAACCAACTATTTTGCTTCATGACATTTAGTTGACCACAGGACTAACACCTTAATAAAGACTGGGCAAGGAAAATGCTTTTCAAGGTGAGTCTTGGATTTGAGTTAATTTTACTGGGAACAGACACCCCCAAAGTCAGACTTTCTGTTATATAAATATGTGCCTTTTGGAGTAAAGATAGTTATTTGACACATCTGAAAGTAAATATATATGGAGGGTAGGGTAAAAACCCTACTGAATTACCATAAGATAGTGGAAAAAATATATATTGACTAATTTAGACTGAAAAATCAGTTTCCCAAACCTCTTGTCCGTTTTAGGACAACGTACTGAAAACTGGAGTTATGTCTTTTGACACAGTTGGCATTTAAATGTCTGGTCAGAGATAAATTTGGAGCAATGTTAAATTCCTATTAATTTACAGAGAGCTTTTCCCTGCTACATTCAAATGATTTCCTTTATTTAAAACAAGTCTCACTTTAACAATTTTGGATAATAAACTTCGTTTCTGCCTTAGCCAATGTTTCTCATTCTGCATCGACAGAACTGGAAACGGTTTTAGCCTTGTTCATGATGTTTAAATACCTAGAGCAAAATTTCATCAGGAGGGGTTCTATCTCCCCAACACCTTCCGAGGACCCTCACTGGGCATCTCTGGAGGTTTTCAGAGCCTTTGATTTTTCGTTTGTGAAAGATCATGCCTCACGCTGCTTAACTATTCCCTGGCCTAATCCTCTGCCCTGGGGTGAATCAGAGAGAAAGTGGCAGGAATAAAACCTAGAAAATTTTGAGAGCATTTCTTTAAATACTTCATGCATACCTGTGAAAACACAGAGTAGAGTCTATCAGTGGCAACTGTTCAAAACCAGAGAGACAAAAAAAAGCCTTTAGTAGCAAACCAGCTTCAATTAAATGTTGGAGGCAGCAGCTTTGTTTGGAGTTTTAAAATCATGCTGGTGGATGCTAATTCTGTAACATTATACAGTTCCCTTTTTTGGTTACAAAGGTAGAAGAGGGGGTTCTTTTGTGTTTTCAGTGCAAAGTGATTCTGATCAGAAAGGACCAAGGTTTCAGCTCCAAGTAACTGACATTTCCATCTGAATCTGCTTTTTTTTTAAGGGGTGGGAGTGGGGAGGGGGAAGAAAAAGGTCTAGTTTTTCAGGAAAAGAACCTCTCTACGCAATCCTGAAACTGATCTTTAGATTTACTTTTCCTTAATCAATAGGAAAAAACCTTGATTGCAACACAACACTTATCTGACTCTAGCACAGGACTAACTGAATTTTTGGTTTTAAGAGTAGGGGATTCAGACATCATTTCAGGAATCAGAAATAATTGGCAGCAAGTAGGGGAGAACTGACATAAATTCTTGTTTTACCTAATTTTTTCCGGGTTTACCAAGATTTGGCTTAATATTTCCGACTCAATTCCTCCAGTCCCCGCCGAACAGGTTAGTGACATTTTTCATAAATACAAATATTTAAATGAATCCTCCTTCCTGCTCTCTGAACTCTTTCCCTAAGGACTTCAGTCTTAAACCTGCCTGACATCTCCTTCTGCTAAAAACTGTGTGTGATCTCTGCTGAAGTCTTAGTCACGTTTTCAGCAAAACTGACGAATATTTATGGTGTGCTTGAGATTTCAATGTGTGTGCTTGACAGCTCAAGATTTACAATAAAACTCACAGAGGAGGTTCACTGATTTTTCCTTGGAAGTTTGGCTGATGAATTGTGATAGCTTCCAATAATAAGGGAAGGCTTTTTATTTTTAAGAATGCTGCCGGGAGCAAGTTTCAGGGTTTCCTCTGCACTCGCTTCGGTTCCAGGTGTATGTATAACTGGGAACTTGCATGTTAGCTCTACAGAGTGGCACAGACTGTCCAAGGGTAAAGCCACGGGTTCAACGGATTGTAACTAAAATGAAAACAGGTTCACTTGTGTGATGTTCTTTCTCTAACTAATTTGCTACGGCTAATGACTTGCTTTTGTACTGGATTCTATTTTTATCGTAATTTCAAAGAGCCGTCCCGACATGATTCTTTTTTGTTATGCGTCTATTATTTATTTCACATTTGGATGGTCAGTGGACAGAGTCTTATATTGCCTGTGACTCTGGTCAGCACTTCAAAATGATGGACTGGCTCCATACTTTAGAGAAGGGGATGCATGTACACGCTTAGCTGTGTCCAATTCTTTGCAACCCCATGGACTGTAGCTCTCCAGGCGCCTCTGTCCATGAAAATTTCCAGGCAAGAATACTGGAGTGGGTTGCCATTTTCTCCTCCAGGGGATCTTCCCAACCCAGGGGTTGAACCCGAGTCTGCGGCGTCTCTTGCATTGGCAGGTGGGTCCTTTACCACTGAGCCACCCTCAGAGGAGGGGACAGCAAACTCTAAATCCTCCTACCTGTAGGACCACCTGTACTTTAACTGACTTTTATTGGATCTTGAATGAAAGCTGTTGTGAAAATTAGATAGCCTGGTCTCACAGAGGATAGTGTCTGTTCTAGAGACACACCAGGCATCTTTAGAGTGAGCTGCTGGTTTTTAGGGCTCTAGTAGCTGGAGCAGAGATGCCTTTCCTTACTGGTTGTTTCCTCATTGATTCTATATAATTTCCTGACAATTTAAGTGATTCATTACACTTCCAAACTGCTTCTCATGGGGGAATCTCATTTGTCCACAAAGTATTGAACTGAAGAGGCCCCACCAGCATCCAGGGCACTTCAGCCTGACTCAGAACTGTTGCTGCTGTGATGTGAATGCTCTATGACGGTTGTGATGTGTCTTGGGATTTGCCACCAAATGCACCTGGTGTTCTGTTTACTCTGGCAAGCTGGGGATTTTTTTTCTTTTTCTTTTTAAAATTCCAGGATGAATTATTCATCATTACTTAGAATTTGGGTCTCTTTCATCTTCGCACTTGTATGGCACCAAGGTGAGTACTACAAAATTCCATAAAGCTCGTGATTAGCACTCTCTTGAATTTATAAAGAGACGCTTTTGTTGGAGCCATAATTGTCAGGGCAGGTGTACATGTGTCTACTGTTATAACAAGAAAAATGTAAATTAAATTCTGTTGTCAACGGCAAAATATATTAACTTTGAATGATGTTCACTTACATCCCTACTTTTTCTTATTTTACTTGGAACACAGTTTGCTTATACCAGGTTGCCCCATGTAAATGGAGTTGGTCTTTAAGATAATGCAAATTATTTACATTAAAAGTATACAGGGTTGGTGCATGTGCACCCTGTCCCTGATGACTGATTCCAAGGAAGGCATTGAACTGGTGGCACTTAAAAAAAATACACTTATTTAAGCCAAAATCAGAAAAGTTCAATAACATTAATGTCAGTGACTTGAGTCTCAGTGACCATTTACAATGGCCAAAAATCTAAAACTGCAAGTGAAATAAGAAAATTATTCCCCTCCGTGATTTCTCTTTTTTTTTCTCTGTGTAGCATTGCCTGGAGTAGGTAAAAGATTGCATGGATTTCTTTCTACAGTTTTAGAATTTTAAACAAGAAACATAGGAAAGTTTATATTGATTTGAAACATTCCTGACTAAAATTCTAGAGCATCTGTCTTGGTTTTGTTTGTTTAGTTGAACGGACACATGACCACAAGTCTGAGGGAACAGGTGTATGAGGGCGTGTGGAGCCCTACCATTTTTCTAGGGCTGGATAAACTTAAGCAGCTATATCGGGCAGGCCATGGTGTGAAACCCCACAATAATGAGTCCCTCTGCCCCTCACCTACTGCTACACTAAGAAAGTATGTCTTATTTGTTGGGGGAAAAAAACTCCTGGAAACATAGTAATGTTTACTGTAAATTCCCTGCTTAAGATCAGCACGAATAAGGAGTTTTCTTTTATTAACTCTGATGCTATCAATAAACCATGCTGTTAACAAGTCATATTTTTATAATGATAATGACTTTAAAGTGGAAATTACTGTAGTTTAAAACTACTCTCTTTTATCTTTTATTAAACATCTTTTTTTTTCATTCAACAAGTATTTGCTATGTACTTGCAATATTAGATATCCTGAATCTTTGTATTCTTATATTGAAAATTTTTAATTGTCCATTCTTTTCCTGTCCAAAATCAGGAACTAGATAGGATCACTCATGAAGAAAGGACTCTCGCAAATTTGCATTGCCTTTGGAGCAGAGAGAGAAGTTAGAGACAGTCTCTCTGACTGTAGTTTTCTGTCTCCTCCAAGAGGGGTGAGGAGTTTCCATTTCCTTGGCAGCTCGGCCAGTGCTGCCCTGAATACAAATTACTCTTTCCATTCAAATGATTGCAATTCAGTGTGAATCAGGCCCTTATTTACACTTGGGCGTCACTCCTAAAAAGTACCCCATGAAGGATAAATCCATAGCAAGATTTGATTTATTATTATTGTTAATTTGAGAAAGCTCATTACCCTTCAAATTTAATAAGCACCTATATAGAATACTATGATAAGGATCACAAAGAAATTTTTAAAAAATTCCTCCCTTCTGGGAATTTGGAGTTCGTTACGTCTATGTAATTATGACTGTTAGAAAAGAATCCTTTCTTGTCTACTGATTGTGACACTCAATAAAGCATGTGGGCTGAGAGCTCCTGTGATGAAATTAATTACAACACCTCTGAAAGCTCCTTCTTCGGCTAGCTTTGCAGCGACTTCTGCAGGCTGGCTTGTTCACTAAAGACCAGACTCCTTTTCCCGCTTTCCTCTCACATTCATCCTTGGCAACAGAGGAGCTCTTCCTCCAGGCAGACCTCCTGGAATTCCCTTCTTCAGGAGGAGAGAAGCTGGTGCCTGGCCCTGATGAGTGGCTTTCTGGCCACTCTGTTTCTCTCTTCCATGAACTGCTATCTGCTCACGAAAAGACTCCCAGAGGAGCAGGGCAACCGTTGGCCAATTGGTCTTTAGCCTATTGACTCTATCAACACAGAGCAGAGACTTTTCCAAGGAGGGCCCCCCTCCACCCAACCTGAGGATGGGGTGTCAGCCTCTGGATTGTGGCAATCAAGTACCTCATGAACTGTCAGCAGAAGCCCCCAAATGGATGCACTGCTGTCCCTGGAAACGAACACACAGTTTTAGAACATGGAAGGAAAGATGATGTCCTATTGCTCTATTTTCATCCAGGCAGAGAAAAAGTATTAGTGGAATGTAATTAATTAGTGTAATGTAATCCCAAATGTAGATTGGTTCACACAAGCCATTGGGCCTGATCATTGGTAATGAAGACCCTAGAGAAGCTGTCTAATTTCTATGAACTGGGCCACCTTTTGCAAGAGTTTGGATGAGAAACTTGAGAAATAAGCCAAGTTGCCAGGAGAGGTGTTGACAGGGTTGCAGGAGGTGAGGTGTATGTGTCTATGTGATGACTCTCACCTTTGACCAGGGTGATAAGTCAGAACCCCAGCCTCCTCTCCAAAGAACTCACAGAAGCCCAACCTCCTGTGCCCCAGAGTATCCTGTGTCTGGCTTTGTAAACAGGAGCCAGGCAGGGAGCCTTCTCACGGGGCTGGAGCTCAATCGAGGTCATTCACGGGCCACTTACTACAAACCCTCTCCTCCCACCCTTGTCCCAGATCCAACTATCGTCTGTTTCCTCTGGGATCTGCTATCTTCTCCTATTGTGCAGTGGGAAGAAGGCAACTCCTTTCAGGAAAAGCCTTGATAGTAGAATTCTTGAGCTAGGAGAGAATTTCAGAGCCACAAGCCACATTCTCTGTACGCTGCCTTCTGATCAAGGATCAAGCCGGCTAAGCCCCGTCAGACCCAAAGGCCCCTCTCAGTGCTCTGAGCGCTCCAGGCAGGGTCAATTTCACAACCTTCCAGCCAATGATAACCATTGCTGTCTCCTAAAAGTATGAGAATATAGAATGAAGCAGGAAGTGATTTCTCTTAAGGAGAAACATCATCACTTCCATGCTCCTCTTCCGGAGGGAGAAGATCACGCACTGTGTCCAGCTGAGGTTTAGGATAAATAAAAACCCACCTGATGTCTGTGCCATTTGTAACTTACTAGAAGAAGCTGGCTCTAGTGGGTGGGAAGGAAGCAGCTTGCCTAATGGAGGGAGGATCTGCTGTCTGTCTACCTAACCACCCTCTCTCTTGACAGTTCAGCCCAGGGAACTCATGTATCCATTTTGGCAGAATGACACCAAAACCCCTAAAGTGGACGATGGAAGCTCGTCTGAGATTAAGCTAGCCATTCCCATCTTCTTCTTCGGTGTTCCTTACCGAACTGTCTATGTAAGTGAGAAACAACTTAGCTGTTCCTCTATGGCGCTCCCCCAACCCTTGTTTGTCATTAAGGAAAAGTATTTTAAATACCTTTTTCCAGGGCTCTGGGAATGGAGGATTTATTGGCAGCCCGGATGACGAGTTCTGAGATTTCATGAGCTGATAGGTTTTATGATTAAGGAAGTCAAAGGTATATTTAATGGCTAATGTTCATAGTAGAGGAGTATACAGGGCAATAAATTGCTTTTGTGGGTGATTAAACATCGAAGAGAAGCAGAGGCCCCAATGCCAGGAACATTATTTCTGCCACTAGACAAGATAAAAGATACAGTGAACCACCAATAGGAATAATCTCATTTTTCTTTCCCTTCTGGGGGTGTGAAGAGTTTAGGCATCTGCTCTTCTTAGACTTCCTACCAACTTGGAGCAGAGTCAGAGAAGAGAAGAGGGGTAATCAACTATTATTTACACGTTGTTTGCAGAATCAGCCACCCTCGAAGGGTCTGAAATCTGCCATAGGGTCTCACTGAAAAAAGCTGCATAAAGAAACGGTATCATTTGCTGTCAGAGCTCTCCTGGGCCTGTGTTCTCAGGTTATTTTTTATTTTTTACCATTGGAATTGCTGCTAGTGAGACTACTGCGTGTTGACGAAAACTTTCAGAGCAATCAAACCTGTCTTTATCTTTGGCCTTAAAGAATTAAATGAAGAAAATGAAAATTATATTACATTCTAGTTTTTCCTATGTTCTGCCCCGGAAGAAGAAATCAAACTCTGAACACCTCTATCTCTGGTCATCTCTGTGTCTGGACCTCTGTCTTCTCTGCTTTTTATTGATAGCTCAGGGCTGAGTCTCACCATTTCTTCTTCCATTACATCACCCATGGTGCTTGAACTTGCAGCTCTAGCGCCACCTGGCACTTGCTAGAAATTGTCACTTATCAGGCCCCACCCCAGTTCAGTTCAATTCAGTTCAGTCGCTCAGTTGTGTCCGATTCTTTGCGACCCCATGAATCACAGCACGCCAGGCCTCCCTGTTCATTACCATCTCTCAGAGTTCACTCAGACTCCACGTCCATTGAGTCCGTGATGCCATACAGCCATCTCATCCTCGGTCGTCCCCTTCTCCTCCTGCCCCCAATCCCTCCCAGCATCAGAGTCTTTTCCAATGAGTCAACTCTTCACATGAGGTGGCCAAAGTACTGAAGTTTCAGCTTTAGCATCATTCCTTCCAAAGAAATCCCAGGGCTGATTTCCTTCAGAATGGACGGGTTGGATCTCCTTTGCAGTCCAAGGGACTCTCAAGAGTCTTCTCCAACACCACAGTTCAAAAGCATCAATTCTTTGGCGCTCAGCCTTCTTCACAGTCCAACTCTCACATCCATACATGACCACAGGAAAGATCATAGCCTTGACCAGACGGACCTTAGTCAGCAAAGTAATGTCTCTGCTTTTGAATATGCTATCTAGGTTGGTCATAACTTTTCTTCCAAGGAGTAAGCGTCTTTTAATTTCATGGCTGCAGTCACCATCTGCAGTGATTTTGGAGCCCCCAAAATAAAGTCTGACACTGTTTCCATTGTTTCCCCATCTATTTCCCATGAAGTGATGGGACCGGATGCCATGATCTTCATTTTCTGAATGTTGAGCTTTAAGCCAACTTCTTCACTCTCCTCTTTCACTTTCATCAAGAGGCTTTTTAGTTCCTCTTCACTTTCTGCCATAAGAGTGGTGTCATCTGCATATCTGAGGTTATTGATATTTCTCCCGGAAATCTTGATTCCAGCTTGTGCTTCTTCCAGCCCAGCGTTTCTCATGATGTACTCTGCATAGAAGTTAAATAAGCAGGGTAACAATATACAGCCTTGACGTACTCCTTTTCCTATTTGGAACCAGTCTGTTGTTCCATGTCCAGTTCTAACTGTCGCTTCCTGACCTGCATACAGATTTCTCAAGAGGCAGGTCTGGAATCTGGGAGGTGGGCAGCAATCTGTGTTTTAATTAGCCCTCCAGGGGATTCTGATGCCCACAAAAGTTTGAGAACCACTTAACTATAGAAGATAATCAAAACACATCTGAGTCATCATAAACTTCCTCTGCTAGTTTGTGTGTTTTAATTACACCATTATTTCCTAGAAAACACATTGCTCTGGCATCTTGAAATGCCCTTTATGCTCTACTTACAGTATAGCCTCCTTGGTCTGTAACAGGTGATGGTAAGTTCCTGAATATATTGATCTGATTTTGGAGATGAGAGTATTCTCAGAGCTTCCATTCTGGAAGCCTTGGTCTCCTAGACCACTAGCCAAAACACATGTATTTAGCTGAGTTCCTCTTTCTCCTTCACTGTATTGGGTGACATGGATTCTGAAAAATTCTTGCTTTTGCAGAAGGAGGGTCCTTAATTTGGGGCAGACTTATTTGAGGGCAAATTGTTCCCTGAGTTTCCAGAGTCATATAGTCTTGCTCAAGATTCTGGGTTGTTCGCTGACTTGCAGACAGTAGAGTCTCAATGTCTTTGTAGTTAGGTCTCCAGCTTCCTTTTCAAACCACACACCCTCGCTTCCAAAACAGGGTGACATACCCGTGGCTCAGATACTGATAACTAACCTATGGGTCACCATTAATGTCCATTAATATTTCTAATTAATATGAACCTAACAATAGAATATTTCTGTATTGAGGAATTGGAAGGATTCCCATCACTGACATTCCTGCTGTTGAAACTGTACAAGCCCTAGAGTTAAATAAGCTTCCTGGGCCAACTTATTGAGCTACAGACACAGACAGAGGCAAATTTTTACAGATCCTGTTTATGAGTATGCATATTGGCTTGTTACTTGCATAAGGTTGAATAATTTAGTAAGCTTACAAGCCATTTACAAATCATGGAAAAATCATTGTAAGATAAATCATTTACATATTCAATGTAAAGCTTTCATGTCTCCATTTTGTGCAGAGATTACACAAAGAAGTCCCCAGACTACAAGAGCTATAATGGAATTGGGCTCATCTGTAGATTATTACCTTGTCCCTTTTCTGGGTACAGAGTGGTTGTGACATCAATAGAAATCCTTTAAATGTCTCAGAGTGGGATGTGGTTCATCTGAGATCTGAGTTTGATGATGGAGTATTTGATCTATTTTTTACTGACACTCCTCTCTCGTCATATAATAGGAATCAAGGTCTAATACAGAGTTCCTTAATTTTTAAATTTAACTTTTTGCTTCCACATTGGTTTTTTTCTGTCTATTTTGCATCTGTAACTCTAGACCTTCTTTATTGTCCACATAAGCCACTGCCCAACTCAACACACACACACACACACATAATCCAGTAGTGTTTGATAAGTGCAAACAAAGACAGGATAGGGAACATGGAAATGAGGCTGATTATTTAAGAAATGAAGCTGACTACAAATTGAAAGTGAAAGGAAACTGATGAGTTTGTCTAGAAGCAAACGAACCTCCTAGCTGAGCAATGGGAGCTGCTGTCTGGAGGTTCTAATTCAGTGGTTTAAAAGTTGTTTCCATTCATATGATTAGGTGAACGTCTGTTTTGGTTTATGACTCTGAAATTGTCAGTCTCAGATCCACTGTGCAAAACCTCTCCTCTCTTTGTAGGTCAATAACAACGGAGTTGTTTCCTTCAATGTGCTCGTGAGCCAGTTTACACCTGAGTCTTTTCCCCTGACGGATGGGAGGGCCTTCATTGCTCCGTTTTGGGCAGATGTGCACAATGGGATTCGAGGCGAGATCTATTACAGAGAGACCATGGACCCTGTCATCTTGAAAAGAGCCACCAAGGACATCAGGAAGTACTTCAAAGACATGGCAACCTTCTCTGCCACTTGGGTTTTCATTGTGACCTGGGAGGAAGTCACATTTTATGGAGGGAGCAGCACCACACCTGTAATCATTCATATTTTCCATTTTCCACCTCATATCCTGACATCTAATTCTTATCCATCTTCACTACTCTGAAGGAGCCTAATTGTTAGAGCTGAAGAATGTCGGTTTCCTTGAGTTAACTGAGGAGTCTTGCCAACTCACTTTTTAGGAAACAGAGGGAGCTATCACACCTAACCAGTCTGGTCAGCTGTAATAATATTTCAGAAGCTGAGTCATCTCTGTCACGAATCATCACAAATGTCTAGAAAGAAGCCCTCCTCACTATTCTTGCAGTGTGTAGCATTTCTGTTTTGCAGGAGAGTGATTGAGCCACTGAGACCCCTGATGATTAGGGGAACAATCAGGAAACCAAAGGTCCCTTTCTCTTACCAGAGGCACGAAAGCCTCTCTCCATCAGCTAATTCTTTTTTACCTTTTTTTCACAAAACCTGACAGGGAAAGGAAAATGGGGTACCAGTTTTGGGCCAAATGATCTGGCTCTTTCTATTATGTTATGACCTTTTTAAAAAAAAATTGTGACCGGGGCTAGAATTATTCATCTTTGATGCTAATTGGAGTGGGCAGTTAAAGTGTTTTCATGAATAAAGTTTCAACATCTGCTCAGAAATCCCAAATGAGCAATCAAATAAAAGTCAAATAAGAAAGATGATCACTGGCATTATTATAGAGATAATCAACTTTCTATATAAAAGGACAGAACAGAGTTTTCAGGAAAGCTTGCCATTTGTTTGGGTGACTTTGGCAATGGAGATCTTTGAAGTAGCAGATGGGTCTTCGATGTATAATTTCCAGTAAGCAAAGACACTCAAAAATCTGCCCTTCGCTTTCTTAGGATTGTTTCCAGTTCCATCTGTTTTCCCATTTCCTTGGCAATGAGTCAGTTGTTTAAGGGTGGAAAAGAAACTACTGAGCTGGGGGGGAGAGAGAGAGAGAGAGAGAGAGAGGTGAAAAAGCGTTGTGTCTGCAGTTTGCAGCTGCCAGGTAGTAAGCGCCCTGTCTCTTTGCACCTCCTGACCAGAGCATCGAGACACACTGTATCACTAAGATGTCCTGGACCACAGAAAGAAACAAGTTTAAACAAGGGATGCACTGGCTAGAAATAACCTCTAAAGAAGCATATGTTTCCCTCTGTCATGTTATGGATTGCTAACAACTCCTTGGGTGATGTTTTATGTCCTCAAGTCTCACACCTTACAGTGTTAGAATGCAGGATGCCAGCGATCAATAAATTTCAGTGTCAGTGGGAGAAAAAAAAGAGAAAAAAAATGCCTATCAAATGCTGACCACCTTAAAAAAAAAAAAAACACCTTCCATTGGCAGTAAAAATGGCAAGATAATTTAGATGCTTTCTGGTTTGTACTTTGGAGTAAATTTCTAGACTAGGTGAGGACTCTTTCCATGAGGATGAATGAGGTAACATCTAAGTGCTTTGAGCTCCTGGGAGAGAAAGATGATAAAAATCCTCCAGAGCTGCAGGAGTGTCTATCCATCCTTGTCTTTGAAATCTGCCCCCTCTCCTGTATACCCTTATCCCAGGCCTCTGCTTCTTTAGAATAACACATATCACAGGCCAATTGATCTTTTAAAGTCCAATAGAAAGTCAAGAGGATGGGAACCTGTTTACTTTAAGGAAGGAAAACTAATATTTATTGAGGCTGACCATGAACCCTGAGCTGTATTAGGCTATGTCTGCAAATCATTTAGCCCTGTCTCTGCAAATCATTGACCCGTGGAAGCTCGCCTTCCACTTTAAAGGTGAGGGAACAGGCCCAGAGAGGTTAAGTAACTTCCCCAAGGGTCAAGAAAGGGACTTGAACCTTACACGAGGCAGAGCAGGATGCCAACCAAGTCTGCTATCTCTGAATCCTAACCTCTTTCCTCTGTTGCGCCCGCTATGTAGCATTAAAAGTCCTCTGAAGTATCATAGGGCTTCCCTGGTGACTCAGTGGTAAAGCATCTGCCTGCCAATGCAGGAGATGCAGGTTCAATCCCTAGGTCCGGCAGATCCCCTGGAGGAGGAAATGTCAACCCACTCTAGCATTCTTGGCTGGAAAATCCCATGGGCAAAGGAGCCTGGCGGGCTATAGTCCATGGGGTGACAAAGAGTCGGACACGACTGAAGCGACTTAGCACGAGCATGAAATAGCACAAAAGGGCTTTTCAAGAATTGGAAACATGGCTTTACAAAAACAAATCCAGAGGAGTCTTAAACTCAGGTTGAAGAATTACCTATGTGTATATTGGGAGGAAGAGTATGTGAGAGTGAGAAGTTGCCTAAGGGTGAGCCAGCTTCTGGAATGTTCTTAAGGATGATTAGTTGGTTATGAGCTGACTTCTGGAGTCAGACATGCGTTGCTTTCAAGACCTGCTTGGATCAAAGATATTTCCAAATTCATTTCAGAAGGAATTCACATCCTGAAGGAGCATCCTGGTCTGAAGGAGGGTTTAGCCTTGGTCCTTGCATGACCTTGATTTTATGCCTGTCTCTTGAACCTGACCCCACAGCACCATGAGGCTGACTGCTTGGTCCTCCCTGTGTCCCACTTTGTTCTTTTGTTGTGCGAGGCCAGAGAAGGAGGCATATACCTGGGCGGCTCTATCGTAAACGCCATCGGCCGTGGCAAGTGCAGAGCTTGAGGAGAAAGTTCTTGGTTACAAAAAGGGCTTTTCTTTACTTGCACCTCTTCTCCCTCCCTGGGACTGTCTAGGATGGGAGATTTGGGGCTTCCAAGATCCTCTAGCCCAGTCTGATTACACAGGATAAGGATGTGGGTGTTCCTCAGCATCTGACAGAATGTGAACCAGGATGGTATCAGGCAGGTGGGAAAATGCTGGGTTTGAACAGGAAAGGTCAAAGCAGTCTCTCCTTTTAACTCTGGTTTTACTTGAATTTTCTGAAAACATGCATCAAGGGGTAGGGATTAGCAAAGGAAAAGAGTAAAGGACAAAGTTTGCTACAGCTTCTTTCTGGAAACTGTTTGCAGGGCTGGTTTGAATTTGTATAACATCTCTGTCCTTAAAAATTGAAAATTAAGATAGTGTGTTATGATAGTACACTCAGGGATCAGACTGGGAGCTCTGGCTCCAGTCTCATTTTCTGTTGGATCATTGTGGCATGTCCAGCAATCTGTTTCCTCTAGTCCTCAATTTTCCTTCTTTAAAAAAAAAAAATTTATTTGGCTGCACTGGGTCTTCACTACAGCATGCACAGGCTCAGTAATTGTAGCTCCAGGGCTTAGTTGCCCTGCAACATGTGGGATCTTAGATCCCACCCGGGTCCCCTGCCTTCGAAGGTGGATTCTTAGCCACTAGACCACAAGGGAAGTCCCAGTCCTCAGTTTTCTTAGCTTCTGAAATGTGAATGGGCCAAAAAAAATTGCCCATCTTAACAATGGTTGAGGTACAGATGGGAGGGGAGCACGGAGAGAATTTTGCAGATATAAAGTGATGCATGAATGCTCCATTAGAGGAGCAATTTCTCCCCACAATGGGCTTTTTAAAAGCACTTTCCAAGCTTCACCTCACAGAGGGGAAGACATCTCACCAAGGTTAGCCATGTTTTCTAGGGAGCCAGAGAGCAGGGCCCGCGCCACCACTGGAGTCACACCGACGACGGGCATTTGCGTGCCCTGTTCCCCCTTCCCCACCCCACCCCACAGTTCTGGGAACAGGTGCTCACAGCCCTCTCCCCGACCTGACGGCTTCCTATAGTTTATTCTCATGCTGCCATCTATAGGCACTCAGGATTATCACACGCTGAGCCAGCCTCTGACTTTCCCTTCTGGTACCATCCAGAGATGTTAAGAGGCGCGCTGAGTCAGCCTGTAGGTAATTCTCAGGCAATTTCTCTTCTGAATGCACAACCTCATATGACTTGCTTTTCCCACTGGAGGTGAGAACATATTCGGA
Organism: Nanger dama; assembly: GCA_917880005.1. Lineage (NCBI taxonomy): Eukaryota > Metazoa > Chordata > Mammalia > Artiodactyla > Bovidae > Nanger > Nanger dama. The sequence continues at coordinate 32,001,347 of CAKJTW010000014.1, forward strand.
GAGAAGGCAGAGCAAGAGGTGGCCTGGGAGCAGCTCTGGGCAGCTTGGGGGTAGGGAGAGGGCAGGGTAACGGAAGCTACTACTGGGAAGATGATGGGGAATGCGAGTCATGAGACCCCCGCATGCACCCATTCTCATCCTGTAGGTGAATACCTTCCAGGCCGTCCTGGTATCTGATGGCTCCTACACATTCACACTCTTCAATTATTACGAGATCAACTGGACCACTGGGACCGCGAGTGGTGGCGATCCCCTGACGGGCCTTGGGGGAGTGATGGCACAGGTAGGTGGTACTCTGGGTCATTCTCCTATGTGTTTCTGAAGCACTGCACTCTCTGCCTACACTCTCAGCATCCCCAGGGGGCATCTTGCTTTGAATTGGAGAAGCCCATCTTGTCCAGCAGGTGGACCGAGGGACTAGTCTCGCGTATCTTTGCTACCTCGATCCAGGTGTGGCATGAGCTAGTGGGCCTTTGTCATCTGGAATGGTGGCCCCAGGGGCTCCAGGAAAAGTTAAAAGTTTGTCTCTTGATTTCAGGTTGTGCTGGACTCTGAGAATAAGGCGTTGGACAAGTAAAACAAATGGTGTGTATGCTCAAAAGTCTGCTCTTTCTTTTGTGCTCTAGGCGGGATTTAATGGTGGAAACCTCACCAATTTCTTCAGCCTGCCAGGGTCAAGAACTCCTGATATTGTGAACATCCAAGAGACAACAAACGTCAATGTGCCAGGTCGCTGGGCATTTAAAGTTGACGGGAAGGAAATTGACCCAGCCAATGGCTGCACCTCCAGAGGTAAAAGCATTTCCTCTTCTCTGAGGCAGAGCAGGGTTTGTTTAGTTTAGATTGACAGGCAGGCTTTTAAGCCACGGGGGCAGACTCATTGCTGATGCCTTACTCTTTGACACCGCTCGGCTGGATAATGGAGATCAAGGTAATTTTAGCATGCACATTCATCACTCCAGGAGCTGAAGCCTGCTCTGGCCATACTGCGATTTCTGAAGTCTTTGCCTGGGGTGTGAACACAGCTCCCCATTGGAAACTACTGCAAAGTGCATGAGGCTCTTGAATGATTTCTCAGCCGGAGGGACAGAAGGGAGCCCTCCTGTTTAACATTATTTTTGTTGTTGTTGTTGTTGCCATTTCCTCCTTTAAATTTTCCATCTCGTTTTTACTCCTGCTTTGCCATCTGCACTTTGTAGATCCACAGGAGCGGGTGAACTTGAAGCATCGCCAAGTCTCTACAAGAGTAAATCAGTGCTTCCTAGTATGATTAGAAACAAAGGGGGGGAGGGAATCTCATAGTCTTTAGGTAGCTTCTCCTAAAATCCTCGAAGCAGTGGCAAAACATGCAGGATTTTAGGGAGAATCAAAGTTGGCTTTACATCTGTGTGAACAAGCTATAAGTGAATCTCAGTGGGTTTCCTTTACATTGGCATCCGAAGTTTGGAGCCTTCTCTGAAGTATCAAAACCTCTTTGGATGTGCAAAACAGCCCAGGACTCTCAAAGGGACGTCCTGGTTTATAGATTCTGGCTTCTTATATGTCTAAAAGTATTCAGAAAACAGGATTTCTGTTCATATTTCTGCTTCTAGAAGCGGAGGTTATAGCAACCAGAATTAGTAAATCTGCCATCCATCTCTCTACCCATCCACTCACCCACTCACCTATCCACCCAACTACCCATCCATCCATTCACCCATCCAACCATCATTACATCTTTCCAAATGAGACACTAGCCATTCTCTTAGGTGCTGAAGATGAAGTTGCTCTGGACTCCTCTGACCCTACAGTAGAGAAGACAGCTGTGGGCACGGTGATGAAACAGTGCAAACCCTGTCACAAGAGATGCGGGTGCAGGGGTGCTGTGTAAGCACAGATGATCCAGGGAAATGCGTCCAGATGCATAGGAAAGCTATGGTTTGGGATGGAGCTTTTTCAGGAGGTCTCTTTCCGTCCCTCCACTGAAAGCATGGCCTGGGGACCTGTGTGTCTCGGCAGCCCTGGGGGCTTCAATTTGTGTAATAATCAGAAGAGCCATAGTCACCTTTCTTGGTAGCTCAGCTGCTAAAGAATCCTCCTGCAATGCAGGAGTCAGTCAGTTTAATCACTTGGTCGTGTCTGACTCTTTGCAACCCCATGAATCGCAGCACGCCAAGCCTCCCTGTCCATCACCAACTCCCGGAGTTCACTCAGACTCACGTCCATCGAGTTGGTGATGCCATCCAGCCATCTCATGTTCTGTCGTCCCCTTCTCCTCCTGCCCCCAATCCCTCCCAGCATCAGAGACTTTTCCAGTGAGTCAACTCTTCGCATGAGGTGGCCAAAGTACTGGAGTTTCAGCTTTAGCATCATTCCTTCCAATGAACACCCAAGACTGATCTCCTTTAGGATGGACTGGTTGGATCTCCTTGCAGTCCAAGGGACTCTCAAGAGTCTTCTCCAACACCACAGTTCAAAAGCATCAATTCTTTGGTGCTCAGCTTTCTTCACAGTCCAAATCTCACATCCATATATGACCACAGGAAAAACCATAGCCTTGACTAGATGGACCTTAGTCAGCAAAGTAATGTCTCTGCTTTTTAATATGCTACCTGGGTTGGTCATCACTTTCCTTCCAAGCATTAAGTGTCTTTTAATTTCATGGCTGCAGTCACCATCTGCAGTGATTTTGGAGCCAAAAATAATAATAATAATAAAGTCTGATACTGTTTCCACTGTTTCCCCATCTATTTCCCAAGAGACCCCAGTTCAATTCCTGGGTCGGGAAGATTCACTGGAGAAGGGACAGGCTACCTACTCCAGCGTTCTTGGGCTTCCCTGTAGCTCTGATGATAAAGAATCCTCCTGCAATGCGGGAGACCTCAGTTTGATCCCTGGGTTGGTAGGTTCCCCTGGAGAAGGGAACAGCTACCTACTCTAGGATTCTGGCCTGGAGAATCCAGAAACTATATAGTCCGTGGGGTCGCAAAGAGTCAGACATGGCTGAGTGACTTGCACTTGCACTCTCACATTCACCTGGCCTGGAATGCCCACACCCTCTGCCCCCCTCCCCCGTGCTGCAGTCACACTTATCAGACCTCTGCCTTTGCTCCGAGGGAAGATGGTTGGCGAAGATGGCCTGCCTAGACATCCTTGCCTCTGTGGACACTGTCAAGTCCTCCATGTTCTGAATAGCAAACAAATGCTTAGAGCTAAGCCAGTATTAAACTGGACAGAAAAGAAACTAGCTCCAAAGCTCACCAGCATTTCAAAGACTGCAGTTTCCTCCCTTACACAGTGTAAACGCAGCTTCATCTGAGGCCTGTGAAAGACACCAAACCACTGCCCCATCTCTCTCTCCCCCTTTGTGGCCTGGGCTCTCCCCAGTGCCTCTACCCAATGCCTCTCCCCTTGCCCAAGTGTCACAGAGCTGACTGGCTGTGGCCATGCTACCTAAGGGCCGGGTGACAGCCTCTCCTTGGGTCCCAGGAGTGAAATGCTGTGATAATGGAAAACTACAGACTCACAGAGCTGTGGGGTTGGCCAGATGCCAGCCATGCACAAAGTCTTCACTTTGACTTCATTCTTTCTCCCACTGAGTGATGGCTGTGGGTTTCATCTACAGGACAAATCCAATCTCCTTATACAGACTGCTGTGCATTTTAATGTGCCACTGGACATATATCAACCTAATGAAATGGGGATTTGGCCTGGGTGATAACAGGGGAAGTGTTGCATAGAGCGGGTTTATTATATCATCATTTTGCAAACAAAATTATCTCAGAGAGTCTACCTTTTGGGCCAAACCTCGTCTATTCAAAGGCATTTCCCCCTCATTTATTGGAAGGCTGAGAAAGCAGAAACTGGAAATTATGCCGAGTGGAGGCGGTTACAATATATGCAGCCTGGGTTAGTGCCAAAGAGCACTGAGGTTGGAAGGGCCTGTTTTTAAGGCTGATGCATATGACCTACTGGGAGTGTGAATACCTCTATTATGTCATTTGGGGGCCCTATTCCCAACAGGTATGAAACAGAACTGCCCGCTGAGACCTAATTGTTCCTGTTGGGCAGATACTGAAAGGACTGTCCCCAGGGCAGCCCTGCCCTTTGCCTCGGCTCAGCTGGCAGCCTTGTGCTCCTCATTAAGTATTCGGTTTTTTTTTTAATTAATTAATTTATCTATTTATTTTGGACAGAGTCAGGTCTCAGTTGCAGAATGTGGAATCTTTCATTGCGCTTTACTACCTTCTCTCTAGTTGACCTGCACGGGCTCCATTGCTCTGAGGCATGTGGGACCTTCGTTCACCAACCAGGGGTTGAACCCATGTCCCCTGCATTTGAAGATGAATTCTTAACCATTGACCCACCAGTGAAGTCCCTAGGTATTCAGTTTCATAAAAATTTGAAAAATCTTTTCCAACTACAGTTTCAAGCTATAGTTATTCCTGGCATTGTTCCTGATATTGTTTACACTCAACACTGCATCTTTGATATTTTCCTTCTCAGACATCCTCAGTGTACAGATGCTTCTACCTTATCAACCTGGGCCAGTTTTTTTTCTAGCGTCTCTGTTCCCCAGGAGGCAGGGATGAGAACATAGTCTGGTCCACTTTCTCCAGGGTGGAGCACTGAGACAGGAGGACGTTAGGGCGGCAGTCTTGGCAGTGGATGGCAGACTTGTGACTGCTGCTTGGTTCTCTTGACTCCGACCCCTGACCAAGGACTGGATCACAACCCCCGGCCCGGCTCCCATGTCCACTGAGGGTTGCTACGAAGAACGCACAGATTTCAAGGGTTTTGATGGGGGAAATCATTCATTTAGGGAAATAGTTTTAAAGACTGAGCACCTTCCAAATAAAGAGAAGTAAGTATTTTAAAAATTAGCGCTTCCCAGTTGTGTCAGGACGGGAAGTATATGGAAACTCTCAGTACTTTGCACTCAATTTTTCTGTGAACTTAAAACAGCTCTAAAAATAAAGGTTATTAATTTTTTTAAAAACTAGAAAAAAATTGGCACATTGCTTAGAACCATTCCCTCCCAGCTCATTCTCCTCGTGACCCAGATTTTGTCAAGAAATTCTGTCCAGTGGATAAAGAGTGAGCAGGGCTAGACTTAGACAGGGCCTAGGGTGGGTCAGGAAAATCTTCTAGAGAAGGAAATGGCAACCCATTCCAGTCTTGGAAATCCCATGGACAGAGGAGCCTGGTGGGCTACAGTCCATGGATTGCAAAGAGAGGTACACGACTGAGTATGGAGCAAAAAGCGGAGGGGAGAAGGTAACTCATGTAGGTGTAAGTTCTGCTTAAGCAGTGTCTGCAGGATTTGTGAGCCTACGATGGTGCCAAGTCAGAGGTCAGCCCTTCCCAACATCTTCCCAGGGAGTCTGGGGTTTAATTTTGTGGGTCTGACTCCTGATTCTTTTCTGGCACCTACTTGTTACCGAAAGGTATGTATATGTGTGTCTGCCTGCTCACTGCTCGAAAGCCAATAGACAGGCCAGATTGGTAGAAAGGAAAGTTTGCTTTATTTCAGATGCCAGCAACTGGGGGAGTGGGGAGGATGGCGGACATCTGTCCAAAGGCTGATACCCCACCTCCCTGCTGCCGACAAGCAGGGGGTGAGAGCTCTTAATGACAGAGTCGGTTGTGGGCAGGGGGTGCGGGGGGAGGGCGGTTACATGTAGAAACAGCACAGTCATCCTAACAGTCATCTTCAAATTGGTCATCAGTGGTCTGACCAGCATCATCTTGATTGTTTTAGGAACGGTAAATCTTCAGTTCCAGGGTCCCTTTGTTCCCATGTCTTTGTGGTCAGTTCTTGGAATTGTCACAACTCACGTCCTGGTACAGTCTGGTCATCATGGAGTTAACTTTTCCACTTGCTGTTTTAGTATCTATAAGACAACTCACAGGATATGACTCAGAATATTACCTATAGCCCTTGAGAAAGAACTAAAGGTCTCTGATTATGCTTAATGACTACATTATTATTACTTAGTCTCCTTTGACTGTTTTCCTTTGTTTCCACATTTCTCACTTCTCTGATTAAACTCATTCTTTGACTGCAGTTTCCCACAGGCAAAAGGCAGGCAGGAGACATGGTGGACCGGGGCAAGGACCACAGGGTTCTGCTCCGTTTCATACTGAGCCCCAACAACTGCTTGTTGAATGAGCGGATGAGTGAATGAAAGAACACATCAGCAAATGAACCAAGAGTGTTGCCCAGTTACCTGAGGGGGCTTCTTTCTGAATACGCTTCCTCTTAATGTCAGTGGAGTGAAACGACATGTCTTTCCTTGAATGGGAGTGTGCTCACCAGCGGAGGAGACCATGTTGCCAAGAGCTTAGGCTGGATTCACACACATTTGGCTTGGAATCCCAGCTTCGCCATTGAGTTGCTAAGTGATGGAGATGAATCGTCTAACTAGTCTTCAGCCTCAGTTTCCTCACTTGACAACAGAAGGCAGCACTTCGTATCTAACAGGGGTTTCTGTTGTGGGTTAACTGGTATAAGGCAAGTAAAGCTTTTTAGCCCGATGGCCGGCACAGAAGGTAAATGTTCAATAAATGTTCGCTCTGCTGTCCTTACTCTGCAGGACAGTTCCTGCGGCGAGGGGAGGTGTTCTGGGATGACCTGAACTGCACCATCAAGTGCCGCTGTCTGGATTTCAACAATGAGATCTACTGCCAGGATGCCTCCTGCAGCCCCTACGAGGTGTGTGAACCCAAAGGCAAATTCTTCTACTGCAGCCCGGTGGAGACCAGCACGTGCGTGGTGTTCGGGGAGCCGCACTACCACACGTTCGATGGCTTCCTCTTCCACTTCCAAGGCTCTTGTGCCTACCTATTGGCCCGACAGTGCTTGCAGACTTCCAGCCTCCCCTTCTTCAGCGTGGAGGCCAAGAACGAGCACCGGGGGGCTCCGCCGTCTCCTGGGTGAAGGAGCTCTCGGTGGAGGTGAATGGCTACAAGATTCTCATCCCCAAAGGGAGCTATGGAAAAGTCAAGGTGAGACCCTCTGCATCCTCCATGGGGGATGGGGAAGCTGGAGATGCTTCATCCTGGGGAAGACCTTCCCAGATCTCCTAGTTCTGCTGTTTGCTGCTGGTACCAAAGACTTGCATGGCTCTTCCTGCCTGGCAAATGCCTTGTAAAATTGTTCATGAGGCTAAAGTCTGTTTGTGCAAGAGCTAAACTTTCTCTTTGACACATCTATCTGCTGGGTATCTTAATGTACATTTAGGTTCTTAGTTCCCTCATACACACACACACACACACACATACACACACACACGTACATCCAAGCTCAGAAGTAACTGGGAACAGAGGTGAATTTAGTTTCTCATAGATCTAGCTTGAAACAGTGGCAGCCACATGGCCATGCCCTGGAGTCAATGTAAACACAACATACAAACCCATAATTCATAATACAAACCCATCAAACAGCCTTTGATTAATAATCCTCACCCATCCACTCATTCTGTTTGCCAAAGATCTGTGGCTTCATTCTCAGAGAAACTGGTAAAGTGATTGGTGTGTCCATAAGCACTGTCTGTCCAGGCAGCTAGAGTGGGCTGGGTGACTTCTTTAGTGAAACCTGGATGGAAAGTTACAGTAATTGCCCAAATGCTCCTTTAACACAACCCTCCCCCCACCCATTCCTGCTTGGAATGCAAGAGAACACGGATCTCTATGGTTTGGTTCGGTTCGGTTTGGTTCGGTTAACCTATGCAAATGATTCTCATCCCCACCCACCTGGATATCAGGACAGGGCACTGACAAAAGAGAGAACAAAAAGCCACTAGCAATTACTCAATTTGTGGAGGCCCCAGTTTTCATGAAGTTAATGAAGACCCTGTGGCAGCCGTGCATTTATTCAAGCAGTGATAACCAGGACCACAAGGGGCTGATTGCTGCAACCCCATGGAGTCCTTAATCCCCAAACACAGAGGTCATCACAGAGATTACAAACCAGAACAGATGCCAACACAGGGAGGTCTTTCTTTTTATTTTAAAATACGTTTTGTAGTTTTAATTGGTGCAGTATGGCCAACAAAAGGCCGGACCGAGGAGCTAATTCCACTTTTTCTGGCTCTGCCCTTCCTAGGTCCGTGCAGCGCATCAGTGTCATAATTAGAAAAGTGGGCTATTACTGTGGTTGAAATGCCAATTTGCTTGTTATTTGGTTAGTCTCCCTAGAGACAGCTCTGTAAATCAAATCAAAGGTAAGAATTCAGCTGCGGAAGTTTGGAGTTTTTCCGTTTTAAATTTCTCTTGTGCTGTCGAGCAGGACATTTGTCCTTGCAGATAGATGCTAACATTTCCAGCTAGAAAAATGCTCACTAGCTCTCCCCTACCCCCTTGTCTTGTGAGGATCATGCGTACAATATCTGTAGTTGAAAAAGAAAGCTTCATGCTTTATTCCTATTTTCCATTTTGATTAAAAATTCTTTTCCCCTCACAGTCAGACTTTTTTTTTTTTAAAGAAGGAAAGGGGCACCAGCAGTGCTTTCAGGCCCAGCAGCTCTGCTAATTTTGCGTGGCTCTCTTCCATCGTCCGAGTGGAGGGCACTGATTCCTCAATTTTCTGTAGCGACAGGGAGGTGTGGATGTGAATGTAAATGTTTCAGAAAGAAAAGGTTATGTGATTCCAACTGCAAGCGAACAATGGCTCCCTTTTCCTTTTGCCAAATGGCTTCCAAGTGTCTCTGAATACACCTGCTCTGCCGGGGGAGGGCGGCTCCGTGGATGGCAGAGCCCCCTCCCAGGGTGACGTGGGGACAGGAGAGGAGGGGGTGTGAGGCAAGAAGGAGCCTGATTTGCCTGTGAGGCAGCTGATTTCCAGACATGCCAGGCCGGCAAACAGATCTTAGGAATGGATCACCTTTCTCCATATGCTGGGGTTAGGAACTGGGTTCTGAATGTGCATTTTCCCCTTTGAAATGTTCTTAAGTGACAAAATAAACAATTTAGGATTGTATATGTTAATAGGGGAAAAAAAAAACACAAAAAAACCTAGCTAGCACCCATAGAAAATGTCTCCTTCTAGCTAATACTTATCAGTTTTCATCTTTTTCCCCTCAGATAAAACCGAGTAGTTTAGGGTGCACCAGGGAAAAGAAGGCCAATGCCAAATAGCCCATGGTGACAAAGAGATCAGATTCTGAGGTCAGATCTACTCAAGCCCTGTGCCACCACGCCAGCTGAGAGGGCTCCTTGAACCTCACTATGTCCATCTATAAAATGGGGTTATTGTGTTGTGTCTGGAAGGCAGGGCTCTTGGCTATAGTTTGGACTTGACTCCCTCTATTTAGCCCCAGACAGAGGCAGCAGGGAACAGTGGAAAGTGGGAACAGTGTCACCTGCAAATTATGCAAGCCTCGAACCTCAGTTTCTCCATCTGCAAAGCGGGGAGATTATAAAGACCTTATTAGATTTGTCTGAGGATGAAATAGGACAGCCACATGTGTGACAGCTGGCACAGAGCCTGGCACACAGTAGGCACTCAATACACACTTGTTCCCACACTGCCACTCCCACCAAAATCTTCTCTCATTCTAAGACCTGTCCTTCTATGATGCTACTTCTCACTCCTCTTCTGGGAGAAATATGGTTGTGGGGGAGGGTTGCCTGGAACACAGGGAGAGGAAGAGACACAAACAGGGAGACTCATCAACATCGGCTCATCGGAAGCTGAGGACTGGGACACCAAGAATGAAATAAGAAGCTATGTGATGGTAAGAGTCCCCAGAGCTCCTACCCCAAGCTCTGTGGGGTACAAGCACAGGACTCTAACATGTGGTTGAAACGGAGACAAGTATGAGAAAGGAAGGGGGGCACAATGATCACTATGTCAGGAAAAATACCTTGGGCAACAATGATGGTCAGCATAGGGACACAGGCATTCTGAGTGGGACAAGATCAGCTGCAGAGAAACTACGGGGGCAGTAGCAACATCCAGGCACAGTCCCCGCTCTGTGGCTTCTGCTCTGAGAGGCAACAACTGTCTTTTTAAGCAGGAACTGAGTGAGGAGAGGAGGACATTCAGCAAGGGAGGTATTTGGCATTTACAATTATACCATCTTGGAGAAGATGTTCCTCCCTACATCTCAGCACAGAACAATATGTAATAATCACCCAGCGCTCTTGCTGGGTGACCTCCCTTAGAGAGTGGCTCTTCTCATCTTTGCAGGCTAACTTGCTACCTGGGAGATAAGGATGAATCAGTCAACTCTAGGGGATTTTTTTCCTATTTCTAACTTTCATCAGATAGCTTTCATCTCAAGCCTGTTTTATATTTTTTTGGTCCCCTCCCCCATTAAATCTTACTAATCTCTAAGGACAGAGAATTGCAATTGGCATTGGCATGGTAAACCTTGGGAGCAACGCTCAGTTTGTTGTCTCAAATCCTAGACAATCCAGAGAGTAGCAGCATTGGTGGCGCTAGAGACCCTGATGTTTCCATGTGCCAGAAATCAGGACAGGTCAGGGCAGCCTGAAGCAGTTACAGTCAGCCCACCCGGGACTGCTCTAGGACTAACCATCTATCCCAGCCCTCAAAAAGTGATGTCCAGAGGTGCCAGGCAGGGCAAGTGTAAGAAAGAAGAAAAACTCTATTGAAGGCTTATCAAGCCACTTACTCATGGGATTCACTCTTGATTCTGTGCCCATCTCTCACCACCCCCCACCCCCCGCCACACACCCTGCAAAAAGCCTCAGGCCCTGTGGAGTATCCTCTATCAGCTGGCCCTTCTCCATGTCTGTGGGCAGGTCAGGCCTTGCCCTCCATTGCCCCTGGCCTCCAACACCAGCTACCTGCCTGATTTCTCTGTTTTTAATCTCCACTTGGGCTTCCCAGGTGGCTCAATGGTAAAGAATCCACCTGCAAGAGAGGTGGGTTCAATCCCTGGGTTGGGAAGATCCCCTGGAGAAGGAAATGGCAACCCACTCCAGTATACTTGCCTGGAAAATCCCATGGACAGAGGAGCCTGGTGGGCTACAGCCCACAGGGTCGCAAAGAGTAGGACTCAACTGAGCGACTGAGCAGGCTACTTCAATACATCCTTCCTACTGGCCAGAATGGACCTCCTCAAACGCAAGTCTGACCACGTCATTCCCTTGCTTAAAACTTTTCAGAGCTCTTGCTATAGAAGAGAAATCCAAGTTATTTTTTGTTTTAGTGGGGTTTCATTTTGTTTTAAAAACAGACTTTTTTCTGAGATCTGTTCCCAACACAGAAGCCAAAGCAATTCTCCCAAAACGGAAGTCAGATCTTGTCCATCTTGTGCTCTGTGCGCCCTCTCGGCTTCCCTCAGAGTCACAGCCAAAGTCTTTACAATGGCCAACAAGGCCCTGCCTGTTCTGGCTGCGCTTATCTTTCTGACCTCACTGGCCACTGCCCTCTCCTGGCTCTCTACTTCGGCCACATGGCCCATGTGTCCCCAGCGTGCCCAGCACGCTCCACCCTAGGGCCTGGCTGTACCTTCTGCCCAAGCCACTCTCACCCCAGGTAATGGCATGGATTCTCCCTCATCTCAAAGTTCTCCTTCCCCGTGGGGCCTTCTCTGACTCTATTTAAAATCGAAAACTCTCTAGCACTTTGGACCCACATTCCCAGCTTTACTTTCCTGCAGAACAGTTTCCTGGTGGTGTTACCTATTTTCCTTATTGGTTTTGTTTGTTGTTGGTCTCCTGAAGGGAAACAGATGTTCCAGGAGCACATTTTTGTCCCCAACTCTTAGAACAGAGCTGGACACACAGAAAGGGCTCCGTTGTTGGCATCTGTTGAATGAATGGACCCTGCTTGTGTCTCCACCGTCCTCTCCAGCCACCCCTTTGCTCTGGAGTCCAGCAACACCCAATGACTATCCTCATATTCATGTTGCCCTATCTAAACGTGCAACTTCATTCTCTTTTCCTGGAATTCTCTGACCCCTACTCTTCCTTTAGCCACTTCTGTTTATCTCTGAAGACTCAGGTCAGACTTGATTGCCCCCTAAATAGCTGATATGAATGCCCCCTCCCCAGGCTGGATTGGTGGTCAGGTACCCTTCTCCCACTGCATCACTGCATCACCTATGAATGCATATTTTAACTGGTACATTAAAATAATTGATATTTATGTCTCTTCCTCAGACCAAGAATTCATCAGGGGCAGGGACAATTACTTTTTAAAATTCTTTTTCTCAACACCTAACATAGTGCTTGGTACCTAGTAGGTGTTCAAATTTGTTGTGTTGAATGATGACGTGACAAAGTCCTGGTATCAGGAAGTGACAGGGTGAAATACTCAGAGAATAACACCAGGGCAGCCTCAAAGCTTGATGGTGTGGGATGGTTCATAGTGCCCCTGCCTGCTGGGAGGAGTGTCCAGGGGTGCCAAGGGCAGTGCAAGGATCATGGAAAGTATATGACTTGAGCTGAGACTTAAAGAATGGATTTAGAGGAGATAAGAGGAAAAGCCAGGTAACTAGTCTTTCGAGAAAAGACCTGAAGCTGGCCTGAGAGCCAGGCTTCCCAGGGGGTACAGTGGTAAAGAATCTTCTCACCCATGCAGGAGATACAAGAGATGCAGGTTTCTAACCCTGGGTCTGGAACATCCTTGGAGGAGGAAATGGCAACCCACTCCAGTATTCTTGCCTGGAAAATCCCATGGACAGAGGAGCCTGGTGGGCTATAGTCCATGGGGTCGCAAAGAGTTGGACATGACTGAGCATTCACACGTGCCTTGAGAGCCAGGCAGGAAGTGTTGACCACAACCTGGTCCCCAAAGGGGTCTAGAGTTGCACTAAGCAATGCATATCTGTCACAACTCAGATGCCAGCCTGCTCTCAAAGGTCCCAGGGGCCTCCGCCTTCCTGGAAGGCAAGCCCCGCCCCCCGGTGCCTGAGCAGCTTGGGGGCCACACACTCTGGGGCACTGAGTTGCTCCTCCTCCTTTTCCTGGCCTCGGCTGGACCCGCTACCCTGGCCTCTGCTCACCTGCCTTTTCACTGTTGCTGTTGTTGGCAGGTTAATGACCTAGTGGCTTCTTTGCCCGTCACCTTAGAATTGGGGGCGGTGAAAATCTACCAGAGTGGCATGTCTACTGCCGTGGAAACAGATTTTGGGCTCTTAGTGACATTTGATGGCCAGCACTACGCCTCCATCTCCATCCCAGGCTCCTACATCAACTCCACGTGTGGACTCTGCGGGAACTACAACAAAAACCCTCTGGATGACTTCCTGCGCCCCGACGGCAGGCCGGCCATGTCAGTCCTGGACCTGGGAGAGAGCTGGCGGGTCTACCACACCGAGTGGAAGTGCGACTCGGGCTGCGTGGACAACTGCACTCGGTGTGACGCGGCCACCGAGGCCCTCTACTTCGGTCCCGACTACTGTGGCTTCCTCAACAGGACGGACGGCCCCCTGTGGGAGTGTGGCACTGTTATGGACCCCACAGCCTTCGTGCACAGCTGCGTGTATGACTTGTGCAGTGTGAGGGACAACGGGACCCTCCTGTGTCAGGCCATCCAGGCCTATGCCCTTGTGTGCCAAGGCTTGGGCATTCCGATTGGAGACTGGCGCATCCAGACTGGGTGTGGTAAGCTGGCATCCTGTCCACACAGAAAGCTGCTCGTGTGCAGGGGGGCTGGGAGAGGCTTTCCAGGCTCCTCAGAGAGCTCCGTGTTAAGACAGACACATTACCTGAGGGTCAGGGTGAGGCTGAAGTATCACAAATGATAAAGAATGAACTGTAAAAGGATCTTGACCTTTCTCCCCAGCCAAAATGGTGATCAGAAAACAAGAAACTACTCATGAGCATCCGTGTCTGGAGACTCGGAATGTGTGGCCAGAGTAGGGCCATTCGCAGTAGTGGCCAAGCCGAGGTTGAGGGGGGCGGTCCAAGCTGGAGGTGTCTATCTCCGAGGCCATTGAGGAAATGTGGACCCTGGCCTGGGGAATCAAGACCAGATTTTGGGAAAAGTATTCACCATCCAGATATTTACATAGAACCCATGGCATTTTTGTCCTTGGCTCTTTCTTCTTCACTTGCAGTCCCTCCTGCTTTGGAGCATTTCAGCTGGCCAGAGAAGGGGCAGTAGACAGGGCAGGTAGAGGTGGGTGGTGAGGAAAAGCCCCGACAGTGTGGGAAACCCACCTGTCCCCTTGGAATTACACTTTTGGATTGAGTGTTTGGAACCATTTAGCTGTTTTATGGTTTCCTCCTATGCAACTTTCTCTCCATAACTACTCTTCCTAGTAATGTAAATGTTAAAAAACCAGCAAACAAAAAAAACCAAAGCACCTGTTGGAATTTTGTTTCTTTCCTGGTCTTTGGTTTTCTCCACAGGAGTAAACAGAAAATTATACCCCATGCATTTGAGAGTGCTATGGATGTGAGATTTTTAGTTTCTTTCATTTCCAAGGCCAGAGGGCAATTTTTTTCTATCAGTTTAAATTGGCTTCATAGAAATTAATATGCATCAGAATCAATTCTTTCAGAATTAATCAAGCTATTAAAAGACAATATATTTAAGTTGTTTTATTTTTTTGCTGTGAGGACTGGCCATCCTCTATCACGCCTGAAATATACAAATGCTGATTCAGGCTAAGACTGACTATGACTTCTCTTTAATCCTTGTATAACCTAAGAGCATCCAATTGCTTAAAGTTTTGCCTATTGTGGCCAATTTTTTCTAGTGGTACTGCTTTCCTACCCTCCACATTACTCTCTCTGTCTGTCTTTCACTTTAGTGGGATGAATTAGATTTAATTCAGAGAACTAGCCTACCAGGCTCTTGAGCACCCACCTATAGGATTCAATCAGACCCAAACCAGAGTCAGATGTTTTTAAAATGAGAACTGAATGCTTCCAAGGCAAGAAGGGCCTTTGGAAGGCATCTAGTTCCAATCTAGTTTCCTGGGGGAATGGGCACACAGGTTCTTTTCGGATAGCCAAGGTTCTTTCTTATTTTTCAAATCCCAGAGAATTCATTTTCCATCTCCTTTGGTCCCTGTTCGAAAATTCACTTTTTCAAAATCCTCCGCTAAGAGTTGCCTTTTTCATTTCTCCTGCAAGTTGGATTTATTTCCTTCTAAGAATGAGGCCTGCTCTTTAAAATCAGACCAATTTATACATCCATCAGGTGAATATCTTAAACCATCTCCCTGGTCGTAGATTACTCAGTACTAAACCTGTATTGAATAATCGGTGAAATCTAGTTAGGATAGTAAGCTGAAGTTTTCTTCCAGTCTTTCTTCCTTCCAAGATGATCAAACGAGGTTCTCACCCATCTCGCTGCTCAGTAGTTATTACCAAAGGAGTTGAGCTCCTCACTATAGACACAATCTCAGTCTCCCTTCCCCCAGCGAGTGCCGGCTGGACCCTCCCCCGAGGAGCCAGCTGGTCCAGAAGGGGCGTTCTTCCTCCAGGCACCCCCCCGGCCCCCTCCCCCCGCCCCGTGCCTGGTGGATCTGGCCCGTTAGCCCCCGGGTCGTTCACCTTGTCACACTCTCTCCTCTCCCCTACGCCAGCGTCCACCGTGCAGTGCCCGAGCTTCAGCCACTACTCCGTGTGCACCAGCAGCTGCCCAGACACGTGCTCGGATCTGACGGCCTCGCAGAGCTGCGTCACGCCCTGCACGGAGGGCTGCGAGTGCGACGAAGGCTTTGTCCTCAGCGCCAGCCAGTGCGTCCCGCTGCACAAGTGCGGCTGTGACTTCGACGGCCACTACTACGCCATGGGCGAGTTCTTCTGGGCCACGGCGAACTGCACGGTACAGTGCCTGTGCGAGGAGGGCGGCGACGTGTACTGCTTCAACAAGACGTGCCGTGGCGGGGAGGTGTGCGCCGTGGAGGACGGCTATCAGGGCTGCTTCCCCAAGCGGGAGACTGTGTGTCTGCTCAGCCAGAACCAGGTACTGCACACCTTCGACGGCGCCGCCTATGCCTTCCCCGCCGAGTTCTCCTACACGCTCCTCAAGACCTGCCCCGAGCGGCCGGAGTACTTGGAAATCGACATCAACAAGAAGAAGCCCGAGGCGGGGGCCCGCCTGGCTGCGGGTTGTCCGGATCCTGGTGGCTGACCAAGAGGTCAAGATAGGAGGCATCGGGGCTTCAGAGGTCAAGGTAAGACTCCTGTGGCCTTGGAGAGTTTTCTGATGAGTCCCGCGGTGGAGCCGTGTTCTTCGGGCTTGCCTCGATGCCTCTGACCGTGAGCGGATTCTAGAACCCCAATGACTCTGAAATGCGAGAGCTTTCTGTCAACACCAAGTATGCATCAAGCGGAGACGTGGAGTGAAGCTGGGATTCCTCAAATGAGAGGAGGCCCAGCTCCCCAGAATAGCAAATACTTACAGGACGCCTACTATGTGCCAAGCACTATCCTAAGCAGTATGGCATTTCATCCTAGGCCATAGATAACTATTCTCATTTTACAGATGAGAAAACTGACGCACAGAGATGTTAAGTGACTTCCCCAAAGACACACAGCCCTAAAATGAGATTCAAGGCTGGGTCAGCTGGCTCCAGAGTCTGTGCTCTTCACCCTGTACTATGTTGGATCTTCTATTTATAGATGGAAATCGATGTGACATTAGAGTGCTTGCCATGGTGCCTCCCATCCCTCTGTTCTGGTCTAAAATACCCAATACTACACATACAGGCTCATAGATAATTAGTTCTAGAAGGAATTTTTGGAAGTCATCTAGTGCAACTCCTCATTTTCATAGGAGAATCCCAGAAAGGCTAAGTGAGGGCCCTGGGCCTGACACCTGGGTGGGGGCAGAACTGAGATGAGGGAGGGTGGGGGAGGGGCGCTTCACCCTCCTTCCAGCAGTACATGCATTTCATAATATCACATGACATCTAATCTAGAAAGCAAAAGTCAGTGCAGTAATAATAAAGCATGCATCCACAAACTGAAAGGGCTGTGTTTTTATTCCCACTGACATGCTGGCAGAAATTAATTTATTGAACTACTGTTAGGTAGATAGGCAGATGGACAGCTGGATAATTAGATATATATAAACCATGTGCTTCCAAGGGGCTGAGACACAGGAAGAGTAAGACTTGAAGAGCAAGGAAGGGAGAGGAAGGAGGTGGGAGTTCGGGGACAGGTAAATCACGTGTCTACAATGACTTTTGCTCACATTTCAGTGTTTGGAACTAGCTCAGGGTCCACACACACACACACACACACACACACACACACACACAGCAAATGTGCTGGATCAGAGGAGCCTGGGAAAAAAGCAGCAAAGATGCCCATGAAAAAACAGTTGACGTCTGTGTGGTTTCCACAGACTGTCAGCTTCTCGACATTTCTCCAAGGGCCAGTCATGGGGCAGAACCACATCTTTACTCACAGCCTGGGAAACTGTGGGCACTCTGTGCATATCTGGGATGAATGACAGTGATTTAATTTTTCAGGTGAACGGTCAGGAAGTGGAACTGCCTTTTTTCCATCCTTCGGGGAAGCTGGAAATCTATCGAAACAAAAACAGCACGACAGTGGAGTCCAAGGGTGTGCTGACCGTGCAGTACTCAGACGTGGGTCTGCTCTACATTCGACTCTCCACCGCCTACTTTAACTGCACAGGGGGCTTGTGCGGCTTCTTCAATGCCAATGCCAGCGACGAGTTCTGTCTCCCCCACTGGCAAGTGCACGGACAACCTGGCAGTGTTCCTGGAGAGCTGGACCACTTTCGAGGAGATCTGCAATGGGGAGTGCGGGGACCTGCTGAAGGCCTGCAACAATGACTCCGAGCTGTTGAAGTTCTACCGCAGCCGTTCCAGGTGTGGCATCATCAATGACCCCTCCAACAGCTCCTTCCTGGAGTGTCACAGTGTGGTCAACGTCACCGCCTACTACCGCACCTGCCTCTTCCGCCTGTGTCAGAGCGGGGGCAATGAGTCGGAGCTGTGTGACTCCGTGGCCCGGCACGCAAGTGCCTGCAAGAACGCCGATGTGGAGGTGGGCCCCTGGAGAACCCACGACTTCTGCCGTGAGTTGGGGCTGCGTTATGGGGAGGCTGGCTGGCATGATGTGGGGGGGCAAGAGCTGAGACATCCCACTGGATCTTCTTCTCTTCCTGGTGGAATCCCACACTCAAGGACAATCTAATTACCTTGTAGACTTTCCCTGGGTGTCCTCTGGAAGGCCTGTCCCCCAGACCAGACTGTTTCTCACCTTTATTTTTGTTTCTCATCACACAGTCCCTCTTGGATGCAGAATAGTTAGCTCTTGACCTTGGTTTTATCTAGCGGAGGAGACACATCATGTCAAAGCACCAGAAATCTTTGTGACAGCTCAGTGGGTGCCTTCTCTCTTGGCAGCAGGACCCCATTCATTTCAAAAGAAAGTGATCAGTCGGGGTACCTTCTCCCAAGTAGAGATTAGCCCTATTCCCAAGGACAACTTGACAATGGTTATGAAGAGCCCCATGTAGCTGGTTTTTCATTTTGTCCCCAGAATATTTCATCCCTCTTGGCACTACTGGTAGTAATTAGAATAATTGCTGGGAAGAGGAGATAGAGAACCTCCTCGGCTATGGGGGAGCCCAGAAGGAGGAGTGAGTGGGAAGGTAGAAGGAGGCGTGGCTGAGGAGGTGGGACCCAGGCCTGGAATCAGGACTGACCCACCTGGATTACATCTCCATATCTCTTCCCTACCAAGAAGGTCAGACCTCACCAAGACTAGCTCCACCATTGAGAATCCCATCCCTCACGTCTGATTATCTCTCTCCCATTGTATTTCTTCCTTTTAACTTTTTACTTTGAACTAACTTGAAAGTTACAGGGAAGGTACAAGCCTATCTATATAGCTTTCATCCAGATGAAGCTACTTCTAGCATTTTGCCCCACTGGCCTTGTCATTCTTTCTCACTGTCTCTGAGAAGAAGTTGCAGAGATCATATCCCTTTGCCCTTAAATATATAAGTCTGTATTTCCTTAGTATCAGGACACTGATTCATAGCATAATACAGTTACTGACCTTAGGAAACTTAACATTGATGTGATTAACTTGACATTTGTATTTCAGCTCTGCCAGTTGACCCAGTAATGTCCTTTATGGCTTTAGCCCTCAATACAGATCTAGTCTTAGGATCCACGTGGCATTGAGTTGTCATGTCTCTTTGGTCTCCTTCAATTCTTTAGCTTTCTTTGCCTCTAATGATCTTGTTATTTTTAAAGAACAGAGTCTCCCCCCTTTTGAAATAGCGTGGCCCCCCATTTGGGTTGGGTGTATCCCCATGAGGGGATAACACTGTACACTGCACCAGGCTTCCTGCTTAGGAGATGCCTGTCTCCCTCCTGGGATCAGGGCACATGGGTGGTACACTGTGTAGAGGCTCCTCTCATTAGGGATGGGCATGTTGATCCCCTGGTCAAGAGGTGTCAAATGTCTTCACTCTGTGTCACTATGGGGTTTCTCCTGTGCAACTAGTGACCACCGTGTGGGGAAATACTTTAAGACCGTGCATGTCCTGCTTGTCCTCAGAGTCCCCCTCCTCGATTTAGTGCCCACCTATGACTTACGCTCGTATTGATCTTCAGCATGATGATTACAGGCTGACAGTCTCCACCTCCTGTACTCTCTCCAGTAGTGCCCGTCAGCAGCTGTTATTTTACTGAGCCCTCGCTTCTCTTCTGTCTGCCTATCATCATTTATCCATCCATCCACCTTTTATTGATCTCAATCATCCATCTATCTTTAGAGGGAGCACACCTTGCAGTTTGTGGAATCTAGTTCCCTGACCAAGGGTCAAACCTATGCCCCCTGCTTTGGAAACATGGAGTCCTAACCGCAGGACCTCCAGGGAAGTCCTTCATCTATCTTATCAATATGGACACATGGATTCCTGTTTGTTTGTTTTTTTTTCCCAGTTATTTGTGTTTCCTATTGCTCATGCTCATGCTCAGTCACTAAGTCATGTCTGACTCTTTTTGACCTCATGGACCGTAGCTCGCCAGACTCCTCTGTCCATGGGATTTCCCAGGCAAGAATACTGCAGTGGGTTGCCATTTCCTCCTCCAAGGGCTCTTCCTGACCCAGGGATGAAACCCGCAGCTCCTGCTGGGCAGGCGGATTCTTTACCACTGAACCACTGGGGATATATTACATTTGTTAATTATTTTGGCATTAAAATTGTTTCAAATTTGGCCCGTGGGAGCCCCTTCAAGTTGCCTCCTACCTCCTTTTCATATGCTTCTGTTATTTTCTTTCTTTTTAAAAAATTAATTTATTTTTAATTGGAGGATAATTGCTTTACAATGCTGTGTTGGTTTCTGCCTTACGTTAACATAGATCAGCCATAAGTATACACATGTCCCCTCCTTCTTGAACCTCTCTCCCACCCATTTTCTTACTTTCTAGATCAACAAGATGCTCCACATCATCTTTTAGCCTTCCCTTCCCCAGCCTAGAATCAACCATTACTCCAAGAAGCCCAGGTTCCTTTTGGTGGAGAATGTTATTAGAAGTTAAGGTCTGGGTACTTCCCTGATGGTCCAGTGGTTAAGACTCCATGCTTCCAATGCAGGGGACATGGATTCAATCCCTGCTCAGCATTGCAACAAGGCCAAAAGATTTTTTTAAAAATAGGAAACCAAGGTCTGGGTGAGGCTTACCTGTCGCTACTGGAGTATCCTTACTTTGCCTCTAAGCCCTTTCAGTAGAAAATTCTTAGATAGAACTAAGACATACACACACTCACCTTTATTTTATAATAATGCCCTTGTTTCTGAGCATCAAAAATCCAAAGGAGTGTCATCCCAGAGATAGGCGGTTTTGTCCCAGGTGACCCTGACCACACTGCGGAGGGTTTAATGGCAGAGGCTGTCAACCCTGGAGCTGAAACTCTGGGAATGCTCTTTTCAGAAATTCGCCTAAAGTGGGGGAGGCTCCAAGGTTTTTACTGACCACCACACCTACTGGGACCTCAGAATGCCTTCCCAAGGCCTTCTTATTAACCCACCTCCCACATCCTCTTCTGCCCTACCTCTAGCTTGTCTGCAATGATCTCCGTCCCTCCCCCTGCACTCATTCATGTTACAGGATTACAGAGTCTCCCCATACCCAGTCCATGTTGTTGCCAGACTGTATCTGTGCCATCCTCTTAGACTATGAGATCCTACCCAACGGGAAATGTCACTGGATTGTTTTTGTACTGCACCAAGCACAGTTTGGTGGCACTGTTCATGTGAAGTAAGTGTGGGACCATGGAAATGATGCTTTCTTTTCCTAGTTGCAGTACCTGCTGAGAATTGCTTCTCCCCATCCTTCACCAACAGTTCTATGAAGACCTATAAGACCTAGAACTAACACACACACAGACACACACACACACACACACACACACACACACACACACACACACAAAATACCCTTTTCCTCATACGGGATAGGAATGCAAAAGTAGGAAATCAAGATATACCCAGAATAAGAGGCAAGTTTGGCTTTGGAGGACAAAATGAAGCAGGGCAAAAGCTAACAGAGTTTTGCCAAGAGAACACACTGGTCATAGAAAACACCCTCTTCCAACAACACAAGAGAAGACTCTACACATGGACATCACCAGATGGTCAATACTAAAATCAGACTGATTATATTCTTTGCAGCTGAAGATGGAGAAGCTCTATACAATCAGCAAAAACAAGACCGGGGAGCTGATTGTGGCTCAGATCATGAACTCCTTATTGCCAAATTCAGACTTAAATTGAAGAAAGTAGGGAAAAACCACTAGACCATTCAGGTATGACCTAAACCAAATCCCTGATGATTATACAGTGGAAGTGAGAAATAGATTCAAGGGATTAGATCTGACAGACAGAGTGCCTGAAGAACTAACTATGCACAGAAGTTTGTCACATTGTACAGGAGGTGGTGATCAAGACCATCCCCAAGAGCAAGAAATGCAAAAGGCAAAATGGTTGTCTGAGGAGGCCTTACAAATAGCCAAGAAAAGAAGAGAAGCTAACGGCCAAGGACAAAAGAAAAGATATACCATTTGAATGCAGAGTTCCAAAGAATAGCAAGGAGAGATAAATAAGAAAGCCTTCCTCAGTGATCAATGCAAAGAAATAGAGGGGAAAGACTATATAGAATAGAA
Organism: Nanger dama; assembly: GCA_917880005.1. Classification (NCBI taxonomy): domain Eukaryota; kingdom Metazoa; phylum Chordata; class Mammalia; order Artiodactyla; family Bovidae; genus Nanger; species Nanger dama. The sequence goes on from CAKJTW010000014.1 coordinate 32,023,419, forward strand.
CAGAAATAGAATGGGAAAGACTGAAGATCTCTTCAAGAAAATTACAGATATCAAGGGAACACTTCATGCAATGATGGGCACAATAAAGGACAGAAATGGTATGGACCTAACAGAAGCAGAAGATATTAAGAAGAGGTGGCAAGAATACACAGCAAAACTATGATCTTCATGACCCAGATAACCACAATGGTGTGATCACTCACCTAGAGCCAGACATCCTGGAATGCAAAGTGAAGTGGGCCTTAGGAAGCACCACTATGAACAAAGCTGGCGGAAGTGATGGAGTTCCAGTTGAGCTATTTCAAATCCTAAAAGATGATGCTTTGAAAGTGTTGCACTCAATATGCCAGCAAATTTGGAAAACTCAGCAGTGGCCACAGGACTGGAAAAGTTCAGTTTTCATTCCAATCCCAAAGAAAGGCAATGCCAAAGAATGCTCAGACTATGACACAGTTGTACTCATCTAACACACTAGCAAAGTTATGCTCAAAATTCCCCGAGCCAGGCTTCTACAGTACGTGAACTGAGAACTTCCAGATGTTCAAACTGGATTTAGAAAAGGCAGAGGAACCAGAGATCAAATTGCCAACATCTGTTGAATCATTGAAAAAGCAAGAGAGTTCCAGAAAAGCCATCTACTTCTGCTATATTGACTATGCCAAAGACTTTGATTGTGTGGATCACAACAAACTCTGGAAAATTCTTAAAGAGATGGGAATACCAGACCAACTCACCTGCCTCCTGAGAAATCTGTATGCAGGTCAGGAAGCAACAGTTAGACCTGGACATAAAACAACTGAATGGTTGCAGATTGGGAAAGGAATACATCAAGGCTGTATATTGTCACCCAGTTTATTTAACTTATATGCAGAGTACATTATGTGAAATGCCAGACTGGGTGAAGCACAAGCTGGAATCAAGATTGCCAGGAGAAATATCAATAACCTCAGATATACAGATGACACCACCCTTATGGCAGAAAGCAAAGGGGAACTGAAGAGTCTCTTGATGAAAGTTAAAGATGAGAGTGAAAAAGCTGGCTTAAAACTCAGCATTCAAAAACTAAGATTATGGCATCCGGTCACATCACCTTTTGGCAAATTGATGGGGAAATAGTGGAAACAGTGAGAGACTTTATTTTCTTGGGCTCCAAAATCACTGCAGATGGTGACAGCAGCCATGAAATTAAAAGACGCTTGCTCCTTAGAAGAAAAGCTGTGACCAACCTAGACAGCATATTAAAAGCAGAGACATTATATTGCCGACAAAGATCCATCTAGTCAAAGCTATGGTTTTTCCAGTAGCCATGTATGGATGTGAGAGCTGGACTATAAAGAAAGCTGAGCACCGAAGAACTGATGCTTTTGAACTGTGATGTTGGAGAAGACTCTTGAGAGTCCCTTGGACTGCAAGGAGATCAAACCAGTCAATCCTAAAAGAAATCAGTCCTGAATATTCGTTGAAAGGACTGATGCTGAAGCTCCAATGCTTTGGCCACCTGATGCAAAGAATTGACTCACTGGAAAAGACCCTGATGCTGGGAAAGATTTAAGGGGAAAACAAGGGGATGACAAAGGATGAGATGGTTGGATGGCATTACTGACTCAATGGACATGAGTTTGAACATGCTCTGAGAATTGGTATGGACAGGGAAGCTTGGCTTGCTGCAGTCCATGGAGTTGCGAAGATTTGGACACGACTGAGCAACTGAACTGAACTGAATCCTTCATCAGGGCCTGCAGAGCTGGGGCAAGTGCTTTTAAGTACCTCTTTTAGAGGGAGACACGTGGACAGCAGCAGCTACATGGAGCCTGGCTTCCTTGGCTGGAGGGTCACGGCACACACTTGAGAATGCCCTAGAATGCGTGGATGGGTCTGGCGAGGCAGTCCAGAGCACACAGACTTTATAATCAAGTCTCTGAGTACTAAGAGCTTGATCTGGCCGGGGTCTTGCAGAGTGGGGATTGGATTGCGTGACAACGGCAAATCAGGAACACAATCTCCTTTGGGCCTGGAGAGAAACAACCACTGCTTTTGTGTTCAGATATTTTTTAACCGGCGGTCACTGGCAGAGTCAGACTGCCCAATTAAGTAATTTCAGAGGCATTTTGGGGGCCAGGAGAAGTTTTATTACTTCATTTCTGTGTATGCCAGACTTCCAGACACATTCAGACAACACAATAATTCATAAAACGGGAGCCATTTAAATAAGTCATGTTATTTGCTATCACCATAAACCTGCAGTCAGTGTTAGAACATTCATAATTTAGAGACAAATGTGAAAATTCCTCTCTACAGACATATTTTATCAGTGCTGAACTAGCCTTCAACTAGTGAACGGAAGTGGAGACAACCCCTTAGCCCAGAGGGAAAAAAAGATTGGCTTTCAGTACGCAGTGCAGAACTGTTGAGTTGGTACTCATCAGCAAATCTATTACTGTCAGGCGCTTTTTCTCTATAGTGTCCTTTGTGTCCTTGGATTATAAAACCCTCTTAAGAAGTGATAGTGTACATAATACCTAAAGAGAGCCTTAAAGGCAAGATCTTAAACTCCCAGGAGATGGTGGGTGAGGACCTTCACAAATCTTCAGACAACACAGACCTGTAGGTAGATTTCTTCTCTGCCCCTGGACTCACCCCGGCTCATATCAAATTCTGACAAACAAAAATAATAAAGAGAAATGGGAAGGTTACACAGAACCCCACGGTGAGCTATGTATGATTTTCTATTACGTGCTGTGCTTAGTGACTCAGAGACTTAATCCATCAAGGAAGGCATCTAGACAGAAGCACAACTTGAAGTGAAGTTGGAAGATGGGTAGCATTTTTCTTGATGAGGGATGGGTAGCCAGTGGGGCCAAGGGAGTGAACAGAGGAGGTGGGGGTGACCGTTTCTGAAGTCAGTGAGGAGGCAGAAGGGGTGAGAGGGCACAGGAGCAGAGAGATGAAAGACCCAAGGTGAGTCCAGTTTGGAGAGTGGCGGCACCTCCCTGAAGCCTGTCTGTAATGGAGGGGAGTATAAGAGGGGGAAGAGCACCGCGCTCACTGCCACTCTGCTGTGGACTTGGCATATTAGGTTATTAATCCTCCTAACAGTGGTTCTAGTCAAGCGTCGTCCTTATTTAATAAAAGAAGAAACTGAAGCTCAGAGATGGCACCCCCAGGTCTCTGCGGCCTCAAAGCATTTGTTCCTTCCAGGACTCTCTTTCCAAAGTCTTTGAGTTTGGAGACTTAGATTCAGGAGACACAGGTTCAAATCTCTCTCCAGTACTTACCAGCGGGCTGAAGTCACTGAACTTCAGTTTCCTTACCTGTAAGACAAGGGTGATTCGACTTTCCTTACCGTCCAGATTGTTGGGAAAATCACACTAAAATGTCTAGAACAGTGCCTGGCGTGTTGCAGGTGCTCGGAACAGGCCTGTCCTCCCAGAATCTTCTATGTGAAAAATCAAGTGCACTAGGGGCGCATGACAAAGGCTCACGGAGTCTCGGATGGATCACCCCCAGTGAAGCTGGAGGCATGCTGCTCATGGCATTCGCTGAGCCCACTGCGCTGGACAAATAAGAGGCACGTGCAGCATATACACATGCACACACATTCACACACGTGCATTGCACACACCCATGCATGCACACACATGCACATACATGTGCATACACCTGTAAATGCACACGCACTCGTGCATGCTGATGAGTGTACACAAACTCTGTCTCTATTCTCTGCCCCTTTCTCAAGCCCCTCTTCTCCTTGCCCACTCTCAGCTCTGGAGTGCCCGGAGAACAGCCATTTCGAGGAGTGCATGACGTGTACAGAGACCTGTGAGACCCTGGCCCTGGGCCCCATCTGTGTGGACACCTGCTCCGAGGGGTGTCAGTGTGACGAGGGCTACGCCCTGCAAGGCAGCCAGTGTGTCCCCCGGAGCGAGTGTGGCTGCAACTTCGAAGGGCACCAGCTTGCCACCAATGAGACCTTCTGGGTGGACCTGGACTGCCAGATCTTCTGCTACTGCAACGGCACGGACAACAGCGTCCACTGTGAGAGCGTCCCCTGCAAGGACGACGAGTACTGCATGGAGGAGGGCGGGCCTCTTCTACTGCCAGGCCCGCACCGATGCCTCCTGCGTCGTCTCTGGCTACGGCCACTACCTGACCTTTGACGGCTACCCCTTTGACTTCCAGACCAGCTGCCCGCTCATCCTGTGCACCACAGGAAGCAGGCCGAACTCAGACACGTTCCCCAAGTTCGTCGTCACAGCCAAGAACGAGGACCGAGATCCGTCGCTGGCGCTGTGGGTCAAGCAGGTGGACGTGACCGTGTGGGGCTACAGCATCATGATCCACAGGGCCTACAAGCACACGGTGCTGGTGAGTGGGTGCAGGGCCCCAGCAGGGGAGCCGTGGGGATGTGAGGACAGGGCTCCCAGGCCAGCAAGCCAGGCTGCAGCTGAACCAGGCAGGCCCAGGATCCAAGGAACAGCAGAGGATGTGAGGGCAGAGAGGGGGCCTGCAGATTTCCTGTCACTTTATCTTACAGATGAGGAATGGAGCTCTCAGACAGGAAAATACCCAGGTCACCGGCACTGAATTAGGGACAGAGCCAGCTCTTGGAACTCAGCCTTTCATGCCACGGCAGAGCGTGCTGGGGACGCACAGCCTGATGGAGTCCCGGCTCACCTACTGTCATGTGGCCTCGAGCAGTTGCTGTCTATGTAGAAGGCACGCTTAGTACAGGCTAGGCATCTGCAAGTGTCCTGTTGTTTAACCCATCTCTGCCTTGTATTTTATTTGGTTTTGGCTGCACTGGGTCTTCACTGCTGTGCGCAGGCTTTCTCCAGTTGTGGTGAGTGGGGGCTACTCCCCAGTTGCGTTGCACAGGTTGCTCATTGAGCTGGCTTCTCTTCTTCCAGAGCACAGGCTCTAGGGTGCATGGGCTCAGTACTTGTGGCTCACGAGCTTAGTTGCCCTGCGGTAGGTGGGATCTTTCCAGACCAGGGATCAAACCCATGTCTCCTGCATTGGGAGGTGAATTCATAACCACTGGGCCATCAGAGAAGCCCCTCTTTCTCTTCTTTGAGATAAAAACATTTGTCTGCTTGGGCCTCCTTCCGCCTCTTCCAGTCTCCCTTTGGTTCCCAGGGAACCCAGGAGTTCAAGGGTCTTGCCCACGTTTGGAGCACTTAGGGGCTCCCTTATAACCTTACTTTTTCCCACATTTTCTGTCCATTGGCCTTGAAGACAGGAGCAGGTAGGGGCTGAGGAGTTTTGTGCACTCCAAAGTCCAGCCTGTGGACATTGGCCCCAGCAAGAGCCCAGCCACCCCTTCTTCAAGGGCCCACCCTAAGTAGAACTTGGGACACTAACAAGCTATTACTTTAGCATTTTGGAGGAACTGACTTAGGATGTCAGCCTTCTAACACTATCTTCCCAGGTCTGTGGTGTAATATATCTCTAAGGAAGTGCTTCTTGCTCTTGTATATGTTCCCTTTCAAATCCTGACTTAAAGACTTCCTTAGGCAGCTCTGCTGATATCTTTCCTTTCTTAGGATTTCCTTTAACCCCCTTCTATGACAAACAGAGGTTTATGAGCTTTTTTTAATTGCCATAAAAGTCACATAATATAAAACATACTATTTTAAACATACTTAACTGTACAATTTGAGACTTCCTGTAGTTCATACAGTAAAGAATCTGCCTGCAATGGAGGAGACTCAGGTTCGATCGCTGTGTTGGGAAGATCCTCTGGAGTAGGAAATGGCAACCCACTCCAAGATTCTTGCCTGGAGAATCCCATGGACAGAGGAACCTGGTGGGCTACAGTCCATAGGGTTGCGAAGGGTTGGACACGACTGGGCAACTAATGCTACAAACTGTACAATTCAGTGGCACTAAGCGCATTCACATCGTGCAACTCTCATCATTTTCCACTCCCAAATTTTTCACCTTCCTAAACTCTGTCCCCGTGAAACACTAACCCGCCATCCCTTCCCCACCCCAGCCTCTGGCATCTACCAGTGTGCTTTCTGACTCTATGAATTTGACTGTTCTAGGTTCTTCATGTAATTGGAATCAAATAGTATTTGTCTTTGAGCTTAGCCACTCAGTCGTGTCTGACTCTCTGCGATCCCATGGACTGTTGCTTGCCAAGCTCCTCTGTCCGTGGGATTTCCCAGGCAAGAATACTGGAATGGGTCGCCATTTCTGCCTCCAGGGGATCTTCCTGACCCAGGGATTGAACCTGTGCCTCCAACTGTGGGTGGATTCTTTACCACTGAGCCACCTAGGAAGCTCAAAATGCTGGAGAGGGTTGCCATTCTCCTCTCCAGGTGGCCATCCCTCTCCCTTCCCGACCCAGGGATCAAACTCAAGTCTTCTGCATCGGCAGGCAGATTCTTTACCACTGAGCCACCAGGGAAGCACATATTTGTCTGTACCCTCTGTATATTGGAATGCATTCTTAAGGTTAACTTAATATATGTCCTAAAAACAGATTATACCTTTTTTTTCCCCTGTGTTTTACAATAGGCTCTTACCAGCCATCTGCTTCTTAAACTGTCTTCTCTTTCACGTTTACTGGAAAATGTGCCTTTTAGCACCTAAGATGAAAGTCTCACTATGGACATTCCTCTTCTCTTTCTTGGATATTTCACCCAAACCCCTACTGTTTCCCTGTATGTTTCCTTCTGTCAGTTGGTCCCTCAGTCATTGAAGGCATTAATCACAGTGCATTTTTCCACGATGTTTGCGTCTGGCTCACTCAGTACTCATTGTGGGCCCCTTGAGGGTGGGAACCACACCTAATCCATCTTTATGTTAAATGAATATACTGCGTGCCATGACACTCAAAACGTTTGTCAAATAAAGCAAACAGATGACATAACAAGCCCTTTCTTCCAAGGTTCCTACGACTTTCATTTTGCCGCTGGTCACTTCATCAGCAATTGGGAAGATTGAATTGCCACCCAGACAAGTTAGGAATATATCAGGTGCCTTGCTTTTAGCCACATAAGTTTTCCAACAGATGTCTGGATAGTCAAAGTCACTCATTACAATAACTTCTCTCCTTTGCTTTCATCAATTTTGTTGAAACAAAGACATCAATCATTTTGTCCATGTGCTGCTTCCTATTTGTACTTTGCTCCTCCTCTGATATTTTTCTACCCTTAGATTTATAAACTTTGATGTCATTCCTTCTCTCTGTGACATTTAATGCTCTTCCACCTTTCTACTTTTCAGGTTGTTCTCTTCTTTTAAAATGCAATCTATTCATAAGCCCTGTCTCATCCAGTGTACTATGAAATTGTATTTTCTGCCTTGCATTACACACTCTCAAGGTTTAGTTAAGTAGACATCTGAGGTTACCTATGTTTTCTGACCCATTTACCTTCACATATGGATACAAGATCCTCATGGACACTTGTTCTTTTTCTGCTCTCTCTTCTCTCCTCCCCAGAGGCTGATTCCCCACTCTAACTGGGTGTTTCCCTCTCTTTGGATCAGCTCACCTTCCAGGCACATGTCTCTTGAGATGCACTCATGGCTGAAGTCAAGAGCCATGAGGACCACACTGCTGGTCTCTTCTTCTCAGAAAGAGATGGAGAGGGGAGAGTATGTTAGTTCTTAGGGCTCCCATCACAAAGCATCATAGATCAGGTGGCCTAAAACAGCAGAAACTTGCCCTCTTACAGCTCTGGAGGCCAGGAGTCTGAAATCAAGGTATTTGCAGGGCCATGGTCCCTCTGGGATCCTAGGGAAGCATGTATTCCAGGCTTTCTCCCAGCTTCTGGTGGTTGTAGGTGACCCTTGCCTTGGGGCCTCATACCTCCAGTCTTTGCCTCCATCTTTTCATGACCTTCTTCCCCCTGCATCAAATATCTCTCCTTTTAAGACCATTTGTCGTTGGATTTAGGGTCCACCCTTTCACAGCGTGATCCGATCTTAACTTGATTAAGATCTGCAAAGACCCTGTTTCCAAGCAAGACCACGTTCACGTGTCCTGGGGGTTAAGACTTCAGTGTATCTTTGGGGGACACAACTTGGTCTACAACAGGGAGTAATTAGAGAGTCATGGGCAGCAAGGAGGAATTGATTAACGGGGTGAGGGGACGCTTTCCACAGCCTGCCTTTCTATGTCCCCAGATGTCCTAAGATGCCCAAGCTGGGAATAGAGTATATAGCTTTCCAGTCTCTGACAGGAAGACCAAGTTCAGGATGCTTGAACATTCTTTCCTTCGGGGGCCTGGGGGATAGATTTAACATTTACTTTGAATTATTAACACGCACTACAGGATCTGCTTGTTCAATGATTTGCATTTGTTTTTCCCATGATGTTATTATTAGTCACCATCTCTCCCTGAGAAGAATAACGGCCATCACAATGACAGCACAGTCAAGCGCCGGACAAAACACAGCAACAGAGCTGGGTCACTGCTGGTGCACACAAAACCAGAGGTGACCTGGAAGGGACTCCTTGGCACGCCAGGTCCCTCTGTGACTCTCTTTCCCTGCAGTACTGAGGATATGGGGAAATCCACTAAGCCGAGGAAAACTAGAAATAAACATGCTTTGTGTACCAGGCAGGGTGTGAGGTGAACAGGAGAGGGGAGCCTCTCCCGGGCATCATACAGCCCGAGCATCAGCCGTCCACAGCCTGAGCTCCAGAGACGGCCCCTGTCCTCCTTCTCGCCCAGGCTCAACACAGCCAAGTCCTGAGTGGTCCAGTCCAAGGGGAAGGCTTTCAGGACCCTCAGAGCCAGTGTCTTTATCACTGACTGCTCATCCTGTGGGCAGCAGAGAAGAGAGGACCTTTGAACATCACTTTGGCTCAGTTGTGTTTGACGGGCTTGTATTGATGTCTGTCCTGTGCCAAACCCTGAGGATAGAAACATGAGTCAAACAGGGCTCCTGTGCTAAGGGGACTCAGGGTCTGGTAGGAGAGACAGACGTGTTCGCAGGTAACTTTAACAGGATGTGAAATCCCAGAAAAATATGATGTATGGGCAGGAAGGTGGGTGTCATGAGAGAACAGGTTGCCTGAGCTATGTGGGGGTGGAGAAGGAAGGCTTTCTGAAAGAGATGACCCAGAGCTGAGCCCTGAAGGTGTCCATTGGCCAGGCCCAGAAGGAGGACCAGGAATCGTCCATGGAGACCCAAAGGGGCAGCAAGGTGGGGGGCTGTGAGGGGACTTCAGAGCAGCTGAAGAGGCGGCAGCAGGTCTGGGCCAGCTGTTTAAAGGAAAGCTCTCCACTGAAAAGCAAGTTTGTGGCCTTATTTCTGATACTCAGATTAGAAACAAATAGCCCCACCTGACCCCTGCGCCCTCCTCTTCCTCCTCTGTGCCCTCCTCCTCCGTCCATCAGGCACCACTTCCATACTGACCCCCTTCCTTCCTCGGCCTCCCACCTTCCCTCCATTCTCACTCTCAAGGACAGACAGGGCAGGGATGGAGGGATGGAGGCGGCCTTCACAGGGCCTCAGAGATGGGAGAAGCCAAGCCAGCCTGTTTATGTTGAGGCCTTGCTTGCCCGGGTTCTCGAAGCCTCTCAGCTGTAATCCAGGTACAAGACCTCTGCACGGTGTCACCTCCTGCTTGACACCCAGTAGCCAGGAACAGAGAATGTGGAGAAATGCCAGCCGGTGCACGTGAGCCATTTGGCGCACAGCCTTTTGTTTATCCGTGTGTGTTGTCAAGGCTGGTGGGAGGCCCTTCAGCCTCCGTGTCTCTTGGTGACCTTGAGCACCTGTATTATGGGTCTACATGGAACCTATGTCACCTGAGCTCCGGGCCTTCTTATTGAGAGAATTGTGCCTACCAGATGTGATCTCCCTCCTCCACCCTGTCACTGAAATGACCCATCACCACGTCATCTTCACCTCCTCTCCTTGTTCCAGAGAATGAGGCATCTCTTCCCTCTCCATGGCCACTACCCACCTGCGCCATCTCTATCTTGCCTTCTCAGGCTCTTGCCCATCTGTCATCTCCTCCCCTTCCTCTGTCTTAGGTCCTTCTCTTCAACCCATAAACATATTTAGTCTAAGACAAACCTTGACCCCAGTTCAACCCAATCCCTCTTCTATCTAATCCCTCTCCTCCCTTTTCTTACCAAACTCCTGCAGTCATCTTTGCTTCCATATCCCCTGTCTGCTGTTTAACTTCTCCAGTCTAACCTCTGGTTTCATCATGCTACTGAAGTTCTTTTACTAAGATCACTGGCGACTTTTTTGCGAAATGAATGAGTCTCTTTCAAGCTTGATCTCATGGGACATTACATACGTGGCCCTCCATGGTCCAGGAACCTCCCATCTCCCTCATCATCCCCGAGGTCACATTTTGTGCTCCAGCCTCATTAAATTGCTGTGAAAGTGAAGCTGCTCAGTCGTGTCCGACTCTTTGCGACCCCATGGACTGTAACCTATTAGGCTCCTCTGTCCATGGGATTTTCCAGGCAATAGCACTGGAGTGGATTGCCATTTCCTTCTCCAGCAGATCTTCCCGACCCAGGGATCGAACCCAGGTCTCCTGCATTGTAGACAGACGCTTTACCGTCTGAGCCACAAGGGAAGTCAAACTGCTGTAAGGGAAGTAAATTGCTGTAATTCCTCATATTTATGAGGTTGTTTCTCTCCTCTTGGCCTTGACTTGGGCTACGCTCTCTTCTTGGGGTTCCCTTTTCTTCACTCTCATTCCTTCTTTTTTGTTGTTTTGTTCTGCTTTTAATTTTTATTGAAATATAATTGACTTATAATGTTGTGTTAGTTTTAGGTATATAGTGAAGTGATACAGTTATACATACATGTGTATATAGATATATACACACACACATATATTTCTTACATTCTCTTCCATTATAGAATCTCAAGTATAGTTATTCTGTATATTATAGAATGTTTAGTATAATTCTATGTGATACAAGTAGATCCTTGTTGGTTATCTATTTTATATATTGTAGTGTGTATTTTTTAAAATTTTTATTGGGGTATAGTCGATTTACAATGTTGTGTTAGCTTCAGGTGTACAGCAAAGTGTCTCAGTTATACATGTACATATATCCACTCTTGTGTAGATTCTTTTCCCATATAGGCCATTACAGAATATTGAGTAGAGTTCTCTATGCTAAACAGTAGATCCTAACTAGTTATCTAGTATGTGTATATCTTCATCCCAAACTCTTAACTTATCTTGACTGGCCAGCACTACTCACCATTCAGAGCTGGGTGTGGACACCATTTTCTGTAGGTATCCTTGATTCTGTTCCCATGCTGAGTCTGGTCCCTGTACATCTATTTATCTCTACTGTTAACTTTTATCAGACAATCAGACTTGCTTATGTGCTTGTCTTGGCCACACGCCTGTGAGCTCCTAGGGAAAGAGCCTTGTGCTTTATCCTAGCATTTAGCACAGTGGCTAGTGCACAGTAGCGCCCGCCTGATGGCTACTGGATGAGTGAATGAATCCTGCCTGGACAAATATTCACAGACAAGGAGGTAGCTGAGTTGAAATTTGAAGGGTGAATATTTCCCCAGAGAATGGGGGGATGTGGGAGGAGCATCAGTGCTGTCTCAGGTTTGATTGCCTAGAGGCAGAGTCTGAGAAAGTGATGCCTGAAAATGAGGGATACATCAGGAGCAGGGAGCTCAGAGAGGATGTAGTCTAAGCTGGACACCAGTTTCAGTCACCGGAAACTCTGATGTGTGACCCACACACAGAATTGGTCCCCTGTGTTGGTCAGCCATTGGCCAACGGCTGCCCTTAGGGTGAGGTCGGGGCTGGAATAGGAAGGACATCATAACCTCCTGGGCCAGGTGACTCCCCTGTGGCCAAGATCAACTGTGAGTTATCACTAGCCCACGTTCACAACTGCTGAGGATGGGTCCCCCGAAGGGACCCAGAAAGCACCGTCACACTCATAACACAGGGAGTGACATGTGGAGGGGTGCAACTCAGTCCATTTGGGGAGCAGTGAAGTGCTGGGTATGGCTGGAGTGCAGGAAATGAGTGGGTTGGACCTGAGAGGCAGGGGCCAGCTCCTGGAGAGCCCTGTCTGATGTGTTAAGCATATCCCCCATTTCATTCACACTGCAGAGAGGGTTTTAAGAATTAATTGCATTAAAAAATATTGGAGAGGCAGTGAAGAGAGAATGAAGAACGGAGGACCAGGGCAGGGAGAGGAGTAACGGGTGTGTTTAGGAGTCAAGGTGGAAGGTGATAAGAGTCTGAATTAAGGTGGTTGGGCTGGGGGTGAGAGTGTCAAATGAGAAAGAGATTAAGGAGGTCAGAAGGGAAGGTATTTCCAATCAGAGAGCAACCTCAGACCACTCCAAAGGGCAGCCACCTTCTTCTCCACCAGGAAGATCAGCTCTCCCTTAGCCCTCACAACAGTCTTTGTTTTCCAGCGTGCCCTCACCCAGCCACAAGCTGCAGGATTTGACTGATCTGAATCAAAATGGTGCAAGGGCTGTACCGTTCTGGAGTTTGAAGCTCAGGGATTTCCTTATTTTCTCAACTTAAAATATACAGGAGGAAACATGTGTCAAGTACCCTCTCCACGTGAGGCATTGTGGTGGCGCCCAGCGGGGAATGAGGGGGAGGTGGATGCATAGATCGATAAAGTGTGGTCCCTCCTCTCAAGTCGCTCCTAATCCTGTGGATGAGACAGAGGTGTAGACAACCAGATGTAATATGAGGCTGATGTCATATGCGCTTCAGTAGCAGGTACGCGTGCCTGATCTTGGCCAAAGGTGCAGAAGAACAGGAGAGAAGTATAAATAACCTGTTCTGGTTGCCCAGACGAGGGAGTGATTCATTCTGACCACAGACTCCAAAAATCTTGCCTTATAGAAGAGCTGGCATTTGAGCAGGGTCTGGGGGATGAGAAGGATGTTGACGGGTAAAGAATAGCATCCTTGGCAGAGGGACCAGCAAAGTCAAGTCATTCTTCAGGAAAAAGAAGATCCTGAAGGATTTAATAAATTGAGGCTTATCTAAGATAAATCCACAGAAGAGCTGGAAATAGCAACATAAGAGTTCTAGGTTTGGATATTTTAGTCTAAACTTTAATTGAATTCTTATTACCCTCTCATTACCTTGGAGAAAACAATTTGAACTCCTGGGGGAAATAACACTATAAACAGAAGGCACTGAAATAAATAGGTGTATTAATGTACAAAGGATAGTCATTTAAGTCTGTTCAAATCCTAATAATAACAGTTGAGTGACAGAAACGACACTAAATGCAAAGATTAGATTCAACCTGCTTCCACCCCCTCTGGGGCTGCCTCTCAGAGGCTAATCATTAAAACAGCGGTGGTGGGCGGGGGGTGGGGGAATGTCTGGGTCACCTGGATTTGTCTATGCCAACCCACTTCCTCTTGCAGGTCAACAATGAACGGCTCTATCTGCCCCTGAAGTTGGGACAAGGGAAGATAAACATCTTTTCTTTTGGTTTCCACGTGGTGGTGGAAACTGACTTTGGGCTAAAGGTGGTCTATGACTGGAAGACCTTCCTGTCCGTCACAGTCCCTCGGAGCATGCAGAACAGCACCTACGGCCTCTGTGGCCGCTACAATGGCAACCCCGATGATGACCTGGAGATGCCCATGGGTCTGCTGGCCTCCAGCGTCAATGAGTTTGGACAGAGCTGGGTGAAGAGGGACACCTTCTGCCAGATTGGCTGTGGCGACCGCTGCCCGTCCTGTGCCAAGGTGGAAGCTTTCTCCAAAGTGCAGCAGCTCTGCAGCCTGATCCCCAGCCAGAATGCAGGCTTCACCAAGTGCCACAGCAAGGTCAGCCCCACTTTCTTCTACAAGAACTGCCTCTTCGACTCTTGCATTGATGGGGGTGCTGTGCAGACCGCCTGCAGCTGGCTGCAGAACTATGCCAGCACCTGCCAGACCCAGGGGATCGCGGTGACCGGCTGGAGGAACTACACATCCTGCTGTGAGTCCTTCCTGTGGGCTCTCCTTGCATTTTGATTGGTGTGGGTGGGCCAGTCACCCAGTAGGAGTCAGAGCAAATCCAGTGGGGCCATTTCAGGCCATGCATTCTGGTTTTGGTGGGGTTTTTTTGGCCGTGCCGCATGGCATGCAGGATCTTAGTTCCCTGACCCAGCAATTGAACCTAGGCCCCTAGCAGTGGAAGCATGGAGTCTTAACCGCTGGACCACCAGGGCTGTCTCAGGATATGCACTTTTGTGGGGTAAGGAGATATACCTTTTGAAATTGAGTTTGCTATCTGAAGCAAGAGCTCAAGCCTCCAAGAACCTCTGTCTTCTTACCTATAAAGTGGGGTTAATACCACTTACTTCCTTTATATTCCTCTGAAGATGAATCAAAATGTACATAAAGCAGAGAGCAGCCCACATGGCATTTGGGCTCAGCAAGGACACAGTAGGATTCTAACAAAAGACAAATGGGGGAGAATGAGATACTAGGTTGCTTAGTTCATAGTTCTGGAACCTCACTGATTCATGACTGTACTGATAATTTATATGCTTTCGCTTAGTATGTTTTTCTATTTGACTCATATATGTCATTTATCAGGGGCACTAGTGGTAAAGAGCCTGCTTTACCAATGAAAGACATGCACGAGACATAGGTTCAATCCCTGGATCAGGAAGATCCCCTGGAGGAGGGCATGGCAACCCACTCCAGTATTCTTGCCTGGAGAGTCCCATGGACAGAGGAGCCTGGCGGGCTACATTTCATAGGTCACAAAGAGTCAGAGGCGACTGAAGCGATTTAGCACGCACACATGTCGTGTACCAGTTTTGGCACTGATGAAATATAGCAGAATGTTAAAAACATTGGAAAAAAGAATTAGATACACCTGAGATTAACATTAATATTGCACATTGATTATATGTCAATGAAAAAAAGAGAAAAACCAAAAGGACTAGAGCGCCTGGATTCTTGCCTTGCTCTGTCCGTAAGGATGGTTGTGACCTTGAAGCATTTCACTTTTCCTCCCCTGGTCATTTGTCCCCACCCCCCCACTCCCCATTCCCCGATAATGCTGCTGCCTGCACTCTTTATGCTACAGAAACGTCAGGAGGATCAAATTAGATAATTGAAAGCCTAGCACACTCTGTGCATGTTAAGTGGTATTGTTGTTACATTCCTGGCTCGCTTTGAGCCAAGTCCAGTGCTAAACACTTTATCAACATTATCTTCTCAATCACCCAATTAGTCAGGGAGAAACTGAGACTCAGAGGAGTTAAGTAACCAACCTAAGGTCCTACAGTCTCAGTGGCAAAGTCAGGGTTTGACCTTCCAGCCTCAAAGCTCCTGCTCTCAGCCCATACACTACACAGTAGAATAATTTGTCTGCATTTCGCACATCACAATAGGAAAAAATGGGGAAGAGAAACTGCTATTGGTCTTTGGCCAAACTGCCTGGGTCTGTTTTCCCATCTCAATCTCATTAGCTACAGCAAATTTCTTTTAGGCCTAACTGTATGAGAAAGGCTACAAATGGATGCTGAATGCAAAGAGCTCCAAATAAGTGATACAGCAGGGGTCCTGGAAAATAAAATCCCTTTTCATCCTGGTAAAGGGAGATTTGGATGAAAAACCAAAAACAGTATTGTCCTTTAATGCTCACACAGTTCGTTTACATTCCACATAATTGGATTCATGTAGATTAGGAGGGGAGGGTTGGAGGGAGGGGGGAGGGGGAGGGAGAAGATGCCATGTCAGCCAGGCTCAGTCCCTGAGTGAGGGGTCACAGGGAGCAATGCCAGTAGGGGCCTCTGGTGGCTTTAGTAAAATAAGTATGCCCATAAAAAGTCAGGCTGTGGATAAACCTCCAGAATGACTCTGGATTCACTGAGGTGAGCTCACTGGGGCGAGAGTGCTTCCTTGTCAGCACGCTCAGTTGCTCAGTTGTATTGGACTCTTTGTGACCCCCACAGACCATAGCCCGCCAGGCTCCTCTGTTCACGGGATTTCCCAGGCAAGAATACTAGAGTAGCTGCCATTTCCTCTTCCGGAGTATCTTCCTGACCGGGATCGAACCCAAGTCACTGTGTCTCTTGCCTTGGCAGGCGGATTCTTTACCACTGCACCACCTGGGAAACCCACAAGAGAGCTGACCTTCCCCTAAATCAGAAGACCAGCCTCTGAAGCCAGGGGCCTAAACATGGTGCAGGAGGGGGAGAGAGTTTTAGGAGGGAGACCTGCCTGCTGCCTCTTGAGACCTGCTACAGAGCAGTCCCTCTTGTCCTGTAGCCACGCCGTGGTGGCTGCCATTTTGTCTGGTGTCACTGGGTCGTGGGGCAGAGAGTAGTGTCTGCCCACATCCATTACGTCTAGCTGCAATGAGCAGTGAAGAATTGTTTTTAAAGGAGGCTAATACCAGGAGCTCTCACCTGAAATTATGGGTATCAAATGTTGTCACTCATGGGAAAGAAAAGAAGCAAGTTAGCACGCGCTCATTGTCTTACCTTTGAGGAGAAAGGTTCCCTACTTCTAGGGAGCTTGGACCCATAGGGCTGAAACTGGTGCAGGATGGGGAAACAGTTTGGAAAAGGGAGACCGTTCCTAAAGGCTATGAAGACTATTTTTCTTGTCTCCTGTCCCCTCAACCACCATTCTTTCCTCTCCCCCGCTCAGAGTTCTGTCCAGACATTGGTGGTGTCCTCTATACATAGTCACAGGGAGCTCCTTACAAGTCAGAGCAGAGTCTGTCCTGCCCACCCTTGACCATGAGCCCCTTCCCTGCCTGGACCGCTGCCTGCCAGCAAGGCCTAGGCCAGCTGTCCTCACCACAGTGGGAATAGTCCTTCCCTCACCTTGGCATTTCAGGACAGGGGCCAAGATCTAAAAGAAAGCTCCTGAAGAGGTGGTGGTGGTGACTGGCAAAAAGAAAAGCTAAAATAAGAGAGAAAAATATTACACTTTAGAGACGGTGTGTGGGTGGAGATGGGGGTGTGCGGACACAGTTGGAGGCAGCTTAGTTTTCCATTTTGAACTTCAGAAGCAGAGAAAGCCGCGGGGAGCCTGAGTCTTAACTCAGCCATTCAGTCTGAAAGATTGGTGAATGCAGGCTGGCTTGAATATGACTGTTTGTAAGCAAGTTTGGGGCTTCCCTGGTGGCTCAGTGGTAAAGAACTCTCCTGCCAATGCAGGAGATGTGGGTTTGATCCCTGGGTTAGATCTCCTGGAGAAGGAAATGGCTACTCACTCTAGTATTCTAACCTGGGAAATCCTATGGACAGAGGAGCATGGTGGGCTATAGTCCATGCTGTCACAAGGGTTGGACACAACTTAGCAACTAAAAAAAAACCAAATCTGACATGGCATTAACCTCTGAGACACGAGGGCAGGAATAGCATCCCCCTGTCTCCCTCCCTGGGGCTTCTCAGGTGGCACCAGTGGTAAAGAACATGCCTGCCAATGCAGGAGACATGAGACATGGGTTCGATCCCTGGGTCGGGAAGATCCCCTGGAGGAGGACAGGGCAACCCACTCCAGCATTCTTGCCTGGAGAATTCCCATGGAGATGAGAGCCTGATGGGCTGTAGTCTATAGTGTTGCAAAGAGTGGACACGACTGAGGAATTTAGCACACATGCATGTCCCACTCCTCTCTTCTACTAAGAATTCATCCACTTCAACACTCACATGTTGAGAAATGAGAATGCTGGGGAGAAAAAGGGCTTTTCAGGAGAATAAGGGTTAAGCCAGAATTGCCCATTAAATATATGCTTGATTGGTAACAAGGTAGGATGCTGTTGGTTATCAATAATATTGGCTGGTTCTGTCAATGGGATAATTTATTACTGAATTACCCTTTTACAAATGCATGGGAAACTCCTTCACCCAAGTTGAACAAATAGGCTTAGAGTGGGGAGGGAAAGCCAGTTGTCTTTATTGTGAACCCCTTCTTAAAATTCTTTCAGCTACATCTGTCATTCTTTCAGTCCTTTAATGGAGAACTTAAATTAGAGCACTTGATGGTGAGAATATATTAAGAGAAGAAAATAATAAATTCATTGCAGGTACTTAGCTCTGACCATGTGCCAGTCACTCTTCTCAGTGCTGAGTCCTCAGTCATTGACTCCTATAACTTTACAGCAACCCTGTAAAGTACGCCCTATTTTAAAAATTTATTTATTTTTAATTGGAGGATAATTTCTTTACAATATTGCGTTGGTTTCTGCCATATTAATAGTCCCACTTTCTAGATGAGGAAACCAAAGCTCAGAGTAACTCAGTGACTTTCCCAAGGAAATTGGCTTGGGTAAATTGGAAGGTGGCTCCAGAGACAGTGTTCTCTGGCTGTAGGGTGCTGCTCCTCTTATCTGGGCAGGCCAGGAAGCCCTGGCGGGTGGGGGAGCACCTGGGTACCACAGAGGATACAGAGCTCTGTAGAACCAGGTCTGGGGAGGCATCTTCCAACCTTAGTGGGCCATTGTGAGAATTAAATGTGATGATGGCTCATACACAAGGCTGTCTGGTGCCTGATCAGCCAACGTTGAGTATCATTTTCTCTTTTTTCAGAGGCAGATTTTGCTACTTCAAAGTTCTTGGTCAAAAGTCTGATAATCAGGCATTTTCCTATATCTTTCTCTGCAAACTCAATACATTTTAATGGAGGGACTCCTCTCGTGGTCCAGTGGTTAAGAATCCACCTTGCAATGGCAAATAGGACCAGTTTGATCCCTGTCAGGGAAACTAAGATCCCACATGCCAAGGGCCAGCTGGGCCCATGTGCTGTAGCTACTGAGCCCACACTGTCTGGAACCCTTGCACCATAACTAGAGAAGCCACACGGAAGAGCCTGGAGCTGTAACAAAGACCCAGCGTGATTTTAAAAAAAAATTGTAGTTGAATAACTTTCAAAATTCCTATTGTTACTACTACAACTGTTCCTACTATTAGTAACAGAAACTTTCATTGAAGTACCAGGCACTGTACAAAACTGCACTTCATTTTATCTTAACAATGATTAATATTTGATGAGGGAGATATTATTATATCTGTTTTACAGATGAGGAAGCAGAGGAGCCAAGGTTTAGAGAGAGTAAGTAACCTCCCCAAGGTGACACTGCTAGTTAGTCACGGAGGCCAAGGCTCAAGCCAGGTCAGCCTGACTCCAGAACCTTGACCAGTTCTATTTCATTGCTGCATTGCTCTTCCCATTCATCCTGCCTGCCGAGGGCACAAAGGCTGTATCAGTCCACTGGCCACAGCAAGAGACACATTTGTGACCACAATAGAAATCCAGGTGTAGAACCATCATCACTTTCAGCTCTCAGTACTTCATTTAGGTGGAGAAAATCAGAATTAGGAATTTGGAAGATTGTTTTCAAGAATCGAATATTTATTAATCACTTGTCACATTCTCAGCACTGTTTGGGGACCACAAAAAACAGAAGTATGAAATATGGAGTTTATTTCCTTGTTGGGCAAATAGGACCAGTATACTTGAAACAACAGTAGACATTTCTAAATTGGTAGTTATGTCTTCCCAGATATTAAAATACATTGTAGATTTTCAATGCGTGTGTGCTAAGTTGCTTCAGTCGTGTCCAACCAATTTCTACCCTATGGACTGTACCTTGTCCATGGGATTTGCCAGAGAGCAAGTCAATACTGGCACATGCACAGAAAAACTAACCAGTGAACCAATGAGAAAGTCCAGAAATAAACACCAAAGAGAAATTAGTATACAGTAAAGCTGGCGTTTCCAATCACTGGGGGAAGTGCATTATTCAATAAAGGACAAACTATCAAGGTGAAAAATAATTAAATCTTTCCTTCATTTCCCCACTCAAAAATAAAATCCAAACACAGCCAAGATTAAACATGAAAATTTAAATCATAAAACTACCAAAAAGGGTTTCCCTGGTGGTTCAATGGTAAAGAATCTACTTGCCAATGCAGGAGACATGGGTTCGATCTCTGATCTGGGAAGGTCCCACATGCCAGGGAGTAACTAAGCCTGTGCACAACTATTGAGCCTGTGCTCTCGAGCCTGTGAGCCAAAGCCACAGAGCCCATGTGCTGCAACCACGGGAGCCCGTGCGCCCTGGAGCCTGGGCTCTGCACTGAGAAGCCACTGCAGCGAGAAGCTTGTGCACTGCAGGAGTGAGTAGCCCCTGCTCTCCAAAACTAGAGACGAGCCCAGCAGCAGCCAAGACCCAGCACAGCCAAAATAAATAAATTTAAAACAAAGCAAAGTACTAAAAGAGAACAAAGGCGTATTTTTGGTAATCTAGGACTAAAGAGGGCCTTTCTAAGCAAGACACCTAAAGCCACACGGGAAAACATGATAAATTTGACTGCTTTAAATTTTTATATTTCCATATGGCAAAAACATCATCAGGATCACAAACCAATGTACCAAAAAAAAAAAAAAAAAAAAAGGAAGCAGCGGCAAAGTCAAAACGCAATTGGTAAATATTTTAACACGTGATAAGCAAAAATAAAATTTTAACTTACAAAGAGCTTTACAATTTAATAAAAAATTCAACAAACAAAATGTGTAAAGGACATGAAAAGGCAATTCACAGAAAAAGATATACAAATAGATTATAAACAAAGGGAAAAGATAATCAGTGTCACAAAGGATGCAAATGAAATAAGGATATAGCATTAATTTCTTATTGTGGTAAAATACGCATAACTAAATTACTGTTGTAACCATTTTTAAGGGTGTAGTTCAGTGTCACTAAGGACATTCATGTTGCTGTGCAGCCACCATCCTCCACCTCCAGAAAGCTTTTCACTATGCTCAGCTGAAACTCTGTACCCACTGAACACTAACTCTCCATTCCTCTCTCCTTCCAGAGTCCCCTGAAACCACTGTTCCACTTCCTGTCTTAACTACTTTAAAGAATCTACTTGCCCAGAGTAGTCCCTCTTCTCCTGTAGCCACACTGTGGTGGCCGCCATTTTGTCTGGTGTTGCTGGGATGTGGGGCAGAGAGTAGTGTCTGCCCACATCCATTACGTCTAGCTGCAATGAGCAGTGAAGAATTGTTTTTAAAGGAGGCTAATACCAGGAGCTCTCACCTGAAATTATGGGTATCAAATGTTGTCACTCATGGGAAAGAAAAGAAGCAAGTTAGCACGCGCTCATTGTCTTACCTTTGAGGAGAAAGGTCCCCTACTTCTAGGGAGCTTGGACCCCTAGGGCTGAAACTGGTGCAGCCTTTGTTTATAATCTTTTGATACCTCCCATAAGTGGAATCATACAGTATTCATCTTTTTGTGGACGGTTTATTTCACTTAGCATAATGTCTCGAGGGTCATCCAAGTTGCATAATCTCCTTCCTTTTTAAGGCTAAGTGATATTCCATTGTATGTATAGACTACATTTTGCTTATCCATTCATCCATTGGTGGACACTTGTATTGCTTCCATGATTTAGCTATAATGAATAATGCTTCTATGACAACAGTGTCTAAATATCTCTTAGAGATATTTCCTTCACATTTTTAAGTATACACCCGGGAATGGAATTGCTGGGCCCATAGGGTAATTCTATTTTCAATTCTTTGAGAAACCACCCTACTCTTTCCCACAGCAGCTGTACCATTTTACATTTTTACCAACAGGGCAAAGGGTCCCAATTTTTCCACATCTTTACCA
The DNA here is from genome assembly GCA_917880005.1 of Nanger dama. Lineage (NCBI taxonomy): Eukaryota > Metazoa > Chordata > Mammalia > Artiodactyla > Bovidae > Nanger > Nanger dama. The sequence goes on from CAKJTW010000014.1 coordinate 32,045,008, forward strand.
ATATTTGTTATTTTCTGGGTGTTTTTATAGTAGCCGTCTTAATGGGTATGAGGTGATATCACATTGTTGTTTTGGTTTTCCTAATGATTAGTGATACTGATTTTCACATGCTTATTGGCCATTCATATATCTTCTTTGCAGAAAGGTCTATTCATATCCCTCTCTCATTTTTGTATCAGACTGCTTGTTTTTTTGTTGTTATTGAATTTTAGAAGTTCCTTCATATTCTGGATAGTGATCTCTTATAGGTATAGCATGTAGTTTTTTCCAAGGACCGGAAAGTTTGGGAATAAACAATCAATGAGGATGAGGGAAAAATAAATCTCATATAGCCCTGGTAGGAGGACAAATTGACACAGCCTCTTTAGAGGGCAATTGAGTTGCATCCATCAAAAGCTTAAATGCACATACCCTCTCACCCAGTTATTCCACTTCCAGGAATTTATTGTAGAGATTCATTAACTCATGAGGGCATGGATAAATGTAAAAGGATATATAGCATCATTATAAACACATAAAATACACACAGCAGTGCAAAAACAATGATTCAAGGCTAAGTGATGTGGAGTAGAAATTCCCACATAAGAGTAGTTGTACTTTTTTGTATTATTATTTTTGTTGTTTAGTTGATAAATCATGTCAATTCTTTTCCAACCTGATGGACTGTAGCCCATGAGGCTCCTCTGTCCATGACATTTCCCAGGCAAGAACGCTGGAGCGGGTTGCCATTTCCTTCTCCATGGGATCTTCCCAACTCAGGGTTTAAACCCACATCTCCTGCATTGGCAGGCAGGTTCTTTACCTTTTTTTTTTTTTTTTGTATACATTGACTAAAAATACTAGTTTCTGTAAAATTGTTAAGCAAATCTGTCTTTAATGATTGCCCACCACTTGCTGAACACTTAGGTGCTTGTTGTTGCTATTGTTCAGTTGCTGAGTCATGTCTGACTCTTTGCAACCCCACAGACTGCAGCACGCCAAGCATTTAGGTGCTTGGCACTGTTCTAAGTACAGAGATTCACTTTTCCCAAAAAGCCATGAAGTGCTGCCCTGGGTAACTGCATAGTACAAATAAGGAGCTGAAACCCAGAGAGATTAGGTAATGGCTCCAGTCTCTTAGAGCTGATTCCAGAGCCCACACCCTTAACCAGGACCCCAACTGCCTTCCAGGAAAGCATCTACATACATTTTAAAACCACAGAACATAGTTGACATGGATTGGTCTCTATACACAGGCACACACACCATGTAAGTTTGCCTTCTCAGAAATCAAGGGGTTCAAGGGCCTACTGTTAAAAACTACTGGCTTAGAAAAGAGTTCTGGAAGTTCTGAGTTAGTGAAAGAATAGGGAGTTTTGAAGATAAGTTGGGACTCTACCTGGGGCTTGAAGAATGAGGGATTTGGGGACTCCCTTGGCGGCCCAGTGGTTAAGACTCCATATTGCCAATGCAGGGGACACAACCCAATACTGGGTCAGGGAACTAAGCTCACATGCCATGGTCCATGACCAGAAGATTAAAACAAATAAAATAAAATATTAACACATTATGTGGCATCTAGAAAAATGGTACAGATGAACCTATTTCCAGGGGAGGAATAGAGATGAATATGTAGAAAATGGACACTGCAGCAAAGAGGTGAGTGGGATGAACTGGGAAAATAGGGTTGACATATGTACACCACACTGCCATGTGTAAAGGGCTTCCCTGCTGGCTCAGATGGTAAAGAATCTGCCTGCTATGCAAGAGACCTGTATTCAATCCCTGGTTCTGGAAGATCCCCTGAAGAAGGAAGTAGCTACCCATTCCAGTATTCTTGGCCTGGAGAACTCCATGGACAGAGGAGCCTGGCAGGCTACAGTCCATGGGGTCAAAAAGAGTCTGACACGACTGAGTAATTAACACATACATACACCATGTGGGAGAAAGACAGGGAGTGGGAACTTGCTATAAAGTACAGGGAGCTCAGCTCAGTTCTCTGTGATGACCTAGATGGGTGGGATGCTGGGGAAGGGGGTGGGAGGGAGGTGGAAGAGGGAAGGGATATACATATAGGTATAGCTGATTCACCTCATTGTCCAGGAGAAACTAACACAAAATGGTAAAGCCATTATTCTCCAGTAAGAAAATGATAAATGGGAGATAAATTTGGAGACACTGGGAGGATGAAGAAGTGGGTGGCGAAGGGAGATGAACACCAGATGGGGACCTAAAGGCGGGAATGAGTGTGGGGCGCCCCTGGGAGACCATCCAGTGACTCACTGGAGTCAAGATGCCTGTCGGGCAGTGGGTTTAAGGCAGCAGGTCGGAGAGAACCTCAGGGAAAGCAAGGCTGAGGAGACAAGCAAGAGGTGTGAGGAGGCGAGTAACCTCCGTCTGCTCTGCCGTCCATCCTTTCTGCAGTGCCAAGTCCCACAGAGGCGGTCCATGAGCAGAGAGGGGAGGAAAGCGGGGGGGCGGGGGCAAAGCTTCCTCCCCAGCAGGCCTCCATCTCCCGAGCGGGTGGGGGAAGGCCGGGAGGAAGGCGTTGACAGCCCTGGGGATGGCCCGTCCTGACCCGTGTCTCCCGTTGCAGCCGTCACCTGCCCTCCCAACAGCCACTACGAGAGCTGCGTGAGCGTGTGCCAGCCCCGCTGCGCCGCCATCCGCCTCAAGAGCGACTGCAGCCACTACTGCGTGGAGGGCTGCCAGTGCGACCCCGGCTACGTCCTCAACGGCAAGAGCTGCATTCTGCCCCACAGCTGCGGCTGCTACTCCGACGGCAAGTACTACGAGGTAGGGGCGCCGGCCCGCCCGTCTTCCTTGAGGGGCAGCGGAGTTCTCTCCCCGCTAGGGAGGAACCCATCTTCCCTTCTGATGAAGATAGGATGGTGCTGTGGATTCGCAGGGAGGCGGAGACGGGGGACGGGGGGGGAGGTGGCGAGAGGTCAAGGACAGGCCAGATGAGGCCCGGACTTGGACATGCGCTTGGGTCTCACTCCACCCGCCTCCTCGCTAGCACTGTGTGTGCCCCTCTCTCCCCCTCCGTGCCTTTCTCTAAGCCCTTCTGATGTCCTCTCCTGTAAACCTTAGTCTGAAAGCTTCTGACGTGGCGGCTGTTTGGAAACAGGAACGCAGTGAATCTGACATTTATACCTGTCTTAGCTAAGGGCAGTTTTAACTGAAAAATATGGAGCTCTAGGCTGGGAGGAGTGGCTTTCTCTCTTCTGTCTATTGCAGCTCCATGAGAAGGGGAGTGAAGGCTGCCATCTCTTCGTGTGTCATTTGTCCCTCTAGGACCGTCCCCAGAGAGTTCTGTCTGGGCTGCCTAATGTCCTGTTTTCCACATCCTACCCTCTGCTTTTTTTCTCTTTGGGGGCTTCACATAGAGCTGATGAAGATGCCCTTCTTAGATGTCACTGAATAAAACATATGAGCTTGCGAAATCATTTATACTTCCACCCTGTAGTCTATCTTTATATGCTGGAATACTAAGCTTTAAAAGATCTTGCCTGGAGAGGTTATTTAGCCCTGGGTTCTGCCTCTCGCCCATTCTCTGTTTAAACGATATCAATACCTGACATTGGTGAGTAGACAGTTAACCACAGCATCTGTGCAAGAGTTGCTATTTGCAGATCTCTGTGCTAGTGGTATTGTTGGGGATGATAAAGCATGTTCCCTGCCTTAAGGAACTTAAAAATCTATTCAGAAGAGGAGAAAAAAAATGCACTTTAAAAACAAGGGGACAATTACAAAATAACATATCAACAAGTGAAAAATAATACCCTACAGAACTAATCAATTTTAAAATGAAAAAGAATCAAAGCATTAAAAAAAAACCTAATTGAAGTGTCTAAATTGAAAATAAACTAGGCGAAAAAGAAACACTGCTTTCTTTCTGTAAAGAAATAGTGTTCTTGTTCAAGAACAACTAAGTTGGCTTTACTTTGAAAAGGAATAGAAAGAGATGAATATGGACGTTACTTTCAGTCTCATTTTCAGTGGGAAATTTGTTTAAATGTTGTATTAGAAAGATGGGGGGAAAGTAGAGTAAAATAGCAGAATTGATCACAGAAGGCTTCTGGGCAGAGGTGAGTTTTGAAGTTAGCTCTTAGAGATATTGATTATTTGAAAGGAAGAGGCAAAACATGTGGGAGAAAATAATAACAGATTCCATTTTCCCATAGTCTGGGAGAAGAGATAACCAGGCTCAAAATTGAAAAACACTATTTCAATCTCTGCTCCCCTGTCCAGAGATTTACTGAAATGTATCCATTTATCAAGTGTGTCATGCTTCCCTCAACAGAGATCCTGAGTGTCTGTGACATAATGGATTGAGATTTGGGCTTGATCCTAGCTGAACCAACACTGATGATGTGACACTGAACAAACTGTCATTTCTCTGAGCTTCTGTGCCCTTATCTCCAAAACATTACTAATAATACCAACTCAGTATGGTATTTGTATAATCTATGCAGGTGCCTTAGTACCTGGCACCTAGCAGTTCAATAATTGGTAGCTGCTTATTGTTTTGTAATTCTCTTAAGAGGCATTTTATAAATTAAAAACCCAGGCGTGTTAATGAAATGATGCATATAAAAGCCCTTGGAGCTCTCAGGAAAAGCACAATACAGCTCTCGGCAGCTATTAGCACTATCAACATTAGTATCCACTTTTCATCAGAAAGTCAGTGGGTTTTGACAACAGCTTATATCTGGGAAGTAGCAAATTCACAGAACAAATAATCCACACCTACTTGCCACAGTTCAAGCAAGCTTGGAGGCTTGTTTATACGACAGATTTCTTTGGAAATAAAAAGAGAACACATCTAGCCATTAGCATGTAGGGTAAGTACCCAGCTGTCCTTATCAGGTCTAATTAAGGTTGAGCAAGCAGCACTGGGCCAGTCTCTTTACTAGGATGCCACTTTCATAATCAAGTTCTCCTGTAGGATGAGTTATGGACCCTTGATCATATCCATATACATCAGGTTATTTTTCTCTCTCTACCCATGCAATGTCTGACTTCTTATCTGAGAGAGGCCAGACCATCCACTCAGTTATTCTGCAAATCTGATAAGAGAAAGGAAGCCAATTTGTGAAGCTGCTGGCACCCAGAATATTTCACGGGTCTAGAAAGAGGTTCCAAGAACGACTTAGACTCCATTTTAAGGGTGAAAGAATCAGGAACGGTTTTCTTGAGAAAACTCTTCCTGGAAGATCTCACCCTCTTCCTACTTACCCTTGGATCGAAGTCAGATCTCTATTTGATATCCAGGGTTTTGATAAGTCTATCATTAATGTAGAAAATTGTGACCAGACAGTAAAGAATAGGCCCTTCTTGTGCCATTAAAACATCTTCTCTGGAAAGCACTGTTTTAGAAAATTGAATTAATGCCTTGAGTGCCCTCATCTCTATGAAGTAAACCACTCATTAGGACCACACTCCACTTGAACAGTCATGACCAATTTCGAACAGTTCCCTGGAATTCTTAGTCTAGAACAGGTACAAGATCAAGAGCACAGACTCTACAAGTACAGCTGTGTCTACAGATTGTAGAAAGAGTGAAAAATAATAGCTGTCACCAATTGATGATACACTTCGTTGCAGGTATTTAATATAAATTTTTATAATTCCCCACTATCTGAAAGAGGATGAGTGGTTCTTCTCTGGTAATAACAGCAGCTATTATTTATTGAGTACCTACTCTCAGCCGGGAAATGTGCATCACACGTCTTATTGAATTTAATCTTCACAACTGCCTTGCAAGACATTATTATTAACTTCAGTTTAGAGAAAGAAAATCAACACTCTGGGAAGCTGGCAGAGCCTCTCAGGGTGTCATGAGTAGGGTGGCAGAGCTGGGATCGAAACCCAGGTGGTCTGATCCCAAAGTTTTCCTTCATGAACCCAAACTGTAATCTAGGTCTCTGAATTCAGGATATAGAAATAGAGATATCTGCAACAGAAGTAAATTAGAAGCAGGTTATTTACAAGGAAAGAAGTTTGGAACAGTGAGTATGGTGAAATGTTGAAACTGTCAGCTACAAACTGGCATTTGCCATTGGCACTTGCCATCTACCTCTACAGGGATTAAAACATGTGCTGCTTCAGCTGCTGATTTTTCAACATTCCCTGAAAAGAGTTCAGGGTGAAGAGCAGAAATCGGGCATTCTGTGCTCTGGAAAAACTGGCAGGATAGGTCTTCAAATAGGCATTTTCAGGAGCCGATTTTATGTGCCCAGTTCTTGTAGCTCCTAATATCTAGAAACTCACTAAAATCCTTCATGGTCACAACTGCTCCTCATGACCAGCAGAAACCTTCTGCAAAAAGTAAGTACTTGATTGCATATATTCTCTCTTCACCAAAACCACAACATATTGACCCTCCCCCTTGCCTCTTTGGAGCAGTTTCTCAGAGCTATCTGAAATGCTGTCTCCTGGGCTATAGCCCTTATTTGCCCCCAATAAAACTTAATTTGCAACTCTCACATTGTGCATTTTTAAGGTGACAAAAATGGTTCAGCATAAGAATTGGTTCTCCCTTTCTTTAACCTAGTTAAGATTGAAGGGTGAGGTTTATCATTATTGAGTGAGTTTAAATTTGTTCCTTCAAGTAGAGCTGATACTTGTTAGATGAATTCCCTACCAAGTATTTCCCTCTTCACCTAGTTCCTTGACCTGCTTCCCATTCTGATTGGTTGGCTGTGATTAGCTCTACAGCCCACTGTGAAGATCCCCAAATTCTTGACTGACACCAGTAGAGACTAGGTAGCATATAGTTTGGCATCTGAGTTACCCGGAAGGCAGGTACTGTTTGACTTAAACCAGCCTCTCTTGTTGCAAATTCCACCCTCGTTATTGATAGGCCAGCCCAGCCCGAAAGGGCCCAGGTGGACTGGGCTTTGGGGTCCCCAGCCTTGACCACCACTAGAGTTTCATGCCCAAGGCGCCTCTGTTCCAGCCCGAGCAGCTGTTCTGGAGCAGCGACTGCACGCGGCGCTGCCGCTGTTTCCGGCGCAACCTAATCCCAGTGCGACCCGCGCCAGTGCAAGTCGGACGAAGAGTGCGCGCTGCGCAACGGGGTGCGTGGCTGCTTCAGCACCAAGACCTCCTACTGCCTGGCGGCCGGTGGCGGCGTCTTCCGCACCTTCGACGGCGCCTTCCTCCGCTTCCCAGCCAACTGCGCCTTCGTGCTCTCCACTATCTGCCAGAAGCTCCCCGACATCTCCTTCCAGCTCATCATCAACTTCGACAAGTGGTCGGCCCCCAATCTCACCATCATTTCGCCCGTCTATTTCTACATTAACGAAGAGCAGATTCTCATCAACGACCGGAACACAGTCAAGGTGACGAGCCTGTCCTTGATTCTTAAAAGATGTGCCCTGGAAGGAGGGCCTATCTAGGGGGCTGTTTACTGTGATTTTCCCGGATAATGAGTTTAACAGACTGTTTATCTCATACATACCACACACAGAACCAGATTTTAGAGAACTGAAAGTGTAAAGATTCTACAGGCATAAGCGAGGGCCCCATTTAGTCCTTTGCTTACTAGTGGTAAAGAATCCACCTGCCAATGCAGAAGGCATGAGATGTGGGTTCATTTCCAGGGTAGGGAAGATCCCCTGGAGGAAGGCAAGGCAACCCACTCCAGTATTCTTGCCTGCAGAATCCCATCGACAGAGGAGCCTGGCGGGCCATGGTCCATAGGGTCACACAGAGTTGGACACAACTGAAATGACTTAGCACATAGAATTCCAAAGGCCTTGCAGGATATGTACAGTATCTCAAGGATATAAGGTCAGCGTGTATGCTAATAAAACTTCGGGTGATAAAATGGTAGATAAGTCAGCTTTTACTCTGAATTAATTTCCAAAAGATTCTCATTTGTTTATAAGAGCTTGAAATTATTCTTGGCTCTGCCACCTAAATGAAGACCGACTCTTTTGTCTCTGCCACACATTCTAGAAAATGAAAGACAGCAAGCGTTTGCCTGTAAACACAGTTACCTAAATAAAAACGGGTGGGAGGGATAGTCCCTCACTATGAGAACGCCCCCTAATGACACGCCGAGGGAAAGAGCACAGACTAGAGATGGTGGATTTCTCTTAGGGTTGGCTCTTCTCTAGGAGAGTTGCCGGGTTTCTTGTGAATCTTAACAACGGTATATAAATAAATGTGAATCTCCAACCCGCCCCCCCCAACCATAAACTAATGCACCACTCCAACCTATATTCCTGCCATGCTTCCATCTGAGAAGATAGCCTGCTCTGAAGTAGTGGTGGTGACTCCCAGTCACCCAGTCACTCAGCTAAACCAGGCGAACTAGAACCATGGAGTCAGCCCTGCCTCCCCCACCCCCCACCCCGTGTTGTAAATTCCAGCTAGGGAGAGCCAAGGAGAGAGCCAGCACAGGCATATTAATGTTTTTGGAATTGAGTGGTACTGTATCTGCTTTCCACCGCTGGTTCAGACAATCATGCACTGGGAGTATCTCTATTTAAAGAGTCATTGAATTAGCTTAGTATCCAGCATTAGGCAAAAGACTGGTAGGGTTTTGCAGGCTTAAAAGGCAGAGTCTGGATTTTAATACTGGTTTTTAACTTCAATGAAAGTTAATCTGCTACTGTTTTTGACACTCTAATTCCTTTTGCAAATTGGCCCATATGGACATGACTGCATGGGCCCAGAATATATCAGCAAGAAAGCAAAAAGGGATCACCTGAGATCAGAACTGACATTGTGCTGAATAAAATAATCCCATCCACCAAAATAGTAAAGAATCGTATTTTTTAAAGGCTTCTGCTATGTTTTTTAAGCAACAGAAGTTACTGATAACCTGAGGGGAGGGAGGGGAGGAGAACAATTTCTTTTGTAAGCACAGAAAAGGCATGTTATGTTCTGTCCTAAGGGCTAAGAAAAGAAACTGTTATAAAGCAAGAAAATGACAAATGGAGAAAATACTGTGCCTATAGGGCCTCTGGGAGGGCATCTCCTGTTTGAACATTATAAATAAGAAAACAATAAACATAGCAATGATCCCCAGATTCATTTTAACTATGTTAGACTCTCCTTAGCACAGGATTGGGATTTTGTTTTCAGTAATTGGTTTATGCTGCAGAAAGTTTTATACAAAAATCCAGTCACTTGTTGTGCATTATACCTTTCCATCATTTTTATTTTAATCTCTCTGCCACCATAGTTTGCTTCTTTGGGAGGAACTGTGGACAGTAAGACGAGTGAGCACTCAAATTTCTGGGCAGGCATCAGCAAAATACAACTTCAGCCAAATCTCGTTGCTGCCTGCTCTTGTAAATAAAGCTTAAGTGGAACACAGCCTTGATCGTTTAGTTACTTTTGTCTGTGGCTGCTTTTTTTTTGCCACGAGGATAGATCATATGGGCTGCAAATTCTAAAATGTTTACTTGGGACTTTTACAGTAAATATTTGCCAATCTCTGCTTTGAGGGTCATTTACTTCTTCTTTCTGCTTTAACAGGTGAATGGCACACAAGTGAATGTTCCATTCATAACCGGCCTGGCAACCAAAATCTATAGCAGTGAGGGGTTCCTGGTAATTGACACCAGCCCTGACATCCAAATCTACTACAATGGCTACAATGTCATAAAAATCAGCATCAGCGAGAGGCTGCAGAACAAAGTGTGTGGCCTTTGTGGCAACTTCAATGGGGACTTAACTGATGATTATGTGACCTTGCGGGGGAAGCCAGTGGTGAGCAGCGTGGTCCTGGCCCAGAGCTGGAAAACCAATGGCATGCAGAAGAGGTGAGAGTCTCCAGTCACTAGACTCAGCAGCCCCAGTCCTCCCGTGTCTATGAGAGATGTTGATGCGGGAGGTACTTTGTATAGCAACACCCTTCCTCTCCTACAAAGAGTTAAGCTCAAGACCTTTGGAGTTTTCATCACACAAAGAGGCACAGTAATTTCTTGAACAGCAGAGGAAGTAACTAGACTTAGATGATAAGTCTGAATTTTGTGTCATCCGGCCCTTGGCCAAACAGAAGAGTGTTCCTAGGATTAGAACTCTAAAGCCTTGGCCATCTGCCCAACTGGTCAAGTTTAATTTAACTGCGACTGGGCATCCTTGCTGACAGTGGGATTAAGAGTTAACCCAGGAGAAGAGGGTTATTCCTTGCTCCCTAATGCTGAGACGTCATGTCTGTGCGTGCTAAGTCACTTCAGTCATATAGCCTGCCAGGCTCCTCTGTCCATGGAATTTCCCAGGCAGGAATACTGGTGTGGGCTGCCATGCCCTCCTCCAGGGGATCTTCCCGACCTGGGGATTGAACCTGCGTCTCTTATGTCTCCTGCATTGGCAGGCAGGTACTTTACCACTACTGCCATCTGTACCTCTTTCCAGAGGCTTGGTTGCCTAGGCAGAAGTTGGTGGGAGTCCAGAAAGCCCAAGAAAGTAGAAGTCATTGAGATTATTATCAGGCCCCTCTCTGGCCAGCTGAGATAGAAGGAGCTAAGCAAGTTATTTCAAAGGTGTGTAACTTAAGAGTCCTTCCGGACTGCCGAATCATGTTAATTCCTCTCAGATTCTAGAGCTACACTTCTCTTTCTTGGCATTTCTTTGCTTTGTACAATGATTCTGTCCCCTTGAGCTTTAACATGCCAAACATCAGCTGAATTCCCAGATGTGGGAACGAAGGTCTCAACCCTCTTTGACTTTTCTGCAGCTTTAAACTGAAAAATGTGCCATAAATTAGCCCCAGAGCTAGAAAGAACCTTGAGCACAATCTGGTCCAGTCTTTTCCTTTCTAGGTGCAATGGAGGCTAGAGTAGAATGATTTAGCTGAGGGGGCACAGTAAGTGGCAAAGCCCAGATTAGATTTCAGAATTCCTAATGTGATGCTTTCTCTAAAATGTCACTTCTGGGACCCACAGTTAGAAAAATGACTCCTTTGCACATTAAACTATTCTGGGGCTTCCAAAGATGAGCAAGATTCAGCTCCTCCTTAGGAATCATCATTCTGTTTGAGTTTCCTTTCCCTTCTTATTTCCTCTTTTTCTTCTTTTATAAATGGTTTTAGCCTGACACCAATTTTCTTGTGAAGAATTTCCTTATGGTCTCTGGTAACTAAACTGGAAGTGGTTTAGAAGCTTCTGGATTTCCTTTCAAATCTTATACTTTACCAACAGTTATTACCTTTATTTTTAATTAATAATAGTGTAATTATCATTATTGTTATTGGTAATTATATCAGTATCTGTTAATAGTTATTATATCAATCATATCAGTCAATTATATCAAAGGTTGTTGTTGTTTAGTTGCTAAACAACAGAGTTGATTGTGTCCAACTCTTTGTGACGCCGTAGACTGTAGCCCTCCAGGCTCCTCTGTCCATGGGATTTTCCAGGAGGCAAGGATACTGGAGTGAGTTGCTATTTCCTTCCCTAGGGAATCTTCCCAACCCAGGAGTCGAAGCTGCATATCTTGCATTGGCAGGCAGGTTTTTTTTTTTTTTTTTTTTTTTTACCACTGAGCCACCAGGGAAGCCCACATCAAAGGTTAATGGTTATTATACCAATATCTACCCTTGTCTGACATGTTGCTGCTGGTGCTGCTAAGTCGCTTCAGTCGTGTCTGACTCTGTGCGACCCATAGACGGCAGCCCACCAGGCTCCCCCCGTCCCTGGGATTCTCCAAGCAAGAACACTGGAGTGGGTTGCCATTTCCTTCTCCAATGCATGAAAGTGCAAAGTGAAAGTGAAGTCTCTCAGTCGTGTCCGACCCTTAGCGACCCCATGGACTGTAGCCCACCAGGCTCCTCCGTCCATGGGATTTTCCAGACAAGAATACTGGAGTGAGGTGCCATTGCCTTCTCCACGTTAGCTACTATCATTTTATTTTACCCTCACTCGTCCCAAGGTAAGTAGAAATTACCTTGACTTTTGAATCCTAGCCTGGGTTAAGGTTGGGATCAGCACCCACACTCACTCCTGGGTTAGCTGAAGAGGTCACCTCTGTGGTCTCCCCTCCCCCCACCCCCTGCCCCACTGGCCATCTCAGATGCCTGGTGTTGCCTCCTAGTCTGACTTCCTCTTTCACCCGCAGCTGCAACGAGCTGCAGTTCTCACAGTACGCAGCCATGTGCGACAACGTGCACATCCAGAACATGCAGGGCGACGGCTACTGCCTGAAGCTCACGGACATGAAGGGCTTCTTCCAGCCCTGCTACGGGCTGCTCGACCCCCTCCCCTTCTACGAGTCTTGCTACCTGGATGGCTGCTACAACCACAAGAAGTTCCAGCTGTGTGGCTCCCTGGCCGCCTACGGGGAGTCCTGCCGCTCCTTCGGAATCCTCAGCACCGAGTGGATTGAGAAGGAGAATTGCTGTAAGAGAATTATTTTATTTCTGCAGACTCTTCTCTGAGTTAGAAAGCACAGCTTGGCCAGTGGCGTCACTTGTCCGGGGCTAGCCGCTGGTCTCCATCTCAACCTGGAGATCTGCTTTGGGGGTTGAAGGGTGGAGAGGGGTGGGCTGCAGGAGATTCTGTGAGGGGCACTTTCAGTGGAGCTTGACTCCCCTAGGTCCAGTTATGGAATTCAGAATATCAGCTGAGGAAGGTGGGGTTCTCTGGGTTGGAAGACCACCAGTGTAGTGTCTTCCAAGATTGCAGGACAGAGCATGGGACTCCTCATTGATTTCCAGTGCCCCCAAATTCAGCTCTCCAAAAGCTCCTTTCACATGAGTCAGAGCCCAGAACACAAAGAGAAGGCAGGTGGCAAATGGCAGACTGAGCTGGCTGTATCTGCCTGGTTGCAAGGAAGCCATGATTAGATTTATAAAGGGATTATACATGTGCTGTTGATAAAATAAAAATCTGTAGACTCTTGCATTTTTTTTTCTGTAGTAAGAAAACTATTTTGATGTCCATTATCCATTATTCTTTGTGTTTGTTTTCTTGCCATGTTAATTAGATAGATGGAGCAAGTAAGTGTGTGCCTAAATTTGTCATGTACATATATGTGTGTCCATGTACATAAATGGTCACTCTGTCCCATGAATGCAGTGTGACCCTGCGTCCATCAGAATGTGTGCTTGTCCCTCAAGGCACAACAGCAACCCCATGTACATACAGGTCCCGCTGTAAAAACTGGCCCTGTTCGTTTCAAGATGGAGTGTTCTCATCAGTATATCTGCACACCACACCTGACAAGAGTAGGAATACACAATTCAGAACCTAAAAACAATGTCGTTAATTAAAATATGCACTCGGTGATTTCAGAAACTCTTAAGCAAATGGGACAGTTTCTGTTGGCAATCAGTAGAAATGTTTTGTTTGGTAACTTTAATATTTTACCCTCTTCTGTTAATAAGCAATGCTTTAAAGAGCCTAAACTGTTTTGAACTTCAGAAATTGTCTGGAATTTTAAAAAATATCAATTTTTGTTTTTAACCTCAGAACAACCTCTGTATTGGGCATGTGGTATTTGCCAAGTCGTAAATGGCCCACTCTGTTTGTATGTGAGGTTTTTGTCTTCTTGGGGAGCCATACCCTCCACACTTTTTCCCCCTTATTCTCCTGGGTGGTTCGCATATTGTGTTAATCAACCAGCACGTTCATTGGGTGACTGCTGTGTGCTTAGCACTGTCTTAGGTGCTGAACGCACTAGGCAATAAATGGGTCTTTAGAAAAGAAGCTTTTAAGAAATAAGTATATTTGGTGGAATATTACTTAGCCATTAAAAGGAAATAATGCCATTTGTAGCAATAAGGGTGGACCTAGAGAGTGTCATACTGAGTGAAGTAAGTCAGACAGAGGATCAGACATGTCCTGTGGCACCTCTTATGTGTGGAATCTGAAAAGAAATTATACAAATGAACTTATTTACAAAACAGAAAGAGCTTCACTGGTTTAGAGCATAAACTTATGGTTGCAGGGAGGAAGGATGGGAGAAGGGATGGCTAGGGAATTTGGAATGGTCATGTGCACACTGCTATATGTAAAATGGATAAGCAGCAAAGGGCTACTGTATAGCCCAGGGGACTCTGCTCAATGTTATGTGGCAGCCTGGATGGGAGGGGAGTTTGGAGGAGAATGGATACATGTATATGTATGGCTGGGTCCCTTCACTGTTCACCTGAAACTATCACAACACTGTTAATTGGCTATTCCCCAATACAAAATAGAAAGTTTAAACTGCAAAAATAATCAGTAAGTGTATTTAGCTGATGGTGAGGGTTCTACTTTAGTCATCTTTCTAGGAATTAAGACAGACTGATGCGAGTTCATTCCTGTCCTCTCACCTATAATAGTTATTTAGCAGAAGGGCAGGAGAAGCATCTGCAGTTATGGGACAGCTTGAGGGGTTTGTTTTGTTTTGTTTTTAAACTCTTGAAGCTAACTTGGCTCATGCTGGAGTTGAATCATGGCTGTTTCTTTAACACTTACTGTTAGAAACCATGACAACGAGGAAGATTATTACACCTGGATAGGGAAAGAGAGTCTTTAAATAAAGAAATGAGTGTCTAAAAGAAAGTGTTTTCCATTAGTGGTTCTCAAACTGAGATGTTAATGAGCTTGCAGGTGGCCTATGGGCTCATCTGCTACAGAAATATTGTTTGTAATCTGTTGGTGATGACACTTCACATACATTTGTATTTTACTTAGAGTTTTCCCTGCTTTGGGAAAAAAGTGCCATTAATCTCAGTCAATGCTGTTGAGTTATATGTAGATTTTGGTTTGCCTATTTTTACAAAATTAAGTAGAAGGATGTGGACCACGAATCAAAAAAAAAAAAAAAAGACTAAGAAGTCCTGGTTTAAGGGACCTCTCTCTGGGACCTTACTGGCCCTGAAATCTTCATTCTTGACAACTACTTGTTGAGCATCTACTGTGAGGTGGCCAGGTATTGGGAATATAGAGGTAAATGGCTTGGACTCTCCAGCTTATATAAATATAAAGATTTTGATGCACTTGGTGGTGGGACAGAGCAGTAAGTGCAGGAATCTCGGAACGTGCTGGCAGGTCAGCTTGTTTGTATCGTTCATCCTCCTCACTTACCTTCACCTGTGCATGACTTTGGGTACATTTCAGTTGTGATGCCAAGTTACAATACTTAGCTGGCAGAGATTGTAAGGGTTGGAAGAGATAATGCCACCAATGCATGAAACACATAGCAAAGACCCAATTATTAGCTATCGTCATTACTTCCTGGAAGGCTGCCCTGTCTCTTAATCTGTATCTGCCATCTGACCACCACCAGGTCCATTGAAGTGGCAAGTTCAGAGTGTGTCCACATGCTGCCGGGCAATGGTGTGAAAATCAAGTTGTGTGTGTTTCTGTTTGTTTTCCTTTTAGCAGGAGTGGTTGAAGATCCTTGTGTGGGAGTGGACTGTCCCAACCGAACCTGTGAGCTGGAAAATGGAGGGGAGCTGTGTGGCTGCATTGAACCCCCTCCCTATGGAAACAGTGAGTGACAGCTGCCGCCCCCCACCGAGACAGGCCCAGTGGGGGACGCCTGGCAGCCATGAAGGAGAGCTCCTGGGTGGGAGACCGCATGTCCCACACTGTGGGTTAGAAACCCAAATAATGAAGTTTCATGAGCATTTAAGCAGAACAAGAAAGGAACCCGACCTCTTCAAAGTAGGTAATGTTCATTTCCTTGTAGCTACATCCCTTTCTTCAATAAATGGTAAATGTAAATTTGTACATTCATAGAATCAGTCAGCTCCATCTGAGGCCACGTTCAACATCAGAGAGATCCAAATTGATCTTTTAGACTCACAGGGAGATAGGGTGGTTTGGCGAAAACATGAAACAATCAGGACGAGAGTGCCAGGTGCTTAAAGACGTGTTTAAAGCCAGCTTTATCTTCCCTGAAGCTTTTCAACAGGTCCTGAAGAAAACTGAAATGTTGAAGCAAACTGCAAGCAATTAGGACTCCAGGTCCTGTTCTTAACCACAGCCCCCTTAAAGTAGCAATGACCTTGTCCCTGGCCCAGAGCACACCCGTTTTGTCAGCTTGAAGGGGGCTGCTTTGCTTCCCAGCTCCATGCTCTTGGTTGAACCAGGGAACTCAGGAGGTATGTGCTACGTTTAGCATCAGCAAATGAATGCCTGGTTGACCAGAAGGCTCCACAGGAGGGGACCACATGAGCTGTTCAAAGGCTTCACCAAAGCAGATAGTGTTTCTCGCTGCTTCTTTAGTGCTCATTAGCCTGTGTTTGTGTACTCATGGAAAATGTCCATTGGTGCATCCCATGACAAAAAACAAGAGCTCCTAGTGCTGGTCTGGGTACCAGCCCAGGGCTGCCCTCACTTGAATCATGTTTTTAGCCAGGCCACAGCAAGCCAGACACAGTATGGAGCTTACAAGAGTAGCTACTACCAGAGTGGGGCAGAAATCCTGGGTTTAAGAAGAAAAGAGCAAAGATGCTTTGTATAGCATTTTCATCTTTTAAAAAAGGCTCTGGCATTGCTCAGGTTATTGCTTTGAATGACTTCATATACTCATTGAGATTGATCAGCGCTTTGTTAAGTATGCCAAAGCCTCTGTGTGAAGATGATCAGCCTCTTCTGAAGAGGACAGGGTGCCACGCCCACTCCCACAGCAAGGGCAGCTCCCAGTGACTCGCCTTTCATAATACCTGTGTCCCCACAGACTCCCACGACATCATTGATGCAGAGGTGACCTGCAAGGCGGCTCAGATGGAAGTGTCCATATCTAAGTGCAAGCTCTTCCAGCTCGGCTTCGAGAGGGAGGGTGTGCGGGTCAATGACAGGCAGTGCACCGGCATTGAGGGCGAGGACTTTATCTCCTTTCAGATCAACAACACCAAAGGGAACTGCGGAAACATTGTGCAGGTGAGCAACAGGGGCCAGAAAGAGCAGCCGGCCTTGGTGGCGACAGCTCTGGGCGTTTGCACACTGACCGTCCTTAAGCCAGCTTCAGGGCTCTAGTTAGAACATGCTCCTGGAAAACAGGAAAAGACACCCATCACTGAGTGCTAGTGGCTGATTGAACTGAAAGCAAGATAAGTGACATACTTCCTTCCCTGCTTTGCTCCGTCTGCTGTCATCCTTTGCCCTGAATGTTGACACATGTTTTTATCTCTTTCATGCTTTTATTGTTCTCCTGGTAAAGACAGCTGGGTTCAGCTATTTGGAGGGGTAAGGGTGTCCCAGACATCATTTAACAGTTGGCTGCAGAAATATAGCAAGGTCACAACTTTTTGTCTTAGGCTAGCCAATTTTTAGGTTAGCAAAGCATCTCACTTCTCATCCTCCTGTGCCTTCCTGCCATCTTTCTTTTTTAAAATTTTTTATTGCAAAATATTTGTTTTACAATACTGTGCTGGTTTCTGCCAGTCATTGATATGAATCGGCCACAGGTATACATATGTCCCCTCCCTCTTGAAACTCCCTCCCACCTTCCACTCCCTGCCCCTCCAAGTTGTCACAGAACACTGGATTGAGCTCCCTGTGTCACACAGCAAATTCCCACTGGCTATCTATTTTACATATGGTAATACGTATTTTGTTAACTGTGTACATTAACAGTTTTTAATCAGCGAGTGAAAGGAGCAAGATGGTAAAACATGCATGTATCCATTTGGGTACTTGTGGGCATGCCTGGTACAAGATTTGATGGTGGGAGGAGTGGATTTTGAATTAAGAATTGAAAGATAATATGTATTTTACCTCAGGATGGCAATACTTCATGCTGTCCCCAGCTTGGGTGCCCACAGATAACTGGGGGCTGGTAGTACTTAGAATTCAGTGGTACATGAAATCACCCTTGGTGGGCATTCAAAGTTATCAGACTGAAGGGTGCTGTTGCCATCCATTTAATACTTTCCTACTAAATGCTGAGACTAGCTCCATCCTGATTTATACTGGCCCCTGGGTTATGTATGGAATGAAGCCATTTCTCTACTTTTAGGCCCATGGATTTAAAATGCAAGCCACATCCTCACACCCAGATTTAATGATTTCTGACCTTCCTTTGCTCTGCAGTCCAATGGCACTCATATCATGTATAAAAACACTATTTGGATCGAAAGTGCCAACAATACTGGCAACATCATCACCAGGGACAGGACAATCAATGTGGAATTTTCATGTGCTTATGAGCTGGATATCAAGATCTCCTTGGACTCCGTTGTGAAGCCTATGCTAAGGTAGAGAATTGCACAGGCTGTGCACATCGCTGTCTTTTTCTTGACAGTTAAGGTTAGCATAATCAAAATTGCTAGCATCTATCTTTGAAGCACTAGGAAAGAATAATTCATATTTTCTGAACTCAGATGTCTTACACCAGTGCTGTTCGACAGAACGTTCTACAGGGATGGAAATGTCCCATATCTGTACTGTCCAATGCAGTAGCTGTATGTGGGCACTGAGTGCTTGAAATGTGCCAGGGGAGTGGGGCACTGAGGAAGCGAATTTTTAGTTTAATGGCCACATGTAGCCTATTAGACTTTACTTCTCTCTGCCTGGCTTTCCCTCTGCATTTTCAGCTTGGAAAATGGTAATTGGATAGACAACATTGTTTGGGGTTCCCTACTCATGACAGTGAGAACCGGAATGTTTCCTGCCATGTCAGTAAACAAAGGATGTCACAGTCATCAGGGGATTGCAGCCACCATGAATGGTGAGCTGATGAGATCTGAGGCAACTCAGGAAGGAAAGAATACCTACCATCTAGCAGCCACCAGACTGCAGCCACTCCCTAAGCTGAGCCCTAAAAAAGAAGCTTAGGATGTGAAAACAAGATACTGGCCCCAGATAGCTGAGTTGCATAGCCAAGGAATGATTTCAGTGAGTCCAGACTCTTGCATCTTCCCATAAATAGAAAAGCACTAAATTCCTTAACTTGGGATAGCTGGTTTTCTTTAATTAACAATAATTTTTGGATGTTCAGATTACCTGCCCTTTGTTGCAAAACTTCTATATAACCTGGCCCCTCCCTCCCATTCTTGGAGCAGTTCTGGCAGGGTCATTTGAAGTCCTACAAATTCCCACCAAATAAAACATAACTCTCAATTTTTAGGTTGTGAATATTTTTTAAGTCCACAACTTTTTCCTTTATAGTGTCATTAACCTGACGGTTCCAACTCAAGAAGGCAGCTTCACCACCAAGATGGCGCTCTACAAAAACGCCTCCTACAAACATCCTTACCGCCAGGGTGAAGTTGTACTGACAACTCGAGATGTGCTGTACGTTGGGGTCTTTGTGGTCGGAGCTGACTCCACACACCTCATTCTGACATTGAACAAATGCTACGCCACCCCGTCCCGTGACAGCAACGACAAGCTCCGATACTTCATCATTGAAGGAGGGTGGGTAGCCTCTTCTTGAAGGACGGTCTCAGAGCCTTTAGTGTTAGATTTGTCTACATCTTTTTTAGGGTAGAGAAAGGTAACAGTAGTCAACATTTGTTGACTACCTAAGGGACCAGCATTTTGCACCCAAGAACTATCTAATCCTTATGACAACATATGAAGTAAATGTGATAAGCTCCTTTTTATAGACGAGAAGGCTGAGGCTTAGTGAGAACAAGCAATTCCTGAAGTCACACAACAATTTAGTGCTAGATCACCAGTTTTTTGTGGCATTAACTATAAAATGCTCTATTCTCAATGTGATCGAACAAGGCATTCTGTCCTCCCTACTTTGAATTTCAGTCTGAGTTGAATGTGGATTATCTACAAATGAAAGGAGGTAATGAGAATTACTAAAGTTGGTGAATAATGCATCTATCAAAATTTAAAAGGAATTGGAATAATAGCCTGTAGGTGAGTTTTTCTACTCACCAATATGTGCCCAGCACCTAGTATATTTCCTGAAAAATAGTGGTTATGCAACAAAAATTATTGAATGAATGAATGGTTGAATGAAAAAAACCAAAAGACTATGAACCAATCAACAATATGATAATTATCTTTATTTTTTAAAAACACTTAGTGGTTTTGTCAAGCAACAATAATTTCTTAACAGGTTTATTGCATACATAATTTATGGGCAATAAAATGCATTAGCTCTAAGTGTAAAATTCAACAATTTTTGGTGAATTTACAGAGAAGTGCAACATCACCATAATTTAATTTTGGAACATTTCCATCACCCCAGTACATGAATTCTTAAAAGCAGATGACTGTATTTATCAAAATTCTTTCTTTTATAAGTGGTAGAGACCATTTCAAACAAGTTTATGCAAAAACAAAGTACTTAACGTTTACAAAACCAAATCACATAAGTAGATGTGGCTTCAGGAATAATTGGGTTCAGGGGGCCAGTTGCTGTCAACACTCCCTCCCTCCCTCTATCCTTTGTCTCTCTGTCATTGTCTCTGTCTTTCTCATTGTCCTCATTAGACACTAGCATTTTTTCAGTATTGTAACCCCCAGGAATGAGCATTCCTTCTAATCCCAATTCAGAGAATCCCTGGGAAGGAGTAGGATTAGCTTTTCTTAGGCGGATTCCCTCTCCTTCGCTTGGAGAAGATGCAACATTAAAGTGCCTGGTGTTGGGGAAGGCCATTTTTTGACCCTCTTAGGGTTCCTGGCTGGGTCTGAAAATTATCTGGACAAAGATTAACAGGAGAAAAACATACACATTTATTTAATATAAATTTTACATGACACGGGAGTCTTCATAAGGAAATAGAGGCTCTAAGAAATCGTTCAAACTGAGTATCGTTTTGCCCCATTTGACAAAGAGTGGACAGTTGTGGATATGATAGGTCCCTCATGTGTGGTCACTATAGTGAACTGAGGGAAATCTTAGCCAAACTTTTCAGACTCTTCTCAGCACCCTCTTGACTTTGGAAATAAGAATGCTCCTTTCCTCTGGTGTACCTCTCACAGGAGAGTTTTATGGCCTCTTTCAGGGGAGAAGAGTGACCTTCCTAATTCTGTCCTTTTCTCAAACTCCTTCAGTTGAAAACATTCAAGGTGCCAGATTTGGCAATAGTGTTTCTTGAACCCTAGGCCTGAGTCAGCATCCTTCCCTGGGGTGCAATGGATAAGATATAATTAGCCTTCAAGTTGGGGAGAAAAGGAATAGTTCCCCCAAAGAAGACTATGCTTCTAGGCAGGCAAACAGTAAACATCCACTATTTTGCAGATGAACAGGCTCAGAGCCTGAATACAGCTCACCCAAGGCTACCTAACCAGCAAGGAGCAGAGGAAGAAATCTTTCAGGTACCAAGGTACATCAACTCCCTACCTGGCCAGGTGTGGCTTATGGCCTGGGTTGCTGAGGCGTTGAATTGGATTTTCAGCAAAGGCCTCATGAAGGCACTCTCTTTCTGGGTTGATTGAGGCAGAGGGAAGGGCTTGAGTGGTATCTTGCAGATCCAGATGCTCGAGCTAATGTAACAGGTCTCTTTCTCCATGTGTTTCCTTGCTCCCCACCCCATCATGGTCTTTTTTCCCAGAATAAAAGGGCTATGATTTGAGCCGCTGTCCAAACCCTGGTGGGTGGGCTCAGGCTGCCTTTGAAGGACACTGTGGCATTTAGTATTTTTTAAATAGTATTTAATAGAGTTGACCCAGAGAGGGAGAGTAAGTGAGCACGTTCATAAATCTCAGCTTCCCCAGGGTCTGGATGAAGGTCTTCAAATTAACTGTTGTTGGGTGAGAAGTAATTTCATCATGTGAGAGAATTTTAATTCATGAGTCCTTTTGACCTTTCTTGGAGGAATGTGGTTATTGTTTGTTTTGTTTTGTTTTTCCAGTGAGCTTATGGGAAAACTGATGCTCAGTGCAGAATGACTGAGCAGCAGAATAGTTCTGCATTGGGATTTGGGAGTGGTGGGGGCGGTCAGCTGCTTCTCTCCAGCTACACGGGGGGCGGAGATGCCACCGCCGTCTACCAGTGATGCAACTGTCTGAGCACACAAAGGTCACTTCTCTGTTCTCTGTGTATGCCCAGACGGAGGAAAGGACACCTTCCTTCCGATTGTGGACAAAGGATCCTGGTGTTTGGTTTGTTGCCCCCCTAAGGTGACATCCAGACAGACTGTCCATTGCTTCCCCGAGGCCCCTTCCTTCTGCTTCCTGTTTTTCTGACACTTATCTCAAATCACCTCTCTAGGAGTTGGGGGTCTAGTTAAGAGGGAAGGTTTGGGGGCTTTCCTGGTGGTCCAGTGGTTAAGATTCTGCATTCTCAGTACAGGGGCCCTGGGTTCCATCCCTTGTCAGGGAACTAGATCTCACATGCCGGAGCTAAAGATCCTGCATGCTGAAAGAAAGGTGGAAGACCCCACGTGATGCACCTGAGACCTGACACAGCCAAATAAATAAATACTTCTTTAAAAAGGAGGGAAGAGCTGCGTGAAGACCAGAGGGCTGAGAACACTGCAGAATCCTTGAACCAACTTAGATTATTCAGATGAGTTACAGTGACAAGGAAAAGCATGGCTCGTAAGTTTTTGTTTCAAAGCTTTTAGGAAACTATTGCCTTATAGACCAAACTGAGCAGGTGTGGGGATCCTGAAGAATAACATCAACTTAAAATTTTCCTTATCACTAAACTATTAAATTCTGTGGGCCAGGGGAAGAAAACATAAGGAGAAGAGCCACCCATTTTATCTTGATCTTTTTAAAGAGCTTCTTGGCTGCGATGGGCCAGCCTTGGCCATGGCAGCACAGTTCATTCATTCACTCACTGATTATTCCCAGAGTTTTTTGAGGGTCTAAAAATTAAGTATAATTTTAACACCACATTTCAAAGAAAACAATCTGAGAGTTAATACTGTTTGTAATGTCCCCAAAGTAAAAATACAATTTATATATAATTGTATACCACACACACACACACACACACACACACAGAAATGTTCTCTTGGAGTTAAAAGATGTGTCATAGCTTTTATTTGTCAGGCAAATATTTGTATGAGTTTGACTATACAGCGTCTACATATTCCTTTTATTTAAAAATTTTATTTATTTTTATAGTAGGTCCTTGTTGGTTATATATTTTAAATATAGAAGTGTGTACAAGTCAACCCCAAATTCCCAATCTTTCCCTTTTCCCCACCCTATCCACCTGGTAACCATAAGTTCTTTTTTAAGTCTGTGAGTCAACTTCTGTTTTGTAAAAAATTCATTTGTATCATTTTTTTTTTTAAGATTCCTCATCATTTCTTTAAGGTTCCTCATATGAGTGGTATCTTATGATGTTTGTCTTTCTTTGACTGATTTAGAATGATAATCTCCAGGTCCATCCATTTGCTGCAAATAGCATTATTTCATTCTTTTTAATGTCTGAGTAATATTCCATTGTATATATGTACCACATCTTCTTTTGAAATACTTACTGCATGCCAGTCCGTGTGTTGGAGACACAGTGATGATTACACCTTGATTCAGGTTCCCCAGGGGCTCAGCAGGGTGTGGTTGGCAAGTTTCAGGCAAGGCCACTTGTTCCTGCCTGCCTGATCAGGGCATATTTATACTGGAGGGGGAGCCACAGACGGGCATGGGAGAAAGAGCAGGGTTAGTTAGATGTGTAGACAGGCTCCCAGGTGGGAAACAGTGTGTGAAAAGACCGGGACATAAGAGACTGCGGGCCATTTGGGGAATGCCAACGAGTGGCATTCCCTTGCCTATCGGCTCAGTACTGCAAAGAGGGGAGGAGGGTGGTCCCTTCAGCCTGTCTGTCTTCTCCCCCCTCCCACGCGTTTTCACTTGTAGGGAGACTTCCCATCAGAGCTTGAAAAAGGGCCCCCTCCCCAAAATGCTAATTAACTGAAGAAAGTACAGAAGACCGTAGGGACTCATCTTGTGTTTGTTTAACTGATATCTGTAAAACATAGCATTCTGAAGGAGAGGGATGAGAAACTGACGTATAGGGATCTTGAGTACAGGCCCTCCGGTTGCTTTATCTTTAGTTGCAGTTAAGATGCTAATTTGAGGATTTGTTTGACGCTTTTCCAACAAACTATGAAACTGTAAGGGAGTCCGAACAAATGACAAGCCCACACACTCCAGAGGTCACTTTCAAACGCAAAGGCATTTTTACCGTTTGTGATGGTTTTGTGTGGGACATGAACGTGTGAAGCAGAGCGTCCCTTTCTTTCTGAACAGGTGTCAGAACATCAAAGACAACACCATTGGCATTGAGGAGAATGGCGTCTCGCTCACCTGTCGCTTCCATGTCACAGTCTTTAAGTTCATTGGGGATTACGATGAAGTCCACCTACACTGCGCAGTGTCCCTCTGCGATTCAGAAAAGTACTCCTGTAAAATAGTAAGTGGGAGTGTGGAAATTCAACGTGCGTCTTTATTTTTCACGGCCTCAGGTTTCCCCACATGGGGATGGTGAATGCCAAGTTCGGTGGCTCTTTAGAGGCTCTTTTTTAGGGCTCAAGGCAGCTGGCGGTGGCTGAATAGCAACCGTCTTCAGATGCCCAGGAGTGATAGCCATCTGTGCCAGAATCATAAGAGAGCAGGGTAGAATGATGACCGTTTACTCTTCTCTGTCTCTGAAATGTCAGTCTGTTGTTGGTGTAACATTAGACCAGGGTTTCTTAAACCTCAGCGCTACTGACATTTTGGACCAAATGATTCTTTGCTGTGGGGCTGCCCTGTGCTCTGTTGACTGTTCAGCACATCTCTGACCTCCACCCACTAGATGCCAGCACCTCCTCCCCTCTTACAACACCTGAAATGCCTCCTGGAATTGCCCAGTGTCCCCTGGGGGAAAAATTGGCCCTGTTTGAGAACTGCTATGCCAGAGCCTCAAGAAGCCAGGACACCGAAGTGAAGGCTGGGGCCAAGCTCTCCTCCACTTAGAAGCAAACTCCCAGGCTCTGTAGGTACTTTATCCAGGTCTCCTTTAGGCAGGGGCGATCCCACAGATTATCCAGATCCACACTCTGGGCCTGGGGCTCTGAGGGGCTGGCAGATGAGGTGACGGACGCCAGGCTTACATTTCCACCATGTGCAGCTATGTCCCTAAGGTTTTACTGTGCTGGTCCCTGGCCCCTAATCCCTAACACTGCAGCTTTACCCTCACCTCATGTTGACAGATGGCCTCCCAGCTGGCTCAGCGGTAAAAAACCTGCCTGTCAATGCAGGAGACAAGGGTTTGACCTGTGGGTTGGGAAGATCCCCTGGAGGAGGAAATGGCAAGATATTCACTCCAGTATTCTGCTTGAAAAATCCCATGGATAGAGGAACCTGAAAGTCTGCAGGGTTGCAAAAAGAGTCAGACGTGACTGAGTGACTGAACAACAACATGTTGGCAGAATTGAGATGGGCCGATGGCCCAAGCTGCTTACCGATGCTGGTCCATACATTACTATCTGATCTGATACACAATCCTCCTTCCTAGGAAGGGAGCCTCTTTGAATCTAATTCTAGTGTGGAGAATATATTAAATTCTGTTCAACATAAAGCCCCAAGTCCCAGGGGGCTCAATGATCAAGAATACATTGCTTCTAATTAATCTGAGCTGCAGTAGTGCTCCGGGCTGAGCCCCTGCCTCTTTTGGAGGTGAGGATGTGGTGAAGAATAAGTTATCAGCTTAATTGTGTGAAATGTTCCCTTTGGTGTTCTGTCTTTCAGACTTGCCCTCAAAATTCCAGGACTGCCACTGATTATACCAAGGAACCTAAAGAACAGATCATTTCAGTGGGGCCTATTAGGAGAAAAAGTATGTATGTTCTCTAAAACACTCTAAATGATTAAAACAATGGGATTTGAAGATTCAGGCTAACTCTGGAGTGTGTTGTGCCTACGACGTGAACCTGGTGAACCAGGAGCTTGAGGACGCGTGTTTCGGGACCCCAGTTTGCAAAGCCTGCTGTAATCACAGGTGTCCATAATGGCATCCTTTCATGGACTCCTGAAAACTCATGAGAGTACTAGGCCTTTCCCTTGCCACTCCTCTCTTTAAAGCCTTGCCCATAGATATGAGATGAAGAGCTAGACTGTCTGCAGGTAACTTGTCCAGGGCTGTCTTTCAGGGCTGGACTGGTGTGAGGACAATGGAGGATGTGAGCAGATCTGCACGAGCCGCGTGGACGGGCCTCTGTGCAGCTGCGTGACGGGGCACCCTGCAGGAGGATGGCAAGAGCTGCCGAGGTGAGCGCACAGCCTCCGGGCAGGCAGCCAGGGGCACAGGAAGTTCTTGACTCCCAGAGGGAGACATTCCAATGCAAGGCCCAGTGGGTCAGCAGCTGACCTATAAGACCTCCAGAAAGTAAGAAGGAAAGACGAAGCAAACACCCAAAGAAAGTATCGTTGTTGTTGCATCACTAAGTCATGTCTGACTCTTTTGCACACCCATGGACTGTAGCCTTCCAGGCGCCCCTGTCCGTGGGATTTCCCAGGCAAGAATGCAGGAGATTTTTTTGACCCAGGGATTGAACCCCGTCTGAACCACGTCTCCTGCTTTGGCAGGTGAATTCTTTGCCACTGAGCCACTAGGGAAGCCCACTCAAGGAATACTAGCATCTTTTTGGTTTTTTTAAACCTTTGAGTCCCTGATCTTTTATCTAAAAGATGGAATTTTTTAAAAAGAAAGTTATCCAGCCATTTAATAGAGCTTCCCAGGTGGTGCTAGTGGTAAAAAATCCGCCTGCCAATGCAGGAGACACAGGAATAGAGGGTTCGATCCCTGGGTCAAGTAGATCCCCTGGAGAAGGAAATGGCAACCCATTTCAGTAGTCTTGCCTGGAAAATTCCATGAACAGAGGAGCCTGGAGGGCTATAGTCCATGGGGTCGCAAGGAGTCAGACCACAACTGAGGAACTGAGCACACACACACATCCAGGCATTTGAGAACCAAGTAGTGACCTTTAATCTGGCCCCCAAGTCCAGGACTGGGGTGTGTGATCCATCAAACACACTTTCCTGCAGTAGCCTTAGCTACCAGGTTTCCCTGGCACCCTTTAAGTTAGCAGGATTCATCTAGAGGTTGAATTAATTTCACTTCCTGGCTGCCACAGTCAAGTCCATTTGGAGAAAGTGGGTTCTTGGCGTTGAGGAAAGCAGGTGCCTTTATTTGAATCCACCAGGATGGCTGATGCATGTCAAGCAGGTACATTTTTTCATAGGACTTACCATGTCCCTCTTTCTGTTCACAGCCTCTAATTCTTCCATCGAACTTCAAGTTTGGATGCTGCTTCTCGTCATGACCCAGATTTCATTATGGCATTTTGTCTATAAGTCAGGCATGACCTCATAATTCACTCAAGGTTATGTATAAAGTACTGTAATTTACTTACTTTGACCCCCTGTAGGCGATAAGGTGTGTGCCCTTAAAGTCAGAACCTATTTGAAATTGTCCACAGTCTCAAAGTGATGCCATCTCCCCGTATGGTCAGAGTTCCAAAAAAGAGGAAAAAGCCATGCCGCCACCCCCCTTTCAGAGTATGCAAACCGGCGTCTAAAAGTTGCTTGTGGAAAACATGTATCTTGCCTAACATTTCCAAATAATTGTCACTAGGAACGTTGGAGCTTATAGGAAAAACCAGTAAAGGAAAAAATTCTGGTGAGACAAGTCTACCTGGAAATCTAACCAGAGAAATCTACCCCACCGGGAGATCCAGTGCTGTGTCTGGATCTTGGTTTTACAGAGGGAGGGCCTGGTGGAATGACAGTGAATACTGAGAAGCAGTGATTGGAAGGCTTGACTCCCTCTGAGGAGTCTCTCCAGTGTTTGGAAGTGTCTGACCTCCAATTCACCTGTGTTCTCCTCCCCCTGCCCTCATGTCTGCCAGTCCTGCCACGGCCAAGTGTCCACCTCGTATATTGTTTGCTGACCTGGGGAACCCCACCCCCATCCTTCCTTCAGACCCAAACTCTTGTCATTTACAAATCAACCGAATAATTTTTAATATGCTTTATGCTTAAATAAACTCTGTGTTCAATTATTCTCATTATTCGGTGGCCAGAAGTATTCATATCGATGTTAGGCTTTGCACACCAAATAGCATCCTCTGATATAAACAAAGAGGCAGCTAGAGCAGTGGCAATTGGAGCAGCTAGGCCCTGCTGGCTGGAGCTCATATGCATTTTGTTATGTGGCTGTTTGTACTGACAGAGCATTAGCGGGGCATTTAGTAAGGTGCTGAGAAGAAGAGAAGCAGGCAGTGGCCTCTTGTATATAATACAAAAACCCACATTTACTCTAATTAACTACAAAATGGAGGGCCTACAAAATATATCCCTGGGGTGCCTCTCTTTTAAGGTTAAAAACAAAGTAAACACCACTTCCAGTTCATTTTGAAGTAGTTCTGGATTGAAGCTGAGGGTATTTCTGCCGTTTCCTGGGAACTCCAGGAAACACTGAATGGAAACCCTACTGTCCTTGACTATGAGTGTGAGGATGGTTCCTGTTGTCTGGCCTGTAAAAGGCTGTCACTGTCACTGAACTGGAGAAGGGGGGATGTAGACTGAGTCTGGGCTGAGCGGCTTGGTTTTCTCAGCCCCTGGGAGGGTCTGCAGGCTCTAGCTTGGCAGCCGTAGGTGCTGTGCAGCCAGGAAGACAGCTGGTATTGATGGAGAAAAATATGCGTCTGCTTTAACTTGGACATTTTAGGATCTTTTGGGAAAATGCTGAACATTGAGATGGATTAAGGAATAAGCTGCCCATTCGAGGTGAGATGCAGTACTTCTTCCTCACCGTGATGGAAATTGATGTTATGCACATGTTCTTTTTTCACATGAAAATTCCCAGCTCCACACTTTCCCCACTTTAAGATAGCAGCTTCAGAGCTAATGTTCAATTTTCATTTTCAGAGTCTAAGGTATAGGTTTTCACGATCAGATTCTGAGTTGAACACAGTAACATTTATTTATTTATTTCTTCCCTTGTGGCTCAGACAGTAAAGCGTCTGCCTACAGTGCAGGAGACCTGGGTTCAAGCCCTGGGTCAGGAAGATCCTCTGGAGAAGGAAATGGCAAGCCACTCTAGTACTCTTGCCTGGAAAATCCCATGGATGGAGGAGCCCAGTAGGCTACAGTCCATGGGGTCACAAAGAGTCAGACACGACTGAGCGACTTCAAAGAGTCGAACATGACGAGTGGCTCAGACAGTAAAGAATCCACCTGCACTGCAGGAGACTGGGTTCGATCCCTGGGTCAGGAAGATCCCCTGGAGAAGGGAACAGCAAGAATCCTCCAGTGTTCTTGCCTGGGAATCCCATGGACAGAGAAGCCTGGAGGCCTACAGTCCATGGGGTCGCAAAGAGTCAGACACACTGAGCAACTAACAGATGATTTCCTTGCTGCTGCTGCTGCTGAGTCGCTTCAGTCGTGTCTGACCCTGTGTGACCCCCATAGACGGCAGCCCACCAGGCTCCCCCGTCCCTGGGATTCTCCAAGCAAGAACAATGGAGTGGATTGCCATTTCCTTCTCCAATGCATGAAAGTGAAAAGTGAAAGTGAAGTCGCTCAGTTGTATCCAACTCCTAGCCACCCCACGGACTTGAGCCTACCAGGCTCCTCCATCCATGGGATTTTCCAGGCAAGAGTACTGGAGTGGGTTGCCATTGCCTTCTCCGGATGATTTCCTTAGATAAATGTTAAACTGAAGACATATAAGGAGGAAATGTTTTCCTGTGTAATAACTTCTCTTTATTGATCTTCATATCAAAGTCATTATAAATTTCTAAATTAAAGACTATAATTGTTTTTTTTTTTAATATATTTTTAATTAAATCCTTTCTGGCCACACTTTGATTCTTGGCCTCTGGTTTTCTCACAGAGGGTTGACAACCTCACCTGTCATCAGGATAAGGTAGGTATACAGGCCTAATAGAAAACCCCAGAATCTAAGTGGCTTAAACAACAAAGGTTTCTCTTTTGCTCGCGTCAGGGGCTCTGATTCTTCCTTGCATCCTGGGGGCTGGACATGGATGGAGATTTCATTAGCTTGCTTTTCTCTCATTTTTACTGAGCAATGTATTCTTTCTTCATAGGACTGCAGTTCCACCTTTAGCATGAATCAGCTTCAGTCTCTGTGGTCCTGTGAGCTCTTGATTCTCTTCCATTGGTTATTTTTCTGTCCCTGTGTTAGAATCACGTTTTTAATGGAGATATAATTGACATCTAACATTATGTTAGTTTCAAGTATACAGTGTAATGATTCAATATATGTATATACCAGGAGATGATCATCACTAAGTCTAGTTAACATCCATCACCATTCGTAGTTACAATTTTTATCTTGTGATGAGAACTTCTAAGATCTACTCTAACTTTCAAATACAGAATGCAGTTATTCACTATAGTTACCATGCTGTACATTCCATCCCCAGGACACAATTATTTTTGTAACCGGAAGTTTGTATGTTTTGACCCTCTTCACCCATTTCACTCTGTCTCTAGGAACCACCAGTCTGTTCTATGTTTTTTGTTTTGTTTTTTAGATTCCCCAATAAATGAGACCATACTATTGGTTGTCCAAAAAGTTCTTTCCAGTTATGGAAAATGTACTTTTTGGCTAATCCAATATGTTTGTCCTTCACTGTTTGACTTATTTAGCATAATCCCTCAAGGTCTATCCATGTTATTGCAAGTGGCAGGATTTCTTCCTTTATTATAGCTGAGTAATATTCCATTATACGTGTGTGTGTTTTCAGTAATCAGTCGGGTCCAACTGTATATGTATATGTACCACATCTTCTTTATCCATTCTTTCACTGATGGGTATTTAGTTGTTTCCATGTCTTGGCTATTGTAAATAACACTGCAGTGAACACAGGGGTGCAGATATCTTTTCAGGTTAGTCTTTTCATCTCCTTTGGATAAATGCCCAGAAGTGGAATTGCTGGATCGTGTGGTGGCTCCATTTTCAGTTTATGGAGGAATCATCATACTATTTTCCAGAGGCTACACCAATTTACATTCCTAATAGCCAGGGGTTCCCTTTTCCCCACATCTTTGCCAATACTTGTTATTTCTCGAGATTTTATTACCTTTTGTGGCTGCCAGCTTGATAGGAGACTTTGGGGCTCGCTTCCGCAAGGGGAGAGAGTGTAGGGAACCGCACCTCGTAAGAGACACAACATTCTGTTCCCATTTCACTGACCAAAGCAAGTTACATGGGCAGAGAGAGGGCACTGGGAACTTCCTGTAGCCTGGGTGGGAGAAGAACCGGAAATCTGTGGTGATGGCTGCCAAGCAGCCTTTGACCCAATCATGCCTATCTGTATTAAAGAGAAACATTTATGGAACTAAAAATGAACAGGTCCCTTAGCTGACTGTCTGCAGGAAGAACTGGGAGATGGTCCTGACCCTTCTACAATGCTAATTTAATTGTCTGCTTGAAACAAATCATTCCATATCACAATACCTTAACTTTCTACAAAATGAGAACTTTAAGCTTCTTTTAAAATATTCTTAGGTTAGAAAATGACAGGATACAAACATAAACCGTATGATAGCATATGTTTAGAGAACTCCAGAACATTGTCTTCTCCTGCCAGTCAAAAAGATTTGCCTCAAGAAAGGGGGGTGGGGGTGAAAGAAAGCACATGCTTAGCAAAGGTGAAAAGGGAAGCTAATTAGGAATCTTATTAACTTGGTGTTTCTCTGATATCAAAAGAAACAACATCCTGGGGTCTGGCATTTCTGCCAATTGAGAATTCTCTAATTAGTTTCTTAACCAGTAGTAAGTATGGGCTCTATTCAAAATCCTAGTGCCAAACCTTGAGAGCACGAATTGTTTCACATTGTCTAATATTCTAGCTATTTTTAGAACCATTTGACATTTAGTGAGAGCTTGAAGTCTAATAAAATTTCGTTCAACCAAGAAAATTAAGTAATTATTTAAAAAAATGACAATCATACAGGGTTAGAGTAATAAAGAATTACTTCTTTACTAGTTCTGAATTAATTTAGCATCTACACCATTCTGAAGCTTATGGCCTCTCTCCTTGAACTCAGGGATGTCTACATCTTGTATCGCACTGCAATTTGGCCCTGGCTAGGAGAACACGATGGCATTTTTCAGTGCCCTGAATCCTGGGCATCTGCGGCACAACTCAGTGAAAAAGAAAATCAAACAGCACCCTCTAGTGTCTGGTTTTATTTTCGCATTAAACACAAACGTACATTGAACGGCACCAATCAAAATATGCTTTCTCCCTCTCCTTGAAACCTTAGACGTGGAACATTACCAGAATGTAGCTTTAGAAAACACATCAAATGCCAAGGACATTTCTGGAGAACAGTACGATATTTATTCTTATGCACCCAGGAAGCATCATTCCAGGAAAAAAAATAGCAGCTCTTGGCATCCCATGCAAATTTTGTCCTTACTATCCATTTCTCTTAACGTGTTGACAAAAATAGTTGTCAAGAAAAATTAAGTATCTCTTTAAAATGTTGAGAAATAAACAATCTGATCTGGAAAAAGCCATGAAATATTTAGTGGTCTTTCTTTCCCCACAGCAAACGTGAAATACTTTCTTATGCATCTAAAGCACAGCAACCATAACTCTGGTCTGACTAATGGAAGACTCTGTTTGTGATGGTTTAATTATGCTTGCTGAAATATGACTCTCATATAAGACAACGTCTTTGTGGCAGAGGGACAGATCTCTGTGTCTATTGATAGAAATAAAACACAAAAGACTCATCATTTCATGGATAACTCAGCGATCAAATTCTGTTTGTTAAGAAAACAAATGGAGGAAAAATGTTCACTGTACATTTTGCGGTGTGTTTCTGTTTGCATGTGGCCTCTGGGTTAGCTACTATTTTATTTATTAGCATAAAATATTGATGATGAGACAGTTGTAAAACTCAGACATTCTCTCATTAGATGAAATAACAGTACCTTGTGCTCATGGAGCATCCTTTATAATGAATGCTTACCCACCTGTATTTACTATTACTTAATACTAAATCATGCAGCATTTTGACAGAGAAGTCAGAGGGAAAGCACTAGGTTGAAGTTATAATTAAGTACCAGCTAAAGAAAAATGCAAGCCCACTCGCATATGTGTGCTTGTAGGTTTATCTAGTCATTTCCAACTTCTAATGAGACATATGAGAATGAGAACAGTGTTTTCAGCCTTTTAAGAAGAAACAAACTGTGACACACAGTTCTTGATTTCTCCCCCTGACTCTTGAATTTCTTTGTGGAATAGTTCAGGGTACAAAAATCCACTGACATTACCCTATTTTTAACTGGGCAAAAATATATGATTTTACTGAAAAAGATAACATAAGTAATTACTTTCGAGCTTGACAAACATTTACATTGAATTTATGTGAAACTCACAGAATTTTTCCTATGTTAACACTATTTGCAGACCTATGCTATTAAGTTCAGGTCAGTTCAATTCAGTCGCTCAGTCGTGTCCGACTCTGCGACCCCATGAATCGCAGCACGCCAGGCCTCCCTGTCCATCACCAACTCCCGGAGTTCAGTTAGACTTGCGTCCATCGAGTCAGTGATGCCATCCAGCCATCACATCCTCGGTCGTCCCCTTCTTCTCCTGCCCCCAATCCCTCCCAGCATCAGAGTCTTTTCCAATGAATCAACTCTTCGCATCAGGTGGCCAAAGTACTGGAGTTTCAGCTTTAGCATCATTCCTTCCAAAGAAATCCCAGGGCTGATCTC
Source organism: Nanger dama (assembly GCA_917880005.1). Classification (NCBI taxonomy): domain Eukaryota; kingdom Metazoa; phylum Chordata; class Mammalia; order Artiodactyla; family Bovidae; genus Nanger; species Nanger dama. The sequence continues at coordinate 32,078,551 of CAKJTW010000014.1, forward strand.
CTTCAGAATGGACTGGTTGGATCTCCTTGCAGTCCAAGGGACTCTCAAGAGTCTTCTCCAACACCACAGTTCAAAAGCATCAATTCTCGGCGCTCAGCCTTCTTCACAGTCCAACTCTCACATCCATACATGACCATAGGAAAAACCATAGCCTTGACTAGACAGACCTTAGTCGGCAAAGTAACGTCTCTGCTTTTGAATATGCTATCTAGGCTGCTCATAACTTTTCTTCCAAGGAATAAGCGTCTTTTAATTTCATGGCTGCAATCACCATCTGCAGTGATTTTGGAGCCCCAAAAATAAAGTCTGACACTGTTTCCACTTTTTTCCCCATTTAAGTTAATTATATGCTAATCAAAGTCAAGAATATGTGGCTCCTAGTGTTTTCCTCTTACCTAACATGAGAATTATCGGTACAACCTGCTGTCCTCGTCCTTGAATGTAGTTTACTTTCTACATGGATCATTCAGAGCAAGGAGTTACAAGTGTATATTCAATGATGTTCTTCCTGAGTCCCAAGAGTTCATGACTGAAGAATGCTGCATCCTTGCAAAGGCGGGAGTCTACTCTCTTGAAGAGTCCTGCTCAAAAAGCAATTTGGCAAAGTAATTCCATGAGGGAAATGATGGGACGTATAATGCAAAAATGTCTAGGTGTTGTAGCAGAATAGTCAAGGCATAAAATGAAAAGCATTGTAGATGGCACAGTACAAATTTTTTTTTCTTAAAACAAAGCCCCAGATCCTAAGTACTTACCATTAATCTCCAAAATAGAAGTGGAAATATTCTAAATTTTAATTCCAGATTAGCAGGATCTAGAGATGCGGCCCCTGTAGATTTTATTCACATCTCCTATGCGCTAATATTTACTAATTGAACTTTTGCCCTTTTGATCCTTTTCATAAACAATTCCTTTCATTAGTTAACTTTAAGTGGAAATCAAGAACTAAGTCAACAGACGGAGAGAAATCTTATCTCCCTTATCTTAAAAACCTATCACCACCTTGGACCACAGTGAACAATTTAGCAAGTGATTGCAATCAGTTTAAATGCACACTATTTAGGCAAATTGCCCTGAAAATACAGGCTGCCTAAATCCTAGAGAAACACATCTTCACATATAATTCTAAATACTTTTAATTTTAGGAAAAGCAGTTTATGACAGTCACAACAAATGAGGACTCTGTGAAATTCCAGGTGTTACGCTCCAGAAACACAAATTCATAAACGTCATTTTTCCTGGTTAATCTCCATCTGTGACTCCTAGAAGCCACGAGACCTCACAGCTACATCAGTATGGACTCCTCATATCTTCTCTGCCTTGGAGTTTTCCATACTGTGTTGGTAGCTTGAAACTATGGGCTTCCCTGATGGCTCAGATGGTAAAGAATCTGTCTGCAGTACAGGAGACCTGAGTTAAAGTTCAATCCCTGGGTCAGGAAGATCCCCTGGAGAGGGAGTGGCAACCCACTTCAGTATTCTTGCCTGGAGAATTCCACAGACAGAAGAACCTGACAGGCTCTTCAAGATCCCAAGATTCATGGATCTTGAAACTATAGAACTTAAAAACTTGGATGGTGACTAGGAACTTTCCATAATAAAATGTTGCAAAATATATGGGTGTATTTCTAAGTCTTCTACCAAAAAGTGTCACTTTGAGGTGCTCAAATATTACAAAAACAACAAAATGCCTCATCTTTTAGTCTAACCTTAGAAGGCGATCCCTTAAATGCCACCTCTTCCAAAGCATGCTTCTATGGCAGTTTTGTTTTTATAAACAACTTGAAAATGCAAGCATTTTCACCGATTCCTACATTAATTATTCCAATCCTATTCTGGGTTTTTCCTTCTCACTCCATGCATGCAGGCTGAGTCGCTTCAGTCGTGTCCAACTTTTTGTGACCCAGTGGACTGTAGCCCGCCAGGCTTCTCTGTCCATGGGATTCTCCATGCAAGAATACTGGAATGGATTGTCAAGGCCTCCTCCAGGGGATCTTTCTGACCCAGGGATCAAACCCCAATCTCTTGTGTCTCCTGCATTGGCAGTGGGGTTCTTTACACTAGCACCATCTGGGAGGTGCTGTGTGAATGCACATAGGCTGGGAAAATGAGAGTGGCATAATCCTTCAGTTTTCAAAGGCAGGACAAGGAGATTTCACTTCAAAATGTAAGAAGGTGCGGCTGAGGATGGTAGAGAGAACACAGATGGATCAGGCTTGGCCCTTCTCATGGGACCTCGAGAGAAACAAGTTGACTGGACCACCATCAAAGGTAACTCATGTCCCCTTCCAAAAATGTCACAAAAGGAAAGTTCACTTTTAGTAAAACTCCTAAGCAGATTTCATTAAAAGGTAGGAGGAAATTACCTTAATTTTCTTTCTGAGATATTTAGAAATACCCTAAGAAGGATAACTGTGACTCATTCACATTTAATTCTGTGAGTAAAAATCTAATGGAACCCAGATTCAAGAAATGAAATGGAGAGACAAGATTACCCTGAGGAAGAAAGTATAAATTGAATAAAATATTCGTTGTAGAAACTAAGCAATGTAAGGAAAAGAAAAAAGTGTCTTGATACAATTACCTTTGGAACAAATGCATATTTTAAAATAACACTAAAGTGATTGAACAGCAAGTAAATAAATTTAAAGCCCAATCCATAAGATACATAAGAAATACCAATAACTTCCCCCTTGGACATTGTAAAACTACTAATATTTCCTTGGCCAATCTCTTTATCCAAGTCTCAGCCGTTAAGATAGCTAAGTTCCATTTACTTCTACAGTTATGTGTGTGTGTGCGTAAATGTAAGACTCCAGAGTGAGTTGTAAGGAAAGACTCTCGTTATGGTGAATCTTAAAATTTGTAGTATTTAGCACTGAGCTTTTGCTTATTTTTTTTTCTCCCCACACTGAGCAGCATATGAGATCTTCGTTCCCTGATCAGGGATCAAACCTGTGCCCTTTGCCGTGGAAGCACGGATTCTTAACTGCTGGATCACCAGGGAAGTCCCATGAGCTTTTAAACAATATTTAGCAAAGTTCTATTTAATTTCTGCTGAGTTAGATGAGGAATCTGTCATTCAAAATTCATTCAACTGCATTTGCTATGTTTTCAGATTCTCAAAAATCCCGTGGCTCCCTCTGCCAGCTCGTCTGGTTTTGTCACAATAACATCCAAACCCTGAGAGACAGGAAAGGAATTCTGAGCTTTTTTTTTTTTTTCTGAAAGAAATATGGTCCTTTCAGACTGACCTCAAAGAAAAATGGGACCCAAGACTTGCATTAAAACATGCAATAGAGCCGTTGGCAAATACTGGAAAGCAAAGCCCTCTGATGCCTATAAAAGGAAAAGAAGAAAGCAAAGAAAAATTCCTGTTCTTAAATATCAGTCTGTGTGTTTGTTGCTGTTGTTCTAGGCAGAATCAATGAGCCGACTCAAATATCTGTTTAAAAATGATTTGGGGGCTTTTCCTGGTGGCTCAGTGGTAAAGAATCCCCCTGCCAATGCAGGAGTCATAGTTTTGATCCCTGATCTAGGAAGATCCCACGTGCTACAAAGCAGCTAAGGCCGTGGGCCACAACTACTGAGCCCCAGGCCCACAACTACTGAAATCCGTGTGTCCTAGAGCCTGCCCTCCCCCAGAGAAGCCATTGCAATGAGAAGCCCGTGCACCACACTAGAGACTAGCCCCTGCTCACTGCAACTAGAGAAAAGCCCACATAGCAACAAAGACCCAGCACAGCCAAAAATAAATGAATGCATAAATAAAGTTATTTATTTTAAAGTATTTTGGAAAAAAAACATATATGTTGTTCTCTTCTGGCATATTCCTCAAAGCTTTATGGGAAATGTAAGCCCATGAACCAAACACAACCTCCAAGAATGGCACTGACTTCAAACCTGGGACTGTAGCTGTCCTTTGCCATCAAGTGTAAACTCAGTGGAAATTTAGAAGCCAGTTCCTGGAGATTTAGGGGCTCCCTGTGGATTTCTCGGGTCTCCCTGAAGAGGCAGTTCTCGTGCCAGTTTCTCAGCTATTAATAGTCTTTGATCAAATGGCATGTCAATCCAACTCATCCAAAAAAAGGAATCTTGTTTAGTTAACCCTGAAGATCAGAGTTTTTCAGTTAACGGAAGTAAGACCAAAAAAAAAAACACAACTCAGTTATTATTTACTAACTGCATATCAACCCCGTGGTAAGGGTTTTTCCTTTATTACTCCTAAATGAGCCTGTGAAATCATTATTTTTCCTGTTTTATAGATGCCAGTCTAGAGAGGTTAAGTAACTTGCCCAAAGTCACGTTATTTGATTTTCCAAAATATTTGACAGAGTTGAAAGAGTTATTGTAAGGGATCTTGTCTAGCATCTTAGTAAGCAAAATGCCAAATATGACAGGTATACTTTATGTTATCCAGTATCACTAAGATACAGGTCAATCAAGTACTCTATTCTCCTTGGAGGATTGTCATGAGGATGATCGAATTTTAAAAGAATTTTAGATTTTTGTGCTAAAATGAAGTTTTACACTAAAATTACGCTGAACATGAGCTGATTTTACTCCTAGCATAAGAATTTAGAACACAGATTCTAGAATAAGACAGATCTGGGTTTGAGTCCTAGTTTCACCACTTACCAGATGTACTTCATTTATTCAATTATTTTTCAAATATTTATCAATTATTTTCCTTGTACCAGGGCTTCCCTAGTGGCTCAGGGTGAAGAATCTGGCTGCAGTGGAGGAGATCTGGGTTCAGTCCCTGGGTCAGCAAGATCCCCTGGAGAAGAGAATGGCAACCCACTCCAGTTTTCTTTCCTGAGAAATCCCATGGACAGAGGAGCCTGGCAGGCTACTGTCCATGGAGTCACAAAGAGTTGGACACAACTGAGTGACTAACACACACTTTCACACACTTTCCTTGTAGTGGGTATTGGTCTACGGTGGCAAATGAAAACTGTTAAAGATGTAATTTCCAGTGCAGAAAAGTCCTATGAAAAAAGCAAACAGGATGTTATGGGAGGAAATGAGGGTGGAAAACTCATTTAGATACAGTGGTCAGGTAGGCTTTCTTTCAGCTGAGATCTGAAGGAAAAAGGAACCAAGAGAGCATGGAGGAGGGCGTGTCTGGGGAGGCTTTTCGAACAAAGAGGAGGTTCAGGACCTTTGGTCAAGGTCTTGAGAATGCCATTTGCAGGGATAAGGAGGAGCTAGGGTGCTACACTGGAGAAGGCAGTGGCACCCCGCTCCAGTCCTCTTGCCTAGAAAATCCCATGGACAGAGGAGCCTGGTGGGCTGCAGTCCACGACTGAACGACTTCACTTGTCACTTTCATGCATTGGAGAAGGAAATGGCAACCCACTCCAGTGTTTTTGCCTGAAGAATCCCAGGGACGGGGGAGCCTGGTGGGCTGCTGTCTATGGGGTCGCACAGTCAGATACGACTGAAGCGACTTGGCAGCAGCAGCAGCAGGGTGCTACGTGCTAGGCCTGGAGAGGTAGACAGTGGTCTTGTCAACCAGGAGAAGGCATCTGAATTTTATGTTAAGAGTAATAGTAAGCCACTAAAAGATTTTAAGTAAGAGAGTGGTATCATCCAATTTACTTTTTAAGAAGAACCTGTTTTTTAGAACAGTTTTTGGTTCACAGCAAAATTGAGCAGAAGCTACACAGATTTCGCAAATATTCCCTGCCCACACACATGTATAACTTTCCCCACCGTCAACAGCTCACACCACGTGGTACTGATACATTTGTTACAGTGAACCTACATGGACACATCACCGTGCAGAGTCCATTTACACTAGGGTTCGTTCTCGGTGGTATACATCTTTGGCAAAAGTGTGGTGACACATATCCATTATATCTATAGTATCATACAGAATACTTTCATTGCCCTAAAATCCTCTGTGCTCTGCCTGCTTATTTCTACCACTTTACATTAAAACAATAACTCCAAATACTATATAGAGAATGGATTTGTAAAGAGCAAGTGAGGAAGCAGGAAGAATTAGTGACTCTTGTACAGGGCTGGGTGGTTGGCAAAAGCCCAGGGATGGAGCCTATGGAAGAAACAGATGACTTAGGGCTATATTTTGGAGGAAGATGCTGTGGGACTAAGTCATCCACTGGGTTTGAAGATAGGGGAAAGACAGAAATCAAAACTGTTTCTGATTTGTACAACAGGATGGATGATGATGTCACTTACTGAGACGGAAAAAAAAGTGAGAAATAGTTTCAGGGAGAAAATCAACTGTTCAGTTTGGTACACACTGAGCAAGCAATGTCTGTAAGAGATCCAAGCAGAGGTGTCAAGTAGGCAGAAGATATATGACAGGAGCTTGTCAGACTAGACTGGGGTGGTGATAAGCCATATATAGGAATCTTATACATTTAGATGGCATTTAAGTGGAGGACAGAGTTTGAGAGAGAGAGAAGGGGTCCCACTCTCTGGGGACCTGCGAATCTGCAGGATCAAAATCTAGAAGTCAGGAAGAGAGGGAGATGTGACTGAAGGAAACTGAAGAATAGCCTGAAAAAGCCAAGAGAAAGGGGGACTGATACCATAGGAAGAGAGGACTTCAAGCAGAACAGAATGGCCAATTGTGTTGAGAGTAAGAAGATGTTAAGCAAGTTATTGAATCTTTCTCAGAACCCGTGTGTGTGTGCTCAGTTGCGTCCAACTTTTTGCAACTCCATGGACTGTGGACTGCCAGGTTCCTCTGTCCTGGCAAGAATACCAGAGCAAGAATACCTTTCCTACTCCAGGGGATCTTCCCAACCTGGGGATCAAACCCTTGTCTTTTGCACCTCCTGCATTGGCAGTGGCAGGCAGATTCTTTACCACTTTGCCACCTGGGAAGCCCCTTCTGACAAACTACAAAATTATAAAATAGGAATAATATTACTTATTCCCTCTGCTTGCTCAGAGAAGAACAAGTGAAATGACAAATCTAAGCTACTTAGTATGGGGCTCTGTATATAAATTGTGTACAGTAGGTTTGTTTTTACAGTCTTCATTATCTCAGTCTTATCTATTGTTGTTGTGTTGTGTGGAAGAGAAGTTAGTCGAGGACTGTGTTTATAAGACTGCCAATTAAACTAGCTTTTAGTACTTCTCTTTCCTTATTGACATTACAGATCATTAAAAAGGTATAAGAATAAATTTCTTCTTGTAGTAAAACACTGCTTTTCAGCATCAGTGAGAGAGCATGTCATTAATTAGTTCAAAACTTGTTTTACTTGTTTACCATTCCCTAATATCTTTTTGCTGCCCTGTAAAGTATGAGTGTCTTTTTCCCCCCAATTAATTTTAATGGCAACTTGCACAGGGACAAATCAGCAATGTTATTAACATCTTAAGAATACTAGCCCACTTACTGTAAAAGCGTTCATATAGATATCCCTTATGGGAATATTCTCTAAAAAGCTTGCTGGTGTTTCTGAATGCTAAAGTACTGTCTAAAAAGGAAAATTATCAAGCATGCAGGCTTTCCAAAAGGCTGCTGAGACATTAAAACCTATTAAAAACAATGAAGCATTAATGAAAAGAAAATGAGCAGCTTTCATTTATTAAAAATTATGTAAACACACTCATTTCACATCCATTATTATTGCACTTGGATATTTTTCCTAAATGTTATCAGCAGGTAGAAATAGAAGATGAAAAATTGCTCTTAACTAGCACTTAAAAATAGAAACTTCTCACAATCTTGATCCTCGCAAAGTCCTACTAAGACTAGTTAGACTCATAACAATTCCATGAGCCTATGAAAATTTAACCAATGAAAATTTAAAGCTTGGAATAAATCTTCTAAGAATACAAGAGAAATTGAAGAAGGATTGCTCCTCTATCATTCTCCAAGTCGAACATTTGGAAAGTTTCCCCAATTAATAAAGATGCGTCCCAAACCTTGTATGATACAATGGAGATCAGTCTATAAGCAAAAATAACCAATAATTCTCCATAAAAGAACTGACTAATTTGTATTTACCCAATATAGAATTAGTGGATAAATATCCATGCAAGAGAAAGAGAAATAGCCACATAATATTAATTGGATACTTGACTGCTGCCCAGTGCTCAGTTGTGTCCGACTTTGCTACACCCATGGACTGCAGCCCGCCAGGCTCCTCTATCCATGGGATTTCTCAGGCAAGAATACTGGAGTGAGGTCCCATTTTCTCCTTCAGAGGATCTTCCTGACCCAGGGATCAAACCCATCCTCCTGCGTTGCAAGTGAATTCTTTACCCACTGAGTCATCTGGGAATGCTAATTCTGATTATTGCTCCAGAGCATGAATAAGCTAGAGCTTATTCTAGTCACTCACTTTTTCCTCTTCTCATCTGTGTTCCTACTCACTCATTCCCTCCCTCTTGCTCTATTCCAACATCTCTTTAAGGCAATAACAAGAATATAGAAATAACTCCCAAACTGCCTTACTTAGAAGCAGGTAAGAAAAATGGGTAAGAACATAAAATAGTATAAAAACTTACATGCTTTTCTGCCTATCAAGAAATTCTGTACAGATATTAAGGAAGAGCCGCTAATTTGATTCTAAGCTGCCTGGGAAACAACACAAAATCACTCAAGGGAGTGTCTATAGAGTAAAAACAGACTGCTTAAGATAAGTGGTAAGTGAGAGAGCAAAAATAGATATAATCACTTTGTAAGTCCAACTGATGACTCACTTCTCTGTTGGAATCTATACATTCGTGGGAGGTATCTTTTGTCAGCTATGACAGCCATTTAACCCAGTATCAAAATAAGTTGAACTAAGAAGCAGACTGTCAAATTGCTATATTATAAAGAACAGCATAATTATTCCCTATACTTAGAGCAGAAAGAACTCGCTCCTAAGTGCTCTCATAAGGAGAATTAACACATAATACAGAATTACAACATAAGAAGTCACCATTTATTGAGTATGCACGCTGTACTGGGCTTTACGATCTGCCCCCTCCATACACTATAACATCAATTACAGCTTCATCCCAGGTGTTGGCATGAATTTAAAAGGGCCATTTCCTTCTGACAGAGCCCCTCCATGGCATCATGCCAAAGTCTGATTCAGTCAAAGCCGCTCTGCACAGTCTCAGGACATAGTTTCCTAAAGATGTGGTTGGATTGCTGTCTAAACTTAGAGCAAAATTGTGGCAGGTGAACTGATGTCAGAACAGCCTGCTAAGTCGTTTCAGTCATGTCTGACTCCTAGGAACCCCATGGACTATAGCCTGCCAGTCTCCTCTGCCCACAGGATTCTCCAGGCAAGAATCCTGGAGTGGGTTGCCATGTTCTTCTCCAGGGGTCTTCCGGACCCAGGGATCGAATTTGCATCTCTTACATCTCCTGCATTGGCAGATGGGTTCTTTACCACTAGCACCACCTGGGAAGCCGAACATCCTGGAGCACATATTAAAAATGAATGTTCCTGGGCCCTCTCCATACTTAACAGAATCCTGAGGGTACGTCCAGGAGACAGCATTTTAAACATGTGCCTGTGTGACTCTAAGGCACCCTTGGTTGCAGAGGTGCTGCCAAATGGTTTCTTGAGCAGTGGTCTCCAGATGTTTTCATTACCCACTCAGTAAGAAAATTTTTGAGCATGAGCAGTATATTTATGCTTATGCACAAGTTAGATATGCAACTTCCCAGATTGTTTTACCAGGTGGCTCAGTAGTAAAAGAATCTGCCTGCCAATGCAGGAGATGCAGGAGACGTGGGTTTTGATCCCTGGGTAGGGAAGATATCCTGGAAGAGGAAATGGTAATCCATTCCACTATTTTTGCCTGGGAAATCCCATGGACAGAGGAGCCTGGCAGGCTATAACCTATGGGGTTGCATGGAGTGGAACATGACTGAGCACGCACGCATACACAAGTTAGATATCAGTACTAGTTTACTAACATATTATGTAGCTTATAAAGCATATACATGTATTTTTAAAGATCAGGTTTTATATAATCACTATGTAGGAATATCTTAGTAGGAGCAAAGTAGAGAATAAGTTTTGTTATTTTTGAAAAATTTTTATTCTTACCTAGAATTCTATAATCTTCAGGCACATATCAGCAAATTAATTGGGTTTTCTAGTGTTAGTGTTATTTTTGCTTACAAATGTGATTTCTACTTTATTAAAAAGCTTTGAGTCATATGTTTATAAATAGTCAAAGAAAATGTCCAAATATTCACTCTGCAGAACTGTAAATGTTTAACTAAAATTTTGTTGTGAAACAGATTATATATACAGGACAGTGTATAAAGATAAACAGACAATCATAATAAGCTGAACACTCACATGCCAACCTCATTGGTCAGAAAATAGTACATACCTTGAAACCTCCTTGCATGACTCCCCAACCAAATCTATGCACATAACCCTTCTCAAAGTAACCATTATCTTTTAAATCACTCATCTTTTACTCCTTTTAGTTTTACCACGTATATATAGTGTGTGTGTGTTAGTCACTCAGTCACGTCTGACTCTTTGCAACCCCATGGACTATAGCCCACCAGGCTCCTATGTTCATGGAATTCTCTAGGCGAGAATACTGGAGTGAGTAGCCATTCCCTTCTCCAGGGAATCTTCTTGACCTGGGGATTGAACCTGGGTCTCCAGCATTGCAGGCAGATTCTTTACCATTTGAATCACTAGGAAAGCCCACATGTTTATGTAGCCCCAAACAATATGTTGCTTACCTTTGCCTTCGTTCAAATTGTGTATAAAGTAGATCATAGTGTATGTATTTATGCTTTTTTCATTCAGCACCATCATTCTGAGATTCATGCATGCTAATGTGATTAAAGATGCTTGCTCTTTGGAAGAAAACCTATAACAAACCTAGACAACATATTAAAAAGCAGAGATACCACTTTGCTGACAAAGGTCTGTGTAGTCAAAGCTGTGATTTTTTTCCAATAGTCATGTATGGATATAAAAGCTGGACCATAAAGAAGGCTGAGCTCTGAAGAATTGATGCTTTCAAACTGTGGTGCTACAGAAGACTCTTGAGAGTCCCTTGGACTGCAGTGAGATCAAACTAGTCAGTCCTAAAAGAAATCAACTCTGAACATTCATTGGAAGGACTGATGCTGAAGCTGAAGCTCCAATACTTTAGCCACTTGATGCGAAGAACTGACTCATTAGAAAAAACTCTGATGCTGGGAAAACTGAAGGCAGGAGGAGAAGAGATCAACAGAGGATGAGATGGTTGGATGACATCACCAACTCAATGGATATGAATCTGAGCAAACTCTGGGAGACAGTGAAGGACAGGAAAGCCTGACATACTGCTGTCCATGGGGTCGCAAAGAGTTGGACATGACTTAGGGACTGAACAAAAACAGCAACGTGAGTAGCTCCAGTTCATTCATTTCTACTTCTGTATACAGTCATCCTTGAAATTCTCAGAGAATTTGTCACAGGACCCCTTTCAGATACAAAAATCCACAGAAGCTCAAGTCCTTTATATAAAATGGTGCAGTATTTGCATATAACCTACACACCTTCTTCTGCCACCCTCTGTGTACTTTAAATCATTTATAGATTAGTTATGATACCTAACAAAATGTAAATGCTGTGTAAACAGTTGTCAGCCCACAGAAAATTCAAGTTTTGCCTTTTGGAACTTTCTGGAATTTTTCTCCAAATATGTTCAATCTGTGATTGATTAAATCTGCAAAGGTATTATAGTAGCCAAGGATACACAGGGCCGACGGTAGTACTCCATTATAGGAATAAGCCGCAATTTATTTATGATTCTATTACAGAAGGACATTTGAATTGAATCATGTTTCTTTTACTGTTATTACCAACAGTGCTACCATGTACATTTTTGCTTCCCAAGGTATATATCCAGGAGTGAATTTGCTGGGTACTGAGGGATATTCAACTGCACAAAATAATGCTAACAGTTTCCCAAAGTAATTGTACCTATTCGTTCTCTCAACCTCATGCATGAGAGTTGCCATTGCTTGGCCTCCTTGCCCAAATTTGGTTTTGTAAAGCTTTTTTTATTTTTGCCAATCTGTTGAGTGTGAAACCGTATATCATATTTTTGACTTAAATTTTCTAGATGACTATTAAGGTTAAGAATCTTTACATGGATTTATGAGTCATTTTTGTTCCTTCCATGCCATCTGTTTATGTCTTTTGCTCATTTTTTTCTGATAAATTGTCATTTTTACTGATTCATAGAATTCCCTTACATTCTGGAGGCTCATCTTTATGATTACATATGTTGAAAATATCTTCTCCCAATTCGTGATTTGTTTTTACTCTCTATTGTGTTTGTGAGGAATACACATTCTTAATTTTAATATAGTTGATTTATCAATCAGTGATAAGTGGCATATGCCTATGTGTGTTTCTAAAAATCCCTTCTTACCTCAAATTCATAAAGCTCTTTTCCTAAAATTTTAAAATTTCAATTTTAATTTCAATTCAAAAATTTCAATTTTTAGGTCTTTAATCTACTAAGATGATTTTTATGTGAAACTGAGGTGCACTTCTTCTTTTCGTTTGGTAACAAATAGCCCAAGCACCATTTGTAGAATTATCCTTCAGATAATTATTTCTCAGTGCCTGCTTTGTGTGTACAGATTATTTCTAAGCTCTCTCTGCGTTATCCGTTGGCCAATCTGTTTATCCCTGACCTAAAACCACATTATCTTGATTACTTGTGGCTTTATATCTTGATACTTAGAAGGACACGTTCTTCTATTTTTTTTTTTTTAGCAAGAATGATGAGGGAAAGGATATATGTATACTTATTGCTGATTCACGTTGAAAACCAACACAACATTGTAAAGCAATTATCCTCCAATTTTAAAAATTGATTCAATAAAATTAATTAAATAACGAAAAAAGAATGACAAGTATTCTTAAGCATTTACTCTTCCACATAAACTTCAGCATAATATAACGTGCTCTTCCATATAAATTCACATGAACAAAAGTTACAAATTTCCCAACTTAAAACAGCACACAAAAAAAACCTGTTGGTGTTTTGATTGGAATTGCACTGAATCCAAAATCCATTTGCGAACTAACGTCTTTATAATGTTGAGATTTCCTAATTATTGTCCATTTACATTTTTAATAATTCCAAATATTTGCAATTTTTCTTCCCAAAGTTTTATATATTTAAAAAAATATTCCTAGGTATTTGGTTACTGTTGTTAAGTAAAGAGCATTTGTTTCTGAATACATTATCTAACTGGTGCTGATGCATTGAAACACAATTGCCTTTTCTACACTGAGTTTCTCCTAGTGATTTCTAGAAGCTCCCTAAATAACTCTGATCATTTATCTGTAAAGTCTTTGGATGTTCCACATATATAGCATACAATCTGAAAACAATAATTTTGTTCTTTCCATTTCCATATCTTTTACTTTTTTCTTTTTTTTTTTCTGGCCACTCCATGAGACTTTGCGGGACACCTGTGTTCGACCCCTGGGTTGGGAAGATCTCCTGGAGAAGGGAAAGGCTACCCACTTCAGCATTCTGGCCTAGAGAATTCTGTGGGCTGTGTAGTCCATGGAGTCGCAAAGAGTGGACACAACTGAGCGTCTTTCACTTCACTTCACTTCCATGTGACATGTGGAATCTTCCCTGACCAGGGATCAAACCTGTGTCCCCTGAACTGGGAGCACAGAGTCTTAACTACTGGACCACCAATGAAGTCTACCTTTTTCTTTTCTTACTGTGTTGGTAGGATATCAGGGACTTTCTTTAATATGAATGATGGTAGCTGCTTTTGTCTTAATACTGATGACAAACAAAAATATTCAATGTTTCTCCACTAAGTATTATCTTTTCTTTCAAACTTTTGTGAATGTTCTTTATAAGTTTATGAAAGCTCCATTATATTTTTACTTTGTTAATAGTTTTCACTATGAATGGATGCTGTATTTTCTCAAATGCTTTCCCAGCATCTATGGAGCTGATCATATTTTTTTCTCCTTTAATTTATGAATATGAATCCTTAATTGATTTTCTAATACTGAAAAGATAATACCTTGCATTCTTAGGATATATACAACTTGCTTGTGAAATATCAGCATTTTGTGCATTGTTGAAATGCTATTAATTAGTTTATATTGGCCTATAGTTTTTTTTTTTCTTATGCTGACCTTATTGGAATTTTATACCAAAATTATGCTATATTCATAAAATTAGTTCCAGAATATTTCTTATTTTTAAAATTCTTTGCAATTGTTTTTAGAAGGCTAGAGTTGCTTTTTCTCTGGATGTTTTTAAAACACATGTAGCCCCAGAGTTTTCTCTATGGAACAATATTTAACCACTGACTCAATTCCCTTAATAATTCCTAACTATTGTGGTTCTCTATTCTTTGAGCCAGCTTTATTTTTAATAAAACTTTAATATTAATTATGATAATCATTATAAATTATAAAGTAAATAATTATTAATAAATTCAATAAAACCATGTTTTAGCAGTTATATTTTTCAGGGATTTTTTTCCAGTTTATTTAAATTTTAAATGTTACTGGCATTAAGTTGATTATTTATTATCATTCTGATGCCTGTAACATCTCCAGTAGTCCCCTCACTCCCTTGTTTTCATTCCTAGTACTGGTCATTTGGGCCTTTTCTATTTTTACTTGATCAGTCTTGGCAAAATATTGTGTTTGTCACTCAGTTGTGTCCAACTCTTTGCGACCCCATGGACTGTAGCCCACCAGGTTCCTCTCTCCATGGAACTTTTAAAGTTACAAATTTCTTTATAAGAGTTATGTTAGTTTGATTCTAAAATTTTTACATGTATTTTTATTGTCACTTCTTCAAAATATTTTCTAATGTGTACTAAAATATTTAGTGTCAAGTGGTTAGTGAAATGTTATAAACTTTGCAGAATATTGCAGGACTCCAAAGTTCACTTAAAATTGTATGGATGTTTTCATATCATAGATGCTTGCTTTTAATCTAATTACTGCGTGTGCTTATGTTTACAAAGTTTTTATTATATTTTATCTATGACTTTTTTGTAGGCTATGTTCATCCGAAATGCATATATTCCACTTAAATTTGGTGTAAGTGGCCTAAGTCACAATATGAAGAAAGGTAACAAATGAAAGAACCAGGGTGATGCTGTCCACATTGTGACAGCCCCAATCTTTCCTCAGAATACTCAGGTAACTGACTCAGAAATCAAGTGACGGTATCAGTGGTATCAGTGTTAACTAACTTATTGATTGTTATTAAGGTTTAATGCCTTTGTCTTGGTAACTATGAATAGTCATATAAATATAACTTTCATGTTTTCTCCCCTCCCCACCAACACATGTCTGGAGCTATAATTCTCATCCCTGGGAGATAGGAGCAGGACCTAATCTTCCAATGGAGAAGTATCAGTCTTCTAGGGGAAACAATATGTTTGTGGAATAAAAAAAGCATATTTAAAATTATATTACACTTACATATTTGGAAAACAACAAAAGCACCTATTTCTTTTATAATATGAACCACACAAAAGATTGACATCTCTGCTGGTGAAAATTTGCAAAAAAATGCTGTGATCCTCAAGGGAATGCACATTACAGTCTCTGGGAGGGTAGAGTGATTTTTTTTCATCTTTATCATAGGAGGCCTTGGTATCAAAAAGATTAAAAAACATTGATCTGCTTTGAAAAATGATTAGACTATGTACCTTTGTCTCTGCTCTGCAAAAATGCTTTCTCCCTACAGAACTATTGACAGATACTGTCTGGTAGATATCTGGAGGTCAGCAAGGGTTGGTTGCCAAGCAGAAGGAGAAAAATGACTTTTACACATATTTGAGCTGAGAATAAGTCCTATAATATATATTCTCAGTACACACTGGCCATGATACTTCCCTTCTCCACTACAGTTCCCAAATCTCCCCTGCTCTATTCTTTTTCCATCTAAATTAAAAATTGAGAAAGGGTTTGAGGAAGCCAAGGACACAATGACACCCCAAGGGTCAGGAGGCCTTGATCAAGAAATGGCTTTTATTTTTCAATACCTCATTCTCTAAAATGAATGTCATATAAAATAATTTAAATTATTGATGTTATCAAATGTTTATGAGGCATGAAAAAAATCCTCTTACAGAAAGAAATACTGTATAAAATACATATAAGTATATTTAAGTTATGCAAGCTCTCACTTTTCTAATTCAGTGCCCACCAGTGAAAAATGATGCTTGAATGATTCATTCCAGAAACCATAGTCTCATGCATTTTAATCACTCTTACCAAGTGTTCAAAAGAAACATATCATTAAGTTTTCTACCAGCAAATATGATAACCCACATGATAGGCCAGTCATTCTAATTACACTTTAAAAGGAACAGAAATGAAAACCCACTTATAGGAACTTCTCTTATTACTGTTCTTGCTGCTCAAGCATTGGAAACAAGAATTCTCCTTTCCACATCTGTTTGTACAAAAGGTCATGCTTCCATGGCTTGCCAGAAACTTGTCTTAGTTCTTAGAATAGTAAATATAAAAAGACAGAACTGAACTTTAGATCCATGACAAGATTATTTTGTTATGTAAAAGTTAACCACAAAGCAACAAAAAAGTTAAGCACAAGCAAATACACCCTAAAACCTACCAATCTGCCCTTAGGTTGTCTTCCAAGTGAGAGTGTAGTTTTTATTTTGAACATAGGTGTCATCTTCTTTGAGAAAGCCTTCTCTGAGCCCAAAGATGTGGCAGGATCCCTAGCACTTCATAGTTAGCTCTATTAGAGGGCTTTTCACACTATATTATATAATTATTATAATTGCCTGCTTACTAGTCTGTCCTGCGCTAAAATGTAATCCTTCTCAAGAAGATAGAGTAGAGTTATTCTATTTTACTCTCAACATTTAGCATAATGTTTGTTTGGTCCATAGTAGAAATTCAATAAATAAATATTAAATTAAATCTCAAAATTTCATGAGAGGACAGTGAATATAGATTGTTTCATCAATTCTCCTCTCTAATAATAGTGGTTTTCAAAGTGGCCCCAGACCAGCAGCACTTGTTAGAAATGCACATTTTCAAGGCAACCCTCCTAAGCTGTTAGTAGGAATGTAGGATGGTGCAGCCACTATGGAGAGCAGTATGGACGTTCTGATCCAGTAATCCCACTCTTGGGCATATATCCACAGAAAATATAATTCAAAGAGATACATGTACCTCGATGTCCACTGCAGCACTACTGGTAATAGCCAAGACATGCAAGCAACTGAAATGTCCATCAGCAAAAGAATAAAGAAGTCATGGTATATATATATTCCACAGTACCATATATGTATATGGCTTCCTGGTGGCTCAGATGGTAAAGAACCTGCCTGCAATGTGGGAGACCTGGATTTGATCTCTGGTAGGAAATATTCCCTAGGGAAGACAATGGCTACCCACTCCAGTATCAGGCTACAGTCCATGGGGGTTGCAAAGAGTTGGACATAACTGAGCAACTAACGCTTTCACTTTTTCATATGTATATATATATATGCGTCTCCTGCTGTGGCAGGCAGATTCTTTATCACTGAGCCACCTGGGAAGCATATATAAATATATTAATACATCATACACACAGGGAGAGAATACTACTCAACCGTGAAAAGAATGAAATGATGCCATCTGCAGCAACACGGATGGACCTAGAGATTGTCATACTAACTGACGTTAAGTCAGAAAGAGAAAGACGAATACCATATGCTATCCTTACATGTGGAATCTAATATGACACAAATGAAACAAGCAGAATTAGTGGCACAGAGATAGACTGGTGGGTGCCAAGGGGGAGGTATAGAAGAGAGTTACACTGGGAGTCTGAGATTAGCAGATGCAAACTGGTATGCATAGAATGGATAAACAACAAGGTGCTACTGTGTAGCACAGGGAATTATCCTGTGATAAACTGTAATGGAAAATGATATGAAAAATAATGTGTGTGTGTGTGTATATATACACACACACACATACATATATAACAATGTACATATATAGAACAATAACTTTGCTATACAGTAGAAATGAACATAATATTGTAAGTCAACTATAATAAAACTTTTTAAAAAGGGACCACATATTATATGAAATGTCCCAAACAGACAAATCTGTAGAGACAAAGCAAACTGGTGGTTGCCTAGGGCTGAGGTTGGAAGGAAACTGGGAGTGACTGCTAATGGATACAAGGTTTCTTTGGGGGTGATAAAAATTGATTCTAAAATTGATTGTGCAGTCCTAAGATGGTGGAGGAATAGGATGGGGAGACCACTTTCTCCCCCACAAATTCATCAAAAGAACATTTAAACGCTGAGTAAATTCCACAAAACACCTTCTGAATGCCGGCAGAGGATATCAGGCACCCAGAAAAGCAGACCATTATCTTCGAAAGGAGGTAGGAAAAAATATAAAAGACAAAAAGAGAGACAAAAGAGGTAGGGATGGAGCTCCGTCTTAGAGAAGTTTCCAAACACCAGGAAACATTCTCACTGCTGAGTCTGTGATGAGCCTTGGAACCACAGAGGGCAACAAACTGGGAGGGAAAATAAATAATTAAAACCCACAGATTATGAGCCCAATGGTAACTCCCCCAGCGGAGAAGCAGTGCAGACGCCTGCACCCGCCACTAGCAAGAGGGGGCTGGGCAGGGAGGCCCGGGCTGCATTGCTAAGAGTAAGGACCGGGCCTCAATGCCCCGAGGGCAATCCGAGGGAACTAACTTGGGCTAGCAAACCAGACTGTGGGATAGCTACCACGCGGAAAGCCCTAACCTAAGACACCGCCAGGCCTGCTCACAGAACAAAGGACTGAGTACTACTGCTAAGTCGCTCCAGTCGTGTCCGACTCTGTGTGACTCCATAGACGGCAGCCCACCAGGCTCATCCCTGGGATTCTCTAGGCAAGAACACTGGAGTGGGGTGCCATTCCTTCTCCACTTTTCCTTTAAAATTGGAGGACATTACAGTTCAGTACACACAGGCAAAGTTGTATCCAACTCTTTGTGACCCCATGGACTGTAGCCCACCAGGCTCCTCTGTCCATGGAATTCTCTAGGCAAGAATACTGGAGTAGGTTGCCATTCCCTTCTCCAGGGAATCTTCCCAATCCGGGGATCAAACCCAGGATCTCCTGCATTGCAAGCAGATTCTTTACTACCTGAGCCATCAAGAAAGCCCTTTCACACACAGGCAAAGGAGCCACAGTGGACTCCTAAAACCTGTAAAATCATTCTCCTGTTCCTTTAATGCAAGATATAAAGAAGTTTCCTATCAAACGTCTTTTTCCTGTTGAAAGAAATCTGATAAAATTTTTCTGTCAAAACCTATTATTCTTTCTTAAGTTCAAGCTGGTTGGCTCCCCATTAAGTATAAAAGTGATTTGTTTAGACAAAAATGAAGTTAAGGTGGCCATGAGCTCAGATGTCAGATATACATTTGTTTACCTAGCTCTGTTAAAGCATATTTTAAACCATTCTGCATAGTATGTCAGGTTATAGGCTGCTCTGGTATCATTTCTTGAATAAATTTCTAAATTCTTGTTATCATTAAGGCACTATTACAGTGCTACACAAAAAGCCCTAATCTAAGACACCATCTTATTCTGTGGATCACAATAAACTGTGGGAAACTCTGAAAGAGATGAGAATACCAGACCACCTAACCTGCCTCTTGAGAAATCTGTATGCAGGTCGGGAAGCAACAGTTAGAACTGAACATGGAAAAACAGACTGGTTCCAGATAGGAAAAGGAGTACGCCAAGGCTGTATATTGTCACCCTGCTTATTTAACTTCTATGCAGAGTACATCATGAGAAATGCTGGGCTGGAAGAAGCACAAGCTGGAATCAAGATTGCTGGGAGAAATATCAATAACCTTAGATATGCAGATGACACCACCCTTATGACAGAAAGTGAAGAGGAACTAAAAATCCTCTTGATGAAAGTGAAAGAGAGTGGAAAAGTTGGCTTAAAGCTCAACATTCAGAAAATGAAAATCATGGCATCCGGTCACATCGCTTCATGGGAAATAAATGAGGAAACAGTGGAAACAGTATCAGACTTTATTTTTCTGGGCTCCAAAATCAGTGCAGATGGTGATTGCAGCCATGAAATTCAAAGATGCTTACTCCTTAGAAGGAAAGTTATGACCAACACAGATAGCATATTCAAAAGCAGAGACATTACGTTGCCAACAAAGGTCCATCTAGTCAAGGCTATGGTTTTTCAAGTGGTCATGTATGGATGTGAGAGTTGGACTGTGAAGAAAGCTGAGCGCTGAAGAATTGATGCTTTTGAACTGTGGTGTTAGAGAAGACTCTTGAGAGTCCCTTGGACTGCAAAGAGATCCAATCAGTCCATTCTGAAGGAGATCAGCCCTGGGATTTCTTTGGAAGGAATGATGCTAAAGCTGAAACTCCAATACTTTGGCCACCTCATGGGAAGTGTTGGCTCATTGGAAAAGACTCTGATGCTCGGAAGGATTGGGGGCAGGAGGAGAAGGGGACGACTGAGGATGAGATTGCTGGATGGCATCACTGACTCGATGGACATGAGTCTGAGTGAACTCTGGGAGTTGGTGATGGACAGGGAGGCCTGGTGTGCTGTGAATCATGGGATTGCAAAGAGTCGGACATGACTGAGTGACTGAACTGAACTGAAGACACCATCAGGCCCACTCCCAGAACAAAGGACTGAGCAGAACTAGCCTGCTGCAGACCATCCCCCTCTGGTGACAGGCAGACAAGGGCAGCCAGAGCCAGAAGGGGGCTACTGGGGCACCAGAGAGGCATTATCTACCAAACTGCAAGCAGGCTTCTTTGCTAACGAAGACTTCTTGGGATTCTGGACAGTCAATATCTGCCTTAGAAGGTGTGCCAGTGTACACTCAGAAAACTGAGCAGCAGGAACATGGAGGCGATAAGTCACAGGGACTGCGCTCGCCAAACACCTGATCACCTGAGCTGCTCGGACCTGGGATGAGCTGCTCGGACCTGGGAAGGGCACAAAATGCAGGCCCAACTGAGTCTGCGCCTCGAGGACTACCCAAGTGCCTGAACCCGAGTAGCTTAGAGCTGGGAGGTGCATGCAGCCCAGGGCCGGCCTCGGACGATTCCCAGCGGAGCAACATAGAGCCTGAGCAGTGTGGGTAGAGAGGGCACATGCGTCGTGAGCGGGGGCAGGCCCCGTGTGGCTGAGACACTGTGAGCACATGCCAGTGTCAGTTGTTTGCAGCATCCCTCCCCCTGACAGCGTGGCTGAACAAGTGAGCCTAAAAATTGTCCACCACCACCCGCCTTGTTTCAGGGGCGGAAAGTAGACACTGAAGAGACCAGCAAACAGAAGAAGCTAAAACAGAGGGAACTGCCTTGGAAGTGACAGGTGCAATAGATTAAAAACCCTGTAGTTAGTACCGACTACATAGGAAGGGGCGTATAGATCTTGAGAAATATAAACCAAACCAAGGAACTATGCGAAAATGAACTGACCCCACACTGCCCACACCAACACCAGAGAAAGTCCTAGATATGTTTTTACTATCATACTTTTTAAATGTTTTTTTTTTTTAATTTTAAGTCTTCTATTACTCCTTTAATTTTCATTTTTATAACCTACTATTGGAGAAGGCAATGGCACCCTACTCCAATCCTCCTGCCTGGAGAATCCCATGGACAGAGGAGCCTGGTGGGCTGCAGTCCATGGGGTCGCTAAGAGTCAGACATGACTGAGCGACTTCACTTTCTCTTTTCATTTTCATGCATTGGAGAAGGAAATAGCAACCCACTCCAGTGTTCTTACCTGGAGAATCCCAGGGACAGGGGAGCCTGGTGGGCTGCTGTCTGTGGGGTTGCACAGAGTTGGACACGACTGAAGTGACTTAGCAGCAGCAGCAGCAGCAACTTACTATTACTTTGCCAAAAGAGAGAGAGAGAGAGAGAGAGAGAGAGAGAGAGAAGAGAGAGACCCTATTTTTTAAAGCACACTTCATATATATATTTTTAATAATTTTTTGACATTTTTTCTTTTCTTTAATTTTTTTAAAATCCAACCTCTACTCTAGATTTTTAATCTTTGCTTTTGGTATTTTTTAAAATCAATTTTGTACCTTTAAGAACCCAATCTTCAGTACCCATTTTTACTTGGGAGTGAGATTACTGGCTTGACTACTCTCTCCCCTTTGGACTCTCCTTTTTTCTCCACCAGGTCGCCTCTATCTCCTTCCCCCACCTTCTCTTCTCTGCCCAACTCTGTGAATCTCTTTGTGTGTTCCAGACGGTGGAGAACACTTAGGGAGCTGATTACTGGCTGGATCTGTCTCTCTCCTTTTGATTCCCCCTTTATCCTCCTGGCCACCTCTGTCTCCTTCCTTCCCTCTTCTCTTCTCCGTATAACTCCATGAACACCTCTGAGCGGTCCAGACTGTGGAGTGCTCATAAGGAAGAGACTACTGGCTAGCTTGCTCTCTCCTCTTTTGATTCCACCTCATCTCATTCAGGTCACCTCTAACTCCTTCCTCCCTCTTCTCTTCTCCATGTAACTCTGTGAACTTCTCTGGGTGCCACTCACTGTGGAGAAACTTTTCATCTTTAACCTAGATGTTTTATCAACAGTGCTGTATGGATGGAGAAATCTTGCTGCTGCTGCTGCTAAGTCACTTCAGTCTTGTCCGACTCTGTGCGACCCCAGAGACGGCAGCCCACCAGGCTCCCTTGTCCCTAGGATTCTCTAGGCAAGAACACTGGAGTGGGTTGTCATTTCCTTCTCCAATGCATGAAAGTGAAAAGTGAAAGTGAAGTCACTCAGTCATGTCTGACTCTTCACGACCCCATAGACTGCAGCTTACCAGGCTCCTCCATCCATGGGATTTTCCAGGCAAGAGTACTGGAGTGGGGTGCTATTGCCTTCTCCAGGAGAAACCTTGAGGCTACTGTAAAAGAAGACTGAAAACCAGAAGGAGGAGGCTTAAGTCCAAATCCTGGAGAACACCAGAGAACTCCTGACTATAGGGAACATTAATCAACAGGAGCTCATCAAACGCCTCCATACCCACACTGAAACCAAGCACCACCCAAGGGCCAACAAGTTCCAGAGCAAGACATACTACACAAATTTTCCAGCAACACAGGAACACAGCCCTGAGCTTCAATATACAGGCTGCTCAAAGTCACTACAAACCCACTGACAACTCATAACTCATTACTGGACACTTCATTGCACTCCAGAGAGAAGAAATCCAGCTCCACCCACCAGAACACCAACACAAGCTTCCCTAACCAGGAAACCTTGACAAGCCACCTGTACAACCCCACCCACAGTAAGGAAACTCCACAATAAAGAGAACGCCACAAACTGCCAGAATACAGAAAGGCCACCCAAACACAGCAATATAAACAAGATGAAGAGACAGAGGAATACCCAACAGGTAAAGGAACAGGATAAATGCCCACCAAATCAAACAAAAGAAGAAGAGATAGGGAATCTACCTGATAAAGAATTCTGAATAATGCTAGTGAAAATGATCCAAAATCTTGAAATAAAAATGGAGTAACAGATAAATAGCCTGGAAACAAGGACTGAGGAGATGCAAGAAAGGTTTAACAAGGACCTAGAAGAAATAAAAAAGAGTCAATATATAATGAATAATGCAATAAATGAGATCAAAAACACTCTGGAGGGACCAAATAGTAGAATAACAGAGGCAGAAGATAGGATTAGTGAAGTAGAAGATAAAATGGTAGAAATAAATGAGTCAGAGAGGAAAAAGAAAAACGAGTTAAAAGAAATGAGGACAATCTCAGAGACCTCCAGGACAATGTTAAATGCCCCAACATTTGAATCATAGGAGTCCCAGAAGAAGACAAAAAGAAAGACCATGAGAAAATACTTGAGGAGATAATAGTTGAAGACGTCCCTAAAATGGAGAAGGAAATAATCACCCAAGTCCAAGAACCCCAGAGAGTCCCAAACAGGATAAACCCAAGGCGAAACACCCCAAGACACATATTAATCAAATTAACAAAGAGCAAACACAAAGAACAAATATTAAAAGCAGCAAGGGAAAAACAACAAATAACACACAAGGGGATTCCCATAAAGATAACAGCTGATCTTTCCATAGAAACTCTTCAGGTCAGGAGGGAATGGCAGGACATACTTAAAGTGATGAATGAAAATAACCTACAGCCCAGATCACTGTACCCAGCAAGGATCTCATTCAAATATGAAGGAGAAATCAAAAGCTTTACAGACAAGCAAAAGCTGAGAGAATTCAGCACCACCAAACTAGCTCTCCAACAAATGCTAAAGAATCTTCTCTAGACAGGAAACACAGAAAGGGTGTATAAACTCAAACCCAAAACAATAAAGTAAATGGCAATGGGATCATACTTATCAATAATTACCTTAAACGTAAATGAATTGAATGCTCCAACCAAAAGACAAAGACTGGCTGAATGGACACAAAAACAACACCCCTATATATGTTGTCTACAGGAGACCCACCTCAAAACAAGGAACACATACAGACTGAAAGTGAAGGGCTGAAAAAAGATATTCCATGAAAATAGAGACCAAAAGAAAGCAGGAATAGCAATACTCATATCAGATAAAATAGACTTTAAAACAAAGGCTGTGAAAAGAGACAAAGAAAGACACTACATACTGATCAAATGATCAATGAAGAAGAAGATATAACAATTATAAATATATATGCACCCAACATAGGAGCACCGCAATATGTAAGACAAATGCTAACAAGTATGAAAGGGGAAATTAACAAAAACACAATAATAGTGGGAGACTTTAATACCCCACTCACACCTATGGATAGATGAACTAAAGAGAAAATTAACATGGAAACACAAACTTTAAATGATACAGTAGACCAGTTAGACCTAATTGATATCTATAGGACATTTCACTCCAAAACAAATGAATTTCACCTTTTTCTCAAGTGCATATGGAAGCTTCTCCAGGATAGATCACATCCTGGGCCATAAATCTAGCCTTGGTAAATTTTAAAAAAAAATGAAATCATTCCACGCATCTTTTCTGACCACAAAGCAGTAAAATTAGATCTCAATTACAGGAGAAAAACTATTAAAAATTCCAACATATGGAGGCTGAACACGCTGCTGAATAACCAACAAATCACAGAAGAAATCAATATGCATAGAAATGAATGAAAATGAAAACACAACAACCCCAAACCTGTGGAACACTGTAAAACAGTGCTAAGGGGAATGTTCATAGCAATACAGGCATATCTCAAGACACAAGAAAAAAGTCAAATAAATAACCTGACTCTACACCTAAAGCAACTAGAAAAGGAAGAAATGAAGAACCCCAGGGTTGGTAGAAGGAAAGAAATCTTAAAAATTAGGGCAGAAATAAATGCAAAAAGAACAAAAGAGACCATAGCAAAAATCAACAGAGCCAAAAGCTGGTTCTTTGAGAGGATAAATAAAATTAGCAAGCCATTAGCCAGATTCATCAAGAAACAAAGGAAGAAAAATCAAATCAATAAAATTGGAAATGAAAATGGAGAGATCATAACAGACAACACAGAAATACAAAGGATCATAAGAGACTACTATCAGCAATTATATGCTTATAAAATGGATAACTTGGAAGAAATGGACACATTCTTAGAAAAGGATAACTTTTCAAAACTGAACCAGGAAGAAATAGAAAATCTTAACAGACCCATCACAAGCACAGAAATTGAAACTATAATCAGAAATCTTCTAGCAAACAAAAGCCCAGGTCCAGACAGCTTCACAGCTGAATTCTACCAAAAATTTAGAGAAGAGCTAAAACCTATCCTGCTCAAACTCTTCCAGAAAATTGCAGAGGAAGGTAAACTTCCAAACTCATTCTATGAAGCCACCATCACCCTACCTAATACCAAAACCTGACAAAGATGCCACACACACACACACACACACACACACACACACACAAACTACAGGCCAATATCACTGATGAACATAGATGCAAAAATCCTTAACAAAATTCTAGCAATCAGAATCCAACGTCACATTAAAAGATCATACACCATGACCAAGTGGGCTTTATCCCAGGGATGCAAGGATTCTTCAATATCTGCAAATCAATCAATGTAATACACCAGATTAACAAGTTGAAAATTAAAAACCATATGATTATCTCAATAGATGCAGAGAAAGCCTTTGACAAAACTCAACATCCATTTATGATAAAAACTCTCCAAAAAGCAGGAATAGAAGTAACATACCTCAACATAATAAAAGCTATATATGACAAACCCACAGCAAACATTATCCTTAATGGTGAAACATTGAAAGCATTTCCCTAAAATCAGGAACAAGACAAGGGTGTTCACTCTCACCACTACTATTCAACATAGTTTTGGAAGTTTGGGCCACAACAATCAGAGCAGAAAAAGAAATCAAAGGAATCCACATTGGAAAAGAAGAAGTAAAACTCTCACTGTTTGCAGATGACACGATCTTCTACATAGAAAACCCTAAAGACTCCACCAGAAAATTACTAGAGCTAATCAATGAATATAGTAAAGTTGCAGGATATAAAATCAACACACAGAAAAATCCCTTGCATTCCTATACACTAATAATGAGAAAATAGAGAAACTTCACCATTGCAATGAAAAGAATAAAATACTCAGGAATATATCTACCTAAAAAACAAAAGACCTATATATAGAAAACTATAAATCACTGGTGAAAGAAATCAAAGAGGACACTAATAGATGGAGAAATATACCAAGTTCATGGATCGAAAGAATCAATATAGTGAAAATGAGTGTACTACCCAAAGCAGTGCAATCCCTATCAAGCTACCAATGGTATTTTTCACAGAGCTAGAACAGATAATTATACAATTTGTATGGAAAGACAAAAAACCTCGAATAGCCAAAGCAATCTTGAGAAAGAAGAATGGAACTGGAGGAATCAACCTGCCTGACTTCAGGCTCTATTACAAAGCCACAGTCATCAGGACAGTATGGTACTGGCACAAAGACAGAAATTTAGACCAATGGAACAAAATAGAAAGCCCAGAGATAAATCCACACACCTACGGACACCTTATCTTTGACAAAGGTGGCAAGAATATACAATGGAGAAAAGACAATCTCTTTAACAAGTGGTGCTAGGAAAACTGGTCAACCACTTGTAAAAGACTGAAACTAGACCACTTTCTAACACCATACATAAAAATAAACTCAAAATGGATTAAAAATATAAATGTTTGATTCAGTTCTAATGAGATGGATGAAACTGGAGCCAATTATACAGAGTGAAGTAAGCCAGAAAGAAAAACACCAATACAGTATACTGACACATATATACGGAATTTAGAAAGATAGTAATGATGACCCTCTATGTGAGACAACAAAAGAGACACAGAGGTATAGAACGGACTTTTGAACTCTGAGGGAGAGGGAGAGGGTGGGATGATTTGGGAGAATGGCATTGAAACATGTATACTATCATGTAAGAAACGAAGCGCCAGTCTATGTTCAATACAGGATACAGGGTGCTTGGGGCTGGTGCACGGGATGATCCAGGGAGATGATATGGGGTGGGAGGTGGGAGGGGCTTCGGCGTTGGGAGATTGTGTACACCTGTGGCTGATTCATGTCAATGTATGGCAAAACAAATACAGTACTGTAATGTAGAATAAAGTATTTTAAAAAATCTAAATGTAAGACCAGAAACTATAAAATTCCTCAGTTCAGTTCAGTTTAGTCGCTCAGTCGCGTCCGACTCTTTGCGACCCCATGAATCGCAGCACGCCAGGCCTCCCTGTTCATTACTATCTCTTGGAGTTCACTCAGACTCACGTCCATCGAGTCAGTGATGCCATCCAGCCATCTCATCCTCTGTCGTCCCCTTCTTCTCCTGCCCCCAATCCCTCCCAGCATCAGAGTCTTTTCCAATGAGTCAACTCTTCCCATGAGGTGGCCAAAGTACTGGAGTTTCAGCTTTAGCATCATTCCTTCCAAAGAAATCCCAGGGCTGATCTCCTTCAGAATGGACTGGTTGGATCTCTTTGCAGTCCAAGGGACTCTCAAGAGTCTTCTCTAACACCACAGTTCAAAAGCATCAATTCTTCGGCGCTCAGCTTTCTTCACAGTCCAACTCTCACATCCATACATGACCACAGGAAAAACCATAGCCTTGACTAGATGGACCTTACTTGGCAAAGTAATGTCTCTAATTTTGAATATGCTATCTAAGTTGGTCATAACTTTTATTCCAAGGAGTAAGTATCTTCTAATTTCATGGCAGCAGTCACCATCTGCACTGATTTTGGAGCCCAAAAAATAAAGTCTGACACTGTTTCCACTGTTTCCCCATCTATTTCCCATGAAGTGATGGGACAAGATGCCATGATTTTGTTTTCTGAATGTGAGCTTTAAGCCAACTTTTTCACTATCCTCTTTCCCTTTCATCAAGAGGCTTTTGAGCTCCTCTTCACTTTCTGCCATAAGGGTGGTGTCATCTGCATATCTGAGGTTATTGATATTTCTCCCAGCAATCTTGATTCCAGCTTGTGTTTCTTCCAGTCTAGCGTTTCTCATGGTGTACGCATAGAAGTTAAATAAGCAGGGTGACAATACACATCCTTGACGTACTCCTTTTCCTATTTGGAACCAGTCTGTTGTTCCATGTCCCCTATAAAACTCCTGGAGGAGAACACAGGCAAAACACTCTCTGACATAAATCACAGCAGGATCCTCTATGACCCACCTCCCAGAATATTGGAAATAAAAGCAAAAATAAACAAATGGGACCTAATTAAAATTAAAAGCTTCTGCACAACAAAGGAAACTATAAGCAAGGTGAAAAGACAGCCTTCAGAATGGGAGAAAATAGTAGCAAATGAAGCAACTGATAAACAACTAATCTCAAAAAAATACAAGCAACTCCTGCAGCTCGGTTCCAGAAAAATAAACGACCCAATCAAAAAATGGGCCAAAGAACTAAATAGAAATTTCTCCAGAGAAGACATATAGATGGCTAACAAACACATGAAAAGATGCTCAACATCATTCATTATCAGAGAAATGCAAATCAAAATGACAATGAGGTACCATTTCATGCCAGTCAGAATGGCTGCTATCCAAAAGTCTACAAGCAATAAATGCTGGAGAGGGTGTGGAGAAAAGGGAACCCTCTTACACTGTTGGTGGGAATGCAAACTAGTACAGCCACTATGGAAAACAGTGTGGAGATTCCTTAAAAAACTGAAAATAGAACTGCCTTATGACCCAGCAATCCCACTGCTGGGCATATACACCAAGGAAACCAGAATTGAAAGAGACATATGTACCCCAATGTTCATCACAGCACTGTTTATAATAGCCAGGACATGGAAGCAACCTAGATGCCCGTTGGCAGATGAATGGATAAGAAAGCTGTGATATATATACACAATGAAGTATTACTCAGCCATTAAAAAAAAATACATTTGAATCAGTTCTAATGAGGTGGATGAAGCTGGAGCCTATTATACAGAGTGAAGTAAGCCAGAAAGAAAAACACCAAAGTAAGCCAGGAAGAAAAACACCAATACAGTATACTAATGCATATATATGGAATTTAGAAAGATGGTAACGATAACCCTGTATGCAAGACAGCAAAAGAGACACAGATGTATAGAACAGTCTTTTGGACTCTGTGGGAGAGGGCGAGGGTGGGATGATTTGGGAGAATGGCATTGAAACATGTATAATATCATATATGAAACAAATCACCAGTCCAGGTTCGATGTATGATATAGGATGCTTGGGTCTGGTGCACTGGGATGACCCAGAGGGATGGTACAGAGAGGGAGGTGGGATGGGGGGTTCAGTAAGGGGAACACATGTACACCTATGGCAGATTCATGTTGATGTATGGCAAAACCAATACAATATTGTAAAGTAATTAGCCTCGAATTAAAACAAATAAATTTATATTTAAAAATAATAAATAAAATTGATTGTGGTGATGGTTGCAAAACTCTATGAGTGAGTGAGTGAGTGAAGTCTCGTAGTCATGTCCGACTCTTTGTGACCCCATGGACTGTAGCCCACCAGGCTCCTCCATCCATGGAATTTTCTAGGCAAGAGTACTGGAGTGGGTTGCCATTTCCTTCTCCATGGGATCTTCCTGACCTGGGGATCGAACCGGTCTCCCGCATTGCAGGCAGATGCTTTACCATCTGAGCCACCAGGGAATCCCACCAGGCAAAACTCTATAGATATACTAAAAACCATTAAATTGTACATTTTGAAAGGATTCATAATATGGTATTTGAATTATATCAATTTTTTTTTAATAAAAGCACATTTTCAGATACTATCCAAGTCCTACCAAATCAGAAACTTTGGTAGTGGGGCCCAGAAATCTGATTTAACAAGGCCTTCAGATAATACTGATGTTTTTAAAGCTTGAAAGTCACCACCCTATAAGCTTTTACTCTCCAAATGGGTGTACTAAACTCCCAAGGCAGATAATTTCCTAAACACATACACTGATGGAATTGCTAATAAGCTCACAGCCTTGCATATTGCAGAAGGGTAACCTTCTAGGCTGATTTTTTTTCAAGACACAAAAGTTAGGAACTTCCCTGATCCAGTGGCTAATAATCTGTGCTCCCACTGCAGAACCTCTGGGTTCAATCCTGGTCAGGGAACTAAATCCCACATGCCACACAACTAACAGATCCCCCAAATCACAACAAAGGATCCCGTGTGCCACAACTAAGAACCAGTGCAGCCCACCAAAATTAAAAAAAAAAAAAAAAAAAAGACATACAAGCTTGGTTGGACATTGGACTTTGTTTTACATGCTCACATGTTGCCCAGAAAGAGAACATTGGTATTGCAAGAGCATGACCAGACTACAGGATTTCCAACTGTCTTCGTTGAATGCCTAGAATTCTTATGACTCTATACATGCTGCTGCAGACAGAAAAGATGGGGCTTCAAACCTCCCATCTGACCTCCCATACATTTGCACAGACCTCCCAGTGCAAACAGAGCATCTGTTTGTTACTAGTTTCTGCACTAGGGTTCTTCATATGATTTCATGTGATAAAGGATTCCATCTCTAAAACCAAAAAGGCTTCCAGATTACTGGCACATCCTGAATGAGTAGAAAAACTTACTCAAAGTTTAGTATTTGTTGTTGTTCAGTCGTTAAGTTGTGTCTGACTCTTTTGTGACCCCCATAGACTGCAACCCGTCAGGCTCCTCTGTCTGTGGGATTTCTCAGACAAGAATACTGATATGAGCTGTCATTTCCTTCTCCAAGGGATCTTCCTGACCCAGAGATCAAACCTGCATCTCCTGCTTTGCAGGCAGATTCTTTATTACTGAGCCACCTCGGAAGCCCAGTAGTTTTATTAATGTAACTCTAAAGAATTGATTCTTTTGAACTGTGGTGTTGGAGAAGACTCTTGAGAGTCCCTTGGACTGCAAGGAGATCCAACCAGTCCATTCTGAAGGAGATCAGCCCTGGGATTTCTTTGTAAGGAATGATGCTAAAGCTGAAACTCCAGTACTTTTGGCCACCTCATGCGAAGAGTTGACTCACTGGAGAAGTCTCTGATGCTGGGAGGGATTGGGGGCAGGAGGAGAAGGGGACGACCGAGGATGTGATGGCTGGATGGCATACCTGACTTGATGAATGTGAGTCTGAGTGAACTCCGGGAGATGGTGATGGACAGGGAGGCCTGGCGTGCTGCAATTCATGGGGTCGCAAAGAGTCGGACACGACTGAGCGACTGAACTGATTGAACAGAAACCCTTTAAGAGTTACATAACTCTGATTTATGTAACTCTAAATCATTTCAAACAATCAAGTGCAAGGTGAGTCAGAGTGATCTGTTGCAAACAGAAGAGTGTCCACTATAAGAAGCAGATGTGTTCCTTTATATACATGATCTCAGGTGTCTTCACAGTGGCCTTATGACACAGGTACCATTATGTCCACTTGATGGATGACGATGCTGAAGGACAGAGGTTAACTTGCCAGAGGATCACACTGCTAGCAAATAATGAAATCAGATTCTACCCTACACAATCTGGCTGCACAGACTATGAACCAAAACAATATGTTAAGTTGTTTTTAGCTAAAGTACTGAAATTTCTAAAAGGTTTACTTTAATATGTATGTATGTGTGTATATTGGAGAAGGGGTAGGCTACCCACTCCAGTATTCTTTCCTGGAGAATCCCATGGACAGAGAAGCCTGGCAGGCTACAATCCACAGGGTTGCAAAGAGTTGGACACAACTGAGCAACTAATACACACACATCTGTGTATATATTCCTATAAATATATACATCTATGAATTCTGGGAGACAAAGGAGTGACATTGTAGCCAGAATGCTGGGACCATCATGCCATACAGCCCAAGTTTATCTCCACCGTGGGTCACAAAGAGCCTCTGCTACAGATGGGCAGTTAACTGTTCTGATGATTACAAATTACCACAATGAATGACTTCCAAATTTGAAATGTTTGTCCAAATATGAATGTGCCCTTGAGAATGTTTCCCACATAAGAAAATCAATCATCAAGCATGTCACGGCAGCATAAAGGCTGAGAACTGACCATAGCTTTAGAGGGTGTATACTGCTGTTCTGTGCTGATTTTAAATATCTACCAGCCAGAGGATGGTGTGACCTAGTACACCTTTTAAAGAATCTAAAATGTCTGAAAGCTCATAGTGTGGCAAAGAGACAAAAATGTTTGAGAGATTTGGTTGTATGAGTTGTAAAGTCATTTGTTGGAACAGCAAGAAAACACAAAAATTAAAAAGCAAGAGACTGTTTTTCATAAAGATGGCGCCAAAGGCACAGAAGGAAGCTGCTGTCCTTCCAGAATCAAAGCCAAAGCAAAGGCTTTAAAGGCCAGTAAAGCAGTCAGAGAAGGCAATGGCACCCCACTCCAGCACTCTTGCCTGGAAAATCCAATGGACGGAGGAGCCTTGTGGGCTGCAGTCCATGGGGTCGCCAAGAGTCAGACACAACTGAGTGACCTCACTTTCACTTTTCACTTTCATGCATTGGAGAAGGAAATGGCAACCCATCTTGTTCTTGCCTAGAGAATCTCAGGGATGGGGGAGCCTGGTGGGCTGCCATCTATGGAGTCGCACAGAGTTGGGGGATGACTGAAGTGATTTAGCAGCAGCAGCAGCAGCAAAGCTGTCCATAGACTGCTTTGGAAAGATGTCCACAACCACAGAAAAAGAAGATTTGAGCCTCATCCACCTTCCAGTGGCCCAAAACACTGCAGCTCAGGAGGTAGCCCAAATATCCTTGGAAGAGCACCCCTGGGAGAAACCAGCTTGATCACTGAGCCATCATTAAGTCCCCTCACCACTGAGTCAGCCATGAGGAACACAGAAGACAACACACTCGTGTTCACTGTGGACGTCAGGGCCAGTAAGCACCAAGTTAGTCAGGCTGTGGAGGAGCTCTACGCCACCTACTGTGCGCCTGCTAGTCTATGTATGTCAGTGCTGCTTTCTCAGTTTGTATCACCCTCAGCTGAGTCCACAAGTCATTCTCTACTGGGTTCATTAGCGGGAACTTGCTATATAACAGGGAGCCCAGCCTGGCGCTCTGTGATGACCTAGAGGGGTGGGCGGGAGGAGGGGAGTGAGGCTCAAGACGGAGGGAGACGATAGATATATAATTACGACTGATTCGCATTGTTCTGTGGCAGAAACCAACACAATATTGTAAAGCACTTTTCCACCAATTAAAAATATTTTTTAAAAGGCTCTACGCCATTGAGCCTGGTGTGCTGAGGTCCACGGGGCTGCAAAGAGTCAGACATAGCTTTGTGACTGAACAACATCAATGACATTGACATGACTAAGGTCAACATCCTGATCAGGACTGATGGAGAGAAGAGGCATATGTTCAGCTGGCTCCTGACTATGACGCTTTGGATGTTGCCAACAAAATTAGGATCAGCTAAACTGAGTCCAGCTGGCTAATTCCAAATATGAAACTTTTCACTATATAAAAAATACTGAGAGGTGGACTTCAAATGCTTAGGGAGCTGGGAGCTGAATTTCCCAGAGCAAAATATTCCTCAGTCGTCTTTAGCATAGCCATCCAAGCTACCTCAATTCCTAACAATATTCCCAATGTTTTATTAATAAATCTTGAGGAAGGTGGGTAATTTATTTCTTGAGTTAACTCATTTAATGCATAAATAAACCTCCCCTCAAGCTGATATTTACACACAGAACCTAACCATATAGATCACTTACATAATCAGGATGCAAGTCAAACTCATCGTAACCTCACTGCCTTTTCATCAGCATTTCATTGCACAATAAAATATTTGGTTCTTGGAACATCTACATCCACTTTCTTTGTATACAGTGTACTCTTTCTCAGTACTTAGTATATAGACCTTTTTCTCAGTACTTAGGAAGCAACAGTTAGAACTGGACATGGAACAACAGACTGGTTCCAAATAGGAAAAGGAGTACGCCAAGGCTGTATATTGTCACCCTGCTTATTTAACTTCTATGCAGAGTACATCATGAGAAACGCTGGACTGGAAGAAACACAAGCTGGAATCAAGATTGCTGGGAGAAATATCAATAACCTCAGATATGCAGATGACACCACCCTTATGGCAGAAAGTGAAGAGGAACTAAAAAGCCTCTTGATGAAAGTGAAAGTGGAGAGTGAAAAAGTTGGCTTAAAGCTCAACATTCAGAAAACGAAGATCATGGCATCTGGTTCCATCACTTCATGGGAAATAAATAGGGAAACAGTGGAAACAGTGTCAGACTTTATTTTGGGGGCTCCAAAATCAGTGCAGATGGTGATTGCAGCCATGAAATTAGAAGACGCTTACTCCTTGAAAGAAAAGTTATGACCAACCTAGATAGTATATTCAAAAGCAGAGACATTACTTTGCTGACTAAGGTCCGTCTAGTCAAGGCTATGGTTTTTCCAGTGGTCATGTATGAATGTGAGAGTTGGACTGTGAAGAAGGCTGAGCGCCAAAGAATTGATGCTTTTGAACTCTGGTGTTGGAGAAGACTCTTGAGAGTCCCTTGGACTGCAAGGAGATCCAACAAGTCCATTCTGAAAGAGATCAACTCTGGGATTTCTTTGGAAGGAATGATGCTAAAGTCCAGTACTTTGGCCACCTCATGCAAAGAGTTGACTCATTGGAAAAGACTCTGATGCTGGGAGGGATTGGGGGCAGGAGGAGAAGGGGATGACCGAGGATGAGATTGCTGGATGGCATCACAGACTGGATGGACATGAGTCTGAGTGAACTCTGGGAGATGGTGATGAACAGGGAGGCCTGGCGTGCTGCAGTTCATGGGGTCGCAAAGAGTTGGACACGACTGAGCGACTGAACTGAACTGAAAAACACATTTGACAATGAGCGACAAAGTGGATTCATGTCACTATCAACTTGAGGCGAGTTTTATTTATGTACTAAATGAATTAAATCTAGAAGTAAATTACCCATTTTCCTCAAGATTTATTAATAAAACACTGGAAATATTGTTAGGAGTTAAGTTTTAAAATGTAAGCTTAAGACTGTAAGGGTGATATTAATAAAAATACAGAACACATGTATGCATGCTAAGTCTCTTCAGTCGTGTCTGACTCTTTGCAACCCCACAGACTGTGGCCCGCCAAGTCAGAACCTCTAAAAATTCTCTGCTCTATAAAGCAATGAGGCTGGCAAAAACTGTCATGATCAACTTTTTGGAACTCTGGAAATTAATCAAAGGCTATAAGCCATCAGGGAACATTTTTTCAAGAAAAACGGCTGAGTTTTGGTAAAGAACAATGAGCCTTGTGGCATTTTTCATTTGCCCTATTCCCATCCCCTCCCACTCTATGATAATCATGAAAATCAATAGTGCACAATCACAGTTAAAAACTGCAGCCTGGGGGACTTTCCTGGTGGTCCAATGGCTAAGACTCCATATGCCCAATGCAGGGGCCTTGGTTTGATCCCTGGTCAGGGAACAAGATCCTATATTCTTCAGTCAAAGATCCCACATGCCGCAACTAAGACCCACCACAGCCAAACAAATAAATACACAGAATAAATATTTAACAGCAACCAAAAATTTAAAACACACACACACAGCAGCCTGGCAACCACTGAAAGTAGCAAAAGAGGCTGATATTCATGCAAGACACAATAGGATAACCAAAAAAAAAAAAGTTAAGAAATAAGATATTCATGTGGGGCTTTGCAATAATCTGATATAGTCATGGGAATTTAGAGGGCCATGTAGTTGCATAATAGAGCATAAGTAGTGCATATGTACAGGAGACAGGGATCAAGACCATCCCCGTGGGAAAGAAATGCAAAAACGCAAAATGGCTGTCTGGGAGGCCTTACAAATAGCTGTGAAAAGAAGAGAAGTGAAAAGCAAAGGAGAAGAGGAAAGATAAAAGCATCTGAATGCAGAGTTCCAAAGAATAGCAAGAAGACATAAGAAAGCCTTCCTCAGTGATCAAGGCAAGAAATAGAAGAAAACAACAGAATGGGAAAGACTAGAGATCTCTTCAAGAAAATTAGAGATACCAAGGGAACATATCATGCAAAGATGGGCTTGTAAAGGACAGAAATGGTATGGACCTAATAGAAGCAGAAGATATTAAGAAGAGGTGGCAAGAATACACAAAAGAACTGTACAAAAAGATCTTCACGACCAAGATAATCATGATGGTGTGATCACTCACCTAGAGCCAGACATCCTGGAATGTGAGTCAAGTGGGTCTAGAAAGCATCACTACGAAGAAAGCTAGTGGAGGTGATGGAATTCCAGTTGAGCTATTTCAAATCCTGAAAGATGATGCTGTGAAAGTGCTGCACTCAATATGCCAGAAAATTTGGAAAACTCAGCAGTGGCCACAGGACTGGAAAAGGTCAGTTTTCATTCCAATCCCAAAGAAAGGCAATGCCAAAGAATGCTCAAACTACCACACAATTGCACTCATCTCACATGCTAGTAAAGTAATGGTCAAAATTCTCCAAGCCAGGCTTCAGCAATACGTGAACCGTGAACTCCCTGATATTCAAGCTGGTTTTAGAAAAGGCAGAGGAACCAGAGATAAAATTACCAACATCCGCTGGATCATGGAAAAAGCAAGTGAGTTCCAAAAAACATCTATTTCTGCTTTATTGACTATGCCAAAGCCTTTGACTGTGTGGATCACAATAAACTGGAAAATTCTTCAAGGGATGAGAATACCAGACCACCTGACCTGCCTCTTGAGAAATCTATATGCAGGTCAGGAAGCAACAGTTAGAACTGGACATGGAACAACAGACTGGTTCCAAATAGGAAAAGGAGTACACCAAGGCTGTATATTGTCACCCTGCTTATTTAACTTATATGCAGAGTACATCATGAGAAACACTTGGCTGGAAGAAACACAAGCTGGAATCAAGATTGCTGGGAGAAATATCAATAACCTCAGATATGCAGATGACACCACCCTTATGGCAGAAAGTGAAGAGGAACTAAAAAGCCTCTTGATGAAAGTGAAAGTGGAGAGTGAAAAAGTTGGCTTAAAGCTCAACATTCAGAAAACGAAGATCATGGCATCCGGTTCCATCACTTCGTGGGAAATAGATGGGGAAACAATGGAAACGGCGTCAGACTTTATTTTGGGGGCTCCAAAATCACTGCAGATGGTGACTGCAGCCATGAAATTAAAAGGTGCTTACTCCTTGGAATAAAAGTTATGACCAACCTAGATAGCATGTTCAAAAGCAGAGACATTACTTTGCCGACTAAGGTCCGTCTAGTCAAGGCTATGGTTTTTCCAGTGGTCATGTATGGATGTGAGAGTTGGACTGTGAAGAAGGCTGAGCGCCGAAGAATTGATGCTTTTGAACTGTGGTGTTGGAGAAGACTCTTGAGAGTCCCCTGGACTGCAAGGAGATCCAACCAGTCCATTCTGAAGGAGATCAGCCCTGGGATTTCTTTGTAAGGAATGATGCTAAAGCTGAAACTCCAGTACTTTGGCCACCTCATGAGAAGAGTTGACTCATTGGAAAAGACTCTGATGCTGGGAGGGATTGGGGGCAGGAGGAGAAGGGGACGACCGAGGATGAGATGGCTGGATGGCATGACCGACTCGATGGACGTGAGTTTGAGTGAACTCCGGGAGTTGGTGATGGACAGGGGAGGCCTGGCATGCTGCAATTCATGGGGTCTCAAAGAGTCGGACACGATTGAGCGACTGAACTGAACTGAACTGAGTGCATATGTTCTGACCACTTCCATTTAACATTGTAAGGAAGGCTCCCAGCAAGAAAGGAAGAAGTAAAATATTTCTATTTGCAGATGTCATGATTTTATATTTATGAAACCGTATGGATTTATAAGAAATCTATATATACAGAAAACCAATTGGAGCTAGTAATCAGGTTCAACAAAGCTGTAGACATGAGAAACAACTGTATTTCCATACAATCCAAGAATAAAAAATTTTGATGTTTATTTACAGCAGCATCAATAGAACAAAAGCCTTAGGAATAAATTTAACAAAAGAAGTGAAAGACAAATAACACTGAAAATTATAAAACATTATTGAGAGAAATTAAAGATCTAAAGAAATGGAAACACAAACCAGGTTCATGGGTTGGAAGATTTAATGATATTTAGATTGTGTATGGGTTTCCCAGGTGGCGCTCGTGGTAAAATAACCTGCCAATGCAGGAGATGCAGGAGACCACAGGTTCCATCCCTGGGTTGGGAAGATCCCCTGGAGAAGGGAATGGCAACCCACTCCAGTGTTCTAGCCTGGGAAACCCCATGAACAAAGGAGCTTCGTGGGCTACAGTCCATGGGGTCACAAAGAGTCAGACTTGACTGAGCACAGCACACAGATTAACTAGAGTTTCTTACAGCTGCTATAACAAATGACCACTAGCGGATAGCCTAAAATAACAGAAATCTATTCTCCCCCACAGTTGTGAAGGTCAGGAGTCTGAACTCAAAGTGTCATCAAGGATGTGCTTCCTCAGAATCTTTCCTTGCCTGTTCCAGCTTCTGGCTCCAGGCACCTGTTGATTTGGGGTTTCATGATTCCCATCTCTGCCTCCATCTTTATATGGACTTCTCCTCTGTGTGTCTAAGTCTTAGAATCTCCCTC
Organism: Nanger dama; assembly: GCA_917880005.1. NCBI lineage: Eukaryota > Metazoa > Chordata > Mammalia > Artiodactyla > Bovidae > Nanger > Nanger dama. Next base: position 32,117,700 of record CAKJTW010000014.1, read on the forward strand.
TATCTTTATCTTATAAGAACAACTGTCATTGGATTTAGGACTCACTGTGAATCCAGGATGATCTTATTTTGAAACAATTACATCTATAAAGAGTCAATTTCCATAAAAATTCACATTCACAGGTTCCAGAATTTAGGAAGTAATATATCCTTTTGGGACTACCATTCAATCCCCTACAGGTGAAAGGATTTTCCAAATTATCTCTGGAATCAAAATGAAATCCTTATCAAAATTCCAGCTGCCCTTCCCCCAAGAAATTGAGAAGTTGACCCTAAAGTATTGATATATAAGAATATCAAGGGACCTAGACTGCCAAAACAATCTGACAGAAAATAACAAAGTTGGATGGCTTACATTGTCCAAGTTCAAAGCTTAATATAAGTTCACTTTAGTCTCTTAGTCATGTCCGACTGTTTGCAACCCCATGGACTGCAACACACCAGGGTTCCCCATTCATCACCAACTCCCAGAGCTTGGTCAAACTCATGTCCATCGAGTCGGTGATGCCATCCAATCATTTCATCCTATGTTGTCTCCTTCTCCTCCTGCCTTCAATCTTTCCCAGCATCAGGGTCTTTTCCAATGAGTCAGCTCTTTGCATCAGGTGGCCAAAGTATTTCAGCTTCAGCTTCAGCATCAGTCCTTCCAATTAATATTCAGGACCGATTTCCTTTAGGACTGACTTAAAATAAAGGTTTTTTTTAATAATACATACTTAATATAAAGCTTTAAAAAGCTCAATATAAAGCTACAGTAATTAAGACTATATGGTTCAGTTCAGTTCAGTTCACTCAGTCATGTCCGACTCTTTGTGACCCCATGGACTACAGCATGCCAGCCTTCCCTGTCTATCTCCAACTCCCAGAGCTTGCTCAAACTCATGTCCATTGAGCCAGTAATGTTGTCCCCTTCTCCTCCTGCCTTCAATCATTCCTAGCATCAAGGTCTTTTCCAATGAGTCAGTTCTTCCAATCAAGTGGTCAAAATATTGGAGTCTCAGCATCAACATCAGTACTTCCAATTAATATTCAGGACTGATTTCTTTCAGGATTGACTGGTATGATCTCCTTGCAGTCCAAGGGACTCTCAAAAGTCTTCTCCAACACCACTGTTCAAAAGCATCAATTCTTTGGTGCTCAGCTTTCTTTATAGTCCAACTCTCACTTCCATACACGACCACTGGAAAAACCATGGCTTTGATTAGATGGACCTTTGTCAGCTAAGTAATGTCTCTACTTTTAATATGCTGTCTAGGTGAGTCATAGCTTTTCTTCTAAGGAGCAAGTGTCTTAATTTCATGGCTGCAGTCATCATCTGCAGTGATTTTAGAGCCCAAGAAAATAAAGTCTGTGACTGTTTCCATTGTTTCCCCATCTATTTATTTCTCATGAAGTGATGGGACTGGATGCCATGATCTTAGATTTTTGAATGTTGAGTTTTAAGCCAGCTTTTCCACTCTCCTCTTTCACTTTCATCAAGAGGCTCTTTAGTTCCTCTTCACATTCTGCCATAAGGGTGGTATCATCTGTGTATCTGAGGTTGTTGGTATTTCTCACACCATTCTTCATCCCAGCTTGTGCTTTATTCAGCCTGGCATTTTGAGTATGGTACTGGCATACAAATAGACAAATAGATTGAGGGAATAGAGTTGAGAATCCAGAAATAAACCCATACATTCATAGTTTATTGATTTTTGGCAGAGGGGTCAAGACAAGTCAATGAGGAAAGAATAGTCATTTCAACAAATGGTGCTGGGGCAGCTAGATATTCACATGCAAAACAACAAAGTTGGTCCTTCCCTCACACTATGCACAAAAATTTATTCAAAGTGAATCATAAACCTAAAAAGTTAAAATTCACATTTCTTGAGTAAACTCTTACATAAACATTTATTCCTTTAGATTAGGCAATGATTTCTTAGCTATGACACTAAAAGCAAAATATAGATAAATTTGATTTAAAATTTAAAACTTTTGCTCTGAAATGACTCCATCAAGAAGGTGAAAAAACAACCTACAAAATAGGAGAAGGTATTTGCAACTCATATGTCTGATAAAGGACTTGTGTCTAGAATATATAATGAACCCTAACAACTCAATAATAAAAAACAATCCAATTTTTCAATGGGAAAATTATCTAAAGAGATATTTTTCCAAAGAAGATACACAAATGACCATAACGACTTGCAAAGATGCTCTGCATTGCCACTGCCCTTGTAGCTTCCACTGCTAGGGACACAGTTTCAGTCTCTGGGTTGGAGAACTAAGATCCTGCATGCCACCAGCAGGGCCACAATATATATATATATAATGCTCAACATCACGAGTCCTCGGGAAAATGCAATCCAAACCACGATGGGGTAAACATGCTACTTCTCCACTAAGATGCTTAGAATAAAAAGATGGAATTTAACACGTATTGCTAAGAAATATATTAAGAAACTGGAAAACTCATACACTACTGTGGGAATGTAAAATGGTATAGCACCTTTGGAAAACATTCTGGCAGTTCCTCAAAATGTTAAACACAGAACTAACATATGACCCAGCAATTCTGCATCCAAAACTGTTGAAACACATGTCCACACAAAACTTTGTTCACTAATGTTCACAGCAGTATTATTCATAATAGCCAAAAATGGAAACAACCCAAATATCTTTCCACTGATGGATAGAAAAATAAATGATATATCTCTACAATGAAATATTATTCAGCATTTAAAAGGAATGAAATACTTAAACATCATGAGTCACCAAAGGCTACATACTATATAATTCTTATAATAGGAAATGTCCAGAATAGTCAAATTTACAGAGACAAAATGTAGAGTAATTGTTGGCAAGGATGAGGGAAAATGGAGAGTGATTGCTAATGGGTTTGAACTTGAAGTGATGAAAATGTTCTAAATTGTGGTGATGACCACACAACTCTGTGAATATGTTGAAAACTACTGGATTGTACACTTTCAACAGGTGAGTTGAATAAAACCATTTGTACAATATTAGAAAATACAGTAAGGAAACAAGAAGGAAAGATGTAATATCCATACCCAATCTTTACAAATAATTCTATTAATATTTTGATATGTGTATTTCCAGAGATTTATCTTTCAATTTTTAATAAGATTACAAAATACATATACCTTAATGATATTAAAAATTTTAATGTAATTACAATACCCATGAGTTGTTTTTTTTTTTTTTTTTTACTGAATAGCTCTTCATCCTTATGACATAAATCCAAAATAATATTTGTAATGACTACTGGAACATTTTATTACCACAATTTATTTAAGTAATCTCCTAATTTATACATTTAGGTTGCTTTAAATTTTATTATTTTCAACACTTTTAATGAATATTCTTGTAGATAAATTACTGTAAACTCAAGATTACATACTCTGGATTGATTCCTAGACAGGAAGGTGCTGGATAATGGATATGTACTTTTCCTCCAAAAGATTTCTGCTCCCACCAATCATGTATGTGACCGTCTGTTTCTTCACATTACTTCTCAAACTCCCCAGCTCACTATCATTTTTTTAATAATTTTATTTAATTCTATTTTATTTTTGGCTGTGCTGGGCCTTCATTGCTGAGCTGGCTCTATCTAGTTGCAGAGAGTGGGGGTGCTCCCTGGTTGTGGTGCATGGGTTCCTCTTGTTGCAGAGCACGGGCCCTAGGGTGTGTGAGCTTCAGTAGTTGCAGCACGTGGGCTCAGTAGTTGCGGCTCCTAGGGTCTGGAGCACAGGCTCAGTCGTTGTGGTGCACAGGCTTGGTTGCAGCATATGGGATTTTCCTGGGTTAGGGGTCGAACTTGTGTCTCCTGCATTGGCAGGCAGATTCTGTACCACTGAGCCACCAGGGAAGCCCCCTTACATCATTTTTTCATTTTTGCAATTTCAGGAACACAAATTCTTATAATTTAATTTGTCTGATTATTAATGAGGCTGAACTTCCTTCTTCTTTCAGCCATAGGTATGTTTTCTTTGTGAATCGGCTATCAATTAATTTCGTAATTGGGAGTTTGTCTTTTACTACGGATTTATGATATTGAGGATTTATCTTAAATATATATATATGTACATTGCAAAGTTTATTCTTGGGTTAGTCACTTTTTAATTTGTGTGAGAAGGTTTTAAAAATCTATACAATTTAAAATTTTGTTGTCCGAGGTTTCTCTGATGTCATATTTAGAAATCCTCCCTTACATAGTTACTCATAAAATTTATGATTTTATTCATGCCTTTTCCATAAAATGATTCTACTTTCTCTCTGGCACTATTTATAACACTCAGTAACTCTCTACATTTATATATCTCCAGACATATCCAGTGTCTCTTCTATTTCCATTAATGGTATCACCAGCAGTAGCCAAATTTGTCGATTCTTCCATTAAAATTTAGCTCATGTTTCTCCTTTCCTTTTCCATGGTCCTTAGTTAAATCTCCCTAGAGTCATTCTCCTTCCAAATTGTCCTCCACATAGAGTTCTTTTTCAAAATAATATTGCTGCAGTGTTCAAAACCTCCAATGACCTGCTTGTCGATTTAAAATAACATCAGATCCCTAGACCCTGTGCTCAATAGCCCCCAGTCTGAAAAACCTTCGAGAGGTTGGCTCATCAATGTCTCTGTGCAAAGTCAAGTGCAGGCAGTGGGAGTGACATGCCCCAAGGAAACCAAAGCTTACAGGCTTCAGATGCCACTTTCAAAACATTTTATTTTACATTTTTATTCTGGTGGGAAAAAAAAACCCACATATCACAAAATCTGCTAAGCATTTGTTTTGGAATAATTTCAGACTTACAAAAAGGTTTAAAAATAGTTCAAAAAATTCTCTGATGCCTTAGGAGATAAATCTTATGCCTCTTCCCAGTTTCCTCAAATGCTAACATACTTGACAAATAAACCATGCTTGGTCTACCATCTTCTCCATGTCCCTCTCTCCATGTTTGGACACAATGCTCCTCGTACTGTGGACGTGCTCCTATCCTTTTACTGCCTGCTGTTGGTTATGCCTCATTTTTTCAGGAGTCTTTACTCAATCTGCAGGAGAAGTCCCAACCCAGGGGTTTTAGCACTGAAGCTGAGGAAGAGTTGGGCCTCTCCTATTAGAAAGATATACTTGTCAAATCCAAGAGCTGGTGGTCTGTTTCCCGCCATGTGGAGTGGAATGTGGGGGTGGGCAGACGATGGGGGAGAGGCGGCTATGGCAAAGTGGGGAGGGCAATCCCTCAGAGAAGTCAGAGGGAGTCTGGGACAGAAATCCCCACCCATGCTTACTCCTGCTGGAGTTCTTAGAAATAACTTCATAAAAAACCATGGGGGTGAGGGTGGGAAGAATTGAGTGACTGGGATTGATGCATATACACCACTGATTCTATGGATAAAATAGATAAAGAGAAGATACTGTATAGCACAGGGAACTCAACTCAGTGCTCTGTGGTGACCTCAATGGGAAGGAAATCCGAAAAGAAGGGGTATATGCATATGTATAGCTGATTCACTTTGCTGTATAGCAGAAACTTACACCGCACTGTGAAGCAGGGCATTCCCTGATGGTCCAGTGGCTAAGACTCCACTCTCCGAATGCAGGGGACCTGGGTTTAATCCCTGGTCAGGGAACGAGATCCCACATTCTGCAAATAAGAGTTTGCACACCACAACTAAAGATTTCACATGCCGCATCGAAGACTGAAGACCCCATGTGCCACGAGTAAGGCCCGGCACAGCTAAATAAATAAAATAGAGACTTGATGATATTTTTATAAGGTTGGGGGAGAAGCAAAAAAATATTCTCTAACAAGGGAAAATGGAATCAATATTCGACAAAAGATGGCATCACTGACCCAATGGATAGGAATTTAAGCAAACTTCAGGACGGAATGGAAGAGAGAGAAGCTGGCTGCAGTCCACAGGGTCCCAAAGAGTCAGACACGATTTAACGACTGAACAACAACAGCTATAGATATACACACAGAATGTAAACTCAGCCTTTAAAAAGAAGGAATGCTTGCTGTTCTTGACAACATAAATGAACTTTGAGGGCATTATACTAAATAAAACAGAGGAAGTCAGATGCTTTATGATCTCACTTATATTAATGAGTGAGCGAGTGAAGTTGCTCAGTTGTGTCCGACTCTTTGGGACCCCGTGGACTGTAGCCCACCAGGCTCCTCCATCCACAGGATTCTCCAGGCAAGAATACTGAAGAGGGTTGCCATTTCCTTCTCCAGGGGATCTTCCCAACACAGGGACTGAACCCAGGTCTCCTGCATTGCAGGCAGATACTTTAACCTCTGAGCCACCAGGTAAGCCCATAGTTAACTCTAAAAAGGCTGAACTCATAGACGCAAAGGATATAACTATTTCCAGGGGTTGGGTATGGGGAAAGAGATGTTGGTCAAAGAGTACAAACTTCAAATTCAGAAATTTGAGTACAAACTTCATAAGAGAAATAAGTTTGAGAGATTTAATGAACAATGTGGTAACTAGAGTTAACAACATTGTATTGTATACTGAAAGGGAGAAGTGATAAGGTTAGATTTTAAATGTTCTCACAATAACAGCAGTGGTAATTGTGTGAGGTGAAGGACGTGCTGCTGCTGCTGCTGCTGCTAAGTCACGTCAGTCGTGTTCGACTCTGTTTGACCCCATAGATGGCAGCCCACCAGACTTCCCTGTCCCTGGGATTCTCCAGGCAAGAACACTGGAGTGGGTTGCCATTTCCTTCTCCAACGCATGAAAGTGAAAAGTGAAAGTGAAGTTACTCAGTTGTGTCCAACTCAGTGACTCCATGGACTGCAGCCTACCAAGCTCCTCTATCCACAGGCTTTTCCAGGCAAGAGTACTTAACCTTATTGTGGTTAACATTTTACAATGTATATGTATATCAAATCATGCATTATATACCTTAAACTTACACAATGTTATATGTCAATTATATCTCAATAAACCTGGGTGGTGGTCAGTCAGTCAGTCAGTCAGTCAATTCAGTCATTCAGTCATGTCCGACTCTTTGCGATCCCATGAATCGCAGCACACCAGGCCTCCCTGTCCATCACCAACTCCCGGAGTTCACTCAGACTCACGTCCATCAAGTCCGTGATGTCATCTAGCCATCTCATCCTCTGTCGTCCCCTTCTCCTCTTGCCCCCAATCCCTCCCAGCATCAGAGTCTTTTCCAATGAGTCAACTCTTCGCATGAGGTGGCCAAAGTACTGGAGTTTCAGCTTTAGCATCATTCCTTCCAAAGATCACACAGGGCTGATCTCCTTTAGGATGTACTGGTTGGATCTCCTTGCAGTCCAAGGGACTCTCAAGAGTCTTCTCCAACACCAGAGTTCAAAAGCATCAATTCTTCAGCACTCAGCCTTTTTCACAGTCCAACTCTCACATCCATACATGACCACTGGAAAAACCATAGCCTTGACTAGACGGAACTTAGTCTGCAAAGTAATGTCTCTGCTTTTGAATATGCTATCTAGGTTGGTCATAACTGGTTTAATCTCCAAGTTGAGTCTGACTCTTGTGACCCCAGGAAGGGTAGCCCTCCAGGCTCCTCTGTTCATTTATTTCCCAGGCAAGAATACTGGAGTGGGTTGTCATTTCCTTCCCCAGGGGATTGAACCTGAGTCTCCTGCATTGTAGGCATATTCTTAACCAACTGAGTCACCAGGAGAATAATTAAACTGTAAATTTCTTAAATTATAAAGTTTGAGTCTTATGATTTTATTTCTAGTTCTGAGCTCAGTGTTTCATAGATCTTAGGCATAGTAGATGAAGAAATACAACTTAATGGGATCTCAATCCCAAATCCCCTAATGTCAGTATTCAGCAACATTTCTGAATTTAAAGTACTATTCCTAGGGACATACAAATCATACAACACCCATGTCTGGTTCAAACCAATGTAGATCACTGGGCACACTACTTACCAAATGATGCTATTAAAATATTTATTTATACTTTCACTGCTTTGGATAAATGGGTATAAATGAATGGGATGCTATTTTGAAATGATCTGATCATTTAGGATAAGTGTTCTACTTACACAAATACAAAACACCTTTGTTATTGTTCCACCTCACTCTTGGGGCCTGAGCCAGCTTTTAAAATTTTATATATAAATTTGTTCACAAACTGGTAGGCCAAATAGATAAAGCAAAGGCAGCGAGCCAGGAAAATTTGCATCTGGATTCTCTGTAGGACTCTGGGAAAGTGTTGCCTTGCAGTTTCAGAGACAAATTTATTTGTGTAGCACAGATGTTTGCCTCAAGAACAGTTTGTAATACAAATTGCTATTATAGTGTATCATTCTCATTAATTTAGAATCAGATCAGTTTTACCTTAGCTACAAGTGAATAAAAAGTCTGTCAGTTTCAAAAACTTTCAATTACATATACATATATATGAAAATATAATATATGGAATAAAGTAAAATAATGTATATGAAATAAAACATAATAAAATGAAAATATAATAATGTTATAAATATATACGTGTAGATATATCTACTTTAACTCAGGAGGTAAGATAATTTTTTTAATAAGGATTTTCAAAAACATTTATTTGCTTATTTTCTTTATTTAGCTGTGCCAGGTCTTAGTTGTGGCATGTGGGATCCAGTTCCTGACCAGCGATTGAACCCAGGCCCTCTACATTGGAAGGATGAAGTCTTAGCCACTGGACCACCTGTGTGAATGATTTTAATCTGCTTGTCTGCCTCCCTTTTTATTTTTTAATTTATTTTTGGATTGAACTATAGTTGATTTACGAAGTTGCATTAATTTCTGCTATACAGCAAAGTGATTCAGTTATACATATACATTCTTTTTATATATTCTTTTCCATTATGGTTTATCACAGAATTTTTTTTACTTACAATAATAGTTTAGTAACACTGCTCTTTTGTTTATTTCAAATACATAGTTGTTTTTTTAATTGGAAAAAAATTGCTCTACAATGCTCTGTTGGTTTCTGCCATACAACAATGTGAATCAGCCATAATTTATATATATATATATATATATATATATATACACACACACATATCCCCTCCCTGGTGCGCCTCCCTCCCCTCCCCCAGGCCACCCATCTAGGTCAAACCAGAGGGCCAGGCCGCTCTCCTATGTTATATAGCAGCTTCCCACTAGCTAACTGTTTTACATATGGGAATGTGTACATGTCCAATGCTACTCTCTTAATTCATCCTGCCCTCTGCTTCCCCTACTGTGTCCACAAGTCCATTATCTATCTGTGTCTCCATTCCTCCCCTCCAAATAGGTTCATTGGTACCATTTTTTCTAGATTCCATATATATGTGTAAATATATGATATTTGTTTTTCTCTTTCTGACTTACTTCATTCTGTATAACAGGCTCTAGGTTCATCCACCTCACTGGAACTGACTCAAATCCATTCTTTTTATGGCTGAGTAATATTCCATTTATGTATGCACCACATCGTTTTTATCCATTCATCTATCGATGGACATCTAGGTTGCTTCCATGTCCTGCTAACTGTAGATCACAGGATATTGAATATAGTTCCCTGTGCTATACAGCAGGACCTTGTTTATCTATCCTATGTAGACTAGCTTGCATCTGCTAATGCCACCCTTTCTTGAGGGAGCATTTTCCTCTAGCATATTTAGGGGTTGCTGCTGGTTTGACTCCTGAGTCAGTCCTTGTTACACCTGCTACTTAATCTTCTTTTCGGCTTCCTGCTCACTTCATATCTGATCATTACTCAGACTAACTTCTCCTTATATAAAGCTGTTATGTAGTCAAGAGGGTTTCCCTGGAGTTGTGCTCATGTGGACACAGCTCAATGGAGAAGATCATTAGAAGTTTCTCAGAGGAATTTTCTCTTGAGTCATTTTTTAGGGTGCAAAGGAATAAGCTAGACAAGCGAAAATGCTTTCCAAGAAGGGGACAGCATCATGTACTTATGTGTTCAGGCAAAAGGCTGAATTTGAAGCTGAAAGGCAGTACTGATCCCCAGCACAGTGTACCCATAGACACACAAACTGCTTGGCTGGAGTTAAGGGAGGAGCCTGCAGATCATGAAGGACTAGAGGACATAATGAGCATGATTTTGCAGATACAAGCACTGTTTGCAGAATTTAGTGTGGTTGACAGCTATTTCCCTTTACTTCAGATTTTGTTTTTTTTTTTCTGAGTTGAATCCACTTCAGTCTTTCTGGCATGGGTGACCTAGCAGTCTAGTTCTGTCTCACCTAGTTCGCATGTTCTTGAGAGTATAATTAAATGCCCTCCAGCTTTGTCTCACAATCTCCCAGCCTCTCTCCCTAACAACTGCCTGGTTTGCTCACTATTTCTAAAATGAAACAAATAAGAGTGAGAATTTAGATCATTCGTCTCTTCTGTAGCAGAGCTTTCCAGACCACATCATAATCTACTAGCCTGACTTCAGATGGGAAGCCCTTACATGAGATGACCCCCCGCCCCCAGCCCTGGTGGTGGTACCCAGGGCAGTTGAGGTAAAGATGCAGAAATCACAGAATGTACTAGCAAAGGCTTTCCCTCGTCGGGATTATGAGCCAGGCCTGTCTGTTTGACCAGGCAGGCCTTGGGTGTGGCAGGCACAGTACAGGGAGAAGGTCAAGGCTCAGCTCCGTCACTCACTGGCTATGCTGCCTTGAATAAGTGACTTGATCTCAGCGAGCATCTGAACTCAGATTCTCGAAGCTGAAAAGTACTTAACTTGCAGAATGATTACGAGATTCGGAATTAAAGTGTCTGCTTCATAGCTGCTGCTGCTAAGTCAATTCAGTCGTATCTGGCTCTGTGTGACCCCATAGATGGCAGCCCACCAGGCTCCTCCGTCCCTGGGGTTCTCCAGGCAAGAACACTGGAGTGGGTTGCCATTGCCTTCTCCAATGCATGAAAGTGAAAAGTGAAAGTGAAGTCTGCTCAATGAATGGTGATACACAGACACCAAAATTTAGTTGTTTCTTTTTAGCAATTCAATTATTTTTTTAGTTTTGGCTGTGCTGGGTCTTTGCTGCTGCACGGTCTTTTCTCTAGTTGCAGAGGGTGGGGGCTGCTCTCTGGCTGTGGTGCTCGGGCTTCTCACTGCAGTGGCTTCTCTTGCTGAGGAGCACAGGCTCTAGGCATGCGGGCTTCCGTAGTTGCAGCATATGGGCTCAGTAGTCATGGTGCACGGGCTCAGTTGCTCCTGGCATGTGGGATCCTTTTAAATCAGAAATCGAATCCATGTCCACGGCCTTGCGAGGTGGATTCTTAACCACTGGACTACCAGGGTAGCCCTTTTACACTTCTATAATTGAAATATTCAAGAAATTCATCCTGAGAAGGGTATTCAAGATCTAGCCTAGATACTGTAATTTCTATATGGAGGGGTTTTCTTACTGTTCTACTGAAATATGCACTATGATGCTTCCAATTGAAAGTAACAGAGAAACCAACCCACCCCATTTGAGTCAAGGAATGAAAAGCTGACCGGTTGGCATTCACACCAAGTCTAGAGATGGGGCAGGCTGCAGGGTTGGTTGTTTAAATGACTCACTTGTGTCATCAAGAATACAGGTTCTTTGTCTTTACTCTGTGAGCACAGGGTCTGTATCATTCTGCATCTGGCTCCCTCTCTGGGTTGTGAGACAGCTGCAGGTTACAGTAAGACCTGCTGATTTCTTTATTTACATCCAGCAGATGACAGAAATTGCCTCTCCCTAAGCCAACCAATGGAAAGTCTTTCTCCTCAGTCTCTGGGGGCCAATTTACATCCCTTCATGCAACAGCAGGTTCTTGAAGCAACCCCTGGATTCCTAACCAGAGCCCATCAACGGAACTCGGGCCAGTTCCTCAAAGCTCACTGCTGCCACACAATGGGGAAGGAGAGTGAGTGCTGAGGAAACAAGCCTTGCGTCCACTACAAGAGGTCTGCTCAGAAAACACTCTTGCTTTGGCTGAAGTGGTACTTGACTGCCTGTTCATTTGGGAGTTTGCTATACAAAATGAATTACAGTGTTTCTCCCAATTAGCGTCCAAAGTAGATCTTTGCAAAGGTCAAGTGCCAGTCTGAGATCACTGTTAGATTTCAGGCCGTTTATAGAGTATTGAGGCTTGAACATCCGTTCAGAAAAAGTACAAATTGATTTTTTTCAACATAATTGGAAAAATATGTCAGTTGTCAGATAAATCATTTACAGCTACAGGCCGTAGCTAAATATTATGGGCAATGAATATGTCCAAAGACAGGCAGGAGAGATTTTTTTTTTCCATCCAGGTAAGCCCATTCCCCTGAGAAATTAAAGCTGCCTTACACCACAGCATTGGTGCATAACCACTAACACATAACATCCATCAGTACTCTTTATCTGTAGGAAGTTATTTATCAGTGTGTAACATCTCCATAGGGCTTCGCCGGTGGCTCAGACGGTAAAGAATCCGCCTGCAATGACGGAGACCTGGGTTCGATCCCTGGGTCAGGAGGATCCTCTGAAGGGGAGGGCATGGCGACCCATTCCAGCATTCTTGTCTGGAGAATTCCTGTAGACAGAGGAATTTTGCGGGCTACAATCCACGGAGCAGCAAAGAGTCAGACACGACTGAGCGACTAAGCACAGCACAGCATCTCCACATACAGAACACACACTCTTTTCTCTTTAAAATTGGTATGAGAAAGTCATATAAGCACATTATAACAAAACTGAATCAGTATCAATAAATAGACAGTAAACAACCAAATTAAGTTTCTTTCTCACTTAATTTCCCCAGAGTCCCCCTCCCTAAAAGTTTGTCAGTTTCTTGCGTGTCCTTCCCCAGATAGTCTACATATATATAAAACAACAAATACATCCTTTTAAAAATATGAATGCGAGCATATTTCTGTCCCCGGCTCATTTTTATTTAATGATGTGTTCATACATAAAAGTGGGCTTCCCTGGTGGCTCAGATGGTAAAGAATCCACCTGCAATGCAGGAGAGCTGGGGAGGAAAGCACCTGGGTGAGGGGGGCAATATGCCCACAAGGGGCAAACGTGATGCACACAAAGGAGGCCGTGGGTGTGTTGTGTTAAGTCAGTTCAGTTGTGTCTGACTCTGCGACCCTATGGACTGTAGCCCACCAGGCTCCTCTGTCCATGGGATTTCCCAGGCAAGAATACTGGAGTGGGTTGTCATTTCCTCCTTCAGGAAGCTTAAAGGAGGCCGCTGCTGCTGCTAAGTCGCTTCAGTCGTGTCCAACTCTGCGTGACTCTGTAGATGGTGACTCTGCTCCGCCGTCCCTGGGATTCTCCAGGCAAGAACACTGGAGTGAGTTGCCATTTCCTTCTCCAATGCATGAAAGTGAAAAGTGAAAGTGAAGTTGCTCAGTCGTGTCCGACTCTTGGGCCTTACAGATTACCTAAGCTTGATTTTTAATCTTTCAACCAGTTAGAGACAAACCAAAGAATCTTACCATGCATCTGAAGTCAATTAATATTATTCACTCAATTAATAATTTTTTTCTACTTCTGTACATGGTTTTCGAATGATATTTTTGAGTAAAAGCCTTATCTCCAGTGTATTTCTTCAGCTGGAATATCCTTATATTTGAGATTCTCTAATTCACCACTAGATGGACCTATTTGATATTTTGTCTTTCCAGAAACAGAATGGTTTTCTATGCAATTCTTCCTAGCAAGGATTTTTTTTTCCAGTTGTTCTGATACCTTTTTTTAAATTTTATTTTTTATTGGCTTATAATCGTTTTACAATGTTGTGATTTTAGACCATGGATCTTGACACAAGAAATTCAAATAAATCTTTTTTAAATAGTTTTTTTAATTTAAAAATTCATTCATACAAAATAATGAATAAACTATACTTGTATACTTAAATAATATTAATAAAACCAAATATGTTAAACCTCCTGGCTTAAGAAATAAGTGAAGTGAAAGTTGCTCAGCCGTGTCCGACTCTTTGTGACCCCATGGACTATACAGTCCATGGACTTCTCCAGGCCAGAACACTGGAGTGGGTAGCCTTTCCCTTCTCCATAAGAGATAAAACACAACCCCCAAATCTTCTAAGCCACTGTGCCCCCTCTCTGAGCTTTTACTTCTCCTTTCCATCTATATGAAACCAACATTCTGGATTATAAATTACCACCTACTTTAAAAAGTAGTTTTATAATATATAATGTATCTCTAAATAATAGAATATTTAATTATTTAATTTTTCCAGGTCTTGGAACTTATATGTATTTTTAAAGTTTTTCTCACTCATTATTCCATTTCTGAGATTCCCCCATCTTTATATATATATCTCTAATTCATTTTTTAAACTCCTCTATGATATTTGTGGTATAAGTAGATTAAAATTAATTTATCTATTTTACTGATTTGGGACTTGCTTTTTGTTGTTGTTGTTCAACATTGTGATTTTAAGATTCTCATTTTCATTCAAGCAGCTTAAATTTAAATAGATAAATATTCTTGCTTTGTAGTCTAATAATTCTAATATCAATCTTGGGAATCTGATACTTCAGTTTTTTACATTTTTTTCCTGGTGCCTTTTGTTTATTTGGGCTTGTTTCTTCATGTGTCTTAGTAATTTTTTTTAAATCGTGACTGTGTGCTCCTTTGGTAGAAATGCCCTAAAAATAAAGGTTTATTTTTGTTTTCTCCTCTAGGCTAATGCATTTTTAATTAGCCACAAGGAGCTCTCCACTTCTCTGCTCTGGAAATCATTTCACCCATTGCTCTGTTTGGCTAATAGTCTCTATGTCTTCAGCCATGATGAGGCAAGTACTCTTTCTTAGGCACGGGGAAGTCCATGGTTTGCTCTTTTCTCCAATGATGAATATGTTGGGAAAGCCTGGGACAAAACTATTGCTGTTGGCTTCTTACACACGAGTCATTCAGGTCAGGCTCTTTCTCTGTTGGTGTGTATGTGTATGCGTGTGTGCACAGGTGATGCCATCAATTTGTCCCAGATTAGCACTTCCTGTCAACAGACACAGGCTAGCCGAACTTGATGAAATAGCAAATTGATTTGGTTGAGCCGCAAATCAATTCAGAAGATATTCAAAAAGATCCTCCTCGTTTCACAGAACTTATATGTGGCCTCCTCAGGCCCAATTTGATGAACAATTTGTGTCACAGATCAAATGGAAATTCCCATCACTCTTATCAGTGTCAAAGACACCCATGAAACTGGCAGGGCACCTTATGCCAGAATGCAGCCTGTCCTCAATCTTAAGGAACTATGTGGGCAGATCGTCTTTACTTTCCCTCCTGCTCTGACACACCTGAGTCTGTTCCTTAGTAAAAGAATGAGAGGGCCCAGTGGATGCATGGAGGCAAAGACATCAGTTAGGATGTCCAGCATCAAGGGATTTGGAGCTGCTGTGTGCTTCAGGACCAGGAATCACAACACTAGGCACAGGAAGAGCTGAAATCAACATTTTACGTGAATCAGCAGGGAAGATTTTCTTTGCTTCTGTCAGGCATCTACTGTAATATCAGCTCATGGCTATCTTAAAATGAAATCTGGGTCTGATGTCATTCAGACTATTCAGATCAGTTCAATTCAATTCAGTCACTCAGTCATGTCCAGCTGTTTACAACCCCATGGACTGCAACATGCCAGGCTTCTCTGTCCATCACCAACTTCCGGAGCTTGCTCAGACTCATGTCTATCGAGTCGGTGATCCCATGCAACCATCTTATCCTCTGTCATTCCCTTCTCCTCCTGCCTTCAATCTTTCCCAGCATCAGGGTCTTTTAAATGAGTTGGTTGTTCACATCAGGTGGCCAAAGTATTGGAGTTTCAGCTTCAGCATCAGTCCTTCCAATGAATATTCAGAATGATTTCTTTTAGGATGGACTGGTTTGATCTCCTTGCAGTCCAAGGGACTCTCAAGTGTCTTCTCCAGCACCACAGCTCAAAAGCATCAGTTCTTCGGTGCTCAGCTTTCTTTATAGTCCAACTCTCACATCCATACATGACTACTGGAAAAACCATAGCTTTGACTAGACAAACTTTTGTCAGCAAAGGAATGTCTCTGCTCTTTAGTATGCTGTCTAGGTTTGTCATAGCTATTCTAAGAAGCAAGCATTTTTTAATTTCATGGCTACAGTCACCATCTGCAGTGATTTTGGAGCCCAAGAAAATAAAGTCTCTCACTGTTTCCACTGTTTCCCCATCTATTTGCCATGAAGTGATAGGATCAGATGCCATGATCTTTGCTTTTTGAATGCTGAGTTTCAAGCCAACTTTTTACTCTCCTCTTTCACTTTCATCAAGAGGATCTTTAGTTCCTCTTCACTTTCTGCCTTTAGGGTGGTGTCAACTGCACATCTGAGGTTATTGATATTTCTCCCGGCAATCTTGATTCCAGCTTGTGCTTGATCCAGTCTGGCATTTCTCATGATGTACTCTGCATATAAGTTAAATAAGCAGGATGACAATATACAGCCTTCACGTACTCCTTTCCCAAACTGGAACCAGTCTATTGTGCCATGTTCAGTTGTAACTGTTGCTTCTTGACCTGCATACAGATTTCTCAGGAGGCAGGTAATCTCTTTAAGAATTTTCCAATTTGTTGCCATCTACACAGTCAAAAAGCTTTAGCATAGTCAATGAAGCAGAAGTAGATGTTTTTCTGGAACTCTCTTCCTTTTTCGATGATCCAACAGATGTTGGCAATTTGATCTCTGGTTCCTCTGCCTTTTCTAAATCTAGTTTGAACATCTGGAAGTTCTTGGTTCATGTACTGTTGAAGTTTAGCTTGGGAAATTTTGAGCATTACTTTGCTAGCATGTGAGATGAGTGCAATTGTGTGGCAGTTTAAACATTCTTTGACATTGCCTTTCTTTGGGACTGGAATGAAAACTGACCTTTTCCAGTTCTGTGGCCACTGCTGAGTTTTCCAAATTTGCTGGCATATTGAGTGCAGCACTTTCACAGCATCATCTTTTAGGATTTGAAATAGTTCAGCTAGAATTCCATCACTTCCACTAGCTTTGTTCATAAGGATGCTTCCTAAGACCAACCTCACTTCACAGTCCAGGATGTCTGGCTCTAGGTAAGTGATCATACCATCGTGGTTATCTGGGTCATTAAAATTTTTTTGTACAGTTCTTCTGTTTATTCTTGCCACCTCTTCTTAGTACTGTCTACTTCTGTTAGGTCCATGCCATTTCTGTCCTTCATTGTGCCCATCTTTGCATGAAATGTTCCCTTGATATCTCTAATTTTCTTGAAGAGATCTCTAGTCTTTAGTCTTTCCCATTCTATCATTTTCCTCTATTTCTCTGCACTGATCACTGAGGAAGGCTTTCTTATCTCTCCTTGCTATTCTTTGGAACTCTGCATTCAAATGGGCATGTCTTTCCTTTTCTCCTTTGCCTTTCACTTCTGTTCTTTTCTCAGCTATTTGTAAAGCCTCCTAAGACAACCATTTTGCCTTTTTCGCATTTTTTTCTTCTTGGGAATGGATTTAATCACCACCTCCTATACAATGTCACAAACCTCCATCCATAGTTCTTCAAGCACTCTGTCTATCAGATCTAATCCCTTGGATCTATTTGTCACTTCCACTGTATAATTTGTAAGGGATTTGATTTAGGTCATACCTGAATGGTCAAGTGGTCTTTCCTACTTTCTTCAACTTAAGTCTGGATTAGGCAATAAGGAGTTCATGATCTGAGCCACAGTCAGCTCCTGGTCTTCTGCTGCCTGTATAGAGCTTTTCCATCTTCGGCTGCAAAGAATATAATCAGTCTGATTTTAGTATTGACCATCTGGTGATGTTCCTGTGTAGAGTCGTCTCTTGTGCTATTGGAAGAGAGTATTTGCTATGACCAGTGTGTTCTCCTGGTAAAACTCTGTTAGCCTTTGCCCTGCTTTGCTTTGTACTCCAAGGCTAAACTTGCCTGTTATTCCAGGTATCTCTTGATTTCCTACTTTTGCATTCCAGTCCCCTATGATGAAAAGGATATCTTTTGGGGGTGTTAGTTCTAGAATGTCTTGTAGGTCTTTGTAGAGCCATTCAACTTCACCTTCTTCGGCATTAGTGGTTGGGGCATAGACTTGGATTACTGTGATATTGAATGGTTTGCCTTGGAAATGAACAGAGGTCATTCTGTTGTTTTTGAGATTGCACCCAAGTACTGCAAGACTGTGTAGGTAGCATGAATTATGTCTCCAAATCAGCATGAGTGTGGGCTTAAGGTTCAAAATTCTCAAAGAAGATCTTTTCTTTCCTTCATTCATTTTAATTTTGGCCACACCACATAGCATATGGGATCTTAGTTTCCCAACCAGGTATCAAACCCATGTCCCTTGCATTGAAAGCACAATCTTAACCACTGAACCACCAGGGAAATCCCTCTTTATTTCATTCATTCTTTCTTTCCTTCCTTCCTCTCTTCTTTAATCCTTCCTCCCTTTCCTCCTTTCTTCCTTCCTTCTCTTCTTTCTTTCTTCTTTTCCTCCTTCCTTTCTTTCCCTGCTTACCTTAGAGCAAAGCCCAAACACACAAACCTTTGGAAACATCATTTTCTACATCAATACTTCCTAGAGTTCTGGCTTATGCTAGAATCTTGGATTTTACTTCCCACCCTTCTTTGGATCCAGACTTTGTCTCCTATTCATTAGAGGCCATTAAAATTCAAGGTCTTCTAAGTTCAAATCACAAGGGCAGTTGCTACTATCCTAACAATAATAACAAATCAGAGAAGCTACAAAATCGTAGTATTTTAAGCCCACCAGAGATCTGGGGATAGAGTTAAATCTAACTAAGTGACAGTCTAGAACATGAAGAAGCCTTCCTTTAACAGTAGAGACCTGTAGCCATTTTTATTCTAGCAGAGCACCTAAAAGAGGAAAGAATGCATCCTAGTAGATAATAAGGAGAAACCAGCCATATTTTAATGAATTTATAAAGACCACATGTGAGCTGCAAGATGCATTAGAATCCCATGGAACCCCAACCACAGAAAAAGTCTGCACCTAGCCACCAACTGTTTCCCACAGGCCTTCATCAAAGGCACACAGATAGGATGCCCAAGGCTGGGAGGAGAGCAGGACAGCTTCCAAGGATCTTGTATAAGGTGCCCAGACCTTTTCAAGTTGAGACAATGGCCCACTGCAGAGAGGAGGCCATGAAGAAACAGGAGAAGGCAAATGTCTCTGCCGCACTTGGGCTTATTCTGAGTGCAAAGCAGTGACTGCCAGACTGAAACCCACTCCAGGAGAGTAGAACATAGAGAGATCATCTTAGGTACAAAAAGGTAGGGATGGAACTGGAGGACAAAGAGGTATTTCCAGCAATTCGAAAAGCTAGAGTCCAGGCTATGAGACAGAAAGGAATTTCTCATGATTCAGAAAGATGGAAACAAGTAAAGAAACTTTTGATGTCTTACTGGTATTTACTTGGTGCTTCTGCAGAACTAGAGATTCTTAGCATCCTGATAGAAGTAGGGCTGAGCAATTTTCTGGGGAAATACTATTTACTTCATCTTCAACTATTCTTTTATACACTATGTCCAACGTACAAGGCAAACTATGAGACAAACAAAGAACCGAGGAAATGGAAATCATGATCATGTGAGGAAGAAATCGGACTGGGAAATGTACCAGATATAGGAATTATGAGTCGGGGACTTAAAAATAACTATGAAAATGTGTTAAAGGACCTAGTGGAAAAGCTGGAGAAGTGGAAAAGTTTGGACATCCACAAACATATGGGGAATGTCAGCAGAGAGATGGAAATGATAAAAATGGATCACATGGAAGTGCTAGAAATGAAAAATATATCAGAAGTGCAGAATTTATTTGATTGGATTAGAAGCAGCCTGGACACAGAGGAAGAAAAAGAGCTATACACTTAAAGGCAATAGCAATTATATCAACTGAAATGCAAGAATAAAAACAACAGAAAATACAATAAAATATCTGAGATCTACAGGACACATAGATATAATCATTAGAGTATGAGAGACAGTGGCACAACAGAAATTGTGGAAGAGATAACAGCTGAGAACTTTCCAAAACATTTGAAAGATTTCGATTAGCAAACTCTGAGCAAGAGAAGAACGTGCGTATGGCCACACACATACACAACATACACATACACAGAACACAGCACACCAGGCACATCAGACTCAAACTGCTGAAAACCAAGATAAAGAGGAAATCTTAAAACCAGCTGACTCTTTGCAGCCCCATGGACTGTATATAGCCTCTGTCCATGGAATTCTCCAGGGAAGAATACTGGAGTACATTGCCTTTCTCTTCTCCCCCCTTCCTGCCTAAGGTATTGAACTTGGGTCTCCCACACTGCAGGCAGATTCTTTACTGTCTGAGCCACCAGGAAGTTACATATAAGGAAACAACAATAAGAATTATTGCTGCTTCTTATTAGAAACAAGGGGGCCAGAGACAATAAGAAGACAACTTTTAAGCACTTGAAGGAAAAAAAAAAAAAAAAGACAACCTACCATTCTACCTATGGCAAAATATATCCTGCAAAAGCACAGGTAAAATAAAGACATTTTCAGATAGACGGAAGTGAAGCCATTTCACCTCCAAAAGAGTGGTACTACAAGAAATGCTAAGAGTTACTCAGGCTAAAAGGAAAAAATGCCAGATGAAAATTTAGAGCTGAAACAAGGAATGAAGAACACAAGAAAATAGATGGGTAAATTTAAAAAGACCAATTTCATTATGTTTAAAAGTTAGACATCCACTTATATCTAAATGGCTTTAAAACACTATGGACTATGTAAAGCATAAACAGTAGCAATGTTTTGTGGTGTTTATAGCATGTGTAGAGAGAGGTCAAATACACAACAGAAGATGAAAGAAGAGGGACAAATAGAACCATATTATTGTAAGGTTCTTATACAGCTCACAAAGTAGTATATTACTATTTGAAAATAAATTATGATAAGTTAAAGATATATATTGTAATTTTTAAAATAGCACTTTAAAATTCCTCAAATAAGGAATAGCTAGAGGAGGTAAGATGGAATTTCAAAGAATATCCAGATCACTTTGTAAAAGGGTAAGGCTTCCCGAGCAGTCCAGTGATTAAGAATCCACCTGCCAAAGCAGGGGGCGCGACTTCGAACCCTGGTCCGGGAAGATTCCACACGCCGTGAGGCAGCTAAGCCTGTGCACCACGACTCCTGAGTCTGCACTCTAGAGCCTGTGCTCTGCAACAAGAGAAACCCCTGCAATGAGAGGCCCATTCACCGCAAGGAAGAGTAGCCCCCACTTGCCCCAACTAGAGAAAACCCACATGTAGCAGTGAAGACCAAGCACAGCCAATGAGTAAAGGAAACTTAAAATTAAAAAATTAAACAGTAGAAAGGCCTGGATCAGCTGTGGAACAATGAGTGGGTCAGTGGATGATGAGTCAGGGCTGGGTGCAGTAGCCAGGCTGGTTCAGGGTCTGGAGGCAGACAGAGTACCCCTAAGCCCCAAGAGCCTCAGCAGACTGTTCAACTCATTGTCAGGTAGCAGTGTGTTGGGGACTAGTAGACTAGTCCCTGTGTTGGAGTGACTATATATGCAGAAATTGAGTATCCAGGGCAAGCTGAGGTCCTTCACAGGGAAGAGGAGCTCCCAGAACATCTGACTTTGAAGGCTTGTAGAGAAGAGCTGGAGGGCTCTAAGAAAAAGAGATTCCACTCTTAAATGGCTCATGCAAAAACTCATGTACTCTGAGATCCCATACAGAGTTATGGGATCTGCAGTTAGTTGAAAGCTCCTAGGTCAGACCCACTTATTGATCATGGAGAGCTTCCTGGAGAAATGAAAGGTTGTTGCTGAATCACGACACTGGGATTCTTGGCCCCTGGAGGAGAAGAATTCAATCCGGGGCCAGAGACGAGGCTTGATCACTCAGAGCTTTTGTGTAATAAAGTTTTATTAAAGTATAAAGGAGATAGAGAAAGCTTCTGACATAGGCATCAGAAGGGGGCAGAAAGAGTAGTGTTAGTGTTAGCAATGAAGTTATATACTCTCCAATGAATCCAAAGAATGTCTGGAGGTTATAAAGACCTCACCAGACCTACTCTCATAATTTACATTTTAAGAGAACAGAATTAGCCAGAAGGTTTAATCCAGAGACTGTCCTCAGACAGAATACATTATTGTTATATAATCCCTGTAAAGAGCAGGTCTACTCCCATAACTTACAGAATTAGCCAGAAGGTTTAATCCAGAGACTGTCCTCAGGCAGAATACATTATTGTTATGTAATCCTAAGGAAGGTAGAGAAGGGAAAAAAAAAGTTTCTCCTTTTTTCCTCCTTGAGAATTCCAGACCCCTCTCTCCTTGGGGACCCCTAGACTTCTTATCAACTTGCCTGGGAAATGACTCTCTCAGAAACAGAAGACAACCAGGGTTTCCCCTGGAGACACAGATCCTGGAAGCAGTCATTTTTCAGAGGCCACTCTACCACAAGGACACAGGTGCTGGCAAGTGCTATTGTGGAGTCCCCATTCTAGCCTTAGCACCAGGGATTTGCCTGCCCACCAGACAGTCAGCACCAGTACTAGGACACACCCAGACTGTACAACCAGCCACCCTGAGACCTGGCCTCACCCATCAGCACCTCGCAGGCTCCAAACCAGGCAGACCCTGGCAGCCAACAGGGCCAGGGAGCACCCCACTTACCAGTGTGTCCACAGTAGTTGGCCCATCACAACAGAAGGGCACGTGCAGCCCACACAGGGGGTACTTTTAGAGCTAATGTTCAAGGAAACATTGGGGAGTGTGCTGCTGGACACCATAGCATGTCCCCTACATAAACTCACTTCTCCATGATCAGGAAATGTAACCAACCTATTTGGGCTTTCCCAGTGGCCATGGATGGAAGAGCCTGGTGGGCTGCAGTCCATGGGTGGCTAAGAGTCAGACACGACTAAGAGATTTCACTTTTCATTTTCATGCATTGGAGAAGGAAATGGCAACTCACTCCAGTGTTCTTGCCTGGAGAATCCCAGGGACGGGGGAGCCTGGTGAGCTGCCATCTATGGGGCTGCACAGAGTCGGACACGACTGAAGCGACTAAGCAGCAGCAGCAGCAGCAGCAGTGGCTCACTGGTAAAGATTCGGCCTGCAGTGCAGGAGACAAGGAAGACACAGGTTTGATCCCTGAGTCAGGAAGGTCCCTGGAGGAGGGAATGGCAACCCACTCCAGTATTCTTGCCTAGAGAATCCCATGGACAGAGGAGCCTCGTGGGCTACAGTCCACAAGGTCACAAAGAGTCAGACACGACTGAAGTGACTGGGCACACATGCACACAACAAATCTATTCAATACGCACACATGAGCTTGGAGAATTAGGTTAAATGAAGCTACATAGGAATATGTTGCAAACAAAAGAATCAGGTAAAATTCCAGAAGATGAACTAAGCAAAGTGAAGATAAGCAATTTACATAATGAAGAGTCCAAGGTAATGATCATAAAGACGTTTGTTCAACAAGCCTAGGAGAAGAAAAAAATGTACACAGTGAGAAGTTTCACAAAGACTTAGAAAATATGAACAAGAAGATCCAAACAGAGCTGAAGAGTACAATGTTTGAAAAATTACACTAGAAGTAATCAACAAATTAGATGATACAGAGGAACAAACCAGTGAACTGGAAGATCAGTCCAGTTCAGTCGCTCAGTCGTGTCCGACTCTTTGCAACCCCATGAATCGCAGCACGCCAGGCTAGTAGAGTCAAAATTACCCAAGCTAAGCAGAAAAAAAGATTAAAAAATAAAAAAAACTGTTATAAATGAGCGTAACTTAAAAGACTTCCATCAAGCATGCTAACAGTAACAAGTTCCCAGAAGCAAAAGAGCAAGAGAAAGGGGCAGAGAATTTATCTGAAGAGATAAAAGCTTAAAACTTCCCTATCCTGACAAAGGAAACGGGCCTCCAGATTCAGGAAGTACAATGCCAAACAAAATTAGCCCAGAAGGGAATGCACCAAGACACATTGTAATTGAAATGGTAACACCTGAAGACCCTTAAAAGCAGTAAGGGAAAAGCAACTAGTTGCATAAAGGGAACTTTCATAAGACTATCAACTGACTGTCAGTAGACAGGGTCAGTAGAAACTTGGCGAGTCAGAAGAGATTCACCTGATATAATCGTAGTGATGAAAGGGAAAAACCTACAACCAAGAATAACCTCCAAGGCTATCAGTCAGATGGGAAGACAAGCAAAAGCACCACTAAATTGACTTTACAAGAAATATTAGAGAGACTTCGCTAAAGTGAAGTGAAGTGAAGTCTCTCAGTAGTGTCCGACTCTTTGCGACCCCGTGGACTGTAACCTACCAGGCTCCTCCGTCCATGGGACTCTCCAGGCAAGAATACTGGAGTGACTTCTCTAAGTGGACAAGAAAAGATCACAGCTAGAGCTATGAACATTACAAAAGGAAAATTTCATTGGTAAAAACATTGGTAAAAGTAACAGATTAGCCACTTTTAAAGCTTGAAGGTTAAAATAAAATTAAAAGATAAAAGTATTAAATCATCTACCTCCACAATAAATAGCTAAGAGATATACAGAATTAAAAGATGTAAAATATGAAGTCAAAAACATTAAACATGAGAGGGAAAGTAAGTATATATATATACACAAAAAAGAAAGAGGAACCCAAACATAAAACTAAAGATGGTCATCAGATCACAAAAGAAAGAACAAAAGGAGAAAACATGAACAAAAGAAGTATAAAACAACCAGAAAACAATTAACAAAATGGTAATAAGTACATATCAATGGTTACTCTAAATGTAAATTGACCAAAGGCTCCAATCAAAATACATGGAGTGAATGAATAAAAAACAACACCCATATATAGGCTGTAATAAGAAACTCACTTGAGATGTAGAGAAAAACTGAAAGAGGGGGGATGGAAAAAGTATCCATCCAAATGGAAACAGAAAAAAAGCTAGGGTAGCCACACTTATATCAGACAAAATAGAGGAGGGAGACTGTCACAAGGGACAAAAAGGGCATTACCTTATGCTAAAGGGATCAAGACAGCCAGAATATATAGTAACTACAAACATAAATACATCCAACCTATGAACATATATATACAGCAAATATTAATAAGCACAGAGGGGGAACTGATAGTAACTCCATGAAGACAGCAGCACCTAGATACCAAAACCAGGCAAGGACTACACAAAAGAAAATTTCAGGCCAATATCACTGATTAACAAAGGTGCACAAAGAAATCCTCAACAAAATATTAGAAAAAAATTCACCAACACACTGAAGGGGTTATTCACCATGGTCAGCTGGGATTCATCCCAAGGATACAACAATGGCTGAATATTTGCAAATCAATCAAATGTGATATACCACATGAATGAATGAAACAATAAAAATCATGTGATCATCTCAATAGAAGAAACCTTTGACAAATTTCAATGTCCATTTATTATAAAATCTCTAGGGAACATACCTCAACAATAAAGACCATATATAACAAGCCCACAGCTAATACCACATTCAACCATCAAAAACTGAAAGCACTTCCTCTAAGATCAGAAACTAAACAAGAATGTCCACTCTCACCACTTTTATTCAACATGGTACTTGAAGTCCTAGTCATAGCAACCAAAAAAGGAAAACAAGTTAGTGACATCAAAATTGGAAAGGAAAAAGTAAAGCCATCACTGTTTACAGCTGACATGATACAATACATGAAAATCCTAAAGATGCCTTCAAAAAGCTATTACATACAATAAATAAATTCAGCAAAGTTGCAGGATATAAGATTAATACACAGAAATCAGTTGCATTTCTATACACTAACAACAAACTATAAGGAAGAGAATTTTTTAAATCAATTATACTTCAATTTTTAAAAAAGAAAAAAAAAAACAAATCCTGAGAATCATCTCATGTGAAATAGCACAACAATCATCAAATACCTAGAAATAAATTGAACAAAATATGTATATCAAAAGATGTCGGACTTCCCTGGTGGTCCAGTCATTAAGCATCTGCCTGTCAATCCAGAGGACTTGGGTTTGATCCCTGCTCTGGGAAGATTCCACGTGCCACGGGGCACCTAAGCCCATGTGCCACAACTACTGAGCCTCACTCTACAGCCTGTGTGCCACAGCTGCTGAAGCCCGTGTGCCCTAACGCCTGTGCTACACAGCAAGAGAAACCGCTGGAATGAGAAGTCCATGCACCTCAACGAGAGAGGAGCTTCCACTAGCCACAGTGAGAAAAGCCCTATGCTAACTAAGACTTTCAAAATACTCCAAACTCTCTGTGCTGTTTATGGTTGAGAGGTAGTAAACAATCATGTTTGTAGTAGCAGGAATGTGGATAATCCTGTCACACAAACTAGACTGCCAGCAGAGAGGTCTGACCTAAGACACTCCTTTTATATGCAGGAGACTATTAACTGGAGCTCTAAGTTAATTTTCCAGAGAAAGGTGGTCGAGGATAGCCCCTGTTAATGTCAGAAGAGTGTAGTATAACAGACAGATTTTGGTTTTGGGGTAGATGGTTGGGCAGATCTAGAGGGCCCCTTGAGACGTGATTTTGCCTTTGCCTGTCAGGGCCCTTCCGCATGACCTTTGCCATGGGTGGGATCTCCCGCGCTGGCTCCCAGCAGACTGATAATACTCCGCACTTGGTATTTCAAAAGAATCTAAAGCAACTGAAACTCATATGCTGCTGTTGTTGGCAGAGGATAGACAAATGTATACCTCTGGAGGAAATGCAAATTAGTTCACACACTGAAAACCGGTTTGACAGCAATGTATTCAAGCTAATAAATGTGCGTAAAACCTAAGATGTGGCTACTTACTCCTAAAGATATATAAAACATAGATGTGTACTTCACATGTATCAACAATGTATGTCAGAAAGTCCTTGATGATATTATTTGTAAGAGTGCAAACTGAAAACAAGATAAATATTTATTGATGGTGCCATGGATAAATAAACACAATATAGTCATACAGTGGACAACCAAGCAGAAAAGAAAATAAGGGATTGCTGCATTGATAATTTGCCTCAACTCACAAAAGTGTTATGCCCGAAGTCCGAGTCCCCAAGACTGAGAGAATAAGACGTCCACAGCACTGCAAAAGCATAAAGGGGTTTTATTGCTAGCTCGAGCTAGGGTTCCCGTCTCATCCAGCTCAGTGGAGTCTTGACGAGAGCCCCGAGCCCTGGATTACAGTGGTATTTATAGGTTTAGGACAAAGACAGGGAGTTGGTAAGGGAGGATTGGTTGCAAGGGTTTCTTGACATCTACTAATTGGCTAGATTTCCGCTTTCTTAGGGGATTTCTATCCTCGTCCTGATTGGCTCAGGTCTACACTGCCTGTGGGAGTTCCCAGTGCCTCAGCTTTCCTAGAGACTAAACCTCAGGCCTAGCCTGCCCCTTAGAGCCTGTCCTGGCTCCAGTTAGGTCCTAACAAAGTACTAGCAAATAAATGACACAAAAGACAAAAGAATATGAACAGAATTATTCTAATCATATAAACTTCAAAACCAGGCAAAACAAACCTATTAGAAATGAGAATGGTGACTACCTTTGATTTGGAAGGACTGTAGCTCAGAGAGGGTATGAGGAAGGTTCTAGGGCTCTGGTAATGTCCTCTTTTTAACTGAGTGATGGCAACATGTGTGTTAATTTTGTGATTATTCCTAAACATGTACATTTGCGGTGTGTATGTTTTCATCTCTATGTGTGCTATGTACCAAAAATAGTTTATTTTAAACAATGACAAGTGCTATGGCTGAGATAGATAAGACATGCATGATATGCATTGAGGAAGACAGAAAGGAGTAACCTGAAAGGTAGGTCTTACAAGCTGAATTGAGTTCCAGGAAAAAATGCGTTGGATCTTAAAGCCTAGTACTTCAGCGTGTGACCTTAGGGACTTTCCTTGTCATTCAGTGGTTAAGAATCCACCTGACAGTGCAGGGGACGCCGGTTCAATTCCTGACCGGGAAAGATCCTACATGTCGTGGAGCAACAAAGCCCATGCACCACACCTGCTGAGCCAGCGCCCCAGAGCCTGCGCTCCACGGCAAGGGGAGCCACTGCGGCAAAAATTGGTGCACCTCAGCTGGAGAGGAGACCCCGCTCACTGCAGCTAGAGAAAGCCTGTGAGCAGCAGCAATGACCCCGTGCAGCCAGAAATAAATAATTTTTAAAAGGTGTGACCTCATTTGGAAATACAGTTGTTGCAGATAAATATTAACTAAAATGAGGTCATGATGGGGTGAAGTGAAGTCGCTCAGTCGTGTCCAACTCTTTGCAATCCCATGGACTGTAGCCTACCAGGCTTCTCTGTCCATGGGATTTTCCAGGCAAGAGTACTGGAGTGGGTTGCCATTTCCTTCTCCAGGGGATCTTCCTGACCCAGGGATCGCCGGATCGAACCCAGGTCTCCTGCATTGCAGGCAGACGCTTTACCCTCTGAGCCACCAGGAAGCCCCATGATGGGGTAGGGGGGACCCTTAATTCCATATGGTCAATGTCCCTTAATAAGGAGAAGGGAATTGGGGCAGACACAGAAGAAAACATCGTGTTAACACCAGAGAGTGTGGGTGCTTGCAAAGCAAGCAACACCAAGGATTGACGACCTCTACCTGAAGCTAGGAAGAGACATGAAATCTCTTCCCTAGAGGTTTCAGAAGGCATGTGGCTCTGCCAGCACCTTGGACTTCCAGCCTCCAGAACTGTTAGACAATACATTTCTATTGTTTTAGCCACCCAATGTCTGGTACTTCGTTAGGGCAGGCATAGAAAATGAACACAGTATGAATCACTGTTCTGTTTTTACATGGGAGGCCATTTAAATCTTGTGTCACTAAACTAGGGGCCAGGGGGCTTCCCAGGTGGCACCAGTGGCAAAGAACCTGCCTGCCAACACAGGTAGATGGAAGAGACACAGGTTTGATCCCTGGGTCGGGAAAAATTCCCTGGAAGAGGGTATGGCAACCCATTCCAGTATTATTTTTTTTTTCTTTCCAATATGTATATAGTATGTTTCTTTTCTTTTTTTAAATTTTATTCATTTATTTTAATTGGAGGATAATTACTTTACAATAGTGTGGAGCCTCGTAGGCTATCGTCCCGAGTCACAAAGAGTCGGACACTACTGAAGCGACCTAGCATGCAAGTACTAGGGGCCGGACTAAAAATTAGCTCTGGCATTTTAAGTCTGTTCATTGGTGGGACTTCCCTGGTGGTCTGGTGGCTAAGACTCTGCCTTTCAATGCAGGGGACACAGGTTGGATCCCTGGTCCAGGAGGATTCCACATGTCGCTGGGCAACTAAGCCTGAGGGTCACAACTACTGAGCCCAAACTCTGGAGCCCTTGAACCACAAAAAGAGAAGCCAGCACAATGAGAAGCCTGTGTGCTGCAACTAGAGAGTAGCCCTCTCTTCTCACAACTAGAGAAAGCCCTTGTGCAGCAACTCTGACCCAGCACAGCCAAAAATAAAAACAAATGAAGGCCACTGGTAACAAACAAGGCAATGAGTAAATAAAAGATGTTTGAGGGATAAAGTCCAGCTCTCTGATATTTGGATCAGTCGTTCTATTTCTTTCCTTTCCCCAACATTTTCTAAAGCAAAGACATTTGGAAATAGCTTACTCATTATGTAAAAATGCCAGTAAATAAAATGCCAGCCTCTTTCATCCGAAAGGTAATTTTCATTCTGTTTCTGATTATTTGGTGATACAGATATCTGGATATCTGCTTTTTCATAAAAATGTCTCTCCCCACTCCACTCCAGCAGACTCCAAAGGAATTAAATACACTAGCAAAAATTAAAGATATTGCCAATGAGAATTTAGAACTGAAAGTCAGGTCTCAGGCCAATTTCTTGTCATCTTGGTGGTCTTAAACACCTCAAAATGAGAGTTTCAATTAGAGTGATCTTGGATTAGTAGAAATCCTCAGAAGCCTGACAGAAGCAAATTAAACTCCCCCATCTGGAGAAGGCAATGACAGCCCACTCCAGTACTCTTGCCTGGAAAATCCCATGGACAGGGGAGCCTGGTGGGCTGCAGTCCAAGGGGTCTCGAAGAGTCAGACACGACTGAGTGACTTCACTTTCACTTTTCCCTTTTATGCACTGGAGAAGGAAATGGCAACCCACTCCAGTGTTCTTGCCTGGAGAATCCCAGGGACGGGGGAGCCTGGTGGGCTGCCTTCTATGGGGTCGCACAGAGTCGGACACGACTGAAGTGACTTAGCATAGCATAGCATGGAGAAATTCATCGCAGATCTCAAAGAATTCCAACAAACAGAACTCAAATGATCAGTCCATCCTCCTTCTGTCTTGTTTATATGACAATTCTCAGGACTTCTCTCGTGGTCTAGGAGTAAATAATCTGCCTTCCAACATTAGGGACTCAGGTTCGACCTCTGGTCAGTGAACTAAGATCCCACATGCCCCAGGGCATCTAAGCCTAGTGCCACAATGAAGACCCAGCACAGCCAAAAAAAAAAAAAAAAAAAACACCTCAGCTTTAGCCACATGATCGCCCCACTTTTCATCCCAGAACATGCCGCATGCTGTGATTTGCCACTCACTGCAGCGGCAGCTGCCTTCTCTTTCTAGTCGCATCCACCACCTGACACTGGTGAACTCCCATAAGCTGCTTTGCATTCCTTGAACAGTAAGTCAGTGTTCTCTCTGTATTCTGATTCTATTTTAGCCAAAATTTATATTTACAACTCAGATATCTTCAGGCCCCAGCAGTCCACACATGGATGAATGCCAACACCTCAACAATTAGTAGTTCATATGTCACAGATTAATTGTTCTGTAATTACCTGTGGGTCTGACCCAAATTCTCCCTTGGCTATTTCTGAGAACTTATGGGTGTGATGGTTATGTTTCACAGTGGCATGGCCTAACTTGTTTGTTTACCAAACATTTGCTTTTCCATGTCCACATGAGTTGCATTCCTCTCTTATGAAGTCCTAACACCACTACCTCTGGCATCCTCTTTTGTCTGCAGCCGAGGATGGTATTTAAGGTGAGGACTTTAGCCATTTTGGTGAGTTACTCAGTTTTTCTGGGCCTCTTCCATGTATACATGTTATTAAACTGATGTTTGATGTTCCCTTGCTAATCTGTCTCTGCTGCTGCTGCTGCTAAGTCGCTTCAGTCGTGTCCGACTCTGTGCGACCCCATAGACGGCAGCCCACCAGGCTCTTCCATCCCTGGGATTCTCCAGGCAAGAACACTGGAGCAGGTTGCCATTTCCTTCTCCAATGCATGAAAATGAAAAGTGAAAGTGAAGTCGCTCAGTCATGTCCGACCCTTAGTGACCCCATGGACTATAGCCCACCAGGCTCCTCTGTCCATGGGATTTTCCAGGCAAGAGTACTGGAGTGGGGTGCCATTGCCTTAATTCTTAGACCAGCCAGAGGAAATCAGAAGGGTAGAGGAAAATCTCTTCCTTTGCAATAGCCTCATTTTATCATCTAGTTCTGAAGAGGCATTGCTTCTGCTCCCTGTAATTCACAGGGGTCTTTATGGATATTGCTCCTTCCTTGTTAAAAAAATCAAAATTCAACCTAGTAAATTTGAAGATCTGCTTAGCTTATCAAGCAGTTCAGAGATTTGGGCAGCATCTCATCTGACCAGCTGAGAGGAGAGTGATGTCAAGGTTGCCCATAGGCATCTTCACTGGAATACACCCTGGCTGAGAGATGTGTGAGCACATGGGAGAATCCTTGTTGTTGTTGTTCAGTTGCCAAGTAGTGTCCAACTCTTTATGACTCCATGGACTGCAACACACCAGGCTTCCGTTCTGAGATATACCAAATATAGACTCTGAACGAGGCAAATCAAAATGACTGACCAAAGGAAATCCAGAAGAAATGCTCCCATATATGTGAATTAAACTACCATAAGGGCATGGCCCTCTGAGTCTGCCTGTGTGTCTGTCCACAAGTGGTGGTGGTGGTGGTGATCTAGTCACTAAATCGTGTCTGACTCTTACAACCCCATGGATTGTAGTCTGCCAGACTCCTCTGTCCATGGGATTTCCCAGGCAAGAACACTGGAGTGGGCTGCCATTTCTTCCTCCAGGGGATCTTCCAACCCAGGGACTGAACCTGTGTCTCCTGTATGGCAGGATTCTTTACTGCTGAGCCACCATGGAAGTCCTCTGTCCACAAGTGCTGTATTCTTTTCCCTCCTAATAAACACTTCACTTGTTTCACTACTTTCCACCTTTGTGGGGATTCTTCTCTACAAAATCACTGGTCTAGTGGTTAGGATTCAGCTCTCGCGGTCGTGACTCCACTTTAGTCGCTGGCCGGGAACTGAAAATTCTGCTTCAAGCTGCTGCAGGTCAAGGCCACCTGAAGTCATTATAAATATATTTCTACTTTACTTTGAAATATTTGCCAAACTAATTATTATAATACTTCATATTTGAAGTGTTAAATGACTGCTTAGCATTAGAAGAAGACTGTGTCCCTAAATTCTTAAACAGCAGCAAATGTGGTTGCTTGTATAAAGCCTCATGATTTAGACTAACTTTTAACTAATTTTTAGATTAACTTCCATAGTGCCCTATTGGCATTAGCACCACCTTTGTACTCTGCTGCCAATAAACAATCTAAGGCATTTATCAACTGTTGATACAAATGTCAATCCCTAACCACTGTTTTGGGGGCTTCTCAGGTGGCCCTAGCAATAAAGAACCCATCTGCCCATGCAGGAGACATAAGAGATCAGGGTTTGATTGCTGTGCGGGAAAGGTCACCTGGAGGAGGGCATGGCAACACACTCCAGTGTTCTTGCCTGGAGAATCCCATGGACAGAGGAGCCTGGTCAGCTGTAGTCCATAGGGTTGCAAATATTTGGATATGACTGAAGCAACTTAGCATGCACACACACACAACTACTTTTCCTATATTTAAAATTTTTGAAATTCAAATGAACCTGACATAACATAAAATAATTCCATTTTGTTTTGGTTGTTGTTGTTTGTTTTATACAATAAATGCTAAAGCGTAAAACAAACAACAATAAAAACACAACAGAAGGTTTTTATAGGTAGAAAGATGGTGGGACAAGGAAGTTAAAAGAGTGGGTTGTTTCAGGCAAGGGGGAAGACAGGGGGCCTTAAGCAGACTAGCTCACCAGTCCTGACCAAGAGACCCAGACTGACCGATCTAAAATTCCATCCTGGAGAGGCTGCAACAGCAATTCCTTCTTAGCTTGCATTTCCCGCCCCCTCCCCGCCCCCGCAAGTGACTCCACCTTGACCCATCCATAAAGAAAGAACAAAGAGCATTACTCACCACCTGTATGTGAAGAAACCAGTCTCTGTGCCAACAGCCAGTGAGGGCCTACTGGTTGCTGATGGCCCTGTGGGTGACCTTATAAGCAGAACTTTTGAGGTTGCTGACCATCAGTTGAGTGAGGCTGGAAGGGATCTTCCTCAAATACAGCCTTGAGACGGTGGCAGCCCTGGCTGGTACCTTGACAGGAACTTCTGAGCAATCCAGAGCCAGAGAATCCAGCCAAGCTGCCTCCAGATTCTCCACCCACAGAAGCCATGAAGCAAAAGTTTATTGTTCTCTGCCCCTACGTTTGGGGGTGATTTATTACAAAGCAATAGATAACTACTACAGTGATGGAAATCTGATTTTAGCTGAAAAAATAGATTACCAGAATAAAGACTATATTTCTCAGCCTCCCTAATAGTTAGATGTGATCATATGACTGAGTTGTAGTCTAGAGAATATGAGAGGAATTTTGAGACCAAGTTTTTTAAAAATTGCTTATGCATGATTCATACCTTCTTTCCTACTTCTCCAGTTAATATACAGCGAGCTATGATAATGACAGAGCTAAAAGATGTGAAAAAGCTGGCTTAAAATTCAACATTCAAAAACGAAGTTCATGGCATCTGGTCCCATCACTTCATGGCAAATAGATGCGGGAAAAGTAGAAAGAGTGGCGTATTTCCTTTTCTTGGGCTCCAAAATCACTGTGGTCAATGACTGCAGCCATGAAATGAAAAGATGCTTGCTCCTTGGAAGAAAAGCTATGACAAACCTAGACAGTATATTAAAAAGCAGAGACAGCACTTTGCTGACAAAGGTCTGTATAGTCAAAGCTATGGTTTTTCCAGTAGTCATATATGGATATGAGAGTTGGACCCTAAAGAAGACTGAGTGCCAAAGAATTGATGCTCTTGAACTGTGGTGCTGGAAGACTCTTGAGAGTCCCTTGAACTACAAGGAAATCAAACCAGTCAATAGTAAGAGAATTCAACCTTGAATATTCATTGGAAGGACTGATGCTGAAGCTCCAACACTTTGGCCACCTGATGTGAAGAACTGACTTATTTGAAAAGACCCTGAGGCTGGGAAAGATTGAGGGCAGGAGGAGAAGGAGGCAACAGAGGATGAGATGTTTGGATGGCATCACCAACACAATGGACATGAGTTTGAGCAAACTCCGGGAGATGGTGAAGGACAGGGAAGCCTGGCGTGCTGCAGTCCACAGGGTCTCAAAGTCAGACAACTTGGTAACTGAACAACAACAAGATGGGAAAGCCTAGATCCCCAAATCATTATGTGGAGGAGGGCTATCCACTGACCAAGATCATTCACTTGACTTGTTACATGAGTGAAAATAAATAAATATTTAGAATTTAAAATAAAATTCTTAAGGTATACATATTGATAAGAATGTAAGCTAGGCTTCATGTTACAGACACCCAAAATATTAGAGATTTAGTCCAGAGAAAAGTTTATTTTCCTTTCACACAAAAGTGTTAATGAGCATAGTTAACCTTATATTCTAAATATTTATTCCCCATTCATTAAGGACTTTCTTTTGAGTATAGTTCTGACTGGAGTTCTGAGCAGTCTTTCTTATATATACTATACCTCTAGTGCTTTGCATTGGATTTCCTGCTTCAGTTTGTTCAAAGTTGAGACAAATGAAGACACTTATAAAGCAGATTGAATGGAGACTCCTACTAGATTTGAGGACTCTAAAACATTTCTCCAGGTTTCCCTGGTGACTCAGAAGGTAAAGAATCCACCTGCAATGCAGGAGACCTGGGTTCAGTCCCTGGGTTGGGAAGATCCCCGGCAGAAGGAAATGGCAACCCACTCCAGTATTCTTGCCTGGAGAATCCCATGGCCAGGGAAGCCTGGCATGCTGCAGTCCATGAGGTTGCAAAGAGTCAGACACAACTGAGCAACTGAACTGCAGTCTGCCCATCAATGAATTTGGTTAAGTTTCAATTAATAGACAGAAATCTGTTGCATCTCTATACACTAACAGTGAACTATCAGAAAGAGAAATCAAGGAAACAATCCCATTTACAATTCCATAAAAAAGAATAAAACACCTAGGAATAAATCTAACTAAGGAGGTAAAAGATCTGTACTTGGAAAACTATAAGACACTGATAAAAGAAATTAAAGATGACAAACAGAAAGACAGACACACAGTGTTAATGGACTAGAAGAATTAATATTGTTAAAACAATCATACTACTCAAAGCAATCTATAGATTCAATGCAATTTCTTTCAAAATACTAATGGCATTTTTCAATGAACTAGAACAAGTAATTCAAAATTTGTGTAGAAACACAAAAGATCCCAAATAGATAAAACCATCTTGAGAAAGAAGAAGCTGGAGGTATGCTCCTTGACTTCAGGCTACACTACAAATCTACAGTAATCAAAACAATATAGGGGACTTCCTAGCAGTCCAGTGGTTAAGACTCTGCAACTTTGACTAAAAGAGCCATGGGTTCCATCCCTGCTCAGGGAACTAAGATCCTGCAGGCCATGTGCAGCCAAAAACAAACGAAACCCCTATAGCGCTGGCATAAAAAATGGGGGCACATAGATCAATGGAACAAAATAGCGAGCCCAGAAATAAACCCACACTCCAATGGTCAATTAATATACAACAAAGCAGAAAAGAACATACAATGGAGGAAAGATAGCCTCTTCAATAAGTGGTGCTGGGAAAACTGGACAGCTACACGTAAAAGAGTGAAATTAGAATATTCTCTAATGCCTTATACAAATATAAACTCAAAATGAATTAAATCCCTACATGTAAGACCAGAAATCATAAAATTTCTAGGAGAAAACATTGCTAGAACACTCTTGACATAAATCATAGCAATATATTTTTTGGATCTTTCTCCAAAGGCACAGGAAACAAAAGCAGAAATAAACAAATGGGACCTAATTAAACTTAAAAGATTTTTCACAGCAAAGAAAACCATCAACAAAATGAAAAGACAGCCTATTGAATGAGAGAACACATTTGCAAAGAATACAGTCAATACGGGGTTAATATCTAAAGTATATACAGTTCAGACAACTCAATATCAAAAACAAGCAACCTGGTTATCAGGCAAAAGACCTTGAATAGACTTTTTTCTAAAAAAGGCATACAGAGAGCCAAGAGGCACATGAAAAGATGCTGAACAGTGCTAATCATCAGAGAAATGCCTATCAAAGAAAAGAAAGAAAGAGAAGTCGCTCATTCGTGCAACCCCATATAGCCCGCCAGTCTCCTCTGTCAAGGCAAGAACACTGGAGTGGGTTGCCATTTCCCCTCTCCAATGCATATCAAAACAACAATGAGATACCATCTCATACCTGTCAGAATGGCTATCATCAAAAAGACCACAAACAACAAATGTTCTCAAGAAAGTAGAGAAAGGGAACACTTAAGCACAACTGGTAGAAATATAAATTGATGCAGCAACTTGGAAAACAGTGTAGAGGTTCCCCAAAAGCTAAAAGTAAAATGACCATTCCACTCCTGGATATAAATCTGAAGAAGACAAAAACACTAATTCAAAGAGATACATGTGTACCAGTGTTCACAGAAGCATTATTTACAACAACCAAGATATGGAAGCAACCTAAATGTTCATCAACAGATGAATGGATAAAGAAGATATGATGCATGTGCACACACACCACACACACACACACACACACACACACACACACACACAGGGATACTACTCAGCCATAAAAAGGAATGAAAATTTCCCATTTGCAACAATACAGATGGACCTGAAAGGTATTACACTTAGTGAAATAAGTCAGGAAAAGACAAATACTGTTATGTTATCACTTAAATATGGGGCTTAAAAAAAAAAACAACAAACTAGTGGATTTAACAAAAAAGAAACAGTCTGTTATAAGGAACATATTAGAGGTTACCAGGGGAAAGAAGAAAGAGGGAGGGGCAAGATAGGGTTATGGGATCAACAGGTACAAACTACTATATACAAAACAAAGAAGTTACAAGGATTCCCTGTACAGCACAGGGAATATAGCCAGTATTCCATGACTTTAAAATGGAGCATAATCTATAAAAATTTTGAATCGTCACGTTGTAATACCTGAAGCTAATATGACACTGGGGATCTTGTACATCACCACTACAGCTGCAGTGCTGATGTAAACCACTATTACATTATTAACATAAATGAAATGCACCTCAATTTAAAAAAACTGACACAAGGATTAGAATTAGCAAACAAGAATATTAAAGCAGTCGTTGTAACTCTATCGCACACATACAAGGAAGGTAGAGACATGGAAGATAAACAGTGCTGCCCAACAGACCTTCCTGTGACAAGGGAAATGTCTGATAACTACAGGATCCAGTATGATAGCCACGAGCCACAAATGAGCACTTGAAATCTGCCTGCTGCAACCAAGGAACTGAATTTTAAGAAAAATTTTTAACTTATTTAAATTTAACCACAGGCTTCCCTGGTGGCTCAGATGGTAAACAATCTGCCCGCAATGCAGGAAACCTGGGTTCAATCCCTGGGTTGGGAAGATCCCCTGCAGAAGGGAATGGCTACCCATGCCAGTATTCTTGCCTGGAGAATTCCATGGACAGAGGAGCCTGGCAGGTTACAGTCCATGGGGTCACTACACATAGCTAGCCTCTATCATATTGGATATCACAATGAAAAGATCTAGGAAAAGGACATCACTGTAGGGAGACTCTGTTGGATAATGGTTACTTGTCTTCTTACATTAGGATGACTAAATCTTATCAAATCTAAGCTTGCACAACCAAAAGTAAACTTAACCTCACTTACTCTACTTCATTACCCAACAATCATCCTATCCACCTTTTCACTAAGCTATTCTATACATACGCTTACTGCTGCTAATATTAGTTATTGTTGCTGCTGTTTTTCTTCCACATCTTCCTCTCGGGCATAAGGGATACACAGTGCAGAAAAATGAGAATTCACAGTACATATTATCCCAAGTAGTCTAGAGTTTTGATATACTCTTAAGTATTACTTCACAGAGCACTGAGTACAAAGGTCTCTGCATGGCAGACATGCAAGAAATGCTTTCGACAATAAAAATAGAAGATAATATCTAAGAAAAAGATTTATTCAATAAGTAACTCTCTAGTTTCAACTTTTAATTAGGCAAAAACATTTAATGCAAAACATGAAATTGAGACATATTTTCCAATGTAAGCAACAGAAAAGTCAGGAGAAAAAAAATACAAGGAATTTCTTCCTAATAGGAAGAGTCATTCCAGATACATAGAAGATATATGTTCTGTGTATCTGATATTAAAAATTACAAGGCAGCAGACTTTCTATTATGGGATTTTATGTATTTATTTTTCTTTACCACTGCATCACCTGGGAAGCTCTTTTAAAGGTCTGAAATTGAAAGTCACTCAGTCAGTTCTTTGAAGCCCCATAAACTGTAGCATGCCAGGCTCCTCTGTCCATGGAATTTTCCAGGCAAGAACACTGGAATGGGTTGCCATTCCCTTCTCCAGGGATCTGGCCAACCCAGGAAAACCCACATCTGCATTGCAGGCAGATTCTTTACTGTCTCAGGCACCAGTAAGAGCTCTAAATTTAGTTTAGTATTAATTTCTTGTCAACAGTTCTGGGTTACTTATAATTAATGTGATTCTATGTATATACTATATTTACATATAAGTGTTATGCATAATAGTTTATACCTCCTATGGCAGAAAGTGAAGACGAACTAAAAAGTCTCTTGATGAAAGTGAAAGAGAGTGAAAAAGTTGGCTTAAAGCTCAACAAAACTAAGATCATGGAATCTTCATGGCAAATAGATGGGGAAACAGTAGAAACATTGTCAGACTTTATCTTTTTGGGCTCCAAAATCACTGCAGATGGTGACTGCAGCCATGAAATTAAAAGACGCTTACTCCTTGGAAGGAGAGTTATGACCAACCTAGATAGCATATTCAAAAGCAGAGACATTACTTTGCCGACTTTCCTGTGGTCATGTATGGATGTGAGAGTTAGACTGTGGAAGAAGGCTCAGCGCCGAACAATTTGATGCTTTTGACCTGTGGTGTAGGAGAAGACTCTTGAGAGTCCCTTGGACAACAAGGAGATCCAATCAGTCTATTCTGAAGGAGATCAACCCTGGGATTTCTTTGGAAGGAATGATGCTAAAGCTGAAACTCCAGTACTTCGGCCACCTCATGTGAAGAGTTGACTCACTGGGAAAAAGACTCTGATGCTGGGAGGGATTGGGGGCAGGAGGAGAAGGGGACGACCGAGGATGAGATGGCTGGATGGCATCAAGGACTCGATGGACGTTGAGTCTGAGTGAACTCCAGGAGATGGTGATGGACAGGGAGGCCTGGCGTGCTGCGATTCATGGGGTCGCAAAGAGTCGGACACGACTGAGTGACTGAACTGAACTGAATGCCCTACATGGGAGGTAATTTTAAAATGTTTCTGTAACAAACCACTCTGGAATGGTTAACTATTATTAAAGGAAACAGCATTAATATGATCAGAAAACCAACAGACAACTAAAAAAAAAAGAAAACCAACAAATATTTTATTGAAGCAGGAGAGATAAATATACTTCATGTAAAATTTAAACATGCCAGGACAATGTGATGAAGACATTCCTAAAATTAAGATGTAAATGAATATACAATAAAATGCACATACAGTTTTAAAATTTTCTCTAGTCTTTTATAACCTCCAGACCTATACCCAATTCAATTTGTATTTTATTAGCATTCATTCTTATCTAGTCTTTTCAAAGCATTCTTGGTTTTCATAGAAACAACAATTCTTTTTCTTTGCAGACTCAAATTTTATTAATTTATGCATTGAATTACATAATTATGAGGAGTACAAGGCAAAGAAACAGATGGTGAGAAATAGAGTATTTCCTGCCATCTCAGAAAACAAAGATATCCTAGTCATCAGTGAGTCCAGCCTTCCAGTGTGAGCTGGTGAGCCCGAAGGGCACTCAGGAAGGAGGAAAAAACCTTCTAAAAGCCATCAAAGTACAGCCCAAGGGAGTTCAGGATGTGAAAACACAGGCCCCAGAGAGATGAGATGCACATGAAAGGGATGATTTCAGTGAGCCCAGACACTTGCATTTTCCCACATATAGAAAAGCACTAAATTCCTTAACTTGGGATATCTGGTTTTCCTTCTGATAGTTCTGACGTTCAGACCACTTGCTCTTTGTTGCAGACTTCTATATAACCTGACTTCTTACGCATCCTCCCCCACCACCACACACACACACACACACCTCTTCAGAGCAGTTCTCTCAAGGTTACTTGAGATGCTGTCTCCCAGGCTTGAAGTCCTAAAAATTCCCACTGAATACAACATAACATTCAATTTTTTAAAGATGTGAATATTTTAGGTCAACTCAGTTCTCAGTTCAGTCGCTCAGTCTTTGCAATCCCATGTACTGCAGCACACCAGGCCTCCCTGTCCATCACCAACTCCCAGAATTCACTCAAACTCATGTCCATAGAATCAGTGATGCAATACAACCATCTCATCCTCTATTGTCCCCTTCTTCTTCCACCTTCAATATTTCCCATTATCGGGTTCTTTTGGCATCAGGTGGCCAAAGTATTGGAGTTTCAGCCTCAACATCAGTCCTTCCAGTGAATATTCAGGACTGATTTCTTTTAGTCCTGGACTAAAGAAATGGACTGGTTGGATCTCCTTGCAGTCCAAGGGACTCTCAAGAGTCTCCTCCAACACCACAGTTCAAAAGCATCAATTCTTCAGCGCTCAGCCTTCTTCACAGTCCAATGCTCACAACCATACATGACTACTGGAAAAACCATAGCCTTGACTAGACGGCCCTTAGGCGGCAAAGTAATGTCTATGCTTTTCAATATGCTATCTAGGTTGGTCATAACTCTTCTTCCAAGGAGAAAGCATCTTTTAATTTCATGGCTGCAATCACCATCTGATTTTGAAGCCCCAAAAAATAAAGTCTGACACTGTTTCCACTGTTTCCCCATCTATTTCCCATGAAGATGGGACCGGATGCCATTGATCTTCATTTTCTGAATGTTGAGCTTTAAGCCAACTTTTTCACTATCCTCTTTCACTTTCATCAAGAGGCTTTTGAGCTCCTCTTCACTTTCTGCCATAAGGGTGGTGTCATCTGCATATCTGAGGTTATTGATATTTCTCCCAGCAATCTTGATTCCAGCTTGTGTTTCTTCCAGTGCAGCGTTTCTCATGATGTGCTCTGTATATAAGTTGAATAAGCAGGGTGACAATATACAGCCTTGAGGTACTCCTTTTCCTATCTGGAACCAGTCTGTTGTTCCATGTCCAGTTCTAACTGTTGCTTCCTGACCTGCATACAGATTTCTCGAGAAGCAGGTCAGGTGGTCTGATATTCCCATCTCTTCTCAGAATTTTCCACAGTTTATTGTGATCCACACAGTCAAAGACTTTGGCATAGTCAATAAAGCAGAAATAGATGTTTTTCTGGAACTCTTTTGCTTTTTTGATGATCCAGCAGATGTTGGCAATTTGATCTCTGGTTCCTCTGCCTTTTCTAAAACCAGCTTGAACATCAGGGAGTTCACAGTTCACATACTGCTGAAGCCTGGCTTGGAGAATTTTGAGCACTACTTTACTAGCATGTGAGATGAGTGCAATTGTGTGGTAGTTTGAGCATTCTTTGGCATTGCCTTTCTTTGGGATTGGAATGAAATCTGACATTTTCCAGTCCTGTGGCCACTGCTGAGTTTTCCAAATTTGCTGGCATATTGAGTGCACAACTTTCACAGCAGCATCTTTCAGGATTTGAAAGAGCTCAACTGGAATTCCATCACCTCCACTAGCTTTGTTCATAGTGATGCTTTCTAAGGCCCACTTGATGTCACATTCCAGGATGTCTGGCTCTTGATGAGTGATCAAACCATCATAATTATCCAGTTTGTGAAAATCTTTTTTGTACAGTTCTTCTGTGTATTCTTGCCACCTCTTCTTAATATCTTCTGCTTCTGTTAGGTCCAGACCATTTCTGTCCTTTATCGAGCCCATCTGTGCATGAAATGTTCCCTTGGTATCTCTAATTTTCTTGAAGAGATCTCTAGTCTTTCCCATTCTGTTCTTTTTCTCTATTTCTTTGCATTGATCGCTGAAGAAGGCTTTCTTATCTCTTCTTGCTCTTCTTTGGAACTCTGCATTCAGATGCTTTTATTTTTCCTTTTCTCCTTTGCTTTTCACTTCTCTTCTTTTCACAGCTATTTGTAAGGCCTCCCAGACAGCCATTTTGCATTTTTGCATTTCTTTTCCATGTGGATGGCCTTGATCCCTGTCTCCTGTACAATGTCACGAACCTTATTCCATAGTTCATCAGGCACTCTATCTATCAGATCTAGGCCCTTAAATATATTTCTCACTTCCACTGTATAATCATAAGGGATTTGATTTAGGTCATACCTGAATGCTCTAGCAGTTTTCCCTACTTTTTCAATTTAAGTCTGAATTTGGTAAAAGGAGTTCATGATCTGAGCCATAGTCAGCTCCTGGTCTTGTTTTTGTTGACTGTATATAGCTTCTCCATCTTTGGGTGCAAAGAATATAATCAATCTGATTTCGGTGTTGACCATCAAGTGATGTCCATGTGTAGAGTCTTCTCTTGTGTTGTTGGAAGAGGGTGTTTGCTATGACCAGTGCATT
The DNA here is from genome assembly GCA_917880005.1 of Nanger dama. Taxonomy (NCBI): domain Eukaryota; kingdom Metazoa; phylum Chordata; class Mammalia; order Artiodactyla; family Bovidae; genus Nanger; species Nanger dama. Next base: position 32,160,713 of record CAKJTW010000014.1, read on the forward strand.
TTCTTGGCAAAAACTCGATCAGTCTTTGCCTTGCTTCATTCCGCATTCCAAGGCCAAACTTGCCTGTTACTCCAGGTATTTCTTGACTTCCTACTTTTGCATTCCAGTCCCCTGTAATAAAAAGGACATCTTTTTGGGTGTTAATTCTAAAAGGTCTTGTAGGTCTTCATAAAACTGTTCAACTTCAGCTTCTTCAGTGTTACTGGTTGGGGCATAGACTTGTATTACCATGATATTGAATGGTTTGCCTTGGAGACGTACAGAGATCATTCTGTCATTTTTGAGGTTGCATCCAAGTACTGCATTTTGGACTCTTTTGTTGACCATGATGGCTACTCCATTTCTTCTGAGGGATTCCTGCCCACAGTAGTAGATATAATGGTCATCTGAGTTAATTTCTAAGGCCCATGTCAAATGGACCTTAGAAAGCATCACTATGAACAAAGCTAGTGGAGGGGATGGAATTCCAGTTGAGCTCTTTCAAATTCTGAAAGATGATGCTATGAAAGTGCTGCACTCAATATGCCAGCAAATTTGAAAAACTGAGCAGTGGCTACAGGACTGGAAAAGGTCAGGTTTCATTCCAACCCCAAAGAAAGGCAATGCCAAAGAATGCTCAAACTACCACACAATTGCACTCATCTCACATGCTAGTAAAGTAGTGCTCAAAATTCTCCAAGCCAGGCTTCAGCAGTATGTGAACTGTGAACTCCCTGATGTTCAAGCTGGTTTTAGAAAAGGCAGAGGAACCAGAGATCAAATTGCCAACATCTGCTGGATCATCAAAAAAGCAAAAGAGTTCCAGAAAAACATCTATTTCTGCTTTATTGACTATGCCAAAGTCTTTGACTGTGTGGATCACAATAAACTGTGGAAAATTCTGAGAAGAGATGGGAATATCAGACCACCTGACCTGCTTCTCGAGAAATCTGTATGCAGGTCAGGAAGCAACAGTTAGAACTGGACATGGAACAACAGACTGGTTCCAGATAGGAAAAGGAGTACCTCAAGGCTGTATATTGTCACCCTGCTTATTCAACTTATATACAGAGCACATCATGAGAAACGCTGCACTGGAAGAAACACAAGCTGGAATCAAGATTGCTGGGAGAAATATCAATAACCTCAGATATGCAGATGACACCACCCTTATGGCAGAAAGTGAAGAGGAGCTCAAAAGCCTCTTGATGAAAGTGAAAGAAGATAGTGAAAAAGTTGGCTTAAAGCTCAACATTCAAAAAATGAAGATCAATGTCATCCGGTCCCATCTCTTCATGGGCAATAGGAGGGGAAACAGTGGAAACAGTGGCAGACTTTATTTTGGGGGTCCAAAATCAGTGCAGATGTGACTGCAACCATGAAATTAAAAGATGCTTACTCCTTGGAAGAAGAGTTATGACCAACCTAGATAGCATATTGAAAAGCATAGACATTACTTTGCCGCCTAAGGGCCGTCTAGTCAAGGCTATGGTTTTTCCAGTAGTCATGTATGGATGTGAGAGTTGGACTGTGGAAGAAGGCTGAGCACCGAAGAATTGATGCTTTTGAACTGTGGTGTTGGAGGAGACTCTTGAGAGTCCCTTGGACTGCAAGGAGATCCAAATAGTCCATTCTGAAGGATATCAACCCTGGAATTTCTTTGGAAGGAATGATGCTAAAGCTGAAACTCCAGTACTTTGGCCACATCATTAGAAGAGTTGACTCACTGGAAAAGACTCTGATGCTGGGAGGGATTGGGGGCAGGAGGAGAAGGGGACGACCAAGGATGAGATGGCTGGATGGCATCATGGACTCAATGGACGTGAGTCTGAGTGAACTCCGGGAGATGGTGATGAACAGGAGGCCTGGCGTGCTGCGATTCATGGGGTCACAAAGAGTCGGACATGACTGAGCGACTTACTGAAATGAACTGAACTGATTCCAGTCCATTTTAGTTCACTGATTCCTAGAATGTCGATGTTCACTCTTGCCATCTCGTTTGACCACTTCCAATTTGCCTTGATTCATGGACTTGACATCCAGGTTCTTATGCAACATTGCTCTTTACAGCATCGGACCTTACTTCTATCACCAGTCACATCCACAGCTGGGTATTGTTTTTGCTTTGCCTGAATCCCTTCATTCTTTCTGGTTAACCCGTTATTTCTCCACTGATCTCCAGTAGCATATTGGGCACCTACTGACCTGAGGAGTTCCTCTTTCAGTATCCTATCATTTTGCCTTTCATACTGTTCATGGGGTTCTCAAGGTGAGAATACTGAAGTGGTTTGCCATTCCCTTCTCCAGTGGACCACATTCTGTCAGACCTCTCCACTATGACCCGCCCGTCTTGGGTTGCCCCCAGGCATGGCTTAGTTTCATTGAGTTAGACAAGGCTGTGGTCCTAGTGTGATTAGATTGACTAGTTTTCTGTTATTATGGTTTCAGTGTGTCTGCCCTCTGATGCCCCCTTGCAACACCTACCGTCTTATTTGGGTTTCTCTTACCTTGGACGTGGGTTATCATTTCACGGCTGCTCCAGCAAAGCACAGCTGCTGCAGTACCTAAACTGGTTTGGCCAAATTGTAACCACTTATTGTTACAGAAAAGAGTAGGCCCCAGGTTGTGAAACAGGTACTAGCAAACTGACAAACAACTTAACCCCTTCTTAAGCTGAAATGCTTCTAACACACACATCAAAGGAAATATCTACTTCCCTCAAGGCTCAGTTGGAGAAAACAGTGGCAACCCACTCCAGTACTCTTGCCTAAAAAATCCCAAGGAGGAAGGAGCCTGGTGGGGTGCAGTCCATGGGGTTGCTCAGAGTCGGACATGACTGAGCGACTTCACTTTCACTTTTCACTTTCAGGCATTGGAGAAGGAAATGGCAACCCACTCCAGTGTTCTTGCCTGGAGAATCCCAGGGTCAGGGGAGCCTGGTGGGCTGCCGTCTATAGGGTTGCACAGAGTTGGACATGACTGAAGTGACTTAGCAGCAGCAGCAACAGTAACAGCAGCAAGACTTAGTAAGGTATAAACCTGCCACAGGACTGTAAAAGGTCAGTTTTCATTCCAGTCCGAAAAAAGGCAACGCCAATGAATGTTCAAACTACCACACAGTTCACTCATCTCACATGCTAGCAAAATAATGCTCAAAACTCTCCAAGCCAGGCATCAACAGTACGTGAACTGTGAACTTCCAGATGTTCAAACTGGTTTTAGAAAAGGCAGAGGAACAGAGATCAAATTGCCAACATCTGCTGGATCATGGAAAAAGCAAAAGAGTTCCAGAAAAACACCTACTTCAGCTTTATTGACTATGCCAAAGCCTTTGACTGTGTGGATCACAACAAATTGTGGAAAACTTAAAGAGATGGGGATACCAGACCACCTTATCTGCTTGCTGAGAAATCTGTATGCAAGTCAAGAAGCAACAGTTAGAACTGGACATGGAACAACAGACTGGTTCCAAATTGGGAAAGGAGTACATGAAGGCTATATATTGTCACCTTGCTTATTTAACTTATATGCAGAGTACATCATGCTAAATGCCAGGCTGACTGAAGCACAAGCTGGAATCAAGATTGCCAGGAGAAATATCAATAACCTCAGATATGCAGATGATACCACCCTTATAACAGAAAGCAAAGAAGAACTAAAGAGCCTCTTGATGAAAGTGAAAGAGGAGAGTAAAAAAATTGGCTTAAAATTCAACATTAAGAAAACTAAGATCATGCCATTTGGTTCCATCACTTCGTGGCAAATAGGTGGGGAAACAATGGAAACAATGACAGATTATTTTCTTGGGTGACTACAGCCATGAAATTAAGAGACGTTTGCTCCTTGGAATAAAAGCTATGACCAACCTAGACAGCATATTAAAAAGCAAAGACATTATTTTCTCAACAAAGGTCCGTCTAGTCAAAGCTAGTTTTTCCAGTAGTCATGCATGGATGTGAGAGTTGGACTCTAAAGAAAGCTGAGTACGGAAGAATTGATGCCTTTGTTGAAGACTCCTGAGAGTCCCTTGGACTGCAAGGAGATCCAACCAGTCCATTCTGAAGATCAGCCCTGGGTGTTCTTTGGAAGGAATGATGCTAAAGCTGAAACTCCAGTACTTTGGCCACCTCACGCGAAGAGCTGACTCATTGGAAAAGACTCTGATGCTGGGAGGGATTGGGGGCAGGAGGAGAAGGGGACAACAGAGGATGAGATGGCTGGATGGCATCACGGACTCGATGGACGTGAGTCTGAGTGAACTCCGAGAGATGGTGATGAACAGGGAGGCCTGGCGTGCTGCGATTCATGGGGGTCACAAAGAGTCGGACACGACTGAGCGACTGAACTGAACTGAACTGAATTGATGCGAAAACCTGACTCATTGGAAAAGACCCTGATGCTGGGAAAGACTGAAGGCAGGAGGAGAAGGAGACCACAAAGGATGAGATGGTTGAATGGCATCACCCACTGGATGGACATGAGTTTGAGCAAGCTCTGGGAGCTGGTGATGGTCGCGGCAGGCTGGCGTGCTGCACACCATGCGGTCGGACACAACTGAGCGCTGGACAGAACTGAACTGAAACCTGCTTCCTACAAGACTGAGTTACACACGCCAGCGCCAGTGAGGAAAGAAAAAAAAAACAAACAAAAAAAAAAACACCAAAAATCCTACCTACAACCCCAGGCTCTGTCACCTTGGTACCTAAATCGGGTCCCCGCCTCCCTTCAGCAGGAGAGGGGCGACAGGGGCGTGTCGGAACGTGCGGCACCCACGTGACCGCTGAGAGCCGCCGTCAGCCGAGTCGCGCGATCTGGCGTCATATCAGCTTATGTCGCTAGCCTCTGATTGGCTGGCGGCGCCGGCCGCCCCGAGCGTGAGGTCAGGCTACGCCCTTCCCGTCTTCGGCTGCTTGGCTGACCGCGGCGATCCACTAGCTGGAACTGCAGGTGCCCCGGAGGCACCAAGTCGGCGGCTGGGCCCGGGCGGCCGATTCTTTCTAGGTGAGGATGACATGGGGGCTGAGAAAGGAGGCCGAATACACCTGAGCGGAATGCGTGAGGCGCGGAAGAAAGGGGGCTGGTGGGGTAGAGAGACTTCGGCAAGACCCAGGAGGTGAAGTTGAGAGCGTGTCTGTCTCTCCACTTCCTCCCCCATCCCGCTGGCGTTTGTTGACTTCTTCCTGGACGTAAGGCCCTGGGCAGGAGCTGGAGCTCTGTCTGCGAAATTTGGCTCAAGGACTCCTGCGCTGACCGTTGGCAGGGACGAACACTTCTCTGGCTGGGGGCTGTGATGGGGCGAGTGCAGGGCGCAGGGCACGCGCGCTGTCCCCGGGCTGGCGGGAGGCGAGTTGCAGCCAGAGACCTCCAGGTTAGGGGCCTCTGCCTGGCCAGAGCGTCTGTTTCAGGGCACGAGGAGGCTTGGACGTGAAAGAAACAAAACATGAGAATGGACCTGAAGAAATGTTTGATGTTGGCTATTGGGGAAATCTATTACAAGGCAAGTTAGTCCACTGAACCCTAGTAAAGCGTTTTTGACGAATTTCTTTCTGTTCTTGGGAGATTTTTTTCCCCCTTCAAGAGGCAAAGGAATTAGGCTGAAGAACTGGTGATTATTTGTGCAAGCCCCAGTTATTGTCGTGTAATTCAGATGGCTGTAGAGACCCTGGTTTTCTATTAACACTTTAAAGTTATATGCAAAAGTATATGAGCTTGTAAGGTCACTGAGAATTTAAAAATTTAAGGAGCAGAGGAGATAATGATGAAGAAGCAGTAGAACTTGGTTAAAGTCGGTGGATTTTGCAACCAGCCTGAGGGTGATTGAGTCCCAGCCCCAGCATTTGTTTACTTGATCACTCTGGGAATTTTGTGTCCAGATTTCATATAAGAATAATGCTAGTACCTAACTTTTAGGGTGTATCTTGAAAGGGTTAAATGAGTTAATATTTACAGTACCTCATGTATAGTAAATGTTGATATTAGCAATGAGCAATTTTTTAAAAATCAACACTTTTTTTCTGCCTTGGGTTACAGTAATTTTGACTCAGCTGTGGTTCCTGTAACAGTAGTAATTATAGCTCCTGTTTGTTGAGGAGGTTCCACGTATTAGATAATGCCACACCCTGTATTTCATCTCTAAATCTTAAAACAGTTCTGTAACCTAATCTGGATTTGCTTTTTCCATTTCATATATGTGGGTTTGAATATAAACTTCAAAATTGAATTGCAGTTTTGAGATCATAATTGTTCGTGATTTCAAACTTTTTTGTTCAGTTCAGTTCAGTTGCTCAGTTGTGTCTGACTCTTTGCGACCCCATGAACCACAGCACGCCAGGCCTCCCTGTCTTTCACCAACTCCCGGAGTTCACCCAAACCCATGTCCATTGAGTTGGTGATGACATCCAACCATCTCATCCTTTGTCATCTCCTTCTCCTCCTGTCCTCAGTCTTTCCCAGCATCAGAGTCTTTACAGATGAGTCAGCTCTTCGCATCAGGTGGCCAAAGTATTGGAGTTTCAGGTTCAACATCAGTCCTACCAGTGAACACCTAGGACTGATTTCCTTTAGGATGGACTGGTTGGATCTCCCTCCAGTCCAAGGACCTCTCAAGAGTCTTCTCCAACACCACAGTTCAAAAACATCAATTCTTCGGTGCTCAGCTTTCTTTATAGTCCAACTCTCACATCCATACATGACCACTGGAAAAACCATAGCCTTGACTAGATGGACCTTTGTTGACAAAGTGATATCTCTGCTTTTGAATATGCTATCTAGGTTGGTCATGACTTTCCTTCCGGGGAGGAAACATCTTTTAATTTCATGGCTGCAGTCACCATCTGCAGTGATTTTGGAGCCCCAAAAATAAAGTCAGCCACTGTTTCCACTGTTTCTCCAACTATTTGCCGTGGAGTGATAGGACTGGATGCCATGATCTTCGTTTTCTGAATGTTGAGCTTTAAGCCAACTTTTTCACTATCCTCTTTCACTTTCATCAAGAGGCTCTTTAGTTCTTCTTCACTTTCTGCCATAAGGGTGGTGTCATCTGCATATCTGAGGTTATTGATATTTCTCCCAGCAATCTTGATTCCAGCTTGTGCTTCCTCCAGCCAAGCCTTTCTCATGATGTACTCTGCATCTAAGTTAAATAAGCAGGGTGACAATTTACAGCCTTGACAATTTACTCCTTGTCAGAAATTACAGCAATATATTTGTCAGTACCTATTTACTACATTCCACACATTCTGGAAACACTTTAAAACAGGTTTCATCTCACAGTATCTCAGCTGCCTTCAGATGGTCTGTGGTACATTTCCTCTTTCCTTCTAGGCACCGGTTTATTATCACAGCAGTTATATACAGGGAATATTCAAATCAATACAACTCACATGGTCTTCAGTTAAGAGTTTTTTTAATAGGTAGGGACTGAGAGCTTATTAAAGTTTTTACTTACGTCAGATATTAAAAGTTAAATTTAAAAAAGTTAAAGAACGCTCATGATTAATGTTTGAGTTATTTTTGGCTGCACGATATTGTTCCAGATACTATACTAAGTCCCCTACATAGGAACCTTCAAGTTTTGAACTTTCATAGGTGTGAACTTGCATTCTGCCAGCGTCGGTAAAGTTGCAGCCTCGCCTCCGTCCCCTGTTGCTGACAGTCCTCAGCTCTACCCTCTCCCTCCTCCTCCTGCTGTCCCCTCCTCTCACCAATAAGGCTTCTTGCCTGTTCACTCGATGCCAGCCCCTATCTGTATGCCAGCTATTGTACTGTACTACTTGTACCTTTCAAGGTATTGTATGAGTAAAATTAAAAATGTTATATTTTTTGTTTGTTTTTTTGTGTGTGTATTCTTTCTGTGAAAAGCATTGTAAACCTATTACAGAACAGTACCATGTAGCTGATTGTTACTGGATACTTTGCCTGACTTTGTTGGACTTAGGAACAGAACTTATTCGTATGTAGGGGACTTACTGTATATGGAAGTATGGCTGTTTGGCATTATAGGTAATATGCAAGACTGGTTCACCAACTCCTACCAACCTTTAAAATGTGTGTGTGCGTGTATGCTAATTTGCTTTAGTCATGTCTGACTCTGTGCACCCTATGGACTTAGCCTGCCGGGCTCCTCTGCCAATGGAATTCTTCAGGCAAGAATACTGGTGTGGTTGCCATTTCCTTCTCCAGGTGATGTTCCCAACCCAGGGATCGAACCCAGGTCTGCTGCATTGCAGGCAGTTTCTTTACTGTCTGAGCCACCAGGGATCTAGCCTTTAGTGGTAGAGCAACATGCTTTTCAGTTGTTAGGTTCTTCTTAAATGTATGTTTTGGATGTTACTTATTGTACGTGACCTGCTGCTCTGTCCTTTATGGCTTCAGCAGCTAAGCTCCTTTTGATCTTCAGATTCATGTTCGCATGTAGTCTTGTGCTTTTATCCGGGAGTCCAGATGAGCCACAGCAATTAGACTTAAGATCCAAACTGAGCCCATCATTCCTCATACCCCAAAAGTTCCTGTTGCACCCAAATACATTAGTTCCACAATATTCCCTATTTTGATAACATCATCATCCATTCAGGCAAGGTAAAAAAATCTCACAGTCATCTTAGATTTTTTAAAACTGATGTATAGTCGATTTACAGAATTTTATTAGTTTCTGATGATAGGTTTTCATGTTTTCTCCATTATAGTTTATAACAGGATATTGAATATGTTCCCTGTGCTATATAGTAGGACCTTGTTGTTTATTCTTTCTGTGTAATAGTTTGCATTAGACTTCTAAGTCTCTGATGAATATGTCTGTTCTTACAGCTGTTGTCTGAGGTCAGGCAATCATCCTCTCTAGGCTAGTGTACCACACTAGTTTGGAGCAACCAGTCTCCCTGCGTCTCATCAGTACAACGCATTCCTGACGCAACAGTTTTTATAAAATATGGGTCTGTTTATACCTCTTTCCTCATCGAAAGTCTTTCGTGTCTCCTCCGACATGTGCAAGGGAAAGTTCAGTTCCTTAGCGGGGCACCAGGTCCAATAGCAGAAGCAGTCTGATACCAGTTTCATCTTCCACCATTTTTTTCCCTCTGCTTTCCCGCTCACGCCCTTAAGCATCCACCTTGCCACATCGCATGAGCCGTGAATGTACCTTGGCCTTTCCATGCGTTTACAGTTGTTGTTTCTAATTGAAATAATTATTCCCCCCCTCCTTTTTTCCTCTGGTAATGTCCTTCAAAGCCCAAATCAAAGCACTTAACTGTACAGCCTTCTATTGTAAGAGGAGATAGTTCTGTTGTCTTTTCTAATTTCGTACAGTTTGCATATATGTACCTTTTTGTGGGGCTTCTGGGTAGCCCTGTGGTAAAGAATCCACCTCCCAACGCAGGAGATGCAGGTTCAGTCCCTGGGTCGGAGAGATCCCCTGGAGAAGGAAATGGCAACCCACTCCAGTATGCTTGCCTGGGAAATCCTATGGACAGAAGAACTGCAGGCTGCAGACCATGGGATCCCAAAGGAGTCGGACACAACTTAGCAACTAAACAACAACAACCTTTATTGTAGCACTTGAATCGATAGAACAACTCCTTCCTTCCTATAGCTGCCTTATTTTGAAGATGGATTTAGACTGAATCTTTTTAATCTTTGTATGCTCATCACCTGGTGTAGTTTGAGTGAATTAACAATATATGATGAAGGATACATGTCAATTGATTATAAATTTTCTTCCATGTCAATGTTAAGAAAAATGCTTGCAACTCATATCACAAACAAGGGGCTAAATGCCCTAATAAATAAAGAACTTGTAGAATTTTGATTTTAAGAGACTGGAAACTCAATGGCAATTTTGGACTTGTTTTTCTTATTGTTGCTGTTGTTCAAAAGTTTTAGGTATAGATGAGGGCTGTTTAGAATACTGGGCACATTTCTCACTACCAACAGTACAGTGAAAAATGAGAAAATAGATTGTCAGTGACGGAGTCAGTGATCAGCACACAAAAGCTGACTGTGAATTTGCTGAACAGTTTATGCAGGATCATGAATATAGACTCAGCTTAAGTTTTTCAACTTAAGCATCTGGAACTGGAGCTGGCATACTTTACTTTCAAAGGGCTAGATAATAAACATTTGTGAGCCATGCTGTGTCTGTTACAGTGACTCAACCTTGACTTTGTAGTATAGAGAAGCAGCTATAGACAATATAATAGACACATGTGGCCAAAGCTGTGTTTCAACAAAGCTTCTTTACAGAAACAGGCACTGGATTCCAGGCCCTGTGCAACCACAGTTTGCCAACCCCCGAGGGCTGGGAAGCCGGCAGTGGGGGTGGGGGGAATAAATGGATTCTAGTTTTCAGTGTCAAGAACACATCTTTTGTTCTATCAGTGAGAGTTCGGTCAGTCACAAAAATAGATAGTCTCTGACTTTTATGGTTGTGGTCACAACATAGATCCCTTTAGGGAACTGACCAAGTCTCAGCACTGAAGCAAAAGTCTCTGAAATCTGAATCCTTTTAGGAGAAAGATGCCGCTGAAACTTGCAGCCAAGGAGAAAGCTGTTTATCTAAATACCTTTACTATTTGCATGCTAACTGTTAACCCTGTCCTCTGGCATATAGTGGAAGCAAACACTGAGATGCAATTAGATCTGGACTCGATGCCAGCCATCAGGCTGGCCTTGGAGAAGAAGTTTTGTGGGCCCCAGTTTCTCTCACTGAGCTTTGGTGTCCCCACGTATAAGATGAAGAGACTGGGCCCTAGTCCAGAGATGACATTGAAGACCCCTTCTGGCTCTAATGATGGCATTTACAGGATTGCAGTAGCAGCAGGCTTGTACTTCATATGCTTATGAAGGCAGGAACTTCATATATAGTTTTTCTGAAAAGTTTTTGCTTTGAGAAATGTCAGCATGGGGAAGTAATTGTTGTTACCTGTTTATCCTTTAGGGGCTAAGATGGATCTTGTACTCAGTATTGCAGATTATTATTTTTTTACACCGTACATATATCCAGCCACATGGCCAGAGGACAACATCTTCCGACAAGCTATCACTCTCCTGATTGTAACAAATCTCGGTGCTTTTATACTGTATTTCTTCTTTGCAACACTGAGTTATTATTTTGTCTATGACCATTTATTAATGAAACACCCACAATTTTTAAAGGTAGGTAGTTTTCTTATCGTTTAATTACTATTACAGTAAAAATAGTAATGTGATGTATCAATATTTGTGAGATTTTCAGATTAAACTGGTTATAACCTTTAGAGTTTCTAAAACCAGCTCTAAGTGGGATATTTTTGGAAGAACTAGTCTTCTCTCTCCTTTCCTTAATTTAAAAAGATAAAGTGTACTTTTTTTTAACTGTAAGCCTAGTCTTGCTAAACACATAGATAAGAATTTCTTTGCTAATAGTGATGAATAAATAAATGTATACATTTGTATAATTGTTTTAATATTAAACTTTCACAAGCTGAAATATGTTTTTACTATGTATATAGTTTTTGACTAGATAATCCAAACTCAGCAGATATAGGCCTGTTTAGTGACTTTTCTGTTTCAGTTACTTGTGTTTGTCAGTCACTACAAAGAGTGGGGGAGGGAAATGTAGAGAGGGTTGGGGATGGAAGTTAATTATGAAATAAATTATTATTCTGTAAATAGAAATTTGGAATAGAGATTTTGTAGGAAGGGAAAAGAAGTTTTAGAATTTAAAATATTTGTTGCATTTGCTTCCTGCAAAAGGAATGTTTTTTTACACATCCCTGCCCAAACAGTAACATTTTAGTAGAAGCTCTTTGGAGGGAAGTGCCTTCATATAAAAGAGACATTCAAAATCCAGTCTGGAACAGTTGTGTGCTAGTTTTATTTAACATGGATTCTGTGCTTTGTAACTATTGGAAACTTCATTTTCAGAATCAAGTCTCTCGAGAGATTATGCATTCTGTCCAGTCAATGCCATGGATGAGCATCCCCACGGTTTTACTGTTCCTACTAGAGGTGAGAGGTTACAGCAGACTCTATGACGGCATAGGAGAGTTTCCATATGGTGAGTTTCCATATATGGTGTAAGAGTTTCCATATATAGTGTAAACTTCAGGCACAGATGAGTTTCTTGAAAGAGTCAAATCTGCCTCTTCTTTTCTTGAAAATAATTAAAAGTTCTTCAGTTTGTTTTTATGTGTGCGTGCTTAGTTGCTTCAGTCGTGTCTGACTCTGTGACAATATTGGCTGTAGCCCACCAGGCTCCTCTGTCCATGGGATTCTCCAGGCAAGAATCCTGGAGTGGATTGCTGCGCCCTCCTCCAGGGGATCTTCCCGACCCAGGGACAGAACCCATGCCTCTTACATTCCCTGCATCGGCAGGCAGGTTCCCACTGGTGCCAGCTGGGAAGCCCAGTTTGTTTTCAGTATTCTACTTTAATTTGTTCGTGTCCTGCCACATACGTGCATTTCTTTAATTTCATCTCAACTTTAAAGTCTTTCTTGTAGCTGAAGTTGTGCCCAAGAGAAGATTGGCATCGTCAGAGCTGGAACCTTGAGTTTGTTTCCTAGTACCTATATTGAATTCAAGAATCCCCCAAAAAGATAAATCTCAAGTGATCGATCCTTATAAAAAATTCAGAAGACAAATTTTTTTTAAAATACCTGTCATCACTTATTTTTTTAAAAATCCATCATTGTTTATATCACAAAATTGAAACCCTTGCTATGCATGCTGGTTTGGACTCTGATTTTTTTTTCTTGCCAATGTTTATGCCCATATTTTCATGCCAGTTAGTTTTAGAATTACATTGCATAAATATGCATTTAAATAAACTTTATTTAAATGATCCATACTTTTAGATCTTTAGATTATTTCTTGTTTTTCTATTATAAACAGTGCTACAGTGACTAAAGTTTTGTGAAATTCTGGAATTACTTTATCAAGGTACATTTCTAGTATCTAGTATTAGAAAGTAAGAATAATACAGAGTTAAAATGTGTTGTTCATATGTACTAGCTTTAGTTCTAAGCTTTTCACATGTCATCACTCCATCTTATTCTACATTAATCCTATGAAGTAGGTACTACTATATGCTCCTTTAGAGATGAGTAAATTAAGTGTACAGAAGAGTTTCAGTAACTTTCTGAGCTCACTTGACAAGTAAGGGGTGGATCTAGGACTGAAATCCAAGCTTGCTGGCATCAGCACCCCTGCTCTCCTAGTAAAAGTTTAGTTTTCAGAGGAGGGAACAAAAGTCACACACCAGGGTGCTGAATTGGCTCAGCCTTGGAAGGTGGGCTGAGTTATGAGTAAAAGTAAAAGGGGAGAGGTTTGAGTAAAGATACACAGGCAGGACTCTGAAGGTGTTGAGAGGATGCTAAGTGAAGCAGGCTGGTTAGTACATGAGTAGATGAGGTTAGGAAGGTCAGAAGGAGTTGGATTACAGAGTAAATGCTCATAATACCATGGCTTAAGATAGTTTGTGGAAAATAAAATTCTAAGCAGAGGAGGTAACATATGTAAAGATGTGTGTGATGAAGATTAATATGGAAGGAAAAATAAATAACATTATTCTCCAGCATTTAAATAATAAAGATACCATAGGAGTATACTCTTTCTGTTTCATAAGTCTCCTCATAGTTTAATTAAGAAATATTTTATGTAGGACACTTCAGGTTTTTATGAGCAGAAAATGAACAGATCCCAGAGTCAAGGGACATGGAAGTTGTGATGTATTGAATTAACAAAGCAGATAGTTGGCAGTGTTTGGGTCTAGTATCCTGTTTTGTCTCCTTAGACGGACTTGTCAAAAGTAACCTCTGAACGAACTGACGGTTGCTGGTGGGGAAGGACAGATAGTTGGGGAGTTTGGGATCAACGTGTACACACTGCCATATTTAAAATGGATAACCAACAAGGAGCTACTGTATAGCACAGGGAACTCTGCTCAGCGTTACGTGGCAGCCTGGATCGGGGGGGAGTTTGGAGGAGAATGGATACATGTGTATATTTGGCTGAGTCCCTTCACTGCTCACCTGAAACTGTCACAACATTGTTCATTGGCTATAACCCAATACAAAGTAAAAAGTTAAAATATATATGGGGGGGTGGGGTAAACTGATCCTAGGAGCTGAATCTTGATTCTGCCATATCCCTTTGTCTCTTATAGGCTGGTTTCAACTCGCTGCTAGTGTCCTGTCCTTTCTCTTCTTCACTGACATGCTGATCTACTGGATTCACAGAGGCCTTCATCATAGACTTGTTTATAAGGTAATGAGCTTGATTCATTTGTAGAGTCAAATACACATTTGAAGAGGGAAAATACACATTTCAGCAGTGGATAACTATAAATCCTGTCTGATTTTCAAGAATTTCCTCTAACTTATTAAATACCTAAGTAGCCTTAGTCATGATAGGTACCAGCTACATTTTGTTTGTATCCTTCTTTATGAATCTGCAAGAGCTGTGCTAAAAATCTTACTGTCTTGGGGATTTTCTAAAGTAATTTGCTAAATTCAATAGGATTTTTTCAGATAGGTCATTTCTCACACCATGAGCTTGAAAAACTAAGTAGAATGTTACACTGGCTAAAGTCCGTGGCATTAACATGGTCTTTTCTTCTGTAGCGCTTACACAAACCTCATCATGTCTGGAAGATTCCAACTCCATTTGCAAGTCACGCTTTTCACCCTCTGGACGGCTTCCTTCAGAGTCTGCCTTACCACATATACCCTTTTATCTTCCCGTTACACAAGGTAGTTTATTTAGGCTTGTACGTCTTGGTCAATATCTGGACAATTTCCATTCATGATGGTGATTTTCGTGTTCCCCAGCTCTTAAAGCCTTATATTAATGGCTCGGCTCATCACACAGACCACCATATGCTCTTTGACTATAATTATGGACAGTATTTCACCTTGTGGGATAGAATTGGAGGCTCATTCAGAAATCCCTCCTCCTTTGAGGGGAATGGACCTCTTAATTATGTGAAGAAAATGGCAGAAGAAAAGCACAATAGCCATGGAGGAAGTGGTTGTAAAAATGAAAAATTATTCAGTGGAGAGTGTATAAAGACTGAGTAGATTATCTCTCAATTATTAAAATTTTTAATCAAGAAAAATAATCTACATATGTTACCGCTAGGAGGCATAGCAAGTGAACAGGATCATTTGAAAAATCAGTACTGTGGGTGTAGCTGAGGAATGCTCATAATGGTAGATCAAGGGAACATGCCATGTGTACCACTATTTTAACCTCGTGCTCCAAATACTGGACGTTGCTCTAAGGGACAAGTTGTGTCTTTCTAGCCAGCACATCTGTAATTTGTATAGCCTCAACAGCAGTTTTTGAAGTTACAAGATTGATTATTGAGGGGACTGGGCTATGTCCTTTTGCCTTAATTTGTGCATATTCATTAAAGTAAAATTCATTGTGCTTAATGATATCAAGACTAAACAGCATAACAAAGAAGTACTAATATGAAGATGATTCCTCGTATCAGGAATGACAAAGGATTTGGAACAGTAAGTTCCCTACGTAAAAACAAGTTCCGTTCCGAGAGCCACGTTCATAAGTCAAAATTGTTTATAAGTCCAACAAAGTTAGCTCATCTACCCAACCAACACAATTGGCTATATGGTACTGTTCTGTAATAGATTTATAAGACTTTTCACACAAATAATATGTAAACACAAAAAAATAAACATCTTTGCTTGTATAGTACAGTACCTTGAAAAGTACAGTAATATAGTACAGCAGATGGCACACGGGCTGTCATTGACTGAACAGGCGAAGAGAGTTGCTAACTCAAGGAGATGGGAGATGGAAGAGCTTCAGATCATCAGCAATAGAGGATACCAGCTACATCACCACTGGTTTTATACTTGCTTCAGACATCCTGGGCTTGAAATAAAAATGCCATCCTCTACAGCACTGTACAGTAAAGTACACAAAAGCACAGCCACTTGTACAGGGGTGCACGCACATGACAGTGTACACTAGATATGTGAGCTTACCTTATTGGACATGCGAGCGCGTGTCCTCATCTTTGAAGGTTAGAAACGTGAAGATTCGTATGTAGGGGACTTAACTGTGTTGGTATGATAACTTGTGCTTTGTTCAAGTAGGAACATACGTTTGAAAAAAATCATAATGTATTATCAGCTCAGTAGCCTGATTAATAGCAGGTGTTACAAGATTATTGTCTTTCCAAACATAGAAAACTTACTCTCTGGCGACATCGTCAACTATTATGTTTTACTGATGAACAGATACATTGGAATTTTAGAAAACATTACTACTACCTTGATTTAATCCAGATCCGGGATTAAAAATTTTGATGGTTATTGTTTTCAATTGTTATTTAATACGTGTAAAATGACATGACTCTGAATATATGTAGAAAGGGAAATTTGATGCCCAGGTAATATATTTAACGCTACTGGTATTTTTAATTAAATTGATGCACTGCACTTTTGATATGTTTCAAACTTACAATCCTGTGATCTCTATAAAAGGAAATAATTGCCAAATGTTTTAGGCCTATCACTGAAGATTAGTTTAGAAATCTTATTTCAGCACCCTCCTGTTTCTTTACTTCTTCCCGCTCCCTCTTTGAAAAGATTTAACAGAAAACTTTCATTAAGAAATGTCATGTGTTGTAATATAAGTATGTTGGTAAAACATGTTTGCAAAGATATTGTCTAATCTATTTATGTAAACAATAAAAGTTGATTATGATTTATTAAAGTGTATCAGTTAAATATTATAAAAGCATAAACTATTCTTTGTACAAATTTTATATCATGTGAAACCTCAAAAGTGATGTGGATTGTCAAAACTTCTCCAAATGCTTGCTGTCAAGGGGAGAAAGAGAAGGGAGTGCCACTTTCTTTTTAATATTTCATATATTTTATTAGATTCTTTTAGGGGAGAAGGCAGTGGCACCCCACTGCAGTACTCTTGCCTGGAAAATCCCATGGACGGAGGAGCCTGGTGGGCTTCAGTCCATGGGGTCGTGAAGAGTCAGACATGACTGAGTGACTTCACTGTCACTTTTCACTTTCCTGCATTGGAGAAGGAAATGGCAACCCACTCCAGTATTCTTGCCTGGAGAATCCCTGGGACAGCGGAGCCTGGTGGGCTGCCGTCTGTGGGGTCACACAGGGTCGGACACAACTGAAGTGACTTAGCAGCAGCAGCAACAAGACACCAGTCAAAAAATTTAATGCTTTGTATCCAGAAGAAAATGTTTGGTTTTTTTCCTTTCTGTTTAAGTTATTGTTACAGTGTTGCTTAAGCATACCAGTATACCATTTAGTATTTTGTAACCGGTCAGTGCATCTAAATGCTTTTCACTAATCCCCATGGTCCCTGTTTTCCTCTCTGCCTGAGGAAAAAAAGGAATTAAGAAGTAAACCTTGTTTCCTGAAATGATGAAAGCTAATATTTATTGAGCTTTTATTCTTGATCAGGTAAAAGTCCTTGATGTAAGGACATTGGAACCCAGCTGGTAACTTTCCTGAGATTATTTCTCTTCTCATGTAAAGTCCAGCACGGGTGTTTCTGGTTGGTGAACAGATTACCACAGTTACCTGAGACCCAGGCTCCTTCCATCTCTGGGCTCTGCTATTCTCCCAGTTTACAAAGTTTTCTCCGTTGAAGGAGCCAGCAGGGGAAGAGGGCAGAGTGCCCATGTTGCTTTGGACGAAACTTAATCATGTGGCCCATGTTACTGGAAAGGATTCTGGGGAATGTGTCCAGCTGTGTTCCTGGGAGGACAGGGTCACCAGTTGTTCACCAGCTAGCCATTCTGCCATGCCCATATAATTTATTTTCCTCTTTTGTGGGTCCCAATAAAGGTATTCAGGGAATGAATGAATTCAAAATTATTTCAGATTATCCATTCACTGGATGTCTTAGTGCTCTTAATTCCATAACTTCAGTTATGAGTGTTAAAGTTTCCTTTAGATTCTTACTACTGTGTAGCTAATAAGAAAGAATATAATTTATGAGGGAAGTTTCCTCAGAGATCTTAGTAGTAAACTAGTCTCTGCCCTGCCTTCTCTCTCAAGATCTGCTCTCATTAAGCAGTATTATGTTAAGTAATACAGTGTTTTTTGTGCATAGTCACCACATCATGCTGTTTTCTTTTAGAGGCATTCAGAAATTGCTCATGGAAGTGAGGATCTAAATTCCTTCCCACGGGAATGTCAAGTGAAAGACTTTAGAGGCGTTCAGATGTTGCTCATGGACATAAGGATTTAAATTCCTTCCCACATGAATATTAAGTGAAAGACTTGCCATTGAAACTTTTTGTGGTTATAAGATAGAAAAATCAACGGACTTCCTTGGTGGTCCAGTGGCTTCAGTTCAGTCGCTCAGTCATGTCTGACACTTTGCGACCCCATGAATCACAGCACACCAGGCCTCCCTGTCCATCACCATCTCCTGGAGTTCACTCAGACTCACATCCATCGAGTTGGTGATGCCATCCAGCCATCTCATCCTCGGTCGTCCCCTTCTCCTTCTGCCCCCAATCCCTCCCAGTATCAGGGTCTTTTCCATAGAGTCAACTCTTCGCATGAGGTGGCCAAAGTATTGGAGTTTCAGCTTCAGCATCAGTCCTTCCAGTGAACACCCAGGACTGATCTCCTTTAAAATGAACTGGTTGGATCTCCTTGCAGTCCAGGGGACTCTCAAGAGTCCCACAGTTCAGAAGCATCAATTCTTCAGCGCTCAGCTTTCTTCACAGTCCCAACTCTCACATCCATACGTGACCACAGGAAAAAACATAGCCTTGACTAGATGGACCTTTGTTGACAAAGTAATGTCTCTGCTTTTCAATATTCTATCTAGGTTGGTCATAACTTTTCTTTCAAGGAGTAAGCGTCTTTTAATTTCATGGCTGCAGTCACCATCTACAGTGATTTTGGAGCCTGAGAAAATAAAGTCTGCCACTGTTTCCACTGTTTCCCCATCATTTCCCATGAAGTGATGGGATTAGATGCCGTGATCTTCGTTTTCTGAATGTTGAGCTTTAAGCCAACATATTCGCTCTCCTCTTTCACTTTCATCAAGAGGCTCTTTAGTTCTTCTTCACTTTCTGCCATAATGGTGGTGTCATCTGCATATCTGAGGTGATTGATATTTCTCCTGCCATCTTGATTCCAGTTTACGCTGCTTCCAGCCAGGTGTTTCTCATGATGTACTCTGCATATAAGTTAAATAAGCAGGGTGACAATATACAGCCTTGACGTACTCCTTTTCCTATTTGGAACCAGTCTGTTCCTGTGTCCAGTTCTAACTGTTGCTTCCTGACCTGCGTATAGGTTTCTCAAGAGGCAGGTCAGGTGGTCTGGTATTCCCATCTCTTTCAGAATTTGCCAGTTTATTGTGGTCCACATAGTCAAATGCTTTGGCATAGTCAATAAAGCAGAAATAGATGTTTTTCTTGAACTCTCTTGCTTTTTCCGTGATCCAGCAGATGTTGGCAATTTGATCTCTGGTTCCTCTGCCTTTTCTAAAACCAGCTTGGACATCTGGAAGTTCACAGTTAACGTACTGCTGAAGCCTGGCTTGGAGAATTTTGAGCATTACTTTACTAGCATGTGAGATGAGTGCAATTGTGTGGTAATTTGAGCATTCTTTGGCATTTCCTTTCTTTGAGATTGGAATGAAAACTGACATTTTCCAGTCCTGTGGTCACTGCTGAGTTTTCCAAATTTGCTGACATATTGAGTGCAGCACTTTCACAGCATCATCTTTCAGGATTTGAAAGAGCTCAACTGGAATTCCATCACCTCCACTAGCTTTGTTCATAGTGATGCTTTCTAAGGCCCACTTGACATCACATTCCAGGATGTCTGGCTCTAGGTGAGTGATCACACAATTGTGATTATCTGGGTCATGAAGCTCTTTTTATACTTTGTGCAGTTGTTCTTTGTATTCTTGCCACCTCTTCTTAATATCTTCTGCTTCTGTTAGGTCCATACTATTTCTGTCCTTTATTGAGCCCATCTTTGCATGAAATGTTCCCGTAGTGTCTCTAATTTTCTTGAAGAGATCGCTAGCCTTTCCATTCAGTTGTTTTCCTCTATTTCTTTGCACTGATCACTGAAGAAGGCTTTCTTTTCTCTCCTTGGTATTCTTTGGAACTCTGCATTCAGATGTTTATATCTTTCCTTTTCTCCTTTGCTTTTTCACCTCTCTTCTTTTCACAGCTATTTGTAAGTCCTCCTCAGACAGACATTTTGCATTTTTGCATTTCTTTTCCATGTGGATGGTCTTGATCCCTGTCTCCTGTACAATGTCACGAATCTCATTCCATAGTTTATCAGGCACTCTCTCTATCAGATCTAGTCCCTTAAACCTATTTCTCACTTCCACTATATAATCATAAGGGATTAGATTTAGGTCATACCTGAATAGTTTAGTGGTTTTCCCTACTTTCTTCAATTTAAGTCTGAATTTGACAATAAGGAGTTCATGATCTGAGCCACAGTCAGCTCCTGGTCTTGTTTTTGCTAACTGTATAGAGTTGCTCCATTTTTGGCTGCAAAGAATATAATCAGTCTGATTTCAGTGTTGACCATCTGTTGATGTCCATGTGTAGAGTCTTGTGTTGTTGGAAGAGGGTGTTTGCTATGACCAGTGCGTTCTCTTGGCAAAACTCTTATTAGCCTTTGCCCTGCTTCATTCCATATTCCAAGGCCAAATTTACCTGTTACTCCAGGTGTTTCTTGACTTCCTACTTTTGCATTCCAGTCCCCTATAATGAAAAGGACATCTTTTTGGAGTGTTAGTTCTAAAAGGTCTTGTAGGTCTTCATAGAACCGTTCAACTTCAACTTCTTCAGCGTTACTGGTTGGGCCATAGGCTTGGATTACCGTGATACTGAATGGTTTTCCTTGGAAACGAACAGAGATCATTATGTTGTTTTTGAGATTGCATGCAAGTACTGCATTTCGGACTCTTCTGTTGACCATGATGGCTACTCTATTTCTTCTAAGGGATTCCTGCCCACAATAGTAGATATAATGGTCATCTGAGTTAAATTCACCCATTCCAGTCCATTTTAGTTCACTGATTCCTAGAATGTTGATGTTCACTCTTGCCATCTCCTTTTTGACCACTCCAATTTTCCTTGCTTCATGGACCTGAATTCCAGGTTCCTATGCAATATTGCTCTTTACAGCATTGGACCTTGCTTCAATCTCCAGTCACATGCATAACTGGGTATTGTTTTTGCTTTGTCTCCATCCCTTCATTCTTTCTGGGGTTATTTCTCCACTGATCTCCAGTAGCATATTGGGCACCTACTGACCTGGGGAGTTATTCTTTCAGTATCCTATCATTTTGCCTTTTCATGCTGTTCATGGGGTTCTCAAGGCAAGAATACTGAAGTGATTTGCCATTCCCTTCTCCAAAGGACCACATCTGTCAGACCTCTCCAGCATGACCCCTCTGTCTTGCGTGGCCCCACATGGCATGGCTTAGTTCCACTGAGTTAGACAAGGCTGTGGTCCATGTGATCAGATTGGCTAGTTTTCTGTGATTGTGGTTTCAGAGTGTGTGCCCTCTGATGCCCTCTTGCAACACCTACCATCTTATTTGGGTTTCTCTTACCTTGGATGTGACGTTTCTCTTCACGGCTGCTCCAGTAAAGTGAAGCCGCTGCTCCTTACCTTGGACGAGTGGTATCTCCTCCAGCCACCCCTCCTGACCTTGAACATGGAGTAGCTCCTCTTGGCCCTCCTGTGCCCATGCAAGCGCTACTCCTTGAGGTGAGGTAGCTCCTCCCAGCCACTGACCCTGACCTCGGACATGGGGGTAGCTCCTCTTGGCCGCCGCCTGTGACCTTGGACATGGGATAGCTCCTCTCGGCCACCACCCCTGACCTTGGATGTGGGGTAGCTCATCTTTGCCGCCACCCTTGACCTCAGACGTTGGGTAGCTCCTCTCAGTTGCTGCCCCGACCTTGGGCAAGGGGTAGCTCCTCTGGCTTAGACTCCACAATCCCAATGTAGGGGACACAGATTTCAATCCCTGGTCAGGGAGCTGGAGCCTACATGCCACAATCAAAAATCCTGCATATCACAGTTGCTCAGTTGTGTCCGACTCTCTGACCACATGAATTGCATCACGCCAGGTTTTCCTGTCCACCACCAACTCCCAGAGTTCATTCAGACTCACGTCCATCGAGTCTGATGCAAGCCTAGGTGCAGCCAAATGAATGAATAAGTGAATTTTTTTTTTAAAAAGAAAAGGATCACATTTCCCCTTTTATGGTAGGAATTGGGAAATGGATGGAGATAGTATAGAGCACGTTGCAAAACCTGAAGACATACTGAGTCATTATTCTTATCTCCTTGTCTCTGAATGCTGTGATTTCCTATTCCTCACTGCCCTTTATTGTGGTGTGTGTGTGTGTATTTTCTTTTCCTCTCTCATCTTCAAAAATGCCAGGATAGATTGGCAATGAATTATGAATTCTGTTTTGGACATGCGGAGTTTATAGTGCAGGCAGATTATTTCAACAGAGATAACATCTGAGAAGATGGATATAGGGAGACAAATTAGAACAAAGATTTGGGATAAATTCAGTGAGAAGAGAAGTTTGAGGCTGTGAGGTTGCCAAGTAGAACATGACAAAGGAAATCTGGAGAAACCAGTTGATGGGGAAAGAGCTTCCTTTGTCTTCCTAGCTTCAAACTCAAAACACTTGAGTGGCAGTCATATCAGCATTTACTGGTTTCTATCATCTGTCATAGTTACATGTATCCAATTCTAGACTCCTTCTAGATTCTTATAAAAAAAAATAGAAACCATATGTGAATCATCCTTATATTAAACCATATGTCCTTATTGAATGCCCAAGACCCGGCTGAGGTTTGATACTTTGCTGAATGAATTAATAAAATGGTGGAGATGTCATCCTCTTCAATAATTAATGAACCCCTACTAGGTGCCAAACACTGCATTAGGTACAAATATTTAATCTGCAGGATCTTAAATGTTGACTTTTTAGCCAGCCACTCATTTCTCATTTATTCATTAGCTGACATTTGGCGAGTGCCTTGCAGGAGTCAGGAGAAGTAGAAAGGAATAAAAAATGGTCCCCACATCAAGGATAAACCGCTCCTTTCTTTCCCACTCAGTCATACCTTCCACTGGAAGCAAAACCCACCAGTACCCTGGATTCTGACCCTACATGAATTAGTAATATGAATACCAATTAGGGGATTGAATGACTCTGTGGCATTACTACATAACAGTGTGCTCTGAATACAAGTAAAAGAAATTTTTCAAAATTATATTCCCTGATAGCTCAGTTGGTAAAAGAATCTGCTTGCAGTGCAGGACCCTGGTTTGATTCCTGGGTCGGGAAGATCCACTGAAGAAGGGATAGGCTACCCATCCCAGATTCTTGGGCTTCTCTGATGGCTCAGCTGGTAAAGAATTGCCTGCAATGAGGGAGACCTGGGTTTGATACCTGGGTTGGGAAGATCCCCTGGAGAAGGGAAAGGCTACCCAGTCCAGTATTCTGGCCTGGAGAATTCCATGGACTGTATAGTCCATGGGATTGCAAAGACCTGGACATGACTGAGCAACTTTCACTTCACACCAAGAAGTGATGAACCTAGGAGGATATTAGCTTCAGCTAGAGTGTAATTCATCTCAGAGAAAATTTTAATAGACGATCTGAGCTTCTGAGTTAAATAGTTTTGAGTCCTGTCTGCCATTTGCAGATTGTATGACCTTGGTTGATGAAAGTCGTGCCTACCTAATACAATTAAACAAGTTAGAAACACTCAATTAAATGTTAACAGAGCCTATTATTCATGTAAATTGCACTGAATGCCTCTTTCTAGGTTCGATGATTATTATCATTATACCTAGGATAACCTTTCACATATTTTGCCTTCAGTCTTTCTCAGTTTAATTCAGATGCTTAATAGATAGAGGTTTTTCATTCTTCCTTTGTCAATTTTAATATACTATTTTCAAGAAAAAAACAACTTCTGACTTTGTTGATTTTTCTCTGTCATATCTCTATGATATGGATTGTCTTCCATATCATTAATTTCTGCCTCTTTTTATTCCCTTTTGTTGGTTTGGAGTTTATCTCTTTTTACTCCCTAACTTAAGGTAAAAACTCATGTCATTGATTTTTTTTTCTTCTTTACAAATATAAACATTTAAAGCCACAAAATTCCATCTAAGGCCTGCTATAACTGCATCACACAAATTTTGATAGACTGTGTTTTCATTATTACTCAGTTCAAATTATTTTCTATTTTCAAGGAGACTGAGTAACAACTTTGTCAATACCTAGTACACAGCCCTTTAAACTCATTATCTAGTTTAACTTTTGCCCGATTGGCACCATTCCCAGATGCCACTGGCCAGGCAGCTAGCTGGGTGGGGTTATGACGCCACCTCCCAGCAGCCCATCTGCCTTAGAATCCCTTGAGCCTCCAGCTGCCCTGGGACTCAGCCCAGACCACCATGGGGCCCAGAACATGGCCCCAACCACCAGCAAGCCAACACTAGCCCTGGGACCCAAACTCAACCACCAGTGAGTGGACACCATCAGCAGAAGCCCCTGGGCCACAGCCTCCTCTCTCCCACCCCCAGCAAGGAGTGGGCTGACATCAGCCCTGGGACCATCGTGGCTCTGTCCAGCTTTGTTAGGCTCCAAGGTACTCACCACTGGGGCACCAGTCCCAGAACTTCCTGGGCCCTAGCCCTGGCCAACTGCAGCCAGCTCCAACCCCAGAAACCCAGGGCCCTGCTGCCAGAGACTGGGATCTGGCTCCACCCACCAGGGGGTCAGTGCTAACCCTGTGTCTCCTTGGGCCCCAGTGGGTGGACACTAGCTCTTGCCTCCCCCCCCCCCCGCCTCCCCGCCCCCATCCAGCAGCCAAAGACCCCAGGACCCAGTTCTGGACCCTTGATCTCACCCACTAGTGGGTGGGTACCAGCTTCAGGACCATGTGGCTCTAGCCCCACCCACCAGATGCAGAACTACCATGGCACTGCAGTAGTCTTGTTAATTAAGAATCAGACCCACCCAACAGCAAACCAGCAACGAAAGTGGGATTCCTTCAGCTGTGCAGCCAGAGCCACAAGGATCTGGCCCTGCCCAGCAGAGACCAGCAGCCCAACCAGATCAGGGACCTGCTACACCTGCCAGCGTGCCTACAGTAGGCAGCCAGTCACAAGGGCAGAACCCACGCTGCCCACATATGCTGGGAGCCAGATCAGGGACCTGCTACACCTACCAGTGTGCCTACATATGCCGGGAGCCAGCACTAGGAGTCCCACCTGTGGCAAAGGTCGTGAGGTTAAGGGGGCCTGACAGGCAAAGGCGAGTCGGGCCTTAAGGGAGCCTCGCTGGATCTTCTCATGCATCTGCCCCAAAACCAGAATCTGCCTGCCTTACAGCATTGTGCCTTTCACCTATTCTTCTAACATTAACAGGGGGCTATCCCCCACCACCTTTTCTGGAAAAAGTTAATTTAGAGCTTTTAGATAATAAGTCTCTTGGGCATAATAAGAGTGTTTCAATCCAAAAACTCCTCTGATGGCTTTCTAGCCTGCCTGCCCGACTCTTACAGCTGCACATATGATTGTTTGCGGCCTCCTGACCGCGTGAGAGGCACAGGAAGCTTAAAATATCCTAGGAATGTAGGGGCTTCTGAGGAGTCAAAACCATTAGAATAGGACTGATTAAGCGTTTCATTTGTTGAGCCAATACTTGCTGCCAAATTTTCATATCTTTTATTTGTTGATATAGTTGACATGTAGAAAAAAACAGGTAGTGGCTCTGGTATTAGCAACATTAGATCTTTGAGTTAAGTACTTTCTTTGTTATAACCCACTGCACCTTTGTTCTACAGGAATGTAACTTTATTTAGTACTTTGAGGGTGATGCAGATTAAAGAAAAACACTTCAAGGGAAAAAGTGTTTTCTGATTGACAGACATTTATCTAGGACAAGAGCCATAAAAATGTTAACAGGCACCCTGGCCAGAAGATGATGTAAAACCACCTAAGACCTTTTGTATACAGGAAGGTATGCAAAAGGAAAGCCTGGTCTCAATAAGGGTCAGGACAGCTGCCCCTGCATAACTTTGCATATTCCATTATTTCTTTATGTACAACTTGGGGTGTATAAGCTGCTTTTGAAAATAAAGTTGTGGGTCTGACATCGATGCTTGTCTCCCCTGTGTTGTCTTTTCTCGTTTTTCTGACTGAATTCCCATCTGGACCGTGGAGGCTCACCGTGTCTACTTATTTGCCCTGGCTTCTAAGACCCACACAAGAGGGAGCCCAAGGCAGGGCACCCTCCGCTATTCAAGTGGGTGCTGATGGCCTACAAAGACGGTGCAAACCCCTTGTCTCGGAGTTTTATTGATTCTCCGTGTAAACCAAGTTATTCAGCATCTTTTTTCCACTAATTTTCCTACTACACTATTCTTTCCTAATCTCTCTTTATATCTCTAATTAAATAAGTTTCTCCTCGCCGACTCCATCCCCGCTTTGAATTACCCTGGATCCCCTGGGGCTGGGCTTCAGCACACATAGAAGGCACCTGTAAAGCACATAGCTCTGGTGACCAGAGGGGATAGCACTGCTGGACCCCACAGGACATTTCCTACAGATGTCACTTCTCCAAGATTGGGGAAATACAACCCATCTACAAATAAAAACAGTGAATTAGGCAAAGTGTGGTGACAGATACATATGTAGCAAACAAGGAACAAAAGAAAACTGCAGAAGAGCTGGATGAAATAAAGATAAGCAATCTACCTGATAGATACTAACCATAAAATGTTCAAAGAACTGGGGTGGTGGCAGGGAGATGAATGTATCAACTGGATGGAAGTTAGAAGTTTTTAACAAAAAGTTAGAAAATATAAAGAAGACCCAGACAGAACTGAACAATGAGGTGAAGTGAAGTCACTCAGTTGTGTCCAACTGTTTGCAACCCCATGGATGGTAGCCTACCAGGCTCCTCCGTCCATGGGATTTTCCAGGCAAAAGTACTGAAGTGGGTTGCCATTTCCTTCTCCAGGGATCCTCCCAACGCAGGGATCAAACCCGAGTCTCCTACATTACAGGCAGACGCTTTACCCTCTAAGCCACCAGGGAAGTTGCTGAATTGAACAGTAACTGAAAAATACACTCAGAAGGAATCAACACTAGATTAGATGATACAGAGGAATGGATCAGTGAACTGGAAGACAGACAAGTGAAAATCACTGAAAGAAAGTAAAAGTGAAAGTGAAGTCGCTCAGTCGTGTCCGACTCCTTGCAACCCCATGAACTGTAGCCTATCAGGCTCCTCCATCCATGGGATTTTCCAGGCGAGAGCACTGGAGTGGATTGCCATTTCCTTCTCCAGGGATCTTCCTGACCCAGGAATCAAACCCAGGTCTCCCGCATTGCAGGCAGACGCTTTACCGTCTGAGCCACCCGGGAAGCCCTGAAGCTAAATGTAAAAGGAAATAGAATTTTAAGACTTGAGGACAGTCTAATAGGAGAAAAGGACGGCATCAAGTTTATGAACATTCACATTATAGGAATCCTGAAGGAGAAGAAAGGGGCAGAGAGAGAGAGAGAGAGAGAGTGTGTGTGTGTGTGTGTGTGTGTGTGTGTGTGTGTGTGTGTACACATATAACACCTTACCTGCCTCCTGAGAAATCTGTATGCAGGCCAAGAAGCAACAGTTAGGAACTGGACATGGAACAACAGACTGGTTCCAAATTGGGAAAGGAGTATGTCAAGGCTAATTTCACCCTGCTTATTTAACTTATATGCAGAGTACATCATGTGAAATGCTGGGCTGGAAGAAGCACAAGCTGGAATCAAGATTACTGGGAGAAATATCAATAACCTCAGTATGCAGGTGACATCACCCTTATGGCAGAAACTGAAGAAGAACTAAGCCTCTTGATGAAAGTGAAAGAGGAGAGTGAAAAAGTTGGCTTACAACTCAACATTCAGGGAAACGCAGAGGCAAGCCAGATGGCGGCGGCGGCTTCTCAGGGCGGGAGAGCCGGTGGTGGCGGAGGCAGTCGGTGGCCCCGGCTGTGGGACAGGCAGTAGCCATAGCAGTTTACTGGACAAGTGGAAGATTGACGCTAAGCCTGTAAAATCTGACAAATGGGATGGGTCAGCTGTGAAAAATTCTTTGGATGATTCTGCCAAAAAGGTACTTCTGGAAAAGTACAAGTATGTGAGAATTTTGGTCTAATTGATGGTCTCCTCATCATCTGTACCAGCTCCTGTTTCTTTGCCATCGTGGCTTTGATTTGGGATTATATACATCCCTTCCCAGAGTCCAACCCTGTTCTGGCCTTGTGTGTTATATTCTATTTTATGATGATGGGGATCCTGACCATTTATACTTCGTATAAGGAGAAAAAGCATTTTTCTCGTGGCATGGGAAAGATCCTACAGGCATGGATCCTGATGATATCTGGCAACTGTCGTCCAGTCTCAAAAGGTTCAGTGATAAATACACTCTGAAACTGACCTTCATCAGTGGAAGAACAAAGCAGCAACGGGAAGCTGAGTTCACCAAGTCCATTGCTAAGTTTTTTGATCACAGCAAGACTCTGGTCATGGACGCATATGAGCCTGAGATATCTAGACTCCGGGACAGTCTTGCCACAGAAAGAAAAATAAAATAGCTGCTTCTAAAAGCAGCCATCTTTTGGCTGGATCTTGCCGAATTAAGGTGTGAGGGAGAAAGAAACACAGAACTTAATATGGATAAAGTAAGAAATGTTAAAAATGTCCCTGTTTTGTCTTGAAATTTTAGTCCATTCTGGATAAATAGAAACTTCTAGCTCAGATATGAGAAGTTGTAGCTCTGATATCTAGCTATAGCCTCTTTGGTCTGCTGATTGCATTGTTTTGATTTGCTTTTCTGGAAAAGTATTTTTGCTAAAAGCCGTACAGACTTCCTCCTTCATACCTAGCAGTACTTTATATAGTAGAGCTTTGTGCCATGCAGCTTTGAAGACTCAGTTTTTAAAATTGTTAACCTGTTGCTGACCTTTTTATGTTAATTCCTGTTTCAACAGCTGTTTCCCTTAATTCAGGATACAACTTCTTGTGTATGACAGTTTCCCTTCACACACCATTTTTGTGGGTGTGTATATATCTGACTTGAGGAGAATTGGGGGAAAAAACATAGCTTTTTAATTTAAGAGAGACTTTCTGCCTGTTACGTTTGTGCTTTTAACCAATTAAAGAAGCCAATGGCATTTTTAGTTTTATGTTGTCTATGTTTTCCACTGGTATATCCCTGTTGATTTGTTTGTGCCCTTTATTAACTGCCATTTTCTAAAATTATTTCAATAAAAGGAAAGAAGATCTGAAAAAAAACACCTCAATTCAAAAATGTTGATCATGGCATCCAGTCCAATCACTTCATGGCAAATAGATGGGCAAACAATGGAAACAGTGATAGACTATTTTCTTGGACTCCAAAATCACTGTGGATGGTGATGCAGCCATGAAATTAAAAGATGCTTGCTCCTTGGAAGAAAAGCTATGACCAACTTAGGTAGCATATTAAAAAACAGAGATATTACTTTGCCGACAAAGGTCCATCTAGTCAAAGCTATGGTCTTTCCAGTAGTTATATATGGATGTGAGAGTTGGACTATCAAGAAAGCTGAGCACCGAAGAATTGATGCTTTTGAACTGTGGTGTTGGAGAAGACTCTTGAGAGTCCCTTGGACTGCAAGGATGTCCAACCAGTGAAGAACTTTTAGAATTTTTAGGTTTTAAAATATATAGTAGTTAGATGTTAGAAAAACAAGGCTCTTTAGGTTAAAGAATTTCTCTTTGTTATAAATCATTGTATTCGTCTTTCTGTAAGAATGTAACTTCATTTAGTGCTTTCTGAGAAGGACACTGGAAACTTCTGGGTTAAAAGTTAAAACCTGAAAGGCAGAATGTGCTGCATAGAAGATAGCTTTCCCCCTTATCTCAAGGACTCAGAGCCTCCTGACTGATCTGTTCTTAACTAATGACTTAGTTTCCACTGTGTAACAGGCTTCTCCTCAAAAATGCCTTTCCCTGTACTAGGCACCGCCGGGCCAGGTGGTCAATTAACTGCCTCTACTATCATCTGTAAACCGTCCCCATCAATCAAATGTCTCCACTTCATCCTCAGACCCCCTTATCACATTGTTCCCTACATTCTGATCTCATTCCCAGTTGTCTTTGATCTCTCTGTATAAAAATCCCCCTCGGTGAGTGTTGGGGGTTCACTTTGGAAACAGAAGATTGAACCCCGGCTTGCCGGCCCCAGTAAATCCTCCTGCTGATTGCATCGAGTCCGAGTCACTGTGGTCTTTGGGGGCGACGGTTCCCGAGAAAAGGCCGTGAGGTCTTACATTTGGGGGCTCGTCCGGGGATCGCCTCGCTCACTCAGACCCTTTGGCTTTTGGATTCGGAGGTACGCCGAGCAATTCTGTGTCTCCGTGCATGTCTGTAAAGGTCTGTGACTAGTCTGCTCTGTGTTAAATCTGCATTGTCTCACTTTTCTCTCCTGCTGCTTGACTTAATCCTTCGGAAGTTTCAGTGAACAGGCGAACGGTTGTGAGGCAACTGATTAGTCCCGGCCAGGGCTACTCCCTGGTGGACTCTGAAGGCCTTACGACAGGTGAGCCCCAGTAACTATCGCCCGGCTGGGTGAAACTTCCCTGTCCTTCTTGTGAGGATCTGGCCAGATATTACCTATTTGTGGGCACGGGTCAGGCACTTAAAAGCCATTAGGGCGCCTGCCACTTGAAGACTCCCGTGACAGGATAAGGGGGTCACGGAACGGGCCAGAAGCCGCTAGGGCGCCCGCCCCAGCAAGAAAACTTCCGTGCAACGGCACAGGTACACGAGTGAACTCAAAGCACGCCATAAGTCCACCTCTCTGGCCGCCACCATTCCCGGTAGGATTTTCGGTGGCTATCCTCAGTAACCTCTTTTTTTTCCTCCTGGTCTCCTCCGGCTGCTGAAAGAAAGATCTGTGCCCTCGCGCACCTGTCTGTCTGTATCTGTGGGGCGCGCCTCTCTGTCTGTATCTGTGGCGTTTGCCAGGGACGCCTGGAACGCCGACCTGGGAGTAGGGATCGTGAGATTCTTCTCCGCCTGAGTCTGAATTCTGTATCTGTGGAGCTAGGAAGCTCATCTGTTTAAGACCTGCCGAGGGCAAAAGTTTACAGCAGCCGCTTTTATCTGACTTTTCCACTACTACTTGCCTTACTTTGTATTCGTTAAGTGTTTATTTTTGTGACAAACTGACGATGGGACAGACTGTGACAACCCCGTTGTCTCTGACGGTAGATCATTGGACGGAAGTGAAAAATCGGGCCCATGGTCTTTCCATGACTATTCTTGTAATCATAACTTTCTTCATCTTGTAGCTTTTGCATTTTTAAGTAGCAGTACGCTGCAATCCTCACTCTATGATTTCAGGATTGAAATCATGGACAAGAAGAAGAGGGAATGAAGAACTTTTAGAATTTTTAGGTTTTAAAATATATAGTAGTTAGATGTTAGAAAAACAAGGCTCTTTGGGTTAAAGAATTTCTCTTTGTTATAAATCATTGTATTCGTCTTTCTGTAAGAATGTAACTTCATTTAGTGCTTTCTGAGAAGGACACTGGAAACTTCTGGGTTAAAAGTTAAAACCTGAAAGGCAGAATGTGCTGCATAGAAGATAGCTTTCCCCCCTTATCTCAAGGACTCAGAGCCTCCTGACTGATCTGTTCTTAACTAATGACTTAGTTTCCACTGTGTAACAGGCTTCTCCTCAAAAATGCCTTTCCTGTACTAGGCACCGCCGGGCCAGGTGGTCAATTAACTGCCTCTACTATCATCTGTAAACCGTCCCCATCAATCAAATGTCTCCACTTCATCCTCAGACCCCCTTATCACATTGTTCCCTACATTCTGATCTCATTCCCAGTTGTCTTTGATCTCTCTGTATAAAAATCCCCCTCGGTGAGTGTTGGGGGTTCACTTCTGGAAACAGAAGATTGAACCCCGGCTTGCCGGCCCCAATAAATCCTCCTGCTGATTGCATCGAGTCCGAGTCACTGTGGTCTTTGGGGCGACGGTTCCCGAGAAAAGGTCGTGAGGTCTTACACCAGTCAATCCTAAAGAAAATCAGTCCTGAGTATTCGTAGGAAGGATTGATGCTGAAGCTAAAACCCAATGCTTTTGCCACCTGATGCTAAGAACTGACTCATTGGAAAGACCCTGATGCTGGAAAAGATTAGAGGTAGGAGCAGGGGATGACAGATGATGAGAGGATTGGATGGCATCACTGACTCAATGGACATGAGTTTGAGTAAGCTCCGGGAGTTGGTGATGGACAGGGAAGCCTGGTGTGCTGCAGTCCATGGGGTCGCAAAGAGTTGGACATGACTGAGTGACTAAACTGAACTGGTACATAAAACTTATTCTTTTAAATTTTGTATTTATTTTTGGCTGTGCTGGGTCTTCGTTGCTGGATGAGGGCTTCCTATAGTTGCAGTGAGCAGAGGCTTCTCTCTGGTTATGGTTCTTGAACTCATTGTGGTGGCTTCTCTTGTTGTGGAGCATGGGTTCAAGGGCATGCTGGCGTCGGTAGTTGTGCCTCATGGGCTCTAGAGTACAAGCTCAGTGGTTGTGGTACACGGGATTAGTTGCTTCACAGCCTGGGGGACCTTACTTCCTGGACCAGGGATTGAACCATGTCCCAGGCATTGGCAGGTGGATTCTTAGCCACTGAATCACAGGAAAGTCCCAGAGAACATATATGAAGACTTCCCTCATCTGGGGAAAGAGAACATCCAGGTCCAGGAAGCACAAAAGTCCTACACAGGATCACCCCAAAGAGGACCACATCAAGGAGTACTGTAATTAAAATGGCAAAAAGTAAAGCTAAAGAGAAAATGGTATAAACAGCAAAGGGGAAATCAACAAGTTACAAGCAAGGAAACTCCCATAGGGCTATCAGCTGACTTTTCAGCAAGAATTCTAGAGGCCACAAGGGAGTGGCAGGTCATATTTAAAATGATAACAAGGAAAAACCTACAACCAATATACTCTACTTGGCAAGGCTTTCAATCAGATTTGAAAGAGAGATCAAAGGTTTTACAGATAAGCAAAAGCTAAGAGGTCAGCACCACCAACCAGCTCTACAAGAAGTGGAAACTAAAAGGACACACCTAGAAAATATCAAAAATACAAAAATATAAGGTAAATTATTCTATGTCACACTGAGAGTTGTAGGCTGGAATGATAACTTGGGTGAGAATATTAAGAGAGAGACAAAATATTATAAATTGGATATTCAGATTCTCTCTAAAGCAACTATGCTAGAGATATCACTCCAGCTGTCAACTTTTTTGTGTGGTGCTGAAGTTGTAGAAAAATAATGCCTCCAGTACTCTTGGCTGGAAAATCCCATGGACGGAGGAGCCTGGTAGGCTGCAGTCCATGGGGTCGCTAAGTCAGATATGACTAAGCAACTTCACTTTCACTTTTCACTTTCACGCATTGGAGGAGAAAATGGCAACCCACTCCAATGTTCTTGCCTAGAGAATCCCAAGGATGGGGAGCCTGGTGGGCAGCCATCTATGGGGTTGCATGGAGTTGGACACGACTGAAGTGACTTAGCAGCAGCAGCAGCATGCATAGTTCTTACAAAATTCCATCATTTGAAGCCCCGTCCTATAGCAAATTAAGGCATTTGCTCATCAGAGTTCTGATTAAGAGCTGGCCTGGGAAGTTTCCACCTTCTTTGGGGTGCTAGGTTTCCAGCCACTTGAGTCACAATTAGAAATTAGGTGCTGCTTCTCCTGTGTCCACAGCAGCACTATTCACAATAGCCAGGACATGGACGCAACCTAAATGTCCATCAACAGATAAATAAAGAAGATGTACGTACATGCAGTGGAATATTAGCCATAAAGATGAATGAAACAATGACATTTGCTGCAACATGGATGGACCTAGAGATTATCATACTAAGTGAGTCAGATAAAGGCAGATAGCATATGACATCACTCATATGTGGAATCTAAAATCTGACACAAATGAACTTGCCTATGAAACAGGCAGACTCACAGACATAGAGAACATATATGGTTGCCAGTGGGGAGGGAGGGATGGAGTCTGGGGTTGGCAGATGCGAACTTGTATATATAGGATAGATAAATAACAAGGTCCCACTGTGTAGGACAGGGAATTATTGACATATTCAATATCCTGTGACAAACCATAATGGAAAAAATATGAAAACAAATATATAACTGAATCACTTTGCTGTACAGAAAAAAAAACCCAATGTGAATCAGCTATACCTGATGCAAAGAGCTGACTCATTGGAAAGACCCTGATGCTGGCAAAGATTGACTGCAAAAGGAAAAAGGGGCGACAGAGGATGAGATGGTTGGATGGCATCACCAACTCAATGGACATGAATTTTAGCAAACTCTGGGAGATAGTGGAGGACAGAGGAGCCTGGAGTGCTGTAGTCCATGGGGAGAAAGGGTCAGACACAACTTAGCCTCTGCAAAACAACAAAAATAAAAAAATAAAAATTCAAAAAATAAAATGGAATAGGGGGAAGAAAAGAAAATTAGGTGCTTCTTGATAAAGAAACATGTAAGATGTAGGGCCCAACCTTAGAACTTGGTCAGGATGAAGAATGAGGAATCAAAGGGATATTTGCTTTGAAGGGAAGGATTTTCTCTCTTCCTCATCCCCTTTCTCAGCAGTTCAGTCTTGCCACCATCAGGTAGGGTCAAGGAGGGAAGATTACATGTCAGAGACAGTCTGGTTGCAGGTGCTGGAGTTCCAGAAGTTTAAGGAGTGCTTTGTGGTTCCTGTAAGTTTCAATATATGCATTTTATTTCAAAGTAAAGTTTCAAAGTATATTTGACTGATGGTTGAAAAATAAAATGAATGAAGAACTCACTATTTTAGGAAGTGTGGTTAAGGAAGCTCTCGGCAAGGAGTGACTGTCAGGGGTGTGTAATTGCCATAGTTCTGTTTTGCCACAGCAAATATTTGAAATGGTGGACTAGTGTTAACAGCTCGTTACAGCTCAGAGTTTAATTCAGCAAACAAAGGATAGTACACCCTCAAGGCATGAGGGCAGGCTGACCCCAAAGGAAAGGCCTCAATTCTCTTTTCATATGTTTTGTCTCCTCCCTTCTGAGCCTGCCTTATGCAAACTGGGCTAGCCAAGAAGGGGGGCATATTTGTTTCACCTAAAGTTCTCACTTAAGTCCACGGATTTTCTTTTGTTCCATTTTCACAGGCTTTTCTCTTTCTTTGTCTTTCAGCCACTGCCATCTTGGACTCCTTTTTCCTATTCTAACTACCTAACACATTTTAAGAGACCTGAGTGGAGAGAGAGAGAGAAATAGCAAAGTCAGTAGTGTCTGGCTGGAGAAGAGTGTTCAGGGCAGGTCTTTATTGTGGCCTGAGCCTGGTAAGAGCTGACAAGTTTATGGAATTGCATGGGAGTTTATAAGGGCAGAGGTAAGGATGTGAGGAGGCCAGAGGAGGGACAAGGTGCCTGCAGGTGGCCTGAAATACAGAGGAGTGAGGACCGTGTCCTAAGGATGAATGGAGAAAGAATCTGAGCTATAATGTTTGATGACAGTACGGCAGCATTGGATCAGTCTTAGAAGGAGAGAAATCTTCACACCACTGTTTTATCAGTATTCAAACACCTGGGTCTTCACTTTGTCACTGAATAATCATGGTCACCTAACTTACCTGTCCAGGTCTTTGTTCCTCACTTGTTAAAGGAAGGGCCAAACTTTCAATCTCTTCCTTTTCTCGTGAAATGGTCTTACATATTAGGCATTAAGTATATGAATGCATGTTGATAACTGTGCAAAACACAGAATATGGAAGTTACTGTCTCTCTGAAAGCCTGGACTAAATGCAAATATAATTTGGGGAGAATACTATTTGTAACAGATTCTGGAATTGTGTTCTCGGTGGGTTTTGTCTCCCTGTTTTGTTTGTGATTTTTTTGATTTTTTTCTGGCTGAGGTTGAGTAGTTTCTGCGATGTGACTGTAGGTGGAGCAATCACACTTTTCCCAATGTTACCATAGAAAAGCAGGAGCACCCACCCCTTCATGTCTAGACAGAGGACGTGCATGCAATCATAAAATCTTCAGACGAGAGGGCTCCGGAAAGGTCATCTACTCCCTCTTGTGTCTTTAGAAAATCTTGCTGCTCAGCCAGGCTGGCGACGATGTACCCTCCCTGCTACTTTCCTTTTAACTGCCTTTAAAGCTTCACT
Source organism: Nanger dama (assembly GCA_917880005.1). Taxonomy (NCBI): domain Eukaryota; kingdom Metazoa; phylum Chordata; class Mammalia; order Artiodactyla; family Bovidae; genus Nanger; species Nanger dama. Next base: position 32,196,996 of record CAKJTW010000014.1, read on the forward strand.
GTTCCGTCCCTAGGCACATATTTTAGAATCAACAATGAAATACACCAAACAGTGTAGGTTTATATATGAGTGAATAATAATAAATAGATATTATTTATGTATATATTTACCCAACGTGTGCTGCTGGAGATCAGGGTGGTTCTCTACACTCTGATGGTTCGGTAAATGTCATCTCTGGATTCTCACCAAACATTTTCTTTATCTTAGACTGAGATTTCTCAGTATTTGGGGTCCTGCTATAGAGAGGGAAAACATCAAGCAAATATGTATATATTTATTTAATTCAGGCAAATATATTTACAAAATGACAGGACCCGGACAGAAGCTGCATCCCATCACCTGTTGCTCACCCAGAAGCAGGTACATGAAAAGATTTTTTTCAGTTATATGAAACTCATATATATTAACCCTAAATGTTCATGGGAAGGATGGATGCTGAAGCTGGAACTCTAATACTTTGACCACCTGATGCAGAGACCTGACTCATTGGAGAAGACTCTGATGCTTGGAAAGACTGAAGGCAAAAGGAGTATGGGCAGAGGACAAGATGGTTGGATAGCACCGCTGACTCAATGAATGTGAGTTTGAGCAAACTCCAGGAGATAGTGAAGGACAGGGAAGCCTGGTGCGCTGCTGTTCATGGGGTCACAAAGAGTCGGACACGACTTAGTGACTGAACAACAAAAGGTATCCTAGAAGTTTTCCTACAGTGTTAATGTCTACATATCCAGTCCTGTTTCTCCATTAGAAATCACAGTGTTTCCCCTGCTTTGAAAAAAATCTAGGTCTCAAAGTTAATCCAGCCACATTTAAGGATGCATTAAATATGTCTTAAAATATTTGTGAATTTGGCTGTGCCCGCTCTTAGTTGCAGCCTGCGGGATCTTTAGCTGTGGCTCAAGAACTCTTAGTTGCAGCCTGTGGGTTCTAGTTCCCTGACCAGGGATTGAACCTGGGCCACCTGCACTGGGAGAATGGAATCTGTGCCACTGGACCAGATATTTTTAGGACCTAAATATTTTTAAATATTTAAAGGACAATGTTGTCACGATCGCTATTAATCATAATGTTGCAAGTAGATTACAGAGCATATGTGCAAGCCTCCCAGCAAGGGTAAGAAAGCCAGGATTTAAGAAAGTCGGAGGTTAGACACCTTCTCATTTAAAATCTCGCCCAGTTTTCTGCAGCAAGAGAATAGCTCAGCTGACTTTGGTGTTGCTGCCTCTCCCGCCCCCGTTTTACACAAATGCTTAATTATTTTGCATGAACAGGTTGGTTTGGAAGCACAGTTTGATTCACAGATGGGAGAACACAAGGACCATCTTCCTGAAGGGATGTGGAAATTCTCAAATATGTAGGGATAATGCTATTATCATTTAGATAAACTTGTTCATTCAACTAGAACATAGCTGTGAACACCTAATGCATACTGTGCATTGGGCTAGGAGCTGGGAGAGAACAGTGAACAATTAAACATGAATATCAAAAAGATGTAGTGAATATTTTCATAGGAAATGTACAGAAATCAGCAGGACCTAACCTGGGGGTGAGGATAGCTCTCTTGAAGGGTGCTATTCTTGACCAGAGGCCTGAAGGTGACATATGAGTGGCCCATTAGAGGAGAACTCCAAGTAGAAAAGAATTGATAGAGGAAAGTTAAGAGTTGAAAGAACATGGACCATGAGAGAGAGTGAAGGTCTAGCAGGGCTGGAATGTAGAATTCCAGGAGACTGGAAAGAGGCTGAGTGAGGCTGGAGTGCCAGGTAAGACCAAATCCTCAGGAGCGGGGATGGGGGTGGGCTTTTTAAAATTTTATCAGCAAAGAGGTTTGGTTTTATCCTAAAAGCAAAGGAACATATGGATGAGTGCATTCAGGGAAGTGACAGAAGATCTGTGTGTGACAGAATATCATGCTGCCTGCTGTGTGAATGAATGGGCGGCGGGGAGATACAGATTTGAAAGCAGCATATGGATGCTCATAAAAGCCATGAGAGGTGGCCCTGAGAGTGGGTGCTGAGTCAGAAATAGCCAAGGACAGAATCCTGAAGGATATTTGAAGGACAAGTCAAAGAAGAAGGGGAAGAAGAAGAAGGAGAACTGGGAATGGGAGCTGAAGGAGGAAGAGAGGGAGGAGGAGAAAGAGGAGGAAGAGGCAGGGGAGGAGGAGGAGGAAGGGGAGGGGGATGACCGCTAACAAAGGAACTCGGAAGGAGCCAGAGACACGAGGTTATCCAGGAGAGCATCGCTTTGCAGGAGCCAAGGTAAGAGACTGCTTCAAAAGGAGGGAACCAAAGCGGGTGACAAAGGCTACCCAGCAGCCAAACACAGTGAGGACTGAGGGGCATTTAGCACGGGGAGGTCGTAGGCAAGTTCACGGCCGCCAGTCGATGAAGGATGGTGGGGGCGGGAGCTAGACAAAAATGAACAGTTGGGACGGACATGCACTTCAGGAAGTGAAGCTCGGAATTTGGGGGAAAGCTAGAGCCAGTAGCGGATGGTAGGGGACTGGGTCAAGGTGGAGGGTGGCTTATAAACACGAGTGATTTGGAGGGTATTTAAGTACTAAAGGAAGTGACGAATGGACGGGTGGGATTAAAGCAGGTCCTGGCTGGAGAGCTTACTGACAAGGCTGGAGAGGCTGACGTTAGGGGACAAGTAGGCCAGTAGCTGAGAATGAGAGGAGGAAAGACCCTCTGCTGTCGCAAGAGGTCAAGGGAGGGGCAAATGGGCTTGGACCTGGGAGATTTGTGGGTTCCATGACAAGAATTTGAAAGTGTTCGAGTCTGGTGAGTCATTTTCTCTGTGAGGGAAAAAAGGACTAAGGGTCCCTTTTTGATATACCTGTTGTGCAAGTTTAAAATCCTAGCTGAAGAGGACTTTTCTTGTTTGTTTGTTTTGTTTTTGCCATGCTTGTGGGGCTTGTGGGATCGACCAGGGATTGAACCTGGACCCCTGGTAGTGAGCGCTTAAAGTCTTAACCACCGGACCACCAGGGAATTCCCACGAAGTGGGTGTTTTTTTAAAAGTTTCCCCATAAGCAGAAGGTATTATTGAAGTTGAGAGAAAATTCTTTAAAAAAAAAAAGGTATTATTTATTTAGTATTGTATTTTTAAAAATGAATTGAGACAAATGTAATTCACAGTCAAGACCGAGTTTGAAACTAAGAAACACTGTGAAATTCTGCTTATATCAGTTGATGGTGGGTGCACTAAAGATATGGAGTCAAACTAAACTGGCGTCTCTTCCTCTAATAAACGTTTTATGATCAAACCTAATGGCCAGTTGCATTCAAGCAATTCACCTTACACATCTGGGATTTAATGCATTTTCTCTGAGCAGTTGAATGACTACATAATCACTACTTGCAGTAGGATTATATTAAAATCAGATAGCTTAATAAACGCTATAGAACTGGATAATTAACACAAGAACCTGAACGTAATTAGATACTCGTAGAAAATGCTGGCAATAAGCAAGTGCCTTCTTTAATATCCACTTTAAGTGCATACTAAATAGCACGGCACAGTCCAAGAAGAATATACACACGTAGCGTCAATGAAGTTTGAAGAAATTAGAATAAATGACTTACACCTTTATTTTTATGGAGCCTACCCTGGGGGAGGGAGGGAAGCTATATAGGGAGGCCTTGAAAATTTGTTGCTTCCTTGTCTTATCATTTTGCAGAATCCACTGTTCCAAGCCATTAAAGAGTTAATTGTCCTAACTGAAGCTGAGATCTTTGCGGAATCAATTTTTAGAGAAGGAAGCCCTTGTCCTCTAGAAAGGACCTACAAAGCATTAGGAGGTCCTCTGAAGAGCAGGAACCAATGTTCCTTTTGTTATAACAAAACCTACAATTTTATCTATCTTCAACCCAGTTACAAAGACAGGAAAATTCCCCCAAGTAATCATTATGATATTTCTTCCGATCTGAGCATCATTAATCTCTTCTCTACAAAAAGTAATCAGGTATTAATTGTCCTCTATAACAAGGTGGGAAGGTTAGCTTGAAATCCAGTTGTGCAAAAGCACAGAAGCTCCCTGCGCCACTCAAAATATATTTATGCCTTCAGATTTGGTGCAGCCGTACTGGAAGCCATTCTCCCACAGGTCCTACTCCAGCGAAAGTGCCAGGAACTGCTGATGTCAGCCTCCTGTCCCTTGGCCACACTGGAGTGAGTGATTCACAACAGCAGAGGAGACAGAGATTCACTCTTTTCCTGAAACTCACCACCCTCATTTCTCAAGAATCTTGAGGCTTGTAGGTGCCTCGAATCCCTAGGCCAGTAGTGCTAGGTCAAGACTAGTAATTATATCTTGGTCATCCTTCCTGCCTCTGTTTCAGGCCAGGACACCAAGGCCATACAGCTAACAGTGATGACACGGCCAGGCGTGGCCACTAGGGAAGCCCCCTAGCATGCTTCCTTCCCTCACCCCTCTCTCTTTTAAAATCTACTGAATGACATACGCCTTCTAGAAAGTCTCTCCAGTTAGTGCCACTTTTCCCTATTATTTCATTATCCTGTCCACCAAGAAGGTAAGCACTAAGAAGTGTCAGGCTTGCCCTAGCTTGGTGCATTTGGGGATTTTTTGTATATGTTGTGATGATGTGTTCTAAGGAAGGGATCCTGGGCAACTCTTTTTAAATTTTAATATTTATTTGGCTGCACCCGGTCTTAGTTGTAGCATGCAGGATCTTTAGTTGTGGCATGTGGGATCTAGGTCCCTGACCAGGGGTCAGACTGGGCCCCCTGCACTGGGAGTGTGGAGTCTTAGCCACTGGACGACCGGAGAAGTCTCTCTTTTCTTTTCTTGTTTCCTAGGATGCTTACTCCTGGTTCTGGGTAGTGCAGGCTCAGACAATGCTCTTCACAATTGGAGTGTTTATTTGTAATAGAGTCAAGTAACATGAGTCTCAGCATTGAACAGACATGGCTTTGAATCCTGCCTCTTGTCACTTGCTGAGTTTGGAGCCTGGGGAAAGTTATTTAGCTTCTCTGGGTGTCATTTCATCAATATGAAAATGAAAATCATTATGGCAAATACTACTGTAGGGTATCCACAGACACAATAATCCAGCTGTTATTAAGTCTGAGAGTTTGTGGATGGATGTAGAGTCTGTTACACAGAGTGAAGTAAGTCAGAAGAGGAAAACAAATATTGTATATTAATACATATATGTGGAATTAGAAAAATGGTACAGATGAACTTATTTGGAGGGCAAAAATAGAGATGCAGACATAGAGAACAGACATGTAAAGATGGAAGGGGAAAGGGGAGTGGAATGAACTGGGAGATTGGGGTTGCCATACATACACTCCCATGTGTAAAATACATAGCTGGTGGGAACTTGGTGTATAGCACCGGGTGCTCAGCTCAGTGCTCTGTGATGGCCTAGAGGGGTGAGACGGGGGTGCGGTCGGAGGGAGGTCCCGGTGGGAGGGGATGTGTGTATACACAGAGCTGATTCATTTTGTTGTAAAGCAGAAACTAACACAACTATAAAGCAACTATACTCCAAGTTTTTAAAAATCTTGAGATTTGACCTTTACCCTTCACAATTTTGTAAAGAAAGGAAAGAGACTGTGGTTTTTTGGTCCCCATGCTGAATAAGATACTGCTTTGTAGATACTAAGGGGCCAGGTGAGGGCATTCTCATTTCTCTTTGAAAGGTAAGAAGAAAAATCACCAACTACTCAAATGGAGATGAACCTTAAATCAAACTGTATTAACTTGAATAATAATATATCATGACAATCTTATTCTGAGTCTTGAGTAGCCCAAGGTCAAATGGCACCCATTCTCAGTTAAATAAGCTGTGAAAATTTCCTACAGAGATCTTAGGACACAGCTGAAAAGGGCTCATGCTTTAGTATATTTTCCATGAGTGCATGATAAATAAAAAGGAAACATGGGATGGGGGTGGGTGGGAGTGAGGGGATATATGTATACATACAGCTAATTCACTTTGTTGTACAACAGAAGCTAACACAACATTGTAAAGCAATTTTGTTGTTGTTTAGTTGCTAAGCCATGTCCAACTCTTTTGTGACTCCATGGATTGTAGCCCGTCAGGGTCCTCTGTCCATGGGATTTCCCAGGCAAGAATACTGGAGTGGGTTGTCGTTTCCATCTCCAGGGATTTTCCTGACCCAGGGATCAAACCTGAGTCTCCTCCTTTGGCAGGTGGATTCTTTACCACTGAGGTACCAGGGAAGCCCAAAGCAATTATACTTCCAATTTAAAAAAAGAGAGAGAAGAAGAAAGAAAAGAAAAATGGGGAAAAGGGGGAGCAGCAACTTTCATTCCTCTCACTTAACCAATGTTTCTTGGGCTTCTTTAAATGAGGTGATGATCACTGTGATAGATGCTAGTCCCAGGATGGCCCTGTTCACCTGCTCTTGTGGACCTTAGAGTTGTAGGAGATCCCGCTGACAAGAAAACGAACAAATGAAAGAAGCTGTGTGGCCACAGAACAACCAGCCCACTGTAAGCTGGAGTCATAGTAGGGGTTTCATGCTGGTCAGTAAAGGGTGTAGAAGGGTGATAGTTAATCCTGAACTTAAAGGATAAGAAGCCAATCACCAAGAGGATGGGAAGGGAGAAACTGTCACCTAAAGAGGAAACAGCAGGACTTCCTGGGGGTCCAGTGGTTCAGACCTTGTGCTCCCAGTATAGGGGGCACGAGTTTGATTCCCAGTTGGGGAACTAAGATCCCACATGCCATGTAGCACCATCCCTCCAAAAGAGAGGAAGCATCAAGTGGAAGGATAACGGTTAGAAAATCTTAGGTGTGGCTTTAGGAGCTGAAAGAATAAAACTGTCGAGAGCTGGAAGTGGGAGGAGACTTTCTCAGAAGGTAATCCTGTTCCTCCTGTTTCCTCCCTGAGTATTTCAGAAACCCATTCAAAATGCTCTCAGTGAAATGCACATCAAAACTACAGGGAGGTATCAGCTCATTCCAGTCAGAATGTCCATCATCAAAAAGTCTATAAACAAATGCTGGAGAGGGTGTGGAGGAAAGGGACCCTCCCATACTACTGGTGGGAATGTAAATTGGTATAGCCATTATGGAAAATAGAATGAAGAGTCCTTGAAAAGCTAAAAATAGGACTACCACGTGATCCAGCAATGCCATTCCTGGGCATATATCTGAAAAGACGAAAGCTCTAATTGAAAAGATACATGCACCCCATTGTTCATAGCAGCACTATTTATAATAGCCAAGACATGGAAGCAGCCTACGTGCCCACTGACTGATGAGTTGGTGAAGAAGATGTGGCACGTATATACAATGGAATATTATTCAGCCGTAAAAGAATGAAATAATGCCATCTGCAGCAACATGGATGGGCCTAGAGATTATCATACTAAGTAAAAAAAGCAAGTCACACAAGGACATATAGGATATCACTTATATGTGGGATCTAGAAAATAGTACAAATGAACTTATTTGCAAAACAGAAACAGACTGACATAGAAAACAAACTTATGGTTACCAGAGGAGAAGAGGACGGAGGGATATATTAGAGTATGGGATGAAAAGATACAGATTATTACATATAAAATAGATACACAAGGATTTACTGAATAGCACAGGAAGCTATGTTCAATATTTTGTAATATACTAATGGAATAAAATTTTTTAAAGAATATATATATATATATATATAACCAAATCACTTTGCTGAACACCTGAAGCTAACACAGTATTGTAAACCAACTATATTTCACAAAAAGAAAAAATGTTCTCAGAAAGCACCTACCTACATATTTCACAAGTTAAAAATTATTAGTATGTTATTAAAATAAATCAGGAAGTTTCAATAGAGCATCACAATTTATGAAAAGACATTTAGGGCTCAGGAATTTGAACTGGTAACAGGAATTGCATTATTACTTTTAATGGTCCATCTCTAACTTCTAGTACAAAAATGATTACACCTCACATACTTTTGTGTCAGGAACCATCGGATTTGCAGCCACTACAGCCTTACAATGGAGCAGATTTCTCTTCTACTATGAGTTGCAACACAGTCTTGTTTCCAAAATTTTCTTCTCTTCAATTTTCTTTAGTGTCTTTGAGAATCATCATTACACTTTTTTTTTTAACAACGAAAAAAAACCATCTGCGAGCTAAATGCAAATATTTTGGGAGCACTTTGACAAGACTATTAACGCCATTGTTAGGCTCTAATCAAACTTCTTCTTGGTTGGGTCAGTTTGACCTGTTGTGAGGTTTTTCCAGCTTGAAAACACACCCCCTCTCTCCTTTCCACATTCACTTCCTGAGAGATGGGTTGTCACAAATCACAGAAACTGAGCGACATGACCCCAAAGTTGCACACAGCTCCTGATGCCCCTCCCTGCCCACGCCACTGCCCTGCTGAGGGCGAGTCTGCTGCACTCAGGCCTGAGCCATAACAGGAAACAGCTTCCCTCATTCGCTGCCCCCCAGCCTTCCTCTCTCAGTCCATTTCTCCTTTCTCTTTGGTTGTGTGAACTTCAACCATTCCACAAATAACAGATCCTTCAAGAAAAAAAGCACCTGCTCACCTTCTTCATAGCCTTTAAAATTATCTTTGTGGGACTTCCTGACCAGTGGTTGGGACCGTGCGCTCCTCTCTACTCGGGTGTGGGTTCGATCCCTGCTCGGGGAACTAAGATCCCAAATGCCATGTGGCAAAAAATGTATATATAAATAAATAATGAGAAAAGATCATCATAATGATAATGAAAGGAATAACCTCCTCCATGATTTACTATTAAAGGACCTAACATATATAAAATACTTCTTAATGCCTGGTATATTCAGTGGGTGATATATATTAAGTATTACCTATTATCATTATCATTATTTGGAGAAGGCAATGATGGCACTCTTGCCTGGAAAATCCCATGGATGGAGGAGCCTGGTGGGCTGCAGTCCATGGGGTCGCTAAGAGTCGGACACAACTGAGCGATGTCACTTTCACTTTTCACTTTCACGCATTGCAAAAAGAAATGGCAACCCACTCCAGTGTTCTTGCCTGGAGAATCCCAGGGACGAGGGAGCCTGTGGACTGCCGTCTGTGGGGTCACACAGAGTTGGACACGACTGAAGCAACTTAGCAGCAGCATTATCATTATCATCATTCTCATGGATTAACACACCAAGTTTCAGGGTGGTATACTGAATCCTTTCAAAGCTAAATCTCATTTAATAGTTGCAAGTACGTCACAGAATGGACTTTATACCTGTTTTGTTTAATTATTAAAAAAAGTTGGAGTATTTTTTAATTGAAATATAGTTGATGTATAATATTGTATAAATTACAAGTGTACAATATAGTGATTCACAATTTTTAAAGATTTTACTACATTTATGTACTCAATTGATCAGTCATGTCTGATTCTTTGTGACCTCATGGACTGTAGCCTTCCAGGCTTCCTGTCCATGAATTTTTCCAGGCAAGAATACTGGAGCAGGTTGCTATTTCCTGCTCCAGGGGATCTTCCTGACCCAGGGGTCAAACCCAAGTCTCTTGCATCTCCTGCATTTGTAGGTAGATTCTTTACCACTGTGCCATCTGGGAAGCCCAATACTCCATTTGTAGTGATTATAAAATACTGGCTGTACTCCCCATGTTGTATAATATATCCTTGTAGCTTATTTCATACCTAGTAGTCTGTATCTCTTAATCCCCAGCATCTATTTTGCCTTCCCCCTTTCCCTGTCCCTACTGGTAACCACCAGTTTGTTCTCTATATCTGTGAGTCTGCTGCTTTTTTGGTATAATCACTAGTTTGTCACATTTTTTTAAGTTCCATATATAAATGATATCATATACAGTATTTGATAAATGATATCATACAGTATTTCTCTGGCTTATCTCACTTAGCATAATGCCTTCCAAGTCCATGTGGCTGCAAATCCTAAAATGTAATTCTTTTTTATTAATATTTCCATTGTGTATATTTACCAAATCTTTTTTATCCATAAATCTGTTGATGGATACTTAGATTGCTTCCATATCTTGGCAATTTTACATCTATTTTGCAGATGAGGAAACAAAGACAGCGAGAAGTCAAGTGCCCAAATGCACCCTACTGATTCATTTTAGAGCTGGATTCAAACCCAGTCTCTGTGGACTGTGTAGTCTGTCTTCTAAATTGACTACAGTTATGTTCAGGTGGGAATGATTTAGGCACAGTCTTAAAAGAGATTAGGAGAAATCATCAAGATGAAAGTTTCTCTTGGATTTGAAAATTCTACAGTGAAGACTTAGACAGTGTATTAAACATGAAATGCATCTGGGTGGGGTGGAGAGAGGAATAGGAGAAAGGCAGGACAGAAGAATCATTCATTGAGTGTGCGTTTGCACATTTATAGTGCTCCAGTTCCATAACTGCTGCACTTCAGGGGCTTTAATAATACATTCATATTTTCCACTAAGACACTAGAACCCCTAAGGAGGTTAGGGAAGTATTAATAGCTTCTTCAGAGCACAGTCAGAGAAAAAGCTAGACAGTTGCATTTGGGGAATGATTTTTCAACACAAAAGGACACAGAGGTGTGAAGATGAATGAGCCGACCTCGTAGGTCCTCTCCAGTCCCAGAGCTCCAGAATTTATTTGCCAATGAAAATGTCAGGTTTTTTTTTCTTCCATAAAATGATGTATGATGCTCTGAGTATATTCCCCACTCTCACCCCCACCTCTTTGTATCTGATTAAAAAGCAAAGATTAAATCAGCAGAAGCAATGGAAAGGAAGATTATTCTCCGAGAGTGATGAGGTTTTCCTGATACAAGGAAACAGGAGGAAGAGAGGGAGTGAAAAAGAAAACAGTGGTCTAGGAGGCACAAGCTGACCCAGGCATGGGAAGGGAGTGGGAGGGTGGGCCAAAGACTGTTGTGGTTGAATTAGGAGGGCCATCACTTTGCATTAATCAACAGGCATAAAGTGTACACCAGCTCTCCTCTTTTGGAAAGAATATACTCCAGTTAAACAAACCAAATTAACACACATGAAACCAATTTGAGAACTGGTCATTTTTAACCAGGAGGTAAGAGGTCAGCCTTGAATTAGAACTTCATTCAACACAGATGTCCCTGGTGGCTCAGACGGTAAAGCCTCTGTCTACAATGTGGAGATCTGGGTTCGATCCCCTGGGCTGGGAAGTTCCCTGGAGAAGGAAAAGGCAACCCACTCCAGTACTCTTGCCTAGAAAATCCCATGACGGAGGAGCCTGGTGTCCATGGGGTCGCAAAGAGTCAGACATGACTGAGTGACTTCGCTTTCACTTTCACTCAACATATGTTCATCGTCTCCTCTATACCAGACACCGTCCAGGAATGAGGGATATAGAAATGACCCAGGCTGTTCTAATTCACTGCTCTACTGGGGGAGACAGAAAAGAAACAAGATCAATAAGTAAGATATCTAGTATTCTAGTCAGCATTTGAGGTCTAAGTAAAACATAAAGTAGGGAGGGAATTCCCTGGCAATCCAGTGGTTAGAACTCCATGCTTCCACTGCCAGGGGCACAAGTTCCATTCCCAGACAGGAAACTAAGATCCAGCAAGTCACGTGGTGCAGCCAAAAATAAAAATAAAAGGGTTATAAAGGGGGACGTAGCTGAGTAAGAGAGCTGAGGGTGGAAAGGAGAGGGTGATGATGAAATCTGGCGGAGGACTCCAGGAAGGAAATGGCAATGCAAGGTCCTGGGGTGAGAGGACCTGGTGTGTAGAAAACAGTGAGGACGGCAATGTAGTCGAGTAGAAGGTGGAATCAGAAGCCCACAGGGGCTAGATCATGCAGGGCACTGAATGGACTTGCAAAGATTTGGGCTTTCACATTGGGTGAGCTGGGAGACACTGAGCAGAGGAGGAACACCATCTGATCTGCATGCTGACAGGATCACTCCGCACTGTGCTAGGAATGGGTTGCACCCTGGGAAGGCCAAAGCAGGAGAGCAGTTAGGACACTATTGCAATAATCCAGGCAAGGGATGCTGTTCAGGGACTTCCTGCTGGTCCAGTGGCTAAAACTCCACACTCCCAATGCAGGGTGCCTGGGTTCTATCCCTGGTCAGGGAACTGAGTTTCAACTGAGTTTGCATGCTGCAACTAAAGATCCTGAATGCTGCAATGAAGATGGAGGATCCTGAGTGTGGCAAGTAAGACTCAGCTCAGCCAAATAAATAAACAAGTTAACATTAAAAAAAAAAAAGATGATATTGACTTGGACCAGCAGTGGTAGTAGTAGAAGTGGGAGAAAGTGGTCAATTTCTGGATACTTTCTAGACCTTTTGAGGTAAAACAGAAGACAAGTCTCAGTGGAAGAGAAGAAAGCTCTTGCTAATGAGCTGCCAGATCTTGTCATCTCCACAAAGAAGAGTGAGGCTGTGTTCAGACTGACCATGGGATGGACTAACACGTGCTTTTAGTTGCACTAAAGGGTCATATTTTCCATACATGCAGGTGACTGACCCTTATTTGCACCAAGTACTGTGCTGGGAACTTTGTACAGAGATGCAGAGACATAAGACACAGTTCTTGGCCTCAAAGCGCTCTTAGTCAAGTGAGGGAGACAGGTGTACAGGTGACAAGTTCAATGTGATGGGCTAAAGAAGAACCCAGGGTATGATGAAGAGCACAAAATAGGGCTTTTGGCTCAACCTGCAGGAAAGGTGGTTGGGGAGCTTTGAAACATATGGGAGTTAGCTAGGAGACAACCACAGGGAGGATATTTTAGATGGAAGGGCAACAAGTACAAAAGCATGGAGGTGTGGATTAGGACAGGCATGTATGGACCTCTGTGGGCTCTGATGGTCAGTTAGCCCACTAAAGCCAAGATCTACCGTGATGTAAACCTCATGCCAGCAAGCCAGCTGGTTGCCTGGTGCACAAGCAGAGAAGACACCCTTCCTCCTAGAAAAATCAACCCAAGGCATATATTTTATCCCTGTCTTGGATCATCCGTGCCCTTAAATATCCAGTCCTATCTGTGTAAAGCTAGGAGACCAAATATCTTGTTTGAAGTCTTGTTTTTACTACTTGTCTGACATTGAGGAAGTCACTTTGTTTGTCTCACTTCATCTCTGGGGAACAGGAAGATAATAACATATGCCTCATAGTGCTGCTATGGAAATAAATGAAATAGGTCTGCAAAAACATGTCCTAAAATGTGGAGAGCTGTTCACGTGTCAGTTATCGTTTTAGAACTAAGTCGTTGAAAAGCACTGCTATCTCCTGCCGACCACTTCTTTCATGCCCTCATTATCATCACTGGTATTTCATGGACCACTGCACCTCTTGCTCTTTCCATTTCCACTCAGTCTGCAGGAGACTCCAGTCCTCTCCCTCTCCTCTCTAACCCAGCCAGCTTCAGGGGAAATCAACATTTCCATCGTTACTGTCTCCGCTCACCCCTCATTCTGCCTGGTGTTCATGTCAGACCTTCACTCCCTTCTCAAGCCCCAACATTCTCTCAGCACATGACCTTGCTTTCTATTTAATTGAGAAAACCAAGGCCACCAGCATGAACTTGTTTCCTCCATCTCCAAACTCCACCCAAATATCAACAACAAAACAATGCTTATCTCATTTAGAAATACCCTCACTTCAGACTTGTCTGGTGGCCTGGTGGTTAAGACTCCTCACTCCCAATGCAGGAGGTCCAGGGTTCAATCCCTGGTCAAGAAACTAGATCCTGCATGCTGCAGCTAAGATGTGGTGCAGCCAAATAAAATAAACAAAAATAAATATTAAAGAAAGAAAAACCTTTCACTCTTTTTCAGGTCTCAGGGAAATAGATATTTCATCTCAAGTTCAGGATAATCCCCACCCGCCTCTGCGCGCGCATGCACACACACACACACACACACACACTTCTCCCTACTCCCATTCCAGCTTTGTATTCATGATCTCCTTTACCCTTGGGCAGTTGTTCCATCCATACTCCCCTTTCTTTTATAAATTCACTCTCTTGTGTCCTATTAGTTCACTGCCCTCAGCCTATAAATATATCAAGATTCACCTTTTGAGGAGAAAGCTCTCTTGACACCCCTTGACCTCTCAGTCAGGCATCTTGAAAATAGCCCCAGTAATTGGGGTCTTCACTTCTTCACCCACTGCCACCTGACTTCTGACCAGACCATTCAATTCAAACCACTTTCAAAAACATCACCTCCAGGGAGTTCCCTAGTGGTCCAGTGGCTGAGATTCGTCGCTCCCAGTGCACAGAATCTGGGTTTGATTCCTGGTCAGAGAACTAGATTCTGCATGCCACAGCTAAGAGTGTGCATGTCACAGCTAAGACCTGATGCAGCCAAATAAATGAATTAATTTTTAAGGAAAAAACAAGCAAAAAAATTCAGAAAGCATCACCTCCAAATTGCCAATGCCACTGGACACTCCCCGTCTAAGTCTACTCGGGCCATTCTACTGTGTTTGACACTATTTCTCATTCAATTCTTTCTGAAACTCTCTACTTCTTTGACATCTCATGAGTCTCCTCCTACATCTCTGATCATTGCTTTTGATCCTGTTTCACAGTCTTCCTTGTCTGCCAACGTCTTAAACTTTTGGACCCCCACCTCCCCACAAGTGGAACATTGCTTTCTTTCCCACTCTTTCATTTTCCTACACTATGCAACACAGTCATGGCCCTTGGCTGGTGACTTCCCAAATTCAAATCTTTAATACTGACATCACTGCTGAACTTGAGACTCATAGCCAACTCCAGTCTATAGACATCTCACCTGGAGATTCAGACACGAAAATCAGTGTGGTCCAAACTAAATTCATTATTGCCTCATCTGCCCCACATTGAATCCTTTTCTTGTGTTCATTTTCGTGGTAACTGAAATTACAAACCACTTGGCTACTGAAGTCCGAGAATTGGGACACATCACAAATTATTCCCATTAATGCATGGCATTACAACTGGCCAGTCATTCAATCTTATTTATATGGTCTTCTAGACATTTGCTGGGTCAGGCTCCCCCTCTGCACTTTCTTCCAAAGTAGCTCAGGACTCTTGTTTCTCGGGCAGATTGCCTGTCTCAACTTCACTTAGTTGTTCTTCTGGGGTTTCATCTTGTCCCTAATCTAGAACATATTTCTTTGCTGTCTTATGTTGTTTACATTTCTATCTATATTTTTATGTATGCAGTAGCTTAGTTAGCAGAGAAGGCAATGGCACCCCACTCCAGTACTCTTGCCTGGGAAAATCCCATGGACAGAGGAGCCTGGGAGGCTGCAGTCCATGGGGTCGCTAGGAGTCAGACACGACTGAGCGGCTTCACTTTCACCTTTCACTTTGATGCATTGGAGAAGGAAATGGCAACCCACTCCAGCGTTCTTGCCTGGAGACCCCAGGGACGAGGGGAGCCTGGTGGGCTGCCTCTATGGGGTCACACAGAGTCGGATACGACTGAAGTGACGCAGCAGACGCAGCAGCTAAGTTAGGGCTTCCCTGGTGGCTCAGACACTCCGCCCACAATGCAGGAGACCTGGCTTCAATCCCTGGGCCAGAAAGATCCCCTGGAAAAGGGAATGGCTTAGTTATGTTTCTAGACCTTGAAGAATTGGCTCTGTGTAGATGATGTTCTTTGTCCCAGCAGTACGTTCCCAAGGGCCAACGACCAGTTGATCCCAGCATAGGTTCTTAGCTGTGTTTGCAGACTCAGCTCCCAGGCTGCAATGTAGTAGCTTGCTTCTGGTGTCTGCCCCCTAGTGGGAGAGGCTAGTCTAGAGGCTTGTGCAGGCTTCCTGGTGGGAGGGGCTTGTGCCTGCCCACTGGTGGGTGGAGCTGGATCTTGGACCTCTGGGGATCAGGGCTGTGTCCAGGCAGGGTTGCAGAGGTGGCTGTGGGCTCAGGGAGTTTTGGGTAGCCTGTCTGCTGAAGGGTGGGGATGTGTCCCGCCCTGTTTGTTGTTTGGTTTGAAGCATCTCAGCATCACAGGTCAGAGGATATTGGGTGGGATCAGGTCCCCATGCTAATTACTGAAGCAATATGTCTGCCTCCAACGAGGGGCTTGAAGATGAATACTAATAAATCCACCACCAGCTTTTATGACCTGAGAGAAGGCCACTGTTGCCCGCTACCTTCCCAGGAGACACTCCCAAGACCAGTAGGTAGGTCAGCCCAGGTTCCTATGAAGTCACTGCTGTTGCCCTGTGTTCCAGTGCGCATGAGACTTTGTGTGCACCCTCCAAGCTTGGCTCAGATGATAAAGAGTCTGCCTGCAATGCAGGAGACTCGGGTTCAATCTCTGAGTCATTAAGATCCCCTGGAGAAGGAAATGGCAACCCACTCCAGTATTCTTGCCTGGAGAATTTTATGGGCAGAGGAGCCTAGGGTAACAAAAAGTCAGACACAACTGAGTGACTATCACTTTCACTTTCACTTTTTTCTTTCTAAGAATGGAGTCTCTGATTCTCCCAACCCTGTGGAACTCCTATAATCAAGCCCCACTGGCTATTAATGTCAAGTGCTCCCTCCTCTGGCTCCCCAGGCTCCCCCTCTCAATCCCAGACCTCCAGGCTGAGAAGCCTGACGTGGGATTTAGAATGTTTATTCCTGTGAGAGAATCTGTCATATAGTTATTCTCCAATTTGTGGGTCACCCACCTGGAAGGTATGGAATTTGATTGTATCTCGAGCGCACCCCTTCTACTGTCTCACTGTGGTTTCCTTATGTCTTTGGACGTAGAGTATCTTTTTGGGTAGCTTCCAGTCTTTTTTGTCAATGCCTCTCCAAAACTTAGCTCTTTGAGTAGGGAAGAGTAATTTCCTTAAGTAATCAAAGACTGCACGTAACAAATCCTTCCTTCCCCCACTCTTTACCTTAGTTGTGTCTTTTGGCTCAACATCCTCTGAGAGGTGAGCCCAGTTATCAGGTAACATCAGTGCAGCCTGGGTGACCCCTCTTCAATGATGCACATGTGCTGTGCATTGCATTCTGGGAACACCATGGTGGGCAGCCGTGGAGCTGCCCAGAGACCGTCACATGCTGCGGTGACCCGGGACTCTCACCTTCCCAATATACATTTTAGATTGGCCTACCTGCCTTTGATCTACTTTTGTCATCCTCCCAAAATCCATACTTTTGCCAGAGGGACTCAAAATAGAAAGTGATTCTAAGCAGGTTAATCCCCAGTTTAAAACCAAATTCAGTGGATCCCACACACGGCTATTAAGACAAAGGCATCCTATGATCCAGCTCTTCCAAATCTGTTGACCCTCGTCTCTGCCCCTCACTACGTCACACCTTACATCCCCTTTATGTGGGTTCTAGAAGACCCACTACATAGCACCTGCCTTCCTTGCTAGAGCTCTGATCCCTGCTGGATCAGCTGAGTAATACAACAAGGAGACCACATGTGGAAAACCAAGACACCCCCTTTGACACTGACAAAGTCCACGCTGGAGAAGGTGACTCCTGTGTAGATGAGGGGGCTTCCTTGAGGTGGATGAACCCCAGAAAGACAGCCTTGTGCCCATTATCTATAGCTCACTCCTATCAGGAAGGGGAGAGAGTTAACCAAGCAGTTCTCAGATTCACTCATCAGAATTCACTCCAGTTTCAGAATTCTGCAATCAGAGCTTACTCCTGCAGGACCTCCGTGGTGGTCCAGTGGTTAACACTCCGAGCTTCCAGTACAGGAGGCACAGGTTTGATCCCTGGTCAGGGGAGATCCCATATGCCACATGGTGTGGCCAAACAAAACAACAAAACAAAACAAAAGGAGAATTCCACTTCTCTGGAAGAGAAGGAAAGAGAGAGAGTGGACAGAGTGAGACAAGGAGCTTCTCTCCATGCAGGACGAAGCTGCAGGAATGAAGCAGTGTCCCCTTCGTGTCACCTCACATCAAGTGCCTTTTCTCATTCTGTTTTGACTCCCTAGAATACCATCCTCCACTTTCCACCTACCTCCCTTGCACTCATCCTCCAAGACTCAGGTCAGATTTGATGTCCTTCAGAAACCCTCTGTGAATCCCAGAACGTGACTCTCCTCTGGATTCACATCTCTCAGAGCACTCACCTTAGTGCCAGAAACGTCTTTTTTTTTTTTTTTGGGTGTAATAATTTTTGTATTTATTCAGGTAACATACTTCTCATGCCAAATATTAGACAAATTCAGTGACAAATGATTATCTTTTGCAAATTATTTTGTTTTGTATTTGTGACTTCAGTTTCTTCCCTTATAGAATAGATCTGTATAATAGAAATTTGCAAATAAAGGTATAAAAACAGAAATCACTTAACTCCATATCTTTAATGTAATATCTCACATTAATATTTTAAAGTATTCTCTTATATTTGCTTTCTTGTGCATATTTTTTATTTACTTATTTTTTAACACCAAAAGCATTTTATATTGGGATATAGCCAAGTAACAATGTTGTGATAGTTTCAGCTGAACAGTGAAGGGACTTAGCCGTACATACACATGCATCCAGGAATAATGCTTAACCAGATATCTGGGCATCCTGTGCCCCAGCCAAGCTGACACATAAGATTACCCATCACGCTGGATAACATTTTCTATTTTTAAAAGATAAACTTTATCACCAGAGAGAATCTAGTCTGTGTGGACATGGCCATATCTCTCTTTATTGATTCACAGCAAGTCTTTATCTAACCCATTATTATATTGCCCACATGTATAATGGGTCTGGCAGATAAGAGAGGAATAATAGTTTTATTTAATGAATAAATAAATGAATGAAAAATGGGTCCTTGATAACTACTTTCGAAACAAATTGATAAGATTTTGATCATTATCTACACAGTGCAGTCCAAGGACTTACCTCATTGCTTTGAATCCTCACCCTCAGCCCTACCATCCATTCTGTTTAACGACCCCTCTGGCTGCTCCTCATTTTATGCCAGCAACCTACCCC
Source organism: Nanger dama (assembly GCA_917880005.1). Classification (NCBI taxonomy): domain Eukaryota; kingdom Metazoa; phylum Chordata; class Mammalia; order Artiodactyla; family Bovidae; genus Nanger; species Nanger dama. The sequence continues at coordinate 32,215,892 of CAKJTW010000014.1, forward strand.
CACCCCCCACTCTCCAGAGCCTCTGGACTAAGTTACTCTCTATGCTTGGAACATTCTTCACCTCAGGTATAGCCATGAATCACTCCCACACCTCCATCAGGCCTGTGCTGAAATGTCACCTTTAAGTGGGCCATCCCCAATTGTTATATTTTATTTTTTTAAAATTATTATTAAATTTATTTATTTTTTTAATTACAATACTATTCTACTCTCCACTCTCCCTGTCACCTCTGCCCTGCCTTTTGTTCCTTTCTATCACATATGTATCACCAACTGACAGATCACCTATTTAATTTACTCATTCATTCATTCATAAGTTTACCCCTCTCTAACCTGAACAGACAAATACTGCTGTATCCCCAGTGCCCAGAACAATGACTAGCATATAGTGGATAACCAAAAATATTTTAAATGTGATGGAGATTACATTTTCCAATCTCCTTGCAACTTAGGTGGCTCTGTGGGTAAGTCTGGGCCATGGGTGCAAACAGAAGTGATGAACACAACTTCCGCTTTATCTCTAACTTGAAAGATAAGCAGCTTTCTAGTCCAGCATGTAAGGAGCTTGGAAGTCACCACTCCAGCCTAACAAGTAAAAAACTAAACAAATAGGAAAATCAATAACTCTTCTTGGGTCTGTCGAAGAAGTTAGATCAGAAGGCAAATCACTGCCCCTAAAACTGGAAAGAAGGACAGGCAGATAAAGAATCTGCCTGTCAGTGCAAGAGACATAAGAGACACAGGTTTGATCCCTGGGTTGGGAAGATCCCCAGAAGAGGGCCTGGCAACCCACTCCAGTGTTCTTACCTGGAGAATCCTATGGACAGAGGAAAGCCTGGTGGGCTACAGTCCATAGGACTGCAAAGAGTCAGACATGACTGAAGTGGCTTAACAGGTAGGCAGGCAGGCATGGGCAGACACAGAGAGCCACAAAAGCAGCACAATACATATTCTTCTCGAGAGCACATGAAACATTCTCCAGGACAGATCATGTGTGAGGCCGCAAACCCGTCTTAGTACATTTAAGAAGACTGAAAGTATATCAAGCATCTTTTCTGACCACAATGATAATAAACTAGACCTCAGTGACAAGAAGAGAACTGGAAAATTCACAGATATGTGGAAATTAAATGACATGTTACTGAAAAACTAACAGGTCAGAGAAAAATAAAAAGAGAAATTTAAAAATATCTTGAGAGATGTGAAAATAGAAATAAAACATTTAAAGACCTATGGATGCAGCAAAAATAATTCTAAGAGGGAAGTTAATAGAGATCCATGCCTGCATTAAGAAAAACAGAAAGATCTTGAATAAGCAACCTACTTTAACTCCTTAAGGAACTAGAAAAAGAAGAACTAAAGAACCCCAAATTTGTGTGTGTGGTAGTTGCTCGGTTGTGTCTTACTCTTTGCAACCCAGTGGACCGCAATCCACCAGGCTCTTCTGTCCATGGAATTCTCCAGGCAAGAATACTGGAGTGAGTTGCCATTCCCTCTCCAGGAGATCTTCCCGACCCAGGAATCCAACCTGGGTCTCCTGCATTTTAGGGAGATTCTTTTATCATCTGAGCCACTAGGGAAGCTCAGCCCAAAGTTAGAAAGAAGGAAATTACAAAGATCGGAGTGGAAATAAATAAAATAGAGACTAAAAAGACCACAGAAAAGATCAGTGAAGGGATTTCCTGGTCGTCCAGTGGTTGAGACTCCATGCTCCCAATGCAGGGCACCTGGGTTCGAACCCTGGTCAGGTAACTAGATTCCACATGCTGCAACTATATCCCTTGTGCCACAACCAAGACCTAGTACAATCAAATAAATAAATGAAATGAAGAGCTGGTTTTTAAAGATATACAAAATAGAAAAACCTATGCCCAGACCAAAAATAACAGACAAACCTGTACACAAATATTTATAGCAGCCTTATTCATAATTGCCAAAGTCTGAAAGCAATGAAGACATCCTTTGGTAGTTGAGAAGAATAACTATGGTATATCAGATAATGGAATATTACTCAATGCTACAAAACCATGAAAAGACATGGAAGAAACCTAAATGCATATTATTAAGTGAAAGAAGACACAGAGGATGGTTAGGCCAGCTATTCCCTAGGATTCTACAGAGGTAGATACATTTGTCCAAACCCATAGAATGTACACCACCACCAGTGAACCCTAGTGTAAAACCACTAGGGTCTTTGGTTGATAATGATGTATCCATGTTGTACATAAGTGGGAAGTACGCTCATAAATGGGAATGGGGTGGAGGAGTGGATATGGGAGTTTTCTGTACTCTGACCAATTTTACTGTAAACCTAAAATAACTAAAAATAAAGTTATTAATTTTTTTAAAAGATAAGCAGGTTGCCCTGAAGTTCTTCTCTCTCAACTTCCCATAGGCTGAGATACAGATGTTCTTATGGCTCACCCTTGATCATTCAATAACATCATCCCATTATATGGCAGGTCATGGAGACCTTGGGAGCCCGACTCTCCAAAGGACTCGTGGCCACGCTCATGGCCCCTGCTCACCTGCCAGCCAGGGCCACTCACAGCAGGAGTGTGTATAAAAAGAAAGGGGCTTCACTTTTATTACTGCAGCTCATCCTTAACCCATCCCATAGAATAAGTAAATGAATAAATGCATCTATATCACACTTTAACACCAAAGGGCATCTATGGTGGATTAGAATAATTTACAAGGTGAATTACAAGTCCACACAAAGATGGACCAAGTAAATAAGACATTATCCACCAGGAGATAAGGGTAATATGCAAAGCATTCAGGATGACGTAGTCACTGCGCTGAAGCAGTGAGTTTAATTCACAAATGCCAGAAATTAAGGCAGAAAGAGAAACACATGTTCTAACTCATGTCTGATGACGAGAGTTATATATTTTCTTTTATCTGATTTCAGAAAATTCAGGGAGTATTTCGTTTCAGGGACTATGCATTTATAGCTATAGGATCCTACATTCCCTGGGGGCTGGGGAGTGACAGTGGAAAGAGAGAAATTTTCAAACAGTAAAAGCCACATTGAATAAATTATAAGCCCCTATGGATCAGAGACTGGAGAAGGAAATGGCAACCCACTCCAGTGTTCTTGCCTGGAGAATCTCAGGGACAGCAGAGCCTGGTGGGCTGCCGTCTATGGGGTCGCACAGAGTCGGACACAACTGAAGCGACTTAGCAGCAGCAGCAGCAAGGATCAGAGACTACTTTTCCTTGCCCCCAGCCTCCTCTCGTATGCTTCCCCTTTAGCGGGAAATCTTGCCCTGGAAACTGCGACTCTGCCACTCCTCCCTGGGGTCTGGGATCTCTGAGTGCTCGTCCCTGGAGAAGAGAGAAGGCGCCAAGGCCAAGCAATTGGGGGAATAAGAATTAAAGTCCTTAAAGTGGTGAGGAAATTCTGTTAATCATTGAATTGTAACTTCTCAGTGGAAGAAGCGGAGAAGGCAGTGGCACCCCCACTCCAGTACTCTTGCCTGGAAAATCCCATGGACGGAGTAGCCTGGAAGGCTGCAGTCCCTGGGGGCGCTGAGGGTCAGACACGACTGAGCGACTTCCTTTTCACTTTTCACTTTCCACTTTCCTGCATTGGAGAAGGAAATGGCAGCCCACTCCAGTGTTCTTGCCTGGAGAATCCCAGGGATGGGGGAGCCTGGTGGGCTGCCGTCTATGGGGTCACACAGAATCAGACATGACTGAAGTGACTTAGCAGCAGCAGCAGCAGCAGTGGAAGAAGTCACTTGTTCTTTCAGCCAACTCTGGGAAAAGCAACACATCTATTTAGTGTGACCTTAGACCCCCTCTTCATTCAGCAAAATCATTTCTCACCTTCCCAAAGAGATTTGCTGGCTTGGAAAAAATCAGCTTCTAGATTGCTAGGAGCTTTGTAAACTTTTCTTTCTTCTCTTCACCCCAGTTCTTTAAGTTAAAATAAAAGTTACAGCCCTGGGAAGAGAGGAGCATACATAAATAAGGGTGACTCTGGCTGATGAAAGGAACTCTGAAATAAGGTGAAATTTGCCAAGTCACCGTAATACCTACACAGATTTCAAAGTATTTGAGATCTGATAATTTTAATTAAAAAACATTTCTAATTCATGGGCATAATAAACATTTTTTGGAAAACAGAAACACAAAAAAGAAAACCTTATTACCAGGCTGCAATGACCACGATTAATATTTCAGGGTTTAGTCTTTCTCTTGAAAAGGAGCAGGACCTTATGGTCTTTGTTCCTCGTGTCCTCCACCTGACTTTTGTCTGTAGAAAAATTTCAGACAAAGAATAAATTTAATCAGAGAAGTGAGAAAATACAGAAAAGAAAGAAAACAGTCAAATGAGACCAAATAATACTTTATGTTAGTTCCTCCTCAAGGGCTACAGGTAATACTCTGAGCCCTATCCTTTGAGCTGTCTTATAGATACTGAAACCCCCACCAGGTGGAGAAGTTAATTACAAGGTGACCAGTCTAGCCATGATGTCAGCTGCCACAAATCCAAAAACTGGCCTCAAAGAAATGGAAACAAACCAACCCTGGAACTGAAGAGTAACTGTACTTAAAACAATCAGGACGATACTGATCAGACTACCGATGACCAGTTTCAAGACGACTGTCAGATCTGATTGTGCTGTTTCTGCACATAACCCACTCTCTCCATCTATGAGAGTCCTTGCCCACTGATTGTCAGCGGGGAAGCCAGTCTTTGGACAGAAGTCTCCCCCACCTCATTGCTGGCCTCTGAAATAAAGCCAACCTTTCTTTCCACCAGCCTGGCCTCTTTATTGGCTGCAGAACAGGAAGCAGCTGGACTCCACTTTTGCTAACAGGTTTTTGGTGCCCAACGTGAGGCTGCACTCTCAAGACAGCTGGCTCCCGGGATTTGCCCAAGAAGGGCCATTGGCTGCAGTGATGTGCCAGGATGGTGGTGATGAGCCTGCTATTTGTGCTTCTCTGGCCTCGAGAGGGGGGGACCTGGGGGACATTCCTGGCAGCTGCCCAAACCATTTGTTTCGGGGATCGTCTCTGTTTCTCCCCTGCCAAGCAGTGGCTGCCAATGTATGCTTTCCTTGGTGGAATGGAAACATGAATCTGGACAAGCTGATGAGCTCCAGGACTGAGTAAGTCCTTGGATGTGCACTCAGGGAAACCTGTCTTTTGAGCATGAAGTACTATTAGGCATTTTTGCCAGTTGGTTCTGATGTTGTCTGACCTTGAGGACCATTTGTGGGCGCTGAGTGTCACTTGGGCATTTTATTGGATCCAGCGTGGTGAGCAGTTGGACTCCACTTTTGGTAACACTCTGGGTCTCCCCGCCTCTGAAGATCTCTTCATCTCTGTTTGTCTCTCCCTACTTCTTCCTCCATCTTGCAAAACTGAGACATCATAAAGCACACAATGTCTATAACTTGCTTTTTTGTTTAACCATATATAAGGGAACGCTTTTTCCCTTTTTAAACACAGACAGCCACAAGAGGATGATTCAGCCAGAGCTCTTAATTTACGGCATGCCGATGTGCAGCTGCAGTCCTTCCATTCACAAATCCTGACTGTGTGTCGGGGACCAGGCTCTGGGCTAGACCTTAATGTTATGAAAGAGAGCTGGTCTCATGGAGCTTAGAGTCCAGCAGGGAGGATGGACACTAAATGAGCCATCACCAGTGAGGGGACAATTACATAGAGAGAAGTGCAAGCATTCTCAGGGATATAGAACAAGCACCAGGTTAGGGCAGAATGGTGGTAGCTCAGAACTGTGTACCCGAAGAGGTAATTCCCAGGTCTCACTGGCACTATGTCAAGGCCAAGTTGCCTTCCTGCTGAGTCTTTCCATGCATGAGAAGCTCTTGGGTCATTCGAGCTGTGTTTTAAGTAAAACGCTGCTTGCTGAAGTCAAAGTATCACCCAAGTTCAGTGTGGGAAGAAATGGACCCTCTCCTATACCACTGTGAGAATTTAAACAACAGGTACACCCATTCTAGGAAAGCAATTTAGTGACACGTACTTGAAATGTGTTTGGTCGCTCGGTCATGTCTGACTCTTTGTGATTCCATGGGCTGTAGCCCCTAAGCTTCTCTCTGTACATAGGGGATTCTCCAGGCAGGAATACTGGAGTGGGTTGCCATGCCTTCCTCCAGGGGATCTTCACAACCTAGGGATTGAACCCAGGTCTCCTGCATTGCAGGTGATTCTTTACCATCTGAGCCATCAGAGAAGCCTTTGTATTTGAAATCCAAATAAGCTTATATTTGAAATAACCAGCTTAAAATGGCCTAAGCTTTGATCCAGAAATTCCTTAGCAAGAATCTATCCTGAGAAATTAATATGAAACTTAGACACAATTTTAGTTATCAAAAGTTCTTGGTACTATTGCTTATATGAATGAGGGGGAAGCAAACTAACTTTTCATTACAATCAGAAAGGTAAAATAAATTACAATCCTTTCATCCAGTGAGCTATTTTATGATCAATAGGAACAGTTACCATTTGTTAAGCACTTACTATATAAGTTCTAGAACCTGTTCAAAGCTTTTGAAATATTATTCTCAAAAATATGTAAATTATGGGAAATGCTTATTATATAAGGTTGAGAGGGAAATGGAAGTAAAAAGATTTTATTTATACTCCAGTTTGGATTTTGTCTTGCATTTATATGTACATAGAATGAAAAAAAGACCAGAATGCTAATGATGGTGGGATTACCAATGACTGATAATTTCTTCTCTTTTCTATATCTAAATTTTCTGTAATGAGGATCTATCAAACAAATTGATTTATTTTAAGATGTATCATCTTAAAAGCATATTCAAATGTTATTACTGACTCCTTTTGAACAATGCTTAAATATGAAAAGAAAAAAAAGGCTAGACTGTATCAGACAGTTGTTAATAAGTCTGCCAGTGGCCCTACTTCCTAAGGGACTGTGGGTTTGCAGAGTGTTGCCCAGATTCACCTCTCCATGTGTCAGATCCTACCTGGATCTCCTTAAACAATTAGGATGGGCTTTGGAGAGAATCGGGCTCCCTAGGTCACCCTAGTGGTAAAGAATCTGCCTGCCAATGCAGGAGACACAAGAAACGTGGGTTCAATCCCTGGGTCAGGAAGATCCCCGGGAGAAGGAAATGACAACCCACTCCAGTATTCTTGCCTGAATAATATCATGGACAGAGGAACCAGGTGGCTGAACACACACTTGGAGGGAATCTGGGCTTGAATCCTGATCCTGTCATTTAGTGGATAGACGCAAGGCAACAGCTTGCTTCCCTCTCAAATTCTGTTTCCTCATCTGTAAAATGGGAATCTTGACATCTACCTCACGGCATTGCTATGAGGGCAGTACCCAGGAAGGGCAACGGCCCTGGTGAGTGCCTGTGTGTGCTGGCTTAGTGCTGGCTCTGAATCCGCAGTTACCCCCCCGGAAGGGCCCCACAGCGGCAGTTTATTGTGACTGGGTTTGCTGGTGAGACACACACAGAGGGTGTGCCCTGCCGCCCTCCCACGGGCTAGATTGTGCTTAGCTGAGGGTTCCATTTCATGGATGACTGCTGTGGCACAACTGAGGCATGAGCCTCAGTCTCCTGTGTTGCTGACAGGAGGCCTGATTCTGACAAACGGTCCCGTGTTCTCAGCACCTGTCACTCACGCCCTGTCAGGAGGAGCTGGACACTGCTTCCAGGCACCCGCCCAAAAGGCGGGGGAGAGGAACACTTTTTAGGCTACCCAGTCCCACTTTTTTTTTTTTTTCCCTTTGAAAGGGGCTCAACACAGTACCACATAGAGCTAGCTATTTCAACAATGAAAGCTTTAGGAAGTAATTTTTAACTTGTATTTAAAAGGAATCCCTGAGAAGTAAAGGTTCTGAGGTTTGCAGAGAGGCTAAATAAAAATGTAACATTCTGGCACTCTTTGCCAGAAGGGCTATCGTAGAGATATTCTCCAGAGCTGATCTTAAATAAAATCTCCCTTTAAAGTCGTGTAAGATGTACTGAGTCCCTATTTTGTCAAATGTTTCTTCTTTGAGGGGGATTGGTTACCAAGCTGAGCATAAGGGACAGACACCCACATACTCACCATCATCTGTGTCAGGCACTTGAACTAAGGTGCCCTGCTGATTGCCCTCAAGCTCGTGGTCCATGGATAGCGCCTGATTCTTTTCACCGACACACCCCACTCTCCCCCTGCATTTGTGCAGAGGAGTTGCTCTACTTGCATTTATCCCAACCTGACATCAGAGTAGTGCTTTCTGACTTCCCACTTCTCCAGGCTCACAGACCAGTTGAAACACAGAGAAAGCCCGAATGGCAGCCATCCTAGATTTATGGATGTGCGGGGGGTGTTAGTCCTGAAACTGAGAGCTCATGTCCGCATGGGGGCTCTGCAGGCAAAGCAATAATTTCAAAGCTGGATATCAGCAGAAAAACTAATGAGACCATTTAAAACCTGTGTTAATGTGATATGAGTGTAAAATTAACAACCCCTTTGATCGCTGAGTCACAAACACCCTCCTGAGGTCCATCTGGACATCACAGAGAGGACTGTCTCTCCAGGGCAGTGTGCCAGAGAGGAGCGGGAAGGCACAGGAGCCTGGGGATGACCCAGCTGCATCTTAAAAATTAATACTGTGTTAAATTAGCCCCTCTGTAAGAGCTGTTTGGTTAAGAGCTGCCAGGACTGCTTGTGGGAGCAACAGCGGCTGGATATGTGTGGAGTCCTGTTCATCCTCCTTTGGTTAATCCAGGGCCAATAAAGGCAAAGCTGCTGCCTTAATAATCACTGTATCTACCACTTCTTGAGTGTTTACTAAACACCAGGCTCTAAACCCTTTGTGTGCATTACCTTGGTTAGTCCTTCTCATACCACTGGGAGGTGAGCACTACTAGTATTTTTTTACTTATTAAAATTATAGTTGAATTAAAATATCACGCTAGTTTCAGGCATATGGCACAGTGATTCAGTTGTTTGCTGGGGTTTTTTTGCAGATTATATTCCATTGTAGGTTATTAAAAGATATTTAATATAATTCTCTGTGCTATACAGTAAATCCTCGTTGCTTATCTATTTTCTGTGTGGTACTTTGTTAATCCCATGCTCCTAATTTATTCCTCCTCCCCTCTCTCTCCCCTTTGATAACCATAAATTTGTTTTCTATGCCTGTGAGTCTGTTTTGTTTTGCTTACAGAGTCAGTTATATTATTTTTTTAGATTCTGTACATAAGTGACACCTTACAGTGTTTGTCTTTCTCTGACTTATTTCACTAAGCTTAGTATTCTCTAGATCTATCCATATTGCTGCAGACAGCAATACTTGATTCCTTCTCAGCCTTAAAGAAAAAAAAAAAAAAAAATATATATATATATATATATATGTAAACACAACTTCTTTATCCACTCACCTGCTGATGGACATTTAGTTTGCTCCCATATCTCAGCTATGGGTAAATAGTGTTGCTGTGAGCATGTTGGGGGCGTGTGTATATCTTTTCAATTAGAATTTTCTTTTTTTTCAGATATATATATATCCATGAGTGAGGCTGCTGGATCATATGGTAGCTCTATATTTAGTTTTTAAGGAACCTTCACACCGTTTTCCATAGTAACTGCACCGATTTGCATTCCAACCAACAGTGTAGGAGGGTTCCCTTTTCCCCACATCCTCTCCAGAGTTTGTATTCTATAGACATTTTGATGATGGCCACTCTGAGTGGTATGAAGTGATACCTCATTGTGGCTTTGATTTGTATTTCTCTAACAATTAGCAGAATTGAGCATCTTTTCATGTACCTATTGACCATTTATCAGACTCTCTTAACCTGCAATGGGTACCTCCTTCTTACAAAGGGTCAGTGGTGGGCTTCCTTCATGCAAGCCACAGGGGTATCTAGCCACTCTAGCATATTACAACCAAAGTCCAGAAATATTTCCAACCAACAGATAAATATCCGTTTTTCTGATGAACTGGGGTAGAGGCATCTACATTTTAGTTTAATAAGGTCTAGTCCTAATCCTACCACTATCAATAGAACATAAGGAAAAGTAGGAGCAGGCTATTGTTGAAATACTGTCTGGTAGCTGGAAAAGGTCTTATAGAAATAAATCTTCCCTTCGGGATATCTGGGTATCTGTGTGTTGCCCAGCACTTTCTGAACTAATCTGGATCAGAGAGCAGGCATCAGTGACCTCATACTGGTGGCCTGCCATGATGGGGAATGGGAAGCCGCCCAAACTGGCCATGGAGCCCACCTCACACAGATGCAGTCTCAGTCCACCACCACTTCTTTCCCCATTGCCGTGAACTGCAGGACTGCCTTGCTGAAGTGTGTTTCCCGGGACACGCTGGGGCCAAGTCCTGACATATCGTGGCATGTTGCAGCCGTCACACCGAAGCCAGCCTCTGTCAGCAGGGAATGGAAGGCCTTTCAGAAGCTATCAGAATCCAGCCAAGAACCCCATCCTTCCTTTTGAGAAGGGAAGAAAGAGAGGCAGTCAGTTGACAAGGAAGGAACGATCCTGGCAAGTACAACCCAAATCCCAGTCCCACGGTAAAAGGGAGAGAGAAAATGAAGAAAGAAACAGCCAGCAACTTATGCTCCTTTATATTTTCACAAAGGAGATCCCCTGGCTGACCTTTCAGGCCAGCTGGGAAGTTATCCCCACACTGAGCATGCAAAAAGGGCCCGCACTGTACTCTCTGCTAACTCTCTCTGCGGCTGCTCCACGACCTTGCATAGCCCGCGCCTGGGACCGCCTCAGTTACAGCAGAGAATCCCAAACAAATACAGCCTGGATGGGGGAAGGTAGGAGCAAAGATGGAGCCAAGAATAAGGATTCAATATCAGGCTGGCCCCAGGAGCCCATGTGCTGATTCTATTCTGGAGACAGGAGTCCTGGTTGCTAAGGCACAGACCCACCCCCACCCCACAGAAGGCAGGAGGATGCCGGCTGCACAGAACTGGAAAATGGGCTTCCCATGCTGGACCTCAAGAGCTCAGACCACTTTCCTACTCACTCTCTTAAAAGCATAGAAAGTGCAAATGACCGTACAGACCACCTGATAAATATCTGCTTGCCCTTCAGATTGTACTTCTTTTCTTATTCAGATTACCACATCTTTACTTGAGAATGCTTCTAAAACTGTGGTAAGAATTTTTATAGCAAAGTGTATTGAATGCCATGTGTTTCCATAAATACATGGAAACAATATCACATTAAAGCAAAGGCAATATCAGTTCAGTTCAATTCAGTCTCTCAGTCGTGTCCAACTCTTTGTGACCCCATGAATCGCAGCACACCAGGCCTCTCCGTCCATCACCAACTCCCGGAGTTCACCCAGACTCGCGTCCATCGAGTCCGTGATGCCATCCAGCCATCTCATCCTCTGTTGTCCCCTTTTTCTCCTGCCCCTATCCCTCCCAGCATCAGAGTCTTTTCCAATGAGTCAACTCTTCTCATGAGGTGGCCAAAGTACTGGAATTTCAGCTTTAGCATCTTTCCTTCCAAAGAAATCCCAGGGCTGAAGGCAATATATATCTACTCAATTAGTTTTCTATTAACCAAGAATTAATTCACAAAACAAATCTGATTAGACCAAACTCTAAAAAGATACAAGGACAATACTAGGATAAAGTAGACCACTTAGTCAACTCAGCTTACAATCAAGAATATCCTTTCTTTGTTGTTTTTACTCGGTCGCTCAGTCATGTCAGAGTCTTTGCGACCTCATGGACTGCAGCCCACCAGGCTTCCCTGTCTTTCACAATCTTCCCAAGCTTGCTCAAACTCATGTCCATTGAGTCGGTGGTGCCATCCAACAATCTTGTCTTCTATTGTCCCCTTCTTCTGCCTTCAATCTTTTCCCATCAGGGTCTTTTCTAATGTGTTGACTCTTTGAATCACATGAGAGTTTTGAAGCTTCAGTTGCAGCATCAGTCCTTCCAATGAATATTCAGGACTGATTTCCTTTAGGATTGACTAGTTTGATATCCTTGCAATCCAAGGGACTCGCAAGAGTCTTCTCCAACACCACAGTACAAAAGCATCTATTCTTTGGTGCTCAGTCTTCTTTATGGTCCAACTCTCACATCCATACATGATTACTGGAAAAACCATAACTTTGACTATATGGACCTTTGTCAGCAAAGTAAGCTTTTACTTTTTAATTTGCTGTCTAGGTTTGTCATAGCTTTCCTTCCAAGGAGCGAGCATCTTTAATTTCACAGCTGCAGTCATCGTCTGCAGTGATTTTGGAGCCCCCAAAATAAAGTCTTTCACTGTTTCCGTTGTTTCCCCATCTATTTGCCATAAAGTGATGGGACTGGATGCCATGATCTTAGTTTTCGGAATGTTGAGCTTTAAGCCAGCTTTTTCACACTCCTCTTTCACCTTCATCAAGAGGTTGTTTAATTCCTCTTCACCTTCTGCCATAAGGGTAGTATCATCTGCATATTTGAGGTTATTGCTATTACTCCCAGCAATCTTGATTCCAGCTTCTGTAGACACTAACTAAAAAAAAAAAAAAAAAAGCCCCTCAAATTAATCCAACCCAACAAAATATATTTGCCCTCATTAGTATTGCTTCATTCTTTTTATTTTACTTCTTTTTTCAACACATGACACTTCTCCATCATCCCCCAAATCCAATACTTTCAACAATTTAGCATAAACTTAGTCTCAAAATCTGTCTCCAGTTACTAGGACACAGCCAGTCTGGGAAAGTGCCCATTCTCCAACCTTCTATCAAACTTGCCGTGTCTTTGCTTGAGCCATTCACTTTGCCAGTCATGCCCCTTCCTCACCTCCTCTTAGCCAGCAAACCCCCTGCTCCTGTTTGTCAAGGGCCAGTTCAAAGACCACCTCTATCATGATGCTCTCCCTCATCATTCCAGCCACAAGTTATCTATTAAATACAGACAGGACCTCATATGGCCCTTCCTACACAATGGTATATGTTACTGATATTTGTAAGATTCCCATTTTTATCGTCGTGCAAGAATTCTTTGTGGTTAGTGGACATTTCTTGTTGCTTTGTGTTTGGCAACCTGCTCCACTATTCTTGCCTGGAAAATTCCGTGGACAGAGGAGCCTGGCAGGCTATAGTCCATAGGCTGCAAAGAGTGGGACCCGACTGAGCACACACACATAGCAGCCTCTGTGTTTCTTTCCTCAGTTAGTTATTGCTCTATGAAAGTAAGTGAAAGTAAAGTCACTCAGTCGTGTCCAGCTCTTTGCGACCCCATGGACTGTAGCCCACCAGGCTCTTCCCTCCATGGGATTCTCCAGGCAAGAGTACTGGAGTGGGTTGCCATTGCCTTCTCCAGGGGATCTTCCTGACCCAGGGATCGAACCCTGGTCTCCTGCATTCCAGGCAGACGCTTTAACCTCTGAGCCACCAGGGAAGCCCCTATTGCTATATAGTACAGTCACTTTTTCTCACTGTTCTATCCATTTCAGTCTAAGCCTTCTAAATATGGTACCTCTCTGTCACCTCTACATAATGACTTTTTTGACTCTTTTCCAAGACTGGTAGTCTTTTGAAGATTCTGACACTTTCAGAATTACACTTTGGAAGATTCCTCTGGGAGTTTCACATGAGAGGGAGTGCAGATGGGAAGAGAGTCTAGTCCAGGGTGTGGCACAGTGTTTGCATATAGACCTTTATACAATCTGTGTCCATAAAATTGTGTGACATGGCTGTGCGGATGAAACCAAAACCTGGAAGACTAGTTAAGAACCCTTTTCAACAGTCTAGGAGAAGCTCTAGCTTAACTCAGCTAAGACAGAGGCAGAGAAAACGGGGGAAGGAGAACAAATACAAACAGCACTCTAGAGGGAGACGGGTAAGACGTGAGACCGTGGGGAGATGGATTAGTTTTCACTTTCCTGGTATCCATCCTCTCTTCTCGTAACAGCTCTGACGGATCTTCTCTTGGGGAGACACTTGTTACCATTTCAGGCCATATGGCTTGAGTGGGCACATACCCCAAACTTGGCTGATGAAAACATCATATCTTCTTGAGGACTGATGCTATCAGAAAAGAGATTTGGATTGTGGGGGGAGGGTGACCGAGCTAAAGAGACTTCCACAAATGAAAACAAATAGGAAAAAAAAAAAAAAAAGGCAGAAAGACAGAGTCCTGTTAATATCTTTGGGACTTTAGGTCCTACCATAGTGAAAATCAGTGAACTTCCCAATCATATGAGTTGGTCCATTTTCTTTGACATAAATCAACTGGGTTATAGTTTTCCAACTTTCAACAGAGAGTCCTAAGCAGAAGGACTGGTGGCCAAATGTTGGACATAAGGAAAACTGAAGAGTCAAAATGCCCTGTTGTTTGGGGACCTGGGAGAAAGATGATTACCACCACCAACTGTTAAAAACATGAACAACAATGAGATCAGGTAAACACCGATATTTAGAAAGCAATACAAGATATGAGCTAAAATTCATGTGAAAAATTGAACCAAGATTAGTACATTCAGAACAAAAAAAAAAGGTAGGGAAAATGGTACAGTTTTAACAACCAGTAGAAAGCAGAATCAGTTCAAGTTGCTCTTGTAAATATTATGTCTTAGCCGTCAAGTGATAATTTCAAACTAAAAAGAAGAGCACAAGAGGAAGAAAAACAACAGTGAAGATATGTGATATTCTAGTAAGGAAGGAAAAAGCTTAAGGAGAAAGAACTTATCTGTGTTGTTTACTGTAAATATATATCCAAATTTGGAACCATAGCTGATACATAATAGGTGCTCAGTAAAAAGTTGCTCATTGAGTTAATGATCTGCTTTTATTAAAAACAGTCACTAGGTTGGTAGCTCTTGGAAATGCTTTGTCTTCCTTTCATCTGAACATTTGACAAAAGCTGTCATTTGTCCAGAGCAAATTCAAAGTCAGTTAAAGAGTCAAGCCCCAGGGATGTTTGAGGTCACTAGGATAAACTGCTTTCATAAAGAAAGAGGGAAAGTAAGTTCAAATTACTGGATTTCATTAAATCTAAGTTACCATCTATTGTCAATGTTGCATTATTTTGTATCTAACTAAGGGGAAAAAAAACCCTACTACCAAATAAACTAAAACACAGCATTGATTCTAACAAACACATCACTGGACATGTTTGAGAAAAGGCTAGATGATCAGATTTCAGTAAATTTAGTGAAAGTTTCTTTGTTGGGAGTTATTTTGAGTTAAAAATCTTGCTGACATTAACTCCAAAGTCTCTGACTTTTTAACTAAAAGTCCCACAGATTCTCTGGCCTTAGGACTAGTGACCTGGTGGACTCACGGACTGAAACAATAAGGATCCAGGCATCCGTGGAGTTTTAACCCTCCCAGAATACTTGACTAGTACTTTAACAGGAATAAGGCTTCCTTATTCCAAGGAATAAGGCCTTGGTTCTGATATATTTCCCAGCAGAAGAAATCAATAGAACCAATTAAAGAGCAGAAAGGAACAATGACAAGGATAATTCAAATTCATCTCTCAGTTAGAAGATAATAAATTTTTACGTTGAATATGGAACACCTACTGATATATTGCAAACCTGGTAATACAACTTAATTAGCAAGCACCAGCTCAGCAGGAGTGAGAGTGCTTTCCAGCTTCCCCCTCCGCTTCTCTCCACCTCATTTTCCTCTTCCTCTTCCTCCTCCTCACCCCATCCAAGGATGGATAGCAAAAATGCTAAGACGGAACATGGCAGTGCCTGCCCCTCAACCTCTCTCAGCTGTAGTGTCTAATCATGTAACTTCAGCCCTGCCCTACTTCCCTCTGGTTTGTTTGATTTTTATTTATTTGGCCACGCTGCATGGCATACAGGACCTTAGTTCCCTGACCAGGAGTGAACCCACGCCCCCTGCAGTGGAAGCACCACTGGACCTCCAGGGAAGTCCCAGCCCTGCCCTACTTCTGAGCCAACCCTGAGTGAGTTGTGCTTGCATGCATTCCTTCACTTAACAGCTATTCATTGAGCCCTTGGTTTAAAACATGCCCTATAGTATACTATGATGGGGATAAAGATATGAAGGACATAATCCCTACTACTTCAGGTAGAGAGGCAGATAAGAAATTCTAGTAATCAAGCTGATGTAGATCCAGTGTCTAATTATGAGCAGTCCTTTGTATCAGCCTTTTCTTAATCCAAGCACACAAGCCCAGGCTGTTCGGAGGCAGATTGGACTGATGCTGCCACAAACCGAAGAATGCCTGGGGCCACTGGAATCTGGAAGAGGCATGGAAGGATCCTCCCCTACCGGTTTGACAGTGAATGTGGCCCTGCCAAGATGCTAATTTCAGACCTATAGCTTCCAGAACCATGAGACAATGTTTCTTCTGGTGTTAGCCACCTTGTTCGTGGGACTTGGTTATGATAGCTGTAGAAGGCTAATATAGATGTCATGTTACCCTCTAGGTTGTCCCTCATGGGAATTCAAAGCAAGAAGGGAGCTTATGGTTTTGTTCTTCATAAAACTGTGTGTCTGACTTTAGTCCTTTTACCCTACAACTGCATTATTTATCCCCAGGGCCACCTGACCCTCACTCTTGCTCATTCCCTTTCCCATGGCAGGCTAGTGAGACCCTTGTTGGCTTCCCCAAAAGCAAAAACTTTGTCTTCCTGGCTCACATTTTAGAACATAAAGAAAACCTGGGCTTCCTGATGGCTCAGATGGTAAAGAATCCATCTGCAATGCAGGAGACACAGGTTTGATCCCTGGGTTGGGCCCTGGAGAAGGGAATGGCAAGCCACTCCAGTATTCTTACCTGTGAAATCCCATGGATGGAGAAACTTGGCAGGCTACCGTCCATGGGGTCGCAAAGAGTCAGACACAGCTGAGTGACTAACATGTTAAAGAAAGGCAGGGCTTCCCTGGTGGCTCCATGGTAAAGAATCTGCTTGCCAGTGCAGGAGACACAGGTTCAAACCCAGGTCCGGGAAGATCCCACATGCCTTGGGGCAAGTGAGCCCATGCACAACTACTGAGCCCAGGAACCAAAACTACTGAACCCAGGTGCCTGAACTACTGAAGCCTGTGCACCCAAGAGCCCTATGCTCCACAACAAGAGAAGCCACTGCAATGAGAAGCCCATGCACCACGAGAGAGCAGCCCCTGCTCACTGCAACTGGAGAAAAGCCTGAGCATAGCAATGAAGACCCAGCACAGCCAACAAGAAAGAAAAAGAAAAGAAAGTGGGCTTGTGTATAAGATTTGTCCTCCTGGCAAGCTTTGGGGTTACATGAAGAATAAAAAGATAATATGCTGTCAATCATATTCCAAAGATAAAGCATGCTCACTATCAAAAGTACATTTGCTTTTAAATTGCTTGTCTACCAGTGATGCTGATCCATACCCCCACTCATACCTTGTGAGAACAGATAAGGAGATAAACTCTTGCTTTAGGACTAAGCTAAATTAATTTACCTACGGGGAAATGTACCTATCATCACAGCATCACTTAACAGATTATATGCTGCACTAACTCGTAAAACTCAGAAAAATTAGAATTCTTCATCGCAAGTTTAGAAACCATCTTAAGCTGTGGGGGTGTAGTTGCTAAGTCATGTCTGACTCTGTGCGGCCCCAATTACTGTAGCCCGCCAGGGTTTTCTGACCATGGGATTCTCCAGGCAAGAATACTGGAGTGGGTTGCCATTTCCTTCTCCAGGGGATCTTCCCAACCCAGGGACTGAACTTGGGGTCTCCTGCATTGCTGGCAGACTTTTACTGACTGAGCTACGAAGAAAGTCCCCATCTCAAGCTGGTGTAAGGGGGGAATTTTATTATATATTAAAAACAGAAACAAAACAAAACTAAGGTGTGCCCAGCGCAATGGGTCACAGCAGAGGACTGGAAGAGACAGGAAGTCCGTCTGTATTTGCTCTCCACTTGTCTCTGCTCACCTCTCTATAGCTGATTTTCTGTCTGAGGACCACCTTCCTCAGTGCATTCACCTACTTGATGAAAGTGGCTCCTAAATTCATGTTACAGGGCTAACCATTCACTTTCTCTCAGTTCCAATTCCTAATTCTTAGGAAGAGGCTCTGATTGGCTCAGCTGAGAACAAGAGCCAGCTGCTGCATCAATCAGGTGTAGCAGTCATGGGGTAAGGCAAGGAAGAGGCAGCCCCACAAAGCTAGAATCAAGAGTCAACCCCGTAGCTGTAAACCGCAGTGTCAAGGGAAATGGGCTAGCTGGGCAAGCAAGCCTAATGATGTCTTTCACTATGATGCCCTAGGAAGGTTCTCTAGCCAGCCACACAAACACAATAGTAATGTCAGGAGAAGACTAGAAATAGACCAGCTGATCAGCCCCCTCCTTGTTCTCAGTAGGATTCAGAGGTGGGATGAAGGGACAAATCCGAGTAACTCATGCCATGCTGTATTAAATTGTACCCGAATTACCCCTCTGCTGGCAGCTCTTTCTCTCAGCATATATTCTCTGGCAGGAGACACCTCAGTCCTTTAAGCAAATGAGTTCTGTTAACACCAGCGAGGTGCTGTGCAAAGAGAGTAAAATATTCTCTAGGCCAGAGTGTGGGCTCTGTATCTGGAGCCAAGCAATGAGTCCGGTTAGAGACAGGAAATGGTTCTTACTTGGGATAATGTTTAGGAGGATGAGTTCATCGCCAAACACCTCCTCCTTACCTCCTTCTCGAGAATACAGTGTTGGAGGCAGGAACATAAGTTATTGTATAAGATGATCGGGTCCAAGTCCTGTTTCCTAAACCCTCATTAAGACATGGGCAACAGAGAAGGATAAATACAGTATGATATCATTTATATGTGAAATCTAAAAAAAGCGGGGAACTCTGAAACAGAAATGGAATAATGGTTGCCAGAGGCTGAGGGGTGAGGCAAATGGGAATATGTTAGTCAAGTGTACAAACTTCTAGCTATAAAGTGAATAAATTCTTATTGGGCTTCTCTGGTGGCTCAAATGGTAAAGAGTCTGCCTGCAATGCAGGAGACCGGGATTCAAGCCTTGGGTCAGGAAGATCCCCTGGAGAAGGAAATGGCTACCCACTCCAGTATTCTTGCCTGGAGAATTCCATGGACAGAAGAGCCTAGTGGGCTACAATTCATGGGGTTGCAGAGTTGGACATGACTGAGCAACTAATACACTAGTAACAATTTCTAATGAGTAAGTTCTGAGGCTCTAATGTACAGTATGGTGACTATGGTTAATATTACTGTGTTGTATACTTGACGTTTGCTGACAGAGTAGATTAAAATATTTTTAATATATTTATTTTTAATATTTATTTATTTTGCTGTGCCAGAAAATGAGGTCTAGTTCCCTGACCAGGAATTGAACCTGCGCCCCCTGTATTGGGAGTGCCAAGACTTAGCCACCGGACCACCAGGGAAGTGCCAAGAGAGTAGCTCTTAACCATTCCTCCTGCTGCTGCTGCTGCTAAGGTGCTTCAGTCGTGTCCGACTCTGTGCGACTCCACACATGGCAGCCCACCAGGCTCCACCATGCCTGGGATTCTTCAGGCAAAAACACTGGAGTGGGTTGCCATTTCCTTCTCCAATGCATGAAAGGGAAAAGTGAACGTGAAGTCACTCAGTAAGTGTCCGACTCTTCAGGACCCCATGGACTACAGCCCACCAGGCTCCTCCGTCCATGGGATTTTCCAGGCAAGAGTACTGGAGTGGGTTGCCATTGCCTTCTCCAAGCATTCTTGCCATCCCTCAAAAAAAAAGGCAATGGATATGTTAATTAACTTGACTGTGGTAATCATTTAACAGTGTATAGGTACATGAATCATCATGTTGTACACTTTTAATATATACCATTTTATTTGTCAATGGTACCTCAATTCAAAATTTAGAATTCAAAAAAGATGGGAAGGTACTTAATCTTTCTAAATTATCTGTGATAGGGTCATAATAGTACCTTCCTCACAGAGCTATTAAGGATTAAATGAGATCATTCATTACAAGCAATCAGCACAATGACTGACAATACTCATCAGCAGCTATTAATGTTATAGCCATATTTGACGTAGTACCTCTTTTTTGACTTCTCTGCAGCCCTAGCTCAGTCCTCTTCTATGATTTTTAATTTCTGTGGTACAGAAGGTATCCATAACACAAATCCTCAAATCTTAGGAGCAATTCTCTTTTGCTTTGTTTTAGATTTTTAAATTTTTTTATTTTTATTTTTTTCCAAATTCACTTTTTAATTCATTCTTTTTTTTAATTACAATACTGTATTTGTTTTGCCATACATTGACACGAATCAGCCATAGGTGAACACAATCTCCCAATGCCGAAGCCCCTCCCACCTCCCACCCCACATCCTCTACTTGAATCATCCTGTGCATCAGCCCCATGCATCCTGCATCCTACATTGAACATAGATTGGCGCTTCGTTTACATGAAAATATACATGTTTCATTGCCATTCTCCCAAACCATCCCACCCTTTCCCTCTCCCTCAGAGTCCAAAAGTCCGTTCTATACCTCTGTGTCTCTTGTTGTCTCACATATAGGGTCATCATTACTGTCTTCTAAATTCCATATATATGTGTCAGTATACTGTATTGGTGTTTTTCTTTCTGGCTTACTTCACTCTGTATAATTGGTTCCAGTTTCATCCATCTCATTAGAACTGAGTCAAATTTATTCTTTTTAAGGGCTGAGTAGTATTCCATAGTGTATATGTACCACAGCTTTCTTATCCATTCATCTGCTGATGGACATCTAGGTTGCTTCCATGTCCTGGCTATTATAAACAGTGCTGCAATGAGCATTGGGGTACATGTGTCTCTTTCAATTCTGGTTTCCTCGGGTGTGTATGCCCAGCAGTGGGATTGCTGGGTCATAAGGCAGTTCTATTTGCAATTTTTTAAGGAATCTCCACACTGTTCTCCATGGTGGCTGTACTAGTTTGCATTCCCACCAGCAGTGTAAGAGGGTTTCCTTTTCTCCACACCCTCTCCAGCATTTATTGCTTGTAGACTTTTGGATCGCAGCTATTCTGACTGGTGTGAAATGGTACCTCATTGTGGTCTTGATTTGCATTTCTCTGATAATGAGTGATGTTGAGCATCTTTTCATGTGTGTGTTAGCCATTTAAATGGAAAAGTCACAGCATTTAGCCAAAAACAAGAGTCTAATTTTTTAAACCATTTTTGGGGCTTCCCTGATGGCTCAAACGGTAAAGCATCTGCCTGCAATGTGGGAGACCTGGGATCGTTCCCTGGCTTGGGAAGATCCCCTGAGAAGGAAATGGCAACCCACTCTAGTACTCTTGCCTGGAAAATTCCATGGACAGAGGAGCCTTGTAGGCTACAGTCTGTGGGGTCGCAAAGAGTCAGACACAACTGAGTGACATTACTTCACTTCCTCATAGTTAATTTACAGTGTTGTGTGTACAGCAAAGTTGTGTGTGTGTGTGTGTGTGTGTGTGTGTGTGTGTGTGTTTGTACACGGCTTCCCTGGTGACTCAGTCAGTAAAGAAGCCACCTGCAATGCAGGAGACCTGAGTTTGATTCCTGGATGGGGAAGATCCTCTAGAGAAGGAAATGGCAACCCACTCCAGTATTCCTGCCTGGGAAATCCCATGGACAGAGCCTGGTGGGTTACAGCCCATAGGGTCACAAGAGTCGGACATGACTTAGTGACTAAACCACCACCACTATTTATCTACAAACATATATATCTTTTTCAAATTCTTTTCCACTATAGTTTCATTATAAGACACTGAATATGGTTCCCTATGCTATACAGAAGGTCCTCGTTTATTTTCTACAAAGTAGTGTGGTTATGTTGATCCCAAACTCCTAATTTATCTCCCAACCCCTCCAACTCTCCACCACTATCCCCTCTGGTAACTGGAAATTTGTTTTCTACATCTGAGTCTATTTCTGTTTTGTAAATAAGTTAATTTATATTGTTTTTTAAAGATTCCATACATAAGTGATACATGAGATTTGTCTCTGTCTGACTTCACTCAATTTGATGATCTCTAGGTCCATCCATGTTGCGGCAAACTGCATTCTCTCATTCTTTTTATGGCTGAGTAATATTCCATTGTGTATATATACCACATCTTCTTTACCCACTAATCTATCCTGAACCCTTAGGTTGCTTCCGATTCTTGGCTATTGCAAACAGTGCTGCTATGAACCCTGGGATGGGTGCAGTTCTGTTTTAAACAGAAGATCCCCTGAATAGTCTTAGGGTTACAAGAAAAATCACCAGCCTATAAGTTAGCATTCCCATTAAGCTATAAATACCAGAGAGCCTATTTAGCCTGTGACGTTGGCCTCTCTACAGCTGGGCTGGGTATAGGGAATTGGAGAAGAAGTTTGGGATGCTTTGGAAAGAAAACAGAGGAAAGCAAAATATTATTACCTCTCTAGTAAATCAATCACAGATGGCCTTCAAAAAATTAACCCAAAAGCAGAATGCCCATTCTCAGAAAATGCCTGCCTTCTTAAAATAATCTGGAAAAGTCCCAAGAACATCTCCCATATGATCTAATATTCACTGCTTCAGCTGGAAATGTGAAAAAAAAAATCTTTGTTCTTTCAGTCTTTGCTCCTCCCATTTTTCCTGACAATAGCAGACCAGGGGATAGCACGAAATGGTTCCACCCTGTGTGGATGAGGGGCCCCATCTCCTGCCCTAGGAAATGGCTGGTCCATTCAGAAACAAGCTTCTCTGCAGGCAGGTGCAGAAGGGAGTTTCGTCTGCCTGGTCCAGGCTGTGACTATCACCCACAGGGCATCTAAGCTGCCATCCCTCTCCTGCTTCCTGGAGCCAGCGGCCCTGCACTCTGAGTTGTTTATTGTGTGATTAATGAAAGATAATGGCCTTTGCAGGTACTTTGCCAGGGATCCCCAAATTCAAACTCATGCTACTAAAATGGACTCTTCCTGCCTCCTTTTATTCACGCAGCTCTGTAAAATGTTTTTAAAGCTCACAGAGTCTCTGAGAATTCTCCTGGTTGTTAATCTCAGCATTAGAACCCTTCTCTCTCGATTAAGATTCCTACAAAAAAACCCCACAAAACTACAGAAAGGAAGTCATTACTTTTTCTCTTTAGGCCTGTTGCCTGCTTTATCCTAGGGGAAAACAGCCAGGCCAATAAATCTTGGGAATAAACAACAAGGTCCCACTGTATAGCCCAGGGAACTTTATTCAATATCCTGTGATAAACCATAACGGAAAAAAATATGAAAAAGAATATGTAGGACTTCCCTGGTGGTCCAGTGGTTAAGAATCCATACCTGCCAGTGTAGAGGACATGGGTTTGATCCCTGATCTGGAAGGATTCCACATGCTGTGGGACAACAAAGATTGTGGACCACAATTACTGAGCCACACTCTGGAGTCTGTGCTCCGCAAAGAGAAGCCACAGCATTGAGAAACCCAAGCACTGCAACCAAGCCTGCATGCAGCAACGAAGACCCAGCACAGCCAAAAAGAAGAACGTAATATAAGCAGCACGCCAGTTATATGAATAACTGAATCGCTTTCTTGTATACCGAAAACTAGCACAACATTGTATATCTACTACACTTTAATCAAATAAAATTTCAAAAAGAGCCTTTGTTGGCTGACCAGAGCCTCAAACTGTGCTTCTGCTCAGAACCTCTAATACATGGTTTAAAATCATAGCTAATGCTTCATGGAAATAAATATTTCAAACCACTTGCTTTCTGGCCTGCCAGATGGCTGCATTTCACACTTCCAACTGTGTCAGACTCCAAAACTCAGCAGCTCCAATTTTGCAATGAAGTTTATGATCCTGGAGTAGGGGTTGGGGCGGTGGATGGATAAAATAGGAAGGGTTAAAAAAATTTTTTTTTAATTGGAATGAGTTCCACTTGCTTCACTCAAGCTTCATAGAAATATCATTCATGGGTAATTCCACAGCAGAAATTACAGTTAGCTAATGCACTCAGCAGAAGTTCTTCTCATATTTACCTGTCCACACCTGCTGCACCCTCATATCACATCCTGCATCAGTTTATTTAGCTGTGTCTCTCTTGCTCCCTGCAGAATAAACCCAGGGAACACCAGTCTCTGAGGTGGGTTGACACACTTGGAATTCTTTACATATTAGATACCGATGTCCATACAGAAGAGCCCAAGTATTGGGCTGGCCAAAAAGTTCATATGGGTTTTTATGTAAGGTGTTACAGAAAAACCTAAATAAACTTTTTGGCCAACCTAACATCACTTCCTGGCAAATAGATGGGGAAGCAGTGGCTGACTATTTTTTGGGGGCTCCAAAATCACTGCAGATGGTGATTGCAGCCATGAAATTAAAAGACATTTACTCCTTGAAAGGAAAGTTATGACCAACCTAGATAGCATATTAAAAACCAGAGACATTACTTTGTCAACAAAGGTCTGTCTAGGCAAGGCGATGGTTTTTCCAGTGGTCACGTATGGATGTGAGAGTTGGACTGTGAAGAAGGCTGAGCACTGAAGAATTGATGCTTTTGAATTGTGGTGTTGGAGAAGACTCTTGGAGAGTCCCTTGGACTGCAAGGAGATCCAACCAGTCCATGCCAAAGAAAATGAGTCCTGGGTGTTCATTGAAGGACTGATGTCGGAGCCAAAACTCCAATACTTTGACCACCTGATGTGAAGAGTTGACTCATTGGAAAAGACCCTGATGCTGGGAAAGATTCAGGGCAGGAGGAGAAGGGAATGACAGAGGATGAGATGGCTGGATGGCATCACTGACTCAATGGACACGAGTTTGGGTAGGCTCTGGGAGTTGGTGATGGACAGGGAGGCCTGGCGTGCTGCAGTTCATGGGGTCACAAAGAATTGGACATGAATGAGCGACTGTACTGAGCTGAACTGAATAGGACTGAGGGGTGGAGTCCTCCGAATCTTTTTAGATCCAAGGTTTTTCTGTCCATTGGAGCTGCTATAACAGAATATCATGGATGGGGTGGCTTGTAAATGACCGACATTTACTTCTCGCAGTTCTGGCAGCTGGAAAGTCCAAGACTCAGAGTCTGGTGAGTGCCCACTTCCTGGTCCACAGCTGTCATCTCATTGTGTCTCATGTGGCAGAGGGGGAAGGGCACTCTCTGGGGTCTCTCTTATAAGGGCACTAATCCTCTTTAGGACCCACCCTCATGTCCTAATTACCTACATATGGCCGCACCTTCTAATACCATCACATGGGGCAATAGGAATTCAACATATGAATCTGGGGAACAAAATGATTCAGTCCATTGCAATGGTCTTGGTTTCTCTTAGATCCTTCCTGACTGTCTTTCAGGACTTGTGTTGAAAGGGTATCAAAATAGTAGCAGGTCATTTAAGCCTCTTGTTGCCATGTGTTTTGGTGGTAGTAGTATTGTTTATTATTATTTGCCTGCGTGCTAAGTCGTTTCAGTCACTTCTGACTCTTTGCAGTCCTGTGGACCATAGCCAGCCGAGCTCCTCTGTCCGTGGCATTCTCCGGGCAAGAGTACTGGAATCGGTTGCCATGCCCTCCTTCAGGGGATCTTCCTGACCCAGGGCACAAACTCACATCTCTAATGTCTCCTGCATTAGCAGGTGTGTTCTTTATCACTAGCGCCACCTGGGAAGTCCTTGTTATTATATAAGTAATATATATTCATTAAAGAAAAATCAGAAAAGAAGAATAAATCAGAGAAGGCAAAATTCTAAACACACATATACACAAACCATGCCAGATCTTATAATACAAAGAAAACCAGTACTAACCTTTTACTGTATATTTCCCCAAACTTTCTATGTATGTAATTATGTACACACATAGGTATTCGTAGTAGAATTTGTGACACCAGGTTCATGCTATATCTACTGTTTTGAATATTGTTTTGTTGTTTTCATTTAACAACATACTGTGGACTTCTTTCCAAGGCCGTATAAACCCTCTGTACTCGTGTGATCACACTCCCACAGCATCTGGATCCCTTGCAAACAGAAGCTTCCTCCCCAAAAATGCCCACAGATTTCAAGTTCAGCATCAGGGCTGAGCTGAACTAAGAAAAGCAAGAGGATGAATTTTCTCCTGACTCCCACTGGTGCCCCCAGTCTCAGCTCTGCTCCTCTCTAGATAACCAGACCAGGCTCAGAAAGGGGAGAGGGTGATCCTGCTGGAGGCAGCATGAGAAGAGGCTGAGATCAGGCACTCTCTGTAGCCATAGACATTCAGGACCATGGACACGAAAGCTCTGGAACATAAACTGTGGGAACGGTTCCAAAGCAGAGGCCCTTGCTCTCAACTAGCCTTAGATAAGGCTGACGTGCAGCATAAAAACATAAGTCAGTGAGTTGTGGATGCTGCCTCCCTTCCTAATTAGCATGAGAAATGTCATGTCCTTTGGCAGCCCCCACTGCCTCTCTCCCAGCCTGAGAAGCCAGCTGAGAAAGTGCTAGCAGCTGGGAGCCTCCTGTAGCCCTGCCAACCAGTCTTTCCCCAGACCAGGGGCAGCATGGGGTGGACTACCACCATCCTCACGTTCTCTGCCAACAAGCCCAGCGAGAAAGCTGCTCTCCAGAAATCAGCACCTCTGAGCAACGAGCTGCCCTGGACAACTCTGCTCTGCCTAGTAGCCTGAACTACACGGGGCTCTCACGGTCCTCAGGGCACCAAGTCCCCTGGGCTCTAACAGCCAGTAGTAGAATCCTTTGCACAGAAACTGTAATGTGCATGAGCTACACGAACATCCTGCACTCAGCACACTCGCTGTTCCATGCCGAGCGTGTGATGCCAACAGGAGGAAGTCGTTCAGCTTCAGCCATGCGTTCAGTCAATCATCAGGCATTTATTAAAGTTTTCCCCTCTCTTCCCTCCTCTCTTTCCCATTTCTTATCTCTCACCAAGTTGCTTTTTAAAAAGTTATTGAATCTATCCCTTCCTCCTCAAGCCCAATTCTTCCTTAGTTTTGACCTCAGTGAAGTTGATCGTGGCAGATATATTAATAGCTGTATCTGTCCTATATGTCCTCAGTTCCTTCTTGTTTTGGTAACTATACCAGCTTATCCCTGGGGAAGGGTCTTTTAACCAGCTACAGGCGTGGGCCTGGCACTGTGCCCTGGGGAGTCCTAGTGCCCAACACACCTGCCCCCAAGGAGGATGTGTTCCATGCAGAGCCAATCAGAGCACATCTGTGAAATTTGATATGAAGTTTCAGGGAGGAAGAGGGTCTCTTTGATTCTTTTCTTAAAAAGTATTTTTAATATTTAGCCTTGTTGGGTCTTAACTGCGGCATGCAGGATCTTCAGCCCTCATTACGGCATACTGATCTTTCAGTAGCATGTGGAATCTAGTTCCTTCACCAAGGATAGAATCCGAGGCCCCCGGCACTGGGAACACACAGTCTTAACCATTAGACCACCAGGGAAGTTCCTCTTTCACTTCTGAATCAAAAGTTACAAGGATAGAGTCTTGAAGTTTTCAGCAACAATTGTTCTTGCCCTGTGGACATAATCTGTAGGATGAGAAGCTATAACATGTAAAGAAAAGAGAAAACTAGCAGAGTTGGGAGATGGTGACAGGGGCTTACCTGGTGGTCCAGTGGTTAAGATTCTGCCCACCCAATGCAGGGGCTCAGGGTCGATCCCAGGGCATGGAGCCAGATCCCACTCACCACAGTGAAGGCCCAGTGCGGCCAGATTAAAAGGAGAGAGAGGGAGATGGAGAGAGATCTGATGACCTTTTGCATTCCTGAATCCAGTGTAGCCTTTACACCCCGCTCTATGATTCTCTCTCTCTCTCTCTCTCTATCTGAAGTTAGTTTGAATTGGATTTGTGTTTTAAATGAAGAGTTGACAAATACACGTCTGGACGTCTAGACAGTGTCCCTGCTTCTCATCTCACCACCACCTCCTTCAATCTGTTCTCCCTGGATTCTACCAGAGTTAACTTTCTAAAATATATTATGATTTATAAAAGCTGTATAAAATATTAATACAAATATGGCTGTGTTATCTCATTATCTCAGAAATATCAGTGATTTCCTTATCTGAGATAAGGATGAACTCGAAACTCCTTATCATATTAGTCTCCTATGGTCTGATGGCTGACTATTTCTGCATTCTCACTTCTTATCATTACTCCCCTTTCCTTCCTTATGCCCCTAAGCACTGCCATCACTTCATAGTCTACACTCCAGCTTTACAAACAAACTGACCACTTCTTTACCATGCTTTGCTGTTTGCATAGATTCTTACCCTGTCATTGCTACTTGGCTGCCTGGTGAACTCACACCCATCCTTCACAACTCAGTTAAAGGCTTTCCCCAGGGGTGCAGTGGTAAAGAATCTGACTGCAATGCAGGAGATGTGGGTTTGATCCGTGGGTCGGGAGGATCCCCCAGAGAAGGAAATGGCAACTCACCCCAGTATTCTTGCCTGGAGAATCCCATGGACAGAGGAGCCTGGCAGGCTACAGTTCATGGGGTTGCAAAAGAGTCAGACATGACTTACTGATCTAAAAAAACAACTCAACTCAAAGGGTACTGACCCATCTCTCTTTGATTCCCCACTATATCCTATACACACATTCAAGATAGCATATGTGCCTCTGAGCAATCTCAATCCTGGACTAAAGCTTATTGAATTCAAGGTTTATGTCTTATTTGAGCTCTATGCAGTTAGTTCTGTGCCTGGTATACAGTAGGCATACCATAAATGTTTGATAAATGATCGAACTAATGAATGAATAAGGTGTGTGCCCTGAGATTGTCACAGCTCAGGGAGGTTATGACAACAATCGTCTGGGGACAAGTGGGTCCTACTGTTTACCTGCTTATCTTTTTTCCCATTTCCATTCCATCTCCTCATCGTGCCACCCCAACCCCAGAGGGCATTAGAGGGAATAATTGATGAAACAAAATGGCAGTTTATCCTCTGAGTACTCAAAATATCTTAGAAAAAGCCAGTCATTTGGCTTTTTGTCATTCAGCCTCATTTTCAGGAGGCAACAGGGAAAAAGAGACAGTCAGTGCCCACTCTCTTGACTCCATGAGGCCCAGGACCCTGCAGTATCCATGGTGATGTCCCCAGGCACTTAGAATAGACATCTACTAAGTGTTTGACTCAGTGACTGACAGGTCACATGTCAAAGGCAGAGTATAAGAGAAACTCAGAACCTTGACTATACCCACTATCTCATCTCTCCCCAGCCAGACACATCATCTTGCTTTATAAAGCTCATTGACAACTCCTGACTCTCTGTGGTGTAACGATGCCATTTCTCAAGCATGGCTAGAGCTGAGCTCACAGCCTCTGACTTCAGCCTCATCAGTTCAGTTGTCATCCAGGCTTCCTCACTGTCTGTAAGAGCTGGCTCTTTGCCATTTCAGGTGACAGAACCTAAGGGCTGAGCTGCGGGGTGCAGCTGGCATTCAGGCCAGGCTGATGCTCTCAAAGAAAGGCAATGGAGCCCTTCCTTAAGCAGCACAGAAGAGACTCAGCCTGACCACGGAGCACCAGCCCAGCCAGAGGCTCTAACCAGGTCCAATGGAAGGAGCTGATTTTGAGATGAACAATCTGTTTATCTTACAAACCCTGCAGATCCATAGAGAAGTTGTGTAAAGCTGGGGGAGAGGGGGGGGAAAGGGTGTTCTTTGTGATAGCAAATGCAAGTCAATAAAATACTTGAAAAGGAGGCATGATAAGAAACTATCTTTACATGGTCACTAAATTGAGGATTAATTAAAAAGTTAAGTTCCAGCAGAAGATGGCCTTTTTTTTCTTCTCTGTCACCAGCTGATGGTATTTGGAGCAGGGGAGAGAACCAAGGCCCACAGGGATGCAGGAGGGAAATAAAGCAGTGGGGTGGGTCATGCTTCCATTACCACCAAGCTCACTGGACCAACACCTTCTCAGGACCACCAGGCAGGGCCACCGGGAACTCAAGGAGAAGGGAGAGGAGCCAGGCAGGGGAAGGGGGAGGGATATGGGACAGAGTTGAGAATCTAGGAAGGTGATGCTGGTGGGGCACCTAGCCAGACCTGCAAAGATTTTGAAGAGGTCTGGGAATGAGAGCTCTTGCTAGAGAGCCCTGGAGAAAGTCACAGTGAGCGGGGGTTATCCAGGCACAAACAGCCTTTTATTTTATTATGTTTTATTTTTGAAAAAAAAAAATTTATTTTATTTGGCTGTGAAGGGTCTTAGTTGTGGCATGCAGGATATTCAATCTTTGTTGTGGCATGAGGGACTTTTTTTTTTAATTGCAGTATGTGGGATCTAGTTCCCTGACCAAAGATTGAACCTGGGCCTGCTGCATGGAGTCTTAGCCACTGGATCACCAGAGAAATCCTGAAAACAGCCTTTAATAAGGAGGAAGGGAGATAATAAAAAGTCTGTACAACCTCTCTGGTGTTGATCGAGGTTGACTATGGGCTCTTCCAATGACTTCTTTTCATATTAAACAAGTTCATTCTTCCCCTGAACTCAGGCCTCCTCCTCATCCATAAATGACAATGACAGTGCCTTCTTCACAGTCATTTTGGGGATTAAGTGAGATGATTCATGGTAGCCTGGGGCCTCACAAATATTAGGCTTTCAGTATTACTGTTTTGTGTATTTGCAATACCGAGTTGGTATTAGAATTTAGCAGACTCAATACATTAGCAGAACCTGTGGCCAAAAATAAGGAGCAACTGTTCTTTGTTCAACAAAACCTTTTTGAGCACCTTCCAGGCTGTACACCAGGAACTTGAATACACAAGGTTACAGAACAGTTGGTTGCACCCAGTCACAGCCTTCCATGGGAACTGCTTTCAGGGGGCCTTTTCAGGGCATAGGATACACGGAAATATAACCACAGATGGGCGTGTGGAGAGAGAGTCAACTGCATCTTCAGTGTAGGCACACTGCACTTTATTGCATTTTGCAGATACTGAGCTGTTATTATTGTTTAGAGTGTTTTTCTGTGTGTGTGTTTGTTTGTTTTAACAAATCAAAGGTTTGTGGCAACACTGAGTTGTCATATATGCCGTTGGCCAACAGCATTGGCTCATTTCATGTCTTTTGTGTCACATTTTGATAATTCTCACAATATTTCAAACTTTTCACCCTGATTATATTTGTTATGGCGATCTGTGGTCAGTGATCTTTGATGTTACTGTTGTAACTGTCTTGAGGCACCACCAGTAGCCTTACCATGTAAGACACGGAACTTAATCACTAGATGTTAATGTGCTCTGATTGCTCCATCAACCAGCTGTTGCCCCTTCTTCCCTCTCCTCAGACCTCCTTATTCCCGAACACATAAAAGTATTGAAATTAGGCCAATTAATAACCCTATGGAGACTTCCCTGGTTGTCCCGCGGATAAGACGCCACACTTCCACTGCAGAGGGTATGGGTCCAGTCCCTGGTTGGGTAACTAAATTCCGAATGCCACAAAGCACAGCCAAAAATAAAGAAAAAAACCTACAATGACCTCCAAGTGTTCAAGCAAAAGGAAGAGTCACATATCTCTCACTTTAAGTAAAAATGATTGTAAATGATTCAGCTTAGTGAGGAAGTTACGCTGGAAGCCAAGATGGGCCAAAACGAGGCTTCTTGTGCCAAAGTTTGCCAAGGTGTGAATGCAAATTTCAGTTGTGTGCGTATATATATATGGCTATGCTGGATTTCTGTTGCTGCACAACTTTTTTTTCTTTTTCTTTCTCCAGTTGCAGGAAGCAGAGGGCACTCATCGCTGCATTGCTCAGACTTCTCATTTTGGTGGCTTCTCGTCGCACAGCACAGGCTCTTGAGCATAGGCTCGGCAGTTGTGGTGCTCGGACTTAGTTGCCCCATGGATGTGAGATCTTCCCAGATCCGGGATCCAACCCGTGTCACCTGCATGGGCAGGCGGATTCTTATCCACTGAGCCACCAAGGAAGTCCAAAGGAGAAGTTCTTGAAGAAAATGGTAAGTGTTACTGCAGTGAACACATGACTGATAAGAAAGTGAAACAGCCTTATCGCTAGCAGTGCAAGAAAGGGTCCAGAAGACACAGAGGCCAGATATTCAGGAACAAACCTCCATAGTTGATGAAAGTGACCAAGACATGAGATCCTTCAATTTTCTTATTTATCCCTTACTATGTATTGGAATTATAGTTCTT
This sequence comes from Nanger dama, assembly GCA_917880005.1. Lineage (NCBI taxonomy): Eukaryota > Metazoa > Chordata > Mammalia > Artiodactyla > Bovidae > Nanger > Nanger dama. Next base: position 32,247,958 of record CAKJTW010000014.1, read on the forward strand.
TTACAGGTAATAAAATGGAGGCTCAGGAAAGTTAAGTAATCTGCTCAAGATGTTTTAACTAATACATGTCAAAGCCAATGGTATTTCCAACCCCAAAGGCCATCGTCTTTCCATTCAGAGATTGTTCACTAAAAAAAACAACATAACACAATGGTTAGAAGTACAAAGTTTGGAACCAGATGGCCCCAGCTGCCTTGTATTTAGAGTAAGGATAATGTGCCTATCGTAGAACAGAACATTATTATGAAGATACAGTAAGTTAATCTTGCTAAGTGCTGAGTAAATATCAGCTGTGGTGTAGTAGTAGTTGCAGTAGGCTGGGTTTTCCTTTGTGTATGACAATCAGGAAGAGAAAGGTAGATGGGGTTTTGGAAGACTGTGGATTCCAGTGCAAGTGAGTGAAATGATAAGTCATTTATATCACTGAAACATAGGGCATCTGGTGGAAAAAGCAATAAGAGGAAAGACCATGTTGGGTGCTAGGTACAAAGCCTGAGCAGCTTCAGCTAGCACTGTCTCCCTGGAGAAGGATATGAGATGGGGGCAAATGACACGCTGAGTGTGCCCATTGGCTGCTGAAGGTCAGGGACTCCCCACCCACAGAAGGACCCCCACACACACACACCCTTCATGGGCAGTCCTGGAAAGCTGAAAGGAACTACATTTGACCTGAACCTTCTCATTCCCACACCACGCCCATCCCCAGATCACCTCTTACCTCTCCACCTCTTCAGAATTTCATATACTTGTCCCATTGATCTTGAGCACTAGGACTCTGTAATGTCCCATCAAGGCCCAAGTGCATTTAAAAGAAAAGACTTGGTAATTTAAGATTCTGGGACTGCTGATCTCTGCCAGTGAGACACAGAGGGAGCCCACGAGTTCAAGTAGAAATGCCTCTGTGACCCCTTTTCACCGAGTTGAGCAGGCTGCACCGTGGTTCTCAAACCTGTCTGTCATCCAGAGAACTCAGAAAGAAACAGATTGCTTGGCTCCACCATCTGTCTGAGCTTTCTGTCTCAGAATCTCCAAGGCTAATGAAGAGGACAAACACCTAGGTGACAACGTCACTAGCTCTTAAGGTTGGGCATCTAGACTTGGGCTGCGCGGCCCCCACACAGAGAGGTGTCCTCTTCCCTATCAGCTGCAGGGGCTGTGGGACTTCCCTGGTGGCCCAATGGTTAAGACTTCATGCTTCTGTTACAGGAGGCTTGGTCCAACCCCTGGTCAGGGAGCTAAGATCACACATGCCTGGTGCAGCTGGGAAAAAAAAATGCAGGAGCTGTGAAGGCCCAGTCAGCATGCCCCTTGACGTGGGCAGAGACCACCAGTGCCCGCCTGGTGTCCTGGCCAATGCCTTTCCCTCCCACCCCTCCTCCATACCCTGCTGTGGAAGAAACCCTCCCCCTCCTCCACCACCATCACCACCTCCCCTGCAACGCCCACCCCAACAAGGGAAGTGCAGGTACTTTCTATTGAAAGCCTTATCCCAAGAATTACATTCATTATTTCCCTGAATCATCACAACCATATGAGGTAGTCACTATTATTATCCTCATTTTATAGATAAAATGAGGTGGCTCAGATGGTAAAGCGTCTGTCTACAATGCGGGAGACCCAGGTTCGATCCCTGGGTCAGGAAGATCCCCTGGAGAAGGAAATGGCAACCCACTCCAGTACTATTGCCTGAAAATCCCATAGATGGACAAGCCTGGTAGGCTACAGTCCATGGGATCGAAAAGAGTAGGACACGCCTGAGTGACTTCTGTCTTTCAATTTTATAGATAAGAAAATCAAAACTAAAAGCAATTAAGAAACATGCCTGCAAGCATGAAGCTAGGACATGGTAGGACTTTGACCTTAGGCTGGTCCAGATCCGGAACTGTAATTCCTAACTCCCTCACTTGGCTGCCCCTACAAGTTCCCAGCCACTAGGTCTTCACAGAAACCATGTCTCTTTTTACAGAGGAAGCTGTTACACATTATTCCCTCTGAGAGCTGGAGATGGAGGAGCAGCTTGTGACTAGCAGCACGGAGCCACCTACCCTCACAATACACTCACATCCTCCTGCTCCCTGTAGGGAGCCTCCAAGACTTTGTTCCAGGAGTCTGCCTTCCTGGGCTCCTGAAACAGGGCTGTGAACGGGGCTGCCTGCCAGCCAGCCAGCCACCTGTCTCCACAGTATAATGCTGGGGCTCTGATCCTCCCACAGAGCCTCTGAATGGCAGTAAACTGCAGAGGCACATGGGACATTTTGTACTCCCTCCTTGGTCCAGCATCATATTTTGAACTACTAGTTTGTTCAGTCACTCAGTTGTGTCCAACTTTTGTGAACCCATGAACTGCAAAACGCCAAGCTTCCTGTCCTTCACTGTCTCCCAGAGTTTTCTCAAACTCATGCCCATTGAGTCGATGATGCCATCCAATCATCTCATCCTCTGTTGCTCCTGTCTCCACTGGGTGTTAACTGTACTCCTTGAATGGTGTTTTTCAACCCTGGATGCTCTTTCCAAGAGCTTTAAAAACAAAAAAAAAAACAAAAAAAACGCATCTCTGCCCTACCAACCAGAATTTCTGGCTTAACTGAGTTAGGATTGTGCCCAAAGTCCCCAGGGATTCTAATGGGTGACTGTGTTTAGGAAGCCCAACCCTAGGATATTGCTGCTGGTCTGGTGCTAAGAACGTCTTTTAAATTTGGGAAAGTGGTGTTTCTTTCCTCCTGGAGAAACCTAAGTAACTCTTCTCTGATGAGAGGGAGGCAATTGCTCATATTGAGAAAAAGTTGTTTCTCTTTCCCTCCCCATGTGGACCAGAGAATCCCTATGTGCTGGGGGTCTCATGAGAGCAGAGACCCTCCGGACAAAAGCTCTCTGCCTCAGCAGTCCTGGTGGAGAAACTGCATTGAGGGCCAGAATCAGAACCCTTTATAGTCAGAAGAATGAGAATAGAAAGGGTGGAATCAGAGACCTGGATTCTTTATTTATTTATTTATTTTATTTTTGCCTTGGGCTGTACTGTGTCTTCGTTGCTGCATGGGCTTTTCTCTAGTTGAGGCAGGTAGGGGCTGCCCTGCAGTAGCCGTGCTTGGGCCTCCAGTTGCAGTGGCTTCTCTTGTTGCGGAGTGTGGACGCGAGGGCACGTGGGCTTCAGTAGTGGCAGCACGTGGGCTCAGTAGTTGTGACTTCTGGGCTCTAGAGCACGAGCTTAATAGTTGTGGCCCACACGCTGCTCAGCATGTGGGATCTTCCTGGACCAGGGAGCGAACTCATGCCTCCTGCACTGGCAGGTGGATTCCTCACCACTGAGCCACCAGGGACACTGGAAGCCTGGATTCTCGTAGTTTGTCCTGTAAGGACTGTTGTCAGCCACCCCATAAGGAGAGCTGTCTCTAAAGTCTAGAAAGAAGCCTGCTGCCCTCCCCTGTCCTTTATTCCTCCATCTCATGATACTTGGAGTCTAACAGTTCTTTCTCACATGTATTCCAAACTCCCTCCTGCTGCAGTGAAACTGCAGTTTTCTTGTCTGTCCTTGTTTGAAACAAAGAACCACTGTTGCGCTTGTACAGATCTCCCGAGGACTAGCTGGTGGAGAGGCTGGTGGCAGAGGGTAAAGACAGAACTGTCTGACCTTGGTTGTGTGTAAGCCCCTCAGGTAAAATTCTTCTCTTCCTCCGGGACCCTAATGAGCTAAACAGAAGGTCATTCAAGTGAAGGCTCCTAGGTTTCACTCCTGGAATGAATAACTGAGACATGGGGTTGTTATTGTTCATTCTGTCTCTTCACTTATAAAGGGGATGACATTGTTTTGATAGAAGGCCTCATCTAAGGAACAAATCAAGGCTTTCCTGGTGGCCCAGTGGTAAAGAATCCACCTGCTAATGCAGGAGACATGGGTTTGATCTCTGGGTCAGGAAGACCCCCTGGAGTAGGAAATGGCAACCCACTCTAGAAATGGCAACCCAGTCTAGTATTGTCTGGGAAATCCCATGGACAGAGGAGCCCGGTGGGCTACAGTCCATGGGGTCACAGAGTTGAATGCGACTTAGTGACTAAACAGCAACAATAACAAGGAACAAATCATCCTTTTTTTTTGCACTTATTCTACTGCTCTGCGCCTCCCCTAACTTCCGCCACCACCACCAATAGCTTCACCTGAATTTTGTGAAGCAAAAGAAGGGCAGGTAAAGCCAGCATATGGACGGGCTCCTTTCTGTAGCCTACAGAAACTAGGCTGGCAAGGACAGTATGAGACCGTTGCATGTGATAGCCATAGATTTGTTCCAAGGGACAAGTCTCCGTGTTGATACACTGAACAGAGGCAGTCCTCTGAGGGGCTTAGGGGACCTACAAGGGTCATGTCTCTGTGTTTTGTGGCTGTGCAGTCTGTGTTCTGGCTTCATGGTTACTCCCACCACCTTGCGGGGAAGGAACAACCATGCTGCCTGCTCAGTGACTAACTGGTTGAAATCAGGTCTTCAGTCTATCGGGCAGATTGTCCCACTTTTCTTCCCCTCCTGCCCTCATGCCATGCTATTTAGTAACGAGTGTCTTTTTCCAGTTTTTCCCACCGGAATAGCATTCTTAGTGTTGTCTGTGGTAGATTACCAACTAGAATCTATGATTCATTGACCCAAATTATGTTCCCACTGACAATATCTGAAGAAATTCTGTTCCACAATGGCTTGCTGAATTTACAGGAAACATACATCACTCCCTGGAATTCACCCTCCCGAATAAGGCCAACAAAAGAGCAAATTACATCTTATCTCCTCGGAAGTCCTTGATGAAGAACATACTGGTCTTGGCAATTCACTGTGTCTTTTCAAAAAGTTATGAGAAAGCAAGACCATTAGGGTTTTTCTGTGAAGTGCAATTAAATACCAAGGCATTTATGAAAGACTTTCTATTTGGACAATAAGCCATTTTCCTAAACCACAATTCTGAGGTCAAGGCCTAGGCTTACTTTGTGCTATAAGCACCTGAAGGCGTCACAGACAGTTTTCTCAGCAGCTATGTAAAGTACATGGGAACCAGGATCTATCTTTGATTTCTCTTGCCCATGATCTTAAGGAGGAAACAAAGTAATGTGAAAATGAAGAAGCCAGACACATGTTGCTTTCCTTAATAGATAAGCTTCTTTGTAGTGATTTTGGTTTTTGTACACTCATCTCAGAATAAAACAAAGTAAAAGTTTAAAACCTCTTTCGTTAGTTTATAAATTGTGGAGCAGAGTTAAGTGGAATTCTTGCAAAGCAAAGCAGAAGCATGAAGATGGAGCAAGCATACTCTACCTCGTCTCTCCCACTGAAGGCAGCTATAAAAACTGGAAAGAATGCACGGGGCAGCTGAAAAAATGATGGCAGGTGGCTTGGGAAAGAGGACCAGAGTTTGAAGTACCATAGAACCTCCTCCCACTTGTTCCCCTTGGTGTCTGCTGGCTGGACTCAAGGCAGTCTGAAAACTGGAAGTGAGAATGAGACATGGATAGAGTTCCAGGAGAAGCCTCCACTTCCAGCTCAACAAACAGAAAGGAGACTCCTTAACGCTTAGAGGGAGTAGAGAAAATGGTCCATTTTTCCTCCTCTTTCTTTCTTTTGCCCCAGACCCCAGAAGATCCTGAGGTGACGGTGGCATGGCAGCAGAGGGGCCCCTGGGCATCTAAAATCATGCAAAGAGGAACTCCCACTCTGATTTGAGAAGCTGTGGTCTCCAGGGGATGTTCGCCCCCATTGCTATTACTATCTCTCTTGTTCTCCTGATGCCTGGACCCAGATTTAGGTGCCCTTGTGAAAGTACACAGCAGAAGAAGGAAATTAAAGCCCCAACTTTCTGACTAAAGGAATGAGACGTGGAGCCCCAGAAAGTACTGAGGAGGTTATGGAGAAGGAGGACCTAGGGACATTGCTGATGAATTCCTGAGGTCACCCATAAGCTTGACATGCATGAATCTGACCCTAAGCAATATACTAAAGACTTTGAAAACTGAACTATGGGAAAGACCACTGCCCCCATCCTAGACTGACCACAGGGTCCTTACATGGGAGGACACTGAGGAATCTGAGTAACACTGCAAAGGCTTTGAAAGTGGAACTGACATTGGAACCACACACACAGAAGTATGTAGTTGGAATGTGTGTCCTGGAGCCCAGCCCAGCCAGTTACTACTAAAACAGAAGTATCAATACTCTTCACAGGATATAAATAAGACCCAGGATCTCATAGAAGAATATTGAAAATGTCCAGAATAATCTAAAATTACTTGGCATACAATGAATCAGGAAAATCTCAAATTGCACAAGAAAAGGTAATCAACAGATGTCAACAGTAAGATGATACAGATGTTGGAATAATCAAAGACTTAAAGCAACTATTATAAAAGATCCTCTGAGAAGGTTGAATATTCTTGAACCAAATGGAAACATAGAAAGTCTCAGTAAAGAAATAGAAGATGTTAAATAAAGAACCAAGTGGTAATTTTAGAATTAGATAATATAATAACTAATTTTTTTAACACATAGATGGGATACATTTTATTTATTATATCTTAAAATAGAAGAATGGAGATGTTAGAACAAAGAATGAATGAACTGGAAAATAGATCAGTAGAATCATCCAGTCTCAATAACAGTAAAGAAAAAAACTGGAAAAAGTAAACAAAACAGCAGTTCCCCAGGGACATATGGGACATTGCCAAATGTCATTGGACATTTTGTTAGGTCTACTACTGATGTCATTGGACATTTTTAGGTCTATATTGATGTCACTGGAGTCCTAGAAAGAATGCAGTGCACAAAAGTCATTTGAGGATATAATGGCCCCAAATTTCCTAATTTGGTGAAAGATATTAATTGTGGTGCTTTTGAATTGTGGTACTGGAGAAGACTCTTGAGATTTCCTTAGACAACAAGGAGATCAAACCAGTCAATCCTAAAAGAAATCAACCCTGAATATTCACTGGAAGGATTGATGCTGAAGCTGAAGCGCCAATACTTTGGCCAATAATGCCAAGAGCCAACTCATTGGAAAAGACCCTGATGCTGGGAAAGATTGAGGGCAAGAGGAGAAGGATGAGATGGTTGGATGGCATCACTGGCTCAATGGACATGAGTTTGAGTAAACTCCAGTAGATAACAAAGGACAGGGAAGCCTGGCATGCTGCAGTCATAGGGTCACAAAGAGTCGGACACCACTTAGTGACTGAACAACAAGTAAATGCATAGGGGCTTTTCTGGTGGCTCAGTGGCAAAGGACCCACCTGCCAATGCTTGAGACTGGATTCAATCCCTGGGTCGGGAAGATCCCCTGGAGAAGGAAATGGCAACCCATTGCAGTGCTCTTGCCTGGGAAATCCCGTGGACAAAGCTCCTCTGTCCATGGGGTCGCAAAGAGTTGGACACAACTAGAGACTAAACAACAAAACAACATTAATGTATAAAATCAAGCAGTTCAGCAAACTCACAAAAATAAAAATCCAAAGTTGTCCATACCAAGATGCATCACAATTGTTGAAATGAAAAATCCTGGGAGCAACTTAAGAGAAAGGACATAACAGAAAGGACACAATAATAATTTTATTATTATCCTAATAAAGATAAGAGCAGAAATCAATTACATTGGAAACAAAAAACCAATAGAGAAAAACCAAAAGTTGTTTCCTTAAAAAGATCAGTTACACTGATAACTCTCTCTGTCTTTGTCTTTATCTCCCTATCCTCACAACCTCAGCCCCATTTCTTGTGTTAATTACTGCATTCCTCCCTCCCTCTCTCTCTCCCTGTGTATACAGCCTTTTCTCTTTGGGATGCCTTTGTCTTTTTCCCTCTTTTTTCCCCTCTTCCACATCTCCTCCAATCCCTTTCATATCCAACTCAGTAAGACAAAAATTTGTCATTAGTCCAAATTGTTCTTGTCAGTTACCTAAGCCCTAGATATGAACTATAAGGCACTGTAGAGTCAAGGCATTCCTAGTTGCTTTGGGCTTAACCAGAGTTTGATGCTCAGAGAAACAGGGTTTAGAATATGTTCTCTTAGTCTCTCTGAAGTACTTACCTAAAATTCCTTAATCCATGAAGACATTTTCATATGAATCCTTTATCCATTTTTTTTTCCTTCACAAAAGTGGAATATTTTCAAAGCACCAAGGATTACTGCAAATCACTGTGGATTCAGGATATTGAAAAATATAAGAACATTACCATGTCTTCATCATAGGAGGGGGTATATTTCTATATCTAGACATCACTTACTTTACTTGATCTGCTGTCATTAATTTGCCAGATATTTATTGAGAAGCAACTATGTGCAGAGCACAAATAAAACTTTGAGAAACTGCTTTTGACTGTTGGAAGCTTTGTTTGCACAGCTTCATCCTGAAATAGCAAAGTATTAACGGCTGCTTCTCCAGAATCCTGGTTGGAGCTTGGAAATTAAACCCGTAGTGCATTCAAGCAGAAGTGGGAAGATCTGTCTCACCTACATGAAAATGCAAGGAAGGGAGAATGGCCATCCCTGACAGTTCACCCCCAGAGAGAATGGTTCCCTTTCAAGGCTGGACACACGTATGGCCTATCTCCCTCTAGAAAAGCAGAGCTTCTTTTTCCCTTTTTAAAAGACTTTCTTATGTGGACCATCTTTAAAGCCTTTATTTGTTGCAATACTGCTTCTGCTTTATGTTTTGGCTTTTTGGTCACAAGGCATGGGGGATCTCAGCTCCCCAAGCAGGGATCAAACCTGCAGCCCCTGCATGTGTGTGTGCTAAGTGGCTCCAGTCGTGTCCAACTCTTTGCGACTTTATGGACTGCACCCTACCAGGCTCCTCTGTCCGTGGGCTTCTCCAGGCATGAATACTGGAGTGGGTTGCCATACCCTCCTCCAAGGGATCCTCCCACCCCAGGGGTTGAACCCGCATCTCTTATGTCTCCTGCACTGGCAGGCAGATTCTTTACCATTAGCACCACCTGGGAAGACCCCTGCATTGGAAGGCAAAGTCTTAACCACTTGACCCCCACAGAAGTCCCGGAGCTTCCTAAACAGACTCTGAACTTTAAGACCAGACAGTTCTCCCTGGAGTGTGAGCGTGTGCTGGGGGGAGGGAACCCAAGTCTCCTTTCCTTCCCTCCCCAATCACTACCCAGTGCCCTAAGTCTCTTCTTTGAGAAGGCAGCTGCTCTTCCTTGGACAGGGCCACCTCTCTGCCCAACCTTATCTAGCTTCTTCAGATTAGCTTCATTGCCAGCCTGACCGGCCCCAGCACCTGATCTAAACTCCCCCTTCCACCAAGGGGACCACTGCTTGCTTACTCTGAAGGGCTCATGTCTATTACCACAAGGCAAGGGGAGGGGGAGAACTGGGCTGGCACTTGAGTCAGCAGTGCCTTGCAGCATGTTTCCCCATAAATCACCATTTCAGAGTCCCGTTCAGGGTCCTCGTCATGACTAACAAGGAACCAGGTGGGGCCAGAACTTCACATTTGATCCCTTTGAAGCCAGAGGGAACGGTAAGCCTTTTCCATGCCTGAGCGTGAGGTTGATGGAGCACAGAACATTTGGTGTGTCCCACATATAGAGTCTGCAAGGCCTGAGCTTCCTAGTTTCTAAATGCAGAAATGTTTATCTGCACTGTTGCCTTGCTAGATTTCCCAGGCCTGATGATGCTTCTGGGTTACCTAGGAAGCTTATTAGGGATTCCACAGGGGCTGGTTCCACCGTCTGACGAGCTGGAGCACAGGAAGCTGTTCTTCACAACACATCTGGGGTGACTCTGAGGCAGCAGGTGCACTAGGCTGACATTTGGAAACAATCGGCGTATGTCACGACTCTGGATCAGTCAGCGAGATGAGCTGATCTTAGATGGGGACTGTGGCACTTAGACTGTTCTGAGTTGTTCAGGGACCCGTAAGAGTCCAGCTCCCGAGGCCATACCATAGTTTTTCAGGACATCAGCTCTGCACATCTCCAATTCACCCTCTGGCACAGAAAATGCTGACTGGAGAAAGCAGAGCTGGCTAATGTGGAAAAGCTCTTAAGCACAAAGGGACGCTTGAACAAACTGGCGTTTTCCCTAAACAGTTCTCAACAGCCCTTTAAAAATGCAACAGAACCGACTGTATTTTTAATCATATCATTCAGCTCACTCACTCTCTCCCCACGATCCCCCATGCCTTCCTCTAGAGGTCACTTCGAACATCAGGTTCCAAAAATCCTGGGCACAGGCCCAAACCAGCATTTTCATGGGATTTTCTGTTTGCTTTTAAATGTTGCAAGGTTACAAACCAAGACAAAGACTCCAATCAGAACAGAAGAAAGAGAGCAGTCATTGTCATCTATCCATTCATAAGGCCAAACTTCGGAATTCATTGCTGTGCTAACACAAATCATCTCAAGATTTAATTCTGCAAGAGAAAAAGAAAGGAAACAAATCAAACGCCTGTCAATGAGAGGCTGATTACATGAGAAAGGATACAGTGGAAGATGATGCAGTCCTAAAAGGGAAAGTTTGTGTGTCCTGATTTGGCAAAAATGTTTATAAATGTGATGTTAATTGAAAAATAAAAGCAAAATGCAGAATCAAGGAAATGACATATGTATGCATTTGTTTACATCTGATTACATGTGCATTCCTGAAAGAACATCTTTAAATAATAACATTGTTTGCTTCTGAAAAAACACTATTTGGTGGTGTGTGTGTGTGTATGTATACCCATGTGCATACACACATGGGCATATAAGGTATGAGCGAGAATTCACCTATAGCCTTTTATACTTTAGTTTATGGCAACCTGTTCAAAACATTGAGTTAAAATATATATGTACACTAACAACAGTACATTGAGGGAACACATGTAATCCAAATGAAGCTAAATATTGAAGTATTTATATCTAGTTTTAGTTTGGTTTCATTTTTTTTTCCAACAAATTTGCCTCTCTAATCGTATTTTGCTCACCCTAATTTTAGGCCAGATCTGAATTATATGAACATACACACCAGCTGGACAGTAGGAGGAAGCAGTTAAGAATCCATTCTGGGAAAGAACATTTGCCTTGAGTGACTGATATGCAAATAATTGAGAGTGGCTATGTTTTCAGCCCCACTATCTTCTGATGGTGACAGTGTGAAGGTCAAGACCCATTGCTAGGGTGCCCTGGAATCTGCATATTCCTACAAATAGTCAAAGAGTGTGAGTCAGTTTAAAATGATGACAGTTGATCCCCCAAATGACACCCAATTATTCCTCTTCATGTTGTCACACACTTACTCTAACTTGCAGCTTGTCTTATAAAGAGGTAGAGTCTACTTGCCCAACTTCTTGACTCAGAACTGGCCTTTTGACTTGCTTTGGCCAATAAAATGAAGCAAAAGTAGTCATATCCCATGTCCAGGCCTAAAAATCAAGAGGCCTTGCACACTTCTTTCTCTCTCTTGGAACCCTGCCTTGGACATGAGCCCAAACATGGGTTAATGGCTGTGATGAGAACACATGGACCTGAGCGGAGGTCCCCACTGTGGGACAGAGCCCAGCAAGAGCAGCCGAGTCAGCCTGTCAGCTGACTGCTGACACTTGAGCATCTCCTTGGGATCAGAAAATAATGCATATTCTTTTAGGTTCTTTTCTCTTATAGGGGCCAGGTGGCTTTATATGTATTTTTATTATTACTTATTACAAGATACTGAATATAGTTCCCTGTGCTATACAGTAAATCCTTGTTGTTTATCTATTTTGCATATATTAATCGTATATAATTCCAAGCTTGCTAATCACAAACTCCTAATTTATCCCCCTCTCCTTTCCCTTTTGGTAACCATGTTTGTATTCTGTCTGTGAGTCTATTTCTCTTTTGTAAATAAGTTTATTTGTACTATTTTTTAGACTCCACATATAAGTGACACTTCATGATATTTGTCTTTCTGTGTCTGATTTACTTCATGTAGGATGATAGTCTGTAGGTCCACTCATGTTTCTGCCAATGGCATTCTTTTATCTTTTTCGTGGCTGAGTAATATTCCATTGTATATACGTACCACATCTTCTTGACCCGTTCATCTGTTGACGGACACTTAGTTTGCTTCCATGTCTTGGCCACTGTAAATAGTACTGGAATGAACACCGGGGTGCATGTGTTGTCCTTTTAAATTAGAGTTCTTGCTTTTTCTGGGTATATGGCCCAGGAGTGGGACTGCTGTATCATACGGTACCTTTAAGTTTAGCCTTTTAAGGAAGCTCCATACTATTTCTCATAGTGTAAGTTACTGGGTTTGGGGGTTGTTTCTTATATCATCTTATTGTGGTGACAGATGACGGAAACAGAACTCCTTCACTGCCCTAGCTTTGTTTCTTTCCTCTTTCTAGTGCTACACTATCACCTTCCCACCACCCACCCCTAGGTCTCCACTCATAAACTCCCGTATTAGACAGCATCCATCATCCATCATGTGTCAGATCTTTAATACACACTCCTTGACTTCTGGGGATTGACAGCAGGTGGGAAAGCAGATAGACAGGAGGAGGTGTGCACTGACCATCATGAACTTATGTGGGAGGAGCACTAGCTCAGCCTGGACACTCAGCAGAGTTTTCTGGAAGTGACCTCTGAGCTAATTTAAAAGATAAACAAAAGTGGGTCAGTGAAATTTGCAGGCAAAGTTCAACACAGGGAAAAGCATGGGGACCTGTGTGTGAGAGACAGCAACCAGCAACGAAATGTTCCCTGCACTTTTCTCCCATTTCTAATCCTTTCTGGTTTCTAATCTCCACCACCATCCCCCAGGCCCCTTCTACCACTTCTTCCTTTTTTTTTCCCCCACGGTCTTCTGATTATAGTTTCTTAGTAGACTCTCTTACAGTCTTGATATTCAAAGTGTGACCAGCAGACCAGCAGCTGTAACATCACCTGGGAGCTTGTTTTAAATGCAGATTTAGGTCCCATCCCCAACGTGCATCAGAATCTTCATTCTAACAAGATGTTGAGGTGGTTCACACACACAGGGAATTATACCCATTATTTTGTAATAACCTGTAACGAATATAATCTGTAAAATATTGAATCATTACGCTTCCCACCTGAAATTAACACAATACTGTAGTGTCAGGGGGAAGGCTAACAACTTGCCCTATAACTGAATCAACACAAACCATTTAATAATAAACTTTACAGAATGTAAGTTCACCTGCAACGCATATAACGCTTGTACCAGCTACATTTTAGACTATCTTGTTAATAATATGGGATTCCCAGGTGGCTCCTGCCAATGCAGGAGACACAGGTTCAATCCCTGGTTCAGGAAGCTATGCTGGAGAAGGAAACGGCAACCCACTCCAGTATTCTTGCCTGGGAAATCTCATGGACAGAGGAGCCTGGTGAGCTACAGTCCATCCAATCACAGAAACTCGGGCTTAGCAACTAAACAACAACTATTAATATAGCTATTTTTCTTGAAGACATGTTTTTATCTCCTTAATTAGGTTATAATCAAGGACTGCTGCTGCTGCTGCTGCTAAGTCACTTCAGTCATGTCCGACTCTGTGCGACCCCATAGACAGCAGCCCACCAGGCTCCCCTGTCCCTGGGATTCTCCAGGCAAGAACACTGGAGTGGGTTGCCATTTCCTTCTCCAATGCATGAAAGTGAAAAGTGAAAGTGAAGTCGCTCAGTCGTGTCCGACTCTTCGCAACCCCATGGACTGCAGCCTACCGGGCTCCTCTATCCATGGGATTTTCCAGGCAAAAGTACTGGAGTGGGATGCCATTGCCTTCTCCAAATCAAGGACTGTTTCCTCAATTCATTACTCTTAAGTGCCTCAGGCAGAAAGAAAATGCTGATATGATAGAGACAGAATCTTCCATTTCAGAGTCTGCAACCTAGGTCATTGTGAACTGCAACTCAACTTCATGCCTTGCTCTGCTCCTTGCTAAGGGATATCCCTGGACAAGTTTCTTGATGTCAATGAGCCTCGGTTTTCTCATACAAAAAAATAGGTATAACACATACTTAGTTCATAATGCAAGTTCATTGTAAGGATTAGAGGTGACAAGTGTAAAGTGCTCAAGATGAGACCTGGCACAGTGTTGGCGTTTCAGAAATAGATGGCACAAAAGAGAGAGGAACAAATATGCTGATGCTACAGAAAAAGGAGAAGTCACATTTCACTGAGGGAATCAAGACAGGCCTTGCAAAAGAACTAGCACGAGAAATGACAGGGAAGACTCGGACAGGCAGCAAAATCATGATTTTATTTTATATTTTTAAACTGAAATTCTTCTTTAAAAAAGTATTTATTTTTATTTATTTACTTGGCTGTGCCAGGTCTTAATTGCAGCATACAGGATCTTCAGTCTTCATTGAGTCACGGGGGATCTTTAATTGTGGCATGTGGGATCTAGCTCCCTGATCAGGGATCGAACCCACGTCCCCTGCTTTGGAAGGCATCTTCTTAACCACTGGACCACCAGGAAAGTCCTCTCAGAGACAGATTGTAAAGGTGAAAGAAAATGAATAAGTAAACACATTCTCAGAAGATTGCATTAGGCATTTTGGGGAGACCAAGAAGTCATTCTGATTCATCCCTCCCCCATTTGTGAATGTATTGATAGGAATGGTCTTTTAAAAGGTAAAGCAATTGGATAACTTAAAAATATATATATTTATGCATTTAAAAGTTGCCTTTACTATAAAGATTAAAATGATGAGAAATAAGATCGCCCAGAAAATCTGGGCCATATGGTTCCCGCACATCGTGGTTGTCTACACAGATTCAGCCCTTGTGTTGGCTGCCTGATGCCCAGACAGCGGGGTGAAGTCAGGACAGAGCCCCTGTTTCAGCGTGAATGCCTCTGCCTTCTCTTGCTAACACATTCCCTGCTCCACTTAAGAATGCACAGAACACTTGCCAGGTCGGGAATGCCTGGCTATGACAGCACCATTTGCAAAGTAAAGAGTCTATTTATGAAGATAATGGCAATACCCAGGCCAAGCCCACCGTGGGAGAACCTTGGCTCCTAATTAGCCAGAGCGGTGCATTTTAATGAGGACACTCGGTAGGCAGTTGGCTCCTGCCTTGACTGCCAATGAATCTGGGGCAGAGGGAGGGTTGGCAAAGAGAACACGGAGCAGGTGAGGAGAAAAACAGAGATGTGCTCATCCGTTGGAAACCTTAAGCCTTAGGATTATTTGATTCCCCTATTATCCTGGCTGTCATCCCATAGGTTGTTTCTCTGAGAGCAAATGGCTCTTAGAAGAAACAGCAGATCTTGGATGAGCCAAGGTAAGCAGTGCATCAGTTTTAGCAACCCCAGAACTATTGCTGGAATAGGGAGAGGAGGCCTAACAGGGCTGGAGGCCTGGAAACATGAGCACTTGATCTCTCTTGAAAAGCAGTCAAGCAATTGCTAAGAGAGCTATTGGAGAAATCTGAATCCTTTGCATTTTCTTCAGTTGCAGCAATGGCTCATAAACCTGTGGAGGTTATCTAACATCATCAAAGGCAATTGAAGTTAGAACTTCAAAGTTTGTTGCAGAATGCTGAAGGTATACTGCTGGGAGATGACATAAAGAAAGCAGAACTCAGCACCTATGTTGCTTCTGAACTCTGTCTCAAGGAGATGATCCCCCTACTGAAAGGGTGAATGACCATTCCTAGGTGGGGATAGGTGCTCCAAGGTGCATGAGCACCCTAATGGTTTAATTGACTTCAGATCTTGAGCTCCTGCAACTTACACCAAAAGAACAGGTAAGTAGTTAAACTCTAGTTGGCTATCTCTGATGCATCAGGGACAATAAAAGAGGACTGAAAGACGATATTATTTTCAGAAACAGAAAGGATTCCTAGAACTACATACAGCCTCTGAGTTTAACAGTGAGCCCAAGCAAGGTAAACAATGGGATTTTCAAAAGAATGTGTGTGGACTACTGGAAGAGAAAGAAGTGAATTTTAGGGCTGGATCAAGATTATCCGCCCCCAACCACCCCCGAAAAACTTGCTGTAGAGACTTCTAGTTATCTCCCAATATCCAGCCTTTCTTTTTTCCCAAAGTAACAGAAATTTCAGCAGAGCAAATAGATACTATGTTGGTTTCTTGTTGCCACTGTAACAAATTGTCACAAATTTAGTGGTCTAAATCAACACAAACTTATTCTATTCTGGAGGCCAGAAGTTTAAATGGATCAGTGGAGCTGCATTTCTTCTGGAAGTTCTAGGAGATAATCTATTTATATACCTTTTCTGCTTCCCTAGTGGCTCAGATGGTAAAGAATCTGCCTGCAGTGCAGAAGACCTGGATTTGATCCCTGGGTTGGAAAGATCCGTTGCAGAAGGGAAAGGCAACCCATTTCTGTATTTTGTCTGGAGAATTCCATGGGCAAAGGAACCTTGCAGGCTATAGTCCATGGGGTAGCAAAGACATGGCTGAGTGACTAACACTTTCTCTTTCATGCCTTTTCTAGCTTGTACAGGCTGCCTGCATTCTTTGGCTTGTGGCCCCTTCCTTCATCTTCAAAACTACCAGCATGACATTTTTAAATCTCTCTTTCTCCCTCTCAGTGACCTCTGCTTTCATCCTCTGCCTTCTGACTTTCATGTATCTCTCCTAAAAGGACCCTTTGGGGAAATTAGGATTGATATATACACACTGCTATACTTAAGACAGGGGCTTCCCAGGTGGTGCTAATGGTAAAGAACCTGCCTTTCAATGCAGAAGACATAAGAGATGTGGATTCGATCCCTGGGTCCAGAGGATCCCCTGGAGGAGAGCATGGCAACTCACCCCAGAGGAGCCTGGAAGGCTACAGTCTATGGGGTCGAAAATAGATGGACACAACTGAAGTGAGCTAGCACACATGCATGCACTTAAGACAGATAAACAACAGAACCTACTGTATAGGACAGGAGACTCTACTCAGTACTCTGTAGTACCTGTATGGGAAAAGAATCTGGAAAAGAATAGATATATTATAACTGTACACTTGCTATATCCCTGAAACTAAAACAACACTGTAAGTCAACTATGTGGTGATGGTTTAGTCACTAAGTCATGTTCTATTCTTTGTGACCCTATGGACTGTAGCCAACCAGGCTCCTCCATCCATGGGATTTTCTAGGTAAGAGTACTGGAGTGGGATGTCAAGCCTGCACGCTAGGAGTCGGCACGACTGAGCGACTTCACTTTCGCTTTTCACTTTCATGCATTGGAGAAGGAAGTGGCAACCCACTCCACTGTTCTTGCCTGGAGAATCCCAGGGATGGGGGAGCCTGGTGGGCTTCCATCTATGGGGTCAAACAGAGTCGAACACGACTGAAGTGACTTAGCAGCAGCAGCAGCAGACCATTAAGAACTTATTTTACTGGGGTTTTCTATTTTGTTTATCTTTGTTAACTCTAGCAGAGTCCCGTTGTCCATCTCTGATAGATGATGATTCATCAGAAAGGATGGGAAACATTGTTTTATTCTGGGAAAAAATCAATATCTGTTTCTAGGAATTTAGCTCCCTCTGCCCCCACATGAGGGCAAACAAGTTTTAGGTTGTCCCACAAAGGGCTGGACAAATTTTCCAGTCCATTATCAACCATCAGGCTCTTCAGAGGAACTATTAAGCCTTTTATGGTTTAAAAAACAAAATGAATTAGAAGAATAGGGGCTTTTGAGAGTGAGGCCAAAAAGAAAATTGGAGTAGGGGGTGGAGTTGAAGAGGAAATAAGGAGAAAGGTTCTGAGTCTGGGGGCATCTACTCCTGAGAGTTGGATCAGGTTGGCCCACTGCCCCCAAAGTCCCAGGGGAAGTGGACCCCAAGGAAATGCATGAGAGTCCTGTGTGTGTTTAGGAGCTGCGAACACCAGAATCTCAGCCTAGAAACCCTTTATCAGGGCATGAGCAGGATGCTGGCCCTGTCTGTGCTCACCTGCCAACCCACAATTCCCCAGGACCCTCAAGAACACCAGGGTGCCACAAGAGTTGGCCACCGTATTAGCACACTCTGAGCTGGAGCTGCAAGGAATGAATATCCCTGTTGCATATGAGTGCATGACACTGGGATATCATGGATTCTTAGAAACAAAGGCATTTGGCTCAGCCTTGACCTAGCCACAATATAGATAAACTTAAATATTTTTCAAGTTTCCCTTTATGGATAGGCTCTGGAGAAAGTGTCTGCTTTCTCTTTCCGTGCGAAATTCTTAAGAAAGTTCAGAGGAGTTTCCGTTCAGTAAACCAGCTGAACAGCAATTTCCTTTGTCCTGTAGCCCTTTCCACCCTTTAGAACCAGTTTGCATCTCTCTTCCTGCCTGGAGAGCCCCCCGGCCTTCTTCCTGCCTCCTGGGTATATTACTCTCTCCTGTGTTAAGGATGGGTTTCAGCCTGTGCAAAAGATGTGGACTGAAAGATGCTGTAAGAGGGCTTAGGATAAATACCAATTAGTGAAAATCAAAAGTACTTCCCAGGCAGAAAGAGGATTGACCTCCTCTTGGTTTCCAGCTCATGGGGATATCCGTTTGTTTAGTTGATAGAAGTCTGGGGAAGGATGCTAAAATGGGACATGATCTCTTATTGACAATGACTACAGAGAGATCTCTGCCAGAAATCTGCACCGCAGCTGCAAGTAGTCAGGAGCCAGAGCTCACAAGAGTTGGGAAAATGATCATCTCTTCAGAAAAAAAAAAGTATGTCAAGTGTCTTGATGACACTTTTCCAGCTTGCAAGTTTTATATTGAATCCTGCTGGTGTTCCACAAACATAACTTTAATAGCTTTAATAATTTTAATTGGATGCCTGCTGTGTTTCAGGAGCTTTCTACACAATACGTTATGTCTCAAAGTAGGAGAAACTGCAGCTCAGAGTCAGTAAGTGACCTGTGCAGTGTCATCTGGGATAAGGTGTGAAGCTGGAGTCTGAACCCAGGTTTGCCTGTGCTCTGCCCAAGATGTTTCCCCAGTCACACAGTCAAAATGCAGAGGGACAGAGATCTGAACAGGAGTTCCTTTCAATTCTTCACAGTAGGCAAGACATTATTTTCTGTGTAATCATTTTTACCCCCTTTCGCTCCTGCAAACCAAAATGCCTGGGAGAGGGTTTATATCAGGTAGTTGGATTGGCCCATTGGCAGGCACACATACAGAACTGGAGAATCCCCGGGACAGGGGAGCCTGGTGGGCTGCCGTCTATCGAGTCGCACAGAGTGGGACGAGACTGAAGCGACTAAGCAGCAGCAGCAGCATTAAGAACTACAAAGACTCCAAGGCACATGCTTACCGCCATGTGTCTGGTACTTTGTACAAAACCCCACGCCTCCCCCACGAGCGGCAGCAACCATGCTTTGAACAAAAGGGAGTTCATCCAGGGGACAACAGTCCATTGTTTTTCTAAAGAATTGCTGTCCTCCCTCCAGGGGCTGGTAGGCAGGTATAGATTGCCATGAACACTCAGTCTCTGCCTAGGCACATGGAGTATGTGTCCACCCTGCAAAGGGCAGCAGAAGAGAAAGGTCTTATTAAAGCCCTGTGTTCTCTTTCTCAGACGAGAGAACCAGGCTGCTTACTCAACCCACTGTCTTCATGCACTAGAGAAGTCAAGTAAATATTTGCTAAATAATGAAAGCTGACTGGGCACCCATGGCATGCGGAGCACAACAAAGGACAGGATCCAGGTTCTCTTTCCACCAGAGCCAAAGTACAAAGCACAGAAATAGACTGGTTAGTTAGAAAATTGAGTCACTGAAAGAACCGGTTACTTTAGCATCATCACAATACTCGCATAATTCTGACCTTCTTCACTACCTGTGTTTATGTCTTAAGACTCTAGACTAGGCATCCACTAAGGTTTCTGTCACTTTTTAGGGAAAAGTAACAAATTTTCTCACCAAGAAAAATGTTCTCCCTGAATTAAAACAATTCAGGGAATTGGATCTGAACTATGTCTCATTCAAATTTCTGATTTTTTTTTTTTGGCAAGCAAACTGACAGAAGTGATGATTTTTAAACCTAGAACAAAAATTATTTCACAAAATTAGAGCCTTACTCTGAGTGACACATTAATAATGGAACAGAATACTGAATAAATTGCATTAACTTTGTCACTTCATAACAATAGGACAGCAAAGGGGTGATTAAATTTAACTCTCTGACACAAGAGATAACTCCATACCAGATGAGTGTTATATTGTGTAGAAAAAGGCATCTTTGCCTTTGCTGGTCTAAACTGTGAAGTAATGACACATAAAAAGATTCCTAAACTTCAGCTTACTGAACAGCTCAAATTCAAGCAAGTTTATTTTTAAAATTATGTTTATTTTTAACACAGTAATAAATGTACACAGTAAAATAGAAAAAAAGTCAAGTGGCAGTGAAGAGACAGAAGAAAACTTGGTTTTTCCTGCTTTCATTGTTGCTGTTCAGTTGCTAAGTTTTGTCCAACTCTTTGCAACCCCATGGACTGCAGCCTGCCAGGCCACTCCGTCCTTCACGATCTCCCAGAGTTTGCTCAAATGCATGTCCGTTGAGTCAGCGATGCTGTCTTACCATCTCGTTGTCCTCTGTCGCCCTCTTTTCTTTTTCTTTTAGTCTATCCTAGCATCAGGGTCTTTTCCTAAAAGTTGGTTCTTCACATCAGATGGCCAAAGTATTGGAGCTTCAGCTTCAGCAACAGTCCTGAATCAACAATATTGAGGGTTGATTTCCTGTAGGACTAACTGGTTTGATCTCCTTGCTGTCCAAGAGACTCTCAAGAGTCTTCTCCAGCACCACCAATCGAAAGTATCGATTTTTGGCACTCAGTCTTCTTTATGGTCCAACACCCACATCTGTACATGACTACTGGGAAAACCTTAGCTTTGGCTTTTCTTTGGGATCTTTCTTGGCAAAGTGATATCTCTGTTTTTAATATGCTGTCTAGGCTTGTTGCAGCTTTTCTTCCAAAGAGTATTGTTTAATTTTGTAGCTGCAGTCACCACCCACAGTGATTTTCAAGGCCAAGAACATAAAATCTATTACTACTTCCACTTTTTCCCTTTCTGTTTGCCATGAAGTAACAGACCAGATACCATGATCTTATTTTTTTGAATGTTGAGTTTTAAGCCAGCTTTTTCATTCTTCTCTTTCACTTTCATCAAGAGGCTCTTTAGTTCCTCTTTCTTTTCTACCACTAGAGTGGTATTATCTGCATATCTGTAGTTATTGATATTTCTCCTGGCAATTGTGATGCTACTTTGGGATTCGTCTAGCATGGCATTTCACATGACATACTCTGCATAAAAGTTAAATAAGCAGGATGACAGTATAAAGCCTTGACATATTCCTTTCCCAGTGTTGAACCAGTCCATTGCTCCATGTCTGGTTCTAACTATTCCTTCTTGACCTGAATACCATTTTCTCAGGAGACAGGTAAGGTGGTCTGGTAGTTCCATCTATTATTTAGGCTTTAGCATAGTCAATGAAGCAGAAGTAGATATTTTTCTGAAATTCCCTTGCTTTCTCTATGATCCAACAGATGTTGACAATTTGATCTCTGGTTCCTCTGCCTTTTCTAACTCCAGCTTGTACATCTGGAAGTTCTTAGTTCCTGTACTGTTGGAGCCTAGCTTGAAGAATTATGAGCATTACCTTGTTAGCATGTGAAACGAGTGCAATTCTGTGATAGTTTGAATACTCTTTGGCCTTGCCTTTCTTTTGATTGGAATGAAAACTGACCTTTACCGGTCCTATGGCCAACTGCTGAGTTTTCCAGTTTTGCCGCAGCACTTTAACATCATCATTTTTTTAGGATTTTAAATAGCTCAGCTGGAATTCCATCACCTCCACTGTCTCTGTTTGTAGCAATGCTTCCTAAGGTCCACTTGACTTCACACTCCAGGATATTCGGCTCTAGGTGAGTGAGTGGCATACATACAGTCATAGTTACCTGGGTCATTAAGAGCTTTTTGTACAATTCTTCTGTGTATTCTTGCCACCTCTTCTTGATCTTTTCTGTTTCTGTTAGATCCTTGCCATTTCCGTCCTTCATCACACCCACCCTTGCATGAAGTGTTTCCTTGATATCTCCAGTTTTCTTGAAGAGACCTGTAGCCTTTCCCATTCTATTGTTTTCCTCTATTTCTTTGCCTTGTTCATCTCAGAAGGCCTTCTTATCTCTCTTTGCTATTCTCTGGAACTCTGCATTCAGTTCCGTATATCTTCTTCTTTCTCCCTTGCCTTTTACTTCTCTTTTCTTCTCAGCTATTTGAAAATCCTCCTCAATCACTTTATCTTCTTGCATTTCTTTTTCTTTGGGATGGTTTTGTCACTGCCTCTTATACAACGTTATGAACGTCTGTCCATAGTTCTTTAGGCACTCTGTCTACCAGATATAATCCATTGAATCTATTTGTCACCTCCACTGTATCACCATAAGGGATTTGATTTAGGTCATACCTAAATGGCCTTGTCATGATGAAGGGGCTTGGATAATGCAGTGGAGCTATGAGCCATGCCCTGCATGGCCACCCAAGATGGGCAGGTCATAGTGAAGAGTTCTGACCAAACATGGGTCACTAGAGAAGGAAATGGCAACCCATTTCAGTATTCTTGTCTGGAGAATCCCAGAGAGATTATGAAAAGGCAAAATAATAATAATAATAATAATATGACACCGGAAGATGAGTCCCCCAGGTCAGAAAGTGTCCAAAATGCTACTGGGGAAGGCTAGAGGAAAATTAGTAATAGCTCCAGTAAGAATGAAGTGGCTGGGCCAAAGCAGAAATGATGCTCAGCTGTGGGTGTGTCTGGTGGTAAAAGTAAAGGCCAGTGCTGTAAAGAACAGCATTGTTTCCCACATGGCACTAGTGGTACAGAAACCACCTGCTAATGCAGGACGCATAAGAGGCTTGGGTTGATCTCTGGGTTGGAAAGATCCCCTGGAGGAGGGCATGGCAATCCACGGCAGTATTCTTGCCTGGAGAATCCCATGGACAGAGGAATCTGGAAGGCCATGGTCCATAAGGTCACAAAGAGCTGGATATGACTGAAGCGACTTGCCATGCACAGGAACCTGGAATATTAGATCTATGAATCAAGGTAAATTGGATGTGGTCATGCAGGAGATGGCAAGAGTGAACATCAACATCTCAGGAATCACTGAACTAAAATGGATGGGAATGGGCAAATTTAACGCAGATGACCATTATATCTACTACTGTGTAGTCGAGTCAAAGCTATAGTTTTTCCAGTAGTCATGTATGGATATGAGAGAAGGACTATAAAGAAAACTGAGTGCTGAAGAACCGATGCTTCTGAATTGTGGTGTTGGAGAAGACTCTTGAGAATCACTTGGACTGCAAGGAGATTCAACCAGTCCATCCTAAAGGAAATCAGTCCTGAATATTCATTGGAAAGACTGCTGCTGAAGCTGAAACTCCAATACTTTGGCCACTTGATGTGAAGATCTGACTCTGATTCTGGGAAAGATTGAAGGCAGGAGGAGAAGGGAATGACAGAGGCTAAGACAGTTAGATGGCATCACTGCCTTGATGGACGTGAGTTTGAGCAAGCTGCAGGAGCTGGGAATGGATAGAGAGGCCTGGTGTGCTGCAGTCCAGGGGGTCGCAAAGAGTCAGACATGACTGAGTGAATGAACTGAACTAAACTGAACTGTGGGCAATAATCCCTTAGAAGAAAAGGAGTAACCCTCATAATTAACAAAAGAGTCTGAAACTGGGTGCAGTTTCAAAATGACAGAATAATCTTGGTTCATTTCAAGGCAAGCCATTCAACATCACAGTTATCCAAGTCTATGCCCCAAACACTGATGATGAAGAAGCTGAAGTTGACCCACTGTATAAAGATCTACAAGAACTTCTAGAACTAACACCAAAAAAAAAAAAAAAAAAAGATGTCCTTTTCATTATAGGGGATTGGAATGCAAAAATTGGAAGTCAAGAGACACCCGGAATGACAGGCAAATTTGGCCTTGGCATAAAAGATGAAGCAGGGTAAAGGCTAACAGAGTTTTGTCAAGAGAACACACTGGTCATAGCAAACACCCTCTTCCAATTACACAAGAGAAGACTCAACATATGGACATCACCAGATGGTCAATACTGATATCAGATTGATTATGTTCTTTGCAACAAAAGATGGAGGAACTCTGCACAGCAAAAACAAGACCAGGAGATGACTGTGGCTCAGATCATGAGATCCTGATTGCAAAATTCAGGCTTAAATTACAGAAAGTAGGGGGAAACCACCAGGCCATTCAGGTATGACCTAAATCAAATCCTGCCTGCATACCTCTTGTCAATAGCCCCACTCCTCAGATGCACTGACTTTCAATGTTTAAGCTATTTCTTCTGGTATTTATTTCTGTACTTGTAAATAACTTGCTTATAGTAGTATGTCTTGGTTCAACAATTTTAGGTAATATCTATTCATTTTTATATTTCAGGAGATGAGGATTTCTTGCTTTTATACTTCTCTCTTTTCATCTCTTTCTTTACTGTTAATCTCAATTTTTGTTAAATCCATATTCACTACTTACATTATCATACCTGTATGCTGCTGCTGCTGCTGCTAAGTCGCTTCAGTCGTGTCCGACTCTGTGCGACCCCATAGACGGCAGCTCAACAGGCTCCCCCATCCCTGGGATTCTCCAGGCAAGAACACTGGAGTGGGGTGCCAATTCCTCTCCAATGCATGAAAGTGAAAAGTGAAAGTGAAGTCGCTCAGTTGTGTCCGACTCTTAGCGACCCCATGGACTGAAGCCTACTAGGCTCCTCTCTGTCCATGGGATTTTCCAAGCAAGAGTACTGGAGTGGAGTGCCATTGCCTTCTCCATTATACCTGTATAAATAACATTTATTACTATTCATTGGAGTATTATATTGGTAGTATACTAGTAAGAATTGAGTCATATGTTATTATTATTTCCCTTGTTGTAAAATGTTTTTTCCTAGAGATAATAATTATTTTGGTTTTCTATTGTGTAAATTTTTAAAATCTATTCAGAAAGTTATAGTAGATCAGATGATGAAATCCTATTGACATCTTAGAACCTTAGGGTAAAAGTGATAAGACAAAAAGTCATAAAGCACATGAGCACTTTTAAGTTTATAAAATCATTTGCATAACTATAAGGTGAAAACTCAGGATCTGAGAGAGAGAGAGAGCTGTGTTCTTTTACTGATCTCAGATCCCATATAAGTCAATAGTATAATTCGGTTGTTAAAATATAGTCTTAAGCTATATTAACTAAAATATACTCTCCAGAACAGATGGTAATTCTAGTCTATCCATGTTACATAAGCAATCTATTCTGGTTCCACATTTTAAGAAATGCAAAATTCACAAAACAATAACCAGCGTACATCAGCCAATGTTATAAGAATCTGAAGAATACGTCCTATGAGAAATAGTTGAAGGAAATTTGAGACGACATTTAACCTGGGAATGTCTTAGGGAGAAGTTACAATTGTCTTCAAATATTTGAAAAGCTACTGTGTAAAAAGTGAGATAGATTTATGCTCCCTGAGTGCGGGCAGAGGTAGGACCAGCAGGTGAACGTCAGAGAGGCAGACTCAGTTTAGGGAGCACAGAACCTTCTAACAACTGAATCTACTCACATCTGTGGTGGACCCTGTCTTTCCCTTCCAGCATCCAATCTCCTCTTTGCTTTCCTGGTGATAGCACTTTATGCCGGACCCTTGGCTAACCAACTGCAGATTCGCTTTCTACTCTTGCTTGGTATGGCTTTGAAATTAGGTTCAGGCCAGTGGGATGTAAACAGAAATGATCCACTTGCTAATACACTTAATAGAAAAGGAGCAGTCCCTCTTCCCGGGCTTCTCAGGTGGCTTAGTGGTTGAGAAGGCACCAGCCAATGCAGGAAACACAGGTTTAATCCCCAGGTTGGAAAGACCCCCTGGAGGAGGAAATGGCAATACTGTACCGGAGTACGGTATTCTTGCCTAAAGAATCCCACAGACAGAGGGGCCTGCTGGGCTCAGTCCATGGGGTTGCAAAGAGCTGAACCCAACTGAGCATGCATGCATGCATGCAAGCACACATTCCTTCTTTCACACTCACTCTCCCTACAGTCTGGAATGTAGTCATGAGAAATCTTTGATCCTCTGGACAAACCTAGAAACTGCAAAGCAACCAGATGGAAGGACCTTGAGTTCCCAGTACCAATATCCAACACTCCTCTCTCTCGGCTTGACCTATACAAACTGTTAACTAAGAGAGAAACTATCCAGTTAAATTTTCTGCCTGGTTAAGCCACATGTTTGGATCTTTGTAATTACTAGTTGTAAACCGTATATTAAAATAATGGAGATGCCTTCCAAATACTGGTCTTCAGGAGGTTATCCTTGACTCCTCCCTTCCTTTTATTCCACTGTTTTTTGAACACCCAAGAAATTAAATCATTTCTGACATTCTCTATCTGAAGTTGACATCAGATCCCACAGCTTAAGGGCTCAGCCCTAAAGACTGTCCCCTCTGCTCCCTTTAGATGCCCATCACAAGTCCAGGCTATTACTTGTACTTGTGACCTATGAGCTATAGATGGGAGATTCCCACAAACCTCTCCTTAGGTTCAGTGAATTTGCTAGAGTGCTTCACACAACTCAGAGAAACATTTGCTTACGTTTACCCAAAGAGTCAGACATGACTGAGCAACTGAACTGAACTGAACTGAACCAGTTTATTGTAAAAGATGTTATGAAGGACACAAGGACACACTGGACACATGGCAGTCCAGCAGCCAGGACTCAGCTGTCACTGCCAGGGGACCAGGTTCAGTCCCCAGTCGGGGAACTAACGTGCTCTTCCAAAATGAGAAAAAGGACAACCTGATGGAAGAAAGAAATGCTTAGGGCAAGGTATGGGAAAGTGGTGTGGCATTCCCATGCTCTCTGAGCACGCCACCCTCCCAGAACCTCCATGTTCTCACCAACTCAGAAGCTCTCTGATCCCTGTGCTTTTGTGTTTTTATGGAGCCTTCATTACATTGACATGATTGATTAAATCATTGGCCTTAGGTGATTAAACTCATAAAATCAGGCATGACCAAAAGGGGCTTGTTACAAATAACAAGACATTCCTCTGACCTTTCTGCCTCTGGAGCTGTTTCAGGAGCCAAGGACAAATAACCAAACACTGCAGCAAAAGATGCTCCCATTACTTTTCCAGCTTGGGAAATTCCTAGGGTTCTGAGAGCTACGTGCCAGGAATAGGGATGAAGACCAAACATACACTTCTTCTTTTAAATCACAATATCCCACTTATTTCTACACGCTCTAAGCCCAACCAGACAATCTTATACATACCATTTTATACAATTGCCTCTTAAATCAGTTAAGAGATGAAAGAACACAAAGACATTTACACTGTCTTTTTAAATTACATGATTATCTTTACTGGTGCTCTTTGTTTTTACGATGTGGGTTTGAATTGTTTCTTGGGGTCACTTGCTTTAATTCTGAAGAAATCCCTTGGTTATGTCTTTTTTTTTTTTCTATTATTATTTCTTGAATCCAAAGAGGAGAAAGTCTGATGCACAAAAATGTGGTTTCCTGCAATAATGAACAAAGAGAAAAATGGAGAAGTAGGTAAAATCAAACAGGCAAATGCCTAGCTAGCTACGCTGAAGCATTTGTAAGGTTGCATTACTAGAAACTTGAATAAGCCTGTCTTCCTGAGTCATTGAATTTCACTTGTTTCAACTATATTGCCAGATATGGGTCTTGGTGTTTTTAAGTGTACTTTATTATGTAATGGTTAAGCACTCAGGCTTTAAAACAAAACAAAGCAAGAAAACCATACACGCACACACAATAACAGAACTTGGGCTTTTCATCAGATAGAGATGAATTCAATCTTGAATATGCCACCTACAAAGACTGTGACTTTGGGAAAGTTACTTAAACCTCCACAAATCTTATTTACCGAACTACAAAATAGAGTATATACCACATAGTGTTGTTTCACAATTACATGAGAAATGCATGTAAAGTGTTTAGCCTTCCACACAAATGCTCAGTAAATGTATGGGCATGCTCTGTCAGTCATGTCCAACCCTTCGTGATTTCATGGACTGTAGTCTGCCAGGCTCCTCTGTCCATGGCATTTTCCAAGCAAGATTACTGGAGTGGGCTGTCATTTCCTGTGCCTGGTCATCTTCCCAACCCAGGGAAAGCAAGCTTTAAAATCATAGTAAGGTAATTCCCTTGTGGTCCAGTGGTTAGGACTTTGCAATTCCACTGCTAGGGGCTAGGGTTTCACTCCTGGTCAGAAAACTGGTATCCCATATGCTGCAGAATGTGGCCAGGGGAAAAAATAGTAATATTGGATTTGACTTTTATTTAAAACTATTTATCAGAGTATAGTTGCTTTACGATGTTGTATTAGTTTCAGTTGTAAAACAAAGAGAATCAGTTATACATACACATATATCCATTTGTTTTAGGTTCTTTGCCCATATAGGCTATTACAGAATATTGAGTAGAGTTCCATGTGCTATACAGTAAATCCGTATTAATTATCTATTATATATATGTGTATATAGCAGTGTATATATATTAATCCCAGTCTCCTAATTTATCCTCCTCCCCCTTTGCCTTTGGTAGCCATAAGTTTGTCTTCTATATCTGGGATTCTATTTCTGTTTTGTCAGTAAATCCACTTGTACCATTTTTTTTGATTCCACATATAAACGATATCATATGATATTTGTCTTTCTCTGACTTATTTCACTTAGTGTTGAAGAGGAAAAGTTAACATTTTACATAACCTCCTTCTCCTTCTACCTCTGAAACTCAGCTTGCCCCTTACAAAGTCTAGATTATGTAGGTCTCAGAAAGTAGGGACTTGCAATACTAGGAACTGGAGTTTATCTCACTCACCCTTGTCCTGCTCTTTGCAATCACCCAGCCCCTACAAACCTGCTTAATTACACCTGTCCAGGCCAGACTTCCCCCTGCCCATCTTGACTGCTCTTCCCGTGAGGGATACCCCTTAGTTTAAACCAGCCTGTTAACAGTTAGAGTTGCCCACTACAGTCTATGAAAACTCTGTGATCCCCTTGTTCAGGGCTCAGAGCTGGGAGTGCTAACTCCTCTGGGCCCAGCAGCATAATGAACCTGAATTCTCCGGTTCTCTGAGCTTCATTCATGTATAGCTGAGCGAAGGTTCCACTGTATATATGGACCACATCTTCTCCATCCATTCATCTGTTAGCGGACATTTAGTTTGCTTCCCTGTCTTGGCTAAATCTAGCTGCAATGAACACTGGGGTACATATATCTTTTTTAAAGTATGGTTTTCTCAAGATGGACTTAGGATTTTACCATGATGGGAAATAGCTCTCAAATTTATGTTTAAAATTCTTTACCTATTTATCTTCTTTCCCTTCTTGGCTGCACTGGGTCTTTGTTACCGCACCAGGGCTTTCTCTAGCTGCACTGAGCAAGGGCTACTCTTCATTGCAGTGCATGGTTTCTCACTACAGTGGCTTCTCTTGCTGCAGGCCGTGGGCCCTAGAGTGCTCAGATTTCAGTAGTTGCAGCCGGTGGGTTCTAGAGTGCCAGCTCAGTAGCTGTGATGCACGTGCCAGCTCAGTAGCTGTGATGCACAGGTTTAGTTGGCCCATAGCATGTGGGATCTTCCCCGGACCAAGGATGGAACCCATGTCCCCTGTATCGGCAGGAAGATTTAATCACTGCACCTCCAAGGAAGCCTTCAAATTTATTTTTATATTGTAAACAATTGTATAACTGTTATGTTACATTCAAGGTTTAAAAATTTTGTTCCATTTTCTGAGTTTGAAAAGTTATGTTCAAGCTTTACACAAGAGATGTCGGAAGGATTTTATCCTTTAAAAATTAAAAACTTTAGATGGACTCCCCGTGCATCACATCTTTCTGCCTGGGAGTTATTTCTAAGTGTCATGAAGGCAGCCAGATTTTGCAGTTCAGTTCAGTTCAGTCACTCAGTCGTGTCCGACTCTTTGTGACCCCATGGACTGCAGCACACCAGGCCTCCCTGTCCATCACCAGCTCTAGAAGTTTACTCAAACTCGTCCATCAAGTCAGTGATGACATCCAACCATCTTGTCCTCTGTCATCCCCTTCTCCTCCCACCTTCAATCTTTCCCAACATCGGGGTCTTATCCAATGAGTTGGCTCTTCGTATCAGGGGGCCAGAGTATTGGAGCTTCAGCTTCAGTATCAGTCCTTCCAATAAATATTCAGACTGATTTCCTTTAGGATGGACTGGTTGGATCTCCTTGCAGGCCAAGGGACTCTCAAGAGTCTTCTCCAACACCTCAGTTCAAAAGCTTCAATTCTTTGGTGCTCAGCTTTCTTTATAGTCCAGCTCTCACATCCATACATGACTACTGGAAAAATCATAGCTTTGATCAGGTGGTAAGCAAAGTAATGTCTCTGCTTTTGAATATGCTGTCTAGGTTGGTCATAACTTTTCTTCCAAGGAGTAAGCGTCTTTTAATTTCATGGCTACAGTCACCATCTGCAGTGATTTTGGAGCCCCCACCCAAATAAAGTCTGTCACTGTTTCCATTGCTTCACCATCTATTTGCCATGAAGTGATGGAGCCAGATGCCATGATCTTAGTTTTCTGAATGTTGAGCTTTAAGCCAACTTTTTCACTCTCCTCTTTGAATTTCATCAAGAGGCTCTCTAGTTCTTCTTCACTTTCTGCCATAAGGATGGTGTCATCTGCATATCTGAGGTTATTGATATTTCTCCCAGCAATCTTGATTCCAGCTTGTGCTTCCTCCAGCCCAGCATTTCTCATGATGTACTCTGCATATAAGTTAAATAAGCAGAGTGGAGCATTAGAGGGCAGCAAGTCATGCAGAGAAAGAACTCCAGAAATTAGCTTAGGGTAACCTTGAGTCTTTGGCTGAATACAAAGTTAAATGTGTACATTGTAAGACTAATGTAGGCCTAGCAGAAAATAGCTACTAGGGGATCAGTGAGATCATCTGAGGTTTTGGTAGTCACACTGTACTGGGAAATATTGAAATGCCACCCAACTAGAACACAGAAATCTTGCTGAACAACCCTAGTGTTGCTCAACAACTCTTAACACCACAGTAAACTCATGCCTTAAGAGTAAGACTATTCTTGCCCAGAGTTAGATCCATTTTAATAAAACTTAAAAACAAGTCTGAACAAGAAAAAGTAGACCCTCAACAGATGAATAACCTGTCAGAACAGAAATTTGAAGACTTTTAAAAAGAAAGCAAAATCTACCTTCCTAAAAGGAAGAATTTACAGTGGACAACAGACAATCAGAAATAACTCAACATGTGAAAAAGAAGAAAAATATAACTCATAGCTGGAAGGAAAAAAGTCCATAGAAAAAGAGATGATGGAATTAGCAAAGACTTTAAAAGAGTTATTATAAGTATGTTAGAAAATTTAAATGAAAAATGAATATAATGAGTATGATAGACTGAAAAATAGCTTCCCCAAAGATTTTGCATCCTAATCCTGAATCCTGTGAATATTATCTTATGAGGCAGTTTTTATGGATGTGATTAAGAATCTTGAGATGTGAGTTAGTGTGTGTGTGTGTGTGTGTGTGTGTGTGTGTGTGTGTGTGAGTCACTGGGTCTTTGCAATCTCATGTACTGTAGTCCACCAGGCTCCTCCATTCACGGAATTTTGGAGGCAAGAATATTGGGGCAGGTTGCCATTTCCTACTCCCAGGGATCTTCCCAACCTAGGGATGCAACCTGCGTCTCTTGAAACTCCTGCATTTGCAGGTGGGTTCTTTACCACCGAGATACCAGGGAAGCCCCTATGATCTTAGCCAAAAGGAGTTTATCTAAGTGGGCCTGAAACACAGTCATATGTGCCCTTACAAGAGGAAGGCAGGAGATTTAAACCCCTCCTTCAAACACACACACAGAAGAGAAGACAGAGCAGGGGGAGATTTGAAGGTGTGGGCCCTAAAGACTAGAGTGATATGACCACAAGCCAAGAAATTTTGGTAGTCACCAGAAGCTGGAAGAGGCATGCAACAGATTCTCTCTAGAATCTTAGAGAGGGTGACCCCCTTGACACCTTGATTTAGTAATACTGATTTCAGACTTTCGGCCTCCTGAACAGTGAAGGAAAACTTTTTCTGTTGTTTATCAGTTCAGTTCAGTTCAGTCGCTCAGTCGTGTCCAACTCTTTGCAACCCCATGAATCGCAGCACGCCAGACCTCCCTGTTCATCACTATCTCTCGGAGTTCACTCAGACTCACGTCCATCAAGTCCGTGATGCCATCCAGCCATCTCAGCTGTCGTCCCCCTTCTCCTCCTGCCCCCAATCCCTCCCAGCATCAAAGTCTTTTCCAATGAGTCCACTCTTCGCATGAGGTGGCCAAAGTACTGGAGCTTCAGCTTCAGCATCATTCCTTCCATCTGTTGTTTATAGAAACCCATTATATGCTGTCATATATATGCCATATAAACCATATACATGGCATCACCAACTCAATGGACATGAGTTTGAGCAAGCTCCAGGAGATGGTGAAGGACAGGGAAGCCTAGTGTGATGCTGTCCATGGGGTCACAAAGGACTGAACTGAATGTGTGTAGTAATTTATCATGGCAACTGTGGGAAACCAATACAATGAGGGAATACAGAGGGAGCTCAACAGAAAAATGAGAATTATTTTCAAAAGCAAATGAAAATAATAGTGAAACAACAATGAAAAATACAATATTTAAAATGAAAATAATCACTGGATTTTTACATATTTACATAATATCGGATACTTTAGGGGGAAAAGATTAGTAGTCTGAAAGATGGGGTAATGAAAATTAAACAAACTGGACATAAAGAGATAAAGAGTGAAAATAAAATGAATAGAACCTTGGTATTTCATTATGAGACAACATCAGGTGGTCTAAATATTTAAACAAGAAACAATACTCAGTTTGTGCATACATTTTTAGGGAAAAAAGGAAAGAGCACTTACCGCTTCATTTTACAAGGCCAGAATTACCGTGTTATCAAAATAAGACAAAGACATTACAGTAAGA
The DNA here is from genome assembly GCA_917880005.1 of Nanger dama. Taxonomy (NCBI): domain Eukaryota; kingdom Metazoa; phylum Chordata; class Mammalia; order Artiodactyla; family Bovidae; genus Nanger; species Nanger dama. The sequence continues at coordinate 32,280,966 of CAKJTW010000014.1, forward strand.
GGTAATTATAGATAAGTAACCTTCATAGGGGGCTTCCCTGGTGGCTCAGAGGTTAAAGCATCTGCTTGCAATGCAGGAGACCTGGGTTCGATCCCTCGGTCAGGAAGATCCCCTGGAGAAAGAAATGGCAACCCACTCCAGTGTTCTTGCTTGGAGAATCCCATGGATTGAGGAGCCTTGTGGGCTACAGTCCATGGGGTCGCAAAGAGTTGGACACAACTGAGCAACTTCAGTTCAACCTTCATAGGGCTTCCCAGGTGGCTCAGTGGTAAAGAACCCACATGCCAATGCAGGAGATGCAGGAGGCTTGGGTTCAATCCCTGGGTTGGGAAGATCCTTGCAGAAGGAAATGGCAACCCACTCCATTATCCTTGCCTGGGAAATCCCATGGACAGAGGAGCCTAATGAGCTACAGTCCATGGGGTTACAAAAAGAGTCCAACATGACTTAGCAACTAAACATCAATAACAACCTTCATAGGCATAAAAGAAAAAGTATTTAACAAAAGGTTAGCATATTGAATTCAGCAATGTATGGAATATAAGGATAGTACATCATGGTCAACAGTTTGTAGGAAAGAATGCAAAGTCAGTGCAATAATAAAAATCAGTCATTATAGTTCACTACATTAGAAGAATAAAAGAGAAAGTCATAAGATTACCTTAATAGATGCAGCAAAAGAATTTGACAAAATCCAACTAATCTCTCAGCAAACTAGAGAAAGAAGAGCAGTCTGATAAAAGGCCTCTACAAAATCCATAGCTCACCCATATTTAATGTTAAAGGACTAAAGCCTTTCCCCTTAGCCTGGAAACAAGGCAAGAATATCTATTCTGACAATTCTATTAGTATTAGCCAGCAAAAAAAACATGGAAAAGAAATAAAAGGGCTACAGGTAATAAAGTGAAATACAAAAGAACTCCATTCATAGACAATATGATAGTGTACTTGGAAAATTATTCTAAAAACTACCCCAAAACCCAAACTTGATAGAAATAAGTGGATTTATCCAGGTCACCATATATAATTTCAACATAAAAAGTTAATTATATTTCTATATGGCAGCAATAAACCAATAGAAATAATTTTAATGTATTGATTATGATGGGCTTCTCTGGTGGCTCAAACAGTAAAGAATCTTCCTGCAATGCAGGAGACACAGGTTCAATCCCTGAGTTGGGAATATCCCTTGGAGAAGGGAATGGCTACCCATTCCAGTATTCTTGCCTGGAGAATTACACTAATAGTATTGAGAAAAATCCTTGGGGATGAATTTAAAGAATGAGGATTGAGAACTATTGAGAAATTGAAAAAAGCCTAAATACCTTAGAGAGATAGACCATGATAGTTGATAATTCACCAGATTGTGGAGACTGTGGGGAAATGGCATTGCTGTACATTGTTGGTGGTTACTTTTTCTAAATACATACTGCTTAAACTATTACATAATAAGATAATAATAATTGCTACCACTTATGAGATCAGCCCTGAGATTTCTTTGGAAAGAATGATGCTAAAGCTGAAACTCCAGTACTTTGGCCACCTCACGCGAAGAGTTGACTCATTGGAAAAGACTCTGATGCTGGGAAGGATTGGGGGCAGGAAGAGAAGGGGACGGTCAAGGATGAGATGGCTGGATGGCATCACTGACTCAATGGAGGCAAGTCTGAGTGAACTCCAGGAGTTGGTGATGGACAGGGGAGGCCTGGCGTGCTGCGATTCATGGGGTTGCAAAGAGTCGGACACGACTGAGCGACTGAAGTGAACTGAACTGAACTGAACTGATGAGTGCCAGTTGTGACTGACAAATTAAATTCCTTAGAGTATAGCTCTGATCTTGGCACTTCCCTGCTCAGAAACTCCTTCTGTTCATGGAATCAGTGACAAACTCCTCTGGCATTCCCTGACCTTCCACCATTGATTCCAAGCTTCCTTTCTATATTTATCTCCCCAGTTATCCCACACACACCTCCTACATTTCAACAACACTGGATTCTTTGCCATTGTCCAATTAAAATTTTTTTTGCATATTACAGGTACATTTCTTCATGCCACATGTATAATGATATTTCATGTTCCCATCTAAAAGAGCTTTCTTAAATTTACAGCCAGACTGATGTTCTATCTGATGTGTGCTCCAAGTAAAGCTGGTTAATGATGACCATGAGCAGAATCAGGACTCAAAATTTTCTTTCATTCTTTTCACTGGAGTAGGCTTCCCAAGTGGCACTAGTGGTAAAGAACCCATTTGCCAATGCAACAGACGTAAGAGATGTGGGTTTGATCCCTGGGTCAGGAAGAGCCCTGGAAGAGGGTATGGCAACCTACTCTAGTATTCTTGCCTGGAAAATCCCATGGACAGAGGAGCCTGGTGGGCTATAGTCTATTGGGTTGCAAAGAGTTGGCCATGACTGAGCGACTTAGCATGGACGCACAAATAGTTGCTTTACATTGCTGTGTTAGTTTCTACATACGGCAAATAGAATCAGCCACACCTATACATATATCCCCTCTTCTTTTAATTTCCTTCCCATTTAGGTCACCACAGAGCACTGAGTAGAGTTCCTTGTGCTATAGAGTAGGTTCTCAAGAGTTATCTATTTTAGACATAGTATCAATAGTGTGTATATGTCAATCCCAATCTCCCAGTTCTTCCCACCCTCTGCCCTTCCCTCCTTGACACCCATATATTTACTCTCCCTGTCTGTAGGACTCAAAACTTTATTTCTTTTTATCAGCATTTCCGGTATTATAAACAGTGAAGCCCATCAACCCCATTCCTCCGCAATCTTCTGGTAAACTTGAATATAATAGGGCTTTCTGGGGATCCAAAGTTTTTGGAGGAGGGGCATGCCACATGACTGTGGGATCTTAGTTCCCTGACCAGGAATTGAGCCTAGGCCCTTGGCAGTGAGAACACAGAGTCCTAACCACCGGGCTGCTTGGGAATTTCCCAAACATTTTAAATAAGGTTTTGAAACATCTCTGTGCAGAAACAATGGCTCGGGTAACTCCAAACCCTACATCCAACAACTTGGAAAGGTCACCAAATGAGATTTTTTTTTTGGTGGTAGTTGTAGCAACTCAAACAGGGATTGAACACCAAATGACCAATTTAAGATTTTGACTTTCATGCCTTGGCTCATAATATTGTCTTCTTTTAGATGACCCTTCATCCCGCCATGGCAGTCATCCTTATCTTGTGGACTGGTCCCCAGTGGTTACAATACTTAGCACAGTGTGGGGCACATAAAGTTCAGGAAGTATAGAAAGTAGTTGCTGAATAAATAAGAGAAGAAAAATAGTTCACTGACACACATCCCAGAGGGGAGGATAAATGGATGCACTTGATTCTGAATAAAGACAGATGGGGATAAAAATGCATGGTAAACAATGCAGACAAATCCCCTTAATCGGCAGGCCTATTTGGAGACAGATCACCATAATGAGCCAAAGCCACAATCATTCCAATTTTAGAGAATTCACAGAAATTTAGTAATTGTGGGGCATTTATTTGTTCCTTCTATTGTTTAATTAAAGAATTGCTAATTTTTAGTATATAGATGATCAGTGATGCTTTCAATGGATTTGTTGATTGAAATATCCCCATTATAGCCAAAGGAGAGTTTTGAAATTATCAAGGCAAAGAGCCTTGAATACAATTGGTGCAGCTGATACAGCTGTTGTCATATACCTAGGGCTGGCTTCACTGACACATGACCTTGCAGTTAGCTACACAGGCCCCACACTTAGAAGGACTCTGCACTTTGTTTAATGCTCTGTTGTTGCCATCTTGAAATTCTTAACAAGGGGTCTGAATTTTCACTTTATGCAGGGCCCTGCAGATTATGTCACAGTCCTGCATATACCCCCTCATTCTCCAGCATCCCCTCCCTCCAGGTACCTCTCCAGCCAGAAGGCAATTTCAATGCCTAGAGAGAGTGAGGGAGCATTGTATGCGGAATACTGGAGGTTGCATCACCTCACCTCTCCAACCTTTACGATTCCCTCTCAGTCCTCCCTGTCTGATCCCTAATAAAATCTGGGGACTTTAAAGCCAGTCCAAGTTTCCCATTTCCCATTTGAGAAAAACCAAGATCCAGATATCCCAGTTACCATTTAAATAATTTAAATGAACGCAATCAGGGACGTTAATGATTCATCACTCTAGCATGATGGGGTGCAGGATGAGAACCTGTTCCTGTCTCAGATGAAGCCAGGTCCTAATCCTAGGCAGAGCTCTGAGCTCTTGACCTCTCTCTCTGGCAGTATTCCCACCTCCATCTCCACTTCAACACCAAGAAGTATGTCTCACTCAGGAAGCCTTAAACCATCACCTCGACACCATATGATCTTGCAATCCCACTCCTGGGCAAATATCTGGAGAAAACCATAGTCCAAAAGGACAAATGCACCCCCAATGTTCATTGCGGCACTATCGACAATAGCAAAGACATGGAAGCAATCTAAATGTCCACTGACAAATGAATGGATAAAGATGTGGTGCAGGCCATGGACTATTACTCAGCCATAAAAAGGAATGATAAAATGCCATTTGCAGCAATGTGAATGGACCTTGAGACTACAGCACTAATTGAAGTAAGTCAGACAGAGAAAGACAGATATCTTATGATATCACTCATATGTGAAATTTTTAAAATGATACAAATAAACTTATTTACAAAACAGAGACTCACAGACATAGAAAACAAATTTATAGTAACCCAAGGGGAAAAGTGGGTAGCTGAGGGATAAATTAGAAGGGTAGGATTAACATATACATAATACCATATATAAAAGAGATAATCAACAAGGACCTACACAAGGAACTCTACTCAATACTCTATAATAACCCATATAGGAAAAGAAATTGAAAAAGAATAGATATGTATATATATAACTGAATCACTTTGCTGTACAACTGAAGTTAACACAACATTGTAAATCAGCTATACTCCAATGCAGGCTGATTCTTTACCACTGAGCCATCTAGGAAGCCCTACACTCCGTATATATATGGAGTGGGGGAATTTCCTGGCAATCCAGTAGTTAGGACTCAGCGCTTTTAGTGCAGGACCCACTTTCTAGAGCTGGTGGGGGTGGTGGGCAACTAATAAGATCCCGCAAGCTGCAAGGCTCAGACAAATAAAAAAAGTCACTTCTAAATCTCTGGAAATCTTACTTCTTGAGTGTAGGCCTGTTTCATTTTTGGTACCCTTCGGTTATTAGAAAGTACTTTCTTTTTATAAAGAACAGTAATCGGACTGCTTATGATTATACAGTGGAAGTGAGAAATAGATTTAAGGGCATAGGTCTGATAGATAGAGTGCCTAATGAACTATGGAATGAGGTTCGTGACATTGTACAAGAGACAGGGATCAAGACCATCCCCATGGAAAAGAAATGCAAAAAGCAAAATGGCTGTCTGGGGAGGCCTTACAAATAGCTGTGAAAAGAAGAGACACAAAAGCAAAGGAGAAAAGGAAAGATATAAGCATCTGAATGCAGAGTTCCAGAGAATAGCAAGAAGAGATAAGAAAGCCTTCTTCAGCATCAATGCAAAGAAATAGAGGAAAAGAACAGGATGGGAAGGACTAGAGATCTCTGAAAGAAAATTAGAGATACCAAGGGAACATTTCATGCAAAGATGGGCTCAATAAAGGACAGAAATGGTATAGACCTAACAGAAGCAGAAGATATTAAGAAGAGGTGGCAAGAATACACAGAAGGACTGTACAGAAAAGATCTTCACAACCCAGATAATCATGATGGTGTGATCACTAATCTAGAGCCAGACATCTTGGAATGTGAAGTCAAGTGGGCCTTAGAAAGCATCACTACGAACAAAGCTAGTGGAGGTGATGGAATTCCAGTGGAGCTGTTTCAAATCCTGAAAGATGATGCTGTGAAAGTGCTGCAGTCAATATGCCAGCAAATTTGGAAAACTCAGCAGTGGCCACAGGACTGGAAAAGGTCAGTTTTCATTCCAATCCCAAAGAAAGGCAATGCCAAACAATGCTAAAACTATCGCACAGTTGCACTCATCTCACATGCTAGTAAAGTAATGCTCAAAATTCTCCAAGCCAGGCTTCAGCAATATGTGAACCATGATCTTCCTGATGTTCAAACTGGTTTTAGAAAAGGCAGAGGAATCAGAGATCAAATTGCCAACATGTGCTGGATCATCGAAAAAGCGAGAGAGTTCCAGAAAAACATCTATTTCTGCTTTATTGACTATGCCAAAGCCTTTGACTGTGTGGATCACAATAAACTGTGGAAAATTCTGAAAGAGATGGGAATACCAGACCACCTGACCTGCCTCTTGAGAAATCTGTATGCAGGTCAGGAACCAATAGTTAGAACTGGACATGGAAACAGACTGGTTCCAAATAGGAAAAGGAGTACATCAAGGCTGTATATTGTCACCCTGCTTATTTAACTTATATGCAGAGTACATCATGAGAAACGCTGGACTGGAAGAAACACAAGCTGGAATCGAGATTGCCGGGAGAAATATCAATAACCTCAGATATGCAGATGATACCACCCTTATGGCAGAAAGTAAGAGGAACTAAAAAGTCTCTTGATGAAAGTGAAAGTGGAGAGTGAAAATGTTTGCTTAAAGCTCAACATTCAGAAAATGAAGATCATGGCATCTGGTCCCATCACTTCATGGGAAATAGATGGGGAAACAGTGGAAACAGTGTCAGACTTTATTTTGGGGGGCTCCAAAATCACTGCAGATGGTGACTACAGCCATGACATTAGAAGATGCTTACTCCTTGGAAGAAAAGTTATAACTAACCTAGATAGTATATTCAAAAGCAGAGACATTACTTTGCCAACTAAGGTCCGTCTAGTCAAGGCTATGGTTTTTCCTGTGGTCATGTATGGATATGCGAGTTGGACTGTCAAGAAGGCTGAGCACCAAAGAATTGATGCTTTTGAACTGTGGTGTTGGAGAAGACTCTTGAGAGTCCCTTGGACTGCAAGGAGATCCAACCAGTCCATTCTGACGGAGATCAACTCTGGGATTTCTTTGGAAGGAATGATGCTAAAGCTGAAACTCCAGTACTTCAGCCACCTCATGTGAAGAGTTGACTCATTGGAAAAGACTCTGATGCTGGGAGGGATTGGGGGCAGGAGGAGAAGGGGACGACCGAGGATGAGATGGCTGGATGGCATCACCGACTGGATGGGCATGAGTCTGAGTGAACTCCAGGAGTTGGTGATGGACAGGTAGGCCTGGCGTGCTGCGATTCATGGGGTTGCAAATAGTTGGACACGACTAAGCGACTGAACTGAACTGAATTTCAATTGTGGGGATTGATGCCTCTATAAAAATGACAAGCAATGACTTTACTTCCTTCTCTGCATAACAACTTTTCAAATATTACAAATGGCTTTGCTTCAACCACCCCTTCCCCAGAGCCTGTTTGTTTGTTTTCTTAGTTGAACACTCAGTTGTTTGCAATGTTCCGTACTGATGTGTTTTCTAAACACTTTCCTATATTTATATCTTCTCTGTTGGAATCCTTGAAAGTAAAGTGAACTTGCTCAGTCGTGTCCAATTCTTTGCGACCCCGTGGACTGTAAGCTACCAGGCTCCTCTGTCCATGGAATTCTCCAGGCAAGAATACTGGAGTGGGTTGCCATTTCCTTCTCCAGGGGATCTTCCTGACCCAGGGATTGAACCTGGGTCTCCCGCCTTGCAGGCAGACCCTTGAACCTCTGAGCCACCAGGTAATCCTTAGATTACTAAAAGGAAATAGGACAATGCAAAAGTATTATAGTATGTGTTTTATTTTAATTCACAGACTTCAAACTCAGTTAAAAAAAAAAAAAATTCTACAACCAGAAAGACTGCAGCCAAGATTATAGGAAAAGAGTAGATACATAAATTAAAGCTTTTGGTTGCAAATGACAGTACCAATCTGGGAACTGCTTAAGCAAACATGAGAACATCTTGATCAGAGAGCAAAGAGCCCACTTCCCTTTCAATTCAGTTGGAATAGTTTAAGGAAAGGTCTGTGTTTGGTTAAATTGTGTCATTGTCCATCCCTGTGTCAGCCAGTCAGAGCTGAGTAAGAAAAGTTCTTCTGAGATGTCTTAGTTGAGGAACAAGGGTGTGTGGTGAGCACTCTTTTTGGAAGGGAGGGTACTAGGCAAACAAGAATAGATGTGCCCTACAGTGGATGGACCAGACAGTCAAAGAAAGATATTAAGGATTAATACTGAAAGGAAGAGGAGAGACAGTAACAATATTCTAAGGACAGAGTAAATAAGAAAGCAACAACACTGGGAAAAATTTTTAATTAGCTAATGAGTAACATGTGAAGAAAGCTGAGTGCTGAAGAATTGATGCTTTTGAACTGTGGTGTTGGAGAAGACTCTTGAGAGTCCATTGGACTGCAAGGAGATCCAACCAGTCCATCCTAAAGGAGAGCAGTCCTGGATGTTCATTGGAAGGACTGATGCTAAAGCTGAAACTCCAATACTTTGGCCACCTCATGCGAAGAGTTTAGTTATTGGAAAAGACCTTGATGCTGGGAAGGATTGGGGGCAGGAGGAGAAGGGGACGACAGAGGATGAGGTGGCTGGATGGCATCACTGACTCGATGGACATGAGTTTGAGTAAACTCCAGCAGCTGGTGATGAACAAGGAGGCCTGGCGTGCTGCGACTCATGGGGTCGCAGAGTCGGACATGACTGAGCGACTGAACTGAAGTGAACATATATAGCTTTTTTTCTTCCAGTTTTACAGCGATATATTGACATATATCCTTGTATAAGTTTAAGGTGTACAGCATAATTATTTGACTTACATACATCATGAAATGATTATCACAGTAAATTTAGTGAACTTCTATCTCATATACACACAAAATTAACGAAGTATGAAAAAAGTTATTTTTGCTTGTGATGATAGGCTCTTAGGATTTACTCTTAAACAACTTTCATTTATAACATACAGCAGTGTTAATTATATTTACCATTTACAGTAGATCTCTAGTACTTATTTATCTCATAACTGGGAGTTGGTACCTTTTGACTTGTGTTCATTCAATTCTTCCTCCCCTCACGCCCTACCTCTGGAAACCACAAATCTATTTTTTTTTCCTATGAGTTTGCTTATTCCTTTCTGAAGTGTAATTGATTTACATTATGTTAGTTCCATAGTAATTCAATATTTTTATATATTTCAAAATGATGACCGTGATAAGGAATCACAATCTGATCACTTTGGAACATGGAAGCATTGAACCACAATGGAACTAAGCCAGAGTTGTAAATCAATTACATACAAAGATATTACATAGGTTATTACTACATTCCACACACTATACCTTTGTACCTGTGACTCATTTATTTTGCCGAAAGTCTGGAACTGGATGTATGTACCTCACAATCTCCCTTACGTATATAGCTGTGTTTGGGGTTTGTTTTTTTTTTAAGGGAGCAATGTATAATGAGCAAACAATAAAATGTTGAATATATTAATTTTTTAATTGTTGTCTGCTGAAATAAAATTTGGTGGAAAGGAATTATACTCATTTAAATATATTTTACATTAAGTTCTAAAACCTGTGCTTATGACATGAATTAATACTTGTGTGAAAGTGCTTTGAAATCTAAAACCGAAATGACTTATAACATCATGAAAGTGGAAAAGAGCCAACCACTGAAGGCAGCAGAACCCGGTGGAAAGAGCCTGTCATTCTCCGCCCATGGCAGGGCTCCCCAGGAAGAGGCACACGGAGCATGCGCTGTGGGCGGACACTCAGCCTGCATTTCTAACACGCTGCTTTCTTGAGCACCAGGAAAGCTGAAAGAAGGGCATTTCATTTGTCCAACTAAGACAGGTTTTCACTGAGTGCCACCCTGGAGCCCACAGACCACAGGCACATGTGCATTAGTGGCTCCCCAGAGCCAATAAAGGCATCTAAAATGTCAGCAAGTGAGGCCACAGCGCGCTTCTAGTTGCCACAGAGTGGCTGCAGCCTGTTAACAGCCCAAAGCTGACCCCACGGGCCTGGATCGGTGTACAGGGAGCAAGTGGGGAAGTTAGCCAGTACTGGATCTAGGCCAGTCAACCTTCTGAAAACATGTGCCAGCAAGGAGCCGGGGAGACCCTTGCCAAGAGAAAGCTTGCCTCCTGGGACTGTTTCTCATGGAGACATAACGCATTGGCCGACCAACTGCTTGCACTGGCCCAACACAAAGGTCTCCTGCCTCTCCAAGGCTACAGAGTAATTACTCTGAGGCGAGTCCCATGAGATGAAAGAAGATCAGTATGGCTGTCTGGTGGATAAATGTGACTTGGGGCACTTTGTAGAGCTTGTCATGTTCTCTTAGGGGGCTGTGGTTGTTTATACAAAATGAGAAAAACTTTAAGATTGAAGGGTTGAAACTTTTGATACGTTACTTTCTAAAGGGAACTCTGTGGGCATTTTAAAATCAGTTGGCAAATATTTAGCAATCAGCTACCATATGCAAACTCTTGTGAGCTCAGCTGTGTCCAACTCTTTTGCAACCCTATGGACTGTAGCCTGCTAGGTTCCTCAGTCCATGGGATTATCCAGGCAAGAACACTGAAGTGGATTGCCATTTCCTTCTCCAGGGTATCTTTCTTAACCAGGGATCAAACCCCTTGTGTCTCCTACACTGGCAAGAGGATTCTTTGCAGTTAGTGCTACAAGATGCAATGTATTGTGCTAAACTGTTGTAGATACACAAGAATGGTGTAATTAAGCCATACATACGAAATTAACCATTTTGTAATCAATATCTCGGAATTTATATATCAGATAAACATTGTATCTTCAGTATGATTGTATCTTAATGCAATGGTGTTGTCTGTGAAGAAATCATTTTCAGAAAAGCTTTTCTTAGTGCATCACTTTCAGAGTTTATGATAACATTCTTTGAATAGTCTCATGTTGTGAAGCTATTGAGAACAGAGAAAAGACAAAACTGAGAAATACATTTTCTGATTTAAAAAAGGAATTAAGTCTGCTCAAAGACTTACATGTGAATGTTAAGAGCAGCTCTATTCATGGCAGCCAATAACTGGAAACAAACCAAATAACCATCAACTGAGGAGTGGATAAACAAATATCATATACACTTAAAATGGGATAGAGTTGTTCAGTTGCTCAGTCCTATCTGACTATTTGTGACCCTATGGACTACAGCACACCAGGCTTCCCTGTCCTTCATCGTCTCCTGGAGCTTGCTCAAACTCATGTCCATTGAGTGGGTGATGCCATCTAATCATCTCATCTTCTGTCATCCCCTTCTCCTCCTGCCTTCTATCTTTCCCAGCATCAGGGTCTTTCCAATGAGTCAGTTCTTAGCATCAGGTGGCTAAAGTATTAGAGCTTCAGCTTCAGCATCAGTCCTTCAAATGAATATTCAGGACTGATTTCCTTTAGGATTGACTGATTCACTTTAGGATTGACTTGTTTGATCTCCTTGCTGCCCAAGGGGCTCCCAAGAGTCTTCTCCAGCACCACTTTTCAAAAGCATCAATTCTTTGGTGCTCCCTTCTTTATGGTCCAGGTCTCACATCCATACATGATCACTGGAAAACCCACAGGTTTGACCTAATTTGTAGGCAAAGTAGTGTCTCTGCTTTTTAATAGGCTGTCCAGGTTTGTCATAGCTTTTCTTCAAAGGAAAAAGTGTCTTTTATCTCATGGCTGCAGTCACCATCTGCAGTGATTTTGGAGCCCAAGAAAATAAAGTCTGTCACTGTTTCCATTGTTTCCATGTTTCCCATCTATTTGCCATGAAGCGATGGGATCAGATGCCATGATCTTTGTTTTTTGAATGTTGAGTTTTAAGCCAACTTTTTCACTCTCTTCTTTCACCCTCATCAAGAGGCTCTTTAGTTTCTCTTTGCTTTCTGCCATAAGGGTGGTGTCACCTGCATATCTGAGGTTATTGATATTTCTGCCACCATTCTTGATTCCAGCTTGTATTTCATCCAGCCTGACGTACTCTGCATATAAGTTAAGTAGGCAGGGTTGAGTCCTAAAAATGAGTGAAGTGTTAATACATGTTACAACGTGGATGAACCTTAAAAACAAAAAGATTATGCTAAGTGAAATAAGTCAGTCACAAAAGCTTATATATCTTATGATTCTATTTATATGAAATATCTAGAAAAAGCATATCTACACAGACAGAAAGCAGATGAGTGGTTGCCAGGGCTATGGATGGGAACAGGTGATGAAGATGCTCCAAAAATTAGACTGTGGTGATTGTTGCACAGTTCTATAACTTAGCTAAAACTTATGGAAATGTATGCTTAAAATGGGTGAGTTTTATGATATGTAAATTATACCTCAGTAATTCTTTAAAAAATAAATGAAATGTAATGATTATAAACCATCCAAACTGATTCTGGGGGTGACTTGTGGACAAGTTCTAAAGAAAATGTGAGAAATGTTGTATTGCTGTTAGGCAATAGCAGCACTTTGAAAATGAGGGTGATAAACAAGATGAAGTTTGTGTCTGAAGAAAGATTCAGGAATATGTTTTATTTTTATATTTATTTACTTATTTTGGGGGCTGTGCAGGGTCTTCATTGCTGCATGGGATTTTTCGCTAGTTGTGGCTAACAGGGGCTACTCTCTGTTTGCGGTGCTCAGGCTTCTCATTGCAGTGGCTTCTCCTGTGGCAGACCACGTGCTCTAGGTAAGTGAGCTTCAGTAGTTGCGGTGCTGGGCTTAGTTGCCTCGTGCCATATGGAATCTTCCCAGACCAAGGATCAAACCGATGTCCCCTGCATTGGCAGACAGATTCTTAATCGCTGGACAACCAGGAAAGTCTTAGGTATACATCTTAAAAGAAAGGGAGTCATGGTATTTATTGAAGAACAAGGGATCTGACCTTGAAGGAGTGAAATATCAGGAATATTTTTGTTAGCTCTGTTTTGAACATTTAGAATATGTTACATGTTATCAGATTATTTTGATGATGGAGGGGCTGGTTTCCCTCATCATCCTGCCCCTGGATGTACAAATCCACACATTTATTTCTATACAGTCATGAAGTTATGATCATACTTTTCCAAGCATTGTGATTATTATTCACCATCACTGAAAGAAACACTTAAGGGAAGTGGTCAAGATGGGGATGAGTGACAGCCAAGTCTCATGGGCACTATTTCTGCAGTGCTTTAACTAATACTGAATTACTGCCTTTCCCCAAGTCTACAGTCCACTGGGGAGATTATATTTATCATATTTATCAATACTATATATATAGGGACTTCCCTGGTGGCATCACTTTGCTAACAAAGGTCCATATAATCAAAGCTATGGTTTTTCCAGTAATCACATACAGATGTGAGAGCTGGACCATAAAGAAGGCTAGTGCTGAACAACTGATGCTTTCTAATTGTGGTGCTGGAAAGACAGAGTCTGTTGAACTGCCAAGAGATCAAATCAGTCAATCCTAAAGGAAATCAACCCTACGTATTAATTGGAAGGACTGTTGCTGAAGCTGAAGCTCCAATATTTTTGCCACCTGATACAAAGAGCCAACTCATTGGAAAAGAACTTGATGCTGGGAAATATTGAAGGCGGGAGAAGTGGGCAACAGAGGATGAGATGGTTGTATGGCTTCACCAATTCAATGGACATGAACTTGGCAAACTCCAGGAGACTGTGAAAGACAGGGAAACCTGGTTTGCTGCAGTCCATGGTGTTGCGAAGTGTTGGACATGACTTAGCAACTGAACAACAACAACAGGTGGCTCAGTGGTAAATAATCCTCCTCTCAATGCAAGGGACACAATCCCTTTGCATTGTGAAGTTCAATCCCTGGGTTGGAAAGATCCCCTGGAGAAGCAAATGGCAAACCACTCTAGTATTCTTGCCTGAGAAATTCCACAGACAGAGGAGCCTAGCAAGCTACAGTCTGTGGGGTCACAAAAGAGTCAGACATGACTTAGTTTCTAAGCAACAACTATATATATAATACATACTACATGTATATCTATATATATATATATGGTAGATGTAGGAGGGTGAAATCATGTTTAGAATCAAACTTCAGACCCACCAGCGATGCTCAGAGGGTGCAAACAAAAACCTTGTAAGCACCAAGACATAGGGAAAGGTGCAGTGACCCCCACAAGAGACTAAGCCAGACCTGACTTTGAGTGTTTGAGTGTCTCCTGTGAGGCACAGGTCATCAGTGGCCTGCCATGGGGAAAGGGCTCTGGTTGCAGCAGACCTGGGAGGTGGTGGGTGGCATAAGTCCTCTTGGAGAAGATCGCCATTAGCACCACCATAGAGCTGCCAAGCAGACAACCCACTAACTGGAGAATAGGTCTCTCACACTGTTGCAAAACTTCTAGGGCCCACAACAGATTTCCCAACCTGGGGATCTGACAAGAGGACTGAGAACCTCCAGGGAATTAGACTTTGAAGGCCAGTGGGATTTGACTGCAGAACTTTCACAGGCCTGGGGAAACAAACTCTTGGAGAGCACAGATAAAGCCTTGTGCATACCAGGACCCAGGAGAAAGGAGCAGTGACCCCACAAGAGACTGAGCCAGACTTGCCCGTGAGTGTCCAAGAGTCTCCAGCAGAGGTGTGGGTCAGCAGTCCCCTGCTGTGGATCAGGGGCACTGACTACAATAGTCCTGGGAACCACAGCACGCTAGCCTAAGTTCTTCTGAAGGAGGTGGCCATTACCCCTCCCGTAGTTTGACCTTAGGCCAAATGACAGGGAGGAGACACAGCCCCACCCATCAGAAAAAATTGGATTAAAGATTTACTGAGCAAGGCTTGTAAATGATTTACTGAGCCTTGGACTGCAAGGAGATCAAACCAGTCAATCCTAAAGGAAATCAGTCCTGAATATTCACTGGAAGGACTGACCCTGAAACTGAAGCTCCAATACTTTGACCACCTGATGCAAAGAACTGACTCTTTGGAAAAGATCCTGATGCTGGGAAAGACTGAAGGCAGGAGGAGAAGGGGACAACAGATGGTTGGATGGCATCTGACTCAATGGACATGAGTTTGAGCAAGCTCAGGGAGTTGGTGATGGACAGGGAAGCCTGGCATGCTGCAGTCCATGGAGTCTTAAGGAGCAACTGAACTGAAGTGATCATCGCCCCACTCACCAGAGCAAGACCCAGTTTTCCCCACAGTCAGCCCCTCCATCAAGAAGCTTCCACAAGCCTCTTATTCTCACCCATCAGAGGGCAGACAGAATGAAAACTACAAACAGACAACCAAACTGATCACATTGGATCATAGCCTTGTCTAACTCAGTGAAACTATGGGCCACGCTGTGTAGGGCCATCTAAGACAGCTGGGTCATGGAAAGTTCTGTCAAAATGTGGTCCACTGGAGAAGGGGATGGAAAACCACTTCAGCATTCTTGTCTTGAGAACCCCATGAACAGTATGAAAAGATTAAAAGATATGACACTGAAAGATGAACTCCCCAGGTCGGTAGGCACTCCTGGGTGCCTAATATGCTACTGGAGAAGAGTGGACCAAAACCTCAAGAAGGAATGGATAGGCTGAGCCAAAGCGGAAATAATGCCCAGTTGCAGATGTCTGGTGGTGAAAGTTAAGTCTGATTCTGTAAAGAACAATATTGCATAGGAACCTGGAATGTTAGCTCCACGAATCAAGGCAAATTGGAAATGGTCAAACAGGCAATGGCAAGAGTGAACATCGACGTTTTAGGAATCAGTGAACTAAAATGGACTGGAATGGGCAAATTTAATTCAGATGACCATTATATCTACTACTGTGGGCAAGAATCCTTAGAAGAAATGGAGTAGCCCTCATAGTCAACAAAAATCCGAAATGCAGTACTTAGATGCAATCTCAAAAATGATGGAATGATCTCTGTTCATTTCCAAGGCAAACCATTTAGTATCACAGTAATCCAAGTCTCTGCCCCAACCATTAATGCTGAAGAAGCTGAAGTTGAGTGATTCTATGAGGACCTACAAGACCTTCTAGAACTAACATCAAAAAATGATGTCCTTTTCATCACAGGGGACTGGAATGCAAAAGTAGGAAGTCAGGAGATACCTAAAGTAGCGGCAAGTTTAGCCTTGGAATACAGAATGAAGCAGGGCAAAAACTACAGAGATTTGCCAAGAGAACACACTGGTCATAGCAAAACCCTCTTCCAACAACACATAAGAAGACTCTACACATGGACATCACCAGACAGTCAATACCAAAATCAGATTGTTCATATTCTTTACAACTGAAGATGGAGAAACTCTATACAGCCAGAAAAAACAAGACCAGGAGCTAACTGTGGCTCAGATCATGAACTCCTTATTGCAAAATTCAGATTTAAATTGAAGAAAGTAGGGAAAACCACTAGACCATTCAGGTATGACTTAAATCAAATCCCTTATGATTATACAGTTGAAGTGACAAATAGATTCAAGGGATTAGAGCTGATAGACAGTGCCTAAAGAACTATGAATGGAGGAGGTTCATAACACTGTACAGGAGGCGGTGATCAAAACCATCCCCAAGAAAAAGAAATGCAAAAAGGCAAAACGGTGTCTGAGGAGGCCTTACAAATAGTTCAGAAAAGAAGAGAAGTGAAGGGCAAAGGAGAAAAGGAAAGATATATTCATCTGAATGCATTTGAATGCAGAGTTCCAAAGAGTAGCAGGAGAGATAAGAAAGCCTTCCTCAGTGATCAATGCAAAGAAATAGAGGAAAACAATAGAATAGGAAAGACTAGAGATCTATTCAAGAAAATTAGAGATAGCAAGGGGCTATTTCATGCAAAGATGAGCACAATAAAAGGGAGAAATACTATGGACCTAACAGAAGCAGAAGATATTAAAAAGAGGTGACAAGAATATGTAGAAGACCTATACAAAAAGATTTTCATGACCCATATAATCATGAAGATGTGATCACTCACACTTACCTAGAGCTGGACATCCTGGAATGTGAAGTCAGGTGGACCTTAGGAAGCATCACTACAAACAAAGCTAGTGGAAGTGATGGAATTCCAGTTGAGCTATTTCAAATCCTAAAAGATGATGCTGTTTAAGTACTGCACTAAATATGTCAGAAAATTTGGATAACTCAGTAGTGGCCATAGGACTGGAAAAGGTCAGTTTTCATTCCAATCCCAAAAAGGGCAATGCCAAAGAATGTTCAAACTACCACACAATTGCACTCATCTCACAAGCTAACAAAGTAATACTCAAAATTCTCCAAATGAGGCTTAAAGAGTACATGAACCAAGAACTTCTAGATATTCAAGCTGGATTTAGAAAATGCAGAGGAATCAGAGATCAAATTGCCAACATCTGTTAGATCATAGAAAAAGCAAGAGAATTCCAGAAAGAACATCTGCTTTATTGACTACACTAAAGCCTTTGACTGTATGGATCAAAACAAACTTAAAAATTCTTAAAGAGATGGGAATACTAGACCACCTTACCTGCCTCCTGAGAAATCTGTATGCAAGTCAAGAAGTAGCAGTTAGAATCAGACATGAAATGATGGATTGGTTCCAAATTATGAAGGAGTACATCAAGGCTGCATATTGTCACCCTGACTATTTAACTTCTATGCAGAGTATATCATGTGAAATGCCAGGCTGGATGAAGCACAAGCTGGAATCAAGATTGCCAGGAGAAATATTAATAAACCCAGATGTGCAAATGATGCCACCCTCATGGCAGAAAGCGAAGAGGAATGAAACAACCTCTTGATTATGGTGAAAGAGGAGAGTGAAAAAAGCTGACTTAAAACTCAGCATTCAAAAAATGAAGATCATGGCATCCAGTGTCATCACTTCGTGGCAAATAGATGGGGAAACAGTGGAAACAGTGACAGACTTTATTTTGGGGGTCTCAAAATCACTGCAGATGGTTACTGCAGCCATGAAATTAAAAATGCTTGCTCCTTGGAAGAAAAATTATGACCAACCTAGACAGCATATTAAAAAGCAGAGACATTACTTTGCCAAAGGTCTAGTCAAACCTATGGTTTTTCCAGTGGTCATGTTTGATGTGAGACCTGGACCATAAAGAAGGGAGCACCAAAGAACTGATGCTTTTGAAGTGTGGTGCTAGAGAAGACTGTTCCAAGAGTCCCTTGGACAGCAAGGAGATCAAACCAGTCAATCCTGAAGGAAACCAGTCCATCCTAAAGGAAATCAACCCTGAATATTCATTTGAAGGACTGATGCTGAAGCTGAAGCTCCAATACTTTGGCCACCTGATGAGAAGAGCTGACTCCTTAGAAAAGACCCTGATGCTGAGAAAGATAGCAGGCAGAAGGAGAAGGGGACGATAGAGGATGGCAACACCAGCTCAAAGGACATGAGTTTGAGAAAGCTCAGAGAAATGGTGAAGGACAGGGAAGCCTGGCGTGCTGCAATCCATGCAAAGAGGCAGACACGACTGAACGACTGAACAGCAGTGTGTGTGTGTGTGTGTGTGTGTGTGTGTGTATGTATATATATAAATTAATTAATTAACCTCATACCAGTAAAGACACTTTTTCTCTTTTCAAAGTGTGAGTTGATGGCACTGTAAGACATAGTGAGGTTTTCTTTTTTATGGCCAGTTTGCAAGACCACTGCAAATGGAATAAGAAAGATCAGTCTTGAGGCATACATAAAATCTCAAAATGAGAAATATACTGTTCTTTCTCCCTCCTTCAAATGTTGCTGTAGTAATTGGAACCTTCCACTCAAGTCCTTTTGCCCCAAGTCCAAGGGAAATAGCACCACAATTTATATTGCCTTTTCAAAGTTACGAATACATAGAATTAACTTGCAGCTACAGTTCAAACAGCTGACTGCATTTTAAATTTCAGCTGACATAGGGTTGATATTCATCTCTTTGGCATAGTCACCATTCCCCTGCAGAGCTGAAGTTGGCAGCCTGAGGTTTTTCTTTATTGGATTCACAAAGGACCTCTCTCTCCCTCTACCTCAGTTTCTTGTCTTGAGATTTCTTGCCCAAAGTGCAGAATGGTTTTCCTATTGTACTCTAAAGAATAATCTCACACAAAATGACTGACATCAAGTTCTGTGCCAGGGTGTGGTCGTGGGCTTAGGAATTTTCAGGTCCAGTTTTGTAAGATTTTGAAAGCTTCTTAGCACAGCAGGAAATTAGGCTTGTTAATTACTCAGATAAATGCCAGCTGACCTGTGAAATGCAGGATTAAGTTGTCGTTAAGATTTGCTCCAACTGGCTTTACGAAAAGATGGAGAGTTACAGTTTTCCTGAGGGGTGGAGAGGTGCATTCAGATTTGTGCTGTAAAGACAGATGGACTTCCCATGTCACTGCAGGGTCTCTTAAGTGATGCCTGAAGAATAAGAATAGAGTGTTCAATAAATGCATGTCGTGGAGAATGGAGTTTCCTGATGCATTCTCGTCAGTTCAAACTTAATATTGAATCAGAACAGCAGTCACTGAGGAGGAAATTCAGAACAAAAGCAGTAGGAGGAAAAAGCCGAAGACGTTCTGGAGAGAAGGTGCATGCTAAGTCATTTCAGTCTTGCGGGACTCTGTGCGGCATTATGGACTGTAGCCGGCCAGCTGTCCATGAGATTCTCCAGGCAAGAATACTGGAGTGTTTTGCCATTTCCTTCTCCAGGGATCTCCCCAACCCAGGGATCAAACCTGCATCTCTCACATCTCCTGAATTGGCAGCGTGTTCTTTACCACTAGCGCACCTGGGGAGAGGGGAATACAACAAATTTTAAGACTTTTTGTTGTTGTTGTTGAAAGCTTAAAAGCTTTCAGTGTTCTCACTGTTATTGGGATCAGGCAGTTCTGAGCACCAGGCAGTTCTAGCATATTTCAGTAGATCTAGTAGGAGGGGAGACTCAGCACTTAGTTGTTCAAACTTTAGCTAGGAAGCAACTGTGTATTAATCATTTTGACAAATGAGCATATTTCACAGCACTGTGTTAAACTGTTTTGTGTTCATGTCAGCTTTGGAATATAAATATTCAGAGAACACCAATTATATCCACTTGAACTCAATTGCTAGTGTTTAGCATAGATTATACAAAGATGCTTAAACAATATTATTGGATTTTGCTGACTTTAAAAAGGTCAGCAGGCTCAACTAAACAGAAAAACACAACCTCTCACCCACTTAAATGAATGCTAGCCGAGAGTACCTCTTTGATTTGTCTTATGAGTTAATAATAGAAAAATTGCTCTCCCAAACTAAGCCATCAAATCAAATCCCCTTGTTGGTCACCTCTTTTGTAACTAAAACAAACGTGTGACTTAGCTGGATGAACCATCACTCAAGAGGGAACATTAAAGCACAGACATTAACCACGATAACTTCTCAGAGGCACTAAATAGAGCAGAAATATATTTATAAGACTGAGCAGTGGCTCGAAGATATGCTAGATTTTCATTGAGGACTATCAGGAGCAAGGGGAAGTGAAGCAGTGTCAAAAGGCAAATAAGAGAAAGCCTGCTGTCCACAAGCAATGAGGCCAGGGTGAACCTAAGGGAAACAAGAATCACCCACTGCCCATGTTCCAGGTTTCAGAGGGCAGGAAGAACATGGATCAGTCTGCTTGAGCAAAGAAACCATACCGTAGGCAAAGCAAACAGGAAATTAGGTTAAGAGACAAAGGGAAGGAAGAGATTCTTGACTCAAAGAACGAAGGAGAGGGAGAAGAGGAAGGAAGTCGTAAGGTGACCGCGTGTCAACAGGAAGAGGTTAATGCTACTGAAAGACATGTGCATGCTAAGTCACTTCAGCTGTGTCCAACTCTAGCCCTCCAGGCTACTCTGTCCATGGGATTCTCCAGACAACAATACTGGAGTGCGTTGCCATTTCCTTCTGTAGGGGATTTTCCCCACCCAGCGATTGAACCTATGTCTCTTACATCTCTTGCATTGGCTTGAACCTATGTCTCTTACATCTCTTGCATTGGCTTGAACCTATGTCTCTTACATCTCTTGCATTGGCTGGCAGGTTCTTTACCACTAATGCCACCTGAGAATTACAATTCCTGAGAGTAGGAGGTACTGGTGCCACACAGGGCCACATGGAGAAGCACCAGATTGGGTCAGGAGGCAGAAATAGGACTTAGAGGAAAGCACAGACTCCACTCTTTTTCTGTGGGAAAGACTGGGTTGGACAAGGTAAAACAGTTGAGGATCGGCTAGTTTGAATAATTCCTGTAAGCTTTGGGCAGAGGGACTGGCCCTAGTTTCCTGGTCCCTGGCCTTGTGTTGATTGATTCAGGGCAGGGGAAATACCGGTTTGATGTGTGAGAGGTAGAGAAGAAAGTGATTGGGAGTATGGCCTCAGGACTGGTTGGTTAGTTTAAAATGTAATTTTTGTAAACCAACTTAAGCTGGATCACTAGAAAGACATAAACTATTAATACTTTGGCTATAATTTGACCCTGTGATTAATGATGCAAACAGATAAACAGAATCTGAGAAAACACAGATCTTGGGAGTCATCCATCTGTATGTATTCATAGTGCCTAGTTCACCACTGTACATACAGTATTTGTTATTGTTGTTCAGTTGCTAAGTTGGGTCTGACTCTTTGAGACCCCATGGACTGCAGCACACCAGGCCCCTCTGTCCGTCACCATCTCCTGGAGTTCAGCCAAGATCATGTCCATTGAATTAGTGATGCCATCTGACCAAGATCAATAAATATTGAGTGGTTGGATGGATGGATAAGATTTTTGGTAGTTGAGAAGCTTTGAGTGAGAAGGGTGTCGCTTCCCTGTTATCCCTAAACCATGCCCCGCCTACAGCAGGATTTGCAAGCTGCAAGGATTGTATCCCCAGCTGCTCAGGGATGAAATGGCCTGGGTGAGAGAAATGTTGATAGCTTTTTGGGCTAGGTGATTTTTGCTAGAAGATACTACCATGCTCATTTTATTCTTGATTTATTTTTTATGCTTCACTACAAACTGGCCAGATATAAAAAATGTTTCCTTATTTAACGAGAATCCAGGACCACACATGGGAATCTTTAGTGTGTCTTCCTGTAAAGGTAGAAACACTGTAGGGGCTCTCATATGGCTCACAGTCAAGTCCAAAGTTCATAAAGTGGCCACGACCAGTCATATAAAACCCCACCCCACTATCTCTCCACCTTCCTCTCTCTGCACTCTCCCTCCATCATTCTGCTCAGTCACTCAGGCCTCCTCTCAGCTCCTGGACCTTTGCATTTCCCCTTCCTCTGCCTGAAATGCCCCCAGGTATCCATGTAGCTTTCTTTATCATCTCCTTCAGCTTTCTAATCAAATGTCACCTTATTACAGAGCCTTTGAGATATATATATATATATATATATATATATACATGGCACTGCCATATATCAAACCACAAACCATTCCCCATATGTATGCTGCTGCTGCTAAGTCGCTTCAGTCATGTCCGACTCTGTGCGACCCCATAGACAGCAGCCCACCAGGCTCCCGCGTCCCTGGGATTCTCCAGGCAAGAACACTGGAGTCGGTTGCCATTTCCTTCTCCAAAACATGAAAGTGAAAAGTGAAAGTGAAGTCGCTCACTTGTGTCTGACCCTCAGCGACCCCATGGACTGCAGCCTACCAGGCTCCTCCATCCATGGGATTTTCCAGGCAAGAGTACTGGAGTGGGTTGCCATTGCCCTCTCCCATATGTATAGATACACTTAATTTTTTATCCTTTATATTGTTTCATTTTATTCATAGTACTCATCACCATTTGGTATATTATGTACTTTTTGTGTGAACACATGTATACACCATACCTAGTAGAACAGAAATTCTATGAGACCAAGAACTTTGGCAACCCCCAAACCTAGGAGAGTGTTTTCCTGGTGGCTCAGTGGAAAAGAATCCACCTGCCAATGCAGGAGACTTGAGTTCAGTCTCTGGGTCTGGAAGATCCCGTGGAGGAGGAAATGACAACCCTTTCCAGTATTCTTGCCTGGGAAATCCCATGGACGGAGGAGTCAGTCCATTGGGCCACAAGAGTCAGACATAACTGAAGCAACCAAATAACAACAACAAAACCTAGCAGAGGGTCTGGCATATGATACATATCTGTTGAGTGAATGAATGATCTTAATAACAGCACATATTTCCTCTTGTTTTCTCTTTTTTTTTTCTCCTCAATTTCATGCCCAGAATTCCCACTGGAGAAGAGTAAGTGGCTACTGAATGACACGCAGCTTGTTCTGCAAGAAAATCACTGCCTCCCACCCTCCAAATTTAAGTTTCTCCTCCTATTGGCCCTTTTCTGGATAAAAGGTACCAGCATCAAGAATGCAGTCACCCACGGTTCCTCCTTTCTCCTTACCCCCTTTTCGGCATATCAGCAAGTCCTGGAGTGTCAGCCTCCCAGACACATATCACTGTCCCTGAATGTGTGATATTTCCACCACGGTCCTCTTTTACACAGTCTCCTAATCTGTCTCTTCTCTTCAACTCCTGACCCGTCTCCACTTCCCACCTGGTTTGTACACAGTAACCAGAGAGGGCTTTTAAAATCTGCCTGAGATCATATATACAAACAAAGGAGTACTACTCCGTCATAAGAAGGAACAAAACCAGGTCATTTGTGGTGATGTGGATGGACCTTGAGTCTGTCATACAGACTACAGTAAGTCAGAAAGAGAAAAACAAATATCATATATTAACACATTAAAAAAAAATGGTACAGGTGAACCTATTTGCAGGGCAGGAATAGAGACGCGGATGTAGAGAACGGACGTGTGGTCACAGAGGAGGGGAAGGGGAGGTGGGACAGACTGGGAGAATAGCACTGACGTATACACAATGCCGTGCATAAAACAGATAGCTAGCAGGAAGCTGCTGCGTGCCGCAGCCAGCTCCACGGGGTGCGCTGGGACAACCTAGAGGGGGTGGGATGAGGGTGGGGTAGGAGGGAGGCTCAAGAGGGAGGGGATGTATGTGTCCACATAGCTGATTCACTTTGTTGTACAGCAGAAACTAACACAATATTGCAAAGCAATTTTAATTCATTAAAAAAGAAGATAAAATAAGTCTACCTAAGATCTTATAACGACCCTAAAAGCCCTTGAGCGTGTATGTAAACTTCCTATTTAGGCCCCAGAATTATGTGTGATCCAGCACTGTTCCCCTTTATACTTATCCTTTGCCACTCCCCCTTGCTCCTTGATCCTGGCCTGAAACTTTCCTGCTTGCTTCTTCCTGCTCCTTGGTGTAGAGCTGGTTCCTGAAGACCATGGTTCACGTCTCAGCCCTAAGGACACCTTCTTAGAGGGGCCTCCACGGACCAGTCCGTCTGCAGCAGAACTCCTCACACTATTTCCTGCGACATCACCCAGATAAATACCATATAACTGGCAATGATTTTATTTAGTTGTCTGCGGAACAATCTTTCAAACAGACCCCGAGGAATATCTCTGTCGGTACTGATAACAAAACATATCAGGCCACAGAACTTGCACTTATTTCCCTCTCCTGTTTTCCCTTTCCCATTTTCACATCTACATCCAGTGATGAATGCTCCCTCGCTCTCTTCCTCCAATTGTCCCCTAATTGTCTAATCTGCCCTTTAGAAAGTAGCCTGGTGTCAGTAGTATTTGTTAGCATGAGTGGACAAACTCCAGTTTGTTGCCAGTGTCAGTCTAGAGCCCTTTGTTGAGAATTCTCAGATGTATTAATACCAGATTGAATGGGATACTCTGCTTTGTGTCCATCAATGGTTAGGGGAAAGAGCTGTGATGGAGTATTTGTTGTTGTTCATTTGCTAATTTGTGTCCAACTCTTTGTGACCCCACCCCAGGCTTTCCTGTCCTTCACTATCTCCCAGAGTTTGTTTAGATTCATATACAGTGAAGCGGTAATGCCATCCAATCATCCTATCCTCTGCTGCCCGCTTCTCCTCCTGTCCTTAATCTTTCCCAGCAGCAGGGTCTTTTTCAATGCGTCAGCTCTTCACATTAGGTGGCCAAGGTATTGGAGCTTCCGCTTCAGCATCAGTCCTTCCAGTGATGGGGTTTGTGGCCGTGTATTTATTAGACGTGGCAGAGTGAATATATTTGACTTGATTGTTCCTTATCCTCAAGATTATTTACTATTTCAACCTTATTTGTAGGATCTTAGTTCCCAGACCAGGGAATGAACCTGAGCCCTTATCAGTGAAAGTGAAGACTCCTAACCACTGGGCCATCAGGGAATTCCCTCCATCTCCTTTCTAAGATGGTATAAAAGGGTTTGTCTTCTGGAAAAAAAAAATTTTAAAGCCACCAACAAAGGAAAAAGGTATTTCATAGATTCAGCAGCTTCTGTAATCCTATCACTAATTTTTGAAGGATCTTCAAGTGTTTTTGAACACAGATCTGACTTAATTATCACACACACAGATCTGACTTAATTATCACACAAACCCTCAGTAACTTATTATCATGTTTTCATGGAAGAAAATTAAGCTTTTAAATATTGATCATTTCCTCCCATGCAGCTGTGAATAGGAGAGCTGGAATTTCACCTCTGCAATTTTCAGAGCCCAGGATCTCTCACTACACCAGTAAATAAGTTCCTCATTTGTCTTTGCTTAAAGAGAGTTTCTTGGACAGCAAGGAGATCAAACTAGTCAATTCTAAAGGAAATCAACCCTGAATATTCATTGGAAGGACTGATGCTGAAGCTGAAGCTCCAATACTTTGGCCACCTGATGTGAAGAGCTAGCTGATTGGAAAAGATTGAGGACAGGAGGAGAAGGGGGCGGCAGAGGATGAGATGGCTGGATGGCACCACCAACTCAATGGACATGAGTTTGACAAACTTTGGGGATAGTGAAGGACAGGGAAGCCTGGCATGCTACAGTCCTTGGAGTTGCACACTGTTGCAGCTGCTGTTTACGAAAGAGTCAGACACACCTTAGCAACTGAACAACAAAAGCAGTCTGGGGATGAGGGGAGAGTAAAGGGATAGTTATGCAGACACAAAAAGAAGATCCCTGCCCAAGAGTTATCACCTGGGAATGCAGGAGGTACACTCATAACCCAAGACTCATGAAATTTTCAGTCCATACACAGACGAGAGAAGGTGAACCTAATTGGAACTTACTAGCAACTACTGTTTAAATGATGGAAAACATGTATCAATAATTAGATCTGGAAGTAATTAACCAAGGAAGACTTTCTGGAGGGAGTAATTTCATATTAGGATTTTGAAAGAGTGTTGATATAATGGGGGAGGGATTCTGAGAACAGGAAAATGAGACTTTCACTCATAAGTTTGTTAGTTCTAGCTTTCCAGATGACTGTTTGAATGTGAGAAACTGATGAAGGCATCACCTTTTATTTTCTTTGGAAAATTCTGTTATGTTTTATTTAAATAGCTGAAACTCTAGGGGGCCTGCCAAACTTATTTTTAAAAATTGGTCATTACATTGAAACTGTCTAATAGATGAATTATAAAAGCCAGCAGAAAACACCCTCATTGAAAAATAAGAGAGATTTCATGACTTTATCACAGAAGAACGATGCATAATACGGCTGTGATCTCGTTTCATTGTCTTTTGGCTTTACCCCAGTGGAAAGAGAACGCAGATTAAGGAACTGAGAGCAGAAAAGAATGAATGCGGCTGTTGTTCATGAGCAATCTGTGTGAAAATACCTTCCTTTTCTGTCTCACAGGTGTGTCTCTAGCTACAGTCTGGGAGGCCGGAGGGTTAGCTGG
Source organism: Nanger dama (assembly GCA_917880005.1). Classification (NCBI taxonomy): domain Eukaryota; kingdom Metazoa; phylum Chordata; class Mammalia; order Artiodactyla; family Bovidae; genus Nanger; species Nanger dama. Next base: position 32,307,663 of record CAKJTW010000014.1, read on the forward strand.
GGAGGTGGTGCAGCAGAGTGACCCTTCCAGTTTTTAAAACCTAGATTGTATTCACTAGATGATTATCCTCAACCAGTGGTCCTCCAGGAAGTACAAAGAGTTCTGAGGTGATGGGGCAGAAGATGACCTCATCCTTGATGCTGTCAAGCCTGCAATGCTCCTTTTTCCAAGCTGAATACACACTGAACTCCATGTGGGCAAAAACAGCTTCATATTGGAGAATTTAGGAAAATATTCAAGCCAAATGGAATTCGGGCTACAGTGAATAGCTGTCCTCCAAGCCATCCATCTGAGAAATGCCCTGAGAATTGTCCATAACAATCACACTATGTGATTATTGTATGTGTCTCCAGCTGAACAGTTAGAATACCCCATCTTCCTGGAGTAAGATGAGCATGTAACCTCACCAGGGTCCTGTTTAGAAATTGACATGGACTGAACGTTATGCTAGGGAGAGAAAATTTTTTCTTTTCTCTTTGTGTATATAGATGGTATCAACCAGGGACAACTCGTGATCATCCTAACTGTCACCTGACGAAAATTTGCTTGGGCCCAACAGAACTAGCTGGGCTTCCAAGGTGGCTCAGTGGTAAAGAATCTGCCTGCCAGTGCAGGACACTCACGTTCAGTCCCTGGGTCGAGAAGATCTGCTGGAGGAGGGACTGGCCACCCACTCCAGTATTCTTTCCTGGGAAATCTCACAGACAGAGGAGCTGGCAGTCTACAGTCCATGGGGTCACAAAAGAGTCAGACATGACTGAGCAGTTAACACAGCAAAAGAACTAGGTGCCTGTAGAACTAAGGGGTGGTGAAAACCATAGTCCTTATGTTGCAATTTGAAACCCTGGGTCCAACTGGACCTGAACTTAGATCAGCTTTTGGATTTCTTGGTTATAGAAGTATAGTATAGCGTTTATATTGGGTTCTCTGGTAGCTCAGCTGGTAAAGAATCCAGCTGCAATGCAGGAGACCTTGATTTAATTCCTGGGTCAGGAAGATCTCCTGGAGAAGGGATAGGCTACCTCCTCCAGTATTCATGGGCTTCCCTAGTAACTCAGATGGTAAAGTATCTGCCTGCAATTTGGGAGACCTGGGTTTCATCCCTGGCTTGGGAAGTTTCCCTGGAGGAGGGCATGGCAACCCACTCCAATATTCTTGCCTGGAGAATCCCCATGGACAGAAAAACCTGGCGGGCTACAGTCCATGGGGTCACAAAGAATTGGACATGACTGAGCAACTGAGTACATAACAATTTACAATAAGATGTATTTGATTTTCATTTCCTTTTCTAGCACAGAGCTCCTAAAATCTTTGGAAGTTCCTAAATGATAGGAGAGATTAAGGTGTATTTTGTCATTCATAACAAGCTCTTTTCAACTGTGCCTAAATTTATGTTAATGAGATGATTTTGAAAGCCTCTAAGGGTAGGGGGTTCAATGCCAAGGGAACCAACCACATGATTAGATGGTTGGAAGTTTTAGTCCATATCCCTGCCCACCCCCCACCTCCACCTCTGGGGAGGGGAGAGTGGATAGAGAGTGAATTAATCACCAACAACTAATGATTTAATCAATTGATCTTATGTAATGAGAATGACCTCAGATATGCAGATAACACCACCCTTATGGCAGAAAGTGAAGAGGAACTAAAGAGCCTCTTGATGAAAGTGAAAGAGGAGAGTGAAATAGTTGGCCTAAAGCTCAACATTCAGAAAACTAAGATCATGGCCTCTGATCCCATCACTTCATGGGAAATAGATGGGGAAACAGTGGAACGGTGGCTAACTTTGTTTTGGGGGCTTCAAAATCACTGCAGATGGTGACTGCAGCCATGAAATTGAAAGATGCTTACTCCTCGGAAGGAAAGTTATGACCAACCTAGATAGCATATTGAAAACCAGAGACATTACTTTGCCAACAAAAGTCCATCTAGTTAAGGCTATGGTTTTTCCAGTGGTCATGTATGGATGTAAGAGTGGGACTGTGAAGAAAGCTGAGTGCCAAAAAATTGATGCTTTTGAACTGTGATGTTGGAGAAGACTCTTGAGAGTCCCTTGGACTGCAAGGAGATCCAACCAGTCCATCCTAAAGGAGAGCAGTCCTGGGTGTTCATTGGAAGGACTGATACTAAAGCTGAAACTCCAATACTTTGGCCACCTCATGCAAAGAGTTGACTCACTGGAAAAGACTCTGATGCTGGGAGGGATTGGGGGCAGGAGGAGAAGGGGACAACAGAGGATGAGATGGCTGGATGACATCACTGACTCAATGGGCGTGAGTTTGAGTGAACTCCAGGAGTTGGTGATGGACAGGAAGGCCTGCCATGCTGCGATTCATGGGGTCGCAAAGAGTCAGACACGACTGAGCGACTGAACTGAACTGAATTGAATGAAGCCTCCATAAAGCCCTGAAAGAATGGGGTTTGGAGAGCTTCTGGGTTGAGGAAGCACTTGTCTCTATGCCCAGAGGGTGATGTACCCAAACTCCCTGGGCACAAAGCTCCTGCGCTCAGTCCCTTTCCAAACGTTCCTATAGATATTTCTTTATCTGGCTGTTTATTTGTACCCTTTAACATCCTTTGTAATCAACTGGTAATCTAGCAAGCAAACTGTTTTTCTGAGTACAGAACTCAGAAGTGACATTTTCTTATCAGTATTCACCTGTCTTCTGATCCAGGAATTCCAAAAGAAATGAAAACTTATATCTACTAAACAAAACAAAACAAAACAAAACTGTATAAGAATGTTAATTGTGACTCTGTTTCTAATAGCCAGACCTTGGAAACAATGCAAATGTCCATCAACAGGAGAACAGATAGACAAATTGCCCCTTTGACTTCTCTCCTCTCCCTTCCCCATTCAATCCCCCTTTTCTCCTGGAATCCACTACCTTCCCAAGAAAAGTATTAATAGTTAAATTTCAACTCCTCCAAGCCTTTTTCTTGTGTATAGTAAATTCCACATCCTCAGTCTTTGCGGTTCTACTGGTACCCTTAGCAGGTTGCTCTGTAACAAGGAGGGAAGGATCTGGACTTAGGGTTCCCTGGCTTTCCCAAGAAGGGAGGCAGCTTAGCATTCATCAGACCTGAAGGTGAGGGGTGGGAGCAGGACAGTAATATTCCACACGGGGCTGCGGGCGCCTTCCTCAGGGAGCACCTATAACGAAACACATATCAAGAATTCAAGAACAAGAATTCAAGAACTGATGCAGGATAAAAGCCTTTATCTGGTCTACCAAAGAAATGCATAGTCCCCTATTAGCATAAATCTGACACTGTGGGGGTGATAATCCTGGCCTCATTTGACTAAGAAAGCCTTTATCCCTTTACTATCCTGTGTTACATCTTAATTTAATGTACCAAAATCCCAGAATAAGCAGACATTAAACAGCTCTGGGCCCAGACCACTCCTTCCAGATCACAAGTTCTGTTTCTCAGGAGGGTAAAGCTGAGAGGCTGGACTAGGAGGGGAAAAGTCAGTTTCTCTACCATAGTGGCAAAAAGATTATCTAAAAGCTCCTTCAGGAGTGTGAGGAATAAAATAGTCAAGAAAACTGGCTTAAAATCACAGATGCTTAAAAATCAGAACTTGGGGAGTTCTGCGGTGGCCTACTGGTTAGAATACTGGGCTTTCACTGATGTCTCCTGGGTTCAGTCCCTGGCTAGAGAACTGAGATACCACAGACTTTGTGGCATAGCCAAAAAAAAAAAAAAATCAAAATTGAAACAACCATTCAGGAAGGTTTTTGACGCCAAGAAAAATTTCAGGGTTAAGTTAAAAGGTTCTTTTCTATTTAAATGTGGGGGAAACCTAAAGTAGTTTGAGAAGAGACTGAGAATAATTAAAAAGCAAAGACAAAGAGATCAAATTATACTTAGTATTTGTACTTAAATCGTATTTATGTATTAATTAACACCACAGAGCTCTGAGCTATGTGCCAGGTAGTGTTCTAAGCACTTTAAAAATAGTCACTCATTTAACCTTCAAAACAGCCTGATGAGATCATTTACTTTATGGTTGGCACGTCATTATTTTAACATTTTACTAATGGTAGTAATTATGATTGATAGTATTTTCGAGTGCTTACTGTACTCATACCTTATATTATTTCATTTAACCTTTACCACAATCATAAGAACTAGGTACAATTTTTAAGACTATTTTATAGATGAGAAAAAAAGAAAGAGGTTAAGTAACATTCCAAAAGGTACACAGCTAATAGGTAGAAGATTTGAATATTTAACTTTAAAGCTTGTGTTCTAAATTACTGTACTATGCCTATTAATACTCAATTACTCTTAATATTTTACTGTTTTTATATGATCTTAGTTTCATAGGCTCACATACTTGAGTTTAAAAAGCAAGCATATTTAATGCTGCTGCTGCTGCTAAGTTGCTTCAGTCGTGTCCGACTCTGTGTGACCCCATAGATGGCAGCCCACCAGGCTCCCCCATCCCTGGGATTCTCCAGGCAAGAACACTGGAGTGGGTTGCCATTTCCTTCTCCAATGCATGAAAGTGAAACGTGAAAGTGAAGACACTCAGTCATGTCCAACTCTTAGCGACCTCATGAACTGCAGCCTCCCAGGCTCCTTCATCCATGGGATTTTCCAGGCAAGAGTACTGGAGTGGGGTGCCGTTGCCTTCTCTGGATGTTTAACTGTAGCACATATTTAACAACATTATTACCAAGTACTACCACCCATCTGAATGTCTGTGTGCTCAGTCACTCCATTATGGCCAACTCTTTGCAACCCTTTGATCTGTAGCCAGCCCAGTTCCTTTGTCCATGGGATTTTTAGGCAAGAATACCGGAGAGGGTTTCCATTTCCTCCTCCAGAGGATCTTCCTGACCCAGGGATCGAATCTGTATCTCCTGCATCCCAGGTGGATTCTTTACCACTGAGCCTTCAGTGAAGCCTGTATCTAAAGGCAACTTATTTAAACTGGAGACAGATTGAATGAAGAATTTTTCAAAGTTCTCTTTGCAACACTCAAAACTCATAAGGTTAGAGGATAAGATAGTAGTCAGTATATAAACTTGCCTTGGGGACAGTTACTCTGATCTTCATTTCCATGCCGTTAGTTTGACAGCTCTTCATTAAAAATCAGGTTGATGGAACATTAGACATGTTCTGAGATGACACATGCAATTCTACATTTTAAGTCAGTTCAGTCAGTTTAGTTACTCAGTCGTGTCCGACTCTTTGCGACCCCATGAATCGCAGTACACCAGGCCTCTGTGTTCATCACCATCTCCTGGAGTTCACTCATACTCACCTCCATCGAGTTGGTCATGCCATCCGGCCATCTCATCCTCTGTAATCCCCTTCTCCTCCTGCCCCCAATCCCTCCCAGCATCAGAATCTTTTCCAATGTGTCAACTCTTCACATCAGGTGACCAAAGTATTGGAGTTTCAGCTTTAGCATCAGTCCTTCCAAAGAACACCCAGGACTCATCTCCTTTAGAATGGACTGGTTGGATCTCTTTGCAGTCGAAGGGACTCTCAAGAGCCTTCTCCAACACCACACTTCAAAAGCATCAATTCTTCGGTGCCTAGCTTTCTTCACAGTCCAACTTTCACATCCATACATGACCACTGGAAAAACCATAGCCTCGACTAGATAGACTTTTGTTGGCAAAGTAATGTCTCTGCTTTTGAATATGCTATCTAGGTTGGTCATAACTTTTCTTCCAAGGAGTAAGTGTCTTTTAATTTCATGGCTGCAGTCACCATCTGCACTGATTTTGGAGCCCAAAAAATAAAGTCTGACACTGCTTCCTCTGTTTCCCCATCTATTTCCCATGAAGTGATGGGACCGGATGCCATGATCTTAGTTTTCTGAATGTTGAGCTTTAAGCAAACATTTTCACTCTCCACTTTCACTTTCATCACTCTCCACTTTTCACTTTCCTCTTCACTTTCTGCCATAAGGGTGGTGTCATCTGCATATCTGAGGTTGTTGAGGTTTCTCCCAGCAATCTTGATTCCAGCTTGTGCTTCTTCCAGTCCAGCATTTCTCATGATGTACTCTGCATATAAGTTAAATAAGCAGGGTGACAATATACAGCCTTCACGTACTCCTTTCCCTATTTGGAACCAGTCTGTTGTTCCATGTCCAGTTCTAACTGTTGCTTCCTGACCTGCATATAATAGGTTTCTCAAGAGGCAGGTCAGGTGGTCTGGTATTCCCATCTCTCTCAGAATTTTCCACAGTTTATTGTGATCCACACAGTCAAAGGCTTTGGCATAGTCAATAAAACAGAAGTAGATGTTTTTCTGGAACTCTCTTGCTTTTTTAATGATCCAGGAGATGTTGGCAATTTGATCTCTGAATCCTCTGCCTTTTCTAAAACCAGCTTGAATATCAGGAAGTTCACGGTTCATGTACTGCTGAAGCCTGGCTTGGAGAATTTTGAGCATTACTTTACTAGCATGTGAGATGAGTACAATTGTGTGGTAGTTTGAACATTCTTTGGCATTCCCTTTCTCTGGGATTGGAATGAAAACTGACCTTTTCCAGTTCTGTGCCCACTGCTGAGTTTTCCAAATTTGCTGTCATATTGAGTGCAGCACTTTCACAGCATCATCTTTCAGGATTTGAAATAGCTCAACTGGAATTCCATGACCTCCACTAGCTTTGTTTGTAGTGATGCTTTCTAAGGCCCACTTGACGTCACATTCCAGGATGTCTGGCTCTAGGTGAGTGACCATACCATCGTGATTATCTTGGTCATGAAGATTTTTTTTGAACAGTTCTGTGTATTCTTGCCACCTCTTCTTAATATCTTCTGCTTCTGTTAGGTCTATACCATTTCTGTTCTTTATTGAGCCCATCTTTACATGAAATGTTCCCTTGGTGTCTCTAATTTTCTTGAAGGGATCTCTAGTCTTCCCCATTCTGTAGTTTTCCTCTATTTCTTTGCATAGATCGCTGAGGGAGGCTTTCTTATCTTTTCTTGCTATTCTTTAGAAGTCTGCATTCAGATGCTTATATCTTTCCTTTTTCCTTTGCTCTTTGCCTCTCTTCTTTTCACAGCTATTTGTAAGGCCTCCCCAGACAGTCATTTTGCTTTTTTTGCATTTTTTTCCCTGGGGATGGTCTTGATCCCTGTCTCCTGTACAATGTCATGTACCTCAGTCCATAGTTCATCAGGCACTCTATCTATCAGATCTAGTCCCTTAAATCTATTTCTTACTTTCACTGTATAATAATAAGGGATTTGATTTAGGTCATACCTGAATGTTCTAGTGGTTTCCTCTATTTTTTCAATTTAAGTCTGAATTTGGTAATAAGGAATTCATGATCTGAGCCACAGTCAGCTCCCAGTCTTGTTTTTGTTGATTGTATAGAGCTTCTCCATCTTTGGCTGCAAAGAATATAATCAATCTGATTTCGGTGTTGACCATCTGGTGATGTCCATGTGTAGGGTCTTCTCTTGTGTTGCTGGAAGAGGGTGTTTGCTATGACCAGTGTGTTTTCTTGGCACTGGTTCTTGGTTCTCTATTAGCCTTTGCCCTGCTTCATTCCATATTCCAAGGCCAAATTTGCCTCTTATTCCAGGTGTTTCTTGACTTCCTACTTTTGCATTCCAGTCCCCTATAATGAAAAGGACATCTTTTCTGGGTATTAGTTCTAAAAGGTCTTGTAGGTCTTCATAGAACCGTTCAACTTCAGCTTCTTCAGCGTTACTGGTTGCATAGACTTGAATTTTTGTGATATTGATTGTTTTGCTTTGGAAACGAACAGAGATCATTCTGTCATTTTTGAGATTGCACCCAAGTACTGCATTTCAGACTCTGTTTGTTGACCATGATGGCTGCTCCATTTCTTCTAAGGGATTCTTGCCCACAGTAGTAGATATAATGGTCATCTGAGTTAAATTCACCCATTCCCGTCCATTTTAGTTCGCTGATTCTTAGAATGTCAACGTTCACTCTTGCCATCTCCTATTTGACCACTTCCAATTTGCCTTGATTCATGGATCTAACATTCCAGGTTCTCATGCAATATTACTCTTTACAGCATCGGACCTTACTTCTATCACAACTGGGTATTGTTTTTGCTTTGGCTCCATCCCTTCATTCTTTCTGGAGTTATTTCTCCACTGATGTCCAGTAGCATATTGGGCACCTACTGCCCTGGGGAGTTCCTCTTTCAGTATCCTATCATTTTGCTTTTTCATACTGTTCATGCAGTTCTCAAGGCAAGAATACTGAAGTGGTTTGCCATTCCCTTCTCCAGTGGACCACATTCTGTCAGACCTCTCCACCATAACCTGCCCGTCTTGGGTGGCCCAACAGGGCATGGCTCAGTTTCATTGAGTTAGAGAAGGCTGTGGTCCTAGTGTGATTAGACTGACTAGTTTTCTGTGATTATAGTTTCAGTGTGTCAAGGTATGGAACATTTGCAAGGAATAATACAGAATTCTGGGCTAATAACTGTGGGGAAACTCTCTCATCCCTTAGGCTTGTATGGAAGAGAGCTGCCTGACAGGACCTGGGACAAGGCTAAGCCACAGCAACCTAGAAGGCAAGAAATTGAAAGAATAAGTACGCTTGTCACCAAAAGAGTGGGTTCCGGCTGCTTGATGCTCGAAAACCAATAAGCAGGCCAGGTTGTTGGAAAGAAAGATTTGGTTTATTTCAGATGCTGGCAACTGGAGGAGAAGTTAAATGTCTGTCCAAAGGCCAACTCCCTCCACGGACAATTGGTAGACAACAACTTTTATAGATGGGTGGTGGGGTCGGGGGCGGGGGGCACCGTATGCAGAAACAGTATAGTCAGCTCTGACAGGCATCTTGACATTGGTCATGGGAGGTCTGACCAGCGTCATCTTGATTGTTTCAGGTACAGTTAATCTTCAGTTCCAGGGTTGGTTTGTTTCCATTTCTTTGAGCTCAATTCTCAGAATTATGGCCGCTGACATCACAGCAACAGTCTGGTCATCATCTGGTTAACTTTTTCACCCGCTAGGGGTTTCAGTATCTATAAGACAGGTTACAGGATGCGGCTCAGAATATTATCTGTGGAATAGACAGGAACTAAAGGTCCTTGACTACGCTTAATGGCAACGTTATTACTATTTGGTCTCCTTTGACTGTTTTCTGTTGTTTCTGCATCTTCTCTGATTTCTCACATGTTCTCTGATTTCTCACTGCTCTGATTAAACGTATTCTTTGCTAAATTTTTTTCCACACACGAAAGGCAGGCTGAGGACACGGCACAGGACTGGGACCGCAGAGCCCAGCTCCATTTCATGCTGATCACCTCTCTCTGTTTACACGGTGATCTACTGCCAGTGCTTCTGATTGGCCAAAGACAACTGAGAGCCAGGGGGCCATACTGCCAGCCTCTGGAGCACACAGCAGGCTGAGTAGGAATGGAGACTATGCTAGAGGTCAATGGACCATATCCAGGAAATAGAAATGGGCCAAATCAGTGCTTGTGCTTTGATAAAACTGAATTTCTGAGCATGTCAAATTAAGAACCAGCTCCTAGATCTAGAGAGTCTCCATCGAGTATGGATCCCTGTACCAGCCTAAATAATTGGTCAGTCTGACTACTGTAATCCTCTCTCAATCCCTGTCTCCATCACTTAAATTCAAAGAGGCCTCTGACCCAAGTTAAACCAGCCCCTGGCTTTGGTCCCCTTTATGGGCTTCCTAACCAGCTGGCACAACAAGGTGCGAAGGTTCCTCCAATGAGGGCCAATGCCAGCTCAGTATTTACACTTTGTTCTGACCTCTAGGGTGGCCCCGTTTGTTGTTCTTGCCAAAGGCTTCCTCGGGAAATTTCACAATCTCATCTGCTCAACAGATATCTGCCCTGAGGTAAGTTTGGAAAAGTTACAGACTTGAGCAACAGTCAGAAAACCTGGCTTCTGTTCCCAGACATGTACAAAGTACATCTCTTCTGCTGCACCGGCAACCAGAAGAGATGCTGGAGGTGGTGTGTTTATTCAAGCTGTCAGGTGAGGGAAAGTGTCAACATGTTAGCCCAGTTCAGCTTCCTCTCTCGATCCTTACTTAGACACCACTCAAGGCAAGTATTACACATGAATAGTCCATCCTTTTTTCCTTTAATGATACCTGATCTCATATGGCTCATCCGCACCAGGATGTCTCACTGTCATGGTTGGCTCAGCCTTGCTTTCTGGATAGTGCTCGAGGCACTGGTTCTTCCTCTCAGCTCTGGTCTCTATAAAAATGTGCAGTGGACTCTGGCTGGAACAACATGGGTTTGAATGGCATGGGTTCACTTAAAGACAGCTTTTTCTCAATAGCAAATATCAATGCCATTGGTTGAGTCAGCAGATGCGAAATATGGGCTACAGAGGACCTGTGGTATGGAGAGCTGACTCTGAGTTATAGGAGGATTTTCAGTCCCTCAGTGGGTGGATCCCCTGAACCACAGTGTCATCCAAAGGTCAACTGTACTTGTCCTGGGTCTCATTTTCCCACACTGAGTTGAAGAAAATGGAAAGAGGATAAAGAGAAATGAACCAGCTATCTGTTGCTAAATGAGTGATGTTGTTCTTAATATGCGCTCTGCCCCTTACTAACTTTGATATTGTAGCTTTAAAACCTCTCACTCTCCAACTCAGTGGCCTGAGACATTTTAGGTTTCAATTCTGAAGTTTGAGGTTAGGCTCTTGAGTAAGAAAGACCCAGAATTCTGGGTATTCACAGCACTATTTTTGAGAGCAAAGATTTCCCCATAATACGGTCATGTGTGCTCAAGAGAAGGAAGAGGAAAATATGGAGAAATGAGTTCCTAGTAGGTGCTGAACGTGTTTGATGTAGTTTTTGCTTATTTAGGCCAAGTGACCAAGGTGGGATGACTGTTGCAGAGTACCAGCCTAACATTGCAGTGGTTTTCTGCTCCTGGTCCCTATGCCTACTAGCTTAGTTTCTGCATTTCCCTCAGCTAGACCATAGTTTCATAGTACAATTGACTCTATGTAAGGTTTCATTCCACCTTAATGACAATAAATCTATTTCTCCATCTCTTTAATGAATATTTGCTTCTTGTCTTACCTTGTCCCCTCATCAGTCTTCTTTTATATGACTGCAGACTACCCTGCTATAGAAATCTGACAAAACTCAGATGAATAGAACAGATAAAGAATATTTAAAGTTCTTACTGTAGCAGTTTCTGCATCCTCCTGCTTCTGTTGAAATTATAATTTAAACTTATCTACTAATCATGCAATAAGAGTAGAGATTCAGATTACATACAAAAAGGGCTCCCTGGCTGGAGATGTGAGAGATGCTGGAACAGGTTACTGGGGAATGCTGCAGACTCCTCTTCCCAGATAACCTACAAATAATGGGAAAAGAATTGTCTGTTTGGACTGCTTGAGGTACCTGAAACCAAGAGACAGGGCAAAATGATTTTGGCAGTTCTTTTCCTAGGAAACAGAAGAGCCTGGTGATTGACAGTATGGACTCTAGAGTCAAACAGACTCAGAAATGAGACCCAGTTCTATTACTTGTAGCTGTGAAGTCTTGGGCACACTACTTAATCTCTCCACAGAGAGTTATAATGAGGATTAAATAAGATTCATGGATTCAAAATGTTTAGCATAGAAGCTGGCACCAGAGAAAGTACTCCATAAATATTGGAGTGCTGCAATACTCCAACATTTGGAGTATCTGCATTTAGTCTTGAGTTGTATTAATCCTTTTCTCTCAAACCCCCACACCCAGGGCCCTCATGCAGACCCATTCTCCTGCCACCACCAAGTTTACTGCTTTCACATCAGACCCCAGAGCCTCAGGTATCCAAATCCACATGAGTCCGACAGTATCAGCCTGCTCTTATCAGTCAGTGGAGACCATAGTTTCCAATCTAAATTTAGGTGCTGTACTTCCCATAGAAAAGTGTCCCCAGGTTCTATTTTTTTCATTTGTCTTCCTCACATGGAACCTCATGAAGATGCTACTGCTAGTGACTTGACTGTTTCCCTTCTTTCGAGTCTAGAACCAATTGTTCAAAGAGCTAAAATTTTTGAGCTAGAAGAAACCTTGGCATCATTTAACCTGAGGTAAAGGCAACATTACAGATAAACCTAGAATAAGCACAGAACTCGAACTATGGGGAGTGAGTGGTGTTTACTGGGAAGTCTTGCTGATGTGGTGATTTCTGCATGAAATCTTCAAGGAGAGGCAGAAGTAGATGAGAAATGGGGGTGGGGAGGATGTTTAACAAAGGAAATGTGCAAACACCACAGGTTCTAAGATAGGAACACAGAACGGCTAAGGGTTTGGGTGTCAGGAGGGGAGTAAAGATAAGGCCAGATAAGGGAAGACTTCCAGAAAATAAAAAGAAACAAAAACATTTTAAAACACCTTGAAATTTTTAGCAACATAAATTTCCTTATCTATGTTGAATACTTGAAAAGAGAAAATGAACACAGGTACTGCTTTTTACAAAATATATGATTAGAATGGTATCATATATACCAAGGTTTTGAAAATCTGAGTTTACTTTTTATTAAATGACTTAGTCTCAACCATCCACAATACCTCCAACAACATGTAGTTTAGCCTGAATACTTCAAGTGTCAAGGAACAAAATACTGGGAGATGCAACTCATTTCCTCCTTTTATTTATTTAAATTCATTTTAAATGAAAATATAATTACATGCAGTAAGGTGCACAGACCTCAAGTGTACAATTTGATGAGTTTTGACAAATATACCTGTGTATCCAATGGCTTAATAAAAATACAGAAAATTGCTATCACACAGAAAATTTCTCCATGATTCTTTCTGGTTAACCACCCTCCCCCACCCTCCCAGAAGTAACCACAATCATCTCTTCCTTTTTAAAACCTTTTATTTATCTATTATTTTTTGGCCATGCTGCACAGCATGCAGGATTTTAGTTCCCAAACCACAGATCAAACCTGGGCCCCTGCAGTGGAAGTGTGGAGCCTTAAATACTGGACCACAAGAGATGTCCAATAACCACAATTCTGATTTCCCTTTGCACAGATCAGTTTTGCCTGTTTCTGGACATTATTACATAAATGAGTCATTCAGTGTATGTACTCTTTCATGTCTGTTTTTTTTTCATAATGTAATATTTTTTATATTCATCTGTGTTGCTATTACTGTATGTATTAATAATTTATTCCTTTTTATTTATGGACAACATCCCACTGTACCACCAAAGATGGACGGGTCATGGCAGAGAGTTCTGACAAAATGTGGTTCACTGGAGAAGGGAATGGCAAACCACTTCAGTATTCTTGCCTTGAGAACCCCATGAACAATATGAAAAGGCAAAAGATAGGACACTGAAAGATGAACTCCCCAGGTTGGTAGGTGCCAAATATGCTACTGCAGATCAGTGGAGAAATAACTCCAGAAAGAATGAAGAGATAGAACCAAAGCAAAAACAACATCCAGTTGTGGATGTAACTGGTGATGGAAGTAAAGTCTATGCTATAAAGTGCAGTATTGTATAGGAACCTGGAATGTTGAGTCCACAAATCAATTTGTCCAAGGCAAATTGGAAGTGGTCAAACAGGAGATGGCAAGAGTGAACATTGACATTCTAGGAATCAGCCAACTAAAATGGACTAGAATGGGTGAATTTAACTCAGATGATCATTATATCTACTACTGTGGGCAAGAATCCCTTAGAAGAAATGGAGCAGCCATCATAGTCAACAAACGAGTCTGAAATGCAGTACTTGGATGCAGTCTCAAAAATGACAGAATGATCTCTGTTCATTTCCAAGGCAAACCATTCAATATCACAGTAATCCAGTTCTATGCCTCAACCAATAATGCTGAAGAAGCTGAAGCTGGATGGTTCTATCAAGACCTACAAGACCTTCTAGAGCTAATAACAAAAAAAAGATGTCCTTTTCATTATAGGAGACTGTAATGCAAGGGTAGGAAGTCAAAAGATACCTGGAATAACAGGCAAATAACAGGCAAATTTGACCTTGGAGTACAAAATAAAGTAGGTCAAAGGCTAACAGAACCTTGCTGAGAGAATGCACTGGTCATTTCAAACACCCTTGTCCAACAACATAGAGCATCAAAGAATTGATGCTTTTGTATGTGGTGTTGGAGAAGTCTAAGAGAGTTTCTTGGACTGCAAGATCCAACCAACCCATCCTGAAGGAAATCAGTCCTGAATATTCATTGGAAGGACTGATGCTGCAGCTGAAACTCCAATACTTTGGCCACCTGATTTGAAGAGCTGACTCATTTGAAAAGACCCTTATGCTGGGAAAGGTTGAAGGCAGGAGGAGAAGGGAATTACAGAGGATGAAATGGTTGGATGGCATCATCGACTTGATGGACATGAGTTTGAGAAAGTTCCGGGAGTTGGTGATGGACAGGGAGGCCTAGTGCGCTGTAGTCCATGGGGTCACAAAGAGTTGGACACAGCTGAGCAACTGAGCTGTACTGAACTGAACTGATCCCACTGTACAAATATATCTCAGTTCGTCTATTCACTCTCCTGTTGATGAACTTACATTGTTTCCAAGGTCTGGCTATCAGAAATAAAGCCACAATTAACATTCTTATACAATTTTTAGTAAACATATGATTTAATTTCTTTCAAAATTCCTGGATCACACACAAGAGAGTTGAATGTTTGTAAGAAAATGCCAGTTTTCCAAAGCGGCTGTACCATTTTATCTTTTCACCATCAATGTTCAAGAGATCCAATTGCTCCATAGCCTCTTTAATATTTGGTACTGTTACAATTTTAAAAATTTAACCCTTTCAGTGCGTTTGTAGTAGTATCCTGCTGTGGTTTTAATTTGCATTTCCCTATTGATCAAGGATAATGAGCGTCTTTTTATGTGCCTATTGGCTACGCACATATTCTCTTTTGAAACATGTCCATATTCTTTGCCCATTAAAAAAATATTCTTTGTCTTTTTATTGTATACTTTTAGGAGTTCTCGCATATTCTATTTGTGAATCCTTTGTCAGAAATACATATTTCTCCCAGTCTCTGGATTGCCTGTTGATTTTATTAACAATGCTTTTTGATAATTAGACATTTTAATTTTAATAAAGTACATTGAATCTATTTTTTGTTTTCTTTATGGACCCACCACAGGGTAAATGGAATGTTAGTTCCCTGATCAGGGATCAGATTGCACCCCTGCAATGGAAGCTCAGTCTTAATCACTGGACCCCCAGGAAGTCATAATTTTTTTCTGTTGTTATATTTTTATGTGGCCTAGGAAATCTTTTTTCCACCTCAGTCTTTGCATATATATTCTCCCATATTTTCTTCTAGAAGGTTTATAGGTTAGTTTTTACATTTAGGTTTATGATCCATCTCAAATGAATTTTTGCATATCGTGTGAAATGGAGGTTGAGGATCATCGCTGCTGCCGCCGCCAAGTCATTTCAGTCGTGTCTGACTGTGCGACCCCATAGATGGCAGCCCACCAGGCTCCCCTGTCCCTGGGATTCTCCAGGCAAGAACACTGGAGTGGATGGCCATTTCCTTCTCCAATGCATGAAAGCGAAAAGAGAAAGTGAAGTTGCTCAGTCGTGTCCGACTCTTAGCGACCCCATGGACTGCAGCCCACCAGGCTCCTCCGCCCATGGGATTTTCCAGGCAAGAGTGCTGGAGTGGGGTGCCATCGCCTTCTCTGAGGATCATTGCTGCTGCTGCTGCTGCTGCTAAGTCACTTCAGTCGTGTCCGACTCTGTGTGACCCCAGAGACGGCAGCCCACCAGGCCCCGGGCCCCCCACCCCACCCCATCCGTGGGATTCTCCAGGCAAGAACACTGGAGTGGGTTGCCATTTCCTGCTCCAATGCATGAAAGTGACAAGTGAAAGTGAAGTCGCTCAGTCGTGTCAGACTCTCAGTGACCCCATGGACTGCAGCCTTCCAGGCTCCTCCGTCCATGGGATTTTCCAGGCAAGAGTACTGGAGTGGGGTGCCATTGCCTTCTCCGGAGGATTATTGAGCTTATATAAATATCAAATTATTCAAGTACCACTTAAAAATGATTTTTCCTCTACTGAATCACCTTTGTCAGAAATCACTGGACTCTGTGTATGATTCTGTTTCTAGATTCTATTTTTTCCCCTCTATCTGTTTATCTCTCTATGCCAATACCATACTTTCTTAATTACCATAGCTTTATAGCAAGTGTCAAAATCATGCATTATAAGCCCTTTGAATTTGTTCTTTTATAAAATTGCTTTGATTACTCTAGGTCCTTTACATTTCTATATAAAATCTATTATTAGCTCACCAATACACTTCATTTTTTTAATGACTCTGTCATTAGAAAGTTAATCACTCAGTCATGTCTGATTCTTTGCTACTCCATGGTCTATAGCCTGCAAAGCTCCTCTCTCCATGGGATTCTCCAGGCAAGAACACTGGAGTGGGTAGCCCTTCCCTTTTCCAGGGAATCTTCCCAGGAACCAAACCAGGGTCTCCTGCATTGCAGGTGCATTTTCTTTACTGTCTGAGCCACCAGAATTCTTTATTTGAACGTATCTTTCCTGGCTCTCCTGTAATGGCTTCGTTCTGCTCTATAAAATAATGTGAGTATTACCATTTCCTCTTCCACAAAGAAGGCAGCATGACTGCGGGGGAGAGCTTCTCCTTTGGAGCCAGGCACCCAAGGGTTTGAAGCTTGACTCTTGTTATATGTCTTCTGCAAGTAACTCAAAATCTCTGCTCTTCAGTGCCTTTGTCAATGAAATGAAAATAATTTCCACGATACAGGATTACTTTGAGTATTTGAAAGAGTAACATGTAAATACTGAGCCCAGTTCAGGTCTTGGCACATAATAAAAGAACTTAAAGGTAGTGATTATTATTTAAAATGTTTAAAGATGATGACTGAGCTGTTCCCCCTTCCAAATATCCTCTATTTTAGGTTAAACATCCCTCAGTTCAGTTCAGTCACTCAGTCGTGTCCAACTCTTTGCAACTCCATGAACTGCAGCACGCCAGGCCTCCCTGTCCATCACCAACTCCCAGAGTCCACCCAAACTCATGTCCATTGAGTCGGTGATGCCATCCAACTATCTCATCCTCTGTTGTCCCCTCTTCCTTCTGCCCTCAATCTTGCCCAGTGTCAAGGTCTTTTCAAATGACTCAGCTCTTCGCGACTCAGCTCTTCGCATCAGGTGGCCAAAATATTGGTTTCAGCTTCAACATCAGTCCTTCCAATGAACACTCAGGACTCATCTCCTTTAGGATGGACTGTAATTTCCAGACATTGTTCCCAGAAGTTCTATTTGAAACATTTAAAAATCAGTAAAACAAGGGCATGGACCACTGAGACTAGGCCCAAGCCATTGTGCAGAATTGGGGTCTGGGAGAGCCCTGCAGCACAGGCATTGATTGATCATTTTGTTATTGGGTCCTTGGGGAAGTCCATGATGTCCTGGTGGAGCTAGAGGGCAACCTGGGTGGAAAGGGGCGGGGAAAGAGGCCATGCTCAGGAGCTGAATAGGCAAATACTTTGATGTTTTTAGAATCAGAGCACCAGTACTGGAGCTGGCCTGCTTGTTCTCAGCCACATTCCCTCCATTATACTCTAAGCGGTGACTTGGTTGTTCCCCAGTATTGTTTTCCCCTTGGGAATTGAACCCTTGATTTGTAAGGGGGCACAGGAATGCTCAGAACAGCACCCCTACCTCCCAGCATCCCTGGCAGGTGGGTATGACCATATGACTATTCTGGCCATGTGTGCACTTTGGGTTTGTGCCCTTGGATCATGCAGACAAAGGAGGAGACAGCAGAGCAATGAGACAGAAGCAGCATGAACACCTGGCGGTTTCCCAGAGCAAGGGTGAGATACCAGTTTACAAGAGAGAGATACAGTTCAGTTGTGTGTGAATCACCATCATTTTGGAACTCTGTGACAGGCAGCTAAAGTTTTATCACAACTCATATACTGAGGAAGCTTGGATCTGCTACCTTCAGCCTCAGTCTAGTTTCCCAACAGGACCACTCTAGAGCCACACGTGAAAACTGGCCTAAATCAGTTTCAGTTCAGTTCAGTTCAGTTCAGTTGCTCAGTTGTGTCTGACTCTTTGTGACCCCATGAATCGCAGCACACCAGGCCTCTCCGTCCATCACCAACTCCCAGAGTTCACCCAGACTCGCGTCCATCGAGTCAGTGATGCCATCCAGCCATCTCATCCTCGGTTGTCCCCTTCTCCTCCTGCCCCCAATCCCTCCCAGCATCAGAGTCTTTTCCAATGAGTCAACTCTTCGCATGAGGTGGCCAAAGTACTGGAGTTTCAGCTTCAGCATCATTCCCTCCAAAGAAATCCCAGGGCTGGTCTCCTTCAGAATGGACTGGTTGGATCTCCTTGCAGTCCAAGGGACTCTCAAGAGTCTTCTCCAACACCACAGTTCAAAAGCATCAATTTTTTGGCGCTCAGCTTTCTTCACAGTCCACCTCTCACATCCATACATGACCACTGGAAAAACCGTAGCCTTGACTAGATGGACTTTTGTTGGCAAAGTAATGTTTCTGCTTTTCAATATGTTATCTAGGTTGGTCATAACTTTTCTTCCAAGGAGTAAGCGTCTTTAAATTTCATGGCTGCAGTCACCATCTGCAGTGATTTTTGCAGCCCCCAAATTAAATATGACACTGTTTCCACTGTTTCCATCTATTTCCCATGAAGTGATGGGACCAAATGCCATGATTTTTGTTTTCTGAATGTTGAGCTTTAAGCCAACTTATTCACTCTCCACTTTCACTTTTATCAAGAGGCTTTTTAGTTCCTCTTCACTTTCTGCCATAAGGGTGGTATCATCTGCATATCTGAGGTTACTGATATTTCTCCCGGCAATCTTGATTCCAGCTTGTGCTTCTTCCAGTCCAGCATTTCTCATGATGTACTCTGCATAGAAGTTAAATAAACAGGGTGACAATATACAGCCTTGATGTACTCCTTTTCCTATTTGGAACCAGTCTGTTGTTCCATGTCCAGTTCTAACTGTTGCTTCCTGACCTGCAAATAGGTTTCTCAAAAGGCAGGTCAGGTGGTCTGGTATTCCCATCTCTTTCAAAATTTTCCACAGTTTATTGTGATCCACACAGTCAGAGGCTTTGGCATAATCAATAAAGCAGAAATAGATATTTTTCTGGAACTCTCTTGCTTTTTCAATGATCCAGCGGATGTTGGCAATTTGATCTCTGGTTCCTCTGTCTTTTCTAAAACCAGCTTGAACATCTGGAAGTTTATGGTTCACGTGTTAGTCACGCCTAATCATTAGTTCTTTTTGATGGATAATGGCAGCTGCCAAATTGGAACAGATACAGATGATCTGCTCCTTGTTACTGGCTGAATTGCTTCCACCCACACATTGTATGTTGAAATCTAACCCTCAGTACCTTGGAAGACAGCCATATTTGAAGATAATGTCTTTAAAGAGGTAATTAGGTTAATTGTGGCCTTTATTGAAGTGAAAGTTGCTCACTTGTGTCCGACTCTTTGTGACCCCATGGACTATACAGTCCATGGAATTCTCCAGGCCAGAATACTAGAGTGGGTAGCCTTTCCCTTCTCCAGGGGATTTTCCAAGCCCAGGGGTAGAACCCAGGTCTCCCACATTGCAGGTGGATTTTTACCAGCTGAACCACAACGGAAGCCCAGTTGAGGCCTCTAGGGTGACCCCTAATCTGGTCTGACTGGTGTCCTCATAGGAAGAGGAAGAGATTCCAGATGCATACACAGGGATGACCATAGGAGGACCCAGCAAGAGGACAGTCATCTGGAAGCCAATGAGAGAAGCTTGAGAAGAAACCCGCCCTGCTGACACCTTGAGCTTGGGCTTCCAGTCTCCAGAACTGTGAGAAACTACAGTTCTGTTGTTTCAGCCATTTTGTCTGTAGTATTTTGTTATGACAGCCTTAGCAGACAAACACACTCCCTGTAACCTCACTGCCAGATTTTAATGACAGCAAATCTCGTGGCAGGTTCTGCTGTACACACAGGCATTTATCACATATTGACAGGGAAAAGGACACATGGTGTGTCTTCTTTCTTGTGTATTCTCATCACACCTTATTTGAATGTGCTTAATTAGACATTGGTAACAGGCAACTGGAATCCTCAGACCACGCACACAGAACATGAACAATATTCTGCCAGCTCCGAGGCTGCAGGACTTGTTATATTTTTGCACCTGCTCACAAAATGACTGGGTGTGTATGAAATCTTTTGATGAGCCGTATGTCATAAATACTTCTGAATTCACTACCCAAGATCCGTTTGAATACTCATTAAGCTCATTAACAAGCCAGTAGTGAAAATCAATTTTTAACATTTGTTATGCTAATTAGTAAAAAAGAATCACTTGTATTGACTGAGACTTAGAATAACCAGAACATTTGTAATAGCTATCTCTAGAGTGTGGACTTTCTGATGAGAACCTAGTCGACTACTCCAAAGGCTGAACTCCTGATGAGGGCAAATGACTGTCCTAGGGCATTGCCCAAACAACACTGACTATCTCACTGTCCAGGCTGTGCTGTGCTTAGTATCTCAATCATGTCTGACTCCTTGAGACCCGGTGGACTATAGCCCACCCGGCTCCTCTGTCCATGGAATTCTCCAGACAAGAATACTGGAGTGGGTTGCCATGCCCTTCTCCAGGGGATCTTCCCAACCCAGGGATCGAACTCAGATTGCCTGCATTGTAGGTGGATTCTTTACCATCTGAGCCATCAGGGAAGCCTGCTTGGAGACTCCTAAGAAATGGCTGCTGCTGCTGCTGCTAAGTTGATCAGTCATATCCGACTCTTTGTGACCCCATGGATTGCAGCCTACCAGGCTCCTCCATCCATGGGATTTTTCAGGCAAGAGTACTGGAGTGGGGTGCCATTGCCTTCTCTGAAGTAAATGGCAGACATGAGTAATTCCACTGAAAGAGAATCCATGACATGATTCTAAAGGAAATACATTCTCCTCGTGTATGTTACTTTACACTCCACACTCAGCTACAACACTCCTTCACTTTAAAAAATAATAATTAATTTTACTTTAACTGAACTGGGTCTTCATGGTCGCACTCAGGCTTCCTCTAGTTTCAGGGCGCAGGGGCTACTCTTTGCTGCAGCACGCAGGCTTCTCATTGCGGTGCTTCTCTTGTTGCTGAGCATGGGCTCTAGGGTGTGTGTAGTGCACAAACTCAGTTGCCCCATGGCATGTGGGATCCTAATTCCTGGGCCAGGGATTGAACCCACATCTCCAGAATTGCAAGAGGGATTCTTAACCACTGGTCTATCAGGGAAGTCCCATCCTTCACTTCTGATGCCAGATACGTGAGTTTTCCAAATATCGAGCAATTCTCTGACACCAGCTCAGTATCCTACAATTTAACTCAGTCCCGACACTATCTACCTGGAGATCGCATCAGAACCCCCAGTTCATCGTTCAGACTGACCTCCTCCACTTCAGAAGGGAAGGGAAGGGAAGGAAAGGCAAGTATCTCAGTCGTGTCTTGCTCTTTGCAACCCCATGGACTTTATAGTCCATGGAATTCTCCAGGCCAGGATACTGGAGTGGGTAGCCTTTCCCTTCTCCAGGGGATCTTCCCCAACCCAGGGATTGAACACAGGTCTCCCACATTACAGGCAGATGTAGATCCCAGATCCAAGTTGTTACCCGTGCTTCTGACCACCTGGCTACAGATTGGAGGTTCCCACCATCTCCTCCTGAAGTTTGATTAATTTTGCTCCGTAAATTAATCAAATTGATTAATTGGCTTATAGAAGTCAGGAGAACATTTTACTTACTAGATCACCAGCTTACTACAAAAGGATAAAACTCAGGAACAGTTAGGTGAAAGAGATGCTCAGGGCAATGCATGGGGAAAGGGCACAGAGTCCCGTGTTCTCTCTGGGAACACCCATATTTCCATGAATGCTCCAATTTAGAAGTTGCCCAAACCCCATCCGTCTGGGTTTTTCCTGGAGGCTTCATTGCATAGGCATGGTTGATTAAATCATTGGCTATCCACAGTTGATTTAACCTTGAGCTCCTTTCCCTCCCCAGAGATCAGGAGTGGGGAGGTTTATTGATAGTTCCAGCCCTTTAATCTTGGTTGGTTCCCTTGGCAACCAGCTCCCATCCTTAGGGGACTTTCCAAAAGTCATCTTATTAACATAAACTCTGGTGTGGTTGAAGCAGGCTTGTTAGGAATAACAAAAGACAACTTAAGCCTATCACTTAGAAACAAGAGTTTAGAAACTCAGTGTTAGAAATGAGATGAAGACAAAATTATGTGTTTCTTATTATCAGTCACAATAGTTTATGCCCGACTCTTGTTCTGTTGCTGTTGGAAGCTTTTGTTTATTCATCTCTAGTTGGCTTTTAACTACTTTAATATAAACAGTCAAGTATGAGTGTATAAATTAATTTTAATCCCTGCCTGGGGCATACTGTTAACATTTAAAGGGTCCTAGTCAGGAATCCCAATCTTGGGTTGCCCCGAGGGCATGGCTTGGTTTCACTGAGTTAGACAAGGCTGTGGTCCTAGTGTGATTAGACTAATTTTCTATGAGTATGATTTCAGTGTGTCTGCCCTCTGATGCCCTCTTGCAACACCTACCATCTTACTTGGATTTCTCTTACCTTGGATGGTGGAAAGGTCTGACAGAATGTGGTCCACTGGAGAAGGAAATGGCAAACCACTTCATTATTCTTGCCTTGAGAACCCCATGAACAGTATGAAAAGGCAAAGTGATAGAATACTGAAAGAGGAACTCCCCAGGGCAGTAGGTACCCAATATGCTACTGGACATCAATGGAGAAATAACTCCAGAAAGAATGAAGGGATGGAGCCAAAGCAAAAACAATACCCCGCTGTGGATGTGACTGGTGATAGAAGCAAGGTCAGATGCTGTAAAGAGTAATATTGCATAGGAACCTGGAATGTCAGGTCCATGAAATCAAGGCAAATTGGAGGTGGTCAAACAAGAGATGGCAAGAGTGAACGTTGACATTCTAGGAATCAGCCAACTAAAATGGACGGGAATGGGTGAATTTAACTCAGATGACCATTATATCTACTACTGTAGGCAGGAATCCCTCAGAAGAAATGGAGTAGCCATCATGGTCAACAAAAGAATCTGAAATGCAGTACTTGGATGCAATCTCAAAAATGACAGAATGGTCTCTGTTCGTTTCCAAGGCAAACCATTCAATATCACAGTAATCCAAGTCTATGCCCCAACCAGTAATGCTGAAGAAGCTGAAGTTGAACGGTTCTATGAAGACCTACAAGACCTCTTAGAACTAACACCCAAAAAGATGTCTTTTTCATCATAGGGGACTGGAATGCAAAAGTAGGAAGCCAAGAAACACCTGGAGTAACAGGCAAATTTGGCCTTGGAATACGGAATGAAGCAGGGCAAAGACTAATAGAATTTTGCCAAGAAAACACACTGGTCATAGCAAACACCCTCTTCCAACAACACCAGAGAAGACTCTACACATGGACATCACCAGATAGTCAACACCAAAATCAGATTGATTATACTTTATGCAGCCAAAGATGGAGAAGCTCTATACAGTCAACAAAAACAAGACTAGGAACTGACTGTGGCTCAGATCATGAATTCCTTATTGCCAAATTCAGACTCAAATTGAAGAAAGTAGGGGAAAACACCTAGAAAAGTGCTAAATTCCTTAACTTGATATGTCTGGTTTTCTTTCTCTTTTTTTTTTAATTTATTCGGCTGTGTTGGGCCTTTGTTGCAGCCTTTGAACTCTTAGTTGTGGCACATGGGATGTAGTTCCCTGACCAGGCATCCAACCCAGGCCCCTGGCTTTGGAGCACAGAGTCTTAGCCACTGGACCACCAGGGAAGTCCCTCTGGTTTTCTTTAATAACAATAATCTTTTGGAGTTCAGGCCACCTGCCCTTTGTCGCAAAGCTTCTGTATAACCTGCCTTTAGGCAGCAGTTCTCTCATGATCATTTGAGATCCTGTCTCCCAAGGTGGAAGTTCTAAAAATTCCCACCGAATAAAACATAATTCTCAACTTTTAGGTTGTGAATATTTTTTAAATCCTGTTCCATTTATGTGATGAAATGATCTTGGCAAGATTAGATCGTGAGGAGGAAGAGGGGTGGAGGGCCAGCTCTGATTTTAGTGAGCAGAAAAAATGGGGACACAGTAGGTGCCCCTCTGCTGTGAGGCGCATGAGGCAGATGGGGGAGCAGGAACCACACACCGTGCTTGGCAGTGGGTGAAGTATTCCATGGCGTCATTATCACAGAAGAGCAGCCTTTTAGAATTAAGAATAGTCTTAATTTGCACTTCGTTGAGTTTTTCATTTACATAATGTTAGAATGCAAAGAAAATTCATACACAAAATCCACTGCTAATTTGGCACAGAAACTCTTGTTGAAATAACCACTGAAAGTGAAAGGATTTTTCACTTATCCTTCAGCTTAGGTGGTGGGACAAACTGGCAGTGGGTCAAACCCTAGATGAGAACATATCAATATTTGCCTCCCTGTAGATCTTTTGGTAGCTCCAAGCTCTAATCACCGTTTCAATCATTTATTTGGTGTGGAGGATTCAGTAGAATTTGTTTAAGGACTCTGAGAAAATATATTCCTTTATTCGGGGCCTCATTAAAAGCATTTGCAGCTTTGAGTCCAGTGGGAATGATCAGTTTAACACATACTAACTTGGCTGATGACACCATGCAAATTTTCCAGCGTGGTGGATTTTGAGATGGCAGACAGCGAGAGAGGTATGATCCTGGTGACCCATGAAAGATCCCATGTGTGATAAACAGGTGCCTCCCAGAAGCAGGAGGTAAACAAAGCAGTAATTGTGGAGTATTGATTATGGTCCTGATGAAACAGTTGCCCTGGTTGCACAGCATCTGTAACTCTCTTGGACCAGTCCTTATGTTGCAGGAAGGGGAAATCCCCAAAACTGGAAATGAAACACTCAGAAATGAATTATCCAAGGAGACAAATGTGCTAACAAAACAAGAGATTTTATTGGGAAAGGGCGCCTAGGTGGAGAGCAGTAGGGTAAGGGAACCCAGGAGAACTACTCTGCCACGTGGCTCGCAGTCTCAGGTTTTATGGTGATGGGATTAGTTTCTGGGTTGTCATTAGTCAATCACTCTGACTCAGAGTCCTTCCTGATGGTGCACACCTTGCTCAGCCAAGATGGATGCCAGCAAGAAAGATTCTGGGAGGTGGTTGGACATGTGGTGTCTCCTTTAGACCTTTCCCGAACTCTTCCGGTTGGTGGTGGCTTATTAGTTCCGTGTTCCGTACCAGAACCTCCTGTTGTAAAATAACTTGTGCAAATGGTTACGATGGTGTCTGGCCAGGATGGGAGTGTGCTTCCCTGAACTTACACAATTAGATGAGGCTCTCTTGGTTTCTCATGCCCTTTGCCTTCCCATCCTCTGGCAGCTGGCACCATCCCATCTTCCCTTGCTACCATCCTCTTACCTTGTAGCTTTTCCTCATTCCCTCAGACATATACCTTCCTATTCCTCCTGGACACAGCAATTTCAGCCTTCTCCCCATTCACATCCCACCCCCAGACACACACTAGAGACTACAGTTCCAAAGGTCTGGTTCTCTAAAAAATTTTCCCTGGCTCACTCTCCCCAAACCCACTGATCATCTTTGTTTTCAAAACAAAGCTATTTCTGTTATTAAATGATAAACTGGGGCATGTAATACATGCAAAAGTTGATTCAATCAGGCAGCACCAAACTGGAAATGGTTAGAAGAACTTGATGGAAGGAACCAGAAAAGACATATAGAGAAGGTAAGGAAGCAAAGGAAGGAAATTAATTTATTTGCTGTAGCTTAGTCAGTTTTCATACCAATCCCAAAGAAAGGCAATGCCAAAGAATGCTCAAACTGCCGCACAATTGCACTCATCTCACACACTAGTAAAGTAATGCTCAAAATTCTCCAAGTCAGGCTTCAGCAATACGAGAACCCTGAATTTCAAGATGTTCAAGCTGGTTTTAGAAAAGGCAGAGAAACCAAGGAATTAGAGATCAAATTGCCAACATCCACTGGATCATGGAAAAATCAAGAGAGTTCCAGAAAAACATCTATTTCTGCTTTATTGACTATGCCAAAGCCTTTGACTGTGTGGATCACAATAAACTGTGGAAAATTCTGAAAGAGATGGGAATACCAGACCACCTGACCTGCCTCTTGAGAAATCTGTATGCAGGTCAGGAAGCAACAGTTAGAACTGGACATGGAACAACAGACTGGTTCCAAATAGGGAAAGGAGTACGTCAAGGCTGTATATTGTCACCCTGTTTATTTAACTTCTATGCAGAGTACATCATGAGAAACGCTGGGCTGGAAGAAGCACAAGCTGGAATTAAGATTGCCAGGAGAGATATTAATAACCTCAGACATGCAGATGATACCACCCTTATGGCAGAAAGTGAAGAGGAACTAAAGAGCCTCTTGATAAAAGTGAAAGAGGAGAGTGAAAAAGTTGGCTTAAAGCTCAACATTCAAAAAACTAAGATCATGGTATCTGGTCCCATCACTTCATGGGAAATAGATGGGGAAACAGTGTCAGAATTTATTTTTGGAGGGCTGCAAAAATCACTGCAGATGGTGACTGCAGCCATGAAATTAAAAGACTCTTTCTCCTTGGAAGGAAAGTTATGACCAACCTAGATAGCATATTGAAAACCAGAGACATTACTTTGCCAACAAAGGTCCGTCTAGTCAAGGCTATGGTTTTTCCAGTGGTCATGTATGAATGTGAGAGTTGGACTGTGAAGAAGGCTGAGCACCAAAGAATTGATGCTTTTGAACTGTGGTGTTGGAGAAGACTCTTGAGAGTCCCTTGGACTGTAAGGAGATCCAACCAGTCCATTCTGAAGGAGATCAGTCCTGGGATTTTTTTAGAAAGACTGATGCTAAAGCTGAAATTCCAGTACTTTGGCCACCTGATGCGAAGAGTTGACTCATTGGGAAAGACTCTGATGCTGGGAGGGATTGGGGGCAGGAGGAGAAGGGGACAACCGAGGATGAGATGGATGGCATCACAGACTCGATGGACATGAGTTTGGGTGAACTCTGGGAGTTGGTGATGGACAGGGAGGCCTTGTGTGCTGCAATTCATGGGGTCGCAGAGAGTCGGACACGACTGAGTAACTGAACTGAACTGAATGTTTAGTTGGTTGTTTGTGGTTCGCTGTCCTTAGGTTTCCTGTTTTTAACTTCAAGGCATGTGTTATTGTTTAGTGGCTAAGTTGTGTCTGACTCTTTTGTGACTCCATGGGCTATAGCCCACCAGGTCTATTTCCCAGGCAAGAATACTGCAGTGGGTTGCCATTTCCTACTCCACACCTGGAGTAGGAGCTTCCTGACCCAGGGATCAAACCCATGTCTCTTGCATTAGCGGTGGATTCTTTACCACTGAGCCAGAAACAACAACAAAGATTTCCGTTTCTTAATCAAGGCGTGTATAGACTGATTTTGGTTTGCTTACAAGGTCACAAAGCATTAGAGCCACTTGAGCCGTATAGCTTCCTTGTTTAATTAATTTAACGCTGTTTCCATATATTGCTGCTATTTGTGTTTGTCTTTCCTTGGGGGTAGTGGCTGGATTTTTTACAGACATTCTTTATCCCCATCCTCAGGCAGTAGGTAATGACAAGGTCAAACATACAACTGTGTCAAGGGAAGGACTCACTTCTCATCTTGTGCTGAGGGAACCCTCAAGCTATCTTTCCAGCATCCTTTGATGTAAACATTAGGATGAAAACATTCATCCTATGTTTCCCAAGAGATGTCATCCAAACTTAGAACCAACTGTCAAGTTGTGAGTAGCAGGGGTGAGGGTCTAAAGACATTATTATCATTTAGAAAAGGAGGTTTAGTACCAAGATAGCTGCTGTAATGAAAGGCAGAACCTTGTCAACATCTCAGGTGTGTGCTAAGTCGCTTCAGCCAGGTCGGACTCTGTGAGACTCTATGGCCTGTTGCCTGCCAGGCTCCTCTGTCCATGGGATTCACCAGGAAAGAATACTGGAGTGGGTTGTCATTTCCTGACTTCAGGGGATATTCCTGACCCAGGGATTGAAGCTGTATCTCTTACATCTCCTGCATTGGCAGGCAGGCAGATTCTTTACCACTAGAACCATCTGGGAAGGCATAAATCCAAGATAGCAGGGCTTTGGGATGATTGGGGAGAGATCTGGGCAGAATCAAGAAATGACTTAGTAAAAGAGTTAACAGTGTGGTGTTTATCTCATTTCCACTGATGCAGGAAAACCGAAGGAGAGTTTCTGGGTCTCTGTTACAGTGAGAAAGTGAAAAAGTGTTAGTCCCTCAGTCGTATCTGACTCTTTTGACCCCATGGACTGTAGCCCGCGCCAGTCTCCCAAACAAGAAGATTGGAGTGAGTTGCCATTCCCTTCTCCAGGGTTTCTTCCTGATCCAGGGGTCAAACCCAAGTCTCCTGCATTGGAGGCAGATTCTTTACCATCTGAAC
Organism: Nanger dama; assembly: GCA_917880005.1. NCBI lineage: Eukaryota > Metazoa > Chordata > Mammalia > Artiodactyla > Bovidae > Nanger > Nanger dama. The sequence goes on from CAKJTW010000014.1 coordinate 32,336,167, forward strand.
CACCAGGTGGGTCTCAAAGCCAGTCAGCCTGCCTATTTCCCTTGTCTGGATGGCCCCAAGACCACTTCAGACCACCTGTTGCACTAAAGCATCAGACTTAAACTGACTCCTGGCAGAACTCTCTAGAACCTAAAGCTGTGCTTGCCCTGTTATTGTATTGCAAATGCTCCAAGGGAAGGCTACCAGAGCCTTTGATATGTAATTACTTAGGGGTTTCCAGAAAATTTCCAGCTTTACTTCCCAATCCAGGAGACAGTCCTAGTTTATATTCCCAGGGAGGAAGATAATTTCCCATTGTCTTCCAGCTGGAGTGTTTGTCCTGGTATCTACATAGCAATCAGGACCTTTCTAGGTTTTCCTTTCACGCTCTTTGTGACAAAAGTCTAAATGCTTTCTTCTTACAGAAGCTTAAGAAGTTGAGTTGCTGAGAGATAGAAGCCAAATGACCAGGGTAAGCAGGGGAATTGAAAGCTTTTAAAATTTGCCCCTCCTTCACCGGGTTTTGAACCCAAAGTCCTCTTTTGAAAATTTGAAATCAAGTCTCTCATTCCATTTATGTTCTAGAAAATCAGGGAAAACAGAGTTTGACTTATGAGCTCTGTAATATTACTGTCTACTAGAGCACCATGCCTCGGCGAGGCACCCCGGGAAGGGGTGGGGCAGGACAGTGCTGGTTTACTAAGGGTTCACGCAGGGCTGAGTTGTGCAAGAGGTGAGGACTTGGGCAACTGTCTTCTTTCTGTCCTGGCTCTCACTGCCCTGCTCCACCCAAGACTTGAAACACCAGCTCATCTCTCTTCCTAAGGGAGGTATCAGATGCAGTAGAAAAAGTCAGAGAACCTCAGTTTGCATCGAAACCTTATAAACCATGTGACTCTGGGCAAGTCCTTCCTTTTCAGCCTTAATCCCCAAATCTATAAAATGTCTGCTTTCTGCCCCCCATCTAAAGGGTTGCTTTGAGAGGAAATCTGTTAGACAATGCCGTTGTAATGCAAATAGAAATCATTGCTCTGTGAAAATAAGTTACAACTATTTTCAGAACCTCCTCTTTGAATTTAATGTATTCAAGAGTGACAGTTTGAGTCAGACAGCAAATTCCCATTGACCATCTATTTTACATATGGTAATGTAAGTTTCCATGTTACTCTCTCCATATATCCTATCTAAAACTGGGACTCTGTAACAGCCTAGAGGGGTGAGATGCAGAGGGAGGTGGGAGGGAGGTTCAAGAGGGAGGGGATATTTGTATACCTATGGCTGATTCATGTTGATGTTTGGCAGAAACCAACACAATTCCATAAAGCAATTATCCTTCAATTAAAAAAATAAATGAATTAAAAAAAAAAACCCACAGTGACAGTCTTTAAGTTACTTGTTCTATGTTCTGGGTGCATCTGTATTTTAAACCTCATCAGTTATCCTACACTGTGGCTTAACTAGAGGCATTTTTGGCAACAGCAGGAAAAAGTTATTTCTTTGGGGTCAGAGGGTATTTCTACCTCACCCTGACTGATGAGGTAAATGGTAGTTACTTGACCAAAATGATACAGAAGTGGGAATAAAGTTCACCACTCTGGGCACTGGATGGGAGTGGTGGTGGGTTCCTTTTGTGCTTCAGTAACTCAGAAATCTGGTTCTGACTCAGGTCAGGCAGCTTGGAGAGAAAGAAGTGGTGGAGGGCACTTATAGTGCCCTCTATATACTTGACTTGGTCAAGTTCTGGTATTCAACTGTTGTAGCCACGTGTTCTGGGAAACAAACTCACTCAGAGGGACAATGCAAATAGTGGAGTGCAGTTTCTTACACCAGCTGGCCCAAGGCAGAGTCTCCTCTTAGCCAATGACCCCAACCAGTTTTTGTGAAAACCTTATATACCCAAACCCACCTCCCCAAATTCCCTGAAACTAGTCTGAATTCGTGATTCATTTGCCTTAACCCTAGGTAGTTAACATCCGCTGGATCATGGAAAAAGCAAGAGAGTTCCAGAAAAACATCTATTTCTGCTTTATTGACTATGCCAAAGCCTTTGACTGTGTGGATCACAATAAACTGTGGAAAATTCTGAAAGAGATGGGAATACCAGACCACCTGACCTGCCTCTTGAGAAATCTGTATGCAGGTCAGGAAGCAACAGTTAGAACTGGACATGGAACAACAGACTGGTTCCAAATAGGGAAAGGAGTACGTCAAGGCTGCATATTGTCACCCTGCTTATTTAACTTATATGCAGTGTACATCATGAGAAACGCTGGGCTGGAAGAACCACAGGCTGGAATTAAGATTGCCAGGAGAGATATTAATAACCTCAGATATGCAGATGATACCACCCTTATGGCAGAAAGTGAAGAGGAACTAAAGAACCTCTTGATGAAAGTGAAAGAGGAGAGTGAAAAAGTTGGCTTAAAGCTCAACATTCAGAAAACGAAGATCATAGTGTCCGGTCCCATCACTTCATGGGAAATAGATGAGGAAACAGTGGAAACAGTGTCAGACTTTATTTTTTGGGGCTCCAAAATCAGTGCAGATGGTGACTGCAGCCATGAAATTAAAAGACACTTACTCCTTGGAAGAAAAGTTATGACCAACCTAGATAGTATATTCAAAAGCAGAGACATTACTTTGCCGACTGAGGTTCATCTAGTCAAGGCTATGTTTTTTTCCGGTGGTCATGTATGGATGTGAGAGTTGGACTGTGAAGAAAGCTGAGCGCCAAAAAATTGATGCTTTTGAACTGTGGTGTTGGAGAAGACTCTTGAGAGTCCCTTGGACTGCAAGGAGATCCAACCAGTCCATTCTGAAGGAGATCAGCCCTGGGATTTCTTTGGAAGGATTGATGCTAAAGCTGAAACTCCAGTACTTTGGCCACCTGATGCGAAGAGTTGACTCATTGGAAAAGACTCTGATGCTGGGAGGGATTGGGGGCAGGAGGAGAAGGGCATGACCATGACCGAGAATGAGACAGCTGGATGGCATCACTGACTCGATGGACGTGAGTCTGAGTGAACTCCAGGAGATGGTGATGGACAGGGAGGCCTGGTGTGCTGCGATTCATGGGGTCACAAAGAATCAGACACGACTGAGCGACTGAACTGAACTGAACTGAACTGAGGTAGTTAACAGTGGACAATTATCAATAGGTCTGTGGCCATACCCCAATAAACATAATAGAATGCATGATTCTATTTAGTTACACAGATAATTAGTGTATTCTTTTCTGTGAAGGAGAGCCTAGGTACAAGCCCTTGGGCTCTTCCTTCGGGGGCCTGATTTTCCAGTTGGTATGTTGTTTCTGTAGATACTGGGCATATAGCTCAAAGCCCACAGTTCAGCCCAAGATGGAGTCCTGCTTTCAAGACAGAGTCTGTTCTGTCTGTTTCCTCCTTCGCAATCACATCTGCTCCTTATCACTCTCTAATCCTCACCATGAGACATAGGGTGTCTCCTCAAACTCTTTTCATTCATACAGACATTCTATAAATATCACTGGGTACCCACTATATGCAAGAATCATATAAGCACTGGAAGCACAGACACTGAGAAAGATGAACCTGGTTTTGCTTATAGTTTTGCTATGTTATATTGCTGTTTAGTTGCTAGGTCATGTGACGCACCAGGCTCCTTTATCTGTGTGTTGATGGGATTTCCGAGGCAAGAATACTGGAGTGGGTTGTCATTTCCTGCTGCAGGTGATCTTCTCGACCCAGGGATGGAATTCACATCTCCTGTGTCCCCTACATTGGCAGGCAAATTCTTTTTTTAAAAAATTTATTTAGTTATTTTAATTTGAGGATAATTACTTTAGCATATTGTGATGGTTTTTGCCATACATCAACATGAATCAGCCAGGCGTGCACATGTGGCCCCCCATCCTGAACCCCTTCCCACCTCCCTCCTTACCCCATCCTTCTGGGTTGTTCCAGAGCACTGGCTTTGAGTGTCCTGCTTCACGCATCCAAGTTGCACTGGTCATCTGTTTTACATATGGTAATGTCACGCGATTGTGTGCTCCTGGATTCTTTGTCTTGTCACAACAAAGATTTGGAGTGACGGACATTAAAGCCCCCTCGGCGTGTCACAGCTCTCAGGTCTTAGACAGACTGTGTTACAGCTCTCAGGTCTCGAATGGACCATGTTATAGCTGTTAGACAAATCAGTGTTACAGCTCAGTGTACAGCTCTATTTTATTTAGAAGATAGCAGGAAAATCCATCTTCGAGGCATGAGGGCAAGTCAATCTAAAGATACGAAGAGAAGAGCGCCCCAGAGCATGGGGGAGAGGGAGAGAGGGAGAGAGGGGGAGAGGGGGGGAGAGGGAGAGGGAGAGGGAGAGGGAGAGGGAGAGGGAGAGGGAGAGGGAGAGGGAGAGGGAGAGGGAGAGGGAGAGGGAGAGGGAGGGAGAAAGAGAGAGAGAGAGAGAGAGAGAGGAGCTAGCTTTGGCTCCTCTTTTTATATGTTTATCTCTCCTTGGGCCTGTCCTATGTAGATTGGGCTGGCCAGGAGTGTTGTTTGTTTTACCCAAGGTCCTCACCCGGTCCTGGACCTTCTTTGTTCTATTTTCACGGGCTTTTCCCTTCCTTGTCTTTTAGCCACCGCCATTTTGGACTCCTTTTCCCTGTTCTACCTACCTAACAGTAATGTACATGTTTCAGTGCTAGTCTCTCAAATCATCCCATCCTCACCTTTTCCCAGAGTCTAAAAGTCTGTTCTTTACACCTGTGTCTCTTTTGCTGCCTTGTGTATATGATCATTGTTACTGTCTTCCTACATTCCATATACCAGTTCAGTTCAGTCGCTCAGTTGTGTCCGGCTCTTTCCGACCCCATGAACGTTAATAAACTGTATTGGTGCTTCTCTTCCTGACTTCTTCACTCTGCATAATAGGCTCCAGTTTCATCCACCTCATTAACTGACTCAAATGTGTTCTTTTTTATAGCATTTCCTTGTGTATATGCACCGCAACCTCCTGATCCAGTTGTCTGCCGATGGACATCTAGGTTGCTTCTGTTTTCTAGCTGTTTGTAAACAGTAAGCAGGCAGATTCTTTACCACCTAGCCATCTACAGAAAATCTGACTACATGTTGGATCTGTTCCTTTTACTTTAACCTTTGCTTCCTGTTGCTTCTGTTCACTGAAAGGATACTGTCTGTACTAACGGCCTGCCATAGGGAACCCAGCTCCTCTTCTTGAAGGTTAAACTAAAGTGCCTTTGTTCAGGGAGACATCCTGATGCTGTCCACCTACGAATGGCTACAAGAAAAAGAACTGTACATATCCTCGCCTTGAGGCCGGCCATTTTGTAAAATTAATGGCTTTTTTACATCCTCACCTCCTCTACCTCTGTGTTCTGTAAAAGATACTGGTATGCAGACCCAAATAGCTAAGATAGTTATTTTGAGACACTAGTCTGCCATCTTCTTGGTGGACTTGGTAACAGTTTGAGAGGAAAATGAGGTTAAATAAGTAGTGTGACCAGAGAGAAAGTACCAAAGATTGCAAAAGACATAGGGCCTCTATCTAAGCAACGTGGCGTAACCTAGGCTAGTCTGGAGGCCTCTTAGAACCTGAAGGATGCACAGAAGTTGGCTAGGCCAGGGGCTGGGCAGGAAGGCAGGGTGAAATGCCAGATACCAGCATTAGGGAAGGCCAGGAGGGGAGAGAGAGAGAACAGAAAAACGTCCAGTTCAGCTTTGGGAGTTTTTCTTCCTTTTTGTGGCTGTCCTTGTTGCTGTATTAACAGTGACTCCATCTGGATAAGATGAGGGACTCTGGTGACCTCTGGGTGATCTTTCCTTAGCCGCAAAGACAGCTCTATTTTAGGATGGCCTGGGTGGGGCAGAAGGACAGAGGAGTGCAGTTAAAAGGCTGACCCTGGAGCTTCCCTGGTGGGAAAGAATCCACCTGCCGATACAGGGGACACGGGTTCCATCCTTGATCTGGGAAGGGGAAGATCCCACATGTTGTGGCGCTACAGCTATTGAGCTTGAGTGTCTAGTGCCTGTTATCTGCAACAAGAGAAGCCACTGCAATGAGAAGCCCAGCACTGCAAATAAAGAGTGACCTCCACCTGCCACAAATAGAGCAAGACCGTGGAGCAACAAAGACCCATGGAATACAGTCCATGGAATTCTCCAGGCCAGAATACTGGAGTGGGTAGCCTTTCCCTCCTCCAGAGGACCTTCCCAGCTCGGGGATCAAACCCAGGTCTCCCACACTGCAGACAAATTCTTTACCAACTGAGCTATCAGTGAAGCCTAATAAAGACCCAGCACAGCCCAAAGCAAATAAATAATAAAAAATAAAGTCTGACCCCAGGCTCAAGATCTTTTAATACACAGTAACGAATCTAGTATAAAATTCCCATGCAACTTGGTTTTCCTCCTGATGTGGAGTAGCATCAAGACAAAGGCCATGCAAGTTGGGGTGGAGGGGGATGGGGATCCTCCATTCTCTCTATCTACCCTCCCACCCCAATACGGATGTTGTTTTGGAGGCATGGAGGAAGTGGAGGCTTGTTTACAATCCATATCTGGTTTTGAAGCTAGGAGGAACATCCTGCTCAATTGCAAAAGCCAGCCATGGCCCTTCGCTGCACCCATATTGTGCCCAGGTGGAGGTCCTGAAAGGGTGGGGAATGGTCAGGGCTGTGAGGTTTCTTTTCATTTCACATATGAAGACATCAATGCCCAGAGAGACCAGACGATCAAGAACAAAAATCACACAGTAACTTACTTGCAAAGCAGAACTAGAATGCATGTCTCTAATGCCACCCGTGTACAGTACTTCTGTCTGGGGTCTTCACAATTTGCATGCTAATGTTAGTTCACTTACATTATCTCCTGTGATGCTATCAGCATACCTGTGTGGATAGGCAGGAATTAAGATCCTTATTTTGCAGATGAGAAAACTGACATTTGGTTGGAGAGGTACTGTGGTTACAAGGCTCACACAGTCTCAGGGTTTGCTGATTATCCACCTTAGAACAGTGTGGAAGGTACATAATGATTACAGAGGAGGGCTTTCAAGGAGCAAATTATCCATGTTTGATCATTCCTGCCAGTTCTCCAGCATCCATGCTGCAAATCAAAATAAAAACCAGCAAGTAGCCGGCCCTGCCCTACCAATCCTTCCCTGCAAATTGTCATTTGCACCTCAAGCCAACAGTTTTCATTGGAAAAGCAGCTTTCCATCTTCAAGTCCAAACTTATGGGACATATGTTTTCTGCTAGGACTCTGACACTCGCTCTTATAGAGAAGGTTCTCATTAAATATATATTGAAATAAACAACAATTGAGACTCCTGCAGGGTGTTCTGACTCTAGCTCTGTTCCTCTCATTTTCGCTTGAGGGTTAAATAGGTGTTGATGTGTCTGCTCCTGGTCTGGGGGGCCACAGAGTGGTCCATGCCTGGTCAGGTGATACTGACCAGACAGTGCTGGTCCAGATGGGGAGTTGGAGCTGGCAGTGGATCTGTGGCTTTCCCAGAGGATCAGTGATTTGTTTGGTGGGGGAGAACTAAGTGGTTCTATGATTATGGTGAGATGGATAGAAAGACTGGGGGAGAAAGGAATGGGTGAGAGCAACCTGGGGACTAAAGAATCTGACCTAGGTCCCCAGAGAGTCTGGCATGGGGTATGAGAGCGAGGTAGAAGACTGGATTTAGGGAGGCAAGGAAAGGCTGTCCCTCTTTGGGTGGGTTGTCCCAGGGGAAGAGGGTGAGCTAAGCTAACTGGAGAGTCCAAAAGAGCAAACAGTGGAAACAGTATCAGACTTTATTTTTTGGGCTCCAAAATCACTGCAGATGGTGACTGCAGCCATGAAATTAAAAGACGCTTACTCCTTGGAAGGAAAGTTATGACCAACCTAGATAGCATATTCAAAAGCAGAGACACTACTTTGCCAACAAAGGTCCGTCTAGTCAAGGCTATGGTTTTTCCAGTGGTCATGTATGGATGTGAGAGTTGGACTGTGAAGAAAGCTGAGCACCGAAGAATTGATGCTTTTGAACTGTGGTGCTGAAGACTCTTGAGAGTCCCTTGGACTGCAAGGAGATCCAACCAGTCCATTCTAAAGGAGATCAGTTTTGGGTGTTCTTTGGAAGGAAGGATGCTAAAGCTGAAACTCCAGTACTCTGGCCACCTCATGCGAAGGGTTGACTCACTGGAAAAGACTCTGATGCTGGGAGGGATTGGGGGCAGGAGAAGGGGACAACAGAGGATGAGATGGCTGGATGGCATCACTGACTCGATGGACGTGAGTTTGAGTGAATTCTGGGAGTTGGTGATGGACAGGGAGGCCTGGCGTGCTGCGAGTCATGGGGTCGCAAAGAGTCGGACACAGCTGAGCGATTGAACTGAGCTGAGGACCAGGAGCATTTAGCGGGCACTGAAATGACCATCCTCTCCTCCCTCTCAGCCTCTCAAGGGCTTGCATGAAACTCTAGAAGGCTCTCCTTCAGCTCTGCTTCCTCTGTCTTATCAAGAACCAGGGTCTGAGTCCAGAGCACAGCGAAACATAAAATGAAACAGAGCATAGGCCTTGGCGGCTCCCACAAACCTGCAGACAAATATTGACCTTGGGTTTGTCTCCGCCCGTCACCGTTTATCTCCTCGTGCTTTGAACAAGGTCTTGGATCCTCCAGCTGCATGTAGGGTTAATTTAAAGTGTGTCCTCCTCACTCTCCGGTGTCTACCCCTCCTGCCCCCAGTGGCAAGGCTTTACCCACCCTGGGAAGAGGGACTTGTAACAGCGTTGGCTGTGGGCTGCAGGGGCTGGAGTGTGTGCACAGGTTTGAGGGTTTAGGTAGGATGGTTCGGTGCTCTGCCACCCAGGCGGGGGTCACGGAAGCTACTGTGCTGGGGCCGTGTGTCCCGCGCAGGTCTTCTGTGTGCAAGGAACCACTTTGTAATTAACTGGGTGGACTGTTCAGGTGTGGCGAGTCTCTTGTCTGACTATCCTTGTTTTTAAGGCCTCTGTGCCAGGAGTATATTTACAATGTTCCAGGCAGGGGCAGTTTAGTTCGAGCAACTGTAGTTTGGTGCCCAGAGTAATTGAAACTGTGAGTTGCACCATGGGGGCGGGCTCATCTGGACTCCGCCGCATTCTCCGCGCTAATTTCCTCGGACTCCCCACGCTCCCTCCGAGGTGGGGACGCGACAGGGGGCGGACGAGGTGGTCGTGTGGCGGGACCCAGGTCTGTGCAGTCGGGAAAGGAGACTGGCTGAGGTTGAGGGCGACCTCGACACGACCCGGGAGAGGAGGCGAGAACTCCAGGGAGCACCGGCGAGCCCCACGCGACTCCCAGTTGCCGCAGGGCGCACGGGCGGCAAGGAGCGCCCGCCTGGGGCCCGGGCCGCGCGCCCGCCGCTGCCTTGACTTCCCCATCGCCGCGCGGGGGAGGGGCCGCGGCGGAGAAAGTGCGCGAAGGGGCCGCGGCGGCGAGCGTCCCACGTGACGGCGCCGCGCCGAGCCGAGCGGGACCCGGCGGCGGCGGCGGGCGCAGCGGGGCGGCCTGGAGCCCCGGGAGCGGCGCGCGCGGCCCCTGCCCGGCCGGCGTCCCGGCCTCGCGCTGCACATTCTCTCCTGGCGGCGGCGCCACCTGCGGTCGCGTTCGCCCGAACATGGCGACACGGAGCAGCAGGAGGGAGTCGCGATTCCCCTTCCTCTTCGTCCTGATCGCGCTGCTGCCCCCGGGGCTGTCGGCCAGATCTGGCCGCAGACGCTGCCCGGCGGCCGCGCGCCTGGGCCCCAGGACCGGGGCTTCCTCGTGGTGCGGGGCGACCCGTTCGAACTGCGGCTGGGGGCGCGCGGGGCGCCCCGGGGGCGGACGAGAAGCCGCTCCGGAGGAGACGGAGCGCTGCCCTGCAGCAGGAGCCCATCCAGGTGTACGGACAGGTGAGCGGTCGGCCCTCGCCTTCCCTCTGGCTTTCTCTTCTCCCTGCGCCGCCGCACCCCGCATCCATCCTTAGCTGTCGCCTCCCAGGTGCAGGCACCGCTGGGGACTTCCCGGCTGGCGTTTGTTTTTCTCCCGTCCGCACACAGGAGTACAACCGTCAGCGCTTGAATCGCCTTGATCTTTCCTTCTTCCTGCCAATTTTAGCAAACGGATTCCAGGGCACTCGTGGGGTGCACTGTTTTCCCCAGGCTGTGTGCTCTTCGGTGGAGTTTGTGGCAGGTATCGGAAGGGTGCAGCTTCATTTTACGTGTAGATAGAAAACGGGCTTGCTTTCTTGTATCATCAGTTAGCAGCGGCGGCGAGCACTCTGCAGTTGCTGTACGTTTACCCAGAACAGTCAGAGGAGGGGGTTTCCGCACTTACCGTTTTAAACCACAGTTAAGGTGGGCAAATCTCGACTCTGGGCATGTAGTCAAACAAGAGGTGTGTGTGTGTAAGGGCTGAATTCTTATTTTGGTGGTGATGGGGGGTGAGGTTCTATCCATCCTACTCCTTTCAAAATACTGATTTAATGTTGGACAGGAATATTTCTCATGACACTTGGGGATTTGAAAAACTGCAGGAGTTTGGTAGGTATTATTATTCAGTAGGTGATTTATTTCTATCCAGGCAATGGGCTTATTAGATCATGAGGAACATGAATTTCACTTTTATGGCCGGACTTACTGCTGGCAATTGCAAACCGAGTTTGTGGGCTAGAATCAGTGTTGGCAAAATTAATTTGTCCGTGTTATTGCCTCATGAGACTCACAGTCCTGTGGTGGAGATTGACATTAACAAAGCTGGCAGGTCGGTGGGGGAAAAGAAGTGGAAACAGTGGAGGTGGTCAATTACGTGATTTCTCTAGTCAAAATGTTCCCTTCAAAGTAGAAATTAAAAGATTGGTCTGAATTCGCATCTCTTCGCTGATTTTCCTTTTGCCATTTCATCAGGAAATATACAGAGTTTAATGTTCAACGTTTGGAGCCGGAAGAACATTATAAACCATCTCTCCGTATTGTGTCATTTTGATGATGAAGCCTCCAGAGCCAGGAAAGGTGAAGTGACTAGCCCAAGGTCATGTGGGGCAGGGGTTGCTGGCTCTTTAGTTTTTGTCCGCATTGTCTCAGTGATCTTTGAGAGATCAAATAGTCGCCCACTCTTTATGCAGTGCTTCTTAAATAACTTCTTTCTAAAGAAAAATGTATTGGTAAGAAAGGGGCTTGGAATGGAAGTTCGAGGATGGGAGCATTTGACTTCCATCTACCACCAGCCCTAAGGCAAGAGCATGTGCCAGTGGGCATATAATGGCTGGTTGGCATGGGCTGATGGAACTTGCCTGTGTGGGTCCCCTGCAAGTCCAGATCCTTGTTGCCCTCTCCACTCCCTTCTGAAACTTCTTTTTGTATTAGTGAAAGAAGTCAGCAGGGTCCTTGCTCTCCACAGGGACACCAGCATCCTGATGGAGGATGGGGGAGGGCGAGAGAGAGGCTCTCGGGTTCACTGAGTCTTCCCATCAGCCCAGCTCTCTTGTGGACTTGAGTCACCTTTCTGGGGGCTGGGAATGGGGAGCAACGGAAGACGATCCCTTCTGGATCTCAGGTCCCCCACAAGTATAGATTGGGCTGCCGTAAGAACTTCCTGGTGGCAAAAATATGCACGCAGGTGCCATTTGTAAAAGCTTCTGGGAATTTGGGACAAGTTAAACTGTGTTCTCCTTAGGAGTGACTAAAAACCTTTGGCTTTCATATTTCTGAGTCAGCCAGATTGAATTTGTTTCCGTGGAAGGATGGAGAGCTAGCTGTGGAACTCTTACTGAGGAATTCCTATCAAGGGTAAGGGCCCAGAGCAGTGTTTCGTCTTCTCCGAGGCTGCTTCCCGGTGCGTTTGTTCTTGGTTGCCCTGAGGTTAACAAAAGTGGGATTAACTTGAATCTGTAAGGGTCTGAGTTAGATTGAAGGAAGGACTTCCTGGGCTTTCTGCTCCAAGAACTGTCTGGTGCAGACCTTTCAGATCCCAGGCACAGAAATCGGGCTGAAGGGGTTTGGCCTGTCCGTCTTGGAGCTCTGAAGGGCCTCGGGACTCTTTGGAAGGATCTTTCTAGTAAAGATGATCATTTGCCTCTTTTTTCCCCTGGGACAGACCTGGTTTAGAAGTTGTCCCTGTTGGATATGAAAAGTGCTGTGTTCACTCTCAAAAGAGTCAGGATGCAGACTATAAATTAGATCCTTGGTGGCTCAGATGGTAAAGAATCTGCCTGCAATGCGGGAGACCGGGGTTCGATCCCTGGGTTGGGAAGATCCCCTGGAGAGGGAAATGGCTACCTACCACTTCAATATTAATGCCTGGAGAATTCCAGGGACAGAGGAGCCTGGCCGTCTACAGTCCATGGGGTCACAAAGAGTCAGACACGACTGAGTAACCAACACATTCTGCTTCTAGCCTTAAGCCAGTTTTCACTAAAGAGAGAGTATAAATACTCCCCTCAGCCCCCACACTTTTTCTGTAGTGTCAGTTGAATTCAGTACTATTCTATGTAGGGATGGAGTGCAAATGAAGGGGCAGGGGAGTTTTCATCAGTGCTTTCAGAAAATTTAGAATCTAAGGAGCAGATAAAGCAGATGCAAATAAATGTACAGGCATGGAAATGTACCAGACAGGGACAAGGAAACAGGGCCGTGATAAACCGGCCACAACTCTCCAGTGGGGTGTGAGTGGGTTGTTTGACATGGAAGGTGTGGCAGATGAAGTGATAAAGGGTCAGTGGGCTCAGTCACTCTGCAGCTTCTCAGCCTCTGAGCTTTGAGTGCATTTGAGGGGATGCCGGGCACCACAGATCAGGGCTGGAAGCAGAAGCTGCCTGATGGAAAAAGACCCCCAGGGTGATGTTCAGGCTGCCAGCTTCAGGGAGGGGCGCCAGAGGGCTTTTGCATCTGAAAAAGAGCCCTGTGTTGGAGTCAGTGTCATTCTTTTCCTTTGGCGCTGCTAACCTTTGGAGTAAACTAGGTTTAGTTGTTGTGCCTCTTCTAAAACAGGCCAGATCCAAGAAGGGGGATTCCAACATTCTTGCCACACTGGATTTCTTCCTGATTTCATGTCAGCTCCATGCCTCTGTGCCACCTGCTTTTTCCTCTGCCTCCAATATTCTTCCCCTGTTTCTCTGTTTGCCTGCAAAACCTCTATTCCATTTTTCAGCATCCAAGGAAAGTCTCTTAGTATTCCCAAGCTCTGGTGGGAAGAGTTCTTTTGAGCTTGGTTACAGCACCGACTGTCTTGTGTTCTAATTGCTTGTGTGACTGTTTCATCTCCCAGTTTGCTCCTTGAGGGCATGGATCAAGCCTCTTCTCTGTGTCCCTGGCACTTGGGAGGCCCTTAATGAATATTTGTGGACCAGCTGCCCACCTGGTAGGTGAAAAAAGGCCTGGAGGGTAAGAAGCACATCCAAGTTATAGAAAAGGTATTTATAAGGAGGACTGTGGTGAGCCCACAAATGGAGAGTGGAAATGAGTTGGCTCAGAATGTGGGTTACGGAGCCCTGATTTTCCTGTGCTTTTCTGGGGTTTATTTTGAACGAAGAGCTGCAATTCTGTTGTGCAGAATGCTCCCTTTTAGGGCTATCATGGTAATGCTAATGGTATTGTTTTGGGGAAAAAGCCTTTGGAATGAAGCGCAAAGCCTAACAGGATTTACAGGTTTATTTTCCTCCCAATGAGCTCTCTCTTGATAATTCCTGCTTTTTAGAGGCCAGGGAGTATTCAATGTCCTGATTTGAGACTGAAAATAAAGTGTCTGTTACAGTACAAGGACCCAAGACAAAGAGCCTCCTTTGGGGGATGGAAGACTGTGTAGCTTTAGATCTCTTTGAGGTAGATTCTTGTATGATACACTTGCTTGGGGAAGAATTGGCTGGTTGATTTTGAAGTTAGGACATTTGACCTGTATGCTTCCAGAAGATGAGAAGGCAAAGCCTTTATGGTATCAGGTTGGCTTCTGCATAGCTGAAGAGTTCCTTGGCCTGTTGGGTTGGCTTGATAAAGGGTGTAACCGTGAAAGACTTACTGGTCTTGCTTGGCATCTCGTCTTGGGCACAGTTCTTGGCTCGTCTCTGGCCACTGTTTAACAGCTTGCCTGTCTAGGGGCAAGCCTCGATGGAGGCTTCGAGAGGTGGGATGAATGGGAGGAAAAGGGACAGGGAAGAGGAGCGAGGAGATGGAGAATGAAGGGGGTGAAATGACAAGCCATCCAGTCTGTTTATTTAGCCTTCAGTAGGTAACGCGTGTTTGCAAAACAGTATTTGTTCAGAAGAGTATATAGTGAGAAGTTCCTTCCCTCCTGTGTCCCCATTTACCTGGTGTCCCTTCCCAGTGGACACCCATAGTCATCAGTATTTTGTGTGTCCTTACAGAAACATTCTATGTGTACATAACATATGGACATGAAACTTGAAAGGCTTTCTCTCATCCGTAGCCCCTCATATCATCAGTAATGACATTAGCTCAAAGTATATTTATGGCAATAGGAGGGGAGTTACCTGAAGTGTCCTAGTATAAAATGGATTGTACTTTTACTCCAGGCCAGGGTAGAAAATACTATTCCACTTGGAGGGTTCCTGTGGGCTGAGGCCAGGAGAGCAGCATTCTGTAGCCTTGTCCTTTGGAAAGGTGCTGGAGGGCAGTTCCCTGGAGAAGTAGAGCTCATGTGTGTGAGAGCATCAGAATACAGAGATCATGGATCTTGGCTTTAACTCATTTTCTTTTGGAGAATGTTTTCTTTAAATTCTGTAAAGTGGAGTTAAAATAGTATGCTTAATAAATTCCTTTGAGACCTGGGATCCAGGGAGGCAGATTCTAACAGCAACGAGCATCCCCAAGCAAAAGATGGATGTTGTAGGAACATTTCATTTGTCATATTTAGGATTTTCCTCCTTAAGAGATGACTGCCATTGTAGTGTCATTGTTTAATCCCAGGACCAGGGATCCATGGAGCCGAGCGTCATACTGTCAGCTGTAATGGACAGACACAGGAGCTTGCAAATAATCTGGAGAGCGGGTAACCCCCAAAATAACTTATTTGCTTTTGCTATTTGTTTATTTAGTCTTTTAAAGCATCAGTTTACCTTCCTAATTAAAGTTTGCTTAGGTGCATATTAAAATGAGCTTGTATTCTTTGAGCAGTTGATATGCAAATAGCTGGCATACATGTGTTAGGGAAAGCCAGTTTGGAGTTTAGAAATTTTGACAATAATTCAGATGCAGATAATTTGAGAGTTGACTGCACAGAAATATATTAAAGCTGAGGTATTATAATAACCTTTTCTCCATCTTTTTTTAGGTTTGGGTATGATGGAAAGGAAAGGAGAACTCATTGCATTTTGGTTTGAATATTCAGGGATCAGTATTTCAGCAGAAATGGTCTGGGCTGCAGGGCTGAGCCGTCCTCTTTGTCGAGTACAGAACCTTCCTGTGCATTTTCAGGCCAGAATCTGTCAGCACATGGCGTATTCAGTCCAACCACGTAGATGCAAAAATCAATTTCCCTCAGTTTAAAATGAGTCGCAGTTAATTTCGCCCTAATTTATTGGTTTATTGACCTGTGGACCTTGGGCCTTTGAAGAAGTGGCATGGGCAGCCTTCTAGCATTGAAGTGGCTGATGGTGCTATAAATCAGAGAAGGCAGGTGGGATGCTGATCATGATCGAGATTTGGGTTTCATCCCATGTTATTGTGAAACCCAAGTTTTTTTATTGTAATATGAGGCACGCATTGAGCATTTTGGGGTGGGTTCCATAAAAATAGGACCTCATAAGTGACTTAACTCTTGCAGCCAGGACCCCAACTGGGAATTACAAAATTCTGTTGTCTGCTGGGTAACTGTCAGTCATAATGGTAACATCCATGGTCATGTCACTGCTACCAGCCAGGAGCCGGAAGATTTTATCTTCTTGGCCTCATGTCAGGTCTCTTTGATGGATCTTCCTGCCATGATGGAAATATTCTGTATCTGAGCTGGTCAGGGTGTCCATGAGCCATCTGTGGGGGTTGAGCGCTTGAAATGTGGTTAGGATGACCGAAGAATTGAGGTTATTTTCCTTTCATTGAATTTTAATCAAGTTAAATTTAAGTTTGAATGGCTGCGTGTGGGCCGTGGATGGCATAGCTTTCCCTGGGTGTGTGTGGCCCCCTTTCCCACTGCGGTCGCTGCCTCACCCAGGGAGCAGCTGTAGGCACTGCTAGGCTGGTCGTTGTTTCCACCACGAGCAGGGGAAGGAAAGCGAGGGTTGAGGGCTGCTGTCTGAACTTGAGGTTTTGGTGGCTGCTGGCTGCCAGGGAGAGTGTCAGGAGACCCTGGCCTTTCTTTCCGCGGTAGGGGTGCAGCAGCCGGCTGTGGTGGAGGGTACCCTGGGTGTCCCGCTCACCTTAGCGGCAGCCTGTGCGCAGATGCTTCCTCCCACTGGGGACCTGGGCGCTGAAGGCGGACCTGTGTGTCTTCGCTTTTGCTGTGGCTTTGCCCACACAGCAGCCCACATGGCCCTGGCTGGTGTGCAGACCCTACCCATTTGTTGAGCCAAGGAAGCAGTAATATGCCTGCGCTGGGGGCCACCTCCTCACCTCTGCCCTCTGCTTCCCGGACTCGCCTTGTCTTGCCTCAATGCAGTCAGGTCTGTCTTCATCCCTGCAGCCCTGCAGGCCAGCACAAAGACAAACATCGGGCGTGCTGTCTCCATCACGGCCTGGGTGGGAACTCCCCCACCCCCGTCCCTGCCCTTTAACCCTGCCTGTCGCTGCTGCTGCCTCCACTCAACTCAGCAAATCGGGACCCTTCACTATGATTTATCTCCAGTTCCCTGAATTAGATTAAAAACCCTGCTACGAATTCTCAGAAAGGCAGGCTGATGTGATTGCATCCCACATCGGAGCGGTAGACAAGGGCAATAAAAGATGTGCTTATATCATCCGTGTTTTGTGCCTGGTAGGGGCCACCATGTGATGTATTGTTCTTTCCTTTTTTAAGTGAGGAAGGTAAGCAACATTGCTTCTTTTATTTAGAAAAGAGACTATTCTGTTCAGCAGAAACCCTCTGCCCCCAAAGCACTGGATCAAAGCAGGGAAGGCGGATGGGGTGCTTCTGAAATGAAATAAGTGAGGGTTTGAGCCTGTGAGTGGGTTGAATGGAGATTGTAATGTGTCAGTTGGGACTGAGGTGAGAGCCAGCCTACTTTGATGGGCTGGGGAGCCGAATAGTGTCAGGGTGAAATTTCTCACTCGCAGGAAACCTCTGTGCCCAGAAGAAATGGGGAGAAGCTGGGATGATGTATTGGAGTTTGGAGGGGTGAGGGTTAAAAACAATACTGGGAGTAAGGCCAGTTTAGGGACCCTCTCTGGAGAACCTCATGTGGGTGCCTCCGAGATGAACCACACATGGGGGAAGGGCCTAGATAGTAAAGGACCGTTTCTCTGTTAGCCCAGAGGACACAGGCAAGACACTTCCATGTGGGTCTACCCCAGGGGCCTGGGAACAAGACCTGCCCCAGGGTCCCCCAGAGGACCCTGTTGATGGCAGAGGGTGGGGACAGCAGCAGACAGAGACGGGTGAGGGGCTGTGAGGCTGGGGGAGGGTGGAAGAGACTTGAAGTGTTTTAAACCTGTGCTCAATTAATCGGGAAACATGAGACTGTGTACCTATGACTTACCTCATCTGTATATATTTAGTTCCCTGAAGTTCTCTCAACTGAGGAGTTCTTTTAAAAAAATCCTGTAGTTAACCATGCTCACGGTTCGCTGGATTTGGCAAGGCGAGCTGTTGCTGGAGGTGATGCCGGGGTTCCTGCAGAGACGAGGCCTCCTCCGTCCTTGAGAGGGAAGAATTCAGCAGTGGATGTGGAGAGTTGGGTGGAGGAGAAAGGGCTGTCATCACAGGGTTGGGGATTTAAGCTGGGGGTGGGGAGTTGCCCCGGGGCTTCTGCTTGCCCTCCTGGTACCAGAGGCATCTCACGTGACTACACAGGTAAGGTGAGGTTGCGGAGAAGGCAATGGCAACCCATTCTAGTACTCTTGCCTGGGAAATCCCATGGGCAGAGGAGCCTGGTAGGCTGCAGTCCATGGGGTTGCGAAGAGTCAGACACAACTGAGCGACTTCCCTTTCACTTTTCACTTTCGTGCATTGGAGAAGGAAATGGCAACCCACTCCAGTGTTCTTGCCTGGAGAATCCCAGGGACGGGGGGAGCCTGGTGGGCTGCCGTCTATGGGGTCACACAGAGTCGGACACAACTGAAGCGACTCAGCAGCAGCAGCAGCAGCAGCAGGGTGAGGTGGGGCTTTGCTGGTGGTTCAGTGGTAAAGAATCCACCTGCAGTGCAGGAGCTGCAGGAGACATGAGTTCAATCCCTGGGTCGGGAAGACCCCCTAGAGGAGGGCACGGCAACCCACTCTAGTATCCTTGCCTGGAGAATCCCATGGACAGGAGCCTGGTGGGCTACAGTCCATGAGAGCGCAAAGAGTTGGTCACAACTGAAGTGACTCTAGCACTCACACAAGGTGAGGTCTTGAGGCATTTGGTTCTGGCATGTGATGTAAATGCTTTACTCTTGGGATGAGGAAAGTTCTAGAAATCAGTGTCATGTCTGCGTTGGTTCCTTGGAGCTTTGGGAACTGGAACTTGGGTTTCCCGGGTTGCGGATCTCAGGTGTGGAGTGAGGGAAGGCTGCTTGAATGCAGGGCTTGGCCATGATTGGCTTCTGAGCTTGACCCAGACATGCAGTGTCTCATCAGGGTAGGTATGTCATCGCTTCCTGCTCTTAGGCCTCAGTGTTCCAAACCTGGTAATGTGCACAGTCGTTTTTAAAAATGTTATTTGTTTATTTTTATTTTTGGCTGTGCTGAGTCTTTGCTGCTGTGAGAGGGCTTTCACTAGCTGTGGTGAGCGGGGCTACTCTCTAGCTGTGGTGCGCGGGCTTTTCATTGCAGTGGCTTCTCGTTGCAAAGCACAGACTCTAGGGTGCTCGGGCTCAGTAGTTGTGGCCCATGGGCTTAGCTGCTTGTGGCATTGTGCGATCTTCCCAGATAAGGAATCAAATGTCACATTAGTTTCCTATGTGTTACCATTTTGTGAAGAATGGTTTATTTTGGTATAAAGACCATACCAGTAACAAGAGAACATATTTCAGCATTTTGCAGTTTATGAAATATATTCATGGATATCATCTCATTTGAATCTTAACAGCCGTCCTGTAAAATTAGTATGGCAAGCCTTATTATTTTAGCAATATGTAAAGAAGCCTTTCTTTCTTTCCTAGGGAGGACTGGTAGCAGGGTCATTGTTAAAGACTAAATCTTAATGAAAGGCATCTATACATTAAAAAAAAATAGCACATATTTTTATTTTGTCGTAAGTTTGTCTTTCTACTTTTTGACATCCCTAAGAAATGCAGTTTGCCAAATAATACCTTTTGTCCTGCAGAGCTTCTCCAATTCATGTCTACACAGTGAGTTTTCCCTCCTTTGGTAAGAAAGCAAAAGTATCCCCAGGCACCTTCTATAGATAGGCTGGTGGGCAGATGGATGTCCCTGCCTTTCTGGCGGTTGTAGAGACCCTGAATTGTGTGGTTGTTGCTGTTATGGAGGTGGTGGTTTAAGTACAACTTTCCACTGGCTCTGTGGTGTCATGCATCTTACAGTCTTATTATTCTGCTCATTTCACAGATGAGTATCTTGAGGCTCCAAAAAGCAAGGGACATCCCCAGAGCTGTATAGCTGGCCAAGTGCAGAGACCAAGATTCAAACCCAAGTCTGATTTGTCTCAACTTGACGGTCTTTGCCTTTTGTAAATATTCCAGGGAAGGCCTAGCTTTCAGCCAGGGGTCGAGCGGCTGCAATCTCTTTTGTTTCCCTTTAAAAGCCTCCCCTTTAAAAGGTCTCGTATAATTCTACCCTCTCCTTGGTTCTTCTGGCTCTATGAATTTTCTTTTAACTTTTCAAACTTGTCAAGTTGCGGGTCCCCCTGAGTCCTTGGCTCTCACCCTGATCATCCTCTTAGTTCCTCAGTCTCTCCTCTCTGTTCTCCATCCTCTTTGCCAGGACTCCTTCCTCTTCATCCTTTTGGTGCCCACTGGGGCCCTGTCTTCAGTGCAGCCCTGCACTTGGTTATGCCCTCCCCCACTTAACAACTGTAAGCATTATTCATGAAATTAACTCTTTAATGTTTGTTTCCCCTAATGATTTGAGAGCCACAAGGCAAGACCTAGAAGTCTGATGTTTTCTTAACACCTCTTGTGGCATCTGATATGGAGCAAGTACTCAATAAGTATTTACTGAATGAATGAGGGGGAGGGGCTATTTATTGTGAAGCCGTAGAGCTGAAGAGGAGGGTCAAGGAAAGGGAATACTCTGGAACCATCCTACGGAGGTGAATCCTAATTTAAGGCTGGTCCTAGTTCTGGGCTTCCCTGGCGGCTCAGATGGTGAAGAATCCACCTGCAGTGCAGGAGACACAAGTTCGATTCCTGGGTCTGGAAGATCCTCTGAAGAAGGGAATGGCAACCCACTCCAGTGTTCTTGCCTGGAGAATTCCATGGACAGAGGAGCCTGGCAGGCTACAGGGGATCGCAAAGAGTCAGACACGACTGACTTGCTGTGTTCTGCACCCCCCCGATTTTAAGGCAGATGGATGGAAACCCCAGCTCTAAATCTTTGCGTTTAACCCCATCTGCATGGTGTGGAAGATGGTTTAGATGTTCCCGAGGTTTCTTCTGGCCTGAATATTTTCTTTTTCTTTTTTCTTACTTGCCAGCTGGTGAATTAAGGGGCGATTATTTTCATGACAAAGAGATTTTTCACAGGTTCTTTTTTTTTTTAGAGGGAGCCCTCCCAGAACAGCAGAGCTGGCTATTTGCTAAATGACAAAGTGGGCTTCCCCAGGAGGGAGTGGCAGGTAGATGTCAACAGTGGGTGGATTCTGCTTGCCAAAGATCTATCAGAAATAAAGTCTCTCTGAACTGATACTCTAAGTCAGGAGGCGGCATATGAGTAATCTCAAGACTGCTCATGACTCTAGTTAAAGAGATGATAGAGAAATGCTGAGTTTTTAGTTTGAGGTCATTCTCCCTTTGTGTCCTGGTCTGTGAAATGGGCAGCCCGCGCTGATCAGTGAAGTAGTTAATGAGTTCTCTGGCTGAAGCATCACTGAGAAAAGTCAGATGAGGGAGCGGAGAGGCCAGGATAGGGCTTCTCTGCAGGGAGCAATTAAACTAGATTTCAGCTCTCCTTCTGAGGTGGAGAGTCCAGGGAGGAAAATGAGCTTACTAAATATAGTGGGGACACGGTCTCGAAAGGGGACACGGAGGGCCGATTTGCATAAGCAGCATTTAGGTCATGCAAACGGATGGTGGGAGGAACCTTGTTATTCTTGGACCTCGGGTGTCTGTCTTTGGTTTCCTCAGGCCTGTCCTGCAGTTCTGAGGATTTAGCGGCCGCCTCTGTCCTCGGAGTTGAAGGACAGGATATTTGCTTTATACTTCACTGTAGAATTTTTAAAATGCTTCTCTGTATTTCACCGCTAGTGAGGCAGAGGAATGAGCCAGACTGCCTTATTTGTCCTCCTCGTCCTGTGCTCTGGGAAGAAGCTGTGTAGGAGTGGTGAGGACGTCGGGCCGTGGGTGTCTGGGACGTTCTGATCTTCGCGTTTGACCGATTTGAGAGACGTAATGGCAGAAGAAATGAATGAAGGCAGCGTCAGACCCATTCCATTAAGGGGCCTCCGTCTTTTTCAGTAAGACTCAACGACTGTACAGATCTTGGTGGGTTTTATTGTAAATTTCTTACTACTCATCAGACTTGTCACTCTGATTTCCTCCAGAAGTGTTCTGGGGACTGACAGGTGAGAAGTGACTAAGGAGCCTAAAAGGATACCTAGTCCCTTTGGGGCCTTAGGGCATATAAGTGAGCCCTGCCTTCACACAACAAGCAGTTTATGCATTGTATTAGTTCTCCTTCTATTTATAATAAGCCAGAGCCTGAGGCTTGGGCGGCCCCAGCTTCTTCCCCCTCTCTCTTAATAATGGAGCAAAACACATAACCTTTTTGGAGCATCTGGGTCTGCCCGGAGACTGAGATGATGTGTGAGTTTGGAAGTGGATGCTAGTCCTGAGCCTCTGGCCCTCTCTCCAGCCAGGGACCAGGGAGCAGGGAGCAGGCCTGCAAGGATGTTGTGCCTTTGCAGAGGCTGCTGACAGCATTTTGAAGGACTGCCTTGGCCAGAGACCCACTCCTCAGCCTGCCTCCTCTATGACTCACTTGAGCTGCATATTTCAGTAGCATGAAGGCTTGACATGAGAAGAAAGGAGCATTTCTTATGAGTGGGAGCTCTTAGGTATTGAATCAGCACTTGAGAAGTGTGATGTTCTTTGCAGGTCAGAGGCTTTTGAAAAAATGGAGATGAAATTCACTTAACATGAGAGTCACCATTTTAAAGGGAATGATTCAATTTGGTGGCATTTTGTACATTCCAAGTGCTGTGCAGCCACCACCTCTCTGGTTCCAAACCATATTCATCCAGAATAAAACCTCTGCCCTGTTAAACTACCTATTTCCTGCTCCCCCAGCCCCTAGCAACCATCAGGCTGTCTCTATGGATTTACCTGTTCTGGATGCTTTATATAAATGGGATCATGTAATATGTGACCTTTTGTGTTTGGCTTCCTTCAGTTAATATTGTTTCTGAGGTTCGTCCACGTTGGGGCACATATCAGTAGATCATACAGCTTTAACAACTACCCAAGATTCCCAAGGTGGCGCAGTGATAAAGAACTCACTTGCCAATGCAGGAGATATAGATGTGGGTTCGATCCCTGGGTCGGGAAGATCCCTTGGAGGAGGGCATGGCAACCCACCCCAGTATTCTTGCCTGGAGAATCCCATGGACAGAGGAGTCCGGCGAGCTACAGCCCATAGGGTTGCAAAGAGTCAAACATGACTGAGTGAGTGAGCACGCATGCAAGATACCCAAAGACAAACCTGCAGAAAAAGCGTGCTCCTTCTAGCCACTGTCATCTAAGCCCCAGCTTCTGCCAGAGGAAGGGGAATGAACTAGATTCATCGTTCACGGAATAAGCTGCATTAGAGACACCAGGGGTATGTCTTTAAAAACACCGATTCCTGGACTCCACTCGGAGGGTTCTGCATCAGTAGGTCAGGGGTTTCTCTGGGGTTGCTGATTTTAGCATGCTGAGTGTGGGACCCCGAACCAGGAGACCTCTCAGGGGCCATCTTGACTCTTAACGACCTGCCTGTGATCTTAGCAGAGGCCTGAACCCCACGCACCATACTCTTTATTGTTCATGAGGCAGTTCCTCTGTGCCCAGACCTCTGTGGCTTCCGATTTCCCTGTTTACCTTCTGAGGGGAGGTGCAGGGCTCCCTCCCTGTTGCTTTTACGGCCCCAATTAATTGTGGCTCATTTATCAAGCGCCAGCTACGCCCTGTGAGCTGGAGATGGGAGAGGGAAGGTTGTTCACACCCCGGGGTGGTAGTTACAACTGACTGCACATCAAGGTTACGTTCTGGAAAAGCCACCCTCCCACTCGCCCTCACTCCCTCCTAGACCAGCGTCTCCCCGGGGCCCTGTGTGCCCACCCCTCTCCATGGGGTCTGTGGGACCCAGTGAGCAAGGCTTAGAGGAGTGAGTGGGATGTAGGGAAGCCTGCAGCTGCACTCAGAGGGTTGGGCATGGGGGAATCTCAGGGGCTGAGGCCAGGAAGAAGTCCCTGGGGATGGAAAAGGACCTCAGCAACCAGCCATACAGTGGGGGATCCAGCCTGGACACCTGTGGGTGCTATGATCACAGGGGAAGGAGAGGGGGCTACTCTGGACCTCTGGTTGCCTGGTCACTTTCCATGGACAGCTTGCTTTGACCTCTTCCCTTTCTGGGGAGGAGCCAGGAGAATGAACGCCAGGGGAAATGGAGAGGAGGAAAGCGAGACCAGAGAGCACCATGATGTCTTTGCCTTAATAAACGTGCCAGCCTGCCTGGTGGTGGACTCCCGCAGCTGACTCTGCTCTTTGCTGGGGGAGTATGCACGTGGGGTGCGGTGGGGGTCAGCCTCAGCCAGGCTGGTGGCTCCCTGGAGAGTTACTCCTCTGACCAGGAGGTGCCCATGCTGACGTCCAGCCGAGGGAAGGCACTGGCCTGATCATGTGAGTTGCCTGGTGGCCCTTGGACAAGCTGTTCCTTGCCTGAGATTTTTTTTTCTCTCCATTGTGCTGCCCTTTTACAGTCCGCTGTTAGGAATGAAAGGGACATTTAATAAAATCTTTTCTTTTTTTTTAAAGGTGTTTCAGCAAGCTTGCCTTCTTGGTTTCCTTTGTCAGAAAGCCCTTGGATGTTCGGGTGCCTCCTTAGTGCTGCTCTTACCCCTTCACCTCTCCTAGGATTGGTTCAGGGGCCCCGTAAATCTCACGTCCCCCGAGCAGAAAGACTTGTGCAAGTTGTGCTCAGACCTCGAGCCTGCTCTGATCCCCTGTTCCGAGCGCTTTGTAACCTGTTCCGAGCGCTATTTGATTAGGAACCTGCCTGAAGGGCTATTGGGAGGATGCCCCCAGTGCAGTGTTGCTGGGCTTTCTTATGCCAGACCCTGGATGAACTTAGTGATTTTTTTCAGGCTCCAAATCCTTGATCGTATTGATGTTTGCATAAATCATCTATTTATTCCCCTCTGGTTCTAAGGGTGAGGATGTTTTGGAGGGAGAAGGCCTTTAGCCCAGATTCCCAGGGCTCTTGCGCTGGTGGGCTTCTTCTGATCTGTAGATGCTTACAGATTCTTCCCAGAGGTGAGCGCTGGCAGGAGAGAGGGGGAGAGGGTGGGCTGGGTGAAGGCTTCTGCGGCTGCTGGTGATTTCCTTACTTGCTTTCCCCCTTGCATACCCTGAGCTAAGTAATTTACTTATTTCTTTTTTTTTCTTTGCACATCTCTGCTGATGTTTGCCTGGACTTAACCTCTCTGGAAATGAGAAGGAATGTTTTGGAATGACATATTTTCCTTAAAAGAAAAAAAATCTTTTCCTTTAAAGAGGCCTCATTTCACCTATTTTCCAAGAGCCTGGATCCTGGATCAAATGAGATGCAGGTGTTTAAGACCTGAAGCAGGGTGGTGAAGGATTAGCTCCTTTGTTGTTCTGTCAGCCAAGTTGGTGACACAGGTGTTTCCCATCTCCCTTGGGACTCCTGAGAGCATCTTGAGGAGTGGGTGGGGAGGAGGGAAGAGGAAGGTAAAGGAGAATGCCACTGTGGGTGGGGGGAGGGGAGCAGAGGGTTTTTGCTCAGACCCTTGATTGGTAGACAGCTGGGAGGGCCCATCAGTCCAGGAGATGGAGAGTGGGGTGGGAAGTGTGCTGGTGGACTGTGCAGAGACCCCTTGGGGTCCAGAAGGTTGGTCTCCTCCATGTGCCTGAGACAAGCCACGGTTCAAGGGGCTGGTGGAATGGACTTCTCCCAGGCATTGCTCCTGCTCCGAATTTTGGGGACTTTGTCTTAAACGTTTACACCAGCTCTCAGAATTTTTCTGAGTATGGTCATCAGTTGGCTGTTCCTACCCGAAAGGCGTGAAATGGTGTGCCAGAATGCCAGCCCTTGAACTATCTGTCAGTGACAGGTGAAATGAGAAAAGAAGAGGAATGGAATTAGCTTTCCATAATGCAGAGCCTCTGGTAAAAACTGTTCTTGGTTCTGAGAGTCTGTCTGTCCTCAGTTTTCAGTGTTAAAATGTCCTTGCTTTGAACTATGACAGTAATTCTAGATGGTAGCTGTGTTGCTTGGGTGAGGGGTGGCCACATAACAGGTGAGTGTCAGGAGCTCAGTTGGGTGAATGCATTTCGTGATTAGGAGAAGTTCAAGATGAGCAGAGGAGCTTCTCCTCGGGGATTCAGGCTCCTTCTGTCCTATGGGCCCACTCTTCTCTGGGACTCTGGGGTCCTAAATGCATTCTGCGGGTAGGGAGTGAAAATGGGGCCGTGTGGGCGCCATGCCCCATTGTAAGCCCTGGGCAACAGTCTGCTGGGTCCTCAGGAGATCCAGAGACCAGCCAGCCATGCCCCTGGCACAGTGGCTGTTGTGTTTTGTCCTTACCTGGCCAAATAGAGGTGGCTATCCAGCCCTCTACTGGCCTGCCTAGTTCATCTGCATTTTACTGGTTTATAAGATCCAGAAGCCTGGAAACTACTATTTGCAATAAGCCAAAGGTCATTTCTGTGGAGTCCTGGAAAATATTTCCTTACTTGGAATACTTCATAACTGACTGAATAAAGCTGATGTTTTTCCTTTCTTCTTCCTTATTACAAGCTAAGCATAAGCAACATCACCTGTAGGCCAGAGAGAACCAGTCTGGACGGGAGTTGGCAAGCATGTGGTCTTTCTGGCTTGTGCCCCTTTTTAAATGAGGAAGGTGCTTCAGTGTTTTGGTTTCAGACCTGACAAATGTATGTCCCACATGTGGAGTAAGGATAAGAGGAACCAGAGGTTGATTTCACAAAGGACAAAAATAACCCAAGTAATTAGTTATGCCAGTGAGAGCCTGAGAAGAGTTTTTATTTATTTATTTATTTATTTATTATTTTGCAATCTGGCTGATACCAATAGCAGAGGACCAGTGTTTCTTCTTTGAGAAGTGAATCTGGTAGAGTCAGCAGAGGGGGAAACAGAGGCCCCCATGCTCCAGGTGTAAGCATCGTAGGCATTTCTGAGTTACAGTTGTGGAGGATACAGTTGTGGAGAGGGTCTTGCTTTATTATTATTATTGTTTTTTCCTTTTCTTTATTGGCCATGCCGTGTGGCTTGCAGGATCTTAGGTCCCTGACCAGGGATTGAATCTGTACCCCTTGCTGGGGAAGCATGGAGTCTGAACCACTGTTTCTTTTATTTGTCCGATCACTAGGTCATGTCTAACTCTTTGTGACCCTGTGGACTGCAGCATGCCAGGCTTCTCTGTCCTCTGCCGTCTCCTGCAGTTTGCTCAGACTCATGTCCTTAGAGTCGGTGATGCCATCCAACCGTCTTGTCCTCCGTCATTCCCTCCTCCTCCTGCCTTCCATCTTTCCCAGCATCACAGTCTTTCCCAGTGAGTCGGCTCTTTGCGTCAGATGGCCAAAGTATTGAAGCGTTACCTCCAGCATCGGTCCTTCCAGTGAATACTCAGGGCTGATTTCCTTTAGGATGACTGCGTGGACCACCAGGGAAGTTCCGAGAGTCTTAGAATGGTGATGGCCTAATTCCTGTGCTGGTTTGATCTCTTTCAGGTTAGCCTCAATGATTCCCACAATCAGATGGTGGTCCACTGGGCCGGCGAGAAGAGCAACGTCATCGTGGCCTTGGCCCGGGACAGCCTGGCGCTGGCGAAGCCCAAGAGCAGTGACGTGAGTATTGTTGTTGCTCCGGCGGTCCCTCTAAGGTGCCAGGGCGCCTGTTTCTCCTCCACTGGGGTTATTATCCTGCCAGGCAAAATATCGAGTAATTGAGGAGTCGGGAAGATCATATATAACCCTTATTTGCTGAACACAGGGTGCTGCACTCAGGGTTGCAGTGAGACCCATGTGATTTGTGGTGACTTTTGTGCAGTGATAGGGTGTGCTCGGGGGCTTCCCACATGGCTCAGCAGTAAGAGTCTGCCTGCCCATGCAGGAGACCTGGGTTTGATCCCTTGGTGGGGAAGATCTCCTGGAGAAGGAGATGCAGCCACGTCAGTATTCTGGCCTGGAGAATCCCATGCGCAGAGGAGCCTGGGGGCTACAGTCCATGGGGTCACAAAGAGTCAAATACGACTTAGCAACTAAACAACAACAACAGCAAGGGTGTGATCTGGATCGTGCATCTGCTGAGCAGAATGCCAGAAGTGTGTTCCTGGGCAAAGCTGCCCATCGGCAGCTGAGCCCACCGGAATCGAATTGGTCTTTCCTTGTGCTGATTTCTGCTAACTTGTTACAGTTGGGCAAGTCCTTTAGTCTGAATTGCTCATCCTCTTAATTTCCACAGTTGGCTCTTTACAATGTTTAATCGTCTAGGTGCTTTGAAGACTTTAGGCCAAGGATCACACACTCAAAGACCTGTGATAGGGACCTCGTAGGTAAGGGTCAGGGGTGAAGCTGCCCCCAGGCTTACACTACCCGTTACCTCTGAGAGGAAGAAGGATCTCTCCCGTTATTCTTGACATCTGTAGCCTTCTGGGATGTTATTTTGTTCTCCCACTTTTAGAGAGATGCAGGTTCAAGAAATAGTCTCCTGTATTGATTTGAACATGGTGCGTGGTGATGGATGCTTGCTTCTTGGCCTCAGTTTATGAGAGACTCTGGAATGTGGGAGGGACTTTGAGATTCTGGGCTGTTATTTATCAGCTCTCAGCTCTGGTTGCCGTGTGGCTGGATCTGATTTTTCGAGAGAAATTCAGAGGTGAGGTTGTTTTTTTCAGAGGTGGGGATTTTTACGAGAAACTGCTGAGTCTTACAAGTTGGCAGCTGATGGATAGTTTTTATAAACCCTGTGTGGGCCAAGTAAAACATATATGAGGACCAGAGTGAGCCCTTGGGTCCCATCTGTAGCCCCTGCTCCAGACACCTCTGCCCGCCCCCAACCACTAGTGGGGAAGGGAAACAGGGCCTGCCTCAGGTCAGGGTCTGATGTCACAGGGTGAGGCTGTGGACAGAAAAGCCCACTGTGGAGCCTGGTCACTCAGCACTCGGGCCAGAGAAAAACTCCTGAAGAGTTGGCTAGCCCTGCCCTATCAGCCCAGTGGACACGTTTGTAATTCTGGGGCTTGGATTTGGTCTCTGAGGGGACCCTCGCTCTGTGTCCACCATCTGGGTTTTGTGTTCCAGGGTCGGGGACCAGAGGTGCCCCAGGGACTGTTTTCTAGTGGGTCAGATAGGGGCAGCCACAGATGGAGAGGGCAGACGAAGGCCTGGCCATAACGATGTGTAACTTGGCTCAGGGTGGGTGCCCACCAGTGGTAGTGGGAAACCACTGCAGCTGACAGCTGGTCTGGGTGCAGTGATGTGGGGCAGGGCTGAGCTTGTTCCGGGCTGTGAGGTTGGCCCAGTTATAGATTCGAGCAGGGTTGGCAAGCACAGACGGCAGTGTACCGATGACAGCTGGCCCGAGAGAGTTTTAGCCCGCTTTGTTCAGCACTGTCACCGTCTAGCAGCATCTCTTTTAAGCACAGGCAGCAGCTCTCTGCCCTACTGTGTTGAGAAATCCTCCTTAGGGTATTTATTTTAAGAATCTTTGTCCAGATGGTATTTCTGTTAAGACAGGTAAAGACCTATCTTTCTACTGTTTTGCTGGACAAACAGGAGCCCAGAGGCATTCAGTGATTTGCATGGGGTCCCTTGGCATGTGTGTGGGAGGATTGGGGCTACGACCTGATCATGTACTTAGTGTGTGAGAATATAATGTAGCCAGGGTGACCAGCATTGGCTTTAGCACTAGAAGACCTACATCCCGGGACCCTCCTCAGTCATGGATGAACCAGGAAGAATGGTCACCCTACATACATTGACAATCTATCCAAACTTAATGGAGAAGTTTCGAAATGTCAACCCACTCAGTGTCCTTGCCTGGGAAATCCCACAGACAGAGGGAGCCTCGAGGGCTACAGTCCATGGAGTTGCAAAAAGAATTGGACACGACTTAGTGTCAACAACACCCAAACCTATTTCTCCTTCTGCCTAAGTATTTGGGTGATTCTTACTAAGGACTGATTGAACTTTTGAAACAAGAACCTATTCTGGAATGAAGTATACACTAAGATTAAGTGGGAAGGAAACCTCATGCTTGGAGAGAGTAAATCAGGATGGCAGAGATTTCTCTCATCAGTGTATCAGCTGCATTAAAGAACTGGCAGATGAAACTGAGATGGTCTGATGTGCAAAGTTAATTCAAAAATAAATTCTGACTCAGAGGCAGGAGTAGCTGGTGCCAGAGTAGTAACAATCTAAATTTTCTCTGAAGACTGGAAGCATGGTTTCCAGGGCCCCACCAGCATCCAGAAGGTAAAGGACATATACAGATCAGGAGCTGTGTGTGTGCTGGAGAATGGCCAACTCATAGATATTCAGCGTATGAAAAAGGGATGACCTGGAAGTTGGAATCCCAGAAGATTTGCTTTTAAGCAGGAAAAAACAAAATAATATCCTAGTGAACTTGTGGCCAGTGATTCTGTGAAGCATGGCTCCTACAGGACCCTTCTTTTTCTGTTAAGTCTGGAGATAAAAGAAAACCGTAAGTGTTGTTTTTCTTGATTGTCCCTGCCTCTCATTTCTGCGTTCTTCTGACCTATTTTATCAAATACCCACCAGTTGCCACATAATTTGAGCCAAGAAGTTTCCAGAAATATTGTCCACTAGAAGATCGGAATCACCCAGCGCAGGCATCAGGAATGGTGGGGATCACTGCCCTTGTACCCAGAGTTGTGGGCATTGCAGTTGCCTCTGGGGACTGGCTGGGAAGCAGGGCCTTCACTTGCCAACAGCGCAGAACTTGGTAGCCTATGGAAGCTGGTGTCTAGCTGAGCCCCAGCTCTGAGAACTGAGCGCGTGGGTTTGAATCCTGGCTCTACCATTCATCAGCTGTCTGACCTTCAGCCAAACCCTTCACTTCCCCTTGGTTTTCTCATCCATCAATGGGAAATCTTGTGATTTTTGTCCTTGTGACATCTTTCTCCTCAAAGGGTGGTATGCTGATCAGCAGCACAGGGATTTTCTGGAGGGTGGTTGGAAATGCAGAATCTCAATTCTCACCCTGGGACTTCCTGAATCTGAGGTTTGCATTTTGACCTGTGTCCTGCGGGGTGATTTGTAGGCATGTTTGAGAAGCACTGGTGTCAAGTACTTAGAACGGCACCAGACATGGAGATGTTTTCTGGATGTTTAACCCTTCTTCCCCTCCTCTTCCCTTTTCCGCTCTTCTCTTCCCCCTCCTCCTCCTCATTATATAGTTTTGATGTACAAGAGAAATAATTTAAAAACGTTCATCTCAAAGGACCATCTTTATAGGTAAGACTCATGTAACTAGTAACTTTTGGCAGTTTAGAAACTAGTGATGGCATTGAGAGATACAGACTGCTATAAATAAAATAAAAAGGCCACAAAGGTATAGTGTCCAGCGCATGGAAATGTAGCCATTATTTTGTAATAACTTTACATGGAATATAATCTATAAAAATATGGAATCACTATGTTGTCCACCTGAAACTAATATAATACTGTAGATCAACTATACTTCAGTTGGAAAAGAAAAAAACTCCTCCTCGCTTTAATTCTTAGGGGAATTGTGTCCTCTCAAGGCCAGAGAGGATGAATTAGGGCAGAAACCTGTGTCTGGATGCAAAGCAAACTGCAGAAGCACAAGGTGAGTGAGCCTCTGCAGTTTGCCCTACAACACCTGGAGCTCACCGTGGGCAGTGAGCCAGGCAGCAGCCTAGGGCTGCCAGGAGGAAAAGACCCCCGACCCAGAATGTACCAATGGGGGTGCAGTATGGATGCTATGAGGCCATCAACCTGCTTGGTCTTCTTATCTGAACAACTGGCAGAGGACCTTCCAGGGTCCTTCTCCTGGGAGGAAGGTAGATAGCCGTGCGTGGCCCCGAGCTTGCATTTGCCCTATTGATTCATTGATCAAATAGGAATGAGAATTGTGAGGATAGGATCAAAATACCGTGCTAGAATTGTTTAGCCTGGAGAAAGGAAGGTTGATGAGTAATTTAAGAGCTGCAGGCATAGCAAGGACCCTCACGTTCCCAGTCATAACTTCTGTTTAGTATAAGCCCCAAACGATAGGGTTTGCTTACAGACAAGAATGTTAGGGAGGGGCTTTTGGTCGGAGGGTGGTTGCCCTTCTACCACCAGTGAGAGGTGTGTTGAGGAATCCAGGGAAAGCCCTGTGTTTCGTTTAAGATGGTGTTTCTCCCTCCATCCAGCTTTCCTTCCACTGCCTGGGCTGTAGCTTTGGTGCTTTTCTTCCTATTGAGCAGAGAGACAGAGGAGGATATTCACCCAGAAGGCTGACTTGTGAGCCTGGAAAGTCAGCGGGGCTTGGGCTGGGAGGAACCTGTCCTGGTTTTGTCCCTTACAAGCAGCTTGACCTTGGCCTGGTGGTTCATTTCTTGGAGTCTTAGATTTTGTTTTTCTTATATAAGGAAGTAGTTATTCTCTTGGTCACTTAAGGATCCATTCATCTCACTCTTGTTCATTTATGGAGCACGTGTGTTTACTCATGCTGTGGTTTATAATGACCCTTATTTATTCCAGAAATCTTCCCTGCGCACCTGCTATGTTCCAGGTCCATGGAGGGCAGGAAAGAGACTCTTCAACAGGGTTTTTAAAGATGCAGAGAGATGATGTATACAAAAGAGTGTGCCTGTGTGCATGCTCGTGGCTTCAGGCGCATCTGGCTCTTTGGAACCGCATGAACCGTAGACTGTCAGGCGCCTGTGTGCATGAGATTCTCCAAGAATAATACTGGAGTGGGCTGCCATGCCCTCCTCCAGGCTGTCTTCTTGACCCAGGGATCAAATCCACATCCCCTTTGTCTTTTGCATTGCAGGTGGATTCTCTACCGACTGAGCCACCTAGGAAGCTCATACAAAAGAGTAATGTTACTGAAAAATGCTGCCCCGATATGAACTTGTTATTATACTGGTGTCTCTGAGAAGGTGACTTGGAGTGGATTTTCCATTTAGGGAGGCTGGGGCTAGAAGTGGCCTGAGCTCCCTTTCGGAGAAGCCGTCAGTTTGCTCCATGTGACTTTGAGTGTTGGAAGAGACCCTTCTTTCTGTTCTCGGCCTGGAGGGTGGAAGTGAGAAAGCACTACTTTCTTCCAACCTCTCAGGTGATCTGTGAGCTCTCAAGCTGCTGACTTTCAGAAGCTGTTTTTGCGGCAGCCCCTTACTGTGTGTTTAGTAGCTGGGGTCATGTGCTGTATTTAAGTGTGTGTGTTTGTAACAGGGATTCTTCAGATACCGGCAAAGATGCTTTCTGTGCTCTTCCAACCTCGACATCTAATAAATATTAATGACCCATGTGTGCGCTCAATTTTCTTTGCACAAACCTCGTGTTGTTCATTGTTTACGGGGTCATTGTTTGCAAGCAGTGGCGTGTTCACATGCTCGTGGTGTGAAGGGCTGTGTCTTTGTATGCCTGGTGTTGAGCACAGGACCTGGCTCATGTGACGCCCTTGGAATGTGTTGCTGCTGAAGTCAATGGGATTCATCCCGAGTTCCCATTCCTTCGTGGGCCTCACCTGTCCTTTATCTTTAATGCTTTCCCCAGTTCTAAGTCAGTGTTGTTAGTCTTATCTTCATCTGTCAGGCTCCTTTTTAACCCACTGATTAATTTCAGAGTGAATGGGGTAGGGAAGTCTAGGGTCCGAATATCTGACAGCTTCCATTTCTTCCACCCGTTTCTGGAGTTGGGACGGCTATCAGGTTTCTGGCTTTAGAGGCAGGCAGCCCGGGTCAGGATGCCACACTGCTTCTTGCTTTGTTACTTTGGCAAGTGACTCATCAGCCCCTGTTGCCCCATCTGTAAGATGATTTTAATAATTGCGGTTGCTGTGTAGGGTGGGGGCGAGAGCTCTCTGAGCTCATCATGTGAGGAGGGTGGTGCACGAGTTACCCTTCTGTTTCATACCTGTGGTTACCGGGGAGCCAGAAATGTGGAAGCAGCAGAGAAATAAATACCATTGGCACCTGCACAGACCTGGCTGCTGTTCCCCTAAACTCAGAAGCAGTCCCCTGCGTTACAGGATCAGAAGACATGGGTGCTGGAGCAGGGTTCTGGGACCCTGTGTGCAGCCTCTGTGCATGTTTAGTCACTTCGTACTGCCCTCTTTTTAAAAATTTATATCTCTGGGGCTACTCTGAAAACCTAAGAGGGTTTTTTTACTCTTCTGGAATGCTGTAAGGACAGAACTTCCCAGCAGAGGGACGAGAATTAGATTACCTTTTGGGGACATTTCAACAGATGGCAAAACAAATTCTCAATCCCTTCCCCTCAGTCAACCACATTCTCCGGTCTGGGCCTCTGGATATAATTTGTTAAAACACTCAGCCTGGCCATGGTGAGGAGCTTATCATGGTTTCTGTCCACACGTCTCCCCTCCAGGGAATCATCGTGGCCTCAGAAAAGAGGCCACCAGCTCGGAGACAGACGCAGAGGTCGACTGCTTCTTCTCTGTGGGTTGTCTTCACGGCTGTGATTTCATGGTATCGGGGACCCATTAGGACCCGCATGCAGGATGCTGGGGGTGTGTATTCACAAGCAGAGACGGAGCCGCCCTTCTGCCGCATCTCTCACTGATCCTTTTCTTCCTTCTCGCCACCTCCTCCAGGTGTACGTGTCCTACGACTACGGAAGGTCATTCAAGAGAATCTCAGAGAAGCTGAACTTCGGTGAGGGGAACAGCAGCGAAGCTGTGATCGCCCAGTTCTACCACAGCCCTGCGGACAACAAGCGTGTAAGGATGTCACCCCTGTAACTGTGTAGGGCTGGCTGGCTAGAGGCGGCTGGGAGACGGGACTCTTGGGGCATCTTTGCAGCATGGCTGGCGTCTGAGGGCTGTTTTGCTGCTCACCTGGGAGTCGGTGTCAGAAAGTCACTCTCAGGGGCGGGACTGTGCATAATCAAGCAGGCTGGGTTCCTGGCCAGCCAGGATTTCCTAGACAAACAAAGGCAGGTTAAAGCACAGAAAATCTGTCAGCTGCCAAACAAATTGCCTGACTCATAGGTGGCAAAAGCCTGGATCCACCGGGACTTGCACTGAGGTCTAATCTGTCTTCCAGGGCGGCTGCCAGAGTCTTGGTTTTATGGGCCTCACTAGTGTGTGCACACATGTGTGTTTGTGTATGTGCACTGCCTTCCCTCCCACCTATACTGGGTCTAGAAAGGAAAACCAGGGCAGCTGATACTGCTGTCGTTCCTGATTTGTTTTCCCAGCTGGCTGGCCCGGGGCTGTGGTCCTACAGTGATAGCCGGGCAATTTGGTTTGGAGGAAGCCTTGACTTGAGATTGCTTTGGGCCCCAGGAAGGAAGGGGGTGTGTGTGTGCAGGAGTCAGGCAGCCTCCTGGTTAGGTAGCTTTAGCTCGCAGACTTGTCTGTGGTTGCTTTCTTCCCCACTCTAGTGATCCCTCACTCATTCCCAGGATAGGGTGGAGGGCTGCTTCAAAGGATGCTGAAAAACTAGCCCCTTAGCAGCAAAAGTGCAGGAGTGGGTAGCTGCTGCTTTTTGCTCATCCATGAAGGAAGGAGAGTGAGAAATCCACAGGGTCCTCTGACCAGGTCTGGCTTCTCAGGTTGCCTGTGGTCTGTGAGCAGGGACTGTATTCAAAATATTTAGCCACTGGAAGGGCACTGACCAATCAGAACAGACGGGATCTGAACAGAGCTGGGTACTGAAGGCCACCCTGCTGAGCCAGGCATTAACCTTTCAGTTGCTGGATTGTGGGCAGGTCCTGGGGAAGGAGCAAGGCCACTGGGACTTTAGACAAGGCCTCTCATGGGTTTAAATGGGCTGTTTACTAACAGAAGCAATTGTGTTTTTATTTAGTTTCTTTTTTAAATTGAATTTTAGTTGATTTACAGTGTTTGTTGCGCCAGTCTCAACTGTACAGCAAGAAGCAATTGTATTTTTAATTATTTTATTTAAAGAATTGAATTATAGTTGATTTACAGTGTTGTGTTAATCTCTGCTGTATAGCAGGAAGCAATTTTTAAAGATTTTTTTGATATGGCTCATTTTTAAAGTCTTTGTTGAATTTGGTTGTAATATTGTTTCTGTTTTCTGTTTTTGGTTTCTTGGCTACAGGGCAGGTGGGATCTTAACTCCCTGACCAGGGATCAAACCCACAACTCCTGCACTGGAAGTATGGAGTCTTAACCACTGGACCTCCAAGGAAGTCATTAGCAGTTTTTTTTTTTTAAAAAAACACTTGAATAGTTATTACTGGTACCCTCTAGTTGCTATCAGCCTTGCCTGCTGATCCTTGCATTGCAGGCAGATTCTTTACCATCTTAGCCACCCAGGAAGCTCCTTGCATGATGATTTCAAAGGTGAGGGGCAGTTAGGACAGATACCCCTCTAACCTGACTCCAGGGTGACAGAGCATCCTGGAGAAGAGCACAGAAAGGTGTTGTAGAGAGTTGGCTCCCTGTGCCCTGCCCCCACTGCACTGGGGCCAGGCAGGCCGGGGTTGCGGATTCCCAGTACCTTGAGTGATCGAGGAGCCCTGCATCTCCTGTGGATCAATCTGTGTGCCCCCACCTCACAAGAATCATACAGCCCTTGGGATACTTTCTTTGAGAGGTTGTATGTATTTTTGTTTAGTCACTAAGTCATATCTCTTTGTGATCCTGTGGACTGTAGCTCACCAGGCTCCTTGGTCCATGGGATTTCCCAGGCAGGAGTACTGGAGCAGGTTGCCATGTCCTTCTCCAGGGGATCTTCCTGGACCAGGGATTGAACCTGTGTCTCCTGCACTGGCAGGCGGATTCTTTACCACTGAGCCACCAGGGAAGTGTTAGTGTATATTCGTTGCTCAGTTGTGTTCGACTCCTTGTGACCCCATGGACTGTAGCCCACCAGGCTCCTCTGTCCATGGAACTCTCCAGGTAAGAAGACTGGAGTGGGTTGCCATTTCCTTCTTAAGGGGATTTTCCTGACCCAGGGATGAAACCCAGGTCTCCCACATTGTAGGCAGACTCTTTACCATCTGAGCCACCAGGGAAGCTGTGTCCCAAAATTAACTCTTGCTGCAGTTGTGGCCTTGAAGCTGCCTGGTTGTCCCCATAGAGTCTGTTTTCAGCCCCATCTCGTGCCCTCGTCACCTCAGCCGCAGGGCACAGCTGTCTGTGAACAGGCTTGTCTCCTTCCTGCTTGTCTCAGGTTGTGGTGAGCAACCTGCTAAGTCTGCCTATCGGAAGAGTCAGAACACAGGAAAGATTGTGGGCTTGCAGGGTTGGGTGTCGGGGTTAGTGCAGGAAGAAGATCTGGGGCCTTTGGAGCAGAAGGAGCAGGGCAGGGCGCAGGGTCTCGGGGTGAGACGGGGAGGAGAACCGGGGGATGGTTGCAGTGAAGGAGCTCCAGGGGCTGCGGGTGAGGTGCGAGCAGTGGGCTTGCGACCTCAGAGCCATCCCCTGAAGGGCAGGGCTGCTCAGACTTCTGAGGCTGAGCCGGGGATGGTTAGGAGTTGGTGCAGAGGGCTGCCTCCTTGGAGGACTTGTTGGTGGTTGGACCTGTGGCCCAGAGCAGGCTCAGTGAGGTTAGGCATGGGGTTCCTGATTGCCCAGAGGAGGCTGTTACCCCTCCTCAGACCTCTCAGGGAGGAAGTAACTCTAACTGTGCTGATGACTTCACTTACTTTTGCCTTTGTGCCTTGGAAGGCAGATCGCCCCCTCCAGACCTGCCCCTTCCTGAGAAACATCACCCAGGTCTAAGTGCTTTGCACCCCCCACTCCAACCCCTGAAAGGTGCTAGGTCCTGGCAAGTCACTTGTGCACAAATGTTTTCACTGTGGCTGCCACGGAGGGCAATTGAAACTGGTTGAAATGACTGTTAACAGCTGCTAGGAAAGGTCAAGATGTCACGAAAGGGAACACGAAAGTCTGGTGGGGGTGTGTGGCCTGCAGAAGGGGAAAGATAGTGTTGCTTTAGGCAAATGGAGCGGCTGTGGGGTCATGTGAGAGTTTGGGTCTGTTTTCAAGCCGGCCCGCCATCCCGCTTCCTTCTTCGTGGTCCCCTGTGCTGACGCCTGGACCAGCGTGCGGCTCTGACCACCTGGCAGTTCCACCAGCTTCTTGAGGAACCCGAGACCAGTCAGCAGTGTCCAGATGTGTCTGGGCTCTTTTAAGGTCACTGGACGTGCAGTCAGGTTTCTCAGCCTCCACTGATGCGAGAGCTGGTCCTGTCTTTATCCAGAGAGTGGTCCTGGGGGAGAGTGTGAACCGTGCTCTCTCTTTCCCTTGGTTTCCACCTCCTGGGGTGTGTCCCTTCATTGCCTCCTCTGACTGTGCTCTTGGTTTCTCCACTCAGAACCAGAGAGAGTCTCTTATGCTGACACAGAGATGAATTCTGTACTGTCTTTTGTTTTCTTTTGGAGGTCTTTGTATTTTAGGAGGAAGTGTAGCTTTAAGCTAAAGGATGAAGCACCTCTGGAACATTAAGTGATTGCAGACAGACCAGGAGGTGAGAATGCTCCTGAAGTTGCCCAGCTCAGGAAGCACTTACTTAGTAGGTCAGCTCTGCTGGCCAACCCATGGGGTCACCTGAGCAGACCTAAAAGCCAGGCAGTCCCAAGACTGAGCAGAGTGGGACGTTCTGTGCACACATGATAAGGTTACTTCGTCGTAGGAGGCACATGTGCCTAAGGGCAGAATGGAAGCTGCTGGTCACTAGAGCTGGGGATCGAGTGAGGTGGGACCAGAGACATGAAGGCTTTGTGGGTGCTCGGGATTAGGCCTGGAGCCTCAGAGATGGGCACAATTTCTGTAGCTGGAGCAGGGCTGGTGGGAGCTCTTGGGGGTGAGAAGGGCACGGGCAGAGGCTTCAGGATGCCAAATGTGGTTTCCCTGCTTCAGGATGCCAAATGTGGTTTCCCTGCAGGTGGGGAGGGGAGAGTTTGCACTGAATGGCTTCGTGATGTCATTGGGGCCCCATCTGAAGAGGGAGCGGCTTGCCTTCTGCCTGGAGGACCGGAGGGAGCCATGGAGTGGTCCGAGGTGGGGAGTTACTGTGAATACTATCTCTTAGGAATATGTGTCTGCCGACAGCTGCAGGATGGTCTGGACGGGCAAGAGTAGAGAAGGGTCAGAAAGGGAGCCCATGACTAGCCTAGGCATGAAGTTGCCCAGTCATCCGACCAAACCGAGGATCACCCTTGAAGTGTCTCACTCCCTGCTGGTCCTGGAAGCCAGGAGGATGAATAAAACCCAGTGCTGGCCCCCAGGAGTGTCTAGTAGGGCCGCAGGGCACACTAGGAGCCCTGGGAAGAGAAAGGAGGGCACTCATGGTGAAAAACATTTTAGAAGAAAACATAAGAGGGTGGGCGACTGATTGAGAGGGAGGGCCAGAGGAAGGCAGTGGGAAAGAAGCCTCGTGTGCGTGCTGGGACTGCGCAAGGTGTCACGTGGACAGGATGTGGGATGTGTGGCCGGAGAAGTGGGGTTTAGGGGAAGGCGGCAAAGAATTTGGTGTTGGACAGAGTAGAGTACTTGGCACATCCAGATGGAGGTGCTGAGAAGGTACAAGAAGGACCTGAAATAGACTCTTCCGGGAGATGTCAGGGTGGAGGTGGGGATTTGAGGGTCTCGGAAAGCATGCTTTTGGAGGCAGTGGCGGAAGCTTTATGGGAGGATGAACCGTAAACCAAGGTCGTAGCCGAGGATGGAGGGAGTCAAGGAGGTCACCCAAGGGCAAGGAGCTGAAGAGGACAGAGGAGCTGGCGAGAGAGAAGCAGAAACAGATGGGCAGAGGTGGGGTGTGGAGCGTTGATGAGACAGTATCCAGACGGCAAGAGGGTTTCCAGGGGAGCCTGAGGAATGGATTAAGAGAGGAGGCACATCACTGCTCCTAGCAGTCCAGGCTGAGACCTATGGGTTGAATTTGGGAAGTCTGCCTTTTAAAAAAATTTATTTATTTTTAATTGAAGGATAATTGCTTTACAGTATTGTGCTGGTTTCTACCATGCATCAGCATGAATTAACCGTGGGTAGATGTGTATGTCCAGGCTTCCCCAGTGGCTCAGCGGTAAAGAAGCCGCCTGCAATGCAGGAGCCGCAGGTTTGATCCCTGGGTTGGGAAGATACCCTGGAGGACGGCACAGCAACCCACTCCAGTGTTCTTGCCTGGAGAGTCCCATGGACAGAGGAGCCTGGTGGGCTACAGTCGCGGAGAGTCGGAAACGACTGAAGCGACTTAGCACACACGCATGAATACATATGTCCCCTCTCTCTTGAACCTCTCCCACCTTCCTCCCCATCTCATCCCTGTCGGTTGGTACAGAGTCTTGGTTTGAGCTCCCTGAGTCTTGCAGCAAATTCCCGTTGGCTGTCTGTTGTACATATGGCAGCGTAAGAGAATCCCAGGGATGGGGAGCCTGGTGGGCTGCCATCTATGGGGCCGCACAGAGTCGGACACGACTGAAGTGACTTAGCAGCAGCAGCAGCGTACCTGTTTCCGTGCTACTCTCTCCATTCGTCTCACCTTCTTCTTCCGCCCCCACCTGTGTCCAGAAGTCTGTTCTCTATGTCTGTGTCTCCACTGCTGCCCTGACCATAGGTCTACCGGTACCGTCTTTCTAGATCCCATATATACGTGTTAGTACACGATGCTTGTTTTTCTCTTTCTGAGGCCCTTCACTCTGTATAACAGGCTCTAGGTTGGTGGAAGGAGAGGACTGATGAACAGCCGGACACTAATGTGTGTGCTGCTGCCTCCTAGTCCTCCTGGGGGGCTGACCGCTCTCAGCATCCGTGTCCTCCTTAGGAAATAACACTCTCATGGCCTGGAGGCGCTGTGGGCAGTCTGAGGGTGAAAGGAGGCAAGGTGTATGAACGTTCAGCCTACTTCCTGATATAGACCCAGGCGTGTGACGTCCAGGTCTTCAGATGTGAAACTGCAAGCAGCCATCCGGTGGGTGCTTCTGGAGAAAACTTTTGAAACTGAGAGAACACTCCCTCCCCAGTAACCAAGATGGTTTCAGAGCAGGAAGATGGGCTGTGTCATTTCTAGCGGGGCGGGGGGTCACTTTTATACCCCGAATTATGATGGTCCTTTTAGGGTCATCATTGTTTTTTATCACTGTGCTTTTGGTGCGGTGAGTTTCTGCTCTCACAGCATTTATTATCCTTTAGAGTGAGATTTAATTAGGCTTCTCCAGAGTCTGGAGTTTGACATTAGATGCTGTGGAGGAAACAACACATAAAACAGATGCCTAGGGAGTTTTCAGTCTGGATGTGGGGAGCAGGCGGGAGGGAACAGGAGCGGGAACCTATGGCAGCCACGTGCAGACAAGCACGGCGTGTTCCTGCAGGCTGGGGCTCTGAGTGCTGAGTGGGTTCTGAGCTGAAGCGGGGTCTGGAGCAGGTGGGGTCCATTAGGGAACGAGTCCTTGGCCTGATTCCAGTGCATCGTTCATTTCTGGGACATCCCTGGCTGGCTGGCCAGTGGTGGCGGCGCTGGGTCCCTCGGCTCTAGGTTTGGTTCACAGTCGGTCTTGGAGCCACGCTGTGCTCCTGAGAGTGGGGCCGCCCTCAGGCCGCACGTGTGTGTGTGTGTGTGTGTGTGTGTGTGTGTGTGTGTGCACGCACACGCAGGTCCAGCCACCCTCCGGTGCAGCCAGCCTCATTTCCTGATGTTCCCCTCGGGCTCTCAAGACTGTCGTCACGCCAGTGCTGTGTTTCCCCCTCCTCTTTGGTTCTCCAAGTCAAACTGCCCTGGCCACGGTGTGTTCCTTCCCTGTGGGAGTCTTGCCTGCACTATGAGACCTAAATCTCCCGTGGAGTTATGTCCTGTTCCCCAAACTGCAGCTCATCTGTGGCCTGCGCTGCCTCAGGACTCTGTCTTTAGTTTCTCAGTTACTCTCATTTCCCCTTGAACTGGAGCTGGCTGTGGGCATGGCTCTCTCCCACATCAGGCTGGAAGGTGCTTAAGAAGAAGCATCATCTGTTTTCTCTGGGGTACCTCTGGCATCTGGTCCATGGGGAATATTTGGGGCACATTTCTTCAGTGGAATTGCTTTGGTCCTTTCCCCTAGAGAACTCTTTAGGCCGGCAGTCCCTCTCCAGCCAGACTTGTTCAGAGTTGCTCACCCATGCGGGAACAAAATAAGCTGAGGCCCCTGCTTGCCCGCTGGGCCCCAGGGTGAGTCTGCCGGCCCGAGTGCCGCTGAGTCCTCAGAGCTGCCCTGTCACTTGGTACCGAGGCATGACGGGGAAGCTCAGCTTGCTGGGTGGGCGTGATGTCAGGTATCCTCCCAGAAAGGCCTGTCAGAGTATGCACGGATGGTGAGCAGGCCAGTCCACGCGTACCCAGTCTGGAGAGCAACCCTCTGACTATGACTGGTGATCCTCCTGAAGAATGAGAAAGGCCAAGTCAGTGGAAAGAAAGGATGGAAAGGCTTGATTAGCTTCATTAC
Organism: Nanger dama; assembly: GCA_917880005.1. Lineage (NCBI taxonomy): Eukaryota > Metazoa > Chordata > Mammalia > Artiodactyla > Bovidae > Nanger > Nanger dama. The sequence goes on from CAKJTW010000014.1 coordinate 32,378,257, forward strand.
CTGGATAAACAGGAGCACTGTCTGGGTTCACTTTAGCCTTTTCACACCCTTCCTTTGCCAAGCCTTGTGTGGTGCACACCAGAGTCTCTTCACTGGCAGCAGATGGCAGGAAAGCCACATTCAAGGGCACCACCCCGGCCCTTGCATGCATGGGAACTCAAACTGGGTTGAGGAGGGGGGCATCAGGGGCCTGGCCAGGCCTGCTCTGAGCCCCTCTCCTTTCCTTGCAGTACATTTTCACAGATGCTTACGCTCAGTACCTCTGGACCACGTTCGACTTCTGCAACACCATCCAAGGCTTCTCCATCCCATTCCGGGCAGCCGACCTCCTCCTGCACAGCAAGGCCTCCAACCTTCTCCTGGGCTTTGATAGGTCTCACCCAAACAAGCAGGTAAGAGAGCTTTGGGAACGCGGTCAGGTGGTGCTTCCAGAGGTTTCTGTTCTGCCCGGGCGGTTCGCCTGTCCTTTGGGTGACCTGTGCAACTACCATTTCACTTCCCACGGCTACAGAAAAATAAATTCCCCCTGGCGCTCTTGGTCTGCGTCCTGGCCAGGGAGTGACACCCGCTAGTGGCCCTGTTAGTTATACATCAGGCCCTTCTCACTGCTCGGGCACATCTCTTAGTCCTGGGCATAGATTGGGGCTCTGGAATTGGATCAGAGAGCTAGATAGAGGAGGCTGATGGTAGTTCTGCTGGGACCTCTTGTTGAATTTCTGTTCTGCCTTTCCCATCCTCGGCCTTCAGCATACTGCCTGTGCCTGTCATTTAGTTGATGTTGTTGCCGTTTAGTCGCTAAATTTTTCTGATTCTTTTCCAACCCTGTGGACTATTCCCCACCAGAGTTCTTTGTCCAGACAATAATACTGACGTGGGTTGCCATTTCCTTTTCCAGCAGTTCTTCCTGGATCAGGGATCGAACCCATGTCTCCTGCATTGCAGGCAGAGTCTTTACCACTGAGCTGCCAGGGAAACACTTATTTGATGTTACCATTAACTTAAATATTCTCTGTGTGTGTGTGTGTGGGCACACACATATGCGTGTAATATAAATGTGTGCATTTTCCTCCTCTAAGGAAGTTTGAAGGAAAGGTGAGAGAGGGGAAGAGAGCCCAGGTAAGTTTCTATCTCAAGGTTGAAACTTGCCATGTGAAGAGTATTGATCTGGCATAATTCTGTGAAACCTGTCAGTCCTGTGGGATTGGGTTCCCAGTGAGTTTCAAATGGCTGTGCTCAGAGGAGCCTTGGAACGATTCTTTTTGTTTGCAGGTTTTAACCAAAACACGACCTGTTTAATCTTCACTTGCCGTAGGAAGTAACCCAAGCTTGGGCTGGGTTGGTTTACCAGTATAGGTGGATGATTGTTCTTTTGGCCTCCTGTTTCTCACTCCCTGGTCCCCAGGACCACAGGAACCCTCAGTTTTTGTCTTTGGAAGTCCAGGGGCTTTTGCAGAGATCGGCAAGTCAGTTTCTCCTGGCCACACCCTGTGTATTCAGGTGATTCTCTTTGGTGCTCTGATCCTGCACTGAGCCAAAATCCTTTCCATTCAGCTCTCATTGCTGTGGCCCGCATGGGTTTTTAACGGCACTGTTTCTCAGATGAGAAGTACTGGGTTTAATCCTTTGGCTTTAACCGCCACTTGAGGATCTTAAGTAACATATAGGATTGGCCAAAAGTTCATTCAGGTTTGTCTGTAAGCTGGCACCAAAAACCCAAATGAACTTTTTGGCCAAGCCAGTATAATTTCTGATAATCTGTAAAAGGAAGAGAAGCCACGTTTGTTTTTCCTTCCTTCCGATACGAAGGCATTGAGACCTTAGTGACTATGGAGAAGAGCACAGAGGTGATCTGTCCTGTCCTCCCCACCCTTGCTGGCACGTGGGTAACCGAGCTGGCCGAGGTGATCTTGCCTGCTTCACAGGTGGCATGTTGTGAAGGGTGGGGTTTCCGTGGTGTGTGCTGGCCAGGCCATTCAGGGATCGTATGTTGTGCCTCTTGCATCCTGACCACTTGTCGCTTTGGTCTTTGCAGCTATGGAAATCAGATGACTTTGGCCAGACTTGGATCATGATTCAGGAACATGTGAAGTCTGTTTCTTGGTAAGTCATGCCATCTAAGAAATTAGAATTATATAGTTTCTTTGCTTCAGCTTCTCGCTCCTGCATGCGGGGCGAATCTGCCCTTCTCCAAAAAAGGTGAAGCGTCTGGTTCAGGAAATACACATTCCGGGCCCAAGAATTAGAACTGCAAGTGTAATAGGCTCAGCATGGGGGTGAGGAAGGAAGGTAACTTGGGGGAGGAGTGACAGAGCCTTTGCATTTCCCAGTCCATCAGGGAATCCAGGGGACTCTTGAAGTTCTTGCATGTATTAGAATTTCTAAAATACCTTCATTTTTAGAGCATCATATCAGAAGTCGGGGTTTTTCTCTAAAACTCATTTGTTCATTCATAACATTTTTGAATGTCTGCTGAATACAAAGCATGCCAGATGCTTTAGGGAGTAAGAAGCTGAATAATTGGTAGATACAGTTATTAAGGAGATTGCAGTTTAGGAGAAAAGCAAAGACATTTTGTGCATATAACAGACATCATGAAAGAAGCACAAAGTCCCACAGACACAGCACAAGAAGCCAGAGGTGGGTCGTCATCCTTCCAGATGGACCATAGACAGCTCCACAGAAGGGGTTACTGTTCAGGATGTGCACACCAGGCAGGGCATGGCTGTTCAGGACAGGAATTCCAGACAGGATCAGAATGACTCATAGCAGAGATGAGGCACTGTGGTGCTTGGGCAGAGAACTCTGAATCTTATCCTTGGACAGTGTATTGGGCAAAGTTCAGAAAAGGATGTTGGTATCAGAATCTGCAGGGCTTGATAAAGTCATTTGGACCAAATTCTGAAAGCAGTGGGGAGCCTTTGTCAATTTTTGAGAAGGAAAGTGAAATTAACATGTCTACCCTTTAAGAAGCACAGTTTTTTCTGGTTTTAGTCTCTTCTAATCTTTTACTATTACCAAGATGGTGTATATGATCTTTTTTTTTTAAGGTTTTTTGTGTGTTTGTTGTTTGTTGTTTTTTGATTTTTTTTTTTTTTTTTTTGGCTGTGCTATGCAGCCTGTGGGATCATAGCTCCCTGACTAGGAATTGAACCTGCCCCCTTGGCAGTGAAAGCATGGAATCTTAACCAGTAGATCACCCTACATAGGGAGCTCCTTATAGTCTTGAATTTGTGCATATGCAGACGAATGTGTAGAATAGATTCCCAGGAGTGGACTTGGAGCATCTGTGAGGAAAGTCAAGCCATTCACACCTGGTAAACTTGTTACCTCTTGATCTTCGCTGCCCCTAATCAGCTCCACTCGTATGGTCTTCTCCATTTCCCCTTTTCACTTTCTAGGTGCTCAGGTCAAAAACTGTCGTCCCGGATTCTCTGTTGCTTCTTGCCTCACATTCAGTCCATCAGGAAAGCCTGTTGGCTCTGCCTTCAGTATATATGCAAGATCCGCTCCCCAGCTACTGCCTTACTCCAAACCACTGCCGCCACTCACCAGTCATCCAGCTGGTCTTTCTGCTGCTGCTTTTGTCCTTCTAATGTTCCCAGAGCATGGCCACGTTGATCCTGTTAGAAACAGGTCAGATCAGGGGACTTCCCTGGTGGTCTAGTGGTTGAGGATTCGTCTTGCAACATAGGGGAAGTGGGTTCCATCTCTGGTTGGGAAACTAAGATCCCACATGCTGTGAGACAACTAAGCCTGCTCACTCTGGAGCCTGCATGCTGCAGCTAGAGAGTCCATGTGCTGCAAGAAAGATCCTACACGATGCATCCTGGATCCTGCATGCTGCAACTAAGACCTGATGCAGTCAAATACATACATACATAGATATTAAAAAACAACCAGGTCAGATCATGTTCTTCTGCTTTGAACCCTGCTACGTGTATCATTTCTCTCAGATGAAATGCCAGCTCCAGTCCTACCACGGGGTTTCTGCACTTGCCGTTTCCTCTGCCTGGAAAACTTTTACTGAAGACACACTTGCTCCTCTACCTCATTCAGGTCTTCTCAAATGACTGACCTTCTAGATGGGGCTCTTTCCTAAGGATCGTATTAAAATCGCAACTACTCCCCTCTCATTCTCAGTCTGCCGTAGCTTGATCTGTTCTTCCCTTGCATAGCACTCATCACATCTTCATACACTCTTATTATGCTTCTTATTTGTCTTTCTTCAATAGAATAAAAGTTCCAACAGGGCATGGGCTTTTGTCAGTTTTGCACTGATATATCCCAAGTGAATGGATCATTGAGATTGTTCAGTTCAGTTCAGTTGCTCAGTCATGTCCGACTCTTTGCGACCCCATGAATCGCAGCACGCCAGGCCTCCCTGTCCATCACCATCTCCCAGAGTTCACTCAGACTCACGTCCATCGAGTCCATGATGGCCTCTAGCCATCTCATCCTCAGTCGTCCCCTTCTCCTCCTGCCCCCAATCCCTCCCAGCATCAGTCTTTTCCAATGAGTCAGCTCTTCTCATGAGGTGGCCAAAGTACTGGAGTTTCAACTTCAGCATCATTCCTTCCAAAGAAATCTCAGGGTTGATCTCCTTCAGAATGGACTGGTTGGATCTCCTTGCAGTCCAAGGGACTCTCAAGAGTTTTCTCCAACACCACAGTTCAAAAGCATCATTTCTTCGGCGCTCAGCCTTCTTCACAGGTCCAACTCTCACATCCATACATGACCACAGGAAAAACCATAGCCTTGACTAGACGGACCTTAGTCGGCAAAGTAATGTCTCTGCTTTTGAATATACTATCTAGGTTGGTCATAACTTTTCTTCCACGGAGTAAGCGTCTTTTAATTTCATAGCTGCAGTCACCATCTGCAGTGATTTTGGAGCCCCAAAAAATAAAGTCTGACACTGTTTCCACTGTTTCCCCATCTATTTCCCATGAAGTGATGGGACCAGATGCCATGATCTTAGTTTTCTGAATGTTGAGCTTTAAGCCAACTTTTTCACTCTCCTCTTTCAATTTCATCAAGAGGCTTTTTAACCTCTTCACTTTCTGCCATAAGGGTGGTGTCATCTGCATATCTGAGGTTATTGATCTTTTTCCTTTGCCAAATTTTCTATAGAAAGTGTCAAAAATTTCACTCATTTTCAACAACATGGAATTGTGCCTTTTCCCACAGTCAGTCTTTTAGGCATGTCAGTTTAATTTTAATATGCATTTTTCTTTCTTTTTAAATTTTTTTTGTGTTTTGGCCACACCATGTGGCATGTGGAATCTTAGATGCACTATTAGAATTGAACCCACATACCCTACACTGGAAACACAAAATCCTAACCACTGGACTGCCAGGCAAGTCCCTGCATTTTTCTTTTTATGAGTGAGTTTGAACATCTTTTAACTAAGTAAGGGTCGCTTTTACTTCTTTTTTGGGGACATGTCTGTTCATGCCCTTAGCCCTTTTTCTGTTGGATTGTTCATCTCGTTATTATTGATTTCTAGGAGCTCTTTATATATTTGAGATTGGTCCTTTGTGATATGAGATAGGTTTTATGGATGTGTTCATTTCTATTTCCCATTTTGTCCTTTGTCTTTTACATGTAGTTTTATCCTCTTTAAATGTTGTCACCCATGAGATATGGATCCTGTCTGCATCTTTTGTTGTCACTTTGAAGAGGAATGTCAGTGAGTTCTTATTTCTTCCTTAGTAATTAAGGACGATAAAGAAGGATAGAGCAGAGAGGGTCCTTAGAGCTGAGTATCTTCAGTGGCCTTCCTTGTTACAGAAGGCAGCTGTTTCTGACTTTTTCATTATTTTCCTTGGGCAGTGGTTGTAGAATCAGTGAAATTATAACCACAATCTCATCCAAGTACAGCCTTTATCCAAGGAATACCATTAAAACAACTTTTTTTTGCTTTCTTTGAACTTTAAAGGGACAAATTGCTCTATTTTCAGTTTAGAGAATCATATATTAAGAGGGCAAACCAGCAGGATTATTAAACAGAAAAACTTCACATCTGGGAATTTGTGTTGTACCTTCTGCCTCTGTGCAGACATGCAGATAGTTATCTTAGGGAAAAGGGCTGGCCTGGCTTATTGTAGATAATTACATGTCTGGAGTCAGGAAATTTCAGGCCGTTTGGGGGATTTTCGCCTAGGACTTGCCGTAATAGGTGAATGCGTAAGCTAACCTCTCAGAGAATAACGGCACCCTTTGTTTCACAATGCTTGGCAGTCTGGGAGCAGCAGCAGTGAGGAAAAACCAGTGATTCATGTTATCCAGAGCTGGAGATTGGCAAGACAGGACAGAAGATGAGCCACGGGGGCGGGTTCCTGAGATGTCCCCGTGCAGCATCCCAGAAGGGCTATGAGGCGGGGGAGGCCAGGCAAGGATCAATGACAGTGCTCAGACACAGAGCAAGGCTTGGAATTTCCAAATGAGGGGAAAGAGAACAATAAGTCCAGGTCAGTGAGCCTGGAAAGTGGGAGGCCAGTGATTTCCAAGGACAAGAATTTGTAGGGGGAGCAGCTCTCTGAAATGGGAGGTTCAGATGTGGAATACGAAAGAGAATTGGTATGAAAGTCACAGCTCTTTCCATCTCTAGCTGTTGGCTGCTGCTCTTGGTTATGAAAGTATAGTAGGCATGAGCTCTGCCTCAAGATATCTGAATAAAGGTCCCTTCCTCTCTGCCTTTTTAAAAATATCCCGTGTGTTGTAATTTGCATATCCTCTAGGGTAGAGGAAGTACTTTAATCAGTACTTCTAATTGTGGAAAAGAGAACATGTCCTCCCCCACCCCAATCCCACTGTGCACACAGAGCATCTTTTGATGAACATGAGTTTTTCATGTTGATACAGGCTGGTTTCTCTAGTGTCCAACCAAGACCCCAAATTGTAGGGCCAAAGGGAAGTCTTACCCCCTGCCCCGCAATGGGGAAAAAGGCTGTTTTTGTTTTCTTCTCTCTTTTCCTCTCTCCTCTCTTTTCTTTTCCTTCCCTTCTTGCCTTGGAACTTGCTTTTTTTTTCCCCTTCGATATGCAGAATCTTTTGGTTGCGGCATGCAAACTCTTGGTTGTGGCACGCGGGATCTAGTTTCCTGACCAGGGCTCGAACCTGGGTCCCCACCCCCCACCCCCCACACTGGGAGCACGGAGTCTTTGTCACTGGACCACCAGGAAGTCCCTGAAACGTGCTTTTGACAATGCATCTGTGAAGGAATTTGTCATTGCCTTCATTATCCTGAGAGCTGTCATGCCTGCAGGACTGTACAGAGGCGTTTGCAATGATGAACATTACTGAGTCCTTCTGCTTCTCCTTGGGCACCACTGCATCCTCACGTGCAGCTCTCTTCCAGTTGTCTTCAACTGTTTTGCCCACTTGCTGAAAGGTCCTCCTGGCTTCCATGTTTCTTGTGCATGTCAGGAATCTCGGGCAGGTTAGCTGTCCTCCCGGACTGTCCCTGGGGCCCTTCTTTGGGGGTACACCAGTGCAGAGATTCTTCTCCGAAGTAGTTTGATATGATCACTCTACAGTTTTCATTTTGGAAGAGCTTCTGTATCATGTCCATGGATCCTTGCAGCAAAGATCGGTGCAGCTAGGAACTCAGTAGGATCAAAAAAAAAGTGTAAGACTTGGCCTTTGAAGGAATATGTACTCTGTCTAGGAAGCTCAGACAGAAACATTATGGTGGACAGTGTATTACAGTGGGAGAGAAATGAGACTGTGCGTAAGGTGAGGAGTGTGAGCCTAAAATCCACTTAATCTAGGTGTCTACCTTTGTTTGAAACTCATAAAAAGACTTGGAATTGAGTGCTACAGAGATGCATTGTTAGTTCTGGGAGAAGGGAGAAGGGCATGAGGGTGGGCTTCCTGGAAGAAGGGGACTTGCACTTGGCCTCAGAAGATGAGTAGGGTTTAGGTGTGCAGATCAGTGTCTATGCGGAGGGCATGCGGGCAGAGGGGGATGGTGTGGCAGAAGCACAGAGGGAGGGGTGAGCCCTACGTTACTGACAATCAGCGTGTCTGAGAGTTTGTGAAGGAGCTTCATGGGAGGTGAACCTGCACTGATCGAATGAACGCTGGCTGCACAGATTCGTGACAACGGCACGGGACAGACAGGAAGGGCAGCGTCTGTTAGAAGGTGGAGGGGCGGGTCACCGGTTCCTCCTGTGGTTTCCTCTAGAGCTGTTCCACTGAGGACATAGCATTCTGGGGACAAACGCTCCTTCATTCCCCTGCGGTTCACAGCTTGAGGCCAGAAGCTTCGTGACAGCCTCGTGCAAGCAGTTCATTGCTCACTGGTTCTGAAACACTTCCTTTCACTTTCCTTCCGTTCCCTTCACTCCAGCACAGCCCAGGCTTGCCTGGAGCGAAACGCAGGCTGCCTTGTGAACAACCGCCCAGCAGAAGATAGTGTGCATGAGCAGCAGTTTCTTCCCCCTCTTTGCTGAGCCAAGGAGCCACCAAAGGGCCGGATTCGTGGCACAGAGAGCCGCAAACACTTGCAGCTGCCACCACGGTGGCCCCGAGTCCTCGCTGATGGACTGCATGGCAGGACCTTCAGGCCTCAGCGTGGAGATGATGACAAGCACTTTGTTTTTTCTTCCAGGGGAATCGATCCCTACGACAAGCCAAACACCATCTACGTGGAACGGCACGAACCCTCTGGCTATTCCACAGTTTTCCGAAGCACAGACTTCTTCCAGTCTCGGGAGAACCTGGAGGTGATCCTGGAGGAAGTGAGGGACTTCCAGCTGCGGGACAAGTACATGTTTGCCACCAAGGTGGTGGTGAGTTGAAAGCATTAAGGATTCAACTGCTTTTGTGTTTCCTTTCAGAGGCTGGGCATTCTGGGGTCAGGCTGGGAGGGGTGTCCGTACAAGCAGGGATGTGAGGCTGGAGGTTGATTGTAGATGCTGGACATCGATGGACTTTCCCAAGAGGCCTGGAAGGTTCTGAAAGGTCAAGGGGTGGAAACACTTATATAGCCACTCAGAGGGTCTCTGGGTGCTAGGAATTTGGTCTTTTTCTGGTCCAGACATCCTTGACAAATATACATTTCTTTGAAATCCCAATGGAAGAACACAGAAAGGAGAGATGAGGCTAAGTGGCTTTTTTCTTTAATCCTACTACTGAATTCTCAACTCAGGCCGATTTCTTTGGGAAGTTTGGACACATGTTCATCTACATGGCTAATAGAATGTGTAGTCATTGGCTAGTGGGAGTTAATGCTCAAAGAAAAGTAGTAATTAAGCTTCCAGCTGTCAGTAAGTAGCTTAACTCTCAGCCTTTGGGAAAATCTTCTCCTTGATTTTATGTGTTGAAGCCACATGCTGAAATGGAGGGCTTGCTCATTCAAAACCACAGTTGATTATTTAACGGGACTTGCCTTGCAGCTGTATCAAGTTGCAACCATACTTCCCCTTGAGTAAAGGAAAAAGCCAGACCCTGCCAAGAGTCAGTTGGGCTGCTCTAGCTGGAGGGAGGTGAGCTCGCTTTCATAATACGTTTTGCGGCTGGTGCCTCCTTGACCTCAGGCTCTGACTGTCTCCCTGTGCCTGGGAGGTTACTGTTTTCACTGTTAAACCTTAAGGGCTAAAACCAGATGTCACGTTTTCCTTCAGGTTCTCACTTATTTATATGATTGGTAGCTGGCCAAGCAGAAGCAGGTCAGTCCCCTTGGTAGGTTCTAGGGTGGAGAGAGGATCTCCCCTAAAGGGAAAGCAGGGAGTGAGGTTGAAATCAGGAGAGAAGAGGCAAGAGGCTGAAGGCCAGAGGGGTTCCCCATTACACACCTCGAACAAGGTTTTTTAAAACCACTAAACTACCGCAGATTTTCTTCTGACAGGCTGTTTGCCTTGAGACACTGCCTGGATCATTTGCTTTCTGCCTTGCCTGTCTCTTTCTCTTACGCACACACACATGTGCACATGTACACAGAGCGGCCCAGGAACACAAGCATCCTTGAGTTGCTTGGGGCTGGGATGTGCTGGGAATGCGGAGATGAGAGGTCAGGCCTGAGGACTGATACCTCCAGTTGTATAGTGCCTCATAGGTCTTTTTTTTTTGTTTCTTGGGCATGTGCCTTTTGTGATTTTAATTTCTTAATTTTAAGGCCTAAGGACTGATTCTCAGATTTCTTTTACAGACTGAGTCGAGTGGGGCTGAGGTAGAGCATTATCTTGCATTCCTTTATCCCTATTATTTCTAGATCTCACACCCGAATAAGATATATCCCATTTGGCGCTTTCTGTACTCTTCTTTCTGACCTCAAAGCTCCGTCTGTTTTGCAGACATAGCTGCTTTCCTGAGTGCCAATGGTGATTTCTGTACTATTTCTGGCCAGTGGTAGGATCAGGGGCCATGTCTGTCTGAGCCGCACTGATGTGGTACCCAGTATTTTGCACAATGCTTGATATATAACATATGTACAATAGAGTTGAACAAATCTTGGCCTAATTTAGAAAGATTAGGCTACTGGGCTTTTTACTGGAAGCATGGGATGGGGTTAGGGGACATTAAATTATTGGTTTTTTATTTTAACTCTCCCCTCTTGTGTATGGCTTATTGATTTGGTTTCGGTGGCAAAATTGTAGTTGTGTTGACTTCTTCTTCAGCATACGGACGGACCACCAGATTCCAAGGTCAGTGGTGTTAGCTGGAGGTTCCAAGTGAGACGAGCTAGGCTACCACCTGGAAGTGTTGTCTTAGGATCACCTGTGGCAGCATCAGCAAGGGCCCTGGTTAAAAATGCAGATGGCCTGGGCCCCATGCATATTCTCCCCCCCGCCCCCACCCCCTGAGAATCCCTGGGATGCCCAAGAATCTCCAAAATTTGAGACATTCTTCCCTGAAGGCTTGTATATGTGGGAGCTTTCGGCAGTAATTATATCATCAAAGGAACATTTCTCAGTGGATAGGTTGAGAGAAGAGATGCCACTGGCAGTGGATGATAAAATAGGTATTTTTCTGCTTAATATATTCGAGTCTTAAGCCATAAGGATAGATGACATTGGCCCTGGTTGGGTAACTCTATCAGCAGGCATGTTGAGGTCTGCACCTCCACCTTACTTCTTATCCGGGCTATTCCCAGTACTGTGGGTCCTGGATTTGGGGAATTCCGAATGACTTTAATGCTTGTTGTCATTCAGTCCAGCTGTGTGTGACCCCATGGCTCCCCTGTCCTGCGCTGTTGCCCGGAGTTTTCTCAAACTCAACATCCATTGAGTCGGTGATGCCACCCAACAATTTTGTCCTCTGTCGTCCCCTTTCCTCTGTCATCCCCTTCTCCTGCCTTCAGTCTTCCCAGCATCAGGGTCTTTTCCAGTGAGTTTCCAATGAGTCGACTTTAATGCTACCTGGATTCAAATCAGTTTAGGGAAGCTAAGAAAATAATTGCAAAATGACAGAAAATTGCTTTGAGGTGATTAACTTTTTGCTTTTTTCCAGCAATGTGACTGATTCCAATTGCTTGCAAGTTAGAGTTTTAGAACATGTCAGGGCAGCCAACCAGGTTCTGGACTGGGGCTGATTTCCAAGTCTCCAGAACCCCTGGGGCCCTCCGGGCCTGGCTCTTACTTCATGAGTGCTTTGTATCTGATGCCTGTCAATTTTTTTAATTCCTTGGTTTTTGACATGAAGTTCATATACTTACTAGTCCACACAAAGTGATACAGCTTTTAATAATTTGTGCCCCCATGAACTACAGCCAGCCATGCTTCTCTGTCCATGGGATTTTCCAGACAGGAATACTGGAGTGGGCTGCCATATTTCCTGCAGGGGGATTTATTTTTTTAAGGATATTTATTTACTTGGCTGTGCAGCATCTGAGTTGCAGCATGTAGGATCTTCCAGTTGCAGGAGGCAGAATGTTTAGCTGTGGCATACAGACTCTTAGTTGTGGCATGTGGGATCCAGTTCTCTGACCAGGGATCAAACCTGGGCTCCTGCAGTGGGAGCATGGAGACTTAGCCACTGGACCACCAGGGAAGTTCCGATGGGGCCTTTAAAACAACAGAGAGGCACCTCTGCAAAGGGACTGACATCAGTTTGTGAACTTGGTGAGACACAGCGGGTAGGTGCTTCCTGTAGGTGACAGTGGTTGCCAGAAAGTTGCAGTGATGTGAGGCTTGGCTGCTTCATTCTCCAGCTTCACTCCCAGCCTCTCCTGAAAGGCAGGCTCAGACATTTCTTGCCCAGAGTGCAGCAGTGGGCCAGTGCCTGATGCATGTGCTTGATGCAGTCTCCTCTCTGTTCTTACAAGTGATGGCAGCCACAGCTCGGCAGGGTGCAGTGTTCTTGGGGAGCCTTGGCAAACCATGCTCTTTGGCTTTGTCAGTAAAGTTTTATTGAAACACAGGCATGCTCATTTGCTGTGTGTCATCCATTGCTGCGTTCATGTTAGGGTGGCAGAAATGAATCGTTGCATAGAGGCGGGATGGCCCACAAAGGCTAAAATACTTCTGAGTGGACCTTTACAGAAAAAGTTTGCCAACTGTTGTTGTAGAGGCAGGATTCTGTTCCCCTTCCAGTTGGCGTTAGGCAGCTAGAATCCTCTGGAGCAGGAGCTTGCGCTAGATGAACCTGCAGTATATCCCCTGAGAGCCGAGGTGGCAGGCCTCCCTCAGTTGCTGTGCCCTGTACATGCCGTGGTCTTATCTTTGGGATGTGTGTGTGTGTGCTCAGTTGCCTCAACCATGTCTGACTCTTGCGACCCCATGGACTGTAGCCCGCCAGGCTCCTCTGTCCACTGGATTCTGCAGGCAAGAATACTGGAGTGGTTGCCATGCCTTCCTCCAGGGGATCTTCCTGACCCAGGGATCGAACCTGTGTCTCCTGCACTGGCAGGCAGATTCTTTACCACTGAGCCACCTGGGAAGCCCAATCTTTGTGATATTATGGCTCATTCAGACATCTTGCATGCCACAGATTTCCTGAGAGAACTCAATTGTACTTTCACTATTTTGACCAACCAACCACTAATTTCACTATTGGAAACCAACTTCTAACCATCGTTATGCTATTTATAAGTCCCTAATGCTGATAGAGTTAACAGAAGAACCTAGTAATTGCCCCAGAATTGTGGGCTTCTACACGAGAGGTTAACTGACCACAATTGGAGTGTGACTTTTAGGATAACCAACCAAAATCCAAGGACTGACAAATTATTTTAATTATGACATTGCTTAAATGTATCTGAACATAGACATTTAAGCAATGTCATAAGCACCTAATGCTTGTAACTCCATATAACAATAAAGTTCAAATGTGTTTACGGATTACAAAGGAGACTATAATACCAATACATTTAAAATTGATTTTTATAATACCAGTATTGAGATATGATTCATATCCTGTAACATTTACCCTTATAAAGTGTACAGTTCAGTGATTTTTAGTATGTTCATAAGGTCAGATATTGCTCACCACCATCTAAATCCAGAGCATTGTTGTGACCTGTGAAGGAAACCTTATCAGTTCAGTCGCTCAGTCGTGTCCAGCTCTTTGCGACCCCATGAATTGCAGCACACCAGGCCTCCCTGTCCATCACCAACTCCCGGAGTTCACTCAGACTCACGTCCATCGAGTCCGTGATGCCATCCAGCCGTCTCATCCTCTGTTGTCCCCTTTTCCTCCTGCCTCCAATCCCTCCCAGCATCAGAGTCTTTTCCAATGAGTCAACTCTTCACATGAGGTGGCCAAAGTACTGGAGTTTCAGCTTTAGCATCATTCCTTCCAAAGAAATCCCAGGGCTGATCTCCTTTAGAATGGACTGGTTGGATCTCCTTGCAGTCCAAGGGACTCTCAAGAGTTTTCTCCAACACCACAGTTCAAAAGCATCAGTCCTTCGGTGCTCAGCCTTCTTCACAGTCCAACTCTCACATCCATACATGACTACTGGAAAAACCATAGCCTTGACTAGACGGACCTTAGTCGGCAAAGTAATGTCTCTGCTTTTGAATATGCTATCTAGGTTGGTCATAACTTTCCTTCCAAGGAGTAAGCATCTTTTAATTTCATAGCTGCAGTCACCATCTGCAGTGATTTTGGAGCCCCAAAAGTAAAGTCTGACACTGATTCCAGTGTTTCCCTATCTCTTTGCCATGAAGTGATGGGATCAGATGCCATGATCTTTGTTTTCTGAATGTTGAGCTTTAAGCCAACTTTTTCACTGTGCTCTTTCACTTTCATCAAGAGAGTCTTTAGTTCCTCTTCACTTTCTGCCATAAGGGTGGTTTCATCTGCATATCTGAGGTTATTGATACTTCCCTGGCAATCTTGATTCCAGCTTGTGCTTCCTCCAGCCCAGTGTTTCTCATGATGTACTCTGCATATAAGTTAAATAAGCAGGGTGACAATATACAGCCTTGACAGACTCCTTTTCCTATTTGGAACCAGTCTGTTGTTCCATGTCCAGTTCTAACTGTTGCTTCCTGACCTGCATATAGGTTTCTCAAGAGGCAGGTCAGGTGGTCTGGTATTCCCATCTCTCTCAGAATTTCCCACAGTTTATTGTCATACCCACTAGCAATACTTTCTACTCTGTCCTTCCAGCCCCTGGCAACCAGGAGTCTACTTTCTGCCTATGAATTTGCCTATTCTCGACATTATTATTATTATAATTTGCTGTTCCTTGAGGTATGTGGGATCTTAGTTCCCTGACTTGAGATTGAATCCACACCCCCTGCATTGGGTCTTAACCACTGGATCACCAGGGCAGTCCCCCTTTTAAATTCTTGATATGTTATTTCCTTTAGTTCTTTGAATGTATTTAGGATGGAGGATTTAAATTTTAGGTCTAGCGTCTGGCCTTCCTCAAGTATAGGTTGTATTGACTGTTATCTATGTTTGCTTTTCATTTTTTGGTGGAAAACTAGATATTTTAAGTGATAAACTGTGGCAATTCTTAATCAGGGTAGGTCCTTCCCAGGGCTTTTTGTTGTGCCTTTTTGGGTTTTGCGTTGTGAGTTTTCTGTGTTAACGATGTACAGTTTGCATCCTTCATTGGGTGTGGCTGGTGAAGTCCTGGCCATTAGTGGTCAGCTGGCCATCAGTGATTTCCTAAAGTGCTTTCAGCCAGTCGTCTGTCGTCCTTTGCTGAGAGCCTCTGAGTGTGTGCTGGGGCATGCCTTCAGTGCCTTCTCCAGCTCTGCCTTAGTCTTCACTTCTTGTTTGTTTGGAGACCCAAGATGAATAACCAGACGTGAGGAATTAGGCCCTTTCCATTCTTTCCTGAGCAGAACACAGCCCTTCATGCGTGTGACTTTGTAAATTCCTTGGAATGTTTCAGAGCTTATCAAGGCCTCTTACGGACATCTTCTCCCATTTTTCCTTTTATGCTTTTTAGTTCACCTTTTGTGAGTTCCAAGTGATAATGTTTCTCTGGCAGATGTGGTATTTAAAACACTTAGCACTTGTCAGTGTTTCTGTAAATGCCCGGGCTGTAGGTCTGTGTGTAGAGAGAGCTGAGTCAGGTTATTTAAGGAGACGACCTGAGAATGCAGCTATCAAGTGAGTCACCAGGCAGATAAAATCTGACAGTCCTCTGGCTGTGGGGCATTTGGGGAGCTCCAACCCTGTTCTGTCCTCTCCTGGGCTGCTGGTTTTCATAGCGATTGTGGCTGTGATGCTGTGGGTTTCCCACGCTACTAGCACCTTAGCTAGAGAAAGAAGGGTTGGGATTAGGACAAGTTGAAACATCACCAAGTTCACTGTTCTTGCTGAGCTTCAGTCATTGTTTTGAATAAATGCTTCTTGAATTTTTGCAAGCTTTTATTTAATTTTCAGGATTCTGAAAAAGTTGCTTTTGAGAATTTTTGTCAATGGCTCTTGTTGTTCGCTTGGATGAGTGGATTTTTAGAGTTCTTTCCTCTGTCATTCCAGAAGTGCTTTCAGTTAATATTAACTCTGCAAACTTTTTATTATTTCCACATCTACACATAAAAAATTTTTTTGTGCTGATATGACCTCCCTTGTGCCTTTATTCAGTCTCAAGAGTCTATGTTTGCTAATCTCTTTTCAACTGTCCATGCACTACTTATTTTTTCTTGGGCTATTTTAAACTAAATCTTAGGTATATCATTTTATCTATTAATTATTAGGTATAGATAACACGAAGGTGAATGATATTTTTCTGAAACTTTGTTACTGCTTGGAAGAGAAAGTGGCAGCAAATGTTATAGCCTAGGTCCCTCTGAAGCCAGTTCTTTGTCTGCCACGTGCCTTGGGTCCCTCATTTCTCCCACCAATTTTATCTGAAACTTTCAGTTGAATAGATCACTGAATAGATCTTTTGGCCTTCACTTGGCAAGAATATATCATATTTAGTTCCCTTCTGCTCTCTTCTCCTGCCACCCCCCACCTTTTTTTTTTTGGCTATTGATTTAATCTCAAACATAAATGTAAACTCAGGCTCTGAAATTCAGATTATTCAGATTCTTCTGTTTGTTTTTTACTTATTAGAAATGAAAACACCAAATGAAAAATATCTTGCTGTGACTTCACAGACCCTATAATATTGCTGTAAATTAAAACATTTAAATAATTCTAGTTGTTGGTTAAAGTATGTGTGCTGGTAGATGTATTAACTGGAATAGCCTTTCAGGAAGGCTGTTTATGCTCGCTGTCAAAATGGAAAATTTGACACAGGAATTCTAATAATGCATCTTACAGATTTTCTCCTGTAGCTGTGCAAAGGTAATTCATACAAGTACGTTCATTGAAGAGTGCTTCTGGAAATAACCTAAATGGCCATTAATAGCTGTTAAATCAAAGATGTCTAAGATACACTGCTGATGGAAAAAGTTAAATTGTAGAACAGTAAGATACTCTGTTAGTGAAAAAGTGTTACATAATACCATTTCTCTCATGAGTTACACAGCCATATTTCTATCATGATCCAGTTGTATGTGAAAAAGAAATTTGCATGTATCAATTTGGCAATGCGTTTGGCTACTCTTAATGCACTAGAAATAAAAGCGACTTCGCCAAGACAGAGGTTCATTTTTCTCTCTTTAGTGCTGCCTAAAGCTAGGGCTGGCATGTTGGTGCCTTGGTGTTCCTGGGGACCAAGGCCTCTTTTTCTTAATTTTTTGGCCACCCACATGGCATTTTCCTGACCAGGAATTGAACTTGTACTCCCTGCATTGGAAGTGCAAAGGCCTAACCACTGGACCACTGGGGAAGTCCCCAAGCCTCTATCTTGCTGTTTGACATCCAAAGGAATACTTTACACACTCTCCCTCGTGGTCCCTGACATTTACACTAGGCTTCGAGACTTCTGGAGTCAGGAAGAATGAGGACAGATAGAAAGGCCACAATAGGACCCCTCCCAGCTGATTCAGTCCCTTTCAACAGCTTTCCTTGAAACCCAGCACAACAGTCTGTTCATGTCTCATTGACCAGTCCTTAGTAACATGACCACAGAGAGTTGTCCAAAAGAAAGAGAGCCTTAGGCTTTTATTTGGGTGGCTGTCAGGGTTTTGTAAGGAGGAAAGGGCTGATGGATGTTGTAGTGAGTGGTACGTCTGTCACTGTGTAAATATACACATAGGTGGTGGCACAGAGCATCTCTGAAGGAATGGCCCAGAGCCAGTTACCAGTGGGCATTTATGAGAACAAACGGGTCTGCATTTTACCTTATACCCGTCTGTTCTGCTGGGTTTTTCATGAGCATACAGTATTTTACTTCCATAATAACAATAAAGAGAAATTCAGCATCAACAATGGTTTATTAAGAAATACATCTTACTGTTAATAGTGTGTCATAGTTTTATTGTTAACACTTTTCTTGATGGTGGTAGAATATTACACTAACTTGTCTACGAATGCTTTAGAAGTGAACCTAACGATCCAGACTTAGGAATACTTCTCCCAGAATAAAGTGGGATGGATGTACTTAGAGGTTTTTCATGACCTTAGTACTCTTGCATTTATATCTTGCTATCTATTCTACTTCTCAGGTCTCCCAGCAATCATCTTTAAGAACATATAACTGGTGATGGGCTTGGACTTCCCTGTTGGTCCAGTGGTTAAGACTCGGTGCTCCCAACGCAGGGGCCACGGGTTGGATCCCTGTTTGGGGAACTAAGATCCTGCATGCTGTGTGGCACAGCCAAACAAAACGAAACAAAACAAACCCAAGAAACAAAAGCTAATGATGGGCTTGAGTGTCACTGAGAAAAATGGCTCCTTTCTCAGGTATATCTGCAGTAGGAAGTAGTGAAAAAACATAAAGCATAAAAAAATGTTTCACTGATATCTGTGTCTAGTTCCAGTTCCAGTTCAGTCACTCAGTCATGTCCGAGTCTTTGTGACCCCATGAACCACAGCACGCCAGGCCTCCCTGTCTGTCACCAACTCCTGGAGACCACCCAGACCCATGTCCATTGTGTTGGTGATTCCATCCAACCATCTCATCCTCTCCCATCCCCTTCTCCTCCTGCCCTCAATCTTTCCCAGCAACAGGGTCTTCTCAAATGAGTAAGCTTTCCACATCAGGTTGCTAAGTATTGGAGTTTCAGCTTCAGCATCAGTCCTTCCAGTGAATATTCAGGATTTATTTCCTTTAGGATGGACTGGTTGGATCTCCTTGCAGTCCAAGGGACTCTCAAGAGTCTTCTCCAACACCATAGTTCAAAGGCATCAGTTCTTTGGTGCTCAGCTTTCTTTATAGTCCAACTCTCACATCCATACATGACTACTGGAAAAACCATAGCCTTGACTAGATGGACCTTTGTTGGCAAAGTAATGTCTCTACTTTTGAATATGCTATCTAGGTTGGTCATAACTTTTCTTCCACGGAGTAAGCGTCTTTTAATTTCATGGCTGCAGTCACCATCTGCAGTGATTTTGGAGCCCCCCAAATAAAGTCTGACACTGTTTCCAGTGTTTCCCTATCTCATTGCCATGAAATGATGGGACCAGATGCCATGATCTTAGTTTTCTGAATGTTGAGCTTTAAGCCAACTTTTTCACTCTGCTCTTTCACTTTCATCAAGAGAGTCTTTAGTTCGTTCTCACTTTCTGCCATAAGGGTGGTTTCATCTGCATATCTGAGGTTATTGATATTTCTCCTGGCAATCTTGATTCCAGCTTGTGCTTCTTCCAGCCCAGCGTTTCTCATGATGTACTTTGCATATAAGTTAAATAAGCAGGGTGACAATATACAGCCTTGACGGACTCCTTTTCCTATTTGGGACCAGTCTGTTGTTCCATGTCCAGTTCTAACTGTTGCTTCCTGACTTGCATACAGATTTCTCAGGTCAGGTGGTCTGATATTCCCATCTCTTTCAGAACTTTCCACAGTTTATTGTGATCCACACAGTCAAAGGCTTTGGCATAGTCAATAAAGCAGAAATAGATGTCTTTCTGGAATTCTCTTGCTCTTTTGATGATCCAGCAGATGTTGGCAATTTGGTCTCTAGTTCCTCTGCCTTTTCTAAAACCAACTTGAACATCTGGAAGTTCATGGTTTGCATATTGCTGAAGCCTGGCTTGGAGAATTTTGACCGTTACTTTACTAGCATGTGAGATGAGTGCAATTGTGCGGTAGTTTGAGCATTCTTTGGTATTGCCTTTCTTTGGGATTGGAATGAAAACTGACCTTTTCCAGTTGTGTGGCCACTGCTGAGTTTTCCAAATTTGCTGACAAACTGAGTGCAGCACTTTCACAGCATCATCTTTTAGGATTTGAAATAGCTCAACTGGAATTCCATCGCTTCCTCTAGCTTTGTTCATGGTGATGCTTCCTAAGGCCCATCTGATTTCACATTCCAGGGTGTTCGGCTCTAGATGAGTGTGAGTGATCACATCTTCGTGTTTATCTAGGTCGTGAAGATCTTTTTGTACGGTTCTTCTGTGTATTCTTGCCACCTCTTAATCTTCTTAATATCTTCTGCTTCTGTGTATTTATATATATTCATAAAAATTTATATAGGGTGGCTTAAATCATCTGACCTTGATACGTAGCTATAAAACTTTATTGACTTAAGGAGGGCTTTTCTAATTTATATATGGCAATTTTGGTAACTCTCTCTCTCGGGTGATACATTTTGTGTTTTAATCAATCCATCATTTCTACAGCCCCATACTGAGGACAGGCTATTATGCAGTTTTCAGGATGCCATTTTGGGAAGGCAGTCTTCTGTACTTCTTTGCCTGGCTTCTTTAAAACAAACCACTTTTAACCAGTGTTCAGTGGTGGCTTGGAAAAAATGTGTGTGTGTGTGTGTGTGTACATTCAGCTGCTCAGGTGAATAGAAAACAACTTCACCTTCATCAGCTTGCTCTTCACAAAATTTGTTTGACATCCGTGGGCATGGAGTATTTAGCAGTTGTCATATTACAGTGAAGAAAACGTGACATCAGAAAAAGGGAAAACTTGAAATCTTCTGTACTCTGTAGGAATTAAAAACCTGTAATAAACAGTAGCAACATAGTCGAGGATAAGTGAAGCCAAACTCACTGTTTCTGGCTGAGGATCCCGGTATTCAAGTCAGATGATAGTCATGCCCATGAGGATGTCCACACGAGGATGGGCCTCCCTGTCTGTTCTCCTAGGCGTGCAATAATTGGCCTTCAGTTTCCGGTCGTAGACTTGTAGAACTGGAAAGAGACATTTAGAGCCTTTGAAGTGTTTCGTATGCTTTTCTGGATCACTGGCCCTTTTGAGAAACTTCTAAAATGTATATATCCTCCCAGCAAAGTGAGTGCATCCACATGGAAAATTTGCATATATATTTATGGGGTTCCTGGATCATTTAAACCCGTACCCAAAGTCCTCATTCAAATCAGCTTCTCAATTTATAGAGGGATACACTGGAACCTAGGCTTCCCTAGTGGCTCAGATGGTAAAAAATCCACCTGCAATGTGGGAGACCTGGGTTTGATCCCTGGATTGGGAAGATCCCCTGAAGCAGGGAATGGCAACCCACTCCAATTTTCTTGCCTAGAGAATCCCCATGGACAGCAGAGCCTGGTGGGCTGCAGTACATGGGGTCTCAAAGAGTCGGACACGACTGAGCGACTAAACACACAGAAATTGGAACATAGAGAAATTGAGAGCTAAGTCTGAATCTAGCGCTTGTACACACATGAGCAAGCTCCCAGCTGTGATTAGTATCCCTGAAACAGAGTGTGACCAGCATCACGTGCATGGTCAGCATCCCATGGAGTACCCTGTCTCTACCAAGGAAAACATATTGTAGCAAGAGACCCTAATCAATGAGAAGGATGAAAAGACTGAAAAATAGAATCAGTGACAATTCCCTCAACTGTTGGTAAAAGCTAAAGCCCTGTGACTTCGGGATCCTTCTGATCTAGAAATAGTAGAAAGGGGAAGAGGGTGTGTTTTGTATGCATATCAGGTGTGTGGCGGACGTCACCCTCTGGTGGTTTGGGGGCTGTATGTTCCACGCAGCTTGTTTCTCCAGCCTCATCACACAGCCCTCTCCCTTTCGCTCTCTGCTTAAGCTGTGGCAGCCCCTGTCCCCTCCCCAAGCTCAAGTTCTCCTTTCACACTTTGTCCTTTCTCTTCATGCACTGCCTGGAGTGTCTGTATCTATTGCAGACCAGGTATCTAGGATATAGTGATACAGCCCAGGCTGCCCAGTGACGGCAGACGTTGCAAAATGTGCATTTGTGGTCACACTATTAGTGTTTTTAGTAGAATCAGAGGGCTCTGACTGTCCTGTTTCCTTTGACACTTGTTCTGAATGATTATCATATGGTGCAGTTGGTGTTTTTCTCCTCCTCTTCCTTGGCAGCATCTGTTCGGCAGTCCACAACCGTCCTCTGTCCAGCTCTGGGTCTCCTTTGGCCGGAAGCCCATGCGAGCAGCCCAGTTTGTCACAAGACATCCTATTAATGTGAGTGGGGTCCGCGGTGGGGCGGGGGAGTGCTGCTGTCCTCAGGCAGAGGTCAGGGGGAGGGTGATGGGGGAGGATATTTGATGGAGGCTCCCTGGAGTCACTTTCTAGATTAGTCTCTCTGCTTTGGGCATCTTGGTCTGTTTTTTCCTTCTTCACTTGTTGAAGCAGAGCTGAATGGGAGCCTTAATGTGCTTGAAGTGGAGAAGGATTGGCAGAGAGGTTTGGAGCCAGAGTGAATGGGCTCAGTGTGCCCGTGCTGAAGGAATGGGAGGGCAGGGTCAGCAGCAGTTATTCATTAAGTACCTGCTGTGTTGCTCACAGATGGCAAGGTTCCATAAGGGGACAGGATTGGAGTCTCACCCTTTTAGAAACAGATGGGTTGGAGAGTCTGAGAACAGAGCAGAGGAAGAAACCGTGTACAGTCAAAGGCCTGACTATGCACCGTGTGTCAGGACATAGGGAACCATAGGAAAGGTCAGTGTGAGCTGGGTCATCGTGGGGAGGAGGTGGCCCTTGAAGGCCTTGATGCCAGGGCCTGGTGTGATGGAGGATTAGTAGCTCAGAGGAGTATGTGATGGAGAACGTGTTAGTCAGTTCTTTGCTTTCTCTGGGTTCTGCCTTCCTGTAGTCATCTTAGAGAAAATAAGAGGGAAGGAAATGCACATTAATTCGCATTATGCTTTGTAGTAACGATAGGGAGACATCATTACGTAAAAGTGATTTCTAGGTCGTTTTTGGAGTTCAAGGCCCATTCTTATTTTGTGCCCCATCTGCTGATACAGGGTCTGCTCCAGCCATAGGCCAGCCTCAGGGTCTCTAAAGTCAGCCAAGCTTCTTTCCCAAGACTGGGAGGCTCTCGTGGGCTCCAAGACTGCCCTCTTTCCTGGGACACTGAGAAGCCCTTGCTTTCGTGTGCAAAGGGACCTTCCACAGGGCATATGTGGTTTGTTTTGACTTGTGTCTTTTTCATTTTTTGATGCTAAAGGAATATTACATCGCAGACGCCTCCGAGGACCAGGTGTTTGTGTGTGTCAGTCACAGTAACAACCGCACCAACCTGTATATCTCAGAGGCAGACGGGCTGAAGTTCTCACTGTCCTTGGAGAATGTGCTCTATTACAGCCCAGCGGGGGCAGGCAGTGACACCTTGGTGAGGTAAGGAGACCGCTAGGCGGGGCCGCTTCCTGCTTTCTTACCCAGCACGACCTCTTGTTGGGTGGTTTTCAACATCCCCTGAACATTTGGACTTCCCTGGGGGTGGTTTCAGAATCCCCAGGCATTACTGGTTTACCTTCCCAGACATTACTTTTTTAAATCTGGTTTGAGGTGTGACAGGCACTTGAGGATCTTGTTTAATTTTTAAAACAGCTTTAACTGATTCGGTTTTGTCTGCACTGGGTCTCTGTTGCTGCTGGTGGGCTTTCTGCAGTTGCGGAGGGTGGGGGCTCCTCTCTAGTTGCAGCGCATGGACTTCTCACTGCAGTGGCTTTCTCTTGTTTCGAGCACTGGCTCTTGAGCATGGGCTCAGTAGTTGTGGCTAGAGGGCTCTATAGCACACGCTCAGTAGTTGTGGTGCACGGGCTTAATTGCCCATGGGAAGCATATGGGATCGTCCCAGACCAGGGATCAAGCCCGTGTCCCCTGCCTTGGCAGGAGGATTCTTAACCACTGGACCACCAGGGAGGTCCCCACATGTTTATGTGGTGCAGAGGCTGAGCACCACTGCCCTGGGTGACCCTTAGGGTCACTGCCACCGTGTCAGCCACTCCTTTGGGGTTCCTTCATTCAGTTGCCTGGTTTTGTGATCTCTGACCCAGTAGGAAAGAGCACTGGCAAAATGTTACCACCACCTCTGGGCCAGTTGGCATGTGTGTCTACAAGGCCCTTCCTCCACGTGACTCTGGTTAATTAACATCATTATTCTCTGCCTGCTCCCCCCACCCCCGTAATTGCAAGGTATTGTTCTGTGGTATCTGTGGAAAAGTCCTTTATCAGCACATCACCTGCCTGGAGTGGTCCTGCTGTAACAGTGTTCCCGGGGCCATGGAGGAGTCCAGGACTGGGAAGGGGTGGATGCTATGCCATGTGGGTGGCACTGTGATCCATCAGTGGCGCGAGGTCATTTACTCTCGTTTGTCTGTGACAGACCATTCTTGTGTGCATCTCACTGTGATTAAGACTGCTCTCTGCTCTTGGGAAGAGCCAGTTGGCAGAACTGGCTGGTCTGCAGTGAGGTCTGTCTCCAGCGCCGTGAACCTCAGGCCAGAGGGCATGTCCTTGCTGCCCGCTGTCCCTCTTCAAGTCACCGGTTCATTCAGCAAGGATGCTGCTGTTCGGTGCCTGGTGGCGTTGCATGGACAGCTGTGCAGTATTGTGTATCCAGCAAGGAAAACTCGGAACAAGCTCCCTAGTCCATGGAGCTTTTGTTCTAATTTTGGGAAGACAAAATAGAAACAAATACGTACTCTGCCGATAATGCTGAGTGCAGAGAAGAAAAATAAAGTGAGATAAGAGGACAGAGGGTTACAAGGGCATTGCTTTATATGAACCGGTCGCGGAAGGCTGTTCTAGGAGAATGATGTTTGAGCAGGTGCCTGAGTTACACAGGAGAGGGAGCTGGGCACATAACCTGGGGAGGAGCCTTGCAGGTGGAGGAACAGTAGGCACAGGGGCTCTGGGGTGGGACTTGAGTGGCTTAAGAGCAGTGTGGAGGCCAGGGTGGATCCACCAGCTGATGGATGGGAGAGAGCATCCCTAAGACACAGGAGCGAAGAAAGCAGGGTTTCGATTGTACAGGGCCCTCAAGGACATAGTAAGATCTTCTAAGCATGATGGAGGGTTTTGACCAGAAGCTGGATATCACTTGATTTAACCTGTTACATTTTTTGGACACCATTTTTAAAAATGTGAATTGCATTATGTAAAGAAAAGTGCATAAAACATAAATGTGCAGTGTTATAGATTATTTTCAGTGGATACTCCTGTGACTTCTCTTTTAAAGAAGCCATGCTAGATGCTGTGTGGAAATTAGACAGCAGACTTGCAAACTGGGGGTCCAGCTGTGAGATCACTGCTGAAATCCGGGCCAGTGGAGGCTGAGGTTGGCGGGACCTGGAGCGGTAGCAGTGGAGATGATCAAATGGCCAGAGGCTTCCTGATGGCTCAGATGGTAAAAGACCCGCCTATAATGCAGGAGCTGTGAGTTTGATCCCTGGGTTGGAAAGATTCCCCTGGAGGAGGGAATGGCTACCCCCTCTAGTATTCTTGCCTGGAGATTTCCATGGGCAGAGGAGCCTGGAGGGCTACAGTCCGTAGGGTCGCATAGGAGCGACTATCACTTTCGCTTTGACCCATTTGCTGATGCGTTTGGCTGATGGGTCGGACATGGGGTTTGCGAGAAGGAGGGGAAGTCAGGGACCCACCACTGCTTGGTTGGAGCAGCTGCCACAGTGATGGTTTCCAGACTGTCTGGGAGGGCTGGGCGAGTTCCCATCTAAGGATGCCTATTAGAAACCAAGTAGAGAACTTTCTATGTGCTCTGATACACTTTTCTACACCCTATTTCTTCTCCTTTGGAGGTGCTGTCGTCTTTTACTCCTTAACTTTGTTTCCCAGCGTAGACTCAGAGGTTATTTATTATCCAGTGTCTTGTGATGTGTTATAAACCATCCCTTCCGTGATTCATCCTCAGGTTATTCTGGTTTGGTCAGTCACTGCCTCCTCAGGCTGGCTCCCTCAGGCTACAGAGCTTTCTTTTATTTTTAATGATTTATTGAAGTGAAATTCTCATAACGTAAACTTATCCATTTTAAAGTAAACAACCCAGTGGCATATAGCACATTTACAGTGTTGTGCAACCACCAGCCTTACCGAATTCCCAAACATTTACATTTTTCCCAAAGAAAATCACTTAACTGTTCAGTAATTTCTCTTCCCTAAGCCCCTGGCAGTCACCAGGCTACTTTCTGTCTCTATGAATTTGCCTTTTCTGGCTATTTCATATAAATAGAATCATAACACCTGACCTTTGTGTCTAGTTCACTTTGGGTAATGTTTTCAGATTTTATCCATGTGTAACGTACGTCATTCCTTTGTAGCAGTGAGCAATAGTCGCTTTCAGTTCAGTTCAGTCACTCAGTTATGTCTGACTCTTTGCAACCACATGGACTGCAGCATGGCAGGCTTCCCTGTCCTTCACTGTCTCCTGAGTTTGCTCAGACTCGTGTCCATTGAGTCAATGATGCCATCCAGCCGTCTCATTCTCTGTCATTCCCTTCTCCTCCCACCTTCAGTCTTTCCCAGCATCAGGGTCTTTTCCAATGAGTCAGTTCTTCACATCAGGTGGCCAAAGTATTGGAGCTTCATCTTCAGCATCAGTCCTCCCAATGAACACGCAGGACTGATCTCCTTTAGGATGGACTGGTTGGATCTCCTTGCAGTCCAAGGGACTCTCAAGAGTCTTCTCCAGCACCACAGTTCAAAAGCATCAGTTCTTCAGTGCTCAGCTTTCTATATAGTCCAACTCTCACATCCATACATGACCACTGGAAAACCCATAGCTTTGACTAGACAGACCTGTGTTGACAAAGTAACATCTGCTTTTAAATATGCTGTCTAGTTTGTTCATAACTTTTCTTCCAAGGAGCAAGTGTGTTTTAATTTCATGGCTGAATCACCATCCACAGTGATTTTGGAGCCCCCCAAAATAAAGTCTGTCACTGTTTCCATTGTTTCCCCATCTATTTGCCGTGAAGTGACGGGACCAGATGCCATAATCTGGACGGAAGAGGTGGCTTGCCTGCGGGGCATTTTGAGGAGTGGCTGAGAGGGACCTGGTGAGCTGTCTGGCGAGAGGGAAAACAATTGGTGAGAGCCAGTGAGAGAAAGTGGAAGAATATCGACTCTTGGGGAGAGATGCTTAGGTGAGTCAGGTGGTTGCAGGGTGCGAGGTGTTAGAGGAGAGACGACAGGATGGACCAGGACCCGGAGGAGTGTGGAGGTACAGGGGACGGCTTCAGCTTGGATTGAAAAGATAAAACGCCAGGACAAAGACCGAGGAAGGAAACAGGACTCCTCAAGACGAGAGAAACTCACACTGCCCAGATAAACTGGAAGAAGCCTGTGATGCCCCTCACAATAGTAGAATCACAGGCAGGAGAGTCGTGTGAATAGAGGGCAGGGTGGGTAACAGACCTGGGCTGATTCCTGTGGAAGCAACTGAAAACCAACTAAACCGGAACCGAGGAAACCACGTGTCAGAACATTTGGTCTCAGCACTAGTGTTTGCTGGAGGACCTTGCTCTGTCTCTCAGGCGGGGTGGCTCTGCCACTTCTGTGTGCATCTTTCTGTCTGAACTGGCAAAACAGTCTTCCTGCTTCAGATTTATAGGACAGATGACAGGAAAGTGCAGTTCTTTTTTTTTTTTTTTTAATCAATAAAGCCCAGTGGCTCAGAACTCTCCAAATAAAGGACATGTTTCCAGTTTTAAAAGTCACGTGTGAACTGTGGCTACCTTTCTTGGGAATCTGTCCTTAGAACGTGTACCGTGTTAGTGCAAAACTACTGCTCAGGGAAGTTGCAGGATCTGGGCATAGCAGTTAAGGCCAGGGAGGTCTTTGTTGCTGTTTCCCTGTTAATAAGCATACCCTCCAGGTTTCCAGAGCCACCCTTGTTGGATGTACTGTGTCTTTGGGAAGGCTTCTGCTCTGTTCCCTGACAAATCCTATGGGCTTCTGTCTGATCAGGGTGTTGGCTAATTAGATGTAAGTATCTGGACAGGGTAACCCCTTAGCTGTATTTCTGCAGACTGCGTTAAAATGTAAGCCTCAGCACTACACTATAATTTTTATTTTAAATTGAGGTCTAGTTTATTTACAGTGTTGTCTTAATTTCTGCTGTGTGACAGAGTGATTCATTTATACACACACACACACACACACACACACACACACATTCTTTTCCATTATAGTTTCTTGCGGTATACTGAGTATAGTTCCCTGTGTTATACATTTAGAGTTTTGTTGTCTATCCAGCCTATATATAAGGCAGTTTGCATCTGCTAAGCCCGAACTCTCTCAGTCCTTCCCTACCCCATCCCTGTCAGCAGCCACAAGTCTGTTTTCCATGTCTGCGAGTCTTTTTATTTCCTAGATAGGTTTTTTGGGGTCATATTTTAGATTCCACGTGCGAGTGGTATTTGCCATTCTCTTTCTGACTTGCTTCGCTTACGGTCATCTCCGGGTCCATCCATGTTGCAGCAGGTGGCATCATTTCATTCTTTTCTGTGGCTGATTGCACTCCATTGTATATATGCCACATCCTCTCTATCCCCTCATCTGTGGATGGACATTCAGGTTGCTTTCATGTCTTGGCTATTGTGAACAGGCCAGTACTGTAATTAGTATCTGGTAAGTTTGGTTTATTGTTTCCTGTTTATCCAGGCTCACTGGAGGGATGTGGGGTCAATATCATTAGTGGAGAAATAAATGTAACTCTCACATCAACTTTTCTGTGTTATATTTATCATTCTGAATCCCATGTGAGGAGTAATTGATCAGATGAGCATCTTGGCCTTCAAAGTTAAAAAAAGAGAAGGCAGTTTATTCAGCCACAGGAAGGAAGGGATACAGTACCAATACAACATGGATGGACCTTGAAAAGATTATAGTAAGGGAAAGTAACCAGATACAAAAGGTCATATATGATATAATTACATTTATATGAAATATCCAGAATAGGCAAGTCCAAGCTATGGTTTTTCCAGTAGCTGTGTACGGATGTGAGAGTTGGACCATAAAGAAGGCTGAGTGGTGAAGAACTGATGCTTTCGAGCTGTGGTATTGGAGAAAACTCTTGAGAGTCCCTTGGACTACAGGGAGATCAGACCAGTCTATCCTAAAGGAAATCAGTCCTGAATATCCTTTGGAAGGACTGATGCTGAAGCCCCAATACTTTGGCCACCTGATGCAAAGCGCTGACTCATTGGAAAAGACCCTGATGCTGGGAAAGATTGAAGGTGGGAGGAGAAGGGGACAACAGAAGATGAGACAGCTGGATGGCATCACTGACTCAAGGGGCGTGAGTCTGAGCAAACTCGGGAGACAGTGAAGGACAGGGAAGCCTGGCGTGCTGCAGTCCATGGGGTCACAAAGAGCTGGACTCGACTTAGCAACTGAATAGCAGCAACAAATAGAGACAGAAAACTGACCAGTGGTTGCCAGCATCTGGAGTGGGAAGGAAAAGTGAGGTGTGACTACCAGAGGGTGCAGGGTTTCCCTTTGGGATGATAGAAATGTTCTGGGACTACATAGTGATGATGGTTGCATAACATTAGGAAGATACTTAATGCCAGTGAATCTTCTTTAAAATGGTTAAATTTTGTGGGGACTTCCTTGGTGGTCCAGGGGTTGAGACATCGCCTTCTAGTGCAGGGAAGGTGCAGTTTCAGTCCCTGGTCGGGGAGCTGAGATCCCACATGGCTTGCAACCAAAAAGCCAAAATGTAAAACAGAAGTAATGTTGTAACAGAGTCAGTCAAGACTAAAAATTGTCCACATTAAAAAAAAATCTTAAAAAATGGTTAAATTTTTGTTATTTAAAATAAAAATATCCCTAGCAGATAACACCGCTTATTTTCTCTTACTGTAGGTATTTTGCCAATGAACCATTTGCTGACTTCCACCGGGTGGAGGGGTTACAGGGGGTCTACATTGCTACTCTCATCAGTGGCTCCATGAATGAGGAGAACATGAGATCCGTCATCACTTTTGACAAAGGTGGGACCTGGGAGTTCCTTCAGGCCCCAGCCTTCACCGAATATGGAGAGAAAATCAATTGTGAGGTATAGATGCTACACTCTTGTTTGGATTGTTTTAAAAACACTTATAACTGTAGTTCTGCTCTTACTGTTCTGAAACTCTGCACTGAGTTATCTTGGGGTGCTGTAATGGACTTGCAGAGGCACCATGGGGTATTTTAAGTTTTTGAAGGGTACTTGACGTCTGTTGGTCACCATGTGAATTTACTCTCTTGGGTTAGTTCATAGCTTCAATATCAGCTCATGCTCTGTGTCTTTGGATGACGTATCTTTGTGAAGCTGGACTCTTGCTTGGCAGTTTACATGGTAAAAAGCAAGTAAGGAAATCGGTCTGGTTTAGGAAATGGTAGTAGTGGTATCTGCTTAGATTCTGAAGTTTGAGAAGCTGTGCAGTGCCTAACAGGTGTTTACATCCTATTATTAAGTAATTGTGGTTATGTAAGGATGAAATAAAAGTTTTATGGTTTTTTCAGCTTAAATATAAACACATGCAGTATTATTTCAGACTGCTGCTGCTAAATTATTAGGACATGTGCTTATTAGGTTGTTTGGACTTAACTAATAATATTAGTATTTCTTCTGATCTGAAGCTATTATAAAAATAATTTACTGAGACACTGGTTGTGCTGGGAACCCAGAAAGTTTGGGAACCCTTGCCATATGTTATTATTTCTGAGGAATGTCTTATAAAATTCTTTCCTGCATATAATTTAGGATTCTACCATTTTCCTTAGCTGTGGCTTCATGTAAAAAGCTCATGATCCTCAAATGTGTTATTTGGCCTCATTCAGGGTTCCCATTCACCCAAGTAGCCGCTTCCTTTTTCCTGGAAAGATCCCTGGCTTTATATGATGCCCTACACTTCCGTTTTCCTTTTCTTTTAGAAAAATTCATTTTTTTGTCTGTGCTAAGTCTCAGTTGTGACATGTGGGATCTAGTTCCCTGACTGGGAATCAAACACCTGCCCCCTGCATTGGCGTGCAGATGTTAAACACTGGACCACCGAGAAAGGTCCCCCGTCCTTATTTTAAGACAGATATTCGTTAAGAGAAATCCTTTTGTTATAAAAGTAAGTATATCTAGCAAATCATATCAGTTTTGACCTGTAAAATAACCACAAATAGAGATACCCTATCTACAATACTAGACGAGGCTAAGTAACATTTGACAGTCAGTTTCTGGCTGGAGAATTGGGCATGACCCGATCTTATAGCAAAAGACCTTGTTTGCAGAACTGTTGAAATGTGAACCTAAGTACTGGAGGCCAGTTGGAATAACTTCAAGTCTTGCAGAGGACACCTGAAGACTTTCTGTACAAATGCAGGCTACTTAAAAAAATTCCATGTGGATCTTTTGGTGTTTATATCTCAGATATTGTACATCTGGAAGTGTATCAGTAAGACTTTCTGACTTTTGAGTCTTGGTTTTCCTTCTGACTGAGTTGCTTAAATCATATTTGAAATGCATCTCCAGTGACTTAGAAAATAAATACCATGAAATCATTTCATTTCTCTGAGTGACGTGAGAGAAATTCTGGGTAACACTGAGAGAGGGATAGCTTTCACATCTACTTAAGTTGGCATTGACTTCTTTCTTTCCAAATTTTCATTGAATTATGGTTGATTTACAATGTGGTGTTAGTTTCAGGCATGCAGCAAAGTGATTCAGTCACACATACATACATAGATATATACCTGTATATACTCTTTTAGATTCTGTTCCCTTTTGGCACTGAGTGTAGTTCTCCATGCTATACAATAGTTCCTTGTGGGTTGATGATGGACAGGGAGGCCTGGTGTGCTGCAGTCCACAGGGTTGCAGAGAGTCGGACACGACTGAGCGACTGAACTGAACTGAGATTACCTGTTTATATATAGCTCTGGTTTCTAACTGTTCTCTGAGAGTCTCAGAAGGAAGTGTTTTTCCCTAGTATCTTTCTGTTTTCTCCCACGAGTGGCGTTTACATGGTTCAGATGCTCCTGTCCATCTGGGGCGAGGGTGGGGGCAGCCTGGCTGGCTCTGGTCTCCTTGGGCCAAGTCTCCTTGCTCTGTGCCGGCTGCAGTGCAGGCACAGGAAGCCCCGGCCTTTAGAGGGAGACTGGGGCCATGTTTCGCGATGACAGCAGCTGAACTTGTGTTGCAGCTCTCCCAGGGCTGCTCCCTGCACCTGGCCCAGCGGCTTAGCCAGTTGCTGAGCCTCCAGCTTCGGAGGATGCCCATCCTGTCCAAGGAGTCGGCGCCCGGGCTCATCATCGCCACCGGTGAGTTGACTTTGCCTGTCGTCACTGATGGGTTTAGCTGCTGGCTTATGTGCAGCCGCATACACAGGGACCCCTGCCACCTAGGGCAGCCCTGGCTGTTCGTGGTCCTGAGATGTCCTGGTTGTTAGAGGACTCAGCAGTTCTGGTTGGGCCAGGTGATAAACTGACGTATTCTTGACCTTAGGAATAATTGCTCTTCTTGCATTTTAGGTTCAGTGGGAAAGAACCTGGCGAGTAAGACCAACGTATATATCTCCAGCAGTGCCGGAGCCCGGTGGCGAGAGGTCAGCTCCCTCATCCCACACCCCTGTTCTTGTTAGTGTGAGAACGTGGGCCGTGACTTAATGTGTCAGGGACACACATGGCCTGTGGTGGGGGGCCCACAGAGCCAAGTGTGGTTATGAAATTCAGAGAGATACCAGGAACCACACACAGGGTCAGCTGCACTGATTCGTTATCACACTCCATAATGTGGGCTCGTGATTTTGCTAAAAATGTTAATTTGAATCAAAAACAGATTAAAAAAAAAAACAACTGTGAATTTGTGTAAACATTCCAAAATGACAAGTTCCACGAGGATAAAGTGGTGTCTGTTTTGTCACTTCTTTACCCCTGGGACTGACAGCGTCTAGTATGGACACTGGGTGCTCAGTAAGGGTTTGCTGAATCCTTCAGCAAATTATAATGTAGTGGTATCATGTCTGAACCTAGTCACTTACTTTTCTTTGCGTGCTGTTGAAGGTTTAAGTCAAGCCCGTCCCCCCATCACTGGGTCCTTCATTCTGTGCTCTGGCACATTCTGTGCTGTGGAGGGAAGCTGTGTCTGCCATAAGTTCGTGTGACTAAATTTGGGTCCTCAGGAATCAATTATACCTGTTCTGAAGGGCTAGTACCCTAGTCCCAAAATGCTAACTCAGCCTTGGACATTAGAGAATTTCCAAACTTGTAAAACAAAGAAGTGTTTTTTTCCATCACCAGGGAGACCGGCATCTGGTCTCGCTCTGTAGGTGCTGCTGTCAGTGACGCTCCGCTGTGTGTGTGGGGAGCTGCTGAGGTAGAACCCCCAGATCTCCTGCCAGCCGGGCGTGACCTCAGGAGGGCTGAGGGGTTGTCAGCAGAGCCAGCAGGCAGCTCCCATCCTCACGGTGCCCTTCCTGGGAATGCGACTTGGGCACTTTTGCAGAGAAATACTCTATATGTGGAGCAGTAGTCATGCCCAACATTTATTTGGGTCTTTGCAGTTTACAGAGGCCTGTCATGTACCTTATCTCATCTGGGGTAGGGTTCACCATTCCTCCAGCTGAGAGATGTAGGACCCAGACATCGTGTGTGTATATGTGTGTATGTGTGTGTGTGTGTGTGTGTGTGTTCCAGACATCATGTGTGTGTATGTGTGTGTGTGAGTGAGTGAGAGAGAGAGGGAGAAAGAGACAGAGATACAGCTCTACAGCATGGTAGAGAACATAATTCTGTATTTGGATGAAGGAGACTGTTAAGTCCAGAGTAGTCAAAAACATGTGAACAGTTTGGAATTTGGGGGCATCCTTGTCCCACCCCCACGGGAACGATTAAGCAGTGGTTTTCCTCTTCCCTGGAGCCGGACATTCCTTTTGAAATTGGGTGTTCTTTCCTCTGCGGATAGGCTTGTGGTTGGTTTGTACCTTCTGATGTTGGTGTAATCTGGAATTTGAACATCTGCAAGCGATTTCCTTCTGGGGAGAAAGCGGTGTCTTGTTCCTCCTGCAGGGAAGTGGGGTCGTCCGGCTGATGTGGGAGCAGCTGTCTGTGCCTCCCACCGGGCATGCTCCCGACTGCCAAGAGGTGGCCATCCCACAGGGACCATAGTTTTGGAGCTAGCAGAGAACTAACAAGGGGATGAGAAGACTGAGAGTGTCTGTGCGAGGGGGCATCTGAGTCCCCGTGGACAGCCTTCTCTTAAGAGGGCAGTCTCGACTGTGTGAAGGGGATCGATGGTGCCCGTGATGAAGAAATAGGATGCGGTTGACAGATGCTGCCTGGAAAACTGGTGACTAGAATTCTTGTTCCCCTTCTGTTCATACTAATTAGGTGGGCATATCCTCAGATTCATAGAGGTCCTTAAACAACAACAACAACTTTATTGAGGCATATAGAGGTAAACTGCACGTATTTGAAGTATACAATTTGATCAGAATTGATCACCCTCACTGCCTCTTCACCAACACACCACGATTAAGACCACTTCATCGCCCCCACCAAAGTATCTTTTTGTCTCTTGTGATTCACCCCTCTCTCTACCCTCATCCCTCCAGACTATTAACATTTTCTAGAATTCTGTGTAAATGGACTCATACACTGTGCAGTCTTTTGGCCTGGCTGCTAGCTCTCATTGTGAGGATTTTGAGGTTCTTTCATGTTGTTTCATTTATCAGCGATTCTTTCCTTTTTTATTGTTGATTAGTATACCGTTGTGGGGATATTCCACAATTTCTTTATCCATTTGTCAGTTGATGGACATTCTCGTTTCTACTGATTACAGTGTAGTTGTTACAAACATTTAGGTGGACATATATATTTAATTTCTCTTGGGTAGATACTGCAGGAAGGAAAGAGTGGGCAACCTAATTGGTATATGTCTAACTTTTAAAG
Source organism: Nanger dama (assembly GCA_917880005.1). Taxonomy (NCBI): domain Eukaryota; kingdom Metazoa; phylum Chordata; class Mammalia; order Artiodactyla; family Bovidae; genus Nanger; species Nanger dama. The sequence continues at coordinate 32,412,838 of CAKJTW010000014.1, forward strand.
GAATTACCAAATTGTTTAAAATATCCAATTGTATTCCAAAGTGGATGTACTATTTCACATTTCCACCAGCAGTGTGTGAGTTCTGATTGCTTCAGATGCTTGCCAACACTTCATAAGGTCAGCATTTTAAATTTTACACATTTTAATAAGTGCATTTGATATCTCATTGTAGTTTTAATTGACATTTCTTTGACTAATGATGTTGAACTTCATGTGCTCATTGGCCATTTAAAAATTGTTTTTTGACGCGTCTGTTCAGATATTTTACCTGTTTTAAAAAATTAGATGTCTTATTGAGCTGTAAGAGGTTTTTCTGAAAAAAAATCTGGATTTAAGTCTTTTTCTGTGTGTTATAAATATTTTCTCAGCCTGTGGCTTGTTTTTTTTTTTAAATTTTCTTCATGGTGTCTTTTGAAGAGTAGATGTTTTTACTTTTGATGAAGTCTGATTTATCAGTTCTTTTCTTCAGTGTTTTATGCTCTTTGTTGTTCTGAGAGATGTTTGTTCTTTCCACTGTTGCAGAGATTGTCCCTTATTTATTCTTTTGCAGGTTTTATAGTTTTAGGGTTTAGGTTTATGCTCTATTTTGAGTTAATTTGTGTATCTGGTATGAGAGAAGGGTTGATACTCCTTTTTCCTTATAGACATTCAGTTGGTCCAGTATCCCCTGTTGGAAAGACTTCTCTTTCCTCCATTGAATTGCCTTGGTGCCTGTTTGAAAATCAATTGGCCGTATATGTGTGAGTCTACTTTAAGGCTTTCTGTTCTACTCTATTGAGCAGTAAAACATTTTAAAATTAAAGTATGTACATTGTTTTATTTATACGTAATGCTATTGTACACTTACTAGACTGTAGTTTAGTGCAAACGTAACTTTAATAAGCACTGAGAAACCAAAAGCTATGTGATTTGCTTCATGGTGGTTTGTGTCTTTGTGGTGGTCTGGAACTGAACCTACAGTATCTCCGAGGTGCGTCTGTGCTTTGAAGATGTACTATCTTCTGATGCGAAATCTATACTCATTGGTTATCATTTTTGTGTATGTATCATGTCATTTTTCTTAAGATACTTTGATATTGTTTTATCTTTGGTTTTCGACAATTTTATTATGATGTTTCTAGGTATAATTTTCTTTGTGCTTAGTGTTTTGGGGAACACTTATCTTGAATATATAAATTTATCTCATTCATCAAGTTTGGGAAGTTTTCAGCTGTTATTTTTTCAAATATTTTTTCTGCTTCAGTTCCTTTCTCCTGTTCATCATGGCCTCCAATTATTAGGCCCTTTGTCCCACGAATCTTTGGGGCTTTTCTCTTTTAAGTCTTTTATTCTGTATGGTCTTTAGAATAGATCATTTTTACTCCTGTATATTCATGTTTGAATTCACTAATTCCTTTGTCATTTCTGTTCTGTTATTGAGCCCATTAGTGACTTTCCTGTTTCAAACATTTCATTTTCCTGTTCTAGAATTCTTTCCTTTTTTTTTTTTTTAACGTAGTTTCCACTTCTCTGGGAAGAATTCTTGTCTTTTGCTCATTTCAGGTGTGTTTTCCTTTACATTATGAAACACAATTAAAACTGTTTTATATCATTTGGCAGTTCCACCCTTTGGATTGTCTTGAGCTTGGCACTCATTGATTGTCTTTTCTCTGGAGGATTGGAGACATTTTCCTGATCTGTATGTATGTTGAGTGATTTTTGAATAGTATCCGGGACACGAAATGAAATCTGGAGGATGTGGCAATTTTTGTTTTAGCATGTAATGAACCTATTCAGATGCGGACTGTAAGTTCCATCTTGCGTTCTGTGGAAACCTCGATTCAGGTTGATGAGTCTTTTCTGTGCTGGTTTGGGTCTGTTCCACACACGTACAGCTTAGGGGTCAAGCTGAAATCTGTCTGAGTCTATACACAGAATTAGAGGGTTTACTTCCTCAAACTCCCCTCTCTGGGATTCCATCTACATTCTCTCCATCTGCAGGAGCTTATTTTCCTGTCTCCTTAAGCAGAAAATTTCTGTAAAACTTTAGCCACCTGCCTGGGATTGTGGTGACGCAACTTAGCAGCAGCAACAGCAGGCTGGGGCATTCCCTCTCTGCAAAGGTGTACCAGGAAGCCTCAGTCATTTGGGTAGCTTCTCCAGGTTTTTAGTCCCCTTCACAAGCTGCCTGATTTTGTTTACTTTTCAGCATCCTCAGATAGCTGTCTTTTTGTGTTTTGTCCAAAGGTCTTTATTTGTAATTAGTAGGAAAGATGGACTGTAGTGGGCTTATTCTGTCACAGTAGAGCCAGAATTCCAGTTGGCTACTGGTTTTTTTTTTGGGGGTGCTGGGTCTCATTGAGGTGCACAGGCTCTAGAATGTGCAGGCTCAGTAGTTGTGGCACATGGGCTTAGTTGCCCCTCAGCATGTAGGATCTTAGTTCCCTGATCAGGGATCAAACCTATGTCCTCTGCGTTGGAAGTCAGATCCTTAACCACTGGACCACCAGAGAAGTCCCTGGTTGGTTAATTTTTAATCACAGCTTGGTGAAGGTCAGAGATTTGAGTTTGATTCCTACCTTTGCTGTTTATAGTCTGCCACTTTTAATAGAAACTCTAGTGTTTTATCATTTGGCAAAAATAAATAAATAAATGAATTGGGGACTTCTCTGATGGTCTAGTGGTTAAGAATCCACTGTCCGATGCAGGGGACCCAGGTTCAATCCCTGGTCTGGGAAGATTCCATGTGCTTTGGGGCAACTTAAGCCTATCCACCACAACTGTTGAGCCCACATGCCACCCCAATGAGAAGCCCACCCACCACAACTAGAGAGTAACCCCACCACTCACCGCAACTAGAGAAAGCCCGCATGCAACAACGGAGACCCAGTGCAGCTGGGTATATATAAGCGAAATTTAAAAACTGGGATGTGAGTACTTGCTCTGTTCCTCCCCGGGGCTGTGTGGAGCAGGTGAGATAATGGATGTGAAATGCTCTGGGAATGGAAGTTTGTATTCGGGTGGTGGCATCCCTGCTGTGTGTGTGTGCCTGTGCCTGTGTGTGAGGTGAGCACCGTTCCTTCCTGGCCACCTCCCTGCAGTGGCATGAGCACTGACTTTGTGTCTCTCTCTCCAGGCTCTGCCCGGACCCCACTACTACACATGGGGGACCATGGCGGCATCATCATGGCCATTGCCCAGGGCATGGAAACCAACGAGCTGAAGTAAGTGTCTCCATGGAGCCTTACAAAAGTGTTATTGAAATACAGTTGATTGCTTTACAATGTTGTGTTAGTTTCAGGTGTACAGCAGAGTGGTCAGTTATACATATATACAGATATATAAATCTCTGTATATTCTTTTTATATTCTCTTCCATTATAGGTTATTATAAAATAGTAAATAAAGCAAGGCCCCTAGATATGAACAAGTTGCACGTTCTGAGAGCAGTTTGTTCCTAAGTCCAGCAGAGTTAGCTGCGGTATACCCAACTAACACAGTTATAACAGGTCTGTAACACTTTTCCTAAAAATAATGCATAAAAGCAAACACAAAAATGAAGAAAACATTTTAAGTCTTACAGTTCAGTATTTTGAAAAGTACAGAAGTACAGCACAATAGCTGGCATACAGGGGCTGGCATCGAGTGAACAGGCAAGAAGAGTCACCAGCTGGAAGAGGGAGAGGAGGTGGGAGATGGTGGAGCTGAAGGATCATCAGCAATAGGAGATAGAGGGCAAGCTGCAGTTTCATTCATGCCTGACATTGATGGCTCAGGTTCTGGTTCCTTGCTGGAACCACGTGCATTTTCACATCTTTGAAAGTTCACAACTTGAAGGTTTGTATGTAGGGGACTTACTGTATAGTTGCCTGTGCTATGCTGTGGGTCCTTGTTTATTTTATGCAAAGTAGTGTGTGTATTTTAATCCCAAAGTCCTAATTTATCCCTGCTCCTGCTTTGGGAACTATAAATTTGTTTTCTGTGTCTGTGAGTCAGTTTCTGTCTTGTAAATAAGTTCATTGGTATCATTTTTAGATTCTAGGTATAAGTGATACCATGCAATATTTATCTTTCTCTCTTGGCTTACTTCAGTTCAGTTCAGTTCAGTCGCTCAGTCATGTCCAACTCTTTGAGACCCCATGAATCACAGCACGCCAGGCCTGCCTCTCTATCACCAACGCCCAGAGTTCACTTAAACTCATGTTCATTGAGTCTGTGATACCATCCAGCCATCTCATCCTCTGTCGTCCCCTTCTCCTCCTGCCCCCAATCCCTCCCAGCATCAGGGTCTTTTCCAATGAGTCAACTCTTCCCATGAGGTGGTCAAAGTACTGGAGTTTCCACTTTCGCATCAGTCCCTCCAATGAACACCCAGGACTGATCTCCTTTAGATGAACTGGTTGGATCTCCTTGCAGTCCAAGGGACTCTCAAGAGTCTTCTCCAACAGCACAGTTCAAAAGCATCAATTCTTTGGTGCTCAGCTTTCTTCACAGTCCAACTCTCACATCCATACATGACCACTGGAAAAACCATAGCCTTGACTAGACAGACCTTTGTTGGCAAAGTAATGTCTCTGCTTTTTAATATACTGTTTAGGTTGGTCGTAACTTTTCTTCCAAGGAGTAAGCATCTTTCAATTTCATAGCTGCAGTCACCATCTGCAGTGATTTTGGAGCCCCTCAAAATAAAGTTAGCCACTGTTCCACTCTTTCCCCATCTATTTGCCATGAAGTGATGGGATCAGATGCCATGATCTTAGTTTTCTGATGTTGAGCTTTAGGCAAACTTTTTCACTCTCCTCTTTCACTTTCATGAAGAGGCTCTTTAGTTCCTCTTCACTTTCTGCCATAAGGGTGGTGTCATCTGCATATCTGAGGTTATTGATATTTCTCCCGGCTTTCTTGATTCCAGCTTGTGCTTCTTCCAGCCCGGCGTTTCTCATGATGTACTCTGCATAGAAGTTAAATAAGCAGGGTGACAATATACAGCCTTGATGTACTCCTTTTCCTATTTGGAGCCAGTCTGTCGTTCCATGTCCAGTTCTAACTGTTGCTTCCTGACCTGCATATAGGTTTCTCAAGAGGCAGGTCAGGTGTTCTGGTATTCCCATCTCTTTCAGAATTTTCCACAGTTTATTGCAATCCACATAGTCAAAGGCTTTGGCATAGTCAGTTACTTCACTTAGTATGATTAATTTCTGGATTTTTTGATGAAGCTTTTTAACATCATACAGTTCTTCCAGAAGTTTAACTCTGTGATTATAAGTGGATTATTTGTTTCACTAGGTTATTGAGCACACAATTTGTGACTAAGGAAGTTATTTAAGCTTTTCTTGTTTGTAAAATGAGACTGAAAATCTGCCTTTCCTATCTAGATAGGAACAAAAGAAATAATTTTATTGATTTGAAAAAGTATAACTCTATATTATAAAATATAAATTAATAATGACAAAAAATTAACTGGAGGCTCTTCAATTTGTCTTTTTGTGTGTGTGACACAGTTATTCATAGAATGAGTAATAATAATAATTTATAATAGTATGTGAGTAATAATTTCAGGAATGCATGTTATTTTATAACCAGGTGACTTTTACTATGATAACCTTTGGTTCTGGGGTTTTTACAGATAGACTTGCAAAGGACATTTGGGGTTAATGGCTTCATTTTATAGAATGAGAAAACAGAGGCTCAGAAAGTAAAGTACCTTGCTCCAAGTACCACTTTGTTCATAACAAGCAAGACTAGCATTCAGGTCCTTATTCTTTGCAGTACATTCCTCTGAAAAGCAAAAATGTCAAGAGTTAGTAACTTCTGCCTTCTTGAATCTGATGTTATCAGAACCAGTTCTTTCATTACTACTGTCCGAGTTGTGACAAAGATTAATTTTGTCCACATTAGGCTGGGGCAGACTAGCTCTTACTTCTTCTTGTTATGGGGCTGAATTCATGAGACAGGTTGCTGGAGGAGGAGGAGAGGGCTTCTATAATCATCTCATTTAATGCAAGGAAGAAAGCCTTCTTTTCCTTTACTCCTTTTAAAAACAGGATAAGCAGTAAAACAGAGAGGTGGGTGGTTTGAGAAAAGAGATCTTAACAGCTGGTTTCTTTCCCTTGTGGGTAGCGAGACTTGTGCTGAGCAGACTGGCCTCCAAGAAACAGGGAGAAACAAAGTCCTGGCATTCTGCCGTTCACCCGGCTGCTCTCTGGTCCATGCAGTGCTGGTCAGAGGCTGCCTTAGAGCCACGAGCCAGAAGAAGCCCTTTTGTATGCAGCATGCTGTGTCCACGTTCAGGTTGATGTTTGTAAAGAGGAGGACAGTCAGAGGGCACCTGCTTCCCACATTCATGTCATCTTGTATTTATCCATTAATTTTTCTGTAGCTTGCATTTTTTTTTTTCTTTTGGCCATGCCATGTGGCATGCAAGATCTGAGTTTCCTGACCAGGGATCAAACCCATGCCTCCTGCATTGCGAGCGTGGCGTCTTAATCACTGGACCGCCAGGGAAGTCTCTGTTTATTCATTAATTTATTAATTCCCATCTCACACATTTCTCAAGCACTTACGGTGCCAGGTGACGTGTGTCTAAAGAGAAATAGGATGTTTTCCTCCACTCTCAGTGAGTCCATCCTCTAGTGCTAAGATACATAAATATACAATGTGACATGCAGGACCCTCTGGGAGGAGTATGGTAGGGGAGTTCCGTGGTAGTTTGACTGCCTGGGAATACATTTCTGCAGAGACACACTTCCTGATTTTCCCTCGTTTAACTCTCCTCCAGACTAGATTTGCATTCCAGACTAGCTTTTCTGAAGCAGCTAATGTGATTCTGATCCTCTTACACCATCTGTCGGCGCATATGTGCTCAGAGAACGCAGAGTCATTGCTAGCGAGCTGCAGCAAAACACGATCAGGAAATGAGACCTGCTGCCAGAAGATCACAGGGCCTTCTGCCGACATTGAACAGTGACTCTGGGGTCGTAGACATGTGGGAGATGGGCTCTCTAGTGTTCCTTTGTTTGCCCAGCTCATTTGGAGGTGTCTGTAGGTGTGGTTCAAATAATGCGTTTGCAAATTGAAAATATGTTCAGGCTTCCTGTTGACAGGTGCGTGTGTCCCAAATATCAGTCTGAGCTGGGCCAAAACCTGTGTAGTGCAGCCACCTGGCATTTGTATGTTGCTCACAGAGTATTTTCTTTCCCCTTGCTTCTCTTGCTGCTCTGCTTTTGACCTGTGTGCTATCAGCCTCATCAGAAGAGAAGCAGAAAATCCTATTGTAATTAGTTCAAATCTTTAAACCACGTGAGTGGAGGCTCCTTTGACTCAACTGGACTTGTATTGCTGGTCTAGAGCGTCAGACCCTTCTAAGTCTGGTGTCCCCAGCCGAGGCCTTGGCCTTGCCATCTCATGGCATTTATCGGCAGCTGTCTCGTTGATTTGGCATTCAGCACATACTGCCTCCATTTGTTAGTTACCTTTTCATCATATGCCTGAATTCCTCAACTCATTAACACGGTCTTTGTAGACAAGGATTTCTATTCTACGCAGGCTAGCAGGCACTTAGTAAATGTTTGATTGTTCGATAAATAGGTCATGCACACTTAGTGTTCCAGCGCTGCTTAATTTTTTTTTCTGGTTAATAAAACTGGAAGGGGTGGGGTAGCATAACAGTCTTACAAACTCCTTGGGGTCGGGGGCAGTTCTGTGGTGTTCTATGGTAAATGACAATCCCTGAAACACAAGTGTGCATGGTGGGGGCCCCTCAGATGTGTGCAACCTGGTGAGAATGTGACTGTTAGGAGTTCAGGTTCACGCTGGACGGAAATTGAACATGTTTCTGTTAGGCATCATTTTAGGTCAGTTGCACAAACATTTGTTGAATATCCATGAGAAGCCAGTTATTTTTCTAGGAAGAGAGAATATAGAGGTTAGCGAGGCATCCTTTGGGAGCCGACCAGCCCCACTGTGGCTCCGAGATGTTTCTGAACCAGCTGGAGGGAGAGACTGGGGGACAAGCTTTTTGGTGCAAAGCTTACCCAACCTTAGGGAGTAAGGGGTAACATCTAACTCTAGTAAGACGTTTAGTGGAACAGAGGTTGGAACCTTGCTTAATGTAAGAATTAAGTTTAGGTTGGGATTTTTTTTTGGTTGTTTTTTTTTTAATTATGGGATTTTTTTTTTGGTTGTTTTTTTAAAATTATTCATGTCTTTCTCTCCCTAATTAGCACAGCTAACTAAGAGTTTACAGTTACTTGTTTCAGCTTCTGCTGAGATTCTCCTCTGAGGCTGTTTTCTTTGTTGTTGCTAATTGAAATTGAGAGTAAGAAGAGAAACAGTTTGTTTTTGCTCCTGCATGTCTGAAATGAGTAAATAAGAACTACTTCTGGGAGTCACTTGCCCTTCCATTCAGTATGTTGTCACCGTGAACCTGCTCAGGGGTTTGCAGGTCTTTCTTGTATAGAATCAGTGTTCTTCAGAGAGGGGGGGTGTTGTGTTTATACACTCTGACCAAAAACAAACCCAAACCCTAGCTTGTCGGTCTGATCTAGAGGGACACAATCAGTTTCATTTCTTCCCGATGCTTTGCCTATCAGCATAAGGATATTGTTAATAGTTACTAATAATACCTTGGACGTTCCCCAAAGCCTCTTTCCTCATAGGAAATTTCAAATTTCGTAGGGTTTCCCTCTGTGAGTCCTGAAAAACCATGGCAAAGACTCTGCCCAGCAGAGCAGCTGTCTTTTCTAGACCTGAGTTCCACACAGTTCCACAGTGTGGGAGGTGGCAGATAACCAGTTTGTTTGGTTGTAGAACCTGATCTCATAGCAACTTTGATGGTTGAGAGTCACTCCCACTTCATTTTCACCCCCATGGGATTTCTTCAGCCCCTTGAGTTATAAAGGAGGAGGTGTTCTTATCAGTCTTTAACTGTTGAGAAACTGAAAAATGGGGTTAAAAAGATATATATATATATATAATGTGGTTCATTTAATTTCCTTTAACATAAAATATTAATTCATGCCCTTCTGTGTGCCAGGGGCAGAAAAGTAAGTAAGAAGTCTTATTCCTGATAAATGGTAGCTATCATAGAAGATACTGAAAAATCAGGTCATGAAATAAGTAGGTATGTTACTGAACCAAACTTGGGTCTGCTTGCCCATCTACTGACATTGGGTTGTGGTGAAGAAAAGAGCAGCATTTATTATAAGGCATCAGACAAGGAGTCCAGGACAACTAGTGCTCAAAAAGCTTGAGCTCCCTGATGGGTTTCAGGAGAGCATTTAAAAAAAATTTTTTATTTTGCGTAGGAGTATAGCTGATTAACAATATTGTGATAGTTTCAGGTGGACAACGAAGGGACTCAGCCATACATATTCCATTCTCCCCCAAAGTCTTTTCCCATCCAGGCTGCCACATAACATTGAGAAGAGTTCCCTGTGCTATACAGTAAGTCCTTGTTGGTTATCCATTTTAAATGTAGCAGTGTGTAAAGATCAGATGAGGCTTTCCGGGTGGCGTTAGTGGTTAAGAATCTGCCTGCCAATGCAGGGGAGAAGAGATGCAGGTTTGATCCCTGGATCAGGAATGGCAGCCCACTCTAGGATTCTTGCCTGGAGAACTGCATGGACAGAGGAGCTTGCTGGGCTATAGTCTATAGGGTTGAAAGAGTCAGACATAACTGAGAACACACACACACATACAGAGACATACACACACACACCAGCCCTGCGAAGTTCTCTGATTGCTTGATATTGAGGTAGCAGTGTGGTGTCACAGGGGTTCACATTATCCATCCTTAGGCTCCAGTAGCTATACTCATTGTCATCAAGTCGTTAACATCTTCCATTTGGTGGTAGTTTTAGCATTTGTAAAACAGCTCAGGAAATGTGCATCAGATACTCTTATCTAGGTATTTCAGAAAGGAGCTGCAGCAGAGAACCTGGGGAGGGCTTTGACTGAGAGAGGCATCATGGGGTCTTGCTTGCTGGGTTACAGGTATAAAGCAGAGGGGAGCACAGGGTCCTAGGGGAAACCACAGAAGGAGGGCCAGGCAGGCTTCTGGGAGGAGAGGAACCTTGGGCTGAGACTTCAAGGGTAAATAAATGCTGGGGTACTGTCCGAGGGTCAGAAAGAGCTTTAGGGGAGACCAGCATGAATCAGTGGAGCTGCAAGCCTTTAGTGTTTATAGAATGTAGATCTCAGGGTGCAGGTGTGAGGACTGAGGCCTGAGGTGGGTCTGTGAGAAGGAGCCAGGACCCCCAGGCCTTTTATGTGCTTTGCCAGAGAGACTGGACTTTGCTTTTGAAGTGATGGGGTCCCCTTCAAGGGTTTTAAATAGGAGAATGACATGGCTTGCATAGAAAGATGGCTCTGGCAAGGTTGAGGAGCATAAATGTTTTAAAATTTTTGTTTATTATTTATTTTTGGCCATGCTGGGTCTTTGGTGCTGCACAGGCTTTCCTCTAGTTGGGGTGAGCAGGAGCTACTTTCTAATTGCAGTGCCTGGGCTTCTCATTGCTGTGACTTCTTTCATTGAGGAGCATGGCCTCTAGAGCTCAAGGGCTCAGTAGTTGTGGCTCCTGAGCTCTAGAGCACAGGCTCAGCAGTTGTGGTTCATGGTTCTGAGGCATGTGGGATCTTCTCAGACCAGGGATCAAACCCATGTCCCCTGCACTGATAGATGGATTCTTTACCATTGAGCCATCAGGGAAACCCAGGAGCTTGAATTTTCAAAGGACCAAGACTGGAGGTGAGAGATGTTGCTTAGATGGGGACCAAGCATTTTCAGGACCAAGTATGTAGGAGTTGCTTTTTGACCAGACAGTTTGCAGGCCGGGGAATGAGTGCAGCTTTGGACAGGGTGGACTGACGTGGCTGTGGGATGTCCACAGGGAGATAGGCAGCAGGGATCTGGTAGCATTACATCCTCTAGTTCCATCTTCCTCCATCCATTGCAAGAATTGCCTGCCATCAGTGATGGATGATCACCCAGTCTCTGCTTGAATAATTCTAGTGATGGAGACTTCGCTAAATTGAAAAATAAAAAGCTTCTGTCTCACCTTGGGACAATTTGTTCTTCATCTGTTTATGCACTCTCTTTTCCATGCCCTTACGAGTGGAAGTTCTCAGGTCAGAGAGAGCCTAAATCTTCCTCACTCCTGTTTCTATGCAGTGGGCTCAGCTCTGCTTCCAGGAGACGCACCCAACAGGTATTTCCTCTTTTGCTGAAAGCTTTTCAGATGCTTGAGGACCCCGCCCTGTTCTCCGGAGAGCGTCTCCCATCCACGGCAGACAGCCCCAGTTTCTTCCCTCCAGTGCTGTAGGATCCTGAATCTGCACCCTCTAGGTTCTCCCTTGGGTCCTTCTCACACTATCAGGGCTTTAAGATGAGGGGGCCCGATCTGCCTCCAGCAGCCTGAAACACACATCCCATTGGCATTGATACCCACATAATCCTAGAGACTTGATTTCCGTTGATAACAATCTAAAACTGTTTTTACACTTTGACAGCCTTCTCAAGCTGGTAGCTCCTACTAAATTATGTTTTTAATTGAGATATCCTTTACACACCATGAGATGCTCTTAAGTACACCATTTCATCCATTCTGAAGGTTGCATGTCAAGATGCAGAACTTTTCCATCACCCCAGAAAATATCCACATACCCCTCCCCAGCCAATATTGTCCCCTCAGCCCACTGCCATGAATATCCTCATGAAAGGTACACCCTTATCATTACCTTGTTCTCAGATCAAGAATTAACTCCAAGAAAAAGAAACAGGGTTCCTTTGTTGTGACTTGTGTGTGAAACCGTGTGTGTTCCCAGCTCCACCTTCCTTCGTATCTGCTAAGTCGTGTCCGACTCTGTGTGACCCCATAGATGGCAGCCCACCAGGCTCCCCCATCCCTGGGATTCTCTAGGCAAGAACACTGGAGTGGGTTGCTGTTTCCTTCTCCAGTGCATGAAAGAGAAAAGTGAAATGGAAGTCACACAGTCGTGTCCGACTCTTGGCGACCCCATGGACTGCAGCCCACCAGGCTCCTCTATCTATGGAGTTTTCCAGGCAAGAGTGCTGGAGTGGGGTGCCATTGCTTTCTCCATCCTTTGCGTTGAAGTTCTCTCAAGTCAGCTGTTTCATAGTCCATTCTTGAAAACATTTTTTTCTTCTTAAGGGAAATAAAACTACTTTTTTCTCATCTAGTTTTGAGATCTTTATCTGTTCTTGTGGTTCTTTTTAGAGATTATTAAAAGGAACTTTGCAGTCATTCCTTTAAATCTTTCAGTTCCCTCAAATGTGCTGTATTTTGTATTCATTTTTCTTTAACTTCCTTTTTTCCCCTGCTTTGTCCAGTTTGAAGATCATTCTCCTTAATAAAGATAAACCCAACATAGAAATTGACTAACCTCTTCTGCTTTTCTCGGTCATTGTTATTTATACCATTAACCATCGGATGGATGATCCCATTCCATTCTGATTCTTTTTAGAACTTGCTGGGTAACCAACCCATGTCTCACTGCCCACTAATCTGCCAATTATTTTGGTAATTTGAAGCATTATCTTTGGCTTATTTTGAGCTTGAGCAGTTTGGTCACTGTTCCTGCAGATTACTAGTGTGAAGAATTACAGCTAAAATTAATTAGCAGATTGCTACGGCTTTTTAAGTTTTGCCCTTGGTTATATGACTCTGTTCTCATCTTGAATATCTTCTTTAAAAGTCTGAGCTCATCAGGACCTTTCTGTGGAATCATAGATTTGTGCTTTGAGTTTCTACCCCTGCGTCCCTTATTTAGTGTATCTTGGTTATATTATATTTTTATCATTATTGTGTATATAGACTCATCTTTTTGAGAGTTTGGGCCATGAGATTATGTCTGTATTTTATTTGAATGTTTTGAATTCCCCCTTCCTAAGGCCCGAGGCCCAATACCTTCTTCCACGACTATTAGGAACATAAAGATGTCTTGGTTTGTTTTCTTGCAAGGTTCTTGTCATTTTCACAAGTTCTCCTTCAGAGATCAGAATTCAGCCCAGAACAGATGATCCCTTAACTGTTGAGCTGATGATGTGACTGCCCTTTCTCCAAAATTCTGAAAAGCGCTGTTTTCTAGGGGCACACTTTATTCTTAAGTACAAAGCTGCACTCAGCCGAGCACCTGCTTTTAGTCTCAGTAATATGTTGTCATCAGTCTGCTGGGAACTTCTCAAGAAATGGGATGATTCATTTCCTGAGGTTATCTTGGGTTCGAGGATTATTCAACAGAATTACCTACATGGTGTGCAAGTAGATGGACTTCTTCTGTGATCACAGAGCAGAGGGTTAGCTCCCATTGTGTTTGGCTGATAGACCGCCTCTGCGGGTTTAGGTTGCTTTAAAGATGCTGCTGAGCCTTTGCTTCCCAGGTGACACAGTGGTAAATAATCTGCCCGCAATTCAGGAGACATAGGAGAAACAGGTTCGATTCCTGGGTTGGGAAGATCTCCTGGAGTAGGAAATGGCGACCCACTCCAGTATTCTAACCTAGAAAATTTCATGGACAGAGGAGTCTGATGGGCTACTGCCCCTGGGGTCGGTAAGAGTCAGATGTGACTGAGCTTGAAAGCCTTTAGCTCATCACCCTGTTGCAAGAAGGAGACTAAGTTAACTTATCTCTTTATCTGCTGCTTCCCCTCTTAGGAAGATCTGTAGAGGAGATCGCTCAGTCCCCTCTGCCCTGTCCCCACCCCCACCCCAACACGACCGCAGTTTAACCTGTAGCCTTCTTGCAGAAGTACCAGTTTCAGTAATCTCAAGAGGAAGTGTTGAATTGAATGACGTAAAAAGACTTACATCAAGTATTAAGATCCTGAGTAAAAGTAAAATCTCAAAAACTTGAGAAAAGCGAAAGAAAAGTTCTGTGTTTAAATTGGATTTCAAAGAGACCCAGTAGCTCTGTGACCCTAATTGAACCCACTCTCGTTGAGAGGTTTCTTATGGTGAGCATCTCACCAGCTTGCTGGGTGATGAAGCCAATACCAGGCACATTTTCCTCTCCTCTCCCTCCTCTTCCTCTTTAATACAAAAGTTAATTTAAAATCAGTACATTGAATTTAATGTTGCTCTTTTTCCCTAGAGAGCTTGCACACTTTTTCTGATGTAGTCTGCCTTTTCTCAGGACACACTTTCATCCAGCTTTTAATTTTTGAGACTATGGGAAAAGTTGTAAAAGTTGTGTAAAAAGTGCTCATGTTACCTTCACTTACACCTCATGTAATAATCACCAGTTGTTAATGTTTTTTTGCTTTGCTTTTGTCCTCTGTTTATCCTGTCTGCCATCTTTCCATCCATCTATCCCTCCGTTTTGGCGGAAGTCACTTGATAGTTGCAGATATTGCAACCCTTCATAGCTCAGTACACATATCTTAAATAAATATCGGTCTTCTCCTACACAGTCAGAATGCTGTTATCATGCCCAAGAAAATGATCATGAACTTAGGATGACTTATTTTGTTGTTCAGTCACCAAGTTGTATCTGACGCTTCGTAACCCAATGGACTGCAGCATGCCAGGCTTCCCTATCCTTCACCATCTCCTGGAGTTTGCCCAGGTTCATGTCCATTGAATTGGTGATGCTGTCCAATACCAATGATGATGGCATTTCTATAAGTTATAGACTGTTATATTTTCTCAGTTGTCCTATCTTATTTGTAGCTGTTGATTTTTTTTTCTAATCTAGGGTTCAGTCAAGGTTTACATTTGTCTTTAGTCTCTTTTTAATCTATAACAAGTCCTCTGCCTCTTGGGTTGTTTGGTTGGTTTTTGATAGCCTTGATGTTTTGAAGATTCCAGGCCAGTTGTCACATAGAACATTCCACATTGTCAGTTCATCCAGTTGCATGGACTCTTGCCTAGATGATGCATCATCCTCAGTGCTTTGTCTGAGAGGTACATGACATCAGGTTGTCTTGTCCCACTTTGAGTGCTGCTAAATTTGCAAGAGTTGTAACTCCAATCATCCACTATAAATTACATTTCCTCCTTTGCAATGAGTGAGTTGGTATCTTTAGACCATGTGGACACTCTGGTCCCAAACATTCTTTCACCCAGTGTTTTGGGCATCCAGAGATTATCTTGTCTGACTTGGTTGTTACAATCGCAGTCACTTTTCTCATTCTGTTATTGTTTTTTTTTTTTTTTAACAATTATTAGGTAGTACTATGATATAATAATTTCCCTTCTCTTCCCTTTTTCTTTATCGTGTACAGACCCATGCCCTGTTTTCATTCAGTGTATTATCTGTTACCATCATTTCTCTTTTTTTTAAGTTCACATTGTCCCAACCTGGCCAGTTGGAGCCCCATGGAGCTGGCTCCTGTTTCCTTTCGCACCGACAGCATCAATCTCTGAGCGTTTCCATGCTTTCTAGCACAACCTTAAACTTCCCTGGCGTTGTCCCGGGATCAGCCGCTGCCCCAAGGAGCCCCGGTTCCTGCTACAGGTGACTGTTATCTGGAAACCAGGGTCTTGCCCCAGACTTTAACTGCAAGGATCCTCTTCTTACACCTGGGCAGGTACAGCACCAATGAAGGGGAGACCTGGAAAACGTTCGTCTTCTCGGAGAAGCCGGTGTTCGTGTACGGGCTCCTCACGGAGCCTGGCGAGAAGAGCACTGTCTTCACCATCTTCGGCTCCAACAAGGAGAACATCCACAGCTGGCTGATCCTCCAGGTCAATGCCACAAATGCCTTGGGTAAGCCCCCTGCCTCCTTGGCCCTTTTCATGGAAGTAAGTACCTTTTTTTAGCAATTGGAGTGTGGTTGCTTTACAATGCTGTGTTAGTTTCTACTGTACAGCAAAGTGAATCAGCTATTCGTATACATAGATCTTCTCGTTTTGGGTTAACATCAGTTTAGATATTCTCAGAAGGGTCTGTAATCCATTGAAGACAGCACGCATGCAGTAAGTAAATGAGAGATTCAGAGGCGGTTACTCAGGCTCTTCTTAACAGGGCCTTGCATTCTCTGTATCCCCATTTCCTGTGCAGTCATGGGCACAGGCTGGGTTTAGGTGTATGTGTGCTGAACAGGTCAATGAATGAATGCTTGAAAACCATCCTTCCAAATTAGCAGTTCCAGTTTGGCACATTCAGTGGGTAAACGCTCCTAATGGTGCAGGGTCCTCTCACAGCTGTCTGGGATCTCGTCTCCATCTGCTGGCCCAGGCCCAGGACCTGCCAGTAAGGGAGCAGGGAGAGTAAACCTCCACAGCATCCTTCTTCCTTCTTGCCCCCACGTAACCCTGCCCTCTGCTCCTTCTCTGCTGTGGCTGATGTTATTCCAGCTGCCTGAAATGCTCTGTGGGCCACCCATTCAATTTCTGCTAGTTGAAATCCTTTTCATGGATCAGGACCCAATGTACTTGGCTGCTAATAACCCAACCAGACCTCTGCCCTCTTCTCTGTGTCCAGAACGGAAGTGTACTCTTCACACCTTGGATTATAGATTTGTATCTGCCACGCTTTGTGTGTCGTCTCTCATCAGCTGAATCATAGGTCTTTAGGTATAAGACCTTGCTCTGTGCATCAATATCTTCTTCCCACTGGATGGCCTGATGGCCTTATCAGTAAGGGTTTAATAAATGCTTGCTGACTGGGATGGCGTTAAGTTGACAGTAGTTCATCTGTTCAGCCAGCATTTAACCAACGACACACATATAAAAAGGATTTAAACTACTAGGATAGACTGGTGTACTTTGGAATTCTTGTAGAAACAACTCTTAAAATTTTATGTGGATGTGGGTAGATGGAATGACTGTCCAGGTTGTCTGACCAATTCTCTGCCTCCTTCTATGAAGGCCTTGCACCTTCCAAGGAGTGACAGTGGATTCTCTTGCTCATGGGCCACACTACAGATGCGTCCGTGCCATCTTAGGAATCTGACAGGGAACAATACTCCTCAGTGATGCCACCTCTTGGGAGTCCAGCCTTGACCTTACTTCCCAGAGACAAACACCTCTGGGGACCTAGTTCTAAAGGAAACTGCAGAATCTGCTCAAATCTTTCAGAAGTTTAGACTGTGAGCGCCAGGGGCTTGCTCCCTCCCAGCTTTCTCAGCCGGATGTCTGTGTTCCTGGGGACACTAGAGGCAGATGCTGCCTGGCTCCAGAGCCAGCCAGCAAGAGGGCCAGGGCGGCTCCAGGGGCCTGCACGCCCACTGTGTGGCAGCGAGAGGCCCGGGAAGTGGGTGGCCGGGCCCGGGGCAGGCGGGACAGAAACCCCGCGTGGGCGTGCCTGTAATGCTGCGTTTCCTCCTCCTCAGGGGTCCCCTGCACGGAGAACGACTACAAGCTGTGGTCCCCATCTGACGAGCGGGGCAACGAGTGTCTGCTGGGGCACAAGACTGTTTTCAAACGGAGGACCCCCCACGCCACGTGCTTTAATGGAGAAGACTTTGACCGGCCGGTGGTCGTGTCCAACTGCTCCTGCACCCGAGAGGACTATGAATGGTTGGTTGTCATCCAGGGACTGAGTGCTCTTCTGGCCCCTCAGCAGTGTGGGCAACAGGCTGGGGCATATGCCTTCCCCTGAAGAGAGGGAGTGGCTCACAGAAAACAAGTATTTATTAAGCAGCTCTTATGAGCCAGGAGCTGTGCTGGGCACTTTTATATTGGTTTTTCCATTTGGTTGTTTCAGCTGTGTGATGTGAGGAGGTGTGACCACCGCACCCCCTCCCCACCTCCCCCAGCCCCTTAAACAAACTGCAGTAATTTATGTAGGAATAGATTACTCTGGGATTTATTTCCACGAGGGCAAGCCAAGAAAGGAACATGCTGAAAGTTCCATTGTGGATAACTCCTTTTCCTTAGGAGCCCTATTTTCAAGGAAATTTGTTTCTTTATCTGAAACAAGGGTGGGTGGGTGTGTGTGTGTGTGTGTGTGTGTGTGTGTGTGTGTGTGTGTGTGTCTCTCTCTCTTTCTCTCTTTCTCTCTCTCTCTCTCTCTCTCTCTCTCTCTCTATATATATATATATATATGGGCTTCCCAGGTGGTGCTAGGGGTTAAGAATCTGCCTGCCAATACAGGAGACACCAGAGACATGGGCTTGATCCCTGGGTCGGGAACATCCCAGGAAATGTAACTCACCCCATGGCAACCCACTCCAGTATTCTTGCCTGGAGAATCCCATGGATAGAGAGCCTGATGGACTACAGTCCATGGGGTTGCAAAGAGTCAGACATGACTGAGGCAACTTTGCATGCATGCACATATATATATTTGTGTCTGTGTAAATATACATACATATGTATATTTGTTTATTCATTAGTCCTTAAGTAAAATATCTAAGGCATTGCCTGAGGCTGTAGAAGAAACAATACGCACACAAATAATTATAATGGGTGGGTGGAAAGACGTAGGTACCTTGGAGGGGGAATGGGTGTTTTCCTGGGATTATTGATAGGAAAGAGGAGACTATAATTTGCTGCTGTAGTTGTTCAGTCACTCAGTCACGTCTGCCTCTTTGTGACCCCATGGACTACAGCAAGCCAGGCTTCCCTGTCCTTCACCATCTCCCAGAGTTTGCTCAAACTCATGTCCATTGGGTTGGTGATGCCATCCAACCACCTTATCCTCTGTCGCCCCTTTCTTCTCCTGCCAATCTTTCCAGCATCAGAGTCTTTTCCAGTGGGCCGGCTTTTTGCATCAGGTGGCCAAAGTATTAGAGCTTCAGCTTCAGCATCAGTCCTTCCAATGAATATTCAGGGTTGATTTCCTATAGGATTGACTGGTTTGATATCCAAGGGACTCTCAGGAGTCTTCTCTAGCACCACAGTTGGAAAACATCAGAAGTTTCTTTTACATTTTTATATTACCCAATGTTGCCAATAAGAGAGGTTTTCAAACTCTTGACTGCAGTCCCTAGTAAGCAGTGCATTTTATGCTATGCCTCTTTACCTATACATATTTGTGTATAGACACAGGCACACATCTATATAAACGAAAGTTTTGTGAGCTAAGGCTTGCTTTCAAGTGCGATGAGTTTTGCAGTCTTCTGTTCTTTGTGGGGAGGGGAGGAGCAGGTCCAGACCCTTCAGTGTGCTTTCACAGGCTCACTAGTTTATGACCTACAGTTTGAAGAAACTGCCTATGAAGGGTAGTTGGCTATTGGAGTAATTAATGTCCTGCCTACTCCCCCAAAAGATTGAAAGCAGCCACTCCATAAAAATTTGCCTGATTTAACGAGTGGGACCTGTTTGGTACAGTAATGAAACTCCTCCCTTCTGAGTAATTCTGTGTTGAGGGTTTGGTGTGGACTGTGGCACGATGTACACGTGAACCGCTCTGCTGTGTCCCTGTTAATACCTTCCCTATAGTAGCTGTTACACGTAATAGAGTCAGTGAAACCTTATGGGTAAAGCACACCAACCTGGAAAATGCCTTTGGATTTCTAGTTGATGGTTTGGGCCAGACCTCAGGAAGTACATATAACAGCTGCCTCATGTCAGCTCAGGCATTGGCAGTAATAGGACAGAGCCAAGATGACACCTGGGACTCCTGCTTCCTACCCCAGGGCTTTACCTGGCTAGCAGGTGGGAGTGGCAGAGATGTGGTCCCCACAAGCAGGAGGTCTCATGGACTAAAGGACTAAGTCCCAAAGTACGTGAGGAGGAAGTCAGGATGATTTTAGGTCACAAGTGGACATGGCCTTGCTGCTGCTAAGGTGCTTCAGTCGTGTCCGACTCTGTGCGACCCCACAGACGGCAGCCCACCAGGCTCCCCCCCTCCCTGGGATTCTCCAGGCAAGAACACTGGAGTGGGTTGCCATTTCCTTCTCCAATGCATGAAAGTGAAAAGTGAAAGTGAAGTCGCTCAGTCATGTCCGACCCTCAGCGACCCCATGGACTGCAGCCTTCCAGGCTCCTCCATCCATGGGATTTTCCAGGCAAGAGTACTGGAGTGGGGTGCCATTGCCTTCTCCTTATATAACAGCAAATCCTTAATTTAGAAAAAAGACTATTCTTTTAAATTTCTGTTTTAATTCTCTCAATAGTGTCAAGGAGAAAGTGTCACTGGGTAAGACGCAGCAAACTTTTCACATTTGCTGATGCATTTTAACAAAAAAGAGAGCAGGCACAGAGTCTTTGGGTGGGGAACTGGATCCAGCTAAAAATGCAGTATTGTTTCGGAAATCATGATCTGTCTCATTTTTGTCTATTTATGACATGGATAGTGGTTTTCCAATTAAGGCTCTGATATAAAGTGTTTTTTTGAAATGTACTGGTGTAAAAAAACGAGTATTTGTTAAAGGGACACGTTAAGTAACTTAAACATGTATATACTTAGGTGTTTACTCAGCATTGTTGGATCTTGGTTGTGACATGCATGGTCTTTGTTGCAAGACACAGGCTCTCTCTCTAGTTGCAGTGCTCAGACTCGGTAGTTGTGGCCCAAGGGCTTGGTTGCACTGCGGCATGTGGGATCCTAGTTCCCCGACCAGGGATTGAACCCACATCCTCTGCCTTGCAAGGTGGATTCTTAACCACTAGATCACCAGGGAAGTCCCTAAGTGATTTATAAAGCTGGTGTGGGGCAGTAGCGTAGATGTCACAAGGGAGGGGCTTAAATACCTGAAGTGTGTAAACCAACAGCCTTGACAAGCCCCGATTGTCTTTTCAGTGACTTCGGCTTCAAGATGAGTGAAGATTTGTCACTGGAGGTTTGTGTTCCGGATCCGGAGTTTTCTGGGAATTCATACGCCCCTCCCGTGCCTTGTCCTGTGGGTTCTACTTACAGGAGAACCAGAGGGTAGGTGATGGTCGCCACGTCCGGGACACATCAGGTCTGCTTGGCTGGAGAGTGTAGGGGACCACCTGGGTTCCTTTCATACTCTCAATGACAGAATTCCACATTAGCATCTTTCAGGTGGCCAGCACAAAATTTAGCATTGTGATGTTTGCAAACTCTTCTCCCTACCCACCCCCCATGGGGAAACAGTGCAGGTCTGTAAGCTTCTCTGAAATTCCAGTTGCTTCTTAAGTCACAAACTTTAGCCAACGCATGTCTTCAGAGTGGCATGTTGAAGAGATACGGTTGACCCTGGAACAATACACATTTGAAATGCACACATCCACTTATAGGTGGATTTTAATCAATAAATATAGTACCCATATTTTCATGTTACAGATCTTAATTAACTAAATGTGGGGAAACATTTGTGGTTGATTAGAAATCACAATACATAGAATCAAGAGAACTAGGATTCTAGCCCCAGTTCTCTTCAGACTGAGTTTCCTACCTTTGGGTGAATCATTTATAAATTCCTTTGATTTTGAGGGAGAGAGAGCAGTTATGCAGATTTTTACCTGTTGGAGGGGTGTCAGCGCCCCTAACCTTCAAGTTGCTCACTGGTCAACAATATATGTGAAACCCACCTAGGACCATGCTTCAGAATGTTGGGCTGCCTAATTGCTCTACAGACATAAGCAGTTCAGAGTGAGTCAACCTCCTCCTCTGTGCTCGGTAGGAAAATCAATAGATAAGCTCTAATGTCCGTGTTCCTTCATGATTGTGCTTGGATGTTTCTGACTTCTTGCTTTTGCTGGGGGACGGTGACAGCTATCGGAAGATTTCTGGGGACACCTGCAGTGGAGGAGATGTCGAAATGCGCCTGGAAGGAGAGTTGGTGCCGTGCCCCCTGGCAGGTAAGAGACGTGGTTTCTTCCCTTTGTCTTGTCGGAACATTGTTGAAGCATTCCTGTGGTCTCACCCGGCTCTTCCAACTTAATGGAGAGAAAGAATGGAGATTATAGGCCTCTCAGAGCTCTTGTCTGCCCCAGACGGTGGTCTCTAAACCACATTTATTTATGGCCTTATGCTTTTATAGGAATGGGAGATGTTGGAGGAAATCCCTTTGTTCGTTGAAAGATGTTTATCTGGCATCTGTTGTATGTTAGGCAAGGAGGTGCTGAGGGACGCCCATAGGCCTTCTATGTGCTTCTTAATCCATTTCTCATAGAAACAGACTCATGGCTTTCTGGGAAGTAGCTAAGTGGTCTGTCTTCATTTTTGTAATGATAACTGTGACTGATATTTTAATGGAATTTTACACATTTTAATTCACTTTTCCATGTGTTATTAATTTAATCTTCATAACTACCCAGTGAAGCAGATATTATTGTTAGCTCCATTCTTTTTAATATGAAGAAGCATGTTTAGAGGAGAGAGTCAAACAGTTTATTTAAGGTCTCATACCTGGTCAGGAATAGAGCAGAAGTTCAGACTCTAAGCCCCATACTCTTCCTTGGCCATCTCTCAAGCATCGTGCCCGTTCCTTGGCCATGCATCCTTATGCAGGCTCATTAGAGGAAACCTTTGGAGCAAGTGAGTATGCTGTCAAGATATAGCGTGTCCCAAATATTTCAAGCTGATATGGTAGTGATGGCTCACGTTGAGGTGTTTGTAATATACTGGGAAGATGCCCTGGAGGAGGGCTTGGCAGGCCACTCCTGTATTCTTGCCTGGAGAATCCCATGGACAGAGGAACCTGGTGGGCTGCAGTTCATAGGGTTGCAAAGAGTAGATCACGACTGAAGCAACTTAGCGTGCACGCACGCACACATGAAATTATGATTCCTTAATGAAGAGCTGATCTCTTAGCACCTTTTCTTTCTTCGCTCTGTTCTAGTCTTATTCATATAGGGCTTCTCTTCCCTCTGAGCCCTCCCTCCTGCTTGTGCCTTTTGGGAAAGGTACATGATTAGGGCAGACTCCCTCAGCAGAGGTGGCGTTCAGTGGAACAGCCATCAACACCACGTGAATCATGAGAGAACCACCTCGTCCTGCGTGGGTGGGGAAGAGCAGCCCTCTCGCTTGCTCACTGCTTGCCAGCTCGCCCTGGTGTTTTTCATGCTAAGCTCATTAGTCACTTAATTTAATCTTCCATCGTTACCCAAGTAATTAACATCCCTCACCGTGGAGACTTAAAAAGAACACGGCTTCAGCAGATTACCACAGACGAGCAGATAATACTCAGATAGTCCTCTCACGAGAGCTGTTATTGATGAGGGCCTGGGTGAGCAGGGTTTGAGTGATCGCTCATAAGGGGCTGGAGCATGTACTTTGGTGATAAATATTTCTGAAGATGTCACCGAGGGACAAAACAGTTTGTTTAGAGCTGTCTAAAATGGTCGGTAAGCTATTTTCTCTTCTGGTAGGAGAGGATAGAATAGGGAATAAGTAAAAATCTCATTTGTAGTGTAGCGTGTTTGTGTGCTAAGTCACTTCAGGGACTCCATGGGCCATAGCCTGCCAGGCTCCTCTGACCATGGAATTCTCCGGGCAGGAATACTGGAGTGGGTTGCAACGCCCTGCTCCAGGGGATCTTCCTGACCTGACCTGGAAGTCAAACCTGAGCCTCTTATGTCTCCTGCATTGGCAGATGGGGTCTGTATGACTCGTGCCACCTGGGAAGCCTTTGTAGGGTAGTGAGTAAAGTGAAGTTGCTCAGCCGTGTCGTGTCCAACTCTTTGCCACCCCGTGGACTTTAGCCTACTATGCTCCTCCGTCCATGGGATTTCCCAGGCAAGAGTACTGGAATGGGTTGCCATTTCGTTCTTCACAATATCTTCCCGACCCAGGGATTGAACCCGGGTCTCCTGCATTCTAGGCAGACGCTTTACCATCTGAGCCACCAGGGAAGGTTGTAGGGTGGGGTGGGCTACCTTCCCCCGCACCCCCTGCCAAAGCTTGGAGCAAAGGCAGGAATGTACCATGAAAGGAAAAGATATTTCATAGGACTAACATGGAACCATAATATGTTTGCAAAGATGAGATCATCTGGTCATCTGGAAGGATTTTTAAAAGTGAAGAAATTTTTCTTCTTTCAAGATTAGGATAATGACACATTTCTAGCCTGGGCTTATATGCCTGGGATTGACCAATTCGATTTCTTTTCTAACACACAACATGCTGTCTGTTTCTCTACTCCCCATCGTAATACAGGTGTTTCTGGACTCAAAAGGCAGTGTTGGTTAGAAGAAAAAAATCCCAAAGCAACAGAATGAGGTTTCTAAATGCTGGAGAGAGGTGGGGCGAAGGGCTTGCTGCTGTGAACGTGTCTCCACAACTCCGTGTGGCACTGCCACAACAAGTCTGTGATTCCAGCACTGTTTAGAAACTCAGCACTTTTCATCTGACTGCCTGGTCTCCTGGGAATTACAGTGGGATGGTTTTCTTGAAAACCCAAGGGAGTGATTCGTTATCATGTGGTAGCTTAGACCCTTTTGAAGTGAGACCAAAGGAAAAGAGGGCAGATTTACCATTGGTTAAAAAAATATATAGGTAGATTTAAGTTTCTGAGAGCATTATTTATATTGGAGCTTTATAAAGCAGAGGTGGCTAACATATGTTTAAAGAATGGAATGAGAGACAGAAAAAAAAAAAATTGTCACCATGCAGGCTTGCAGCAGAGGGACACAGATTTGTCACTTGCAGATGCAATATATTGTCACAGTGACACCTCGGAAATGGACGCGGGTGTGTTGCTGCTTTCATTCTCTCAGGAAACTCCAGAGGTTTTCCAGGCCGGTCCCTAAGAGGAAGAGAGAGAGCGCCAAGAGCACCAGCTCTTCCTGTTCTTCGTTGTCTGACATTAAATCAGTCTCTCAAGCACTCTGAGCTTCTGTTTCTCTGTCTTGAGAGATTGGAGTCTATATTGCAAGATATAGCCTGGGGTGTTAAAGCTTAGACTCTGCATCCAGACCACTGGAGTTCGGTTCTTGGTTCTGCCACGTAGCAGTTGTGTGACCTTGCATGGGTTACTTAACCTCTGCTCTCAGCTTTCTTATTGGTAAAATCGAATTGATAGTTCTTTCATTATACAGTTGTTCTCTCCCTCTCTCTCAGACTCATTCAGTCGTCTCTGACTGTGCGACCCTGTGGACGGTAGCCCACTTGGCCCCTCTGTCCATGGAGTTCTCCTGGCAAGAATACTGGAATGGATAGTCATTCTTTTCTCCAGGGGATCTTCCCAACCCAGGGATCGAACCTGGGTCTCCTGCATTGCAGGCAAATCTTTCATGTCTTAGCCACCAGGGAAGCCCATTATACAGTTGTTACTGGGATCAAACAATTCCTTATACATAGTATGTATGTTGTGTAACTATTTAAGTAGAAGTAGAATCTTCCTGATGCTTATGTTGTAATACATTCTGTAGGTGGCCAGGAACATATATATTATTACTTTGAAAATAGAATAGGTTGATATGATTGCTCTGTGTCATGAACAATATTGAATGGGTGAGCAAATAGATTAGAAAACTTAGCTATAAGTCTTCAGTGAAAAGTTCCCTAGTCAGTGAGATTACGGTGCCACATGACACGGTCCGTCCTGTGATGAGGAGGGATGTGCTGAGTGGTATGACTCTTTTCATATGTGACAAAAACTTTTAGGTTGAGCTCTGAAGCTGGATATTGGAGCATGCCTACTGTGGAGGGCAGGGCTGTGGAGGACACAGATTTGAGGGGGGGAAAAAAGTAGCAGTAAAAAGCAGAGATTCATGAATGTCTGAGTAGCTTGGCCGAGGCAGAAATGTTACTGCTTTACTCCTTCTGAGTCACGATCCCTAAGTTCTCACTTGATTCACGCCTTGTGCCATCCATGGCTCTGAGGCTTCCAGGTGAGAAAGGTAGGTCGGCCGTGCGAGGACCCCGTCAGCACCCCCAGGCCCACCCGCCCTCTTGTCTTGTGTTTGTGCAGAGGAGAACGAGTTCATCTTGTACGCCATGCGCAAGTCCATCCATCGCTACGACCTGGCCTCGGGGGCCACCGAGCAGCTGCCCCTCACCGGGCTGCGGTCAGCGGTGGCCCTGGACTTTGACTATGAGCGCAACTGCTTGTACTGGTCCGACCTGGCCTTGGACGTCATCCAGGTGCGTCTTCCCTGGGTCTGCTTGTGGGGGCCCTGCCTTGTGAATGCTGAGTCCAGGTAAACCTATTTCAGAGTATTCTAAGGAGATGGGTATTTGAGGCTTTTAAGTTTTATCGCATCTCAGGGCCAATGGGTGACACTTTCCAGTTTTCTGATCTAGTATTTTCTTTCCCTGCCTACCTCTGTCCTTATAGGAAAAACAGAGGGAGCCCTCAAATCTGCATTCTTGCTTGTAAGTGAGGTCTCCCTTTTCCTGCTGGGAAGGTTTTAGGGCTCAGTGTGTGGCCCTGTTCGTCCCTACTATCATAGCCACTGCCTCATTCGTGTCCTTCTTTTCAAGCCCTGATATAGTAGCTCTTGACTTCTCTGTAGTTCACGTAATTATCCACTTTAGCTATTCCAAGCACAGTCAAGAACCGGAAAGTAAGCTGTAAAGATCGCTGGGCAAGCCAGATAAATGGCCATCCTTGTAGACCCGTGCATTTTAAAGAGAGCTCTTTGATCTTTTTTCATTGCCTATTTAATCCTTTTATAAAAGCAATTCTAACAAGTTTTATCTGGACTTCCAACCCAATAGCAATTTTGCAGGGCCTACGTATTCGAGGAGGTGGGGGAAGGGGCTGCTACCCTTGGCTGTCCAAGTGGTAGCACCTGATGACTTGGAGCCTCCGAGGGAGGAAGGACTATAAAAAGCAGACACAGGATCTTAAAAATAACAGCAATCAGGCTTCATTTGTTTTAAAAGCAAGCAGACTCATGCATCTTGGTCATCTCTACCTCATTATTGTGATACAGCATAGCTCAGTGACCAGTGTTCACGACCATCATGCAGGAAGATATAAATGACTCGGTTCTGTTAAGTTATCCTGCTTCAAACAGGAAGCTGTAATCCCATTTAAGAAATGCTTTTAGTGAAAATGGCTTCATGCATGTGGAACACTGCCCTTGCCAGTCAAGCCAGTTGAATAAGCAGGTTCCCTTTGATGGAACTGATTTGGCTGGAGGTCATGTGTGCATTTCACAGTATTTCTTCTGTCCCTTCAGCGCCTCTGTTTGAACGGGAGCACGGGGCAGGAGGTGGTCGTCAGTTCTGGCCTGGAGACAGTAGAAGCCTTGGCTTTTGAACCCCTCAGCCAGTTACTTTACTGGGTGGATTCTGGCTTCAAGAAGATTGAGGTATGTGCCTTCTGTGCTATCTGTGATTAAGCAAGTAGGGAGGCGCTGGGCTGGGAGCCAGATTTGACACAGAGGGGGAAGCCAGTGTGTCCAGCTCCTTTGGAGATTCCCTGAGAATTGCAGAGAAAGGGAGTCCCGTGTGTAAACAGGATGCCTGCATCTGTCAAACAGATTTCATTAAGATACCTGAACACTTGTATTGGGGCTAGCAGCAGCATAGAGCAGTAACTGTAATAATGATACCGCAGCATTACTATAATGCTGTAACATCCACACTCCAGTATTACGCTTTTAGTGTAATGAGGATAATATTGTGACTATCATCCTCATTGTGGTTGTAATGTGGTTGCCATACTCATGTGGTCGTTCCCTGTTGGAACCACTTTGCATGAATTCTCTGATTGACTTCTAACAGCTGCCCTGTAAGGTAGGTCCTCTCACCTCCTCACTTCACCTGTCTGCACCTGAGCTCTGCAGGGCCGAGAGGGGTGAGAGATCATGGGCTTCTAGGCATGCTCAGCTCCTGCATATTCCTGCTGGGGCCCTGGGGCACCATCTTAATACCTCTTTACACTGACTTCTGGGGAGGCATGATTTGTGTAAGGTGCAATAGAAACAGGGAGACCCAGAGAGACAAGACAGATTACACAGCAAAAACCACAAACTCGAGAGACGGACCTGGGTTCAGTCTTTACCCCCCTTTTTTAAAATTTTAAAACAGTATTTATTTTTATTTATTTGGCTGCACCAGATCTTAGCTGTAGCACTCAGGATCTTCTTTCGTTGCGGCCTGTGGGATCTTTAGTTGAGGCATGTGAACTCTGAGTTACAACATGTGGGATCTAGTTCCCTGACCGGGGATCGAACCCCGGCCCCCTGCATTGGGAGTTTGGGATCTTAGCCACTGGACCAGAGAGAAGTCCCCTAGTCCTTATTCTGGTAGCTAAATGACTCAGGTGAGTACCTTTTCCCCTCCAAGCTTCAGTTTCTTCATCCGTAAGGTGAAGATTCCATTGTTCAGTCAGTCATTTGGAAGGTGCTGTGTCCCGGCCCACTGAGTGCCAGGTCTGATTTTAGATCCTGATGATACAGCAGGAGGCAAGACATGCAGGTCCCTGTGCTGAGAGATTAGGTTTTAATGGAGGAAGCAAAATAACAAAGAAATAAGTCTATCTGTCCTCTTGGTGCCATGTGCTGCAGTGAACATCACACAGGGTATGTGATTGCGTGACGGGGGGGAGAGAGGTGTCTTCGAGGTGACATCTGAGCTGAGCTCTGACTGAGCAGCGATCATTGGAGTGTTCCCCTCATGGGACGGTCGAGAGAAAGGGTGGAAGGATGCATAGCACTGGCCACATTCTGAGCCGTGCGTTGGTGGTCTTGTCGTTACTTCTTCTCTCTTTTTTTCATTGAGTGTGCTCAGCACTTTGCTAGAAGGATGCAGGTAAAGCTTGAGTGTCTATAGGCTCACAGTGTCAACCCAAATACTGTGTGTGAAATGGTGAAAGAAGAGTCAGTGATGAGAACTATGTATGCCCATTAATCAAGGTGGATCAGAAAGGTTGGCAGAGGAGGGGTATTTTGAAGGAAGGATAGGATTTGATTAAAAAGCAGAGGACAGGTCTTTGGGGGATACATGGCAAGAGCAGACAAGAGTAGGTATATCAGGCTTGGGGATTCCTGAGAAGACCAATCTCCCTGAGGTTGTAGGGGCTGGCGTGGAGGAGAGAGAATTTGGAGAGAAAAGAATCTAGGGACTCTGACTTGGTGAGGCAGTGGCAATGAGAATTTGTTTTATGGGTAAAGGAGAGACATTGGTGGCTTTGGAGCTTGGAGTGGCAGAGGCGGGTGGAGTAAATAAACACGCAGCGAACACTTACTTTGTGCAGGTCATCACACCCCCAGAACTGGGGGTGCAGGTGATGCTGGCTCCTCTGTCAGACCCAGTGAGAATTGCTGCCTGAGCCAGAGGAGAGAGCAACTCAATCTGACTGGAGAGCGGGGCAGGTTTCCCAGATCAGTCTGCAGGGGGAATCCAGCCACCACAGGGACCGTGGGTGGGAACCAAGAAGGAAACTTTGCAGTGTGGGTCTTATAAGGAGCTCAGACCCCTCTCAGCCTTTCCCTCTCCTTTATTTGTCAGGTGGGGCATCCAGACGGCGACTTCCGCCTCACCATTGTCAATTCCTCTGTGCTCGATCGACCCAGGGCTCTGGTCCTCGTGCCCCAAGATGGGTGAGTGTGGTCTCAGAGAAGATCCACGTGGGTCCAGGGCTGCCACAGACAGAGTCTCTTGGAAATGCAAACTGCTGGACAAAAACTTGTTTCTGATCATTGTGGTTGAAATAATCTAGGACCTGCAAGTCCTGGAACTGTAGCTTAGTCATTCTGGGCAGCATGTTCCATCCGCTTTCTGTTAGCAAGCATCACAGTCTGTTTAGACACCTGGATGTCTCTCAGCTGTGGGGTGTTTCCCCTAACAGAAAGTAGTATTTAAAGTCTCTCTGGACATGGTCAGCCCTGCTTGGATATTGTAAGGAGCCTTTACCTTGAGTTTCACGTGTGATACAAATATTTAAACCATTCCTTCTTTTTCCTGCCCCCAGCTTGTGTTTTCCTACCAGCAGTTTGCATGCAAACTGGAAAATGGGAAATGCAGAGGTGCTTCTTATTAATTTATTGCTAACTTAAGGAAACATACCTAAAAAGGGAAATTCTGGATTAGTCTTTTTAGCACTTGTGATTGAGATATCAGTTTTAAAAATAAAATTCTGAAGGTAACATATGCACTTGGTTAAAAATATTAAAAGAAAGTGGAAATTTATGAAATGAAAAATATTGGTTTCTTCTTTTCGCTTTCACATTTTCTAGGAGTAATCATGGTTAATATTTTCTTGTGTCTCATTCAGAGTTTATTTCTACCCATAAACATGTGCACACCCTTTAACACACAGAGACACATATGCACACACAGGCATCAGAGAGGATCATAGGATATTTACTATTCTGCATATTTTAAAAATATTGATATGGTTGGAAGATTTTTAATCTGAACGCATGTAGATCTTTAGATGTTTTACTGTTCTTTTCTATGTACCATAATGTAACAATTTGTAGATTAATATTTTTGTGTATATATATATATATATACACACACATACACACACACACACTCTTAAGTATATATATATATGTATGCACATCTACCTATATATGTATATTTTTTGCTAATATGGACAATGGGCTTCCCAGGTGACTCAATGGTAAAGAATCCACATGCAATTCAGGACACCTGGGTTTGATCCCTGGGTCAAGAAGGTTCCCTGGAGAAGGAAATGCAACCTACTCCAGTATTCTTGCCTGGGAAGTCCCATGGACAGAGAAGCCTGGTGGGCTACTGTCCATGGAGTTGCAAAGAGTCTGATACAATTTAACGGCTGCTGCTGCTACTGCTGCTAAGTCACTTCAGTTGTGTCCGACTCTGTGTGACCCCATAGACGGCAGCCCACCAGGCTCCCCCGTCCCTGGGATTCTCCAGGCAAGAACACTGGAGTGGGTTGCCATTTCCTTCTCTAATGCGTGAAAGTGACAAGTGAAAGTGAAGTCGCTCAGCCATATCTGACTCTTAGCGACCCCATGGACTGCAGCCTACCAGGCTCCTTTGTCCATGGGAGTTTCCAGGCAAGAGTACTGGAGTGGGGTGCCATTGCCTTCTCCAAATTTAATGGCCAAACAACAACAAATGTGAACAATGCTGATGATGAACATGTTTGTACACTCTCTTTGCATAACTTGATTCTATCCATAGATAAATTCCAGTGAAAGAATTTCTGGGTCAGGTAGTTAACGGGCTTTAAGTAGTATAATTAGAGATTACAAGGCTGAACTGACTGGCTGAATGCTTGGCACTTTGGAGGAATATTTGAGCGTCCAGCTCCCCATTCTTTCCCCAGTGGCTCAGTGGTAAACAATCTGCCCGCAGTGTTAGGAGATGCAGGTTCCACCCTGGGTGGGGAAGATCCCCTGGAGGAGGGCGTGGCCACCCACTCCAGTATTCTGGCCTGGAGAATCGCACGGACAGAGGAGCCTGGTAGGCTGTGGTCCATGGGGTCTCAAAGAGTCGGACACGACTGAAGCGACTGAGCACGCACACGCCCCATTCTGATGGGATGTGTGTTTTTCCCTGGTTTCGCCCAGGGTGATGTTCTGGACTGACTGGGGGACCTGAGGCCTGGCATTTACCGAAGCAACATGGATGGTTCGGCTGCCTACCGCCTTGTATCGGAGGATGTGAAGTGGCCCAACGGCATCGCCGTGGATGAGCAGTGGATCTACTGGACGGATGCCTACCTGGATTGCATTGAGCGGATCACTTTCAGTGGCCAGCAGCGCTCCGTCATCCTGGACAATCTCCCGCACCCCTACGCTATTGCTGTCTTTAAGGTGGGACCTTACCTGTTCCCGGCATTGGGCAACTTGTCTACGTAGGCGAGGAGCAGACTGAGGCAAAGAGCCTGCTGTCTCTGGGTTTTTACTGAGATGCTTATCTAACTTAAAAATCAGCTCGTTTCTGAATTGGAGGCAGTTTCTTTCAGCCCATAGGGAGGGATTCCAGACCCAGCTGCCAGGGATCCAGGGTGCTCATCATTCTCGTTTCAAAGGTTGAAGTTCAAAAAAACAAAAGGTTGAAGTTCAGGGTTGCATCTGATGAAAATTCCTGGCTTGCCTTTCAGTGTTGGTAGCCTCCGTTGGGCTCTGAGTTCCCGTCTGTTGTGCGGTTTGGTCTCTTCATTCCCAGTTGTCTTGAGATGAGCCCCACCTGCCTCCTGGGGGCCTTGTCACTTGTGCTTCAACCCTGCAACAGACAGTAGCTCTTCAGAGTTTCAACTCAAGGGTTGAGCTTGTGGTCAGACTCTAACGCTCATCGGATAGTTTCTTTGGGGTGATTCCTTTGGTGTGGATATTTGGTGAGGTTTGGATAAAAGCACTGATTCCTGCCTTTAACTGGCATCTTGCTCATGCTGATCATTCATCCAGGGAATGTTAGGTGTCACTCCACAATGGAGTTCTTGTTCTTAATGCAGGTTCTGAGTGAAAGACAGAAGAGCTGACTAATGAGTGAATCTAATCTCATCTTTTTAGAATGAGATATACTGGGATGACTGGTCACAGCTCAGCATCTTCCGAGCTTCCAAATACAGCGGGTCTGACATGGCCATTCTGGCGAGCCGGCTCACGGGGCCCATGGACTTGAAGATTTTCTACCGGGGCAAGACAACTGGTAAGGCAGCATGCCCTCCTTCATCTCTGTCGTGTTGATCTCTCGAAAAGGGCTGGGTGTGGGCAATCCCTGCTGAAGCAGGACCTGGCAGACTTTGTCTTTGTTGTCACGACAACATGCACATTATTTAATTTCTTCCTAATGACATCTTAATTTCTTTTCTAATGATACACAAACAGCTGGAAGACAGCGTGTCTTTGCCTGCCTGGAATGCTGGCGTTTGGTGGGTAATTACACCCTCCTCCTGCCTCTGGCCCCTCACTGCTGGGCGGTGTGGCTTCTCTTGTAGCCCAGAGGCCCAGTGTGCCCTGCATCCTTGTCTGGCACCTGGACAGGGAGCCATGCTGTGCTGGGTGCTCCGCCAGTGCCGGTTCCCGATAGGAGTCCTGTCTTCTCTGGTTGCTCAGATGACGGATCACTCACTGAAACCTGCTCCTCTTGCATGACAGAGTCTAGTTATAGGATGACTTATTTCTTGTCCTCACCGTGAAACTCTAAACCCCATGAAGAAGGAGGTTTTGCCTTTATTTGCTCAGTAATCTTACCAGTGCCCAGCAGTCAGTCGCTGCTCACTTCATAGTTGCTTAAAGAAGAAGGGATGGGGCAGGGGAAGCCTTGCCAGGGCCTGCAGAGAATAAGTGTCTGAAAGATGATGGGGTGAGGCTGCAAGACCTGCTGCCAGGCTCTGCCTGGCTGTCCTGGGCTCTGAGACCGTTCAGTAGGACGCCTTCTTCCTTCTTCATTTCCCGTTCCCTTTGTTGATCTCCCAGTCACACTATTAATTATGGAGGAGAGGGATCAGGATACCCACCCTCCACCCTGCCCCCCTGCAGAAGAATAGTCCCTTTAAGAAGAACCTTCTTTATCTCAGCAGGACTCAGTAGCATCCTGGGTCTGCTGACGGCCCTTTATTGACAGACTGCTAGGTTTCCTGTTTTGAACTAGAACGTTGATGTTGTCTTGTGGTTTTTGGCTGGCCCCATGCTAAGAGAAAATTGACTCTCAGGGGAAGTAATCCGGTTATACATATCACTGCTGTGCTTTTGGGACTGGAGAGGGAGCATGAGAAAGGGGTGCACACTTAGAAAACTATAAGGAATCCTAGAGATGGAAGTCTGTATTATTGTTGTGCCTTTGCAGCTGACCTGTGAGGTGGACAGGACTGGCATTAGGATCGTGGTTTCTCAATTAGGGAACAGAATCTCACATATGAATTAGCTTTCCCAAAGGCCCCACTCTTACTTGGGAGCTGGGTTTTTTTGTTCCAGTTTTGCCATAAAACGAAGAAGTCACATTCTTTCCTAGAGGAGGTGCCTGTTTTGAAACAGGAAGAAAGAGACAAAAAAACAAAAAAATAGAAAAGAAATAAGTGAGATAGGGAGAAGAGGACTCCTGCTTTCCAGCTCTAGTGGTTGAAATCTCAGGGCTTTGGACAGAGGACACCCACCCCTACTGATCTGCCCCGCCGGCAAGCCGAGGGAACAATCAACATTTCTCCAGGTTACCTCCCCATCTGGAAGAGCAGGTCTGTGTTTTGACATGTGCTTGTGAGCACCTGTTGGCTGAGCACATGGCCTCAGCTCCTGCAACTCCGTGTTCAGATGAACCGGAGAACCCTGGTTTCCCACCCACAGGCTCGGCTGGTCACTTCATCCTAGCTGCCATGCTGTACCCCTGTGACCTGGAGGCTACTCTGGCTAATTTAAATAAGTATCAAGGGGAAATACTGGCCCATCTCCTGCCTCCAGGGGACCTGCTGCCCGCAGATGCAAGGCCAGGGAAGCACGTTTGTCATCTCTCAGGCCTGTATGAGGTCAAGCATTTGCAGTGGCCTCTGGCTGCCAGCACTGCCTGTCTGCAGTGGGTGCCTCTTGGCCTTGAACTTGTTTGGTCCATCCTGCCTGCTCTGTTGGACATTGAGAGTGTTGCAAATTTATGACGGTATTGGCCATCCCCGGTGCCAAGCAAGCTTTATTACCTCTGTTGTCTATTCCTGACACATCCAGGACTTTGTACAAGCCATGGGTAAGGTAATAACAGTAGTGATAAAGGACATTTACTCTAAGGGATTTTGCTGTGTCATAAGCGCCACACTGATTTCCTTTGTGGGCTTGTATAACCTCAGGTTGGAGAATGAAATGGCAACCCACTTCAGTATTCTTGCCTGGGAAGTCCTTTGGACAGAGGAGCCTGGCGGGCTTCAGTCCATGGGGGTCACATCAGAGTCGTCATGATTCAACAGTTTCCCCGAAGACCATGTGTATTATTAATAGTCTCATTTTACAGATGAGAACCTGGAAATGAGGTTCAGTAACTTCTCTCTGTCACACATTTAGTTAGTAGTGAGAATTTGAACCGTGGCCTAGCTGACTTCAGAGCTTGAACTTCTAAGAAAGCACCAGGCTCTGTTCCACCTCTCACCTGTTGTTGGATTAACAGTGCCCCGGCATACGACAGTGATTTAGAAGTCTTAGGTTTTAGTGTATTCTTGTTTAGGATGATGAGAATTTCGTTCATGTGCAGTATTGTCAATTTAGAATATTTAGTTATAAATAGGTGCTTTTTTTTTTTTAGTCTTCATACCTGGTTGTTTTACACAGGATTCCTAGAATTAACTCTTCGCAGAGTGTTCTTTTCTTTAAACAACTCTCTCAGCAAGGCTACTAGTGAATTCAGCTGATGCTGCAATGGGTTAAACTGTTTTGGAGTTCTTGGACTGTTCCTTCAGAGCCTGTAGTAAACACATAGTTTTCAATATCTTATCATGAGGGTGACTATTTACCATACTGGATGGACCTGATTTTGATATTGTCAGAGTGTGTGCATGGTTAAGCCAGATAATAGCAGTGTTGGCTCCTCAGAGGGTTCTGGAGGAATTTTCCAAAGAGGAAATCTGTAAATGTCCTGGATATGCCCAGTGAAGGTCTCACGGGGCTAAACGTTTGGTCTCTGAAAGGGACGTCTTTGGAGACGGAGGCTGCCAGCTGCCCAGTCTTCACATGGCCCCCTGGCCCACACAAGACCGTGGTGTCCTAGGGCAGGGGTCTCTGGCTGTGTTCTGAGGGATCTCTGCCACATCTTCCTGATGTTCTCCCAGGTTCTCCGTGACCAGTGCTCCCATTTTCTATACTGTGGCTTTGTGTGTTTATTTTAAATACATATATATATTTATTTATTTCTTTGTTCATTCCTTTGGCTGGCCCAGGTCTTAGTTGGAGCTCTCAGAGTCTTTAGTTGCAGCATGTGGAATCTAGTTCTCTGACCAGGGATCGAACCCGGGCCCCGTGCATTAGGAATGCAGAGTCTCCTGGCCCACCAGGGAAGGCCCTGTGCCAGGGCTTTGGAGCTGCCCACACGTGCCTGCCCTGCATACTCCTTTAGGATCAGTGACTTGATCGCACGGTTTGGGGTTTGTCCCTGGCCCTGCCTCTCAGATTACCATTTCATTCATGCCTATGGGGCCCAGTCTCCAGAAATACTGCCGCTCCCTTTGGGTTCTGTACTTTCAGTTTTCTTCTTTGGGTAGAAACACTTACTCTGCATGTGAAAATGTCACTGATGCTATTTCACAGAGTCCATGTGAAAATACTCCTGTTGATGAGTATTTGTTAAATATTCTATTACTGTTCACTTTCTTGGAATGTTAAAGACATGGTGTCCTTTGAATACAAAGAACATGTTCCAGAACCCCAGATGGGGTTGTTTTTGTTATTGGCAGCTCGGCATTCCCTCCTGCAGCCCACGGCAGGTGCATTTGAGATAGAGGGACAGGCATCTGCCCACGGAACAGATGAGAGGGAGCTGGTTCCTGGCATTTCTGCTCCCATCAGCAGGTTATTCACTGTGATGATCCAGCCTGTCGGTTGATGGAATCAGTTACAGACCCCTTTGAATGTTTCATCAAACAGGTCTCTCCCTGGTTGTGTGTATTTTATCTGCTTGGTAATGCCTTGTGCTCTTGGATCCTTAGCATCAAAGCTATACTGTTGCTGTATCATGAGGAATTTTATTTTTTACGTGTAGTTTATACCAGTTAAACACTGAGGAGACGCCGACACATTTGTAGCTTATGAGTATGTCATCACTTGTCTCATTACCAATTGTCATGAATGAACCCTGTTTCCCAACCTGCAGGCCAGGATGGCATAGGCTAAACTTTGGCGGGCTGGAAACAGATTACTTAGATTTGATTCTAGTGGGGTCCTCCGTCCCTGAGAGGGCACCACTGAAGCATCTTTATCAGCTGAGTTTTACCCAAGCGTTTACATTTATTTTCCCCAATTAAACATTTATTTATTTGTTTGTTTTTGGCTGTGATGGGTCTTTGTTGGCCTTCCCAGGTGGCGCTAGTGGGAAAGACACATGGTTGCCAGTGCAAGAGATATGAGACATGGGTTCAGTCCTTGAGTTGGGAGGATCCCTTGGAGGAGGAAATGGCAATCTACTCCAGTATTCTTCTCTGGAGAATCCCATGGACAGAGGAGCCTGGCAGGCTGTAGTCCATGGTATCACAAAGACATGATGGAAGCCACTTAGCACACATGGGTTTTTGTTGTTTTCTGGGCTTTTCTCTCGTTGGGGCGAGCGGGAGCTATTCTCTAGTTGTGGCAAGCAGGCTTCTCATTGAGGTGGGCTCTTTTGTTGAGGAGCGCAGGCTCTAGGCATGTGGGCCGCAGTAATGGTGGCACATGGGCTTGGTTGCTCCGCAGCACGTGGGATCTTCCTGGGTCAGAGGTCGAGCCCAGGTGGATTCTTAATTACTGAGCCGCCAGGGAAGCCCCTATTCAGTTTTGATTATAAGTAGTCACAGGAAAAAAGAACAACACACAGTTCTTATGACAGTTTATATGACTTTCACATTGCTTGATCATTGTATCACATTTTCAGCTGTTGAGAAATGGTTTCCTCTGTTACGGCTCCTCTGTCTCCTTCCCAGAAGGATGCGGGGGATAGAAAACACCTCCGTCACCGTGCATCCACAAACGTTCTCTCTCGAGAGTGCAGTGAAGGATCGTATGGACTCTAGCTGGCATTCTTTTGGGAAGCTGAACCACAGGAAAGATTGGAAATAGTGGACTAGATCAACATCAGCTGTTCCATATGTGGGCCCATTGCCCATGGATTTATTGCCTAATGGGTATCTGGTCGGTTCCTCACTGAGCTCAGCGGCTGTGCTCTGATAGCACAAAGGAATTAAGGAGGCAGACTTGGGTTTTTGTCTGGGGCCTGCAGGTACTTGGGTGTATATTTGTTCTAGTTAAGGGCTTTTGGGTCGCAAGGCACAGAAAACCACTCAAGGTAAAAGTGCTATGGAAAGAATGAAGGGAGATGGGAAGGACCCAAAGAGCAGAGGCACAGGTGTGTTGATGGGGACTGGGGCCGGGCCTGGTGGAGCCCCACAACCCCTGCACCCCAGGTACCTGTGTTATCCTTTCTTCTCTTTCTAAGACGGCTTCATCCTCCTGATGCTGCAGACTGATCTTACCTGCCCGCCTCTGACTTGCACAGGTTTTTGCCTTGCATCCCCCGAGACACATCCGGGCGACGACCCTCCTCCCCGTTGCAGCTCCCCGCCTACCCTTGTGGTATCTCACCGTCTTCCATCCAGATTCCCAGTGGGCTTGGTTTCGGGGCCCGGCTCACGCTCGCCACTTCA
The DNA here is from genome assembly GCA_917880005.1 of Nanger dama. Classification (NCBI taxonomy): domain Eukaryota; kingdom Metazoa; phylum Chordata; class Mammalia; order Artiodactyla; family Bovidae; genus Nanger; species Nanger dama. Next base: position 32,450,830 of record CAKJTW010000014.1, read on the forward strand.
CCTTTCTCTTGCCGTCAAAGGAGTCGTCCCTGGGTCTCAGGCCTGCGTTTGGCGCCCCCTGGTGTCTGCTAACCCGGCCGCTGCTGCCTGTCTCCTCTCCAGGAAGCAATGCCTGTGCGTCCCGGCCTTGCAGCCTGCTGTGCCTGCCCAAGGCCGACGGCAGCAGGAGCTGCAAGTGTCCAGACGGTGTGTCCAGCAGTGTCCTCCCGTCTGGGGACCTGATGTGCGAGTGCCCCCATGGCTACCAGCAGAAGAACCACACGTGTGTCAAAGAAGGTGTGTCCCCTTCTTCCTCTTCTGCCCATCCTCCCCCTTTGATGTGTCCTTGATGCACTCGTGTTTGGGGTTTTTGAAATTGCCCAAGGTAGACAATAAAAGACACAGGCATCCTAGTTCACCATCCAAGGCCCGTGGTCCCTCAGTCCTCATCCAGAGCAGGCCCACGCTGTTCTTTTAAAGATGAGTTGCTCTTGGGTTAAATGTCGGGTGATGCAGACCTTCCTGTGAGTGCACCTTTCTTTTCTTTTTCTGCCTCTTCCTCTCCTCATCCACCCCACACCAATCATCCCCAGCTCCTCCTGCTTCACAGTTGGCCCACCCTGACTTCAGCAAAGGACTCCTGCAGAGCTCTCTACGTCTCCTCCAGCAGTTCCCCTCCCTGCCCAGCCTAGATACATCAGAACTTTCTGACCAGTTTTGCAAAGCACTTCGAGTCTGTCCTCCTAAGCCAGAGCCAGATGTCTGCAGCAGCCTCACCCCACTCCCCCTGGAATCTGAACACACAAATTCTAACATGTCACCTTGAAAACCTGTTAAGTCTTTCTTTCCTGTCTAGTTTTTCCTTTTACCACTTCCCCAGTCCCCAGCCTCACATTTCTTTTGGGAAGATGAGCCCCGGGAGGGGCCTTGCCACAAAGTATACTGTTGATTAACATGGCCTGGATTCCTACCTTTCCTTATTCTCAAGCTTATATTTGCTTTGTAATCATAACTTCCCCTCTCACAGCAGCCTTTGAGTCCAGGGAAGCAAAAAATGCAAAGTGGCCTTCTGGGCCCCCTTAAAAATACAGATGTAAAAAGATGAGCCTTTTTGTCTAAGACACAGGGGCACTCTTTCAGGTGCCGGTCATCATTTTAAAGTTGTTTGGAAAGAAATGGGGTTAACTCTGAACTGTAGGAGGAGGAGAAAAGGGTCTTTGTGTATCCCTGTCAGAAAGCCTTTACTTAATCCAGACAGGAGGCTGGTCATCACGTGTTTTAACCCAGTTGACTAAACAGTGCACTTTTTTTTTTTTTGGTCTGTGTGAAGAATTATGACTGCTCACTTTGAAGGAGTCATGGAGTAGGAAAAATCCTCAAAAATATGTAAAACAATCTCCATAATCCTCCTGGTTGTTAAATTGAACACACATGAACATATATGACCATATATAAACTATAAACTATAGATACAGATATACTGAATATGTATATATAAACTATTTAGGTATAGATAAACTGAATAGGTATAGATATACTATTTAGGTATAGATAAACTATATAGGTATAGATATACTGAACATGGATGTTTGGATAATGGCTACACAGGCTTCCCTTGTGGCTCAGCTGGTAAAGAATCCGCCTGCAATGCAGGAGACCTGGGTTCAATCCCTGGGTTGGGAAGATTCCCTAAGGGAACTGCTACCCACTCCAGTATTCTGGCCTAGAGAATTCCATGAATATCCATGGGGTTGCAAAGAGTTGGACATGACTGAGCAACTTTCACTTCACTTCTTTTCTATGGCTACACAGTCCCTAAGGAATTCCTTGTGGAGTTAGTTTTTGTTTGTTTTTTTCCTTATGGCTACGGCATGTGGGATCATAGACTGGGGATTGAACCCACACCCCCTGCAAAGTATTAACCACTGGAAGTGCAAAGTGTTAGCCACTGAATGGCCAAGAGAGCCCCTGGAATTAATATTTTATAGTGTTTATATGTCTCTATTCGCTAGATCCACCTGACACCATGACTCTCCTTTTCTCATCACTGTAACCCCCTCTGCTGCTCCTAGAGGCCTCTCCTCCTTCCATTTTAATTAAAAGAGGAGGGAAGGAGGTCTCCTTGGATGCTGGTTTTCCTCTGGGCACCTGTGCAAAGCATCCCGCTTCCCTTTGCTGTCTGAGGCATGTTATTTGAGGAAGATGAATGGAAACTCAGAATAGAAAGTGTTATGGTCCAGCAGGAAGAATGATGTTGGTTTTGTTTTCTCCTCCGCCTCCCTCCATGGCCAGAGAACACCTGTCTCCGCAACCAGTATCGGTGCAGCAACGGGAAGTGTATCAACAGCATCTGGTGGTGTGATTTTGACAATGACTGCGGAGACATGAGCGACGAGAGAAACTGCCGTGAGTCCCTGCTTGGCAGAGTTTTTGGGAGGACAGGCATTTCCTGGAACAATCAGCACCTCCTGGGCGGGGCCTGGAGTCTAGGGCCCCCATGATCAGTGATGCCCATTTAAGTGGCTAGAGAAAACATCCTTTCATACCCTGTTACATATGTGCCCTTCCCAGGTGGCTCAGTGGTGAAGAATCTGCCCCCCCGATGCAGGAGACACGGATTTAGTGCTTGGGTTGGGAAGATCCTATGGAGGAGGAAATGGCAACCCACTCCAATATTCTTGCCTGGGAAATTCCATGGACAGAGGAGCCCGGCGGGCTGCAGTCCATGGGGTTGCAAAAGAGTCAGACACAGGTGAAGGACTGAACGTGCACGTGAGCACCTTAGCTCTATATTATTATTTAAAAGCGAAGCCATGTAAGTAAGCTAGGTACTCATTAGAAGAGATTTACAAATAAACATTGCAGGGTTGAAACTGAGCTGGTTTGGGAGATAGGCAGTCTGGGCTCTGACTGTGGCCCTTTCCCAGAGATAGAGCTGGTGACCTGAAACAGGTGACCGGGTGATAGCCCTTGAATTTAAATTCAGTGTTCAACCTTTTCAGGGATGGGGACCAAGTTTTCCCTTGTTACCTCCAATTAGGGGATGCCAGCTGCCTGCCAGGCTCGGGAGTGGTTGTTCAAGCTGAGAAGTGATGCCAGTTTTGGCCTGCGATGTGGGAACGTTGGTTTGTGTGCATTTAAGTGTCGTCTTTGGTCTGACTGTTAAAGTCTGTGATTCTGTTTAGCAGCATTTAGGACAAACAAATAACTGCTTATAGCGGATACTCTGTTTACTGCAGATTTGGCCATCTTTCCTTCAGTTAATTTTTAGTGGCTTTGACATCATCTCCTAAGGAGGTGTCAGTCAGTAACGTGCTGACCTGTTCACTCAACAGGCGTATGTTGAGGCCCCTGGTGTTCCAGGCTCTGTGCTGGGTTTGTAGATAAACTGGTGGTTAAAGTGGACACAAGAGTGCACAGTTTGAAGGGGGTGGTCAGAGAAGCAACCAGCCGAGCACATGTGAGCCACGGGCCCTGTAATGGGGCAGCACCACGAGCCTTAATGAGTCTTAAGAATGGCACCCAGGTCAGACCTTGGGAGGGCCTCAGGAAAAGCGGGCCGAGGGGAGCCAAGCAGAGCTGCAGGGAGGAAAGTTCCAGGCGAGGCGTTCTCATGGACGAAAGCCCTGAGGTTGGTGTGTGCATGGTGAGCAGTGGGAGCAAGTAGGAGGGTGAACGGGTGCATGAGACCTTTGAATTTTATGAAAAGAACAGTTTGCAACCCTTGAAATGACAGGCTTAGGCTTTGCCTTTGGAAAGATAAGACGTGGGCAGAATGTATGAGATGGGAGAAAGGCCAGAGCAGGGAAGCCAGACACCCATCTGAAGCGTTCTCCTTTAAATATTTGCCTTTGGAAATCCATAAGCTCATTTATCATTTTGTGTTGTAAGCACAGAATAGTGGCTGGGTCCTGTCTTGAACCCCCTTGCCCCTGGTGGATGTTATTTTGCCAGCTATCTGCAGAGCCTGGGCCAGTTCCCACACTGCTCCTTCCAGAAAGCCACTTTAGAAGCAGTCAACTTGTTCAGCTCACCTGGGCCTTGCAATCCCTTGAATTTCCTTTCCTAGCGTGTAGGAGGTTAATACCAAACCTTCCTTAATCAGTTTTCCTTGGCTTCAGAGGCCACCTTTCATCCCCAGGGAGAGGAGTATTAGATAAAAATCTAATTAATTTAGAGAGCGGTAGCCTCTTTGTACGGAGAAGGCAATGGCACCCCTACTCCAGTACTCTTGCCCGGAAAATCCCATGGATGGAGGAGCCTGGTAGGCTGCAGTCCATGGGGTCGCTGAGAGTTGGAAACGACTCAGTGACTTCACTTTCACTTTTCACTTTTGTGCATTGGAGAAGGAAATGGTAACCCACTCCAGTGTTCTTGCCTGGAGAATCCCAGGGACAGCAGAGCCTGGTGGGCTGCCATCTATGGGGTCTCACAGAGTCGGACATGACTGAAGCGACTTAGCAGCAGCAGCAGCCTCTCTGTGTATTCTTCTTTTCTGCAAAAGGGACATTGATCAAACCTCCTCTACTGACCAGGGTCTCAGGAAGGTGTGGTATTTGTGAGGAAATAGCCAAAGCTCCTTGAAAACATTAGTTAATATTAACATCGTTAGAGCAGATGCTGGAAAGGAGTTCGTTACCGAACAGGGCAAGGAGTCACGTCTTAGAATTAACATGTTGCAAGAAAATTGACCAGACGTGATGAGACATAGTGGAAGCGAGAGCTATGAATTGAATGGCCTCATGTCTATTGGCGAGGGGTTCCTCTTTGGGTCCCTGGGCTTTGGTTTCTGCTAGATGTACATGGTGGGTTCTCGTGTTGGTTCAGTGTTTTGCTTGGAAGTTTCCCTCCATCTCCTCCCCCACCAGCCCCTGAGCTTGCAGGTTTCCCTGAAGAGTTTAAGCTTCTCCTAGGGCTGAATTTTGCAGCCAGCTCTGCCCTCCTCCTGGATTGGTGCAAATGTTAGCTGTAATTGACCCTCTCAAGACCCTGAGACTTGCTTTCTGCTCTTGTGTTGTTAAGTCACTCAGTCACGTTGGACTCTTTGCAACCCCGTGGGCTGCAGCACTCCAGGCCTTCCTGTCCTTCACTATCACCTGGAATTTGCTCAAACTCATGTCCATTGAGTCGATGATGCCATCCAACCATCTTGTCCTCTGTCGTCTCCTTCTCCTCTTATCCTCAATCTTTCCCAGCATCAGGGTCTTTTCCAGTAAATCGCTGTTGGCATCAGGTGGCCAAAGTATTGGAACTTCAGCTTCAGCATCAGTCCTTCCAATGAATATTCAGAGTCGATTCCCTTTAGAATGGACTAGTTTGATCTCCTTGTAGAGAGTCCCCAAGTGACTCTCAAGAGTCTTCCTAGCACCACAGTTTGAAAGCATCAGTTCTGCTCTGCTTTCTCATGATTCCATGTGCTCGGGTCCCAACTATTCAGATGTGAGGTGAGGGATGCAGGGGATGAAATGTGGAGCCTCGGAGCCAGGAGAGCGGTGCTCATCTGAGCCTTCCTGAGGGTCTCTGTCATCAAGGAGGAGGTGATAGGAGGAGGCGAGGGCCATGCTGGTCCAGGCAGGGCTACAGGAGGGGTCAGGCCATGGCTGGGCAGCGCTGTCTGGAAGTTAAGCGAGGGCCCCCACTCCTGTCAGCTACCAGGGAAGAGAAGAGGCGTGGAGACAGAGGCAGGTGTGGGCGGGATTCTGTTGGCAGATCCCTTTTCCTCTTTGGCAGGCTCCTGCCCTGGGTGATTGTCAGACACTGGGGGTTTTGACGTAAATCCCCTGCAGTCTTGTCATTTCTGCATTCATCCCCTGCCTCCCACCATGAGCTCAATTATGGAGAAGAAATGGAGCCTCAAATAAGAGCTGCCAGGGACATCTGATTGTGGGGTTGCCACCTGCTTCTCACTTCTGCCATCGCCCCCGCCCACCCCCACCCCCACTTTCTTTGCAGGATTCTGTTCTATTCCTGGGAGCAGCCTTCTTTCTTGAAGCCTTTTCTGCAGGGTTCTATGGCTTATGCCTAAACCTGGATTATCTCTGTTGAGAAGAGGGAGAAATTATGTTCACGTTCTGAGCAGAAGGGCTTGAGGATGGATGGGAAGAGAAGTTGCATTTGTTTAGAGCCCATAGTATTTCATCCTAATGGTGGGCGCTGGTCCCAGAGTTGTTTCCTTATTGACTTTAATAATAATGCCAGGAGGGTAGGTATTGTCTCCATTTCACAGTAGCAGGAACGCAGGCCCAGAGGGGTTGGGTAGAGTGAATTGTGGGCGGTAGAATTAATCCCCATCTCTCGTCTTTTTTGTCATCACAAGCACCTGCTCACATTACCTTATCTTCCTTTTCCTGTGGAGGAAACGGAGGCTCAGGGAGGTTAAGATTAATTTCTGAAGGAAGAAATAGAGCCAAGATTTGAAACCAGGGCCCCTGCTCCTGCTGTAGGACTTTCCACCCTCCCTCTGTCATCTCTATGGTGAGGGGCCAGCTTTGTGGGTGAAAGTGGGCTTCCTAATGGTAGTTTTCCGGATAATGGTATATCTGCTAGTTATTTAGAAAGAAACCGTCACATCTGTGGGGGGGTGGTCCTAGGGGCTTATCTAGCGCATCACACCATCTCCCAGCTAGATGACAGCTCTCACTTTCCCCCGCCCCGTTGGCATCTGGAAGCCGTCCATGAAAGGACAGGCCTTTATGTCCCTTGGCTATAAATTTCAGGCTATCACGCAGGTACGTTTTTCTGTACGTTGAAGTTCCAATTCTGTTGTTGAAATTGATATTACGGTGAAAACCTGCTTCCTTCACTTTCCAGTGGGATGTCTGGGGGAAGCTGATTGGATCTACTGAGCCTGTTGTCTCTCTTTTACATCTTAGCAACCACCGTCTGTGATCTGGACACCCAGTTCCGCTGCCATGAGTCTGGGACCTGTATCCCCCTCTCCTACAAGTGTGACCTTGAGGATGACTGTGGCGACAACAGCGATGAGAGTCACTGTGGTAAGGGGGCATGATGTTCAGAAGGGGCCGCGCTCTTGCTCGTGGGGAGGGCTGGAAAGGGAGGGTTTCTGAACATCACTGTGGGATTTGTCAGGTGCACGGCCAGCTCCATACACATGGTAGGAGTGATTCATTCATAAGGGGATAGAACTTCATTCTGCACTGCTGCTTTGCACACGTGTAAGACTAGGGAAGATTCCTAAATGAATTCAGGCGTTTATTGATGGCTCTACGGCTTTAGCCCACATTTCTGGGTGGCTGTGAGATGAGCCTCTTGTAGACCCAGAGCTATACCTTTGTGAATCCTTTTTTTTTTTTTTTTTTTCAAAAAACTCACGTAATTCAGGAAACCCTGTTAGAAGTCAGCAGATGGTACAAACATTATTTGAGCACCTGTTTTCTGGATGGAAATTTTTATTTAGGACAATAGTGTGTTGGAACTGAAGCAGTGGTGGGATTCTCTACTTCAGTCCTTTGATTTCCAGGTGAAACGACGGAGGTCCACAGAGGTCAGGGGGCTTGTTCAGGGGGATACTGTTAATTTATGTCAGAAAAGGGAGTTGGAATTCTTGTTGCATACTCCTCTCCTGTCGGTTGTAGGAGGCCTGTCTTAGTTGATGGGCTCTGGTTCCAAGTCCGCAGCTGCTAATCATTGTGGGAGGTAACAGAGTGCCCCAGCCTGGAGGGGGCCAGCCTGGGCCCAGACGCTGCCCCACCGCTATGAAGGGCCAGCGAGGCCCCGTGGGGTCCCTGTCTGTCCACAGGGGCACGTCCAGTCCAGCTGGGCCTGTGCTTCCAGATGGGGCCTGAGTCACCACGGGCAGGGGTTTGATTCACCGGGACTGAAATAAGGGGAACCCTCAGATCAGTTTTTTGGGGGGTGGTTATATCATTTTCCTTCCCTTTTGTAAAACACAAAGTTCCAGGAAACAGTCCTTGGGGTTCACACTCTTCCCTTCCTTCTTCCCTGTCCTGTCTGCACTGAGGGCCCAATGGGGTGGCCGGCTTTGCTCTCTCAAGGAGGAATCAGCACGTGGTCACCCATTTATCAGGTGTCTTCTGAGCCCGTCACTGGACACACATTTGACCATTAAACAGTGTCTGGCCCTCAGAGTCTCTGCTTGTGGCCCATTCATGCTGGTGCATCCTGAATCCACCTTGGGGTCTCAGGTGGTCCCCTCCTCAGATCCAGGTCCTCTCTGAGAGTCTCCAGACTGTGTCCCCGTGAATATATGCTTCCCCAGTTCACCATCAGCCGCTCTCACTGAGGCTGCCACCCTGGGACCCCAGGCGTCCTGGCTACTCCTGTTTTCCTGGACTCTTTACATTTCCATGGAAAGTCCTGTGTTGCTGCTGTCCCCAGGGTCTACATAAGATTCTGCCAGTAGGGCTGCCTTTCCTGTCTTGCTCAGGCTGCCCGGGTTCATTTGCCTCCAGCCCCCACCCTTCCTGAGACAGCCCACTGGCCAGCATCCCTGGAGCTTTGCTCATGGACAGTCCCCAGCCTCTCCATTCAGAGAGCTCAGCACTGGTCTTGCTTTCCCTGACCTGAGCACCTCACAATGACCTGCACTTTGGAGGTTCTCATCACTTCTTTTCTGAAACCACAGGCTCTGTCTCTAGAAGTCTTCTGAAATTGTGGCTTTCTGGGCAACCAGAACATTGCTTCCCCAACCTTCTGCCCATCAAGGGAAGCATAGAAAATATTTGTAAAGTGTACCAAGATAAATGGACAATACCTTTGTGGCCTAGAGGCCTTGAGTGTGAGGTGTCAGGTTCTCAGCACACCTGTGCCCCATTCACAGTGCACTACCGTTGTTCCTGGGTATCCACAGGGCACAGTGCCAGGAGGTTCCGAAATCCATGGGTGCTCAAGGCCCTCCATGTCCACGGATTCTGCATCCACAGATTCACCCGGCCATGGATCATAAACGGCATAAATGCTGTTGTTTGTTGTTTAATGTCTGGATCGAGTCTGACTCTTTGTAGCCCATGGACTATACCTGCCAGGCTTCTCTGTCCATGGGATTTTCCTGGCAAGAATACTGGAGTGGGTTGCCATTTCCTACTCCAGGGCATCTTCCCAATCCAGGGACTGAACGTGAGTCTCCTGTTGGGCAGGCAGATGCTTTAGCACTCAGCTAGCTACCTGGGAAATGTACAGTGCATGGTTGGTTTAACCCATGGATGCAAAACCTACAGGTCCAGAGGGCCAACTCTACTTGGGCACCATTCCTCATGATTTTCCAAGTCTTCCGCGGTGCGTTCTGGATCATCAGTGTTGATGGGGATATTGGGTGCATCTCTAACTACCAAGAGTCCTGACATAAGAGACAGAATTCTGAGCAAGCTTTTGCGCTCACATTCTTGTCTGTGGCCTCACCTGCAGAAATGCACCAGTGTCGGAGTGACGAATACAGCTGCAGCTCTGGCATGTGCATCCGCTCCTCCTGGGTGTGCGATGGAGACAACGACTGCAGGGACTGGTCTGATGAAGCCAACTGTACTGGTCAGTATTTCCTGGACTCCCTGAGCTGCACTTAAGCTGTTCATATAGTGGGTAGCATTACCACCCTACAGGATCACAAAATCAAGGCTCTAAGAAACGGACCTTAGAAACTAAGAGCTGGTCTGTGGTCACCTTGTGCCAAAATGTTACCAGCTCTTTGCTTCCTTCATTGAGAAAGCCTTGCTATGGAAGAATATTAACTGAGCAATGTCATGAGTGGTACAGTTGTTTTACATTTTGGCTCAAGTTTATTTTCCTAGGAACAGCAGCAAAGAGTTTACAGACTGGCCCCTGGTCTGGGGACCATACATTGAGGAGCAGTGAACTAGCTCATGTTTTGGGAATGGAGCATCAAGCTGTTCCCTAAACAGTGAAAACTTAAATTGTGCTTGCACCTGTTTGGGTTAAGATTTCACTAAAGATAAAGTTGGAAACAGCAGGAGACTATGAGAAGGCTGAGTGGTCTGAGATTCTAATTCTTCTGCTGGTGTTAAGTTCACTCATGTTCACGGCACTATTTTTTGTGAATGAATGAATGAACAAACAAGGGCATGTGCATTATGATGGAGTTGGGGAGAGCAATGAGTTGGGGCAGTTGTAGAGGCAGAAAAACAAATCCTACTAGCTGATGAGTAAATTTTCTCTGCACCCTCCTTTAGAAATCGTTGCTCAATTCTACCTTAAATCCCACCAGTGATAGGGATGACGATGTTTCCTTTCACCCTTTTGTGGCAAGTGAGGGCAGATCTGGTATTTCAGGCTTCGTTTTGCCATCTATTGGTAATGAATCTTCACGCTTGTGAATTAAATCACTTTTCATTCCTTTTTTTCTTAAAGATTTGTTGTTGTTGTTGTGGGCCTTTTTTAAAGTCTTTATTAAATCTGCTACAACACTGCTTCTGTCCCATGTTTTGTGTTGTTTTTGGCCACATGGGATCCTAGCTCCCTAACCAGGGATCAAACCTGCACCTGCTGTATTGTAAGGCAAAGTCCTAATCACCGGCCCACCAGGGAAGCCCCTCATCCCCACATCTTAATTGTCCTTACCCCAGCAGTATCCTGGCAGTTCCTACACTGTCCGGCAGCCAGGGTCTCAGAGCATGCTTCCTAATTTCTAAAAGCAAAAAGGAAAAAGTAGATCTGCTATTATATCCCACTCTTGTGGTCTGCTTTGGTTTAGATTTGGTTTGTGAAGGACAAAAATGATCTTTTACGCCTTTATGTTCTCCCAATGCCCAGTTCAGAGAACCTTTGTTGATTGGGTAATTTGACACAACTGTAATACTCCGTTTTATTTTAGAGGGGACCTTATGTGGCTTTAAGGAATAAATGGACATACTCAAAGGCCAAATATATCACACTGGGTGATCTGTGATGTTACCAGATTCCTGCCCACCTCGTAAACTCCCCATCCCTGTGTCCTCTCTGGCACAGTCTTGTTGTGTGCTCCTCTGCTTCTGGAAAGACTGCAGGTATTGCTTTCTTTGAAAGCCTGGCTTGCAGAAGGAGGGATAAATAAGGTCTTGGAAGGAACCGCCATCAGCCCAGAAAGCACACAAGGGCTGTTTGGAAGCTTTGGGTTTGGGTGGATCATTGATTGATAAATTAGAGGGGTGCCTCTGGGCATTTCCATTTGTAAGTTTCATGATGACTGGACATATTATTAGCACAACCACAGTAGTCAAACTTGCATTTCAGCTGCATGAGCTGGTCTTCCACAGTGAATTAAGAACTTCATTTCTGTGGGTAGGCTTATCGCTGACCCTGGTTTCATCTCTGGTTTCCTCTGGCAGGACTGCATGGGGAAATGTAGAGTGCCTACACAGCCGCTGCAGCCTTGTTCAATGGCTGTGCTTCCAAACCTTTTTAAAGGCGATTGTCCATCTTCATCCATAGATTAGTTGGAGGTAGTATGTGTGCTCACTGTGTGGTTGCTTCGTTTCCTGGCCGAGTAAGTTAAGTCACCTGCAGAGCCGAAGAAATGGGTCAGGGCCTGCTGACTTCTTGTGGGCTTCAGCTCTCATGCATGGTCTATACTGGGCCTTTTCGTGGCTCTTCCCCTCCCTTGTTTTGCTTTCCATGGATTTGAGCCTTTTATTCCCCCTGCGTTGATTTGGAACTTAAACATTTCATTTCTGTTCTTTTAGCTCTTGCCCTGGACATCTTTTCCCCTCCTGGACCTGCCTTGATTCCAGTCTCTGCCCATAATGTCAATGTTGACAAACTCAGTGTATATTTAGTATTTTAAAACACGAGAACTTCCCTGGAGGTTGGTCCAATGGTTGAGACTCCACCTTTCCAATGCAGGGAGCTCGGACTCAATCCCTACTCGGGGAACTAGGAACCCACATGCTGCATGGTATGGCCCCCATCACCCCCTCCCCCAAAATAAAAACCGCGAAATACTTCATAGTTTAATTTTACATTTAAAAAATCCTAAAATCAGGCATCGTTATCGTTTAGTAACCAGACTTACTTATAGGTGCCTACCTGTCTGCCACTTCACCTTCCTGTGTTTACAGCTTCCTTCCTGTGTTCACCCTTCAGCGTTTCATAGCAGAGTCTATGAGTCGCAAGCCTAAAAGTTTTGTTTCTATAACCATGTCTTTCTTTCATTCTCAACACTGAAATTGATGCATCTGGTTTTCTAGATTTGTAGTAATTCCCCCTAAGTATTTTGGTGGAATTATTCCGTTTCTTTCTGGCCTCTTTTGTGCTGCTTTCAATTCTCCTATCAGATTATCTGTCCCAGTAATAACTGACGTTTTTTTCTCTCTAGTTGCCTTTAGGTTTTTAATATTTTGTTTGCTATTCAGTTTTACCTACCTAGGTGTGAAATTATTTTTATTGATCCTGTTTGTAGTCCTTCTAAAATCTGAGGATTTATGTTTTTCATCAGTTCTAGGAAGCTGCAGCCAACTATCTTTTCTGCTGTTTCTGTTTGCTACTTTGTCTTCTCTTGTCGTTAGCAGCAGCTATCAGCCATTTGCTGGACTTTCTCATTCTGATACTTATGCCTTTGGTTTTTAGATTTTCTGTCTCCTTATGACTCTGAGTTACTTCCTCAGATTTCTCTTCCTGTTCAACAGTCCTCTTTTCAGCTGAATCTAATCTATTTCACACATCCACTGAGCTGTTTTTATTTCCATGAGTATATTTTTTATATCTGGACTTTCTAATTGGTTCTTTTTCAGATTTGCCTTTTATTTTTTACTGTCCTTTATGCTTTGTTATTTTTTACATTATTAACCATTCAAGTTGTGTTAATACTAACATTTTTTTCCTCCTTCATTTTCTGAGAGTCCAGTGTTTTATAATAAGGCAATGCTTTTGTTGTCACAGTAATTAACTCATCTCTTCTGCCCCGCTTTTATTTGACTAATGTTTTTGATCAGGTGTCACAGAGGGTCTTGCTGAGTCAGGATAGATGTGTTCATATCAGAGTAAGCCAGAGGATAATGGCCTTTATTAGAAACTCTGATATTCTAATTTCATGATCATTTGCTTCAGTAACCCTTCTATTCTTAGAGTCATGATGGACCCTGCTATGCCAAGGATTCTTTTTTATCTGCCTCAAATTCTTTAGTATATTTTAAAGTCTATCTCTTTCATCCTTACAGTTAAATATTATCAATTGAACATAGATCATTCATCAGACAGTCAGTGTCAGAGAGCTAGTAAGTTACTCAGAAGACAGAAAAAGAGACTGTGTTAAGCATTCCAGCCCTTCCTGGTCATTTGAATGAAATTGTGCAAATTAATTAGTCTTTCTTAGCTCAGCATCAGTGATAGAATCTGGAGATGTCAAACATGCCCTTCAGTGTTGTCCACTTGGAAACTCCATTAGCACTCTGAAATTGCTTTCAATTGAAATCCATAGGCTGAATAATAGTGAGTATTTCAGTGTGACAGTGGTTTAGGTGACAGTATCTTTTATGATAGCGAGCAAGGCTTTGGTGAGGAATTTTAAAAGGGCTATCAGATTTGTAAAACCAATAAATCAGAAGTATTCCAGGCAATGGCTGTTACTGGGGCAAAGCTCATCTAACATGCAGGGACACATTTATTTTTCTTCTCAGAGATAAGTATATTTTAAAAAGATATTTAATGGATCCTGACCGCCAATATTGTAAAATACTGAAACTTCCAGTAGATGTATTTGCATGTGACTGGACATAGCATTGGTCTTTGAGAAGCCAACAGACGATGGACCACCTTTTGTTGTAAAGTGGTTTGAAAAATCAGGGGCTTTGTATTTCAGACTATTGCCCAAAATAGTCTCAAAGGCAGTAGCAATTCTAGAGGGCATTGGAAGCCCATTTTCCCAACCCTTGAGTCACTTATTACCAACCATCTCAACTGAATAGGTAACTATGGTTTGAACTCAACAACCCACTTTTGTTTGTTTTGCCTGCTCCTGTCACAAGGACACCCCACCCACTCGGTTCAACCAAGAGAGCCTGTCTGTCTTGGTTATGTTATTTCATGCTGGTTGCAAACAAGGCCAGCCCTGGCTTGCATTCAGCAGTGAACAGACACAAATTGCTCTCTGCATCAGAGGAGGGAAGGGAAATCTGATGGAGAAGGCGGCCAGTAGTGTTGCTTGGGTTGCAGGCAGATATTATGCATCTGAAATAGTCTCTGGCTGAAGTTTTGACATTTTCTAAATGACTTCCAGGTGGCCTCAGCCTGTGTATGCAAATGAGCCTGTTCAGTTATGACAGTGACTAGTTCCCTGGCGTTTTAATTTTTTTTTTTCCTCTTTAATGGTTCTAGAGGATGCCATATAGTATTAGCTGGTAGACGTCACTCTGGGCTATCCAGGAAGTTAAGGAATTCTAGGTTTCTGGGCCTGCTTTCTTTGTGATTTTAGATGCATCTTTTATGCTCTTTGGACTGGAGGTTTTCCGCTTATGAAATTGGGCGATTCATTTAGAATTATAAAATCAGGCCCTTTCACAACTTACAGGGCTCTTCAGGTATCAGTGCAGCTGATGACATCAAGGTCCCTGCAGTGTCGGGAGCAGGTCTAGGACCCAAAGCCCCGAGCACCCTCTACCTGTTCTTGTCCAGCAGAGTCTGGAGGAGTGAGAAGATTAAGTAGCCAGGTGGACTGGAGAGAGCACAGGCTTGGACTTGGGCAGCCCTGGTGCTTTACTTCATTATCTTTGTTACCCTCGGTGACCTTCTGAGAGTCCTAAACCTCGTTCTCATCTGTAAGTGGGGAGTAGTCCTGACCTCATAGGTCGCTGTGAAAATGACTGAGTTTTTAACGTGTACATCTGTGCTTGCGTAACACTAATGAACCCTGAGGCTCAAGCTGATGCCCCTTCGGGAGGCTGCATTCTGCCTTTAGGAGGGTGTCACACCTGTTAGAACGCGCCTCCTTTGCAGTCGGCTGCTGAGGGTGATGGGGCTGCGGAGGTGAAGGAGGCCTTGACCGTTTTTCTCTCCTGTTTCGTTGGCAGCCATTTATCACACCTGTGAGGCCTCCAACTTCCAGTGTCGAAACGGGCACTGCATCCCCCAGCGCTGGGCGTGTGATGGTGACATGGATTGCCAGGATGGCTCTGACGAGGATCCGGTCAACTGTGGTGAGTGCAGGTGCTTTGGCCCCAACCCACCCGTCTCCCATGTCTGCAGTTCAGGAGGAGGGGGCAAGGGATGGACCAGAGTCCCCACTGTGCCTGGTGCACACTAGTGAGCTCGCCCTTGCTGTGTGGCACGGCTGTTCGACGTGTAGGCCTGGGCTATGTGATTCTAATTATTTATTATTACTGTTTATTTAATTACTTTTGGCTGCACTGGGTCTTCGATTGCTTTGCACAGCCTTTCTCTGGTTGCAGCGAGCAGGGGCTGCTCTTTATTGTGGTGCATGGGCGTCTCATTGCACTGGCTTCTTTTTGTTTTCTGGAGCACAGGCTTTAGGCGTGCGGATTTCCATAGCTGCTGCCCGTGGACTCTAGTAGTTGTGGCGCACACAGGTGTAGTCGTCCTGAGGAATCTTCCCGGACCAGGGATCGGACTTGTGTCCCCTGCATTGGCAGGTGGATTCTTTATCACTGAGCCATCAGCAAGTCCTGTAATTTTAATTCTTGTGCAAGTAGATTGCCTCCATAAAAATAAGAAAAGAAATGGGAAACCCACTGACCCACCTGGAACACTAAGTAGGGTCACATTACCAGTGTTCTGCCAGAAATTAGCCAACAGTTTCTGTTTAGATGGCATACTTTACGGCTGAGAGGTTGCTGTGATGGTCCCTTGGGAAAATGGATACCCATACTCATAAGCCAGAACTTTTTAGTGTAGTCGATTTAAAGAAGGATTCTGAGATAGTTAATGGGAATTAAGCATAAAATAGCTGCCACACAAACATAATATATAAAATGCTTTTTCACACCAAATTAAATATATATTTTATATTGGAGTATAGCTGACTTACAGTGTTGTGTTAGATTTAGGCCTACAGCAAAGGGATTCTGTTTTGTCATTGTTTAGTCACTAAGTCTTTTCAAGTCCATGGACGGTAGCCCATCAGGCTCCTCTGTTCATGGGATTTTCCAGGCAAGAACACTGGAGTGGGCTGCCATTCTCCAGGAGTTCTTCCCAACCCAGGGATCGAACCCATGTCTCCTGCTTGGAAGGTGGATTCTTTACCACTGAGCCACCAGGGAAGCTTGATTCGGTGATACATATACACATATGCATTCTTTTTCAGATTCTTTCTCCATACTGGTTATTCCAGAATTTTGAGTATAATATCTTGTGCTATACAGTAGGTCCTTTTAGGTACCTGTTTTATATACAGTAGTGTGCACATGTTAATCCTACGCTTCCTCGGTGGCTCAGCAGTAAAAACCCACCTACCAACCAGGAGATGTGGGTTGGATCCCTGGGTCACAAAGAACCCCTGGAGAAGGAATGGCGACCCATACCAGTATCCTTGCCCGGAAAATTCCATAGGTAGAGGAGCCTGACAGGCTACGTCAGTGGGTCCACAGAGTCAGACACGACTAAGTGACTGAGCACATTTATTCATTAGGAGCCTTCTGCCAGAAACCAAGGGCAGAGAGCAGTGTCCATATTTTCTGTTATTTCCTGCCTCACATCCCTAATTTTCGTGGAACTGCAATCGTTGTCTGCATGCTGCAGTACGTTCTGCTCTTTGCACAGCACAGTGTTAGGGTTGTTTCCATATATCTGTATTTTTCTGTGGTTAGCATTTTCATGGCAGATGCCCATCCTCTTTGTATTACTGCTGTGACGTAGTTTACTTAGTCGCTCCCTGGTGGGGTAATGCCCGTTTTGCCCTGTCATGTGTTGTAAAAACTGTTCATGTCCTTGGAAACGAAGGCTTAGATTTTCCTTGAGATACTACTTCCTGGGGTATATCCCTCCATATGGAAGTGCTGGGTTGCAGGTTCTGATCCATTTCCATGATTCTTGTTGTTTCTAGATTTTATTTCCAAGTGATTATACCAAAAGGATCTCCATTAGTAACATATTGGATGTTTCCCTAAGGCTCTCTTGATTTTTATCTTTTGACTTGAGTGAGTGATAACTTGTGTTGTACAATTTAAATTTTATACTTTTGAAAAACCTTCTTATGCCAAAATCTATTTCCCCAACTCGTGGTACTCATTCACTGTTTCTGTTTTGATGCCCTTTGAACAATGTCCTGGGGATGATGACTTTTACAGGATTAAAACACATTTTCTTGCCTTATCCCTGATCCTCCTGAAACTACTCTGCCAAGAGTTGGGTTTACAACTGACCTGCTAGAAGTGATTCTTAAGCCAAATATCTGGCAGTTGCTTTCTGTTCAGGAGAATGGATGACCTAGTACTAAAAGTTCTACACTAAGTGCAAAACCTAAGATTCTTAACATTTATGGGGTAAAGGTTCTGCCAAAGGGCTTTGGTTTAGAATTTCTGAAGAAATAAAATGGTGAGTGATGTAAGAGAGCTTAAAAACCCCAGGGTCTATGAAATCAGGGTTCATGTCCTCTTTGTTTCCACCCAATTGGTGCTTTCATTTGACTTTTCAAAAAAAAAGTTTTGAGTAGATAACACATTCACCTGGTTCACAATGGAAAAGTATAAGGAGATTAAACAGTGAATGTTTTTCTCCCATCTGCCAGTTTCCCTGCTTTGCTGTGTATCCTTTCAGAATATTTTTGTGCATACATGCAAATTTAAATATATGACATGTACTTGTCCTATTGTTAACACATGTAGCATGCCATGCTGGAGAAGGCAGTGCCACCCCCACTCCAGGACTCTTGCCTGGAAAATCCATGGGGTCGCTAAGAGTCGGACATGACTGAGTGACTTCCCTTTCACTTTCCACTTTCATGCATTGGAGAAGGAAATGGCAACCCACTCCAGTGTTCTTGCCTGGAGAATCCCAGGGACGGGGAGCCTGGTAGGCTGCCGTCTGTGGGGTTGCACAGAGTCAGACACGACTGAAGTGACTTAGTAGCAGCAGCAGCAGCATGCCATGCACATTTTTGGTACCTTAGTTTTTTAGGTAACTGTCTGTAGGACATGTGTTCACCGAGTGCTTCTTCAGTCTCTCTATACCAGTCTGGCGTTCCTGTGTCCAGTAGCTTATTTCACAGTCCCCTGTGGATGGATACGTAGGTGGCTTTCAGTTTATTACAAACAGTGCTGCAGTGAATAAGCTTGTTCCTCTGTTATTTTTCACTCATGTGGGTAGATTACATTTCTGGGTCAGAGTGTGTATGTCTCTGTAATTGTGATAGCCCTCCATAGGGAGACACACATGTAGGTATAAATATCTGTGCCACGGTGATGTGAATGTCTGCCTGTCTCTTCATTCTGCTGCTCCTTGAACCGCTTTCCAGAGAAGAAGTGTAACGGGTTCCGCTGCCCGAACGGCACCTGCATCCCATCCAGCAAACACTGCGACGGTCTGCATGACTGCTCGGATGGCTCGGACGAACAGCACTGCGGTGAGTCCTCACGTTGAGCTAAATCCTCTCCTCCCCTGGTACCTGCCTGCGTCAGGTCCTGCATGGCCAGGACCCTGAGGGGGTGGAGGCAGAAAGGAGTGGTTTGGGTGAAGGAGAGGAAGCAGGGGGCCGTGGAGGGTGACCGTGGAATTAGGTCAGGGTCCACGATCATCACTGTTCAGCTGCAGTATGTCCTGCGAATGGACCAATGATCTGGAATTGGATACTTATTTCTCCTCCTTCATTGGTTTTGCTAGCTGCTGATTATCACTTGGCTAACAGTTTTAGGCACGGTGACTTTGTATGCTGTGTTTTCTTTGGACCCAGAAAGGTAGTCTGGGGTCAGTGGTGCTCATCCTAGGGAAAAGCAAGCTGGAGATCCAAGGATGAGTTAGTGTGGCAGTTCAGGCGTAAAGGCCACCTTCTTCCCATGTCCTCACGTGGCCTCTTTGCCTGCATCTCTGGTGCTGCTTAGAAGACACTACTCCTGTAGATCCTTTTAACCTTATCTACCTCCCTTAACCTGGATTTCCTCTTTAAAGCTCTATCAAGGAACTTCCTTGGAAATCCAGTGGTTAAGACTCTGTGCTGCCAATGCAAGAGGCATAGGTTCATTCTGGGTTCGGGGAACTAAGAACCCACATGGCATGTGGCATAGCCAAAAAAAAAAAAAATAAAAAAGTACTGCCCTTTCTCCAAATCCAGTCACACTGGAGATTAGTGCTTCAACACATAAATTGATGGGGCTTCAACATATAAATTGGTGGCAGGTACAGTTCAGTGGGTAACATCAATCCTTCATAGAAAGGGTTTGCCAGGCCCCATATTCGAGAGTCAGTGTTACGTTGATAGTGGTTAATTGTGGGTTGTGATGTCAGGCAGCTCTGGGTTTCAGTTTTGGCTCCATCCCCATCAGTCGTGTGCTCTTGGCAAAATACATGATGTTGCCATCCCCTGTGCTTCGTTTGGGAAACAGGACAGTAAAACCTCTCATCATGTTGTGCTGGGAGCTTAACGCGGTCCTGAAGCTCAGGGTTTGCTCAGAGCTTGTGGTTGGTGGTGGTGCCCGTTACCCCCACCTCCTGAACGCGCGTCCGGTCAGAGCGCGTCCTGCCGTGGGCCACGAGGCCCCCAGCTCCAGGGGCTCATGGCCCCTTCCCCTCGCTGGTCCCTTTCAGAGCCCCTGTGCACTCGCTTCATGGACTTCGTGTGTAAGAACCGCCAGCAGTGCCTCTTCCAGTCCATGGTGTGTGACGGGATCATCCAGTGCCGGGACGGCTCTGACGAGGACCCGGAGTTCGCAGGATGCTGTGAGTTGGGGCCGCTGCAGAGACTCGGGGGTGGGCCACCCTGGGCACGTGCCTCCGTCCAGCTTTCAGGTCTCCACTGAGGGTCCAGACTTGCATTTTCTAAGAAAGGCTCACCGTGGTTGCTTCGGAAGCCTGCTTGTCAGTTGTTGGTGCACAGCTCAAGGGGGATCAAGGTTGACAGTGGTCTTGGCCCACGTGTCATCTCCTCCCACAGCCTTTCTTGTGCCCCTGAGTGGCCCCCTCACCTTGCCGCAGAGTCTGTACCCCACTCTCCTCCACTCTGCACACTGCAGTTATGTTGTGGCCTGCCCCCACCCCAGCTGGCGTGCTCTGTGTGTGCCCGAGAGCAGGTCCTTGTCTCGTTCACGGCTACAGCCCTGTCCCCAAGACTGCCCTGCCTGCATGATAGTGGGGACTTGCATCAGTCTGCTCGGTCTCCCCAAACAGGACTGCAGCCTAGGGGGTTGATCACAGTTCTGGGGGCTGCAGATCAGGGGTTAAGGTGTCGGCAGGGTTGGTTTCCTCTGAGGCGCCTCTCCTTGGCTTGTAGACGGCCATCCTCTGTCTGTGTCTTCACTTACTCTCCTTATGAGAACACCAGTCCTCTTAGATTAGGGCTCCATCCTAATATAATGACCTCACATTAGCTTAATTACCCCTTTAAAGACGTTATCTGCAGGTGTTGTTGCAGTCTGAGTTGCCGGGGACCAGGAGAGGGCGATGGCACCCCACTCCAGTCCTCTTGCCTGGAAAATCCCATGGATGGAGGAGCCTGGTGGGCTGCAGTCCATGGGGTTGCGAAGAGTTGGGCACGACTGAGCGACTTACCTTTCACTTTTCACTTTCATGCATTGGAGAGGGAAATGGCAACCCACTCCAGTGTTCTTGCCTGGAGAATCCCAGGGACAGGGAGCCTGGTGGGCTGCCGTCTATGGGGTTGCACAGAGTCGGACATGACTGAAGTGACTTAGCAGCAGCAGCAGCAGGCCTTCGACTTGCTTTCAAGGAATCCTCCAGCTGGGCCATCTCTTGGTGGAGGGCCTTTGTTCTTGCCTCTTGTTTCCAAACAACAGTGCCACGTTGAGCTTTCCAGTGGGGACGTCATCTGGATTTACGCATGTTGATTCCTTCCCTAGCCCGAGACCCCGAGTTTCACAAGGTGTGTGACGAGTTCAGCTTCCAGTGTCAGAATGGAGTGTGCATCAGTTTGATCTGGAAGTGTGATGGGATGGATGACTGCGGCGATGACTCCGACGAAGCCAACTGTGGTAAGGAGGCCTCAGCTCTGCCCCCGGGCATCCCAGGCTCCAGGTCACACGGTGCTTGGCTTTGCCTTCTCCCTCTTCAGCCATAATTCCTTCCAAGTCTTGAATCTGCATGTAACAAATTGAGTCTTAAAGTGAGAACCTACCCCCTAGCAGAGATTGGTTGGTTGGTTTAGTCACTGAGCCGTGCCCAACTCTTAGCAACCCCATAGACTGTAGCCCACCAGCCTCCTCTCTCCGTGGGATATTCTGGGCAAGAATACTGGAGTGGGTTGCCATTTCCTTCTCCACCAGCAGAGGTTAGGGTGTATTTCTTCTATTTTCTTTCTCCAGTTGGGAAGTTGACATTGTGTGTAACGAACATGGTAGAGGAGTTACGGTAAATGTTTTAGAGTGTATTTCCCCCAGCCCCTACATGTTGTGGATGTCACAGCATGATGGAATCATTGTCACCACTGGGTTATCGTCAACAGTCAGGTCATTCCTTCAGTACACTATCAGAATTCAGACTTGGGTATCAGGACCTCCTGGGGGTCCAGTGGCTAAGACTCTGCGCTCCCAATGCAGGGGGCCCAGGTTCCATCCCTGGTCAGGGAACCAGGTCCCACATGCCTCAACTAAGAGTTTGCATAAGATTTGAACTATGAGATCCTGTGTGCCGCAACTAAGACCTGGTGCAGACACATAAATAAGTAAAATAATAAAAGGATAAATATTAAAGAACCCACTCGGGTGTCATTTGCAAGAGGTGGACGCATAGGTCAGAGAACATGACCTCGGGTCCAGGGAGGCAAGGTTTTGTCCAGTTTGTGGATACGCTCTTGGTCTCTCTCTGGTCTGGGAAGCTGCCTCATCCTTCTCTGGGAGGGTCACGCGGGCTGCCCTGGGGCTTGGGTGAGGAGCCCGTGGGTCCTTAGAGGCCTTTGTTCACGCCGTGCAGCCCATAAACTGACCTTGTGGTTCGTCCCCCAGAAAACCCCACCGAGGCCCCCACCTGCTCCCGCTACTTCCAGTTCCAGTGCGAGAACGGGCACTGCATCCCCAACAGGTGGAAATGCGACCGGGAGAACGACTGCGGGGACTGGTCTGACGAGAAGGACTGCGGAGGTGAGGGTCGGGGATGGCCCGGCCGCCTAGATCACATAGAACTCACCTGTCTCTTCAGCGTCTGGCTTAGGCAGTGGGTGGGTGGGTTGGGCGGGTGACTGAGTTGTTTTCTCTCCCCCTCCCATTGTGAAATCGACACAGTTGGCCTCTCCTGTTCCCAGGGTTATTCTTTCCAGGGCACAGTGGGAACTTGAGAGACTGGTCCCACGAGTATGGGCTGCAGACCCATGCTCCTTGTTAGAACAGCAGCCCCTGACCCCACGAGGCCTCCCTCCTGCAATGTGTCCCGCATTGTAACAGGCGCTCTGGGTGACGCCTGGGCCGTGATGCATACACGTGTACGTGATACAGGCCGAGGGGCCACCGGAATGCACACAGGACCGTCCCTTTCCTTTTTGGTGTTCTTGTCCCTGACCTGCTCTTGGTTGGGGTTGAGTGAACCAGAACTGGTTCAACCTGGATAGGAATTAATTCTCCCATCTGCCCTGTGCCTTCCGAGTCCCCTTCCACCAGCCTGCACAAAGCCCCACAAAAGCAAACGGCTCTGAATACTAGCCCAAGGCAAATATAATAGGTAAGGCGCATCCGCTCCATGGAAGGGAAGGGAACACAGAGTGTCCTAACACCCCTCCACACGTGAATTTTAGATGAGCCACTGCTCAGAACAGTCCTGGCGCACAGCGCCCCGCCTCACCACCCCCCAGCTGTGCAGCTAAACTGGGGACGCCATACTGGTCTGGGACACGTCGGGGTCTGAGCTCAGGCTTCCTGTAACATTTGGGTTTCCTTGTTTGGTGTTTTCCTCAGATTCACATGTCCTTCCCACCCCCACTCCCGGGCCCTCCACGTGTCTGCCCAATTACTACCGCTGCAGCAGTGGGGCCTGCGTGATGGACAGCTGGGTGTGCGACGGATATCGAGACTGTATAGACGGCTCGGACGAGGAGGCCTGCCCCTCGCCTGGTAAGTATGGCCCCAGCCCTGACCTGGGGCACCTGCTTCAAGGAGAGGACCTTTGAGGCTGCACCCTGGGTGGCTGAGGGCGGTGCCCTGCCCTTGAGGACTCTGCTCTGTGGCCAGGCGCCTTCTCACCTCCAGAACAGGGAGATCCCTGCGCACTCAGAAGTCATCTTCCCTCACTGCCCTCTGTATCCCGCTGACCACCGCGGCTGCTTCCTCTCCCAGGAGGTTGCCATGGGGATCGTAGGGACGGTCTCTGTACTGAACTCTCCTAAATCCCTGGTTTGCTAATTGGCAGCCATCCTATTAAAAGAAGGTAAGCAGTGCCATCTAGTGGCTAAACGTGGCAAGGCACCTGGAGGTCTGTGCTTTCACCTTGTTGCTGGAAGCCAGGATAAACCGTGAGACCCTCGTCAAAGCACCCCTGTAACTGCAAGCAGAACTGTGTCTTTTTCTCAATAGGTTTCCATTCCAGAGTCAGTTATAATAAGAGAATAGATCCTCACTTGCCACGGTTTATGTAATTCTTTTCAACAAATTCCTGGATCCTTAAAGACTGTTTTTATCCCATCTCTTCTCTGTTTAAAATCATGAGTGGTGGGATTTCCCTGGCAGTCCACTGGTTACGACTTCACCTTCCAATGCAGGGGGCTCAGGTTCAATACCTAGTTGGGGAGCTAAGATCCTACATGCTTTGTGGCCAGAAACCAAAACATAAAAAACAGAAGCAATACTGTAATAATTCCATAAAAACTTTTAAAATGGTCCACATCAAAAAATATTTTTAAAAAGTAACTTTTTAAAAGACTCATCACTGGTTTCTGCTTGTCCTCTTGTCCAGAAGATAGACCCTAACCCTTGAGCCCTATTTTCAAGGCCCTGTTTGAACCCTGTTAGACCCTTTGTGCTTGCCATGACTTCTCATTTCCATACGCTGGGCTCCTCAGTTGCTGTGGACAGACCTGCCTCTTGTTTACTTAGATTCCTCCAGCAGAACTTTTGCCCTGTCCACCTTGATGTTGTCCCCCTCCTTGCCTTCTGTGAAGCCCACTGTCCATCAGGGCAGACAGAAGCATGGGATGCCAATATGCCATCATCTTTCTCACAGCATGTAGAACACCTGTAGGGAATCACTTGGGTTGTTCTAAAAAGTGTGGAATATTTTATGTATTTTTATATATATATTTTTTCTATATTTATAGAAATGCAGAATCAGAATTTCTTCCTGGAGCCCAGGAGCTCCTCCTGTGAATGACAGGCTGACTGCTTGTCTTGTGGGGATAGTGAGGCGGGGGAGTGGGGAGTCTCACTGCTGCGTTAGCATCTTTCAATGGCTCCCTTGTATAATTTTTACCCTTTTCTCTCCTGGCCAGAGGATACCGTTTTCCAGTCTGTTTGCAGATTCTGTGAAGTTGGTCTTAATGGAGCTTAGCTTTCTCCCGTGGAAGCCTAGGGTAGAGTCCTCTCTACTCTGCAGTATCTAGCCACTCAGCCCTGTCTTTCGGCTTCCCAGTTTCCCAGGTTCTGTTGCCTTTGTCTCCGTCAGGGGCTTCTCGGGAGATAAGCAGGATGAGATGTGTCTTATCAACCTGCCATCTTCACCAGAGCTCACATGTCTGTTTGGGTTCCTGTCAAAATCCCCAGAGCACCGACATCCCCGGCACATCGAATAGGTCGCTGTTGCTGGGCTCAATACTAAAAAGTGAATTTTAAAAACCTTTTCTCCTAGCCAATGTGACTGCTGCCTCCACGCCGACCCAGCTCGGGCGGTGCAACCGGTTTGAATTCGAGTGCCGCCAACCGAAGAAGTGTATCCCCAACTGGAGGCGCTGCGACGGCCACCAGGATTGCCAGGATGGGCAGGACGAGGCCAACTGCCGTGAGTGGCCGGGCGGGGCCGTCTGCCCCCGGGCAGGCTCCAGCAGAGCAGGGCAGCTCGTGCTTGTGCTTTGGGTCTCATATTAATAAATTCTGGCCTTATGCCTCCATTTTAGAGACAGGAAAGTTAAGCTTCAGAGAGGGTCACCTCGTCCGCAGCAGATCGGGGCATTTACTTAGTATTTTCTTTGTACAAAACCGTGATCTTCTCATCATACCATGTGGGAAGTTCTTGTAGGGAGGAATACTCCCAAACAACACAGAAATTAAATGGGGATTAGCGTAAAATCCTGCACTTACGTGAAGAGACTGAACAAAGTGGACCTTTGGGACATTCAGATAACAGGGCAGGTTGATCCAACACTCATCAAGATCGTAGTAGGAATGTCTGAGCCAGATAAGTACGGTAAGAAGAACATTAACCATAATTAACAAAGAGGAAATGAAATAGGACCTTCCTCTTGGGTGCGATTAATTCATTAATGGGTGTTCTTTAAATAAATATCTTTGGCCTGTTTCAAATCTGTCTTGTACATAAGGAGATCGCTTGGTTAAGGGGCTTCAAATCAAGATGTGCTCTATCTACAGTTTTCCTCAATCCATTAATCGGATAACCCCATCAACAAAGGAAATGAGATTAGCATGACAGGCCTCTTCTTAGAGAAGCTGGCCCCTGAAGGCTACGGCATTGTGTTTTAAGTGCCCATTAATCATCTGTTAAGAACCAGTTTAAGAATTTTCAGACAACCTTATTCCCAGTTTCTAAAAACCATGTTTTCTTCCTTTGTAAATATTGAAATGTTTCCTAAAGAAACATCAGACATCTTTCAGCTTGACTGTTCATCTGTTTTTTGATTATATTTTACCACGTTCTTAGCAAGTGGAAGGGTGGTAATTCTGTGATGGGGATCTTGGTATTTTCCATAACAGTCCCCTCTGAGCATAGAGTCCTTCCCTGACTTTCCTGTATAATGTCCCCATCACTCTCTTCCAGTTACTCTCAGTATGTTGCTTTGTCTGTCGCTGTCTAAAATAATGTATTTGTTTGTTTACTTATTTGTTCTTTCTCTCAGTAAGCTCTGTGAGGGTAGGTCCTTTGTTTCACATATCACCATATCCTTAGCGTCTTAAACAGTATCTGATTCATGATAGACCCTCCCTAAAAGTTCATGGATGGATGGATGGATCATGAATGGATGGATGAGTCCTAGCTTGGGCTTCTGAGGCTGTTTACTAGTGGTTCTAAAACCTTTTCTGAGGGCCTCCCTGGTGGCTCAGTAGTAAAGAATCTGCCTGCCACGGAAATGTGGTTTTCAGAAGTGCCTCAGCCAGAAAACAGGATTATCTAGTTCTAGAGTGGAAGTTCTCAGGGCTGGCCAGTTCTGGGGAATCACTGTGGAGCTTGTAAGTCCTGCATGTGCCCAGTGCTCTGTTTCTGCCTCAGTAGGTTTGGAGCAAACCTCTGAGCTTCACAAGCTCCCGGGAGACTATAAAGACCCAATGTTAGTAGACGCTCTGCTGCTGGATCACCACCCTGGTTTAGTGGTCTGTTTGGCTTCCTTTTCCTTTGGATAGAGTCATTGTATGGAGCGCTGTGTGCATATTTGCATGGGGCGGGGAGCGCGAGTTGCTGCGTTCCCTTTCCCAGAACCTGGGAGCGCGTTGGTGACTGTGGACCCTCACGTGTTGCAGCCACGCACAGCACGCTGACCTGCACGGCCCTGGAGTTCCAGTGCCAGGACGGCGAGGCCTGCATCGTGCTCTCTGAGCGCTGCGACGGCTTCCTGGACTGCTCGGACGAGAGCGACGAGCACGCCTGCAGCGGTGAGTGTGGCCCCCAGGACTCCTGGCTCTTCCTCCTCCCCGCTGGGCGGGCCCAGGGCAGAACCTGTCTGAGCTTTGCCTCAGTCTGAACATGCTAAGATTCTCGCTCACTGTTGGAGCTCCAGAGGAGGCCTGTCCCACCTCTGATACGGCCTCCAGCAGCTCACCTCGCTCCTCCAGGGAGATGCTGGTCGAGACTGGGGTTTTCATTTTGTTTTTTGCTTTAGTCCTTGTGTTGGTGGGCTTCTCTGGTGGCTCAGACAATAAAGAATCTGCCTCTGCAATGCAGGAGACCCAGGTTCGATGCCTGGGTTGGGAAGATTCCCTGGAGGAGGGCATGGCAACCCACTCCACTATTCTTTCCTGGAGAATTCCACAGACAGAGGAGCCTGGCAGGCTACGGCCCACGGGATCTCAAAGAGTAGGACACCACTGAGCAACTAACCCATAAGCAGCTCGTGTTGAGGCATTGTTGCTCCTGCAGTGCCTCAGGCTTTGCAGTGGGGTGAACTCCATCCTTGTGTCTGAAGTGCGTTTAGCAATCTTTTGGGGGCTGTTATCACAGAATACCACTGACTGGGTGGCATGTAAGCAACAGAAACTTACGTCTCACAGTTTTGGAGGCTGGAAAGTCTGACACTGAAGCCCAGCAGATTCGGTGTCTGGTGAGGGCCCACCTGTTGGTCTACAGACAGCCGCGGTGTTGTCCCATGGTGGAAGTGCTCTGGGGTCTTTTTATGAAAACACTAGCCTCGCTCCGTCCTTAGGACCTAGTCACCTCCTGAGGAGCCGCCCCCTAGTACCATCACATTGGGGCTGAGGCATCAGCATATGGATTCTGGGGCACATAAGCATCTCAGTCTCTAGAAGTCACAGATCCTGCCTGGACAGTGTCCCTGGACTTGTGGTATTCTCTGCTGAGAATCAGGCTTGTCTCAGTGCAGACACGGAAGTGAAATGCAAGGAGAAATATCACAACTGGAAATTTAGGAGCCCCTGGGGGAGGGTGGATAGGAAGGTTTGAACTCTTTTTTGGGGGAGGGGTGTTTTAAGATGATGGTGGCCAGACCATGCAGAGCCCAGTAGATCTGCCTGAAACCAAGGAACCTCCTGTGTCCTTTGAAATGCAGAGATTTGCAAGATACTACTTGCTTTTTCCCCCCTTTTCTCTCTCTAGAGGAATTAAATGTGTACAAAATACAGAATCTTCAGTGGACAGCAGACTTCTCTGGGGATGTAACTTTGACCTGGATACGGCCCAAGAAGATGCCCTCTGCTTCTTGTGTGTATAACGTCTACTACAGGTGGGTCCCTTCTTTGCCACGGGAGAAGAAAATGATGTTTTTACTGCCACCGGGTATTCCATATACTCTTGTGTGTGCACCGAGCAGCTCCGTTGTCGGGTTCAGACATCTCGGCCACCCCATGCTGTGTTGATGTGACGCTCTCTTTGTTCTCTTGGCCAGGGTGGTTGGAGAGAGCATATGGAATACTCTGGAGACCCACAGCAATAAAACGAGCACAGTCTTGAAAGTCTTGAAGCCAGACACCACATATCAGGTCAAAGTCCAGGTCCAGTGTCTGAGTAAGGTGCACAGTACCAACGACTTCGTGACCCTGAGGACTCCCGAAGGATGTGAGTACTGCAGGGACAGGCCCTTCTGTGGATTTGCAGAGTTTCCCAGGATGCTCCGGGACAGGGCAGCCTCACTACATGTGCCGCCTATGTGCCTAAGTTTATAGTCCTGGCTGTCACTCTCCTTATTATAGCACATAATTAAAAAAAAAAAAAAATTCTGGTTTTTGAAGTGTAGTTGATATGTAGTGTTTTAGGTAGGTATACAGCAGAGTGATTGAGTTATACATGTATATCTCTCTTCTTTTTCAGATTCTTTTCTATTATAGGTTATTAGGAGATCTTGACTATAGTCCCCAGTGCCGTACAGTAGGTCCTTGTTGTTTATTGCTTCGATTATGCCCAACTCTTTGTGACCCTATGGACTGTAGCCCGCCAGGCTCCTCTGTCCATGGGGTTTCCCAGGCAAGAATACTGGAGTGGGTAGCCATTTCCTTCTCCAGGGGAATCTTCCCGACCCAGGGATTGAACACACGTCCCTTATGTCTCCTGCATTGGCAGGCGGGTCCTTTGCGACTAGGGCCACTTGGGAAGCCCTTTTATATAGAGCAGTGTATATCTGTTAATCCCCAAACCCTCATTTATCCCTTGATCCCTTTCCCCTTCCCTAACCATACATTTGTTTTTGATATCTTAACACAATTTTTTTTTAATTGAAGTATAATTGACCCACAACACTGTGTTGGTTCCAAGTGTATGACATAGTGATTCGATATTTGTGTAATTACAAACCTATCACCATGCATAATGTTTTTCTCTCTTAGGAAGTTAATTTGATCTCCCCATCCCTGCCCTCTTTTGCATTTCTTATCTAATTTCTGTCTCTGCCTTCCATCTCTAGGTATTTCCCAGTATTTAGTGCTTAGGAGATCGGCATCATTAACATAGGAAGCGTGTCAGAAGTATTTTGGGCATACTATAAAGAAATTTACCAAGCTCAAGGGTGGTAGAGTTCCCTACTTCCTCCCTTCTTCACAGTAGTTGACGTTGGGTGACTGCACTTGTTCCCATGACCTTTGCTCCCCAGGTTATGTGAACTTTTCATTCTCAGTTGCCATCAGAACCGTGTTTACATTTGGAGATGTTAATATGAACTCATGTTTATCTTAATGTGCAAGCATGTGGTTACATATAAAATCTTTTTAGGTATATGTATCTGCACAAGTCAGTATACCACATGCATTTCCTTGTTTCCTCACCTGGGAAGGCCCAGAAAAACTTTGATAGTGTTGAGCACACCTGTCACTCAATCAAGGTTTCTAACGCCATTCTTCAGTAAAAGAACACAGGGCTCCTTGAAGAAGTCCAGGCCTGGGGAAGGAGATCTAGAAGATGGTCTTGCCAGGAAGTGAGGATGTACTTACTACATGAAGGCCACCAGACAGAAAGACAAATATCACATGATAATGCTTATATATGGAATAGAGAAAACTGGTACAAATGAACTTATTTACAAAATGGAAATAGACACACAAACCAAACTTATGGTTACCTAAGGGGAATTGTAGTTGGTGACGGACAGGGAGGCCTGGCATGCAGCAATTCATGGCGTCGCAGAGAGTTGGACACAACTGAGCGACTGAACTGAACTGGACTGATAAATTAAGGGTTTAAGCAACTCTAGGAGATAGTAAAGGACCGGGAAGTCTGGCATGCTGCAGTCCATGGGGTCACAAAGAGTCTGACCTGACTTAATGACTTATCAACTTATGAACAACGAACAATAAATTAGGAGGTTGGGATTAACAGACGCTACTGTATACAAAACAGATAAACAACAAAGACCTACTGCATAGTACAGGGAACTATACTTCGTATAATGTAATAATCTATAGAGGAGAAGAATCTAAAATATACATGTATATGTATGTGTATATACATATAAAATATATATGTGTCTATGTGTGTCTGTGTATACACACACATACACACACATACACACAGACACAAAAAGAACCCTCCTGCCAATACAGGAGACATAGAGACGTGGCTTCAGTCCCTAGGTCAGAAAGATCCCCTGGAGGAGGGCATGGCAACCCACTCCAGTCCTCTTGCATGGAGTATCCCATGGACAGCAGCTATAATCCATAGGGTCGCAAAGAGTCAGACACAACTAAAGCAATTCAGCACCCATGCACATATATGTAAATACGAGAGTTCAGGGCAGCTGCCTGTGAGAATCAAAACCTCAGCCTGGAAGCCCAGGGTCAATGCTGACTTAACCTACCCAGGTGATTCCGTCCTGCAGCCCTTAGGAGCCCCCCAGCCTATGGAGCCCCCAGCCCTTAGGAGCCCCCAGACCACCATTGTTGGTCTGATGGGTGGACAGCAGGGAGGAAAGATGTTCCATCAGTGGGAAGACCAAGCTAACACTCCTTTCTGGTGCACAGGTCCCCTGCTAGCCCTGGATTCTTTCTCGTGTGTGTTTTAAGCTCAGGGAAGTTCCTCCAGTTGACAAGGATGCAGATGGATTTTAACCCCACGTGGCTTCTTTTTCCAGTGCCAGACGCCCCTCAAAACCTCCAGCTGTCGCTCCACAGGGAAGTAGAAGGAGTGATCATGGGCCACTGGGCCCCACCCGTTCACACCCATGGCCTTATTCGGGGAGTACATCGTAAGTTCCTCCCAGGGGTGGGCAGTGCGTGTGGGTGAGCGTGGGAGATGGCCAGGTCTCCTGGAGCAGAATCATGTGCTGTGTGATGCGGACTTGGTTTGGTACTGCCTTATAATCATCCATCTGCTGGGACACTTTGCAGCCCACCTTCCCCCTCTCTCTTCCTGCCTTTTTGTAAGGTGTTACGATGCCCAGACCTTTGGTCCCTGTTCATGGTATAGTATTTTTATTTTTATTTTTCTCTCTCTTTAGGTAGAATATAGCAGGAGTGGTTCCAAGACGTGGGCCTCCCAGAGAGCTCTTAGCAACTTTACAGAAATAAGGAACCTACTGGTCAACACTCCGTACACGGTCAGAGTGAGTGTTCGCACATGTTTCAGCTGTCTGGCTGGGTGGCCTGGGATCATGGGGAGATGGTTGCACTTTCATGAGAACTCCATGCCTTCTTTTATGAGGTGCTGACTAGTGGTCAGCTCAGTACCCAGCCCCTTGCTCTGGGAGCTCATGATTTCTTTTAGTCTCTCAAATCAAGGCCACATAGAGAACTCAAATCAACCTTCACTCAAATAACTGAGAATTGATTATTAATGCAGCTCTCCCTGCTGTCAACCCAGATATTCTGCTAGTATTCTAGTTCCAATTTCTTTTGCACCCACCTCTTATCTTTAGCTGCAGGGAGAGACAGAGCTGTGATAAGTGGCATTTATGAAATGATCTTCTGGAGTTCTTATGAAATAGATTGTCAAAATCTTCAGTAGAAAAAGGAGTCGGTGCACAACATGTTTGGAGGCCATTTAGTGCATTCACAAGCTCCCTTGTGACTTCACTGAGACTCTCATACCTGTGTATGGTTATGCATATATATGGACATACACATGCATGCACGCACGCACTCCCTCTCACACCCCTGCCCTTTAGAAAAACTTTGACACCTGTCAGTCAACAGAAATTTCATAATTTCAGCTTTGGCACAATTCCCTTTCCCCAGGTTCCCTCCTGTGCTCTCTTTCCCTGTCTTATTTCCCTTGCAGGCGCCTCAGACTGTCTTGTATCCCTCTGTGTGTATTTCTTCCACTCATATTGCCAAAGCCGCGCCTCTTTTGCCCACTTGGGATTCTCGCTGTGTAGCATGTTGCCTTTATTTCATACTAATTCACACTCTGATTTGAAAGGTGGCTGCGGTGACCAGTCGTGGAATAGGAAATTGGAGCGATTCTAAATCCATTACCACCATAAAAGGACAAGGTAAATGATTCCAGCGTTTGTAGATTTAGAGAAGATAGAAACCCTTAGAAAAAACTCTGTGTGACTGGCAAATGAAGACTCATAGATCAGAATAGTTCACACAGCCTCCCTCCCCCACAACAGGTAAACTTCTCTGGGTGTCTCTGCTGTGCTTTAGACATGAAGTCTTTTTGGGGGACCATTGATCATTCCTCCTTCTATATAGAACTGGGCATCTGTTGTAACAAAGGCATACAGGTGGATTTCGGAAGGCCGCCATGCCCGGCTCTGCTGCTCAGGGGAGTATCCATGGCATAAGGAGCCCTCCTTTCTCAGCCAAGATAAAGATGGTCTTGTCCATTTCCTCTGTGGGGTGCTGTAGGAGAGTGCCATGCCTACACTCGTTACTGCCCTGGGGAAGCCACCAGCAACACGTAGGTGGCAGTTTCTGTTTCTCTATCGCTGCTGCTGCTGCTAAGTCGCTTCAGTTGTGTCCGACCCTGTGCAGCCCCACAGACGGCAGCCCACCAGGCTCCTCCGTCCCTGGGATTCTCCAGGCAAGAACACTGGAGTGGGGTGCCATTTCCTTCTGTCATTAGAGCTGATCAAAGTCATGGACCTGGAGGGCTATCATGCCAGCTGCTCTGTGTATACCAGCTTATCTCACTGAGCCCTCAGAACAACTCTAAGGACAGATAAGGAATGGAAAGGTTGTGTCATTTGCACATAGAGCCAGGGTTGGAACCTGATCTGCTCACTCCAGAACCTGAGCCCTGAAACCCTGCAGGGCCTGCCTCCTGGGCGGGGCTCCTCACTTGGCACGTGTGCCTCACATGTGCTGCCACCTCATCCTCGGTGTGGAGTAGGAGCCGATGAAATCACGGATGAGTGAGTGAGCTGAAGCAAGTGAACGGAAGGCTCTGGCGCTCAGTGGGAGACACACCAGCTCATCTTCCTGATCTTAGCCTTGGCACTTTGATTTCTGGATTGGCGGATGGGTACAAAACCTGGAAATGCCACTAGGAATGTGATTGGGGTATTTTGCTTTAACCTGAGCCTGTAAGAAATAGGCTCTGGGTCTTGAAGAGTCACTGTCTGGCTGCCTTTAAAAACATGGGGTGGTTGAGATCAGCGCAGGGGCCAAGCTGAACTTCGTGAAGCCAGCCAGTCAGTGAATCAGGGAGATTGTACATGTTGGAAAAATGTGTGCTGAGTTCACACTTCCTTAGAGCTGTGTTTTGTTTTCTTTTTTTCTTTTCTTAGTTTTTTTTGGCTGTGCTGGGTCTTTGTTGGTGGAGGGGTTTTCTCTGGTTGTAGCAAGCAAAGACTACTCTATAGTGCTGTGCTTGGGCTTCTCATCACAGTGCTTTCTTGCTGCAGAGAATGGGCTCTCGGGTGCATGTGCTTCAGCTGTTGCAGCTTGTGGGCTCTCGAGCACAGGCTCAGTAGCTGTGGCTTAGTTGTTCTGCAGCACGTGGGATCTTCCTGGACCGGGAATCGAACCCCTGTTCTCCTGCATTGGCAGGTAGATTGTTTACCACTGAGCCGCCAAAGAAGCTCCTCCCCTAGAGTTTTGACTGTGGTATTTTCCTCTACAATCAGTCAGAACATGCTGACCATACCTACTGAAAAGGAAGGACATTGGAAAGTCACCAGAAAAACATGTAGCATCTTGTAGTCCTCATCACAGTTCACACCTGCATTTGAAAATCTCAGTGATTGGGGGTTGCTACTCTCAGGAGACCTGGGTTTGATCCCTGGGTCGGGCAGATCTCCTGGGGAAGGAAATAGCAATCCACTCCAGTATTCTTGCCTGGGAAATCCCATGGATAGAGGAGCCTGGCGGGCTACAAGGCCACGGGGTCGCAAAGAGTCAGACATGACTTAGTGATTAAACAGCAACAACAATGATTTTTAGGATGAACCTCAACTCCTCATATGTGTATTGGTTAGAAGGCACCTGTGTGCAGAGTCAAAAAGCGTGCGTTATAATCTGTGTGTGACCTCGATTCCAAGTAATGTAGGAAGATGGGATTCGAAACAGCAGGAGCATCACCCAGAACCACCACCGTCATAGTGGACACAATGGGTTAATGATAACAGTAGCCGCCATGTTTTGAGCACTGCAGCAAGCACCTTGCAGGTTGTTTTTATAGGAATTTATCTCTCCTAATCCTTATCAACCCTGTGAGTATTCTTACACTCATTGGGTGGCTGAGGACACTGGGACTTGGAGAGGATTGTGCTGTAACTCCCACCACTGTGATTATAACCCAGGTCAGATTAATAGCAGCACCTGAACCATTTTGCTCTGAGCTGGCTGCCTGCAACTCCTCACACCCTTTCTTCTTCTGCATGCTGTATTTTCCTCAAGCCCACTTTTATTGAACATCTAGAGAGACTCCTGTAATGTTTGAACCATCTCTTTGCCGCCAAGTCTTAGCGACTCCTTTGGGTCTTTGCCTTTTTGATATAAAAGGCATATGTGCTGAGAATCTAATCCATTTGAATGTTATATTCTGATGAAGCTGACCCCATCAAGCCCTCTTAGGTTACACCTGCAGGACACTGCTGGGTTTCTGGTGGGTAGACATTCAAAATGACCAGCCTGGTGCTATTCACCTGAGCCAAGAGGAATCTTTTTCTCTCTGCTACCCTTTCCCTGCCCCCTTAGCTCCCAGGCTGAGCTCTGGTGGTTTTTAAAAATTACATTTATTAATTAGGCAGCATGGAGTCTTGATTGTGGCACACAGGATGTTCTGTTGGGGCGCACAGATTCCCTAGTTGTAGTGTTTGGGCTTAGTTGCTCTGTGGCAGGTGGAGTCTTAGTTCCCTGACCAGGATTGAACCCACATCCCCTGCATTGCCAGGCAGACTCTTAACCACTGGACCACTCAGGGAAGTCCCAAGCTCTGGACTTTATGAGGATGCCAGTATCCCATCAGGTCTTTAATCTGTCATGGGTGGGACTTAACCGGAAAGAGAGAAAGGGAACTTTGAGTATCAAGACACATATTATTTTAGTGAATTCTGCCATCTCTGTGAAGTACAGATGGTATCTCTAGGTTTAGCAAGGACAGGTAACTCGCCCCAAGGCACACGGTTGCTGAGTGTCTCAACAGGAATTTGAATTCCAGGGCCCAGATTCTTTCCATTTCGTCCCACACACATCTACAAGTTAGGACTTAAGATTTAGCATGCTGTCGACCTTCAAAAAGGACCTGAGGCCACTGAGACTTCATTGGTGCCAGTAAAGGTGGCTCCCAGTGTGACCCCCAGACTTTTCAGAACCAGGCTGAAGCTGGGCTGACTTGGGGCATTTCCATAATGGATCTTTTCTGCTCGACCCAATTGCCAGGATAGCTGACCCAGCCGAGATAGTTCTGTGTTCACCAGGCAGCTGTGGGCCCAGCCCCAGCCCCAGCCTCAGGGCAACAGTAGTAAAAGCGATAGAGGAGTCAAAAGTGCCAAAGCAACGCCTTTTCTTTCCCAACTGAAAGATTGCTTTGTCCCTTGGATTGAAAACTGTGAAGTCCTGCCTTCTTCACTTTTCATCACACGGTTTCTCTCTTGGAATCCCTTTTTTGTTCTCAGTGATCCCACCACCAGACATCCGCATTGACAGCTACGGTGAAAATTTTCTGAGCTTTACCCTTTCCATGGACACGGACATCAAGGTAACGTGGACATTTCAGACCAGCAGTTGGGTGGGGCTTTACTTTGTGTGGGAACCGATAGAGCAGAGGACAGGAAGATTAAGAGAAAAGAATGACTTGTTCCAGCGAAGCTAAAATACCACACCTAGGTTGGCTCCTTCCCCCCACGAAGAACAACTGGAGTCTTCCCATGTAATTATTCTGCCTCAGCCTGGTGCCTTTTTTTTTTTTTAACCATATAATTAAATGGTTCACAGCTACAGTGCAAATAAAGAGTTGGTGTTAACAGAATATGTTTGCCCTGTAATTTTCAGCTTTATTGGATTTCCTGGTTGCTGAGCGCTAATGCAGAGGTTCCCTCAGTGGAAGAGGGTCTTAGGGAAGAGTCAGATACCTTGGACACATATCCACCTGTGTGCACCCAGAGTCCTTCCCCTTCCTGCACCTTCATCCCCTCTGCTTGGTCCATCAGCGTGGCCACCTTCCCTGTAGCTGTCTGTGTCCCCTGGTTTCTTGAGTTGCCGTTCACCTTCCATGGTGTTTTTTCCTCTTTGTTTTTCCTCACTTCTGTCCCAGTCTGTGAAGCTGTGGTGGGACCAAAGGCCTGCAGAGTCCTCGTGCCATTGACTGCGCTACAGTGTGGTCTCAATGCTCTTGGCTTCAGAGACCGCTGATGCCAGAAATGGCCTTGTGTAGACCTTGTCTCTCTTGTCTTTGGTCTTGAACACATTTTAATTTGGGTCATTGTCTAATATTTTTAAAGACTTTTAAGTCAAATCTTTCTGTGCGCGCAGGACTCAGAAGAGGTCGTCTTTCCTGACTCATGGATATATTTGCTTCTGTTAGACAGTGGGGCCTTCCCTGGTGGCTCAGACGGTAAAGAATCTGCCTGCAGTGTGGGAGACCTGGATTTGACTCTGGGTCAGGAAGATCCCCTGAAGAAGGGAATGGCAACTCACTTCAGTATTCTTGCCTGGAGAAGCCCACGAGATCTGACCACACCACCTTCGTTGTGACCTCTTGGCCTTGACTGCAAGGACTACCTGAGCTAAGCACGCATGTGTGTGTGCTAAGTTGCTTCAGCCGTGTCCGACTTTTTTGATTCTATGGACTATAGCCTGCCAGGCTCCTCTGTCTATGGGATTCTCCTGGCAAGAATCCTGGGGTGGGTTGCTATGCCCTTCTTTAGGAGATCGAACCCACATCTCCTGCAGCTCCTGCACAGCCCGTGGATACGTTACTGCTCAGCCACCAGGGACGCCCATCTGAGCTAAGATGGATCCTTAATTACTGTAATCTAATTACCTTTTCAAATTTTCTTCTTTCTTCCTGTTTAGTTGGTTCTTGTCCTTTTATTTTGCATTAATTTTTTTGTTTCATTGAATCTATTTAAAAATATTTTAAAATTGGAGTATAATTGTTAGTTTCTGCTGTACAGTAACATGAATCAATTATATGTGTACATATACCCTCTCTCTCTTGAGCCTCCCTCCTTCCATCCCACCTCTCTAGGTCATCGCAGAGCACCGAGGTAATCTCTCTGCTGTACAGCAACTTCCCACTGGCTTTCTCTTGTACACATCATAGTGTGTATATGTCTGTCCCACCCTCTCCTTCTGCCCCTGTATCCACAAGTTCATTCTCCATGTCTGCGTCCGTGTTCCCGTCCTGCAAATAGGTTCATCAGTAACATTTTTCTAGATTGCTTATATATGTGTGTGTGTGTATAGATTCATATGTTAATACCCAATGGAATCTATATTTGATACTATAAATTGTTGCACATTCATTTTTAGAAGTAGGGAGGAGTATGATTGTTCAGTGTTGGCACAACTAAAACTGGGCTGAGGACCCAAAGGGCCAGCCTGTTCTTTATAAGGGAGACACCCAAGGAACAGCAGGAAAGTCCTGCGCTTCCTCTCTGGTGAGGTCTGTGCGTGTGCACTGCCCATGTAACCCGGCTCTTGACTCTCGGCAGGTCAATGGCTATGTGGTGAGCCTCTTCTGGTCGTTTGACGCCCACAGACAGGAGAAGAGAACGTTGACCTTCCGGGGGACCGTCTTGTCACAGAAAGGTAGTGTCTCGGAGCTAGTTGGTGTGTAAGCAGGAAGGAGGAAGCTAGACTGAGGCTTTCCT
The DNA here is from genome assembly GCA_917880005.1 of Nanger dama. Lineage (NCBI taxonomy): Eukaryota > Metazoa > Chordata > Mammalia > Artiodactyla > Bovidae > Nanger > Nanger dama. The sequence goes on from CAKJTW010000014.1 coordinate 32,488,898, forward strand.
GGCAGTAGAGCTTGTGTGGGGGGCCGGGAAAGGTGAGGGGTCTTCTCTGCAGCCGTTCTGAGTGGGCCCGTGCTGTCCATGGAGGATCTCTGTCAGTGGCTCCTGAGCCCAGGTGAGGAATCCACTGGGTGGTTCCCCCAAATCCCCCTTCTAATCTGATGGCTCTTCAGGGAAGTTGGAGGCTTAAAAAGGATGAAACGCTGGAAAGAAATCAGATTAACCTTTTACAGATGATGTTTTCCCTCCCCAAAGAATTCTCAGGATTAGTTACCTCTCTTTTTACCCCCTGGGTTCGCTCCTCTTTGCTGATATTAATACAAGGTGGTGTAGGGCTGTGGTGTAATTGGCATTTTGTAAATATTTGTTGAACAAATGAGCCAATAGACTGGGAGAAGAAGGGGTTCCAGTTCCTCTTGGATCTGTGCAAATAATGAATCTCAAAGTCCTCATATCTGAAAATAGGCTAAAGGAAGGATGGGCAAGGCTGCATGTGAATGTAGAGAAGGGCATGAGAGCTTCTTTTCCCTTCTAACCTGTTTGCAAAGTACTTCCAATCCTAACAAGTATTCTATAATATATGTATACACATACATAAGTTGCCCAAGGAGGTTATGCAAGAGTAGAGCTATCATTGGGTCCTTAGCATGTGCAAGCATTTACCCAGCAGGCACTCTGTGTGTGTTTTATTACCTAACACTTCAAAAATGATGCTGCGGGATATCCTCATTTTATGGATCAGAACATAAGTTCAGGGATCGAGTGGTTCCCTCAGAAGGCAGCAGAGCCGGGAATGGAAGCCACATCTCTCATTCCGAAGGCTGCGATCTCATTGCCCCCACATCACACCAAGAGAAACTGGCGGAGTCGGGGACAAAAGTCCTACGAGCCATTGGCTGAGGCCCACAAAGGCCCGCCTCACGCCCAGGGCCATGCAAAGCACTTGTTGACGAGCATTTTCTTTTTTGTTCCCTGCAACAGCCAGCCACCGTAAGTGCTATTATTCTACGTCTTACCAACAAGGATATGGACTTGGAGAGTCTGAATAGTTTACTCTTGGCTTCTGCAACCATGAAGCATAGTTAGGCCTTGAACCCAAGTCCTCTCGACTCCAAAGGCTGTCCTCTTAGCATATCCTTCTTTTTTTTTCTGCTTGATATTTATTTCTATGGAAATATAGTTGATTTACAATGATAACAATGATTTACAAGGTTACATTTACAATGTTTAATTCCCATTAAGCATATCCTTCTTATGGCTCACTGCTCTTTTAGTTTCTGATGACAGCTTCCCGACTTAGAAAGGGGCACATCTTCATTACAGAAAATTTAGAAAACAACATGTATAATAAAATTTTTGAATTCCTATAATTTTACTTCCTAGGAAACCACTTTTATTAATAATTTTGAGTATCTCCTAACTTTGTACTTTTCCTCCTCATTGATTTCTTTATATATCCTGTATATAATTTACCTCCTGCCTTTTCTACTGCACCTAAATCACAGAATTTTCTAGTCGCACTATGTATTCTTGGAAACAACTTCTAGTGGCTGTGTACAATTCATGGAATGCACATGATGTTCACGGATGCACCTTATTTAATGTTGCATTGTTGTTGGGCGATCAGATGATTATATTTTTTTCTGCTGAAACAAACACAGTGACAGACATCCTGATTGCACAAATTTTTGGATCCCTCTCTCGTACCTGGATTGAAGGTTATGAAGGATTTCAAGACCCTCGCAAGGCCAAATGGCTCTCCACAAGGATTGTTTCAATTTATATCCACAGGTGGTTGGCTTTAAAGGAATTTTTTCCATGCCCATGTACTGTGTTATTTGCAGTTTTTATTAATAAATCATGCCGAGTGAATTCATAAAATAACTTCCTATAACATGAAAGAGACTCCCTTAAATGGAGAGGTTACATTGGAAAAAATAGGTGGACTTCCCTGGTGGTCCAGGGGTTAAGATTCCACGCTGCTAACACAGTGGGTGTGAGTTCGATCCCTGATTGAGGAGCTAAGATCCTACACACCGCATGACACAGTCAAAAGATAAAAAGAAAAAAAAATGTTAAAAAGGTGTACATATAAAGACATGTGCAAAAGAAGAAAATTTGTTTTTAATTTAAAAATTGAGTGTGCGTATAAAGACCACTGCTCTAACCCTTTGACCCTGTTTCCCCAGTTGGCAACCTGACAGCTCATACACCCTACGAGATCTCTGCCTGGGCCAAGACCGACCTGGGGGACAGTCCTCTGGCATTCAAGCGTGTCACAACCAGAGGTGTCCGCCCACCCGCCCCGAGCCTCAAAGCCAAGGCCATCAATCAGACGGCAGTGGAATGCACCTGGACAGGCCCCAGGAATGTGGTAAGTCAGCCTGGATGGCCTCTGCAGACTGAGGACGGACCCTCCCCTGGCACTAGACCACTGGATGCCCCCAGGGCTTCTCCCTGTCACTGCTCTTTTTCGTTATCCCAAACACAAGCTACCCTCTTGGTCAGCTCTGGATTGCCTCCAAGAGGCACCTGACATCCCTTTCTACAACCTGGCCTGGCATCTAAGAAGAAAGAACCCCTGTTGTTTAAGCCGAGTGTGAAGAGGAGTCACATTCCCGATCAGACACTGCGGGGGGCGGGGGGGGCCTTACCTGGGGATGGGTGAGAAGTCAGTTGCCTTGACAATGAGTATTGCACCTGAGGACCATGCCCGGGTTCCTCTCGCCCCTCCCCACCCGGGGATCCCCACCCACAGGTTGTCTTCTCAGGCGCTGCCCCCATAAGACATGCCTCCCTATTCATTCCAGGGTCCCCACTGCACTTGTACTTGGGTCTTTTTGTTTCTTTTATTTACTCATTTTAATGCCTTTGATGCACTGGGATTAGAACCATGCTGCTTTTTGAGTCTGGTTTTGCCTTCCCACCCTCCCCCGTGCGCACCTTCCTTTGCTTTTAGGCACACCTTCCCAGGGCTGTTCTCATCCACCTCCTGCCTCTGCCCCGTGGCTCCTGCTCTGTCTTCCCTGGAAACCTTCCCCCCCTGCTCTGCAGCCAAACCCTGGCTCTTCTACTCGGTCTCCTTCCCTTAAGAACTAAATCCTTGGGGTCGGTGCCATGCAGCCTGTTTCATCAGACACTGCGGATCTGATTTGATAGCTTCTGTCTAGCCCCATCTCCCTAGCTAGCTGATCAGATCTGGAAGGGAAGGGTCATTTTCTGAGTGTTCCAAATGGGAAAGTGTGTGGGACTAAATCTCTGAGAACCCTCAGTGGCTGCTGAGGAGGAGTTGGCCTCTGTCTTCTGAGAGCGCATCCAGTGTGCATTGGGGGCACCACTGGTTCGTGGGGAAAGAAGCAAGGTTTGCCAGTAACTGTCTGTGCTCAGCCGTGAAGAAGGAAGGGGAGGTGAGAGTTGTTGAGCACCTACTGTGTGCCAGGCATGGTGCCCACCCTCCATCCACGGTCTCCCCCTTCCTACTTTTATCAGTTCTGTGGGGTGAATGTTTCTGCTCCATCAGTGAGGAGACCATGGCCTGGAGGGGTGAGGTCACTGGCCGCAGCAGCAGGTCCAGCTGGAGCAATAGCCTGGGCGCTTCTGTCGCTCTTGAACCTCACTCTGAGGCAGGGATGGGGATGAGATACCCAGAGCCACCCCTGGACTCCGTTTTACCTGGAACTGGACTCTCCTCAGAGAGGGGCCTCTGTCTCTGGTTCATGTGCCCAACTCAGGCCTGCCTGCCTGTCACACCCAGCCATCTGCACAGAGCAGGTGTTGTGTATAGAGCTCTGGTCTGCAACTTGACTTTGGTGTCTTATCACATGTGAACTTGGAGAAGGAGCCACCTCCATGTTGAGTCTGCTTGCACTCATGGTAGCCTTCTGAGGGTCAGGGGCCCGTGGAGTGCCCTGAGCAAAGCTCTCAGCTCCCACCCGTCTCCAGCTCACTGTGGATGCTGGAGTCTCACCCAGAGTTGTTGTCTCCCACCACAAGAGCTGTTCCCATCACTGCAAGTGTGGGTGCCTTACACTCTGGCTCCCTAGGCTCTGGCGTCCCCTTTCCTGGCTCTTGGCTTGAGCCCCTATCACGTGGTGGCCAGAGGCCCATCCTCTCCAGGTCAGACCTGCCTGCACCCTGGGTCCCCCTCTACTGTCCCATCTGAGCTCGCTCGTCCCCTATTCCTGCTCCATTCCTATTTGTTTATCTGGGACATGAGAATCCCTGATGGGTTTCCTGCACCCTCAGGGCTTCTTATATGCTCGAGGAGAAAATGCCCTCTGTCTCTGCCTTACAAAGAAAGCATCCTCACACTTACCCTGTTAGAAACACTCCCAGCTTTCAGTCTTCCCACTACAAGGGCCATCAGACTCCCACCTCCTGCTTTAAACTTCATGTGTATAACTTAGGGTTAAGAATGGCCACATAGAACAGGAGTGGCTTTCAACAGTTTATTTCCCTCCTAATTACGAGATGTTCAGAGTTTGGAGTTCAGCCATCCGGGGCTTCTGTGTCAGCAACATGGTTTGATCCGTTTCCCAGGCCCTCCCGACAAAGGTCTGTGTAGTCAAAGCTGGTCTTTCTTGTATGGATGTGAGAGTTGGACCATAAAGAGGGCTGAGCACTGAAGAATTGATGCTTTTAAACTGTGGTGCCGGAAAAGACTCTTGAGAGTCCTTTGGACAGCAAGGAGATGAAACCAGTCGATCCTAAAGGAAATTAACCCTGAATATTCATTGGAAAGACTGATGCTGAAGCTCCAATACTTTGGCTGCCTGATGCAAAGAGCTGACTGTTTGGAAAAGATTGAGGGAAAGATTGAGGGCAAAAGAAGAAGGAGGGGCGACAGAGAATAAGATGGTTGGGTGGTATCACTGATTCAGGGGACATGAGTTTGAGCAAACTCCAGGAGATGGTGAAGGACAGGGAAGCCTGGCGTGCTGCAGCCCATGGGGTTGCAAAGAGTTGAGCACAACTTAGTGGCTGAACAACAGCAGCCGGTGCCCTGCTGCCCTGGCCTGTGGCAGGGCTCGCAGTCCAGGGCTCGGACTGGCCCACGCCACCGTGTGCACTCCAGGCCGCGGGAGGGGGAAGAAGTGCTCTCCCTGCACTTCCATGAGCCCCACTGAGGTCCCGCCCAGGGTGTCTGCTGGCATCTTGTTGAACATCCTTGTCACCTGGCCTCTCCTGCTTGAAGGAGGGAGGTGGGATGTGGGCTTGTTTCCATGTAGCAACTCACTGAGAACCAGGACTCTGCTGCAGGAGGAGGGGAGATCAGGGACCTGCTGGGCAGCCGGCGGTGTCTGCCCTCCCGCCCACACTCTCTCCACCAGCTTGCACACTCACTACCCCCATCACACTAGAAGAGTGTCCCCACTTTTGGTCATTCCCTCTTTTTCCCAGCTTATCATGCAGTCTTCTAGTATAGCTTCCAGGAGTTTCGTATTTACAACTCGTTATTTATAAATTTGTTTTTCTTCTTTGCCTGGCTTTCCTCAAGAAAGCGAGCTCTGAGGGCAGAGAACACGTCTTGTTTGTCTTCGTAGGTGGGAAGCTGCTGCCTGGCCCAGGGTGCCTTCTCTGTAAACGCTGATGAAATAGATGCCAAGTGAAGACTTTGTGTGCTCATGTGGAGCGGTTCCCAGGGTCTTAAATCAGGGCTTTCATGAGGGTGAGGTCACTGGCCATTGAACTGATGCCCTTTTCTGATCTCTCCTTTTACCAGGTTTACGGTATCTTCTATGCCACGTCCTTTCTTGACCTCTATCGCAACCCCAAGAGCTTGACTACTTCGCAGCACAACAGAACAGTCCTTGTCAGTGGGGACGAGCAATATTTGTTTCTGGTAAGTTTCCTAATGCCAGGAGCACAGAGGAATGCTTTATTTTTTGAGGTGGTCTTAATTGCAGGGCTCCAAGCTCAGACCTAGGACCTGGGGAGCTGAAGATGTGGATTCCGGGATCCGTGTGTGTGTGTGTGTGTGTGCACACAAACGCGTGCATGCATGCACATGCAGTGTGAGGGGGTGGGAGGAGGGGGAAGGAGAGAGATGAGAGGATAGTTCTTCTCCATAAGCATCAGGTTTTTACTTGAAGCACAGAGTGAACGGCCACTTAACCATCTGCAGCTCCCTTTTGCAGGACTGAGAACTTGGTAATGGGTCTCAGGAATAGATGAAAGCTTGTATCAGATTCCACTTCTAGGAATTTAGCTACACTTTTACATGTGAGCCAAGGTATATGGAGAATCATGTTTGGACTACTATTACTTGTGAAAACAAAAGATTTGAAACAAACATCTATCAGGAGAAGACTGGTTAAAAGTATTACGGCTTATCTTTGAGATGGAATACAGGGCAGTCATCCAGCACAAATACAACAAACTAAATGTACCGATTTGGAAAAATTCCCAAGCTGTATTATTAAGTAAAAGAACCAAAGAGCATAATTATGTGTGTAAGGGTTTTCCATTTGTGTAAAAAAGTTAAGGACGATAAGTTATACATACACACACATGCATAAGCACACACATGTATGTATGTATGTTTCTACACACGCACATCCTCCCATCCCTGTGTATCTGTGCTTATATTTGCATGGGACATTTCTGGAAGGAAGCATGTAAAATCATTATTAGTACTGCCTGTGGGAAATGGATGAGAGATCTGGGCCAAGTGGGGGCTTAGCCTGCATCTTTTTGTATGCCTTGAATTTTAACTGTGTACATGTGTCACTGTGTTGTTGGGGAAAAAATGGTTTGCTGACCACTGCGTGAGTTTGCGTGGTGTTTGTTTCAGGTCCGGGTGGTGGTGCCTTACCAGGGGCCGTCCTCTGACTATGTCGTGGTGAGGATGATCCCGGATAGCCGGCTTCCTCCCCGTCACCTGCACGTGGTCCGTATGGGCAAAACCTCTGCTGTCATCAAGTGGGAATCCCCGTACGATTCTCCGGACCAGGACCTGGTGAGCGGGCCAGGCGTGCTGGCGACCTTGCTTATTCTGGACGTGGTTTGGTCTGGGGGCAGGGGAGTCTTGTGATGGGGCAGGAAACCCGGGCCTGGTGCGTGGAGCTCAGCAGGAGGTTCCCCCCCACTTCCACCTTGCCAAAGACAGCATCCTCATAGGTGTCTGCTCTTCGTGGTCATGTCCTGGCTGCTGTATTGGTTTGTTCCTCCTTTTTGCTGCCTTCCCAACAGTTGGCCTGCAGATTAAATCTAGCCCACTGCCTATTTTTCTGAATAAAGTTTTATTAGAACCAAGTTATACCCATTTGTTTACATGTTATCTTTGGCTACTTTCATGCTACAAACAAGAGAGGTGATTAATTGTGGTACATACCATCTGACCTTCAAGGCTAAGATATTTACCATCTGAACCTTTATAAAAAAGTTTGCTGGCCCTATAGGGCTCCCTGGTGGTTCAGTGGTAAAGAATCCACTGGCCAGGGCAGACGGCACGAGTTTGATCCCTGGGTTTGGAAGATCCCCTGGAGAAGGAAATGGCAACCCACTCCAGGATTCTTGCTTGGGAAATCCCATGGACAGAGGATCCTGGCATGCTGCAGTCCTTGGGGTTGCAAGAATCTGATACAACTTGGCAACTAAACAACTGACCCTAAAAGAAGAGGCATTTGTTCTAGAAACATCTCCCACTTTCACTTTCCCAGGCTGCTTTGACCTCCATCCCTCGCCCTCCCTGCCACCCCAGGGGTGGGTGGTTTTTGGGATCATACTGATAATTCTGTGCATAGTTCTGTGCATGAATACTTATAAAGTTGGACCTGACTACCCCAGAGGCTTTCCAGAGTCAGATGTTGTGACCCATATTTTTGGGGGTCACAGCCACTGACATATTTCTGTCACTTGGGCCACCACTGAACTTCAGAGTAGAAAAGGCCAGGTTTCTGATTACCATTAAGATGTCTTTTTCTTGTCCCAGTTATATGCAATTGCAGTTAAAGATCTAATAAGAAAGAGTGAGAGGAGCTACAAGGTGAAGTCCCGCAACAGTACCGTGGAATACACGCTGAACAAGTTGGAGCCTGGAGGGAAATATCACATCATTGTCCAGCTGGGGAACATGAGCAAAGACTCTAGTATCAAAATTACCACGGGTAAGCTGGCGAGAGATTAGAGGCCTTCTCACACAGCAGGGCACCCTATTGCTGCTAGGACTTCTCAAGGTGTGGCATTTCTTTTTTTCCTCTTATGTTTTTGAGACATGGGATTTCCATCAGGACTTGCCCAGGAAGTGCAAAGATGACCCTCCCTGTCCTGGCTGGGGCAGAACTGTGCAGGGATCCCAGGCTCTGGGTTGCAGGGGCGGTGGCGGGGGGGCACCATGGGCAGGATAGTAGCTGTCATTTTCTATATTCTCTGTCCCCTGTGGTCTCCCTTCCCCTAGCTGGTTTTGACATTTTCAAGAGAGTTAGGAAATGAAACTGAATCTTGGCCTCTTAAAGCCAGACGTTGCATCTGTGTACCTAGTCTGAAGTCATTGTGGTTTCTAGGGCAATATGAGATGCAGAAATGGGTAGAGCCCAGGAATTGGGCTCAGGTCAGGTTCAAGTTCATAGAGCAGGTGGTAAGCCCAGTTATTTGGACAGTAGACGACATTAGGAGTGACAGTGTTGGAGGCTGGCAGTGTGGACTGTGGGCCTGGAACATACTTTGTAGTCATTCTGGAGCTGTGTCTTCGGGCTGAGCTCTCTAGGCCCTCACTGAGCCCCCTGGAATTTGGGGCAGGAAAGCAGGCTGGAACCAGAGCAGAAGTGCAGGCAGGCTTTGGACTAGTCCAGCCTCACCCCATCCCCATTTGGTTTTGACCATCTTTTGGTCTAAGGGCTACTAAATTAGACACCATCCAAATTTCTTGGCTAAAGACATTATAACAACAAAGTAGCTGTCAGTTGGTGTCCAGACTGTGCTAGGCTCTATACTAAGTGGATATATGTGTTTTTTTTCCCCTTAACTAATTCCTTTAGGGTTGGTGTTATTTCATCAGCCTTTGATGTATAGCCGCTAACTGTCTCTTACTTCATCTTTTATTTTCAGTTTCATTATTAGCACCTGATGCCTTAAAAATCATAACAGAAAATGACCATGTCCTTCTGTTTTGGAAAAGCCTAGCTTTGAAAGAAAAGTATTTTAATGAAAGCAGGGTAAGTTCCTCCCTCGTTTTCAATGGCTTTGGAAATCTAATTGAAATGCCGTTTTAGAGATGAGCTCATTAACAGCCTGCTGGCATAGATGGAGTCCAAAGAAAGAATAGGGCAGGGGAGTGAACGTGAGAATTAAAGGACCATTTTCGATGAGATTGCTAATTAGCCAAATGTTTATACTGCCCATTAAAGATGCGAATCTCTGCACTAAGCGCCTTTCGGTTGTGAACTGGTCGTCCCCTGAAAGACAGGGAAATGGGCTGGAGTCCCCGCTGTGCTTCCTAGGGCTTGACTGGGACTCAGCACTGGATTCCAGGGCCCATCTCTCCCAGATAGTCTGAGGGCAGGGATATGGTATGGTTTCAGTACAGGGGAACCGAGCTGGGCTGCCAACCTGGAGTCTCATCAGTTTCTTTCCAGTGAACAGGAAGTGCTTGAAGATAGTCTGTTGACGTATGAAAAACACCGTGTTTTGTTGTTAGCAGGCCAATTACTATATTCACAGCAGGAGATAGGAGGAGGCGTGTGGCACCTGGAAACAGATTTGCCACCCAAGGGTCTTGAATGAAGCTGCTTGGTTCCATTGTGAGCAGAGCACGAGCTAAATAGAGACACAATAAAAATCAACAACGGCTTTTTTGGGGTATGATGTCTGCAAAGACCCCAACAGCTTTAAATCATCACAGTGTAATGCCAGAAGCAAAGAGAAATTAAATGTGAAAATTCTTCACAACTCTCACAACGGTGACATATAAATGGTTAATATACATAAGTATAAGAAGGCTTTCAAACAAATTCAAAACAGAAATACGACCCTTGGAAAATGCAGATTTGAACTGTGCATGTCCACAGATAGCCTACAGTACAGTAAGTCCCCTACACATGAACCTTCAAACTGTGACCTTCCAAAGATGCGAACGCAGGTTCACATGTCCAGTCACATAAGTTAGTTCACGTGGCTGGCAGGTTGTCACATGTGCACCCTCTACAAGTCATCGTGCTTTTGTGTACTTTACAGTACTGTATAGACTGGGCTTCCCTAGTGGCTCAGATGGTAAACAATCTGCCTGCAATGCAAGGGACCCAGGTTCAATCCCTGGGTCAAAAGATCCCCTGGAGAAGGGAATTGGTTCCCACTCCAGTATCTTGCCTGGAGAATTCCATGGACTGAGAAGGCTGGCAGGCTACAGTCCATGGGGTCACAAAGAGTCAGACACGACTGAATGACTAACGCTTTCACTTTTCACTGTATATAGTATAGTACTACAGCATCGTTATTTCCAACCCAGGATGTCCAGATGTGGATGGTTTAGTCGCTAAGTTGTGTCCGACTCTTTGTGACCCCATGGACGCTAGCCCATTAGGCTCCTTTGTCCATGGGATTTCCCAGGCAAGAATCCTGGAGTGGTTGCCATTTCCTTCTCCAGGGGATCTTTTCGACCCAGGGATTGAACCCAGGCCACTTGCTTTGCAGGCAGATTGTTCGCTGACTGAGACACTAGGGAAGCCCTGGAATATCCAGAAGGAAGTGTAAAAGTAGTGGTATAGAGCCTATTGTGTTAGTCGGGTACCTAGGCTAACTTTGTTGGACTTAATGAACAAATTGGACTTACAAATGCACTCTCTGAATGGGACTTGTTTATCTGTAGGGGACTTAATATACCAGACAATCTGCAGATAGTTGGATCCGAAGATGCAGAACTACGAATCCAGAGGATGCACTCTAAGTCATTCTCAGATTTTTGACTCCTCAGAGGGTCAGAGCCCCAACTGCCACATTGTTCAAGGGTCAGCTTGTTCTAGTTTTGAGTAAGGGACAGGTAACAAAAGTTTCAAGCAACAGTGAGCAAAAGGAAATAGTTTCAGCCCCACTAGAAATCTAAACAGCAAAGACACAGCACTTTCACATTACATTGACAAAAGTTTTGGGGAGGGATAGTTAACAGTAAGAGAGTCATAGCCGGAAAGAGAAGCCCCCTGGGAGAATGAATGGGCTCCACCTTCTGTAAGGCACTTATAGTAGGTGTCAGAAACATTGCAAATGTGACATCCTTTGATCCAATAATCCTTCTAGGATTTTACTCTAAGGAAACAAATGTGCATAAAGAATTTTATTTATGACAGTAATTAAGAAGAGATACCCTAATGCCCACCAGAAAAGGATCAGTCCAGTAAATTTTGGGTGGCTAGCATTTGTATCATTTTCCATTTTTTTAAATACCTTTATGTGTTTTGCAAATGTCCTATATCACATATATGTTAGATAGAAGATAAGCTAGTTACTAGTTTGTAGACAAGGGTGTAGGAGTGGGGACTCCAGGCAGGTGGTCCAGGACACCCAGTTGTCACCAGGGTGGCAGGAGCCCAGCTTTATAAAGGTTGGGCTTGCAGTCAGTATTCCATTCCCATCGGAGGGTTCTGGCTTAAGCTGGACGGGTCCATCTTCCTGCTACCTGACTTGGAGTTCAAAGAAGGTGTAGGTCAACAGAACAAGAACCAGGAGATCATGATTATGCCATGGGGCCCAATATGTGAGTAGAGATAGAGAGGAGAAGGGGTTTTGCAGGGACAGAGGAGGTGCCGGTAGGTCTGACGCTGAAAAACTTGGAGATTGACCTAGAAGCCTGGAAGTCAGTCCTGATCCCAGCCAGCACGCTGGGCTCGGGCTGTTCCAAGAGGGACTTTTCCAGCACAGAAGCCAAGGACTTGCACTGAGCCAGTCTAAGTCGGAGGCTTATTCCATACTCCCCCAGTGAACAGATCTGAGCTGCTGCGGTGCTGCTGGGTTCAAGGCCAGGCTGGACTGGGGCTAAGATCAGCTTGGAAGAGTCGGAAAGAAAGGAGATAGGAAGTGAGCTGGCAGCTGACAGTGGAGTTCCCACAGGCTGTTTTAAGGAGCAATGTCTCATTTTCACTATTGCAAATTCCTTTTTTTTTTTTTAAACCTCATGGCTGAAATCCACTGCTACCTGGATTAGTCCAATCCCATTACAGTGAACTGTTGCTTTAATTGTATGGATTCTTTGTGGCATTTAAACATTCCTGGAGATGAGTGAACCGACCAGAACTTTGAAAAATCAGTGTTTGTTAAAATGACTTTTGTTTTTCCACTTCTGCTACGTGGCTCAGAAGCAGACATGGTAGTTATTTGAGACTTTGGGGATGAGAAAATGCCCATTTTCTGAATCTAATCTCAGTGATAATGTATAAAGAACTGGTATAAAACTCAAAGTGCTTTAACATCTATCAATCTCTGCAGGATGGAGCTCATATAAAGTTGTAACCTGTAACAGAAGCTGTCGGTTTCCTTGTGTAACTTCCTGAGCAGTCCCTCCTGTGTTTGTTTTCAGGGCTACGAGATACACATGTTTGATAGTGTCATGAATATCTCAGCTTACCTTGGGAATACTACTGACAATTTCTTTAAAATTTCCAACCTGAAACTGGGTCATAATTATACTTTCACTGTCCAAGCACGATGTCTTTTCGGCAGCCAGATCTGTGGGGAGCCTGCGGTCCTGCTTTATGATGAGTTGGGGTCCGGTAAGTCACTATTGCTACCATTTCCTGGGAAATATATCAAGGATGTAGCGTGGTTTGATGAACATGTGCATGCTTGCTAAGACGCTTCAGTCATGTTAGATTCTTTGCGAGCCTATGAACTATAGCCCTCCAGGTTCCTTAGTCCATGGGATTCTCCAGGCAAAAATACTAGAGTGGGTTTCCATGTCCTCCTCCAGGGGATCTTCCTGACCCAGGGATCGAACCCGCATCTCATGTCTCCTGCATTGGCAGGTGGGTTCTTTACCCCTAGCGCCACCTGGGAAACCCTTGATGAACATGTGTCTTTCTAAAAATTCATTTGAAATATTCTTGCAGTGCTAAAGAAAATCGTTTATGCATCAGCTTAATCAGGCATTGATTTATTTAACAAATCCTTCCCTAGTCAGGCATGCTGTGAGGTGCTAGGGTTACAAGGTGACCATATTCTGAATGTAAGTCAGAAGAAAGGAAATGTTTTGTTTAAAAGGAGATTCTGTTTGAGAAGTCATAGCTTAATGAGTTTTGTTGTTGTTTTTTTAATTTTCTGGAGGACCTTTCAGAGCCTCTAGTATGCGAATATTCCCCATGATTTTCCAAGTCAATAGATTATCTTATCACAGCGTCACTGACTTCCCAGCCTTCCCTCCATCTTTGCCATCACCCTCAGATCACATCTTGAGGTCAGTCTGGGATCTCTGTCTTCTGGATGCTGACAGACAGCAGTGTGGGGCCATGCTTATGGCAAGGGAGAGGAACCTCCCATTTACACAGAAATTCTGCTCAGATCGTAATAGCTTACCCAGGATTTCAACAAATGTTTTGCCACTGGTCTATTTAGTTACACTTACTCCCAGTCAACAACCAGCCAGTGCTTAAGCTCAGAATCTTATGTTAGACCTGTTGTCTGTTCCATCACCCTTCCTGGGGTGGCTTCTAGTGAAATAACCTATCCTTGGCATCTCTAAAAGAGGGAGACCTTGGGACTTCCCTAGTGACGCAGTGGATGGGGACCCGCCTGACAGTGCCGGGGACGCAGGTTCCATCCCCAGGCCAGGAAGATTCCACGTGCCAAGGAGCAACTAAGCCCATGCGCCACACACAGCTGCTGAGCCCGCCCTCTAGAGCCCGAGTGATGCGACTGCTAAAGCCTGTGTGCCTAGACCCCATGCACCGCGGCAATAAGAAGCTCACGTACTGCAACTGGAAAACAGCCCCTGCTCGCTCGCCACAGCTAGAGAAAGCCCATGCACAGCAATAAAGGCCCAGCGGGGCCAAAATAAACAAATAAATAAAAATTTTAAAAGGAAGCCTGGTACATGACAACCCTTTGGAGAACTGTAGCCTGTTCACAGTTCTGAAGTTCCTACACAAAACAACCAACCAAACTCTTGCTTAGTGTGTCTTAAGCAGAGCCTCCTTTTAAGTAAAACCAAGTAAGCAACCTGTGAAATAGACTTTGGGGGAAAACTGCCGTGGGGACATGTGCCAGCTGCCTTTGTAAAACCAGGATTGTCAGGTGGGAGAGTTGCTCGAGTGGACGTTTCCTTGGAGCACATCCTGCCCTGTGATGTTCACATCCCCTTGGAGGTGGGTGGGGGTGGGAACGCACTCCATTTCTGTCTCCTCCGCCATGCTGGCTTCCTCTTGACTGCTCCAGCCCAGAGCTTTCCCTGTTTACCACTTCACAGTTGAGATTATGTTGGGACACGTGACAGACTGGGGAGAGTTTTGTCTACTAAAGTCAACAGTGAAGGAAATGAAAGACATGGATATTGAATTGTTACATCAGGCTTGCAGAAAATGGCTGTTCTCTGGCTCATCTTTTTGGGGACCTGTTGTGATGAATCCCTGTGTAACTACTGAACTTTCCCCATGAGGAGGAGGCCTGGCCCCATCTCCTCACCCTGCACCAGGGAACAGCATCAAGGCTAATGAGGCTTCTCATGGAGACTGAGGAAGTGCGCTTTGCTTCCTTAGCTAAAACTGACTCACATGACTGTGTTCCTGCTGCAGGCTCAGACTTTCCCCCGGATTTCTGCCATGCAAAGTCTGCCCTTTTCAGAAAGACTGGCGCAAACCCAACAGAGTCCTGTTGCTACAACCGTATCAGTACATCATGAAGCTAATATTTGTTGAAGACAATGGGAAGGGAATATCACTGATAGGTTATAGACACCCAAAAGGCTTTGCAGAGAGCTTTTAAAAATGTTAAATGTATATGGAAAGATTCCCTCTTTCTCTTTTAAGTAAAAAATAAACCTCATAAAACTTCACGAGCTGTTAAGTCAGTATTGCAGTAAAGGAATCTCGTTTGTATCACTTAATGGAGCTTCAGGTAATTGCAGTTCAGAGTGACTTTGGTGCCAAGTAGGGGGAAATAATTGCAATCTCGTTAATTAGTGGTCTGATTTCACATCCTCTTATGTAAGGCAAGCAAGTGGTCTTAAGTAATAATGCTAATGAAATCAGTGTTGATACCCCAACAAAGGTCTCCCTTCCAAGAGATTATCTAAATAACCAACGAGGCAGTGATTAGGAGCCTGATGTAATTACCGTATTTGCACGCATGAGGCCTGTCCTCCATCAGCTCGTGGTGAGGAGTTGGAAAACATTCGGGTGTCACGTGTAGGAACGTGCCACATGGGACAGGCGATTTGGGGAGCTGCTGCAGACTCTCGGCATCGTTTGGGTGGCTGGGGAGGTGAGGGGTTGCTTGGTCCTTTCTCCTGCCCTCCAATGGGAGCCTTATGGGTTGGTGTCTTGCTTTGGCAGGGGGCGATGCGTCAGTGGTCCAGGCTGCCAGATCTACCGACGTAGCTGCCGTGGTGGTCCCCATCTTGTTCCTGATCCTGCTGAGCCTGGGCGTCGGGTTTGCCATCCTATACACAAAGCATCGGAGGCTGCAGAGCAGCTTCACAGCTTTCGCCAACAGCCACTACAGTTCCAGGCTGGGCTCAGCCATCTTCTCCTCGGGGGATGACCTGGGTGAGTGGGGCAGGGTGCAAAGTTCTCCCTCCTGGGGCAGACCCCACAAGGCCAGGGGCTTGCTGAGGAATTGCCTACCTTGAACTCATCTTTTGATGCTAACAGAGTTCTTCATTAACCAATAATCCCACTGCTTTGGGATGAATCAGTTGGAGCCTTTTATTTTGCAATTGCTTCTAAATTAAAATACCAGTCCTCTGTTTAGTGGGGGCTTCCCTGGTGGCTCAGTGGTAAAGAATGTATCTGCCAGTGCAGGAGATGTGGGTTTGATCCCTGGTCTAGGAAGATCCCCTGGAGAAGGAAATGGCAACCCACTCCAGTATTCTTGCCTGGGAAAGCCCATGGACAGAGGAGACTGGTGGGCTACAGCCCATGGGGTCACAAAAGAGTTGGACAAGACTGAGCAATTGAACAAAACTGTTTGATAGCATGCCCAAGACAGGGAGTTCTGTCAAAGATGGGAGCTTGCCTTGTACACAAAGGGTGGGTAGACCCTGCCTGGGCTCTGGGTGTTCCCAAAGTGGCAGCAGATACTCAAGAATTTCCGACCCCTCTCATCCCTCACAGATGGAGGTCTGGCATCTTTGGAGATGTTTGTCTTGACTGACAAAAAGCCATGCTTTCTTCATCGGTCTCTGTCTAAATTACCCTTCCCATCATGCTGTTTCTCTCTCCCATGGCTAGCACAACCTCACTGGCTGTTCTTTTACGTATTGGTGGTATATGACCTGGGGAAGAGAAGGAAATGTCCCTGTTCTTATATAAATGTATGCGTGCTCAAATTCCAAAATGCTCATAGAGGAAGTAAACTACTTAATAGATATAATGAACTCATTACTGACCGGGGATTTTTGCAAAACTAATGCCTGTGACCGGTAATTTTTATTTTGGCCAGCCAAAGATTAATTCTGGTTATTTCTTTGGGTTACTACAATTAATAGGTATACCTGACACACCTGTAAAGCCCGAAGGAGCTTTTTGGCCAACCCGATGTGTATGAAACATACGGTGACTTTCACCATGCTAGCATAGGGTGTGGATAACTCAAACTGGGGCACCTAAGCCACTCATTGGATTTGGGATAGATAATAAGATCCCCCTCTTGAAATTTACTTTCCTTTTTCGGTTAAGTTCAAGCTATCCTGAAAAGAAGGTGGGCTACCTATTGATGGGGAGCAGGTGACCCAAGAATGTCAGAAGCTGGGCTGCTTTCAGCACTGATTCTTGTGCTTGGCTGGCTCTGCTGCTGCCTTTTTACCTGGGGCTTGTGATGTAGGGATGGGGGTCAGCGGGCGGGAGGTGGGGGTCAGGCAGAAGTGCCCTAGAACTCACCAAAGACTGACTGTCTTGCCTTTAGGGGAGGACGACGAAGATGCTCCGATGATAACTGGATTTTCTGACGACGTCCCCATGGTGATAGCCTGAAAGAGCTTTCCTCACTAGAAACCAAATGTTGTAAATATTTTATTTGATAAAGATAGTTGATGGTTTATTTTAAAAGATGCACTTTGAGTTGCATATGTTATTTTTATATGGGCCAAAAGAAAACAAAAAAAAAAAAAAAGGAAAGACAGGAATGAATAAACTTTGTCGTAATCAACTGTGAACTTCAAACCAGGTTGATTTTAGTAACTAAATTGCTTTGATTTGATATTAATATAGTCTTACAGGGCTGTGCTTATTGGGCATGCTTTTAAGTCTGTGAGATAATTTTGATTCAATAAATTGGCCATTCTTTTTATTTTTCTAAGACACAGAAATGTATTTAATAAAGACTTCAAGAGAGAGTGATGGGTAGAACCCCTCCTCCTTGAAAGTGAGCTCAAATTTAAATTTTTGTTTGCAGGTAGTTTATATGAAAGTGTTTCGGTGTATGAAGGGGGGACATTTCTCTTATTTTGTTAATTTATTGGGACTCTGTGTAGGGCCAGGCTTCAGTGGTCATCTGACACCACAAAATTTATGAGCACCCCCGCCTGCAGGGTTGGACGATGAAGAACAGAAGCAGTTTTGTTGCCATTCCGGAAACAATCCATTTTTATTTGCTCGTGTGTCACACGATGGTGTTTGGCAGAAGAGCCTGTTGAGTCATTGCTCCACTTCCGCTAAACAGAGCTGTAGCTTGGGAAGCCCTGCAAGCAGCGCTTCTTCTCTTATGCTAATGGATGGACTCTCACTGCGCACACCTCTGTGCAAGAAGTAGCTTTCACAGCTACAAAATGATGACGCTGCTTTATTCTACACTGGTATCCTTGTCATTGCAAAAATTACTCTGGCTGTGGGAGAGAATTCTAGATCTGTGCCATGATAGCTACACTGGCAGATATAGTACCTAATTTTTCCTTTTTGTGTGTGGGGGGTATTTTATTTTATTTTGGTTTGCTTTTACTTAACCACTGAAGAATCTCAAATGGAAAGGTTTATGTTTGTGTTGAGGTGGCCACTTACTGCCCTTAAAAATCCACACTGATATATGCAGTCACTTTGAATTGGGTCAGTGCCTTCTTGCTTTTTTTTTTTTTTTTTTTTTTTTAATTCTCTTCTTCCACCTCCCTCGCCTGTACACCTTGCCCAATTTTAAGAGAAAATGCTATGCACCCTTACAGGAGACGTGTGAATTGGAGACCATTCCATCTAGGCCACAGTAGCAGCAGTGCTAGAACTGATGTTCTTTGTAAGATAAGCTGTGCTGTATCCTCTGCCTTTCAATGCCTCCCCTGTATTCAAACCATGGCCTCTTGGTAGGTGTGTGAGATCCAGTGGGGACTGATGCCCACTCTTGAGACCTACTGTTGTCAGCCTCAGTGTGTAGCATTGTTGTGATGCCTACTGGATGCACCTCACTGCAGAAGTTCTTCCCAGCTGAGAAGCAGTGAGCTCCGGGGCTGTCTGTTCCAAAGTCATGCTTTGGCATAGTGTCCCTCACCTGCAGGCTTTGTCAAAACCCCATCTCCTCTTTGATGCAACACATCACCCTCTTGCAAGTCTTTGCTTTCTTTTAACCAAGAGTATCATTCTTGGCTGATAACATAGTCTTATTCTACCTGGGGAGTGTTTAGGAAACAAAGAGCCAATTAAAGTGTTTTTAGTTAAAAAGATTTTTATTTGTGTATATATATGTTTTGCTTGAGGAGTATTTTCAACTGTAGATGTTAGGATGTTGCGAATGGTGGTAAATGACTAGCCTTCTTCCAGCATGATTTCCTTCTCTTTCCTGTGATATGTTTTGAAAGACTGGAATTTCTTTGGCTTTATCTTGTGTCTTGCCTTGGAGTTTCGTTCAAAACTCCAAGCCCTACCACCTTCCCTTTTAAATAAGCACTTTAAGTAACTAAAAGATGAATGGTCTATCTGGTGGGAGGCAAGTCATTTAATCGAACCACTAGAAAGTCTATTTTCTTGTTTTTCTTTCCTTGCCAAATTTGGGGGCAGTTTTGAAAGCTGATATCAAAGGCGCTGAGATTTTATATTTAGTTCTTCCTTAGGCAAGCCTTTCTACCGAGCACATGTCTCCAGTTGGCAGCTTGAGATATTTCTGAGCGTCCGAGTCTTGTTCCCAGTGCCTGCCAATGCTTAGTGCACCGTACTGTATAGACTGGCCATCACCCCTCTCCTTGGAAAATGCCACTGGGCTGTTTGAGAACAAGCAGCCTTTTAGGGCTAGAGTATTTTATATAAACAGAAGAGCTAAGTTCCCGAAGACTAAGCTAGACAGATGCAGCTATGTGTAAATTGTATATTTTTATGAACTGTTGAAGCACGCACTGTCACCTCGCTCTGCATAGCTTTGTGAGGTTTTGATGTATATATGCCGTCTGTGAGAGTCCCGAGGTGGGAGGGACAAGAGGAAATGCGAGCAGAGACTCCGTGGAGCCTTTGAAGGTGACCAGATAACTGTCTTCACTGTGACCAATTGGAGCCCCTGAAGAAGGGGCTTTCATACCTCGTTGGAGATGCCACCTCCAGAGTTCACACTGTACAGGATAAAAGGCTTTATCTTCTCCCAGGATGCATTAGAATGTCAGAAGCCCACATCCACGTGGACGACAACAGACCGCCAGTGGACCACTATAATATGGCGGGCAGGGGGACTGTACACAGATTTTCTCTGGAAGCCGGTTTTGCCCCTGGATGGATTGACTGCCCCTCGAGCCTTAGGAGATGTGGGTCTGTGTGGATGAAATAAGAGAGAGGAGAGTCCTGCAGAGGAGTCCAGGGAGAAGCCATGCATATGCAGAACCTTTTCCAGACAGGTGAGATGCTCCCATGACCAGGTGAGATGCCCCCATGACTGCTGGCTGCCCTGGCACACTGCGTGCATAGTTACGAAGCTGGGTAACCGGTTGAAACTTCTGATTTGGGGAAGAGGGTACATCTGTGTTAGTACTGTGGGATATTTTAGGGGGACACATGTGGGACACAGCTGCACGTTCATGTGTGACCCACTAGATAAAGCTCTGCTTCAACCATATATGGACATTTGAGGCAGGAAGACTGGAGAACCCTTCCTCTGAGTACTCACCCAGCGGTCACTCTCCATCTAGTAGGATCATGTTCTTAGCACTTCCCTATCCTATCAGGATAGGTTGGTCACTTTCCCACTAAGAATGTCATGGTGAATCCCTGAGATGTGTCTCTTCTTTGCAGAGTTGGCAGGGGGTGGGGGGTCCCTCTGAGAAAAGACCCAGGCAAGTCAGCAAACTGGATGCCACCTCCATATTGATTTTAGGAATTGACTCTGAATAAAACTCTGTGCAGAATCTCCACTCATGTGGGGATCATATCATGACATTGCTATTGCATTATTTTTCTTGAAGTGTGTGCTGTTTTTCAGGTACAATTTTTGTGTAATTAAAGCCAGTGTGTTAAGTTTATATAGACTACTTTCTATGCAAGTCTGCAGTAGGAGCAGATAGCAAGAGACTGTGTGCATGGTTGGGTACACAGATGATAAGTGTGTTTTCAGAAGGGGTACCCCCAAGTGAACATGGTTTGAGAGAGGATGGGTTGTATGTATGTTTCTGCCCACTAATTTTGAGCAGCCATATTTTGAATTAAATCATCAGAGCCAAGTAACCTGAGAATGGTATTAGTTTCCTGTGTAAGAGCTCAAATGGAACAAATACGAATGCTGAAATGTAACATTGTTCTCCGACATTCCATTGTCATTTCTCACTTAAAACCTCATTATGAATTGTTAGAACCTTTAGGCAAAAATCGAAAGTATTTGCAGCAAAATAAAGGCCTATTCTGCTCTTCAAGTGAAACACTGTATACTTGTTTCTCTCCAAAGTGAAATTAGATATTTATGATTTCAGTTGCCTTGATAAGTTTCCGAATCACTGGTTTATGCTGAAGATTTTACTCTATTGTCACGCAGTCTTAAGATCATTTTTGTCTCAATGTCAACTTTTTCACTGAATAAAATTTAACTGGGTCAAGAAAATGCTTCTTTGAAAATCCGCTCTCTGCGCGTCTCGAGTTGTTCTTTGGAGTGCAGTGAAGATGGTTAATATGGTCTCCAAACACCGTTTGATTTGTCATGTTTTAAAAGCATGTTTATTTCATAGATGAGAGAACACTAAGAACTGGAATAATTTTGTTATTAACAAGCTGGTTCTCAGACAGTGGATCCTTGAGGAACACGATGTCTTTGTGGTGGCTGAGGAGGGGGGAGACGTGATGGCTGTTTTGAAGTAAATAAAATTGTTCCACAGGGGTAAAGGCTAATGTGGCTCCCTTAAAGCTGCAACTACCTTTCCTAGGAGACGATTTGCTAAGAAGGCAATTTTCAAATCTGAGAGAAGAGATGAGAAGCAGTACGATGAGCTGTGTGTAGAGAACACTTTTGGAAGGCTTCTGGAGGCAACGAAGTCTAAGAAGGATGCTGCACTTGCCTCTGATTGGTGATGAAAAGCGGGTGGACCTGTAGTCAGGGGAGGTAGTGTGGAACAAGTGGGACAGGGCAGGTAATCTGGTGTAACACCTTCCGGGGTGTTGCTCTTTGTTTAAATATTGAGCCAAAAATCAATCTCTGAAGTTTTATCATCCTGTTTGGTAGATGAGGAAAAAGAGGCTCAGAGAAGTTAGGGAATTTGCTTAAGCAGAAAGTAAAATGCCAAAACCATCCTTCAGTGGAACAATAGTCCTGTTCTGTATCACTGTGCCGTCTACCTCCTGTCACCATTCAGTATCAGGATGAACACCCTCAATCCAGTGTTTTATGCCCTGGAAAATCCCAAGGGGATATCTAGTGTAGTTCTTAGGTTTCCAGGCTTAGATAGAGGGCGTATGATAGTCACTCTCTTGGGGACAAATGCACCTTCAACAAGCTCATGAGACTGATTCGTGACAAAATAATGCTCATGCATGAACTAACGTCGGGAAATCGCCCTGTCTCTTAGCAGGTTAGTGTGCCCTGTGCATTCTCCCCACATCAGGAGCTCTACTGGGAGGAGCCAGTTGCAACAAGAAGGTTGTTTGGTGAGCTGGGGCACAGAGAAAAAGTGAGAGGGGGCTGGGCGTAAATAGTGGTTATCCGGTGAATACTGAATGGACAACAATGAGTGATTGACAGTCTACTAGAGGAATAATCTACTCCATATGAACTTAATATTTGAAACCTTGATACAAGTCTGTGTCCATTTCTACTTAAAAGGTCTTGCCAATTGGGTCCTTTTTTTTTAAGATTTTTTTTTCTTTCACGTGGACAATTTTTTTAAGTCTTCATTGAATGTGTTTCATATTTTGGTTTTTTGACAACATCGTATGTGGGATCTTAGTTCCCCTGACCGGAAGGCAAAATCTTTTAACCACTGTACTGCCAGGGAAGTCCTGCCTGTGCGGTCTTTTTGTGTGTGTGTGATTGGAGGATGATTGCTTTATTGCTTTACAATGTTGTGTTGGTTTCTGCCATACATCAACATGAATCAGCCATAAATGTACATATATCCCCCTCTCTTGAACCTCCCTCCCACTACCAATGGGGCTTCAATCCTTCTTTGCTGAAGTTTTCCCCGGACTGGGCTTGGGCACCACCTGTATCTGCCACCCTGACTTATCTTTCTGTTATGTGGTTGAGTTCATGCCTCTCTGCACTAAAACATTCTATAGTGATGTTAACTGTGCTTTCAGACTGGGCTATGATACCTTCTTGGCTTGAGAGCTGATATTTCTCTAAGGTGATTCTATTATGTGTTGGTTTGAAAGTAACTCTGAAAGGATGCTGGTTTTGAGTTCTTGGGCACACAGGGTAACTCCCAAACTCTGCCTACTTGTGTCACCTGTGAATCTCCAGTCCCAGTTAAAAACAGAAGACTACCAAGGCTGAAGCCCTAACAGCAAAGTTGAAAAGCTATCAGAAAATATAGACTATCAGAAAACCTCTATTAGAGATAAAGGAATTCAACGAAAGATTTGGGGGCTGTTTAGTAGAGCCCTTATTGGCCCCAAAGGGGCCAATAGAGTCCTACATGTCCCAGAGCCCATTTGATTAAAATACTCATGGTTTCCTGCTGTTTGGCACCTGCTCTTTGCCAGTTGCTGTGCTAAACTCTAAATTTTTAAAAAAAATTCTAAAGTTGATCCTGTGATTTAGATAATTTTTAAAAATTAACTTTTATTGGAGTGTAGTTGCTTTGCAATTCTTCCCCGGTGGCTCGGTGGTAAAGATTCCACCTGCCAGTGCAGGAGATGTCAGAGACACGGGTTCAATTCCTGGTCAGGAAGATCCCCTAGAGGAGGAAATGGCAACTCATTCCCGTATTCTTGCCTGGAGAATCCTGTGGACAGAGGAGCCTGGTGGGCTGCAGTCTATGGGGTCACAGAGTTGGACACAACTAAGCATGCGCATGCGTTGTGTTCTACTGTGACAGCAACAGGAGTCAGCCACGTGTATGCCTGTATCCCCTCCCTTTTGGACTTTTTACCTTCCAGGCCACCACAGTGTGCTAAGAGATGAGGACAGCTGGTCATCAGAGAGGACAAGTGACTCATCCAAGATCTCACATGTAGTAAGTGGCAGAATCAGGTCTCAAATGTAGGTTTCGTCCATTCTTACTTGTTTTCTTACTTACCATGCTACTTTGCCCTTTGGTACCATGTTAGAGGTCTGTAATAGTAATACTGTTAAAGGAATTCAAGGGTAGAGGTAATACCTTTTAAACAATTTCCACTAGAAAGACTGAAAATGACATTTGGAGACAGAGATAAATTTAAATTTCTTTGCAAAACCATTTATATGGAACACAATATTCCCTACTGATGCTAGATCAATGAAGCCTTTTTTATAAAACTGGGAAAAAAATTTTTAAGAATTCAATAATCAGAAACACAAAGGATTCTTTTGCTTTGTAACAACCCAGTTAGATTTTTTATCTAAATCCTTTGTGTCTTGGGAAAGGATGTTCAGTGCATGTTCCGCCCCCCCTCTTTTTTGGGCCACTTCGTGTGGCTTGTGGCATCTTAGCTCCCCAGCCATTGGTGGAGCCCGGGCTCAGGGCGGCGAATGCCAAGTCCTAACCACTGTGCCGCCAGAGGGAGCCCGTGTTCAGTGCTCCTTCTGCTCACCTTTATTTCTGTACATGGTGGGCGCACGATTGCACCATGTTCCATTAGGGTGCTAGTTAGACTTGCACAGGACCCTTAGCGTTAGCCTCTCAGTCATGTCCAACTCTTTGCAACCCCATGGACTGTAGCCTACCAGGCTTCTCCATCTGTGGGTTTAGGGTCCCAGCAAGAGGGGGTAGCTGTCATTCTTTTCATACAGCCCTAACTGGCTTGGATGCCAGTGCACCATTAATTTTTTTAAAAAGATTATGTGTAGGGTAATTTGAACCTGCAACAATTTACAGAAGAACAATGAAGTTTAAAAGTTAACGCTTTAAAAAATGCTAATCTTATCATTGTTATGTCGCAACTCTATTTAATAACAAATGACATGTGGTAATGTTTGGGGATATTTGTGTGAAAACAGTGACATATCATACTTAAAACTCAGCATCCACAAACTCTGAGGAAGGAAAAAGGCTTGAATTTAAATGTAAATCAGCCTTTTAGGAAATTTGCCCTTTGGTTGTATGCTCTTACATAAAGCCTTCAGGATAATTGAAGGTCTCGTATTTAAACTTTATTTTTTAGTCTCTGTAGCAGAAGCAGAATCCATTAGTTACCCAGGAATTGGGTACACCCTAGGTGGTACTGAATTATCTAGGGGTGCGTGTGCACATCTCTTTTATGGAATTCTTCATAGGCAATAGGTGAGCAGTGCAAGAACATGAAGCTCTTGACTTCATAAACACACCTTACTTAGAACACCAAACAACTTGACGACTTTCAAGAATCAGCTCATCTTCAAGGGAGGAAATGTTATTCACATTGAAATGATTCAAGGGAATGCGTTTAAGACCCTGAACACAGAATTCCCAAAAGATAGGCCAAAAACATTTTGAGTAATGGTAGTCCTGTGGGAATAAGTCACAATAGCAAATAAGTAATTGTTTTATGCCAGGCGTTGTTCTGGGGGTTTCTTATATATGAACCCATTAAATCCTCGCAGTAATTCTATAAAGAGGATACTGTTATTTTCATCGACAAGGAAGGACTTCCTTGGTGGCTCAGAGATAAAGAATCTGCCTGCCAGTGGAGGAGGTGCAGGAAATACTGGTTCGATCTCTGGCTCAGGAAGATCCCTGGAGAAGGAAATGGCAACCCACTCCAGTATTCTTGCCTGGGTAATCCCACGGACAGAGGAGCCTGGCAAAAGAGTCGGACACGACTTCAAGACTAAAGCAACAACAACAGTAGACAAGGAAACTGAAGCACAGAAAGATTAAGAAATTTGCCCAAGTACACAACAGTAAGAGGCAGGGCTGATTTCTGAATCTGGGCTTTTAAGTCTTTCAAACATTCCAAGTGACCCTTGGAAAGCCCAATTTGGGTGTAGACATTTATAATGTATTTTAACCAATTTACCATTATTTTTTGGATTATAAAAGGCCTTTATATCCACTATAGAAATTTTGGGAAAGTGAAAGAAGCACCAAGAAGGAAATGAGGTTTCCTGTTAATCGCAGAGATACCTTTATCACTTTATTTTATATGAGCAGTTGTATCTGGTTACAGTTCTATTGTGAATATGACCAAGTTCACGTGGGAGAGTTCCCAAGGCTCTGCTACTCCTGTTCAGTCTTGATTCCAACCACAAAGGTGAATTGGCAGATCTCAAAAACAGAGTGATACCCTCTTCCCCTTTGTCCCTGTAAGCAGTTTTGACACAGACATACTCTGAGGACCAGCGGCATCAGAGGACCACTATGCCCTCAACGGTATTTTTACGTTTCATCACAGTCAAGTGCTTTGACTCATCTTCCACAACTAATGAAACTCATAGGAGGGTTTGTTTGAGTCACTTCGTCATCTCTGGCTCACTAAGTTTTCCCTGTTGAGTTTTTGGTTGCTTGAAATATGGGATAAACAGCTATAGTGCTTCTCATCAAAGAAAATGGGTGGCTTAAGTAGACATGAGTGAGCATGAGTCAGACACGTAAGCTGAAGATGCTTTGCAAACATGGTTGTCATATTGCGTGTGTTTGGTCCCTAAGTAACCAAGAAGGCTGTGTCTAAGCTTTAAAGAGGAGAAGTGGATGGTCTAAAGCAAGGTGGTAGGATCACTTTGTGAGTTTCTGGGGGATGGTGTAGGAAGAAAAGAAGGACTTGGAGGGAGATTTGGAGGTATTTAATGTTGGATGTGAACACTTTCTCCATTTCAACTGGATGTGTTCAGTGGCAAAACAGTTTTCCTAAATATTAAAACTGCATTGCCCAGATATACAGGAGCTGGAGGGTAGAACGTGGATTTTATGTGAATGGAAGCCAAGCCCCCTATTGGAATCTCTTGTTAATATCTGCAGGTCTCTAAGATGCAGAGAGATCAGGTGGGAAGAAGAGAGAGTTCTGAGGTTTGGGGCAGTTCCTAAAGGAATCAAAGATTAATGTTAGGTCTCAAGTTCAAGGCTGACAAGACTCTGTGATGACCAGTGGGATGGTGAGAGTGGGAGGGAGGCTCAAGAGGGAAGAAATACGTGTATATATGTAGCTGATTTCACATGATTGAATTGATTATATATTATTGATTCACATTATTGTACAGCAGAAACTAACACAACATTGTAAAGCAAATATACTCCAATTTGAAAAATGTTACAGCACCACACTGTGGTGTAAGATTGCACAAAATTGTGAATGTATTAAGTGCTACACTTGAATTATACATTTAAAAGGTTAATAGAATGACAAAAAAATAAGTGTAATCAGACCACAAAAGGGAAGATAACTTTTCCATTGTTCTTAAACTAGCAAGTTTCAGACCCATGATTTAAACCTAAACAGCCTATTCCCAGAATTTATAGTTTCATTAAAATATTAATAGCAGATTCCTGGTGATAAATTAGGGACATTTAAAATTTTCTTCTTTGTGTTTTTCTAAGTTGCCTAAAATGTCTGCATTAAACATGTGTCACATTTCATAACTAGGAAAAAAAAACCCTCCCTGGCCAGTCAAGCACCTGATTGCCGGACCCCAGAGTAACAGTCATTCAAAAAGTACTATTGTGGCTTCCCTGGTGGCTCGGTGGTAAAGAATCTGCCTGCCAATTCAGGAGACAGGTTCCATCCCAGGTCTGGTAAGATCCCACATGCCACGGAGCAACTGAGCGCATGCGCTGCAACTATTGAGCCTGTGCTCGAGAGCCCAGGAGCCGCAGCTGCTGAAGCCAGTGCACCCTGGAGCCCACGCACCACAACAAGAAAAGCCAGCAGCGACGAGAAGCTGGCGCACTGCACCAAAGAGCAGCTCCACTCACCACAACTAGAAAAAGCCCACTCAGCAACAAAGATCGGGCACAGCCAAAATGAAATAGATAAATTATATATATAAAAAGAATACACCGTTCACATAAAAAAAAAAAAATACTATTGGAGCACTTCCTCTGGATTACTTCCTGCATCAACCACTGGGAGAATAACAAAGAAGACAGATAGGATGCTTGCCCTCTGGAGCAACAGAGAATAAAACCTCAAGGTTGGGAAGTTGCTCATGAGTCTTGTGCAGATGGCATATGTGATTTCATAAAAGTGAAAACTGAGGGCAGCTAATTGGGAAGCTAA
This sequence comes from Nanger dama, assembly GCA_917880005.1. Taxonomy (NCBI): domain Eukaryota; kingdom Metazoa; phylum Chordata; class Mammalia; order Artiodactyla; family Bovidae; genus Nanger; species Nanger dama. The sequence continues at coordinate 32,516,743 of CAKJTW010000014.1, forward strand.
TCCATCTTAATTCTAGAAGCCTGAGGTCACACCTAGGCTAGGGGAATCAGAGCAGGGCAAGGGCATGGTGGCCTGCTGCTGCAGCTCTGGCCACGTGACCACAGAGACAATTTGTCCAGTCTCCTTAGTGCCCCAGTTTTCTCATCCATCAAATGCCATGGTACCAAAGCTAATGCCACAGAGTGCGGGGAGGTTTAAAGCAACAAACACACCAGAGCTTTTAGACTGGAAGATGCTGTGGGAATTTAGCTTTGACAGGTGATCAAAGGAAGGAGGCTATGTTCAGAAGATGGTAATATTAGTCCAGGCTAATTTCTCTTGTGACTGGTTTCTGACCACCGTTTGTACCATACACTTCAGTCTTACACTGATCTGCAATTGTTCCATCCAGAAAACTTTTCCCCCTCTATAAGGCTGAGGAGAGAACTCAATTCACAGAGGATGCATACAACTCCTTTAAGAGATGAGGTCAGAAATGGAGAGCAATTTTCAGGGTGATTTTGCATGTCAGACCCTGTGGCTGCCTGATGCTTTTCACCAGGACAGGAAAGGCAGGGAGAAAACATGGGCCGGGAAGGTTCTTGGATTCTTGTTTGGACATTTAAAAATGTATTTTTTTTTTATTTGGCTGGACTGGGACTTGGTTGCTGCACATGGGATCTGTAGTCAGGGCATGCGAACTCTTACTTGTGGCATGTGGGATCTGGTTCCCTGACCAAGGGAACCCAGGTCCCCTGCATTGGGAGCATGGAGTCTTAGCCACTGAACCACCCGGAAAGTCCCTGGACATGTTAAGTCTGAAGGGCTAATGGCACATCCAAGCAGAGGCAACTAGTTGATAGCGGGCTTCTTTCATTGAGCAGACATTTATTGAGTGACTACTGTGTACCAGATGCCTTCCAGGTGCTGGACATACTGCAGTGAACAGAGCAAGCAAAGCTCCTGTGTCTGGGTGCAGCTTGGCTTCCCGGATGGCACTCGTGGTAAAGAATCCGCCTGCCGATACAGGAGACATAAGTGACACGGGTTCAATCCCTGGATCGGGAGGATCCCCGAAGGAGGGCATGGCAACCGACTCCAGTATTCTTGTCTGGAGAATCTGATGGACAGAGGAGCCCAGCAGGCTACAGTCCGTGGGGAAGATCCCCTGAAGGGAGGGCATGGCAACCCACTCCAGTATTCTTGTCGGGAGAATCCGATGGACAGAGGAGCCCAGCAGGCTACAGTCCATGGGGTCGCAGAGTCAGACACACTGAAATGACTTAGCACACAGGCACACTTAGCACACAGGGTGCAGCTTAGATTCAAGCAGAGGGAGATGCAAGAGGTTATTACATGATGCAGTACTTGGAAGGTGTTAAGTGCTATGGAGGAAGAAATAGACCTCAGAAGGGAGCACTGGGCATGTAGGAGTGAGGTTTAGGCAGTTTTGGAGGCTCAGAGACCAAAAGAGATGTTAACTAGAGAAGTACATCTAGAATGATCAGAATGAAAGGGGTTGATGGAGATAAAAGTGTGGGAGAGAAAGAGATACTAGAAGTGAGGTCTCAAAGTAACACCTGAAGATGAGTGTGGGACAAGTGCGAGGGGCAGGTTGGAACCCTCAGGTGCCCTCCCAGGAAGGAGCAAATGCTGCAAGGGAGGCACCATGACCTGCATTTTGGGGCTCTTGCTCTGTGCCTGGCAGCCCTCCATGCAGAGTTGCATGTGGTCAAGGATCTGAGCTGGAACCCTCCCTGTGGAGCTGGTGACTCTGAGTGTCATGTCCCCTGTTGCGCTGCCATTCCCTCACCTGTAAATAAGGATCCTTTAGCATCTACCTCATAGGATCGCTGCAAGGATGAAATTAGATAATTAGATACATTAGGTAATGCCTATGCAATGTCATGACTATGAACGCTGTCTAGGAGATGACTCTTGTCCTCCCTGCAGCCCTGCGAGGCAGACCCTGATTTTAGGTGAGCCCAGTGCCTGGAGAATCCCAGAGACGGGGGGAGCCTGGTGGGCTGCCGTCTATGGGGTCAAATAGAGTCAGACACAGCTGAAGCAACTTAGCAGCAGCAGCAGTGGTAGTGGGTTAGTGTAGGAGGAGCAGGGCGTTAGGGCATGGAGGAGCCATCTTTAGGCTCCTCTGTCTATAGTATCGAGAGACCTAGCGTGAGCTGGGCCCAACCTTGCACAGGATCCAAATGGATACTTGTAAAACAGTCTCCTTCAAACTGAGTCCCCCTCACATCATCTCCCCCTGCCGAGTTGATGATTAATGTCTCTACGCAAAACTCCGTTACTCTTCTCGTCCCATCCCTGTTCCCCTCAAGACAGGGGTATCAAAAAAGGGCAGGAACCTACGGGCCCGGCATGTCCCGTGACTGTTGCTTGTAGAAAAAGGCTTTAGTTTCCTGGGCCTTTCCTGAGTTCCAAAGGGCAGATTTAAGCATTTACTAATTAGGGAGGTGAGGTCAAGCAGAAACGAAGGAAAATCAGTTATGCAAGAAAAGTCATGGTAATTGTTCAGCAGGGTCCTAATTCCTCCTGGAGGAAGATACACAAAACCTGATGTGTATCTTTGAGTTGATTAGCACCAACTAAGACCCCTACCCAGGTGGAAGAGAGTGATAACCTGCTGGTCACATGCAGAAGACTGATTGAAACCAGGAGGTTAACGATTAAAATCTCCTGAATAACGCACTGTTACCTGCACCATCAACCAATCAGAAGAAAGCCACGCCCCCTACAGCCCCCGCCCCCCAAACGTTACCTTTAAAAAGACCCTTCCTTGGACGCCACTGGGGAGTTCGGGTTTTTCCGCGTGAGTTTTGGGGTTTAACTTCCCCACAACCAGGCATCAGTGGTTGGGCGTCACTGTCTGGAAGGTGAGTGGACACAAATTTGATTTGGTTACACTTGCTGCTTCAGAATGTTTGCTGCTGCGGCTAAAAGTGCAAAGAGACGACAACCCAGGCCACTGGATGGGATGCAGACAGGGAACTGGCGGATGGTGGGTGCCTGACCTGGAGGGAGAGGCTGGAGAGGGGAGGATGTCCCCCATCACCAGCACACTCCACTGGGAGGGAGGGACTCTGCCTCTCAGCACCTGGCGGTGACACGCAGAGGCCCCGGGGAGGGGACGCTGGCATTAACGTCAGCCCCTCCATGTCCACTCTGCAGCACCCATTGCTAAGCACTGGGGATGTCAAGACAAAGGAGGTGCTAGGCCCTCTGCCATCCACAAGGTGAAGGGCTCAGCACTGCCTGGTGCTGTGAGAGAGGCAGGGGCGTGATGCTATGGGAACTGAAGGGGATGGAACAGCTGTAGAGTTGGGGAAGGTGCCCGAGTGGAGTTGGCACGGGACCGAGGCCTTGCGAAGGAGTAGGAGTTTGCCCAGCTGGTGTGGGGAGACCACATGTGTGAAGACTGTGGTCTGTGGCAGGAGGAGGTAAGTTGGGTGCCGCGGCTGCTGCGGGCGTGGGGGAGAGTTCCGGGTGAGGGATATATGGTCGAACCCACGTCTGTGTGCTCAAAGCAGAGCGAGGCCTAACAAACGGACAGGTTGGCGCTTGGAGCAGAGAATGGTTCATGGCGGGACACCAAGCAAGGAGAACGGGCAACCCATGCTCGAAAGACCCAAATTCCCTGGCGGTTTTCAGGGAAGAGTTTTACAGGCAACATTTGGGGTGAGGACTGCAGGGAGCATGACTTTCTTCTGACTGGTTGGTGGTGGGGAAGAGGCTGTGTTTCAGAAATCTCCATCATCACCCCTCTGGTTCCAGATAGTCTGGGGTCTGAGTGCTTGTGGTCAGCAAGTAGTCACCAACCTCCACCTGGGTTCCCGCAGAACAACTCAGACACTTGAGTTTGATGTTGGGCACATCCCTTGAGGAGGAACTAAGGACTCTGTTTTATCGCTGAATTACTGTCTCCTGGTTGCTTTTCCTTCCTTTCTGCATTCCCTCACTTTCCTAATTCGTAATTGCTTGAATCTGCTCTTTGGAACGCAGCAAAGGCTTAGATGAAAGGTTTTTATTTTTATCTTTTATTTTATTGCAAATAAGAAACAGGTGTGTGTGTCTGTTTGTCGGTCTACGTACACATGTGTAGTGGGGGGGGGCTTTTGTACCCAAGAGGTGCTCGGTTTCAGTGACATTCTATTACGTGGCAGAGCTGCTTCTGGAAAAGCTTCTGGACTCTTCTGGAACACCAGCAGTACCTTCCAAGTCAAGAGGGAAGCCAACTGGAACAACTTCTTGTTTTTCTCATAGTGCTCCAGAAAGGCAGCTCTGGGCTCAGAGGAACTTTAACTTGCACAGAGTGTTCAGGTCTTACCAGGTGACCTGACTCCCACTTTCTTCCATGTCTTATGGTCAGGGTGTTTATGAGGTTTTCAAACACGGAAATGTGGGTGAGGTGGGTTGAGTAGTGCAAATGGAGTTCACATAGACCGTGTGTTTTATGCCCCAGATGCATTCTGGAAATTTGTGTCAGTTTTCTGCGAATTCAATAGAATCTTAAAGAAATTAGAAGGAGCTGTCATTTCATGGAGTTCAAACCTGCCTCTTCTTTTATCCACTGAAGGATCCTTTTGTCATGCAAATATCTTCTATTCGTGAGCTGGTATTCTGTCTTGACTTTCTTTAAATGAGACACACCTCTCCGAGGCAAACCGTGGGGCTTACAGGCAGCCTTTTCAACGGTAGGCAAATGTCCATCCCGCCTTTGTTGTAGCCACTCGCTTTGGTGGTCTTTGTTTAGATCTGGTATAATCTTGGCCACTGGAGGGCTCTACAGATAGAAAATGACTGGAGAATCCCAAATGTGTTCCAGAGCCCAGACTCCAGCTCACACCCAGATTTTTGAGCCGAGCAGCACATCTTGCAAATCGGATTTAACTGGGGAGAGGAACAGTAGCATGGATGTTTCTTTTATTTAGGAATTTAAGCATAAAAGAAGCCTCTATTTAAAAGAGCAGCTTTTGGATGATAGTCTTATTTGGAGCTGGCAAGGAGGTGCTAATCTTGTGTGTGGAGAGTGATCTTGCAGAATTCAGCACAGCTTAGAAAAGTGGAGCTTTGAACAAAGGTTATTTCTCTTGTGCAAACAAAATCACACCGAGATGTATGGAGTGAAGTGGGGCCATAGAGTTTATTTTTATAACGAGGAAAAGGGAGGACTGAAAGAATAGTTTGGAAGACTGGCATCTTATACCTGGTAAAGCAGAGAACGACTACTGTTTATTTACATGCCACGTCTTTTCACCTGCAGCTTTTCTACTTTATTTTTTGAGTTTAGTTCAGAGATTTTATTTGCCTGAATGTTGCCAAAACACCCAAACTTCTGTCCCTGTGGCATAACAAATTCTAGATCCAGCTCCCTCCCCACCCCCTCACCATGGATCAAAACACAGACTTTTGCAAAACCAGGTAGAAATGAGAAGAAGTCAAGGGAAATGTCCAGAAAGGAACTATGGGCCAGTGACCAGACTGCCTCAGTTTATTTTAAAAATTCATCAGAACCATGCGAAGCAGATAAGTATCAAACTAGACTAAAATAAAGTCTCAAGTTCTAATCTCTGAAGGCCTGCAACAAAAAGTAAAGTTGATTGTATAAATTTGCATGCTTCTTCCATTTCCAGAGCAAGGTGGCTTTGTCTTGCAGGTAGCTTTGAGGATGAATTTGGCCCCTAACCACTGAAGAACTTAGATCCCATGGAAACAGATATGGGCGCTGGAGATGCAGCTACTGTAAGGCAAGATCTCTGAGGACTGAGGTGGTTCTCAAATTATTTGTCCATCTGTGAAATGGGAATGGACCTTTTTCTGACTTACCTCTTAGATGGTAGTTACTGAACCAAACTAGGGTCCACTTACCTGCTGTACAACAAAGCCAATTTACTGACACCAGATTGTTGTGAAGGAAAGTCCTGTGTTTATTTGCAAGACGCCAAGCAAGGAGAATGGTTCATGCTCAAAAGAACTTTGCAAAAGGCAGCTCTTCCCTATATTTATTTGGGAGTGAAATGAAAGAACAGGAAGGAATGAGCCCTAATAGAGAACCTCAGTTTCCCTTTGAACTGGGGAGTTTCAGAAAAGATGAGCAGACAATTTATTCCAGTCTGTATTAGCAGATTTTCCTCTTCTGGGAACCTCAGAAGTAGGCAGTAGAGAGCTGAGGGTGTGTTCAGCAGATGCATGTTGAGAGAGGTAGAGGGACTTGATGAGAGCTGCCAACCTGGACCTTTCTATTTGACCAAAGTTCTCCTGTAGACTATCCCCTTATAGCCTGTATCTTGTTGGGAAGCTCTGTTCACCTAGTTGTATTTTGGAATTTTGCTTCTCCCAAGGATGGCCTGGGAGTCAAGTCTAGGACCCACTTGATTCTGATTTGGGGTGATAGGATGCAGCTTGGATGGTCCCGTAGGAGGGCTGTCCTCTGGCAAAGAGCTTCCCAGGAACTGCAGAGAAGGATTTACGGCTGGATGAATGGAGGTCAAGGCTGAGTCATGTCCACTGAAATCAGTTATTTAGGGAATTAGTCTACACAAGGAATGACTGGGAGAATCGGACTTCTCAGAATTGCCCCCAAACACTGAGAAAAGTTAACTGAGGGTCTGGAATCCCCTCCCCTCTCTGAACTCACAGCTGTCATTGTCTTGGATGCTCACTCGACATTAAACACACATCTTCCTCTGACATATTTGTATTGTTTTAGAAACTGTATGACAGATAGTTGTGCTGAGTGAGTGAGTGCCGGGCACCTAGCAGGCAGGCAGTAAATATTTGCTGAACAGTGAAAAAATGCGGTGGCTTGGCTGTCAGTATGGCTTCTATTCAGAGCCCATCCCCAGTGCTCCATTCATACTGGGCTGGGTGAATTTCTCGTGTAAGGGTTGATCGTGCCTGGCCGGACCAGGACGGTCTCTGTGAGCTTGCAGAGTACATGCCACCATGGCAGCAAAGAGGGACGGCTGGGGGAAACACATCTGGGAGTTCTCCTAGAGACGAGGTGCAGTTCCTTTGTTCTGGTAGGTTTCAGCCAGAAGGAACAGCAAATTTTACTGTCTGCAAACCACCAACGAGCTTATTCCCTTCCCCCTTCACCTCCTTCCTTCCCAACCTGGGAATTCATTTGCTGCTTTCTCTTTCCTCCTCTTCTGCCCCAGAGCAGTCCCCAGGGACAAAGCTCTTTGTTGTGAACACTCCAGGGCAATATGGAATTGCAAGGTCTCTAGGGCAAAATCAAGGCTGTCCGCCAAGGAGAGTGATCGCTGAGCCTGAGACCCCCGCCTCCCCCCCTCCACCTGTTGATCTCCCCCTTCCGGGGGTGAGCAACAACCCGCATTGTGCTTGGCCTGCATGAGCTTCGACACCAGGCTCAGCAGATGGCGCTGGTGAGCAAAGCCCTTCCCTTCTCTCCCCCCGCCCCTCCCCACCACCGGAGCCTCCCTGGTCTAAAGCGAAAACAGATGTTTTCATCATTTCTGGATCTGGCATGTGACTTGCAGTTCAGCAGTGTGCCGACATAACCCAGAGTTGTGCGTTCCCTTCATCCCCCGCAAAATAAAAATTCTGACTTGAATGAGCCTTCCTCCTAAGTGAGCCACTGACATAAGGTCTGTCGAATCCAAGGGCACATGGCTCCAACTGCAACTGCCTTTGTAGCCAGTCCTGGCTCTATAATAGGGAGGCTGCCTCCTCCCCCGCCCCAAAGCCAGGGCGGCAAGTCTAGCTGTCTTTACACCAAGCCCTGGGGAGAGGCGCTAGTTTTTTTTTTAAGTAGCCTTGGTCTGGCTGGCTGGGGATCGTGTGCGTGGGAGCCAGTGCGTCCAGAACAAAACAGGAAGGCCGGGGCGGCGCGCCCTGTTCCCCGAACCCCCGGCAGGTGGCAGCATCGGCCCGGCCTGGTCTCTGCCGCTGGCCGGCCCCAAAGCCGGGCCCTGTTACTTTCGGTGGCCTCAAAATTATTAGTTCCAGATGAGTTCTTGCAATTGTAATATTTGGTTTAACCCAATCTGCCCGATTGCGTCAGCACACGTTCAAATACAGCCGTCTGAAGTCTAACCAGACATCAGAGGCATGTTTCAGGGGGTGTCAACATTCCTTACCCTTTGAAAGAATTAAGGAAAAAAAAAAAACCCCACGCACACAAAAACCCAGAGGTTGATTTATCCCCCAAATGAAAGAAGGGTGAGCCGCCTGGGGCTGAGGTGGCCGAGAGGGACAGAACAGGGGAAATTCGGGGAAGGCGTAACAATAGAACTTTGTGGGTCGAAGTCTGCAAGAATGGAACTGGATTTATTTGTTGAACTAGGAAGGGACCTCTGGGCTCTTTGAAGGTTAGAGCAAATAAGCAGAACTGGTGGGCATTTGGTTTTCTAAGAGAAGAGCCCTTCGAATCACATAGCCGCTATCGTGAGACACAAAATGCAACTATCGGCCTGTGGATGGGCCTCTGCATACTCTTGGCCTGGCCGCTCAGGAAGGGGGCCGGTGTGGCGGGGGCTGGGGGGGGGGGCGTCTGCATTTTAACACACAATTGTGAGGGGCACCCCAGTCACCAACTCAGGACGCAGACTGGGTTGCCTGAGGACACCAGCCAAAGGGCCTGGAGGACCCAGTTAGAAAACGCAGCACGGCTGGAAGGCGTCTGGCCAGGGGACCTGCCAGAGGCCTCAAGCGTCTTGTAAACAGCCCTGCTGCACTCGGTCACTGCCATACCCTGGAGACACTGTCAAGCACCCTGGATGCCAGGCACCTGCTCTGGGGGTCTCGATTTTCTCGACAGGTCAGTTGAGGCTTAGACTCACTGCTCCCAGGGGCAGAGTAGCACATGGGGCAAGGCAGCTCAGGAATCCTGCTCCGATGACCAGACACGAAAGGGTGTCTTGCTTCCCTTAGTGGAGATGGAATAGCCTGGTCTTAGGAGGCAACCCGTCGGGCAGTCCTCCTCCTCCCGCCTGTACCCTACTTTTCAATCCGTGCTCAGATTCTTCAAGTACCTCTTTCAAGGGTGCAGAGAGCTTCCTGCTAGCCGACTATGGGGAGCCTGGCCGTTCCCTGCAGGCCTCAGGCTCGACACGCTCCTGATCAAAAGCCAGCAATCGTCTGGCAGATGCTGCGTGTCCTGCGTGTCGGAAGCTGGTGGCTGGTGCTGGCGGCAGGCAGGCAGGCAGGCTGATCGGCCATCTTGTTAGATGTGGCTGGGACCTGGGTTCCTCCCTCCCCACTCCAGCGGCCACCCCACTGCCTGGATTAGACATGGGAAGGATGATGACGCTGTCGCTGTTTAGTCTCTAAGTCATGTCTGACTCTTTGAGACCCCATGGGCAATATAGCCCGCCAGGCTCCTCTGTCCATGAAATTTCCCAGGCAAGAATACTGGAGTGCGTTGCCATTTCCTTTTCCAGGGGATCTTCCTGATCCAGGGACGGAACCCATGTCTCCTGCTTTGGCAGGCGGATTCTTTACTGCTGAGCCACCAGTGGGACCTCCACAGTGCTGGCAAACACCAGCAGAATGTTTAGAGGTCCAAGCTGCCACCTCTTTTCCTCTCAGTTTGGAAAATGCATGTGTCCCTACAGGTTGCTGGGGAGATGCTAATTGTCAGTGGTAAGAGCCACACTCGGTCCTAGCAGATGCTCTGCTTGGGGAAATAATCCAGCCAGGCAGCCACGTGAGCACAATACTTTCCCGTGGTCTTTGTACATCAATAGTAGTTGAGAAATTCCAGTATTTCTCTCCACCGCCACTCTAACTTTATTCTCTTCTGAGAATCAGCTTTTGGAGGTTCTATAATCCAGACTAGTCAGACCTGGCTGCTTAAGAATCACCTAGATGCTACCCCAGAGATGTTGAAATCAGAAGGGGAAAGAGGTGGGAGACAGAAATCATAACTTAATTTTTTTAGGCATCATAATTTTAAATCCCCTCCCCCAGATGATTGTAATTGTAATATACACTACCTGGAAGTTAAAAAAAAAAAAAAAAAACCCACTGATTCTATCCCAACTTCCTTTGTTTACAGATAAGGTTCCTAGAAGGAAACTTGAAGGGGTTCAGACAAGATCACACAAGTTCAAGTCTGGAATCTCTGTATAATTCCTCTGGCTTCTCAGTGATAGTCGAAGTTCTTCCTCCAATTACTGAGACAATCACCTCCCTACTCCTGTCACTTTGCCCTGTTCAGTGAAACTCTCTAGTGACCACCCACAAACCTGTGTCACTCTTGTCTCTAAGAAATTGGGAAAGAGGAAATGCTTCCTGAGAAATTTTCAGTTTTTCTGGCTTGAATAAAAAGATTAGAAATGAGAATCACCTGCACCCTGATTTCTCTCTTTTTATCACTTATGTTTCCAAATGGGATTTATGCTTGCTGTGGCTGTCATATGGTAACTGCTCTGCGGTGATCTATTTTTGTGGGTAAGGCAAGAGGGCTCTCGGAAAGTTCAGTCTTGTGTTTAGGGTTAAATAGGTGGCAGAGACGAAGTCCGTGCAGAGCAGTCCCACCTCTCACCCTGCTGAGACCAGGGCTTGGCTCCTGCTAGCCTCCTCTGTGACTGTTTATGATGCCCCATTGGGGGCAACAAGCACCCTCTGAAATAACTCCATCTTGCATGCGAAGGAATAATCACTAACTCATCCCTTGAGGTAAGGTTTTAGAGAATAGGTGTGCCTTGAATACTCTGAGATCTGTGATGCTTGTAGGGTGAGTGAATGACCATAAGTCACTGAAAACAAGACAGGCAGAGATCCAGGATACCGTAGTGGCAACCAGCTCAAGTAGAAAGGAAGCTGTAGGTTGTCCGTGTGACCTTGACGGAGCCCTTGCCCTTTCTGGGCCCGAGTTCTCTCTCCTGGACATCGCCTCTGAGACCTCTTCTCACTCTGACATTCCATGAGAGGCAGGGAATCCCTGCTCCCATCTGTAATCAGATGTGAGGGACCAGAGTCTCTTCTCTCCGTAAGTCAATTACTCTAGAGCCATTTCTTCAGTGGCCTAAGAACTAGTTCATGATGATTAAAATGGAAATCTGAGGATAAGCAGCCACAAGCAGACAATGATTTGGTCCCCTACCTGGTGATTTCACAAAGGACACTTGTAAGTGGCTTCCGTAGAATTCTGTCCCTTCTTGGAGGAATTACCCAGAGATCTTGCATCACTGGGGTTCATTTGTCCACCTGGCATCATTAAACATTTATGAAGTACTTAGTATGTTAAAAAAAAAAAATAGAGTAAGAAAAGCTTATACCCAAGAGCAACTCTTCCAGATTAAAAGAGACCAAGGAAGCATTATAATGAAATGTAATGTGTATAATGAAGCATTATAATGAAATGTAATGTAACGTGATCTTGGATGCTAGATCCAAGAGGGAAAGCTTATAAAAAACATTTTCAAGATAGAGAAATCTGAATGTAGACTGCATAATGGGATTACTGGTAATTTTTTAGATGTGACCATAGTATTGTGGTTTTATAAGAATGTTTTATATGTCATCCTTAGAGGCATGCTGACTTAGGAATGAGTGTTTTGTTTGCAACTTGTCTTCTGATGATTCAAGGGGAAAAAATAGGCAAATGTGCAATAATGTTAGCAGTTGGTAAATCAAGGATAGAGTATATTGAATGGTCATTGACGAGTTCTTCAATTTTTCTATAGATGAAAAAATTTCAAAATTAAAAAGACCAAAAAACACCTGTGTCCACAAGGATTTTATCATTTACTTACCATTTGTTCTTTACCAAGAACAAAAGTGACAACCCACTCCAGTATTCTTGCCTGGAAAATTCCATGGACTGAGGAACCCGGTGGGCTACAGTCCATGGGGTTACAAAGAATCAAATGTGACTGAGAACACAAGGGTCAAAAACACGTGAATCACTATGTTTAATCCAAGGCAGAATAGACTGGATAGCAAGTGGAGGTGTAAGAGTAAGTCTTGGAAGCCCAGAATGAAGAATAACTCATTTTCCCTAAGGTGTTGGTGGTGGTGAGGGAGGTCTTCTTTCTGTGGTAGAATTTGAGTTGGGTATAGAAAGATGTGTTGGAGAAGGCAATGGCACCCCACTCCAGTATTCTTGCTTGGAAAATCCCATGAATGGAGGAGCCTGGTAGGCTGCAGTCCATGGAGTCGTGAAGAGTCAGACATGACTGAGCGACTTCCCTTTCACTTTTCACTTTCATGCACTGGAGAAGGAAATGGCAACCCACTCCAGTGTTCTTGCCTGGAGAATCCCAGGGACGGGGGAGCCTGGTGGGTTGTTGTCTCTGGGGTCTCACAGAGTCGGACACGACTGAAGCAACTTAGCAGCAGCAGCATAGAAAGATGTGTACAATTTCAATAGGAAAGAGGCAAGGGAGGGATTTTAGGCTGAGGGGAGAAAAGAAGCTAAGTTACAGAGCTGAACTTCATCCAGTATAATTGGGAGATAATAAATGTGTGAGAGATGCCCTGGAATTTAAATATTGATTGACATCAGAAGATAGGTGGCCTTGAATGCCATACAACAAATTTCCATATCTGACCTCAAGAAAAGATAAATATATTCATCTTACATCCACAGCTGTTTGCCGTATAGGCATCAGCATGGTGGTAAGTTGCTTCAGTCATGTCTGATCCTTTGTGATCGGATGAACCATAGCCTGTCAGGCTTCTCTGTCCATGGAACTCTCGAGCCAAGAATACTGGATTGGGTTTTCATGCTCTCCTCCAGGGGAGGAGATCCCAACCTGGGGATCGAACCTGTGTCTCTTATGTCTCCTGCATTGGCAGGTGGGTTCTTTACCATTAGTGCCACCTCTTAGGCATCAGCATGGTTATCTAATTAATGAATTTTCTGTGGCAAAACTTGTAGTGATTCTTCACAACGAGCGTATATGACTCAACTCTAGAATTTTTCTCCGCCCTCTGTAGATAGAATTAACTCTTTCCTGTTCCTGGCAGTCCCTCATGCTCATCGCCTGTGTAATGAGGTGCATGGAAGGCCATTCTTGACAATAGCCTGTTGCAACTACTTTCTCTAAAATTAACCCGCTTGCTCCTTATCTGTTTCCTTTTTGGATTTCCGGTCCAGCGATGCCACAATTCAGCTCCCAATCCTTGCCTCAAACTGCTTGCTACCATAGCCAGTCATTATTCTCAGCGTTCATTGGTTTCTTCAAATTAGCTTGGTTTGCTGGCTCCGTGGATCATGGCTGCAGGAAAGTGGACTGGCTGCTGCCCAGCTCATGCCAGGGACCCACTGCAGATGGATTAAACTCAGTGGGGCGTCACCAGGGCAGAAGAGAAGCACATTCCTCTTATGTTCTCAGCAAATCTATGTGCCTGGTTTTTTATATGGTATTTATCCTATTGCGCTGAGACTGTTTTCTTTGTCCCTACTAAATCATGAATTCTTTAAGGGCAAGTACCACGTCTTAGTTTGAATCTCTAGGACTTAGCGTGCTACCTGGCACTTAGTAGGTCCTCAGTAAATGTTTAATGAAAAAATTAGTGGATGAAGCAGTGGGCAAAGAGGACTATCTTTGAACTGCCATCCCTTTAGATTTCTGCACCACCAGTCCCTTATGTGAATGTCTAATTGAGACTTGATGATTTCTGTAGGAACGACCAGCCATAAGTAGGTCACAGAGAGTATGCCTTATTGAGGTTCCATCTCTGGACTTATTTGTATTAGTATGGATTTTAAGTATGGCTCCTTAGACAGTGACAGTCTCCAGTTGTATTCCTCTGGGGAGCTGCTTTTCCCGTGCATGTAAAACAGATCAACTCTCCCTTTGAAACTGCAGTGGGATTTTAAATTGTATCAACACAGAGCTTGGGAAAGGAGTTGAGTCATAAACCATAGTAATCAGACTTTGCTTTTACATGCGGCCCTTTTCACTAGCAGATCCACCACATAGACAACAAACGCTAATGAAAATCAGAGGATCACTAGAGTTGTATCCCTGTTCTGTCTGTATGGGAAATACATTGTCATCACATCTACAGAGGCATGGCCATTTCACCTCTCTGTTACACACCACAGAGTCAAAAGAACCAATTTCTGGACCTCCCTAGTGGTCCGGAGGCTGAGACCCCACACTCCCAAGGCAGAGGGCCCAGGTTCAATTCCTGGTCAGGGCACTAGATCTCATATACTGCGACTAAAGATTCTCATGTGTTTCAACTAAGCCCTGGCACAGTCAAATAAATATTAAAAACAACAACAACAAAAAACCCTTCAGAACACAGAGCAGTTTCCACGAAGAGCCCAGGCCAGGAACCATGGGGTCTGTTCTGATCACTAAATAACCATCCTTAGTCCCTATAACAGATGGCGGGTAATTGTGTTGGCTTGTATGTTTTGTCCTGGCAATGGTTCCTTGATTACTGTTTTCAAAATATTCTCTCTGTCCCTGATACCCATCCCCCAGCCCCAGGCTCTATCTCTGTAGGGTAGGCAATGAGTCTCCAGTGCTTTCTAAATTCAGGACTGAGCTGACCATGTCTGTGGGATTCTGGCAGAAAATAAGTTTCATGGTGGATCCAATAGCAGCTTAAATCTCATGAAGAACAACATGAAGTGGCTTTGTTGATTGAGTCCATTAACTACCTGATTTGGCTTAGGGACTTTCCACCCTGAGACAGAGAAGACTTCTTATCTTTTTATCCATCTTCCTAAACTAGAAGCACAAGAGTCTTCCCCCTGCAGATGACTAAGTCTGTGGCCAAAGAATCACATACCATACCCTCTTCTGAGTACTGTACATAGAGCCATTCTGGGTCACTTCAGTTCAGTGGAATTCAGTTTATTAATGGAGCAATTCTCATGAATGAGACACTGTGCCAGCTACTATGAGAGTGTGAAATTACATGTTAGACATTGACCCTTCTCCTCAAGGCTCTCTAGATCTGTAACACATCTCTGCCCCCACTTTGTGTAGGACTGGAGAACTGATTTCACCCTAAGATTCTATCAGATAAATTAGTAAAGAGAGGGAGATACCAGGAAGGAGGAGTATGGGTGGAATAAGAAATTATATTCAGTTGAGTATCTTAAATGAAAGGTGCTATGTAAAAGAGTCTGTAAATTCATTTTTGCAAGATGCCTTTTCCCTTAGAAATATTCTGTCTAAATTCTTTGTCTTCAGAAACAGCCATTCTTCCATCTGCCATTCAGAGGTCTGGTGATAAGGCTATAAATGGTCTACTTTCATTATTTTGGGACATTTCTCTTCCTTTGGCTTGGATGCCAAGGGTCCACAGTTCATTAGAACAGAGTGTTGAAACAGTGGGCACTTGGTAAAGACTCATTCAAAGACAGACCAGAATTCACTAAGTGGCTAGAGGGGAATGGTAGGTAAGCTTTCTGTATGGGAACGCCAATGCCTCTAGGTGAAAGAGAGTGACAAGTTTGAAGTTAATTTTGCTCAAATTTCCCAGATTATTTTCTTATGGGGGAGGGGCTTTTCTTGAGTTACTGTGACTGTATAAGTTTCTGTGTTCTGTGTAATAAAGAAGGGGCTCCCCATAAGCCATTTCATCCCACTATCAACCCTGCCATCCTTTAATCCACTAATTCAGGCTGTATTTATTCAGTGTCTGCTAGATGTCTGGCCTGCACTCATTGCTAGTTGTAAGCAGGCCAGCCCCAGTCCTCATAGACCAGCTGTATTACCTTGTGTATCAGCAAGTTCTTCAACTTTTCTGCACCTCAGTTTCTATGCCTGTCAGTCAGGAATGTTCATACTATTTTGTGGCATTTCAAGGAAGAGTAAGTGAAATGTTTGACAAACCCTGGTACTTGGTAGATACTCAATAACTTGAGTTCCTTCTCCCTTTCTTTCAATTTGAATGTCTTCCTTGCAAAGTGTGGATAGAATAAGAGCTCTCTCAAGTTTAAAGATTAAGAAAAACATGCAGGCCTCCCTGGTGGTCCAGTGGTTAAGAATCTGCCTGCCAGTGCAGGGGACATGTATTTGATCCCTGATCTGGGACAATCCCCTGTGGCTTGGAGCAACTAAGATCATGAACCGCAACTCCTGAGCACATGTGCCACAACTACGGAAGCCGGAGTCTCCTAGAGCCCAAGCTCTGCAACAAGAGAAGCCACCACAACGAGCAGTAGACCCTCTTGCCACAACTGATAATAGAGAAAGCCTGTGCACAGCAACAAAGACACAATGCACCCAAATATAAATGCATACCAAACTGTACTGTAAGCTCTCGATGACTGCAGTGATGATAATTTAGCACTGTCATCCTCAAAGAGCTTGCAGTCATGCCAGAAGGCCGTGACACACACTTGTGACACGTATACAACGAAGCGCCTCAACGCTCCAGTGCTCTCTGTGAGGACTCCAGTGCCCAGCTACCCTCTAAGTGGTTTGGCCTAAACCATATTCCCTCTTCCAACATGAAAATGGGACAATAAAGGAGGCTCCATGGAACCTTTCAATGATTTGATTTTTGGGGGATACCGACATAGAAACCGGACTTGTGGACACAGCGGGGAGGAGGGGTGGGGTGAACTGAGAGAGTGGCTTTGCCACGTGTACACTGCCGTGTGTAAAACAGACAGCTAGTGGCATGAGTCACTGGAGCACAGGGGGCCCAGCTTGGTGCTCTGTGACGACCTAGAGGGGGGGATGGGAGGAAAGGTGGAGAGAGGCTGAAGAGGGAGGGGATATGTGTATACTTACAGCTGATTCATGCTGTTGTATGGCAGAAGCTAACACAACATTGCAAAGCAGTTATATTCCAATTTTAAAAAGAGTGCCAAATTATCCTTCCTGCCAACTCAGCCATAAGAACGTGCTGCTTGAGAGTTCTTTCCACTGCTCTTCACCTCCCAGCTTCAGCCCAACTGAGCCCCTGTAAAATCCCCTTTGTTCCAACCACACTGGACAGCCTTGAAAGTGAAAGTGTCAGTCTGTCGGTCGTGTCTGACTCTTTGCGACCCTACGGACTGTAGCCCCCCAGGCTCCTCTGTCCAAAGGATTTCTCAGGCAAGAAAAGTGGAGTGCATTGCCATTTCCTTCTCCAGGGGATCTTCCCAACCTAGGGATCAAACCCAGGTCTCTTGCATTGCAGGCGAATTTCTTACCCTCTGAGCCATCAGGGAAGCCGTGGATTGCCTTAATTTTCAACAAACCCATCGTGTCCTGTTCACCCCCACATCTTGCTAATGCTGGACCCTGACGCTGCAACTGCAGCTTCTCCTTTCTGTGTTACTGTGTTGTCAACTCACTTTCATCTTGTTTTGCCTGAATCTTTGTAAACCCCATGACAACCAGCACAGGTCCTGCACATGGCATGTGTTCAATAAATATTTATCGGATGGATGCTTAATTTTCTTCTCCATGTTATATTCGAAAAGACTTCATTAAGGGATTAGCTGTATGAGGCACTGTGCCAGGTGCCCTACTGAAATAATTACATGAAGGATTCCTGTCCTTAAGTAGCTTAACATCTAAAACTGTTAAACAGATAGAAACAATCTTTTATAGTAGCCAATGACCTGGGTTCTTAACCTGGAATCGATTGATAAACCCTTTCCCCATGAAACCTCTGAAATTATATGGAAAAAGTTGCATACATGCATAATCTGGGAATAGTGTCCACAGCCACGATGAGAAAAAAAAGCAGAAGAGGAAATGAGAAGCAGCAGATTGTGGATTTTATTCTGGATTTATTGTTGGGCTGGGGAAGAAGGAAGGATAACTTTGGGGTTTTCCATTTGAGCAGTTGAATTTTTCCATCTACTAAGGGAGGGATGGTTTGGTGCTGGAAGTGGGAGCAGATTTGGGGGAGGGGGAAGTCAATAGGTAAATAATAAGAAAGTTTGGGACGTTTATTAGGCAGCCAAGCACACGTGTCAGGGAGCAACTGCAAGTACAAAATAGAAATCGGGAAAGTCTGGGCTGGATGTGGACGGACATTCAGGAATTGTCAGTGTGTACACGGTACCTAAAGTGACCAAGTCAGATGGCACCCACGGGAGAAGAAGGCTAGGGAAGGAATGTTGAGACTTCCTGAAATGTAGAGATAGGAGGAAGGGATCTAGTAAAGGAAAGTGAGATGGAGAAGCCATGGTTTGAGGAGGAAAAGCAGATGAGTGTGGCATTCTCGGAGCCAGAGAAAGGAGTGTTCAGAGGAAGTCAGGGGTCAGCCATGCCAAATTTCTCTCCTAGAAACTGTATCATCCTTGTCTGTCTGTCTTAATAGACTGAACTTCTTGAGTGCAGGAATCATGTCTTGTTTATCTTAGAGTCACTAGAGTATAGCACAAAGCCAGACACATGCTTGGTACTCACTCATCATCTAATGAATGGGGGAAAAAAATTCTCAAAGATCAAGCAGCGGAATAAGATGTCCTCTAAGCAGAGACCTCTATGGCTGAGATAGGCACTGCTTCTGACCTGAGGTTGGGGAGATGAAGGAGGGGGTATGACCTGTCTCCATATAGCAGGAGGCAAGACATTTGCAATGCTGTGTCAAAGAGCCGAAGCCTTGGTAGGACACTTAACCAGCAATGTCATTTGTGCACAGGGGCATTTGGCTGCTGAGCAACTGCTCTTCCACCTCCACCATCTGCTTGGTTAATTCCCAGCCCACTGGCTCCAGTGTCACTTACCTCTTAATTACCAGCCTTGGCTCCCACCTGGCTCAAGAGACCAGCTTTGCTTCCCTGTTACATTTTAAGCAGTGACCTGATGAGCCCATCTCTGCTGGCTGATAGGGCTCGCCTTAAGCCAGTCCTTCCCCCTGAGATGTCCTGAACTTGTCCATGTAGGGGTTTAGAGCAGTCAGACATCCTGGTGGCCCTGGCAGCTCTAAGCTGGTTCTGTCCACTCAGAGGCAATGCCCCATAGGACAAACTGGCATTTAGAGGCTCTGAGAGCAGCTGGCTCAGGAGAAAAACCAATTAAATGGACAGTTTGAGAGATGCCTGGGACCCATGGCCTAATCTACCATGGGTGGATTTTCCAAGTCAGGACGATGGTAATTACCTGAATCCTGGATGCTCTGTATACACTTCTGACATTCTAGAAAGGAGCCCGGTGTAGTTGGTTTATCTCACCTCAGATGATGTCTCTTCTTAAATGATCCTCCCACTAAAGAAGTTCAGCCTTTTCTCCTATGTCAAGTGGAAGAGTTGACTTTGGGTTTATGGCATCTTGGTTTTATGGCATGACCCTAGAGTGCAAAGCTTGCCCCAGCTGAGCTGAATAAATATGCCTCTTTGTAACTAATGTTTTTCTTTAACTCCCAAAGAGAAACCCCAAAGTTTACCCTTCTGGATTGAGTTGCTTCTCTTGTATCTTAGTCTTTGCTTATGTGGGAAAAATTTCCATGTCTCTGATGATTAAGAGGACTGTGATGCCTAGATTTTTGAGCGTCATATGCTCATTGGGAGATAAAACATACAATCCAGATATATGTTGTCGTTGTTCAGTTGCTATGTTGTACCAGACTCTTTGCAGTCTCATGGACTGCAGAGTGCCAGGCTTCTCTGTCCCTCACCATCTCCTGGAGCTTGCTCAGACTTATATCCATTGTGTCAATGATGCCATCTAACCATCTCATCCTCTGTCAGCCCCTTCTCCTCCTGCCCTCAATCTTTCCTAGCATCAGGGTCTTTTCCAGTGAATCAGCTTTTCACATCAGATGGCCAGTGTATTTGAGCTTCAGCTTCATCGTCAGTCCTTCCAGTGAATATTCAGGGTTGATTTCCTTTAGGATTGACTAGTTTGATCCCTTTGATGTCCAAGGGACTCTCAAGAGTCTTCTCCAACACCACAATTCAGAAGCATCAATTCTTTAGTGCTCAGCCTTCTTTATGGTGTCACATCTGTACGTGACTACTAGAAAAACCATAGCTTTGACTATATGGACCTTTGTCAGCAAAGTAATGTCTCTGCTTTTTAATATGCTATCTAGGATGTATGGACAGCCCTAAAAGGTAAATTTTGACACGTATATTTACAATGAACGTTATAAGGAATGGGGGCTTTTGTTAAACCAACAAGAAAACCCATTTTCCCATTGCATCCCTTGCTATCCTAGTGGAAAGGGAAAGAAAGAGAACCCTTTTACCCTCCCTTTTACAGCTGGTAACTGAGGCATAAAGTGATGTTACCCTCTGGGTGGATCTGGGACTTGAACCTGGCTCTTTGTTTCTTTGAGGGTGGAGCAATTACATGTGATTCCTGATCCATCCTTCTGGGAGGGAGATGGCGGGATACTGCGCTGTTAAAGGTGCTCAGCAACATCCCTATCAATCCAGTGTGTGTCAGAATCCTCAGAGCACACAAAGAGGGAACAAAAGGGGCAATCTTCAGAAATAGTCATTAGACTTTCATGTTGAGAAAGTGAATGTTTGCATGATAAACTGCCTAGCGAAAGTCCTAATAAAATCCTGACTAATGAGTTGTGGGTTAAAATGTGTTGAAAAGCAGTTCTGTCTTTTCATCTTGACTGAAGAACTGTGGTCTCTGGAGCTGAGATGGTCATTCCATGGCTCAGTCATGCTCTCGCTAAACCCCGACAGGGCATAGAGTCAGAAGTAGTTCCGGGGAAGTCGGTTCTGACTACCAAGCCCTGGTTTCAGATGGGGTGGATTCTCATGAGTTGGTGAACAGAAGCGGACCCTTCGTTCATCACCAGGTCTTACCAAACACTTGTTCAGTGCTATGCTAGACTCTTTGGCCAACAGAGAAAACCCACAGAGGGTGTGCATTCTAAGTAAAGAGTCAATTGTCTGTTATTCATTTTGTACATTATTCATTCAGCATTTGAATGTTACATACCCACTATGTGCTAAATCTCCCATATCTAGTGTTGAAATGTGGAGGTGGTATAATAGAATAAGTTAGGCTATGCTGAAGTAGCACAGCAGTAAAGAATCTGCTTGCAGCAGGAGATGTGGGTTTGATCCCTGGGTCAGGAAAATCCCTTGGAGAAGGGAAGGGATACCCACTCCAGTATTCTTGCCTAGGAAATCCCATGGACCAAGGAGCCTGGTGGGCTATGGTCCATGGGGTCGCAAAGAGTCAGACACGACTGAGTGGCTAAACAACATCAAAGCCACGTCTCAGAGCTCTAACACGACAAAGGTTTATTTCCTGCCCAGGTAACACATCTGACAAGGTTCCATGCAGTCTTTCAGGGATCTCTATGAATGGAAGCTTGCCATCTTGCAGTTGTACTTTGGGGAGACATGTGACCTAAGGGTTTCCAAGGAAGGGAAGAGAAAAATGGATGAGGCATACTGGCTTTCAACCTGCAGCCCAGAAGTGACATCTGCCACTTTTGCTTATAGCTTGTTGACTCAGACTAGTCATATGACCTCAGAATTATGCAAGAGAGGCTGGAAAACATAGAACACCTGGAATATTTGATGACCGCTAACAGTTTCTGCTATAGGTAGGGAGTGGATATTAAGAGAGACACAACCTCTTCCCTCGATTGCTGTGCAAAGCTGTGATACAAAGCGGGTGATGTGATGCTAAGTCTCATCAGAGAAACACAGACCATGTGCTGGAGGACATTCATGCCTGATAAATTAGTGGGGCTGAATCCAGGACAGAATTGTGAAGAATACGGTATTAGACTGGGGCCTGGGGATTAGTAGGTTTTGATAGACTTTAAACAATGGACGCTGGTGGGAAAGCCAAGTAGAACAGTGAAGAGTTTGCTGGAGGGCAGGATTTGTGAGGAGGAGAAATAATATTAATGATCATGGTAACAGGAAATACACAGGCAGTGCCAAGAATATGCCAGGTTCCATACTAAGTGCTTCACATGTATTAAGTCTGTAATCATCTCAATAATCCTTTGTCAAAACTGAGGCTCAAGGATGTGAAGTAATCACCCAAGGTCACACCTGAGTATGGCAAAGTTGGGTCCTCACCCAGGCAGTCTGGCGCCAAAGTGGTAACCACCACCATCCACTGGTTGGGGGAATAGGCAAGGGCCTGATTTCAGAGGATCAAATTTGCCTGAGCATCTGTTCTGAAGGCAGAGTGTTCCATGGGAGGTTTTAAAGCAGGGGCATGGCTTGATCAGATTTGCGATAGAGTCATAGGCAAGTTGGGCTTCCCAGGTGGCTCAGTGGTAAAGAATCCACCAGCCAGTGCAGAAGCCAAAGGAGACACAGTTTGATTCCTGGTTCAGGAAGATCCTCTGGAGAAGGAAATGGCAACCCACTCCAGTATGCACGCCTGGGAGATCCCATGGACAGAGGAGCCCAGTGGGCTACAGTCCATGGGGTTGCAAAGAGGCCGACACCACTGAGCACGCATGCACGCACACATAGACAGCTTAGGTCGTGTGTGTGAAGATCTAGGAGAAAAAAAGCAGAAGGCTTTGTGGGTCCCTGAAGCTAGGTTCTGAGAGGTGGGGTGACTAGGGTGGATCAGGGAGAAATTAAGGACATTGTAGGCAGAGGACAAGCTGCCTGGGATACAGAAGGAATGAATTTGGTTTGGAAGAGGTAGTGGGATTTGCCTGGCTCACCTGGAACCGGTCTCCTAGGGTCAGGATAGATGGGGAAGAGCATCACTTGGCGAGGGATTTTAATGTCAAGCCAAGGAGTTTGATTTGATTTAGTAGGAAGGAGAGAGACATCAACTGCTTTGAAGACACAGCTGAGGAATGTGTCAGGAGGTGCTCCTCTGCCCTTCACTGTCCCCGGTCTGACTCTTGTCACAGGCCCCAACACACCTGGCATTTCAAAGCCTGGGGGCATTTTCAAAGTAAACCTGAAAGGCTGGTTGTCATTCTTTCATAAGATCTCCCCTGCCCTACAAGCCATCAAATAATTGCATTCAGGTTGTTTTCTTTCTTTTTTATTTTTACAAGAACCATTACAAAGGTGTGCAATATTAGACACTTACACATCTGTGAATGAGACTGTAGGCTAAAACGTGTGAGTTCCCCTCTCAGCTAATGAACTGGAATATGGTTTTAATTTTTGAACTGTAAAAATGTTCTGCCTTTTTGGTCATCCCTACAGAAGATTTCATATTTTAATAATTCAGTGCAGCCTAATTACTTTAATTAATCACCTTCTTTTCAGATGTGTCAGTGAGCTTTGTTATTTTCTTGTTACTGTAGGTACTGTTGGGAGTTTTCAGGGATTTTTTTTTTTTTTAATATATGGAATAGTCCAGGTTAACTCTTTCATAACATCTGAGATGTGTTCTTCCCTGAGAGTGCTCTGTCATTCACAAATGGTGACTTAGGTTATAGCCATAACTCACATTTCTTCTGTCACATTTACTCTCTGTGACTGGTTAACAAAACTATCTCTGGTCATTCTGTGTCTTAAAAACTGCTGTCTGGAGACAAAAGTAAAATGCTATTTAGAGCAAGTCAATATTTTTGCATCTTTCTGAGTCATGATGAATATACTGAGAATGATAATAGCTTTTATTGTACAATCAATATAATTTACTTCCCTTGCAGGAAAGCATAATTAGCTTACAGTTCACACAGTGGCAATGGAAATGCTCTCCTTTCTGAAGTTTGTGGGTAGAGGGTCCTTTCCTGCTCAGAGTAGGGTTGTCCCCTCAAGGCTCCAGATCCAGGCAGACTGGAGGTGGTGGTCACTAAGAAGATCTCTAAATTTTCAGGGGCCTTTGTTAGTTCTTTGCACCAAGGAATGACAATGCTTTTATTTTAGTTTTTACTGTTTATATATTTTTTTATCTTTTGGCCATACCTCCGGGCATGTAAGATCTTTGTTCCCTGACCAGGGATTAAACTTGAATCCCCTTCAATAATGGAAGTACAGGGTCTTAATTGGACTGCCAGGGAAGTCCCAACAATGCTTTTATATAGAGTTGCTGTTTTAGTCACCAAGTTATGTTCAATTGTTTTGCAATCCCGTAGGCTGTAGCCCACCAGGCTCCTCTGTCCGTGGGATTTCCTAGGCAACAATACTAGAATGGACTGCCATTTCCTTCTCTAGGGGATCTTCTCGACCCAGGGATCGAAACCATGTCTCCTGCATTGGCATGCAGATTCTTTACCACTGAGCCACTTGGGAAGCCCTTGTGTTACTGTTTAGTTGCTAAGTTGTTCCAGACTCTTTGTGACCCCATGGACTGTAGCCTGCCAGGCTCCTCTGTCCATGGGACTTCTCAGGTAAGAATGCTGGAGTGGGTTGCTATTTCCTTCTCCTAGGAATCTTCTCGACCCAGGGATCAAACCTGTGTCTCCTGCACTGGCAGGCAGATTCTTTACCACTGAACTACCTGGGGAGCCCTTATATAGAGGTTCAGTTCAGTCACTCAGTCGTGTCTGACTCTTTGTGACCCCATGAACCACAGCACGCCAGGCCTCCCTGGCGTCCATCACCAACTCCAAGTCCACCCAAACCCATGTCCATTGAGTCAGTGATGCCATCCAACCATCTCATCTTCTGTTATTCTCTTCTCCTCCTGCCCTCAATCCCTCCCAGGATCAGGGTCTTTTCAAATGAGTCAGCTCCTCACATCAGGTAGCCAAAGTATTGGAGTTTCAGCTTCAACATCAGTCCCTCCAATGAACATGCAGGCCTGATCTCCTTTAGGATGGACTGGCTGGATCTCCTTGCAGTCCAAGGGATTCTCAAGAGTCTTCTCCAACACCACAGTTCAAAAGCATCAATTCTTCGACACTCAGCTTTCTTTATAGTCCAACTCTCACATCCATACATGACCACTGGAAAAACCATAGCTTTGACTAGATGGGCCTTTGTTGACAAAGTGATGTCTCTGCTTTTGAATATGCTGTCTAGGTTGGTCATAACTTTCCTTCCAAGGAGTAAGCGTCTTTTAATTTCATGGCTGCCATCACCATGTGCAGTGATTTGGGAGCCCAGAAAAATGAAGTCAGCCACTGTTTCCACTGTTTCCCCATCTATTTCCCATGAAGTGATGGGACCGGATGCCATGATCTTAGTTTTCTGAATATTGAGCTTTAAGCCAACTTTTTCCCTCCCCTCTTTCACTTTCATCAAGAGACTTTTTAGTTCCACTTCACTTTATGCCATAAAGGTGGTGTCATCTGCATATCTGAGGTTATTGATATTTCTCCTGGCAATCTTGATCCCAGCTTGTGCTGCTTCCAGCCCAGTGTTTCTCATGATGTACTCTGCATAGAAGTTAAATAAGCAGGGTGACAATATACAGCCTTGACATACTCCTTTTCCTACTTGGAACCAGTCTGTTGTTCCATGTCCAGTTCTAACTGTTGCTTCCTGACCTACATACAGGTTTCTCAAGAGGCAGGTCAGGTGGTCTGGTGTTCCCATCTCTCTCAGAATTTTCCACAGTTTATTGTGATCCACACTGTCAAAGTCTTTGGCATAGTCAATAAAGCAGAAATAATACATATATTGGATATGCAGAGGCTAGAAATTAGAGCCTGGCCTTGAATACAGTCTGTACTACTTAAATGACAGAGTTCTAATATTGATTGCTTAACTGGCCCCATATTTCTTCCTCCCTCTCTCCTCTTACCTCTCCTTCCTTTCTTTCTTCCCTCTCCTCTTCTCCTCACCCCTCTTTTTATTCCATGAAGGGAGAGCTCAAATTTTATGATTTTTATCCATTTTCCTAATAAATATAAAAGGGCCTCCAATTAATTAATGCATTGAGATATAAGGAAGGAGGATACCATGTAACCGTCCTTGTTCTTTTCTGGAACATTCTGTCCCCCTTGGAGGCTGCCTGGCCCCCCACCCCCTCAGTGAGGGCTGGCTGCCTGTAACTTCGTTCCCAAGCATTTCACACTCCCTGGCACTAGTCTCTGGAGCCCTCTGCTTGGTTCAGGCGGGGCAGCTTTGTAAGCAGTCTGAGGTTTTACGAGGACTGAGAACAAAGTGAGATCTGCGTGGAGACCTTGACTGAAGTATATCTCACAGGATTCCTGGTGAAAGGCTGCAAAGAGGCCTCCTGTTTGGGGCTTAAGTTTGAATGCTTTTATTTTGAAATGCTGACTGTTTGAAATCAGATTTATTCAGCCTCCACTTTGGCTTTGAACTGAAGCATATAAGCTACCTGTCACCTGAAACATTGCAATTAGGGTCTGCACTTGGAGCTGTGTTCTCTATCAATGCTGAGGGGTGGATGGAGGCAGAGACTGGGATTTGTGTGGCTGAAAGAAAAATACCTGTTTAAAAATCTTACTGTTTGCTTTATATCTCCTCCCATTTTACTGCTCATGTCCCACCCTCTCCCCCGCCCCCCATCTTGGGAAGTCACAGAAATCCACAAGAAGAAATCAATAATCAGATCAGTTCTTGCCATGAATCCAATAAAGGCTTATGGTTGAAAACCCTCCTGGTCTTTCTGAGTCTCCTAAAATGTTCTCTGGCAATCAGAGATGTTAATTGGTTGAAACTGCCTGTGGTCTTAGGAAGTCCTCCGATTACAAGGAGAAATCCTTTTATGTTGCTGGATTCCAGCCACAGAATCTCTGAAGTTAGGGATCTGGCAAAGGTAGAGCCCCCTCCAGGGTGTAAATAAACTGGCTAGGTCTGTAACCCAATAAGAAGTGAGTTTATTGCATGTGTGTTTCAAGTCACCCAGCGCACACCCTGTACATTTATTAAAGAAAAGGTGTGGGTTACAGCCTGAGCCCAGAAAATGGAATATGGCAAGGGAGGTGGATGCTTGTCAAGTCTGTGCCGTCAATGGAGGGAAAGAAGGGGCCCTGCAGGGATCAAAGGTTTTCTTCCTGCGTAGGTTTGCAAGGAACTGCCTAGAATTCAGCTGCTGAGAATGGCACACAAAACTGCTTACTTTGCTAGCCGGCAGGCTGAGACTCAAAGGGCTTAAGTGGGTGAATGTTTTATAGCCCGTGTCTGGATGCCCAGTGACATTCTGTGCCGAACTATGCCTACACGTGGTTGTTACCAGACCCGTGCTGAGGCCTGGCAGCGAGTTGGGAGGTTGGAGGTCCGCGACGCCTTAGGCGGAGAACGTGATGAGTGTTCCCCCACCCCCTTTACTTACACGAAACTGTTTCACTTACATTGCTAAAGGTTGTTTGGGGTTCACCTAACGGTGATTAAGACCAAAGAAAGCATGCAGCCCCGCTCCACCCATGTTCCCACCTCCCGACTCCATCTCTCGCTTGCATACTGCTCCAGACTGCTGGTGACTGTGAGCTATTAGTGAAACGCAGGACACTGTGAACAAAGCTGCCCCTTAATTGCTCATTCTGCAGCTTTAGTCCCTCAGACAACACTACCCACCTACACCTCTAAAACGGACGTAACCGCCTCCCCCATAAATTTACAGTACCCCGCTTTAACATAGCAAATAATAATAGTCCAGCCGGAGAGTCTTTTGTGTGTGTGTGTGACTCCCCGCCCCCTCCACCTCCATCCCCTTCATTCCCATTGGTTCCTGTGAAGTCCCAGAGAACCAATGGGATTCCGCTCCTTCATTCATGTCCTAGCAACAAGCCCAGTTCCAATCTTTCTCTGCCAAACTAACACCTGAAAAATTACATCATGAATAATGGCAAAAGCAGCAAGGGCCAGAGAAGGGACTTTTTTTTTTTTTCATCTGTCTGCTGCAGAGTTCATTTAAGGTGTTTTAGTCTAGATTCTTAAAGCGACAACGTCCTAGATTTTTGCCTCTTTTTTTCAGCACTTGGATTCACATTTATAAAATAGCTAATGAACAGTAACAATATGTAGTAAAAGGCCGTTAGGTGAAGTGAGGGAGAGACATTTTGTTAACTGTGTTCTCTGAGCATTCCTTTTAACCCTCTTCTTTCAGGGAAGCCCCCAAAGTGGAGACATAGATTGTTCATTTACTATCTTTGGGGGAGACGATAAAAATATCCCAAACCACAAAAACTGCCCACCCACTCTCCCAGACACAAAGCCTTCGTGGTGGCCTCTCTTGCTCCTGTTAACTACATCCAAGGCCCTTTCTAGTCCTACTTTGGAATAAAGGGCTCATTCTGTTACAGGGGTTGGAGCCAGGGAAGGAATTACCTTACGAATCTGTGAGCTGTGTGAGGTGGTTGGTAAGGGGGCCGCAGGATGGGTGCGGTGAGCACTGGTGTGCCTGCGCACGTGCACGGTTGCAAATGCAGACGGGCAGCTGGGGAAATGCAAGAACAACGAGATCCAGATGACCGCCGAGGGGGAGGCTAGGCGATAGGGAGTGGGCTGGGGGAGGAAAGAGGGGGGCCCAGGAGGGGAAGGCCTCTGGGCAGGCAGACTTGTCCTCTCCAAATGTGCGAGGGTATCTAATGAAAATGTCCACCCTTCTAGGCATTTTTCAAGACCCAGACGCTGATTTGCCGCTTCCGGTTGGCCCACCCCACCCAGTCTAGCGCAGAGCTGCAGACACAAAGAGCCGCTGCGGCGCTCGGCGGGGAGAGGGAGAGGGCGGAGGTTCGCACCTGCCGGTGTCCAAGTGCACCACTTGCTCCGCGGCCCAAGGTCCCCGCCCCGCCCCCCCGCCCCCAATCCCAGTGCCCTGTAAGCATCTACTGGTGCCTGTGGCACGAACTGGGAAGGGTCCCCGGGCCCCCAGGCCACCTCGGGCGCCTTGCCGGAGAAGCAGAAAATAGATACATTCGGTGCCTGGCTCCAATGCGGAGTTTGCAGCTCGCCTCTACCATTGCCTTGGCAGCGGAGTGGTTAGAGGGGTTGGCAGACTTTCTGCGTTGGGGCTTGTGAAACCGCATGACTATATAAGGCCGGGGAAGGAAAGAGAAGGATGCCAACCTGAGGGAGAGGATGGCGAGGGAGAGAAGGAAGTGCAGCGGGCTGAGCTAGAGCTGTCCTCTTCCCACCGCCCTCCCCTCACCCCCACCAACCCCATTCCCCTGCCCCCTACACGTTGCAGAGATAATAACTCCTCCAGCTAAAGTTCTGCTGTGAACGGTGGAATAATGACACATCCTGGAGGGGCGGGGCTGGGCGGGGCGCTGCGCCGGTGTCTGCAGGAAAGATGTTCATTCCCTAGGAGCAACTGGACAGCTGCCTCCTGCTCTTCTGGCTTGAGAGGAACCTGGCTTCAGGGCGGGCCAGGACGGAGAGCCAGAGGTCCAGAGCCTCAAATATCTTGGTCTATGCCACATGTTCCGCGGTGCAGAGAATTGCAGGGGCGAGGAGGGGCAGTTCGGAGAAAGAGATGGCTGGGCTGGACTGGGCAGAGGAGAAGGCGGCAGAGGAAGCGGCACTGGAATGGGAGGCTCCGGTCTCGTGTTAGTTCCGGCTCCGGCAGGAGAGCTGGAACAGTGCTGTTTCGGCTGCTACCCATGGTGGCTGTTGTGGAGATCAAATCAGATGGTTCTTGGAAGGTGCTTAGAACCCTAGTCAGTCAGGTGAGATGTCAGTACCTTCCCACTGGCCTCTTGGGTGAGTCTGGAACCTTAGTTAAGGGAGCTGTCCCCAGCTGCATCCTCCTTGAAAAGCTCTCTTCCCACCCTTGGCTCCTGTGGTGTAAAGTTGGTCTGTTCTCCAACCTCTTGGGTGCTCCTTCAATCACTGTTCTTGGTGGAGTCTGCTTCCTCTGGCAGAGTCTTACCTGCTGCTTGTCCTCTGGGCTCTATCCTGAGCCCTATTCCCTGCAGCCTCTGCTTTGGTGATCTCATACTCTCAAAGGCTTTGGTAATTTATTCTATCCTGATAACCTAGCACAGTTAAGCCCAGCTCTCCCACACTTCAGGGAGTTCCAGTAATTGCAACTTCCCATACCAGGGTCCTCTAGGTACTTCAAATTTTTAAAAATTTAATGAGTTGATTTGACTTTGGCTGCACTGGATCTTTGTTGCTGCATGTAGGTTTTCTTCAGTTGTGGCGAGCAGGGGCTACTCGTTAGTTGTGGTACTGGGCTTCTCTCATTGCGGAGCACGGGCTTTAGAGCATGTGGGTCAGTAGTTTCAGCTCCTGGGCTCTCCAGTATGGGCTCAGTAGTTGAGGTGCATGGGCTTACCTGCCCTTTGGCATGTGGGATCTTCCCAGACCAGGGATCAAACTCCTGTCTCCAGCATTGACAGGAAGATTCTTAACTGCTGGATCACCAGGGAAATCCTTGTATGTACTTTAGATTCTGCACTTTTCCCATCTTCTCCACCCTCCCCTCGATCTGCTTCTTCACCTTTGTGTAGTCATCTCAGCGAAGAATGCTTCCACCCCTAGAAACGTCCAAGGTGGAAACTTGGCTAGCATCCTGAGCAACCCTCCTTCTCCCTTATCTCCCAAGTTCAACTTGCACCAATTTGCACCTGTTGCCTCCTATTTAGCAAATACATTCACTTCTCTGCCTTTCTGTGGCCACTGAGTATAAGCACTCAGTCGTCTCACCTGGATGCATGTATCAACGCTAGACCACCGCTGTAGGTCTGGCCTCATTGGTCCTGCCCAGGACCCCTCTGAGGCTTTCTTTGTTCTCAGGATGTCCTCTGACCTGGCTCCCTGTCTTTTGTGCTTCATCTTGTTCTACTGTTTCTCTTGTTCTTAGGGCTCTTCACAAGTAATTTCCTCTAGTCGCTTTAATATGCTTCCTTCCCCCACTTAGGGACTTCCTAATGCAAAATGCACCCTTCCATTAGATAGATTCTACCCATTCATCCTCAGGCTCCCAACTGGATGGGAACCTTGGGGAAGCCTCTTCTGCCCTCTTTAGTCTCAGCCAGGTTCCTTTCTGTATGTTCTTCCAGAGCTGTTGAGCTTCTTTCAGCTTAAAATTGTGCATTCCACTTATTTAATTAATGTCTGCCTTGGACACGACTGAGCGTCTTCACTTTCACTTTTCACTTTGATGCATTGGAAAAGGAAATGGCAACCCACTCCTGTGTTCTTGCCTGGAGAATCCCAGGGACGGGGGAGCCTGGTGGGCTGCTGTCTATGGGGTCGCACAGAGTCGGACATGACTGAAGCGACTTAGCGGCAGTAGCAACATCCATAAGGCTATAGTGCCATGAGAACAGAAACCTTTTTTTTTTCCTTCACCATTATAGCCTTAAATACTTAGCATACAGTAGGTACTTAAAGAATAATTTTTTGCACAGACAAGACACTAGCCCAACTATGTGTCACCAGTGCATATGATAAACATGATTTCTTGCTATATAAGACTGTATAAGCAGGCAAGTTTGAGGACAAAGTCCAAAACTTTTAATCCAACTTATATGATCTTTTTGATTACTTAAAATCAACATTATTGAGGTATAACTTACATGTAAGTTACATGCATTAAAATGAATCCATTTGAAGTGGGCCGTTTTGAGTTTGACAAATGTATGGACCCATGTCAGCACCACCACCATCAAGGTCTAGAACATTTTCATTACTTAACACGTCTCTTTGCAGTCAATCTTCACCCCTCTTGGACCTAGGCAACCGTAAGCCCGATTAGTACAATGTTGCTTGTTCTAGAATTTCCTATAAGTAGAATCATCCAGTGTGTACTGTTTGTATTCTGGCCATTATTACTCAGTGTTACATATTTGAGATTTGTTCTTGTGGCAGCATATATTAGTAGTTTAGTAGTTATTATTATTTTTGATTACTGAAGAGTAGTCCCTTATATGAATCTATCACAATTTATTCATTCATCTGTTGATGGACATGTGAATTATCTCCAATTTTGGATGTTGTGGTTGAATCAGTCTCAAACATTTCTGTACAAGTCTTCATATGAACATATCTTGCATTTCTCTTGGGTAAATGCCTACGAGTGGAATTGTTAGGGCTTAAGGTAAGTGTGTGTTTAACTTTATTTGAAACTGTCAAGCAGTTTTCCAAAGAGTTGTCCTATTTTGTGCTTCCACCAGTGATGTATGAAAGTTCCTGTTGTTCTACACACTTAACAACACCTGTTATTGGGTGTAGTGGTATCTCATTGTACAATGGATTTTTATTGTGGTGATGACTGATGATTTTGAGCTTTTCTTCATAAGCTTACTGGCCATTCATATTCATCATTTGTGAATTGTCTGTTCAAATCTTTTGTGTCCTTTTTAAAATCAGGTTGTTTGTATTCATCATATCAAACTAAAGAAAGAGAAATCTGTATCTACCGCTGTCTCCTAGTCTGTGGCTTTTCCTTTTATTTTCTTAAGTGTCTTTCAAATAACAGCAGAAATTTAAAATTTTGATGGATGTACTATATCATTTTTTATGGCGATTGTGTTATTTGCCCTGAGAAATTGTTGCTACCCTAAGAGTGATAAGAATTTTCGCCCATATTTCCTTCTAAAAGTTTTGTGGTTGTAATATGTCTTTTTCTTCTGAATGCTTTAGGTTCAGATTCATTTATTATTTTTAAACTTTTTATTTTATATTGGACTGTAGCTGATGAATTGGAAATGGCAACCCACTCCAGTATTCTTCCCTGGAAAATCCCATGGACGGAGGAGCCTGGGGGAGCTACAGTCCATGGGGTTGCAAAGAGTTGGACACAACTGAACACATACATGCATGCATAGCTCATCAACAATGCTGTAGTGTTTTCAGGTGCACAGCAGAGCTAGCTCATCAACAATGCTGTAATATTTTCAGGTGCACAGCAGAGCGACTCAGCTATACACATACATGTATCCATTCTCCCCTGAACTCCCCTCCCATCCAGGCTGCCACAGAACATCAAGAAGAGTTCCCTGTCCAACAGCAGGTCTTTGCTAGTGATACATTTTAAATATAGCAGTGTGTACATGTCCATCCCAAACTTCCTAACTCTCCCTTCCCTCTATCCTTCCCCCTGGCTATCATCATTTCCTTCTCTAAGTCTGTGAGTCTGTTTCTGATTTGTAATTACATTTGTATCATTTCTCTGCTTGATTCTGAGTTCCTTTTGGTGTGTGATGTAAAAGTCAAGATTTATGATTTTCTGCACAAATTCCTGTTATTCTAACACCAGTTTTTGAAAAGTCTGTCTCCTCCATTGAATTACCTTGCTAATTCAATGCCCCAAATGTTGAAAAACCTACTGACCAAATAATGTGTGGGTCTATTATTTCTGGACCTTCTGTATTCTCCACTGATTTGCATGGTTATCCTTACACCAATCCTGCATTGCATTGTTTAGTGTAACTTTATAGTGAATCTGAAGCCAATATAATCTCCCAACTTTGTTATTTATCTAAAATTATACCGTATATATCAAAGACTCTTGGCATTTCCATGTAAATTTTAGAATCTGCTTGTCAAATTCTGTAAGAAATATAGACAATTATAAAATTTTTCCTTTTTTTTTTACTGTAGATATCAGTGGTTCAATTTAAAATGTTAACATTGCATTCTTGATATACACCTCATTTAGTCATGACACACTTATTTTTATACATCACTGAATTCAATTTGCTAATATTTTTTCAAATTTTTTGTGTCTATATTTTTTATGGATATTGGTTTGAATTTTTTCCCTGCAGTTTCAGAGAAGGCAATGGTAACCCACTCCGTACTCTTGCCTGGAAAATCCCATGGACAGAATAGCCTGGAAGGCTGCAGTCCATGGGGTCGACTGAGCGACTTCGCTTTCACTTTTCACTTTCATGCATTGGAGAAGGAAATGGCAACCCACTCCAGTGTTCTTGCCTGGAGAATCCCAGGGACAGGGGAGCCTGGTGGGCTGCCGTCTATGGGGTCTCACACGACTAAAGTGACTTAGCAATCCTGTAAAATGAGTTGGTAAATGTTCCCTCTTTTTCTGCTTTCTGAAAAAGTTTTTGTGAGATGGTTATTATTTCTTACAGGTTTGTTAGAACTCACCAGTGAAATCATCTGAGATTGGAGTTTATTTGGGGGAATGTTTTAATTTAAATTCAATCTATTTAAATATATTTTGTGTTTACTTATACATTTACTAGTTCAGCATTCTTCATTTCTTTCTGTTGATCTGAGTTCCCATCTGGTGTCATTTTTTTTTCAGTGTGAATTTCATTAACATTTTTTTAGAATGCAGATATGCTGGTGACTTTTTTTTTTTTTTTAGCTTTTTAAAAAGTCTTAACACGTGTACACCCATGGTGGATTCATGTTGACGTATGACAAAACCAATACAATATTGTAATTAGTCTCCAATTAAAATAAATAAATGTAAATTTTAAAAAGTCTTTATTTTGCTTCTGTTTTTAAGGAATATTATCAATAAATACAGAATTATTGATTGACTTCCTTTGAATGTGTCATTCAATTGCCTTCTGGCTTACATTATTTCTGGGGAAAGTCTGCAGCCATTATTTGCCTTTGGATATGTCTTTTTCTTCTGGATGCTTTTGCAATTTTCTCGTTACCTATGATTTACAGCAGTTTCACTATGATATTTCTAATATTTTCCCTTTCTACTTGCTCTTTGTTGGACGTTTTGGATCTGTGAGTTTATAATTTTTACCAAGTTGGGTAAATTTTGGCTTATTTATTTAAATATTCTTTTATGCTTCCCTTGTGGGACTCCAATTACACATATGTTAGACTGATTTATATTGTCTTCAGAGTTGATGTTATAAGCAATTTTTTCAATCTTTTGTTCTCTTTCTGCTTCTTGCCTAAAAGCTCACTGGTCTTTTTTCCCCTGCAGCATTTAATCTGCTGTAAGTAAGTACACTTAATGATGTAAGTAAGTAAGTAATATAAGTAAGTACATTTAACTTTAATATCAGATATATTTTCAGCTCTGGACATTTCATTATGCTTTTTATATCTTTTATCTCATTACTTTTATGTTTTCCTTTAAATCTTCAAACATATGTGTATTAGCCATTTTAAAATTTTCATCTGCTACCTCCATTGTTTAATGTCTGTTCTGTCACCATTTTTATTGTTATTTTTCAAAATATTACTGATTATGGGTTATTTATCTAACAATTCTCAGTGTTGGACAACTGGTATTGGAGATTATAACATTGTTCAGTTATATATTGTTTTCTTTTAAGGAATGGTCCATCGTCTTTTGGCAGGCCATTAGGTTACTCATGGAACAGTCTGATCCTTTTAAATAATTTTTTAAAGCAGGCTTATTTATTTAAAATTTATCCATGGGATAATTTAACCATAAGTAATTTATGACCATTCTCAGTATCTATTGAGTGTCCCCAAGGATCAACACATTTTCTCCACAGGGGCTGGTTGGAACTTGACTATCTCCTAGCCTCATGTGAGCTCTAGAAATGTTTAGCTTTCACCTGATCAGTATTTGTTCTTTGCCTGACCTCATACCATTTCTTCTTGAGCATGTGAAGCTTAGTACTTAATGAAAGACTCAAGAGGATTGCTATGCAAATACCTGGATCTCTTTCCTTCTTAGATTCCTTTTCTATGATATTCTATTCCACAAATTCTAGCTACCTCAACCTATTGAAACTCTGATCTCTATCTCTTCAGTTCAGCAAGACTACTGTGCTTTGCTTGGGCTGCTTCTCTCCGTACCGCGACCTTGAAAACGATTTCAGACAGAATGCCTAGCTTACCACAGGACTTATCTAGCTTGGATCTCTTTTCTTAGGGATCACAATCAAGCACTGCCTCTTTTCTAATGTCTGAAAATGATAGTTTTCTTGCTTTTGTCTAGTTTTCTAGTTATTTGCCATCGGAGGGCAATTGATACATTTTTAATCAGGTTACATAACAGAATTCTCATTTTATATGTATTCTTCTAAAGAAATGACCAAAAGTATAAACATTACAAAAAATGAAGATACAGTACATTCATTAGTACATAATTGCTCTAATAATCCTTTTCAACTAGGAAACAAGATTAGTGGACTTAGTCATAATAACCTAACATTTCTCTTTATTATTTAATAATATTTTTGAGGATTCTGCCTATACGATGTTTACTATTAAGCTGTTTCCAGAATTTTTCTTTTCAATTATGAAAATATTTGTCTATTTCTAGTCTTTTGATATAATAATATTTATAAATAGCATCAGTTTATTTATAGAATGCTTTGTGGCAGGCAGCATGTTAAGTATTTTATGTACATTATCTTTTTATTCATCATATTGCTATCAATTTCTTCTGTTATCTTTACTAGGTAGACACTAGACAAAGGAATTGAGAATAAGTGATATAAAATAACACCCAAGGGACTCAACTAGAAAAAGGTGGAGCTGGAATTCAAATCGACGTAGTTTGCTTAGAAAATGCCAGGTTAGCCACTGTAAGTTATCCTTAGCATCACCTTTCTCAATCTTCAAGATTTCTCAGAATTTGTATTATAATCAAGCTTCTTAATTCTTCTTTACTTCTAAACATCATTTGTGATACCCAAGGAATGGCAAATATGAGCAACAATATGGGAAATTTTAGTGTTTATGGAGTATGTTCTACTGATTAATTCACTCCATCTCTTTCTAGTCTTAAGGCATTGCAGGCAAGTGGAACAATATGTAAAACAACAACAGAGACACAAAACTATGGAACTCATTAATTCAAATGCAACATGGGGATGTTTCATGGCAACTTCAGATGGATGTTGTGAAAGTAAAAAAGAGGAAACATTTTGGATACATAAGGAACTAATCATGAGAATGTGCATTTAAAGTTCATAGATATATTTGGCAAAACAATGAGTACAACACCTGCATGGATTTAATTAGTGATTTTCTTGTGAAGAATGGAAAGTACTTAAATATACCATAGAATATTATTGTTAGTGGTTTTAGAAGGGGAAGTCATTCACCAAACAAGACAGACAAGAAAATCCTGAGACCCAGACAAGAGCAATATGTTAGAGGCAGAGGAGACCCAGAGTAAGGACAGATCAGCCTAACTCTTCTGTTTAAAGATGAGGAAGATTTGCCTGACAGATGGGAATAATAAGAGCTGGAGCAAGGGCATTCCAGGCTAATGGAGCAATATGTATAACAATACAGAGGCATGAAACAGGTCACATTCTTTTGATTTACACCCCCCACACACACATATATATATATACATACATATATATTCATAGACCATTCAAATAAGGTTAAAATCTTAATTTCCTTCCCCAAAGAGTTTATAACATAGACAAATAGATCAAACTGATCAACTGTAAGTATGGAAAGAGAGTATCACTAATATATGATAGAGGTTTGATGAGATAACTATTGAATAATAATAGGTGAGTATCATGCTGTGTGTATGTTCAGTCATGTCTGATTCTTTTGTGACCCTGTGGACTATAGACTGTCAGGCTCCTCTGTCCATGGAATTTTCCAGGCAAGAATACTGGAGTGAGCTGCCATTTCCTACTCCCAAGATCCTTGGGATCTTCTCAACCCAAGGATTGAATCCACATCTCCTGCATTGGCAGGTGGATTCTTTATCACTGCATCACCTGGGAAACCCTACAAGTGAATGTTCCTTGTAGAAATACAAGCACCCAAGGGTGTGCTAAATGCTAAATGACTAATGCCAACAGTAAGACCAATGGGAAGACAGAGCAGAGGATATTCATTTTGGGTAGCATGATTAGGAGAGTCCTTGAAAGAGAAGTGGGGTTGATCCAGACTTTGAAGGGTGGGTAGATTTTGGGAAGTAGATGAGAGAAGGTGTCCCAAGAGAGTGAAGAACAGTATAAGCCAAAGCAGACAGGAGAAAGGCATATTCTGAGGCAGGGAGAGATGCATATACAGAAGGGGAGACCATGAGGTAGGCATCACCAGGTCATGGTGGGCCATAAAAGCTAAGTTAAGTTTTAAGTTTGTCCTGTAGTATGTGAAGGATCCTCAAAGGGTTATGGGCAACATTCATGGTCTTCTTGTTCAGTTGTGTCTGACCCTTTGTGACCTTGTGGACTGCAGCCTGCCAGGTTTCCCTGTCCTTCACTATTTGCCGGAGTTTGCTCAAACTCATGTCCATTGAGTTGGTGATGTCATCCATCTCCTCCTCTGTTGCCCTCTTCTTCTCCTGCTTTCAATCTTTCCCAGCATCAGGGCCTTTTCCAGTGAGTCTTCACATCAGGTGGCCAAAGTATTGTTCAGCATCAGTCCTTCTAATGAATATTCAGGGTTGATTTCCCTTAGGATTGACTTGTTTGGTCTCCTTGCTGTCCAAGGGACTCTTGAGTCTTCTACAGCACCACAATTTGAAAGCATCATTTTTTGGTGCTCAGTCTTCTTTGTAGTCCAACTTTCACATCTGTGCATGACTACTGGAAAAACCATAGCTTTGACCATATGGACCTTTGTTGGCAAAGTGATGTCTCAGCTTTTTAATATGCTGTCTAGGTTTGTCATAACTTTCCTTCGAAGGAGGAAGTGTTTTTAATTTTGTGGCTTCAGTCAGCATCCACAGTGATTTTGGAGCCCAAGAAAATAGCCTATCATTGTTTCCACATCTATTTGCCATGAAGTGATGGGACTGGATACCATGATCTTAGTTTTTTGAACGCTGAATTTTAAGTTAGCTTTTTCACTGTTCTCTTTCACTTTCATCAGGAGGCTGTTTAGTTCCTCTTTGCTTTCTGCCATACTGGTGGTGTCATCTGCATATTCTGAGGTTATTGATATTTCTTCTGGCAATCTTGATTCCAGATTGTGCTTCATCCAGCCAGGCATTTGCATGATGTACTCTGCATATAAGTTAAATAAGCAGGGTGACATTATACAGCCGTGACATACTCCTTTCCCAATTTGCAACCAGTTCATTGTTCCATGTCTGGTTCTAACTGTTGTTTCTTGACCTGCATACAGCTTTCACAGGAGGCAGGTCAGGTGGTCTGGTATTCCCATCTCTTGAAGAATTTTCTACAGTTTGTTGTAATCTACACAGTCAAAGGCTTTAGTGTAGTCAAAATCTCCTGGAGAAGGAAATGGCTACCCAGTCCAGTATTCCTGCCTAGAGAATTCCACGGACAGAGGAGCCTGGTGGGCTATAGTCTGTGGCATCACTCTCATTATTTATGGACTAGGATGAGTTATAAATACTGTGACACATTAAAACAATTCTTAAATTCTTGGGACTTCTCTAGTGGCCCATTAGGTAAGAATCTGCCTTCCAGTGCAGGGACATGGGTCCATTCCCTGGTTGGAGAACTAAGATCCCGCATGCTAAGGGGCAGCTAAGCCTGCATGCCACGACTAGAGAAAAGCCCAAGCCCTGCAATGAAGAGCCCAGGTGCCACAACTAAGACCAAATAAGTAAACATTTAAAAACACTTCTTAATGAGTTAATATGTGTGAGGATACAGCAGTGAACAGAAGCAAAGCCTCTACTCTCACAGAGCTTAAATTCTAGTAGGAGAAGTGTGTATGCGTGCTCAGTTGTGCCTGAGTCTTTGCGACCCAATGGACTGTAGCCTACCTGGCTCCTTTGTCCATAGGATTTCCAGGCAAGAATAGTGAACTGGGTTGTCATTTCATCCTCCCGAGGATATTCCCGACCCAAGGATTGAACCTACATCTCTTGCATCTTCTGCATTGGCAAGCAGATTCTTTCCCACTGGGCCAGCTGGGGCACCCAACTGAAAGTAATCACATGGGGAGAGAGAACAAGATGGCAGAGGAGTAGGTGGACGTGGAGTACATCTCTCTCCACGGATACATCAGGAATACACCTTCAGACACAGAAGTGCATGCAGAACACCAGCTGAGAGTGGACAGGAGTACCTGACCAGAGGAAAAGAATATATAGACCCATGCAAAACTTGGTAGGACAAAGGAACTAAGGGGAAAACAGGAGTGTTAATAGGATTGGACCTGCCCTCAGCAGGTGGGGGAACTGAAGTAGGGGTCCAATCCCCACATTGGGGCAGTTGTTTGAGTCAGAGGAGAGACATTTAAGGCTGAGAATGAAACAGCTGATCTGTGGCAGCCTAGATGGAATGAGAATCAGACAGTCCTTGCCACAGCCATACATACCCCAGACAGGGATGCAGATCCTCTGGAAGTTGCAGCAGCTGGGAGCTGGAATTTAGGGATTGTGGAGCAACTCCTGGGCAAGGGCCACTGTTGAATGTGGAGAGATGGATGGAAGGGATGTGAGGGAGGAGACTGTGGCGGGAAATGCCTGTGGAGAAAAGCCAGGCAGTTATGGAAGCAAGGTGATACTGCCAAGTCACACGTAAGGGGTAGAGCCATCACCATAGCCCCTCTCCCCTGACATGCCCACCTTGGCAGCTAAACAATAGAGAGGCTGGCCTGAAAGTGAAGTGAAAGTTGCTCAGTAGTGTCCAACTCTTTGCGATTCCAATTCTCCAGGCCAGAATACTGGAGTGGGCAGCCCTTTCCTTCTCCAGGGTATCATCCCAACCCAGGGATTGAACCCAGGTCTCCTGAATTGCAGGCAGATTCCTTACCAGTTGAGCCACCAGGGAAGCCCTATCAAAGGCCTGATGCACTGAGCTATAGAGTAGGACCCCACCCAGGGTGCCCGTTTAAGTGCCTGACACTCCAAAATAGAGTAGGACCCTAGCCAGGGGGGCCCCTCTATGTGCCTGATGCCAAACAACAGAGAAGGACCCCAGGCAAGGAAGCCCTCTAAATGCCTGTATGGGCAGAGCTATGGAGAAAGACTGGCCAAAGAGGCCTTCTGATCACCAGCTACAAGAGGCTGGAAAAAGACTCTGATAGGACCATAACTCCTGGGGCAGAGGCAGTCTGTGTCCCTGCACATGTGGTGCCGCCAGGGTCCCCACAAGCCAAGCAGCTGCGCCACCTTCATGTTCAGCTCTCACTGGGGCAGAGCTGCCACAGGGAAAAAAATCTTGTGTCTAGGCGCGCAGGGTTACTGTGGTAGTGTCCAGCTCTTTGTGACCCTGTAGACTGTGGCCTTCCAGGTTTCTCTGTCAGGGAGGGGGGGTTCTCCAGGCAAGCATACTGGCGCGTACTGGCCAGCACTGGTTGCCATACCCTTCTAGAGAGCTGTATTTCCTGCTGCCCTAGCCGCCAACTCCCTGAGTACACCTGGTGCAGCCAAAACCCCTGTGACCCAAGTAACTATACCACCTCCACCCCTGGCCCTCACAGGGGCAAACCCGAGTCCTCCAGGGCAGCCTCAGGAGCAAACCCCGGTGAACAACCCACATGCAGAGGTGGAAATAAAGCCACAATCGAAACCCAGGGTCAGTGTGACTAAGGAAGAAGACCCAAAATCTTCCCACCAGCTGTACGAGCTGCAGATTATATCCACACGGTCAACTAGGCAGACTCTGTGTCTATGGAATATTTAAAAGGTCATTTAGAATTCCCACAGAAGAAGAAAAACACTAGTTCTGATTGCTGTGGACAATGGAGGCAAGAACACAGAGGGGTAGGACCAGATTAGAATCTGAGCTGCTCCCACAGCAGGTCCAGAGATCAGCACAGCGTTGGAGGGCATCCTAGGGAGGAGAGGTGGACTGTGACTCCCAGTGAGGGAAGGACTCTGACAGCAGTGACTCAAGAAAAGCATTTATTATTCTTATGTTTTGCTCTGTAGATTCTTCTGGATTTTCTTTTCTTTTCTTTCCTCCCCCACCCCCACCCTGTTGTAGTTGTCAATTTTATTGGAACTATTAAGCTTAATTTTTTTTAATTTAATTTTTATCTCAGTCACATTTTTTATTGTTATAAACCTCTGCCTCTATATTGGGCTTTTACAGTTCTGGGGAGTTTTCCTTTTTTCTTTTTCTCTCTTTTTTAATTTTAATTTTTAATTTTTAAACCTATTATTAGTTTCCCTACATTTATCCCTTTGTTTGCTTTTCCTACTGTTATTTTACTCTTGCAGTTTTCTCTATTTAACTTTGCATATCTCTTCTTTCTTCTGTTTTTTTAAAAATTTATTTATTTTTTTAATTACAATACTGTATTTGTTTTGCCATACATTGACATGAATCAGCCATAGGTGAACACAATCTCCCAATGCCGAAGCCCCCTCCCACCTCCCACCTCCCACCCCACATCCTCTACCTGAATCATCCTGTGCATCAGCCCCATGCATCCTGCATCCTACATTGAACATAGATTGGCGCTTCGTTTCTTACAAGAAAGTATACATGTTTCAATGCCATTCTCCCAAACCATCCCACCCTTTCCCTCTCCCTCAGAGTCCAAAAGACCATTCTATACCTCTGTGTCTCTTTTGTTGTCTCACATATAGGGTCATCATTACTATCTTCTAAATTCCATATATATGTGTCAGTATACTGTATTGGTGTTTTTCTTTCTGGCTTACTTCACTCTGTATAATCGGTTCCAATTTCATCCATCTCATTAGAACTGAGTCAAATTTATTCTTTTAAGGGCTGAGTAGTACTCCATTGTGTATATGTACCACAGCTTTCTTATCCAATCATCTGCTGATGGACATCTAGGTTGCTTCCATGTCCTGGCTATTATAAACAGTGCTGCAATGAACATTGGGGTACATGTGTCTCTTTCCATTCTGGTTTCCTCGGTGTGTATGCCCAGCAGTGGGATTGCTGGGTCATAAGGCAGTTCTATTTGCAATTTTTTAAGGAATCTCAACACTGTTTTCCATAATGGCTGTACTAGTTTGCATTCCCACCAGCAGTGTAAGAGGGTTCCCTTTTTCTTTCCTTTCCTCTCAACATATTAATTTTATTTTCATTGCTTTGTTCCACACTTGGCATCTTACTTTAGTTTTGTTTTACAGCTTGTGCTTTAGTTAGTTTTGTTCTGTAGACAATTTTTGGTCCCCTTTGTTCACTGGGTCAGCCTATTGTACTTTATTTTGGGGGGCTGTTTTGATTTTGCTTATGGGTATATATGTATATGTGTATATTCAGTCACACTTTTTATTGTTTTTGTAAACCTCTACCTCTACATTGGGCTTTTGCAGTTCTGTGGAGTTTTCCTTTCTTCTTTTGTGTGTGTGTTTTTTTTCTTTTCTCTTTTCTATAATTTTAAGTTTTAATTTTTAAAATCCTATTATATTTTTCTACATTTATTCCTTTGACTTTCCTACTGTTCTTTTCTCCTTACAGTTAATCTTCAGTTCAGTTCAGTCACTCAGTTGTGTCCAACTCTTTGCAACCCCATGAATCGCAGCACGCCAGGCCTCCCTGTCCATCACCAACTCCCAGAGCTCAACCAGACTCCTGTCCATCAAGTCTGTGATGCCATCCAGCTATCTCATCCTCGGTCGTCCCCCTTCTCCTACTGCCCTCAATCCCTCCCAGCATCAGAGTCTTTTCTAATGAGTCAGCTCTTCGCATGAGGTGGCCAAAGTACTGGAGTTTCAGCTTTAGCATCATTCCTTCCAAAGAAATCTCAGGGCTGATCTCCTTCAGAATGGACTGGGTGGATCTCCTTGCAGTCCAAGGGACTCTCAAGAGTCTTCTCCAACACCACAGTTCAAAAGCATCAATTCTTTGGTGCTCAGCCTTCTTCACAGTCCAACTCTCATATCCATACATGACCGTGGGAAAAAACCATAGCCTTGACTAGACGGACCTTCGTCAGCAAAGTAATGTCTCTGCTTTTGAATATGCTAATATATATAAATCTTTTTCATCTACCTCTATTTAACTTTGTATATTTATTCTTTCTTTTCTTTCTTTACTTTCCTCTCAACATATTTGTTAATTTTCTTTTCATTGCTTTACTCTCCACTAGGCACCTTGCTTTACTTTTGTTCTCCAGTTTATGCTTTAGTTAGTTTTGTTCTTAACTGGTAAATAGAACTTTTTATTTCATTTGTTCTCCGGGTCAATCTATTGTACTTTATTTTTGTTGGACTGCTTTGACTTTGCTCATGAGTGTATATGTGTATGTTCCATTATTTTAATTATTTTTGCCTGATTTTGTAACTGCCATTTGTCTGGGGTTCATCTTTGGTTTCTCATTTTTGGATATTTGTTTTAATCTCACTTAATGCCATAACAAACCACTTGTGGAATTTTCGTTCCTGACCAGAGATCAAGCCCTGAGCCTGTGGATTGGAAGCACCAACTCCACAACCCTAGACTACTGGAGAACTAACCCGAGTGGGTATCAAATGGTGAAAACTCATACAAAGGAAACCACTAGAATATAAGACTAAGCATCACCCCACCACCAGTAGCACCCTGTGCAGGATGCCTTATCTAAACAACAGACAAAATAAAAATACAAACCCAATCATCAGCAGACAGGATTACTACCTCACTCACCCTTGGCCATCAGAGGAAAAACAAACAAAAACTCAGCACAAATCTCACCCTATATGAAGCTTGCACAAACCACTGGACTAGCCTTAGGAGGTCAGAAACCAAAAGGAAGAAAGAATTCAACCCTGAAGCCTGGGAAAAGGAAGACTTTAAACACAATAAGCTATAATAATAATAATAATGAAAAGGCAGAGAAATACTACACAAATGAAGA
The DNA here is from genome assembly GCA_917880005.1 of Nanger dama. NCBI lineage: Eukaryota > Metazoa > Chordata > Mammalia > Artiodactyla > Bovidae > Nanger > Nanger dama. Next base: position 32,560,973 of record CAKJTW010000014.1, read on the forward strand.
AACAAACTAGAAACACAGAAGTCCAAATAAATGAAGAGAAAATAAGCCAACTACCTGAAAAAGAATTCAGAATGATAGTAAAGATGATCAAAAACCTTGAAAAGAAAATGAGAAAATGCAAGAATCAATTTAACAAAGACCTAGAAGAATTAAAGAATAAACATGCAAAGACAACACAATTACTGAAATTAAAAATACTTGAGAAGGAATCAATAGCAGAGTATCTGAAGCAGAAGAACGAAATGAGCTGGAAGATAAAATGGTGGAAATAACTTCTGAAGAGCAAAATAAAGTAAAAAAAAAGAAAAAATGAAAAGAACGGAGGATAGTCTCAGAGACCTCTGGGACAATATCAAATGCAAAAACATTCAAATTATAGGGGTCCCAGAAGAGAAAAAATAAAAGAGTATGAGAAAATTTTTGAAGAGATTATAGTTGAAAATTTCCCCAACATAGAAAAGGAAATAGTCAATCAAGTCCAAGAGACACAAAGCATCCCATAAAGGATAAACCCAAGGAGAAATACGCCAAGACACATACTAATCAAACTATCAAAGACTAAACATGAAGAAAGAATATTAAAAGCAGCCAGGGAGAAGCAACAAGTATCATTCAAGGGAAACCCCATACACTTAACAGCTGATCTTTCAGCACAAACTCTGCAGGCCAGAAGGGAGTGGCAGGATATATTTAAAGTACTGAAAGGGAAAAATCTACAACCAAGATTACTGTACCTGGCAAGGATCTCATTCAAAATTGATGGAGAAATAAAAAGCTTTTCAGACAAGCAAAAGTTAGGAGAATTCAGTACCACCAAACCAGCTTTACAACAAATGTTAGAGGGACTTATACAGTTAAGAAATACAGAGAAGGAAAAAAGATCTACAAAATCAACCCCAAACAATTAAGACAATGGCAAGAGGAACATACATATCAATAATTACTTTAAATGTAAATAGATTAAATGCTCCAACCAAAAGACACGGACTGGCTTAATGAATATAAATACGAGACCCATATATAGCTGTCTGCAACCCACTTCAGACATAAAGACACATATAGACTGAAAGTGAGGGGATGGAAAAATATATTCCATGCAAGTGGGAAGCAAAAGAAAGCTGGAGTAGCAATCCTCATATCAGACAAAATAGACCTTAAAATAAAGATTATAAGAGATAAGGAAGGACGTTACATAATGATCAAGGGATCAATCCAAGAAGAAGACATAACAATTGTAAATATCTATGCACTCAACATAGCAGCACCTCAATACATAAGATAAACACTAACAGACATAAACGGAGAAAGTGACAGTAACACAATAATAGTAGGAAATTTTAACACCCCACTGGCATCAATGGACAAATCATCAAGACAGAAAATTAATAACGAAACACAAGTCTTAAATAAATACATTACATGAGATGGATCTCACTGATATCTTCAGGACATTCCATCCAAATGCAGAAGAACACACCTTCTTCTCAAGTGCACATGGGACCTTCTCCAGGATAGACCACATTTTGGGTCAAAAATCAAGCCTCAGTAAATTTAAGAAAATTGAAATCATATCAAGTATCTTCTCTGACCACAACACTATGAGACTAGCTATCAATTATAAGAAAAATGTAAGAAAACCAAACACATGGAGATTAAACACATTTCTAAATAACCAACAGGTTAATGAAGAAATCAAAAGGGAAATTAAAAATTTTCTAGAAACAAATGACAGTGAAAACATGACAACTCAAAACCTATGGGACGCAGCAATCAGTTCTAAGAGGGAAGTTTATAGTGATACAATCCTACCTCAAGAAACAAGAAAAATATTGAATAGACAACCTAACTTTACACCTAAAAGAACTGGAAAAAGGAGAACAAGAAAACCCCCAAAATTAGTAGAAGGAAAGAAATCATAAAGATCTGAGCAGAAATAAATGAAAAAAAAAAAAAGAAAGAAACAATAGTAAAGGTTAATAAAACTAAAAGCTGGTTCTTTGAGAAAATAAAAAAAATTGGCAAATCTTTAGCCAGACTCATCAAGAAAAAAACAATCAAGTCTACAAAATTAGAAATGAAAAAGAGGTTACAACAGACAGTGCAGAAACAGAAGGGATTATAAGAGACTATTATGAACAACAATGTGGCCATAAAATGGATAACCTGGAAGAACTGGACAGATTCTTAGAAAAGCTGAATCTTCCAAGACTAAACCAGGAAGAAACATTAATTATGAACAACCCAGTTATAAGCACTGAAATTGAAGCTGTGATCAAAAATCTCCCCAAAAAACAAAAGCCCAGGACCAGATGACTTCTCAGGAGAATTCTAACAAACACTTAGAGAAGAGCTAATGCCTATACTTCTAAATTTTTTCAAAAAATTGCAGAGCAAGGAACACTTCCAAACTTATTCTATGAGGCCACCATCACCCTGATACCAAAACCAGGCAAAGACAACACAAAAAAGAAAACTATGGGCCAATATCACTGATGAACATAGATGCAAAAATCTTCAACAAAATTTTAGCAAACAGAATTCAGCAACACATCAAAAAGCTCATACACTATGATCAAGTTGGGTTTTTTCCAGGAATGCAAGGATTCTTCAATATACACAAATTAATGTGATACACCATATTAACAAATTGAAAGACAAAAACCATATGATAATCTCAATAGATGCAGAAAAAGCCTTTCACAAAATTCAGCACCCATTTATGATTAAAACTCTTCCAAGAAATGGGCATATAAGGAACCTACCTCAACATAGTAAAGGCCATATATGATAAGCCTACAGCAAACATCATTGTCAATGGTGAAAAACTGAAAACATTCTCCCTAAGATCAGGAAGAATACAAGAGTGTCCACTTTCACCATTATTATTCATAGTTTTGAAAGTCCTAGATACAGCCATCAGAGAAGAAAAAGAAAAAAAAGGAATCCAGATCAGAAAAGAAGTAAAGCTCTCACTGTGTGCAGATGACATGATCCTGTACATAAAAATCCTAAAGATAGTATCAAAAATTGCTAGAGCTAATCAGTGAATTTAGCGAAGTTGCAGGATACAAAATCAATACACAGAAATCTCTTACATTTCTGTATACTGACAATGAAAAATCAGAAATAGAAATTAAGGAATCAATCCCATTCACCGTTGCAACACAAAGAATTAAACATCTGGGAATAAACTTACCTAAGAAGACAAGCTGTACACAGGAAATTTATAAGACACTGATGAAAGAAATCAAAGATGACATAAACAGATGGAGGGATATTCCATGTCCCTGGATAGGAAGAATCAATATTGTGAAAATGACTATATTATCAAATGCAACCTACAGATTCAATGCTGCTGCTGCTAAGTCACTTCAGTCGTGTTCAACTGTGTGTGACCCCATAGACTGCCTCTTACCAGGCTCCCCTGTCCCTGAGATTCTCCAGGCAAGAACACTGGAGTGGGTTGCAATTTCCTTCTCCAATGCATGAAAGTGAAAAGTGAAAGGGAAGTCACTCAATTGTGTCCGACCCTCAGTGATCCCATGGACTGCAGCCTTCCAGGCTCCTCTGTCCATGGGATTTTCCAGGCAAGGGTACTGGAGTCAGTTGCCATTGCCTTGCTGTCCCTATCAAATTACCAATGGCATTTTTCACAGAACTGGAACAAAATTTTTAACAATTCACATGGAAACACAAAGATCCCAAATAGCCAAAGCAGTCTTGAGAAAGAACAATGGAACAGGAGGAATCAACCTTTCTGACCAGATTACACTAAAAGCTACAGTGATCAATACAGTATGGTATTGGCACAAAAACAGAAACATAGACCAATGGAACAAGATAGACAGCCCAGAAATAAACCCATGCACCGATGGGTACCATATTTTTGACAAAGGAGGCAAGAATATACAATGGGTCAAAGACAGCCTCTTCAATAAATGGTGCTGGGAAGAGTTGACAACTACATGTAAAAGAATGAAATTAGCACACTTCCTAACACCATACCCAAATATAAACTCAAAATGAAAGACCTAAATGTAAGAAACTATGAAACTCTTAGAGGAAATCATAGAACAATTGATAAATCAAAGCAAGATCCTCTATGACTCACCTCCTCAATTCAGTTCAGTTCAGTCACTCAGTCGTGTCCAGCTCTTTGCGACCCCATGAATCACAGTACGCCAGGCCTCCCTGTCCATCACCAGCTCCCGGAGTTCACGCAGACTCACGTCCATTGAGTCAGTGATGCCATCTAGCCATCTCATCCTCTGTCATCCCCTTCTCCTCCTGCCCCCAATCCCTCCCAGCATCAGAGTCTTTTCCAATGAGTCAGCTCTTCTCATGAGGTGGCCAAAGTACTGGAGTTTCAGCTTTAGCATCATTCCTTCCAAAGAACACCCAGGACTGATCTCCTCAAAATGGACTGGTTGGATCTCCTTGCAGTCTAAGGGACTCTCAAGAGTCTTCCCCAACACCACAATTCAAAAGCATCAGTTCTTCAGCACTCAGCTTTCTTCACAGTCCAACTCTCACATCCATACATGACCACTGGAAAAACTATAGCCTTGACTAGATGGAACTTTGTTGGCAAAGTAACGTCTCTGCTTTTGAATATGCTATCTAGGTTGATCATAACTTTTCTTCCAAGGAGTAAGCATCTTTTAATTTCATGGCTGCAGTCACCATCTGCAGTGATTTTGGAGCCCCCCAAAATAAAGTTTGACACTGTTTCCACTGTTTCCCCATCTATTTCCCATGGACCAGATGCCATGATCTTCGTTTTCTGAATGTTGAGCTTTAAGCCAACTTTTTCGCTGTCCTCTTTCACTTTCATCAAGAGGCTTTTAGCTCCTCTTCACTTCCTGCCATAAGGGTGTTGTCATCTGCATATGTGAGGTTATTGATAGTTCTCTCGGCAATCTTGATTCCAGCTTGTGCTTCTTCCAGCCCAGCGTTTCTCATGATGTACTCTACATAGAAGTTAAATAAGCAGGGTAACAACATATAGCCTTAACATACTCCTTTTCCTATTTGGGACCAGTCTGTTGTTCCATGTCCAGTTCTAACTGTTGCTTCCTGACCTGCATACAGGTTTCTCAAGAGGCAGGTCAGGTGGTCTGGTATTCCCATCTCTTTCAGAATTTTCCACAGTTTATTGTGATCCACACAGTCAAAGGCTTTGGCATAGTCAATAAAGCAGAAATAGATGTTTTTCTGGAACTCTCTTGATTTTTCCATGATCAAGTGGATGTTGGAAATTTGATCTCTGGTTCCTCTGCCTTTTCTAAAACCAGCTTGATCATCAGGAAGTTCACGGTTCATGTATTGCTGAAGCCTGGCTTGGAGAATTTTGAGCATTACTGTACTAGTGTGTGAGATGAGTGCAATTGTGTGGTAGTTTGAGCATTCTTTGGAATTGCCTTTCTTTGGGATTGGAATGAAAACTGACCTTTTCCAGGTCTGTGGCCACTGCTGAGTTTTCCAAATTTGCTGGCATATTGAGTGCAGCACTTTCACAGCATCATCTTTCAGGATTTGAAATAGCTCTACTGGAATTCCATCACCTCCACTAGCTTTGTTCATAGTGATGCTTTCTAAGGCCCACTTGATTTCACATTCCAGAATGTCTGGCTCTAGGTGAGTGATCACACCGTTGTGATTATCTGGATCATGAAAATCTTTTTGTACAGTTCTTCTGTGTATTCTTGCCACCTCTTCTTAATATCTTCTGCTTCTACTAGGTCCATACCATTTCTGTCCTTTATCGAGTCCATTTTTGCATGAAATGTTCCCTTGCTATCTCTAATTTACTTTTAGAGATCTCTAGTCTTTCCCATTCTATTGTTTTCCTCTTTTTCTTTGCACTGATCACTGAGGAAGCCTTTCTTATCTCTCCTTGCTAGTCTTTGGAAGTCTGCATTCAGATGCTTATATTCCTTTTCTCCTTTGCTTTTCACTTCTCTTCTTTTCATAACTATTTGTAAGGCCTCCCCCAGACAGCCATTTTGCTTTTTATATTTCTTTTCCA